>OX456523.1:82553965-83973965 GCA_949748255.1 Eustalomyia histrio | reverse complement strand
CCCAAGTACAGTGATTGTGTTGTGAATGTATACATGTTTTGTGTTTTTTGTCTCTTTCGTACTCACGTTTACCATTGTTTTGTTTGTTGTCTTAAGCAAAAAAATCAAATATCTATTTGTTTGTTATAATAATAATTAATATTGTGTTTTTGTTGAATGTTAGGAAAAAAAAATTCAAACATGTATACATTCACAACACAATCACTGTACTTGAGGTTGTACCATTGCAAGTGGCTAAATGTTTCTGTAAATCGCCTAAGAATTTCATGGTGTCGCCTAAGAATTTTTTGTAGTTTCGTCATTTGGCATCATGGCATCATGGCACCATGGCATCATGCGTGGCTAAAAAAAATGTAGTTTGTTCATCCTGGTTTCAAGGGTCCTTGGTTAAGCACTCAAGAATGTGTGACTGACTTTATTAAACTACATTTTTAGTATAATTTTAATATCTTCTATCTACAATTGTATAATATCTTTGGGCCTTACAATGTTTTTAAGAATTTCTTGTTAAATTTTGTTTGAAGCAGCTCTTGTTTATATAGAAAATTTTCTAATTTCTCGACAGTGACACATAAAAAACCAGATTTCTCGACACAATGTCGTACTGCTGTAAACACTGTATACTATACTGCGTTCATCTGATTTAGGCTTAAGGCTTCATTACTTGAGCGTAATCGTATCGTAAACGAGTGGTAACGCCACGTTGTATTTTTTAAGAGTTACTCAACAAACGTACGATATCATATGTTTTTGGCAAACAAAATATTCAACAATAGTTTTGTGCTTAGTGTTTCTTTTAAATAATTTTTAAATATTAAAATATTTATTTATTAAAAAAAAATAAAAGATCTTGATGGAAAAAAGCAAAATGCTTGTTCACCTAAACTTCCTACACTTATGCAGACTATATAAAAAAAATAAACAAAAACATCGACGAAGAAGACGGTGGAACGTTCGCTCAATCAATAAAGATTGGGTTAGGAACGGATACCACAAAAAGGTGTTCTTAAATATAAAAACTCTAGATAACGAACAATTTTTTTTACATACGAGGATGACTCGTCCTATCTTTGATTTGTTGCTAGAGCTAATTGGAAGCTATTTAATGAAGCCTAGACAAAGAATCGGCCCTGAAGAAAGGTTGTCAATTACTTTATTGTAAGTCCATTAAAACATTATTTAAACGATTTGCAAATAAATTTTATTCATATCTATAGATATTTGGCCCATGCCACATCCATGCAATCAATTGCATGGAGCTATAAAGTCGGTAAATCAACGGCAAGAAAAATTATTTTAGAGACGTGTGAAATTTTGTGGAAGTTACTCTCACCAGTATACATTAGTGATAGAGTATTCAAAAACCGAAAACCGGTCAACCGGTTTCTTTATTTTTAAAAACCGATCGGTTTCGAATATTTTGTAAATTCGAAGAAAGCCGAAAACCGGTCTTTTTTGTTCGGTTAACCGGTTTTTTTTTAATTACATCACCAACTGGGTTACTTGGTCTCTTTTATTTTTTCCGAACACTTTTATAATCGTTTGGTTATGAAGATTTAGATGTAAGTCCGATATATTCCGATGAAGACTTAACTTTGGATATTCCAAATTCAAATAGTTTAATTTCTGATCTAAATAACACAATAAACAGTATTCAAAGTCCTAAAAAACAGACTGTACAAAATAATTCATCATTATATGATAATTTCATATATCTTGATAAATACGATAAAAGAACTGAAAAGTTGGAAAATTTATATCATTGTCTTTTGACTATTTGTCCAACATCTACTATTAGTAAAAGAGTATTTTCCACTTCTAAATTTATCAAAAGCAAACAAAAAAAATCGTCTTAAAACGAAACATTTAAATTGAATATTATTTCTAAAATATTATTTTAGAAGTGAAAAATAGATTTTCTTTTTACATATTTAAAATGTAATATTAAAAAACATTATTTAATGAAAAACGTTTTAAACGTTCAAATTACTAACGTACCTAATTTTACCAAATTTAATTTACCAAATTTAATTTTACTAAATTTACCAAACTTTATGACCTCTATTCATTTGATATGCATACAGTTTTATAATATTAAATTTTAAGATATTATATAAAAAAATATTAAACCAATAAATAAAATGTTAAAATGAAATACAATAAAAAAATATTATAAAATATTTTTTCAAAGAATGTTTTGTTTTATTTTTATTACTTTATATATTAAATTTCTTTTTTTTTGTTTCAATTTACAACAATTAACAAATTATATAAGCTTTTTATTCAAATTAAAAAAAAAACCGGTTGACCGGTTTTTTCTGCAAAAACCGAAACCGGTTTTTTTAAAATTTGATTTTTCGAAGAAAACCGAAACCGGTTTTTCCAAAAGGCCGGTTTTTTGAATACTCTAATCAGTGAGCCCACAACTGACCAGTATAAAGACATTCAAAAAGACTAATCAAATGTGGAATGCTCCTAATTGTGTTGGTGCCATTGACGGCAAACACGTCCCAATAAAATGTCCTGCTAACTCGGGATCTGTTTTTCATAAGTATAAAAAGTTTTTTAGTATAGTTTTGATGGCGGCTTGCGACGCCAAATATTCATTTATTTCGGTAAGTGTAGGCGCTGCTGGATCTCAAAGTGATGGCGGTAAGATTTTCTAAGGTATTGATATATTTTCCTATATTAATTATGCTCTTCAAAATTATAGGTATATTTCGCCTAACACCTTTTGGAGAATCTGTAATTTAAAATACAGTACCAGTTCCACCTAACAAAATATTGCCAGGAACATCAGACTCACCTTTTCCACACTATTTTGTTGCGGATGCTGCCTTCCTCTTACGACGGAACCTAATGCGTCCATATGCTGGTTCTAGTAAAGAAAGAAGAAATCTTATTCTCAATTATAGACTCTCAAGAGCACGCAGAGTCATTGAAAACTGCTTCGGAATCCTAGCCGCACGATGGAGAATACTACTTACAACAATTGAAGCTGCACCAGACTTTGTTGAAATTATCGTCTTGGCATGCGTTGTTTTACACAATTTTGTTATGTTAAACGATCAACAACGTTGGTATTGTCCACAAAATTTTGTGGATAGTGAGGGAAATAATGGTCATGTCACAGAAGGAGAGTGGCGTATGCAAGTTAGAACAAGTGGTAATCGGCCATTGCGATCAATAACAACACATGCAAGGAGATCATCAGAAACTGCTTTGCAATTGAGGGACTGTTGAGTTCGAAAAGAAACAAGTCTTTCTTAGCTTTAATATTCTTTATTTTTTAATATAATTTAACTTAGAATATACCGCTTATTCGGTTACGCTTTAAAAACAATTTGTTTTGCACGGGCTGTACTTTAAATCGAACTGACTTAACATTAATTTTATTCTTCCTCTTGAAGCTATGTATATGTATACTGAAAAAACTAGACACTACCGTTATTATAGACAGTGTGCATATATATAAAAAATATAAAAAAAGTAAATAAGTAAATAAACAGTGGCGGCGGTAACATTCCCCCCCTTGTGAGCGAATTAGGAATTAATGAGCTTTCCATCTTTCGTATTACCGACGTCTAGCACTGCTATTTTAGCTACAGGTCTCTCGTAGGTATTATTAATCGTCTTGACTTTAACGCGACGGACTTGGCCATCTTTTGCAGGAACTATTTCGGTTATAACACCCTTGGGCCAACTGTTGCGGCGAAGCGTATCGTCAACTATGATGACTATATCTCCAACGGATGGTGGCGGCACTTTGTTGAACCACTTGCTACGACGCGCCAAGTTTGGACCGTATTCACGTGCCCACCTTCGCCAAAAATGATTCGCGAACTTTTGAGTTTGATGCCATCGCTGTCGAAGATCGTGATCGCACTCGCTCAAAGGTTTGTCTCCGGCTGCAGAACCAAGTAATAAATGGTTTGGAGTTAAGGGATCATCCTCAGCCGAGTCCAGTGCCACAAATGTCAGTGGCCGAGAATTAATTATGAATTCAATTTCCCATAGTGCATATCTCAAAGTCTCGTCGTTGAATTTAAATGCTGGACACATAGCATAGAGAATAGATTTTACTGATCGTATCAACCGCTCCCATGCACCACCCATATGCGGGGCGGCAGGGGGGTTAAATCGCCATTTTATTTCATCATAGTGGGAGAACACACAGTGTAGGTCGAGATTTCGTTTTTCCTCACGTAAAATTTTCTCTACTGCTTTGAAATTCGTTCCGTTATCGGTGTATATTTCTTTAGGAGAGCCGCGACGACTGATGAAGTTTTGTATACACATGATACACGAGCTGGTGTCGATACTTCAATGTGAATTGCGCGAACTGTCAAACAAGTAAACAGTACACCCCATCTTTTCTCTTTGCGTCGGCCAACGGTTGCATATAAGGGACCAAAGAAGTCGATACCAACATAAGTGAAGGGACGTTCAAAACTCGATAGCCTGGCCTTAGGTAAAGATGACATTTGTGGTGGTCGTGGTACTGTTGAGTCATTCTTACAGCGTTGACATTTTCCTCGTACATTCTTGTATAAAACTCTCATTTTTGGTATATAAAAATTTGTTTTAATTTTGCATATGGTGGCTTCGTGCATACAATGATGAAAATTCTCGTGATAATGTCGGACCACAAGAAAAGTGATATAATGACAATGCGGTAAAATTATTGAATTATTACAACGTAACATTTCTGCTCTGCCAAAGGTACGTAAGACACCGTTATCATCAAGAAAAATATTAAGTTGTTTAAGCTTGCTGGTTTTGCTAATCTGCTTATTCCTCTTGAGGCACCCAATCTCTTCTGAAAACTCGCTGAGTTGTGCGTATTTAAATAGGATATTTTTAGCTTTCTGTACAAATTCAAATTTTTGTTCTTCTTGCAGGTTTCTCCTAAGCACCACGGACCTTAACTTTTCTATATATAAAATAAACTGTGCCAGTGCCCTATAAAGTCGTCTCCAGCACGAGAAATATTCGATGTTTATAGTAAAACTTTGATTTTCGCTGATATGTAAAAGATGATTTCGTACCTTTTCGGTGTTTATGTTTCCCAAATCAGAAGTTCTCGGCCAAGCGCTCTCGTCTTCTCTTTAAAATTGGGGACCTCTGAACCACATTTCGTCATCGGCTGTACAGACCTTCGTTGCAAAATCAGCTGGATTTGATTTGGAGGGGACCCAGTTCCACTCATTAAGATTAGTTGATTCTAGGATTTCGCCCACTCTATACATAACGAATGCTTTAAAATTTTTGGGGTTCATGGAGAGCCATTTCAAAACTGTTTTGGAGTCACACCAGAAAAAACTTGCATTACAGTGAAGACGGCCAAACGAGAACCAATTAATGCCGCTTGGAGTTCCAGCCTAGGAATGGATATCGGCTTTAGAGGTGTGACCTTGGACTTCGAGGCTACAATGCAGACGTCGACGTCGTCTCCATATTGAATACGGAAATAGCTTACAGCAGCGTAAGCATTTTCGCCGGCATCGACACAAGTATGCATTTGGACGTTGGATGTCATTTTTAATAATTTGGAGTAGCATCGTGGGATGGTGATGGATGAAATTTTCGCCAGATTCGAATGCCAAGAAGACCATTTGAGACAGAGTTCGCCATTTAATGTATCGTCCCACTTTATGCCCGAACGCCATATCTCTTGCATCAGTATTTTAAGGCCGATATAACGGTGAGATACGAACCCAAGGGGACCAAATATAGACATGAGAACTTGAAGAACCTCTCTCTTTGTGGGGACCACATTTGATCGGAACACATCTCTTCTGAGCCTCGAGAATCTAGAATTATACTGAAACACTTCATTATTGGATTCCCAATACATACCCAAAATTTTTTCGACAGCTCCAAATGAATTTTCTGTTGCTGGACCATCGTCACATAAAAGTTGCCTCACATATTTGGAGTTTGTTGCCCAGTTTCTCACATGAATCGTCTTAACTTGCGTTGCCAATTCGAGCGCCTCTTCGTCGGTGTCGACACTATCAATGAAATCGTCCAAATAGTGATAGAACTCTACTGCTTTGACGGCCCGATGATATATGTTGCGAAATTCATTTGCATTTTTATTACGGACAAAATGCGTAATACAGGGAGCACAGCTTATTCCAAAAGTTAGAGCCTTCATCACATAAACACTTGGTCGTTGATTAAAATCACCGTTTTCAAACCATAGAAACCGTTGTACATGCATATCTTCATCTTTGACGTTGACGTTGATACGATGAAACATTTCAGCTATGTCACCACAAATTCCAATTTGACCGCCGCGAAAATCGATTAAAATATTTAACAGTGGTCTAAGCATATCAGGGCCACTTATTAAAAAATCGTTGAGCGATTTACCATTAGCTTTAGCTGCTGCATCCCAGACAAGACGAACTTTACCAGGTTTATTTGGGTTAAGAGCCACAAAATTTGGAAGATACCATGTACGACCGGGATAGGAGTACATTTCTGAGTCCAGGACTTTTCTAGCGTAGCCTTTTACCAGTAGTTTATTGATTTCCGTCTGCATGGTCTGCTGTAGTTGAGGATCCTTCTTAAACTTTTTCTGAAGACACTTTAAACGATGGCACGCGACGTTATAACTTTCAGGCAACTGTGCGTTAACATCTCGCCAAAGCAATTTGACTTCAAATTGTTGATTTTTCTTAATAGCGTTGTTTTCAAGATTATTCATGGCTTTTTCGTTTTCAGACGATAAAATAGTTTTTTCTTGACACACTTCGAGGGCAAAATACTCCTTAACTTCTTCGTGTAGCAATTTATAACGATTCTCGCACTCGCATGTATGTATATTTAACGAAGCAGAGGTTCCCAAATCGCTGCCGCTGCCCTGTAGGGTCCATACCAAACGTGTTTCTGTTGCAATCGGTTGGTTGCGTCCGCCCTCTCGGATTTTTATAGGGACCGCCACCCTCCAGTTATTGAGTCCAATTAGATTCATCGGCTTGGCGTTGTTATACGATTGTATCGGCAATCCTTTAAGGTGTAAGTTATTCTTGACGATGCTATCAAAGTTAATGGATTGCGTAGGTAGAGCCAGGTTGTTTACTGTGCGCACATCATAAAGGGTAAATCGGGACTCACTTTGGGTACTAGATACTTCTACATTGATTTTGACAGATTCATCTTCTTACCCCGTGGTATCCCCGGTCCAGCGTAGCTCGAGAGGTTCTTTTTTTGCCTTCTAGGCCCAAATTCTTGAAAAAATCATGCTCGATTAGAGTTACTGACGAACCTTCATCCAAAAAAGCGAAAGTATCCACGGAACCACCATTAAAATAAATACGAATTGGTAAAATTCTGAAACAAGGCCTTTCTTTATCTCTATCATCGAGTGCGTTTACACTGCCACTGCTTTCAGCGATCGTTATGTTTGGTTGATGGTTTGCTGAACTTTGACTAATTATTGTGGTATATTTGTGTAATAAAGGGTGATGCTTTGTTGTACAGCCACTGATACCACATTGCTTATTAGAAAACCACTTTCGGCGATGTAAATTTAAGCACTGGCGGCATAGTTTGTTTTTCTTTACCACATCCCATTTGGCGTCTAACTTCAATGATTGAAACTCACCACAATTTTGGATTTTATGAGCCTCACTTTTGCACGAAAAACAAACCGTTTTGGTTGTGTTACTTTGCTGATGAGTGTTTACCGATGCGCTTTTCTTAAGTAATGCCGGGGCCACGAATTGGCTAGCAGCAGCAGCTATGGCATATATCCAGTCACTAAACTCTTTCACTATGGGAACCTTTTCATCTTTTATATGCATAGCCCAGGTAAGCTTATGATTATTTGGCAATTTATCTACTAAAGTTTTTACCAGCATCGGGTTGTTTAAATGAGCCACCATATTACACGCCTCCATTTTCGAGCAAATATTTCGTATAGTGAGCGCATATTCGATAATGCTATCGAGTCTGCCTTTAAGAGGAGGAATTTTCGTTGCTTTCTCAATCATATTATCGAGTATATGCTCTGGGCGGCCGAAACACATTTCCAGCGTTTGAATAATTTCACCCACCATTGAAGAAATTAATAATTCACTTTTTACCAGCTCCTTTGCACGGCCACGTAGACATGACTGCAATCGCATTAAATTTTCTGCGTCACTATACCCGGCTATCTCGGTGCTGTTTCTATAATTACTGATAAAAAGCGGCCAATCCTCTGGATTCCCATCAAAATTTGGTAACTCCTTCGGTATTACCTGTCTAGCAGCAATTTGTGAAGATGTTGGTTGGAAAGTTGTAGAACTATTTAAAAGCGTACCAGAAGCCTGGCTTATATCACCTTGAGAAAGAATTTGATATTTCTTTTCCAAATACTTTCGTTGAAGCTCTTTTTCTTCTTCTAATAATTGCAGCTGTAGCTGTGTATGTGAAGGCAATTTGTACGCAGACGTGTTTGGACCATCATTATTCACAAAATGCTCTTGTATATATTGATTGTTATGTGCACTATTTGACGTCATCGTTGATATTGTTGGCGGTTTAACGATTGGTTGCGTCGTCGTTGTTGTAATTGGCGTCATGCCCGAGGAGCCATGATTATTTGAAAATGTTTGTGCTTTTGAATATGCACCTTTATCATGGCCCTCATTCAATTGATGTGGTGTTTTTTCTTTGTTGAAATTTGCAGGAGGAGCTTCTTCGGTGGGCGAGGATGCTTTTGCGTTCCGCGGGAAAATTCACCAATGGTATTTACAGACGTCGTATGATGCGTCGTGTTTGAGGTGTTTCTGAGGGCGACGGGTCGTTGCTGACCTCATGTGCAATTCCAGCTTACATTAGCGACGTCGCTATTTACACCAACACACTCAAAATGGAACCACTTGTCACAAGAATCACATTGCACCATACGTTCGGTGTCTCTTAAATCACATTTATCGCAGTTGAATTCGTTTTCCGACATTATTCTGTCTACATTTTTGAAACACGATATAATTCAACAAGCTTAATTAATTTTTAAATACCACGATTAAATTTTTTTACAACGAACGGTTTTTGTTCTCAAATTAAAATTATTTTCCAAAGCCACTTTGTACTTGAATAAATTAAAAGGAAATTGTTTTTAAAGAATGTTGAGTTCGAAAAGAAACAAATCTTTCTTAGCTTTAATATTCTTTATTTTTTAATATAATTTAACTTAGAATATACGCTTTAAAAACAATTTGTTTTGCACGGGCTGTACTTTAAATCGAACTGGCTTAACATTAATTTTATTCTTCCTCCTGAAGCCGGTTTTCCGGTTTTCATTTTATTTTATATTATTGCAGCAAGAACATTCTGCTAATTTCAGCATTTATTTTAATTAAAGTTAAATTAAATTTTACAGAATAAAAATCGTCAGTTAAAGGATTATTTTGTTTTCAAAGAAACATTGTGAAAATTGGTTTTTAAACTACAATTTATTTTCTTATCTAATTAGATAATTAGATGTTAAATTAAGGAACTGGTAAATTCTATTAATTTTAAATTTTTGACACAAAATGTTAATATAAACATTTATTTATTTATTATTTATTTTCAAAAAATTAAATTTTTTGAAAGACATCATTTTGCAAGAATAAAAAAAATTCATGAGATCACTAATTTAAATAATGGACTTCTTTCAATTTTTATTAATATTAATAATAAAAGAAAATAATTACATTTTTAAAGAATTAATAGTTTTAAAAATTCAAGTTTTTGTATGAGATCATTCATTTAAATAAGGCCTTGTAGTCTTATCTATTTTTCATTAATTATTCATTTTAAAAACATAAAATATATATTTTTGAGTTTAACAGTTTTTTATAAAGAATTAAAAAATTTCATTTAATAACAATTTAAGCTTTTAAATTAAATTAAAAATTAAATTAAATTTTTCATTAAATCATTCATTTAAAAAAGGCTATAGTCATTTGATTTTTAATAATTATTAAATTATATATATGTATATTAATTATAAAAAATATCTTGTCTCAAAAATTAATAAATTTTATAATAATTAATAAAAAAAAGCATTTTAATTTTATAAAAAAAACACTATAAAATAATACACTAAAAGTTCTAGAAATAGTTTTTACCTAGGGCTAAACAAATCTTTTTTATTTTTAGAAAAATTAAAATTTTAGCCATTCATCTTGGTTTGAATTAACCTTGTGCCAGGAAGTTTTCAAGAGATCCTTGAAAATTAAAATTTCAGTTTTTAATAAATATAATAAGGTGAAAGAGACTATTAAATTTCATTTTGACAAAACTACTTTAATCATTTAATTTGTTTTGTCAAGAGTCCCCAAACATATGCATATAATTTTGTTTAAATTTTTTGACTTGTATTGGAGTTAAAAATGTCAACTAAATTTGGATTTTTCTTAATAGTAATTATATTATTCAGCATTATCTGGCTCAAATTTGATCTCCATTACAAGCATTGTCACCCTCTGCATGGCTTGTACTTGTTTTGCACTGCTCATCGAACCGATCGTGACTATGATAGTAGTAGGAAAATAAGGAGCCAACTTGATTTAATGGGTTTTTCATATGGAGGCAACTTGATTTAATGGGTTTTTCATAAGGAGCCAACTTGATTTAATGGGTTTTTCATATGGAGGCAACTTGATTTAATTGCCCTTCATTTTTGATGTTGACACAAAATGGTTTAATTGCCTTCATTTTTGATGTTGACACAAAATGCTTTAATTGCCCTTCATTTTTGATGTTGAGACAAAATGCTTTAATTGCCTTCTAGTGTGGCCGTCGGTTGTATGCTTATAATATAAAAGGGTTGTAATACAAAATTTTTATGATCAAGTGAAAGTCATTGATCTACATATTTGTTTTTGGTCTTTTTGAAATTATGTGGTTAGTGTGGTTGTCTGTTAATTCTTTTTATCTCTTGTTATACCCTCCACCATATATGGTGAGGGTATATATCAGTTTGTCATTCTGTTTGTAACATGTCGAAATATAGGTTTAAGACCCCATAAAGTATATATATTCGTGAACCTTATGCAATTTTAAGTCGATTTAGCGATGTCTGTCTGTCCATCTGTCTGTCTGTCCGTCTGTCTGTCTGTCTCTCTGTCTGTCTGTCTGTCTGTCTCTCTGTCCGTCTGTCTGTCCGTCTGTCAATTTTTACCCAGATTATTGAACATCCTCCCGAGCAGTTTGGTATTTGAATTACATAAATTGACAAAACATATTCATATTACACTTCATGCAAAATTAAGTATATACGTATATCATCTTCAGCCCCTATGGTGGAGGGTATTCAAAGATTCGGCACAGCCGAATTCAGCCCTTTTTTACTTGTGTGTTTTTTTTTCTATTCTTTGTTGTTAGTGTTGCTGTCGGTTGTTTGCTTGTAATGAAAAAGTGGTGGTTATACAAAAATTTTCATGTGTTTTTTTCTATTCTTTGTTGTTAGTGTTGCTGTCGGTTGTTTGCTTGTAATGTAAAAGTGGTGGTTATACAAAAATTGTCATGTGTGTGTTTTGCTAGAAGGTGTTAAGTGACAAGGATCTTTTTTGAAATTATGAGTGTTGCCGCCGGTTAATTCTTTTTATCTCTTGTGTGTTTTGTTTCTATTCTTTGGTGGTCATTGATCTACATATTTGTTTTTGTACTAAGAGGAAATTTGCATTAAGTGAAAGTCATTGATCTACATATGTGTTTTTTTTTGTATTAATAGGAAATTTCCATTTTTTCTTTCTTGTGTTTATGTTCTATTTTTGTTTTTATTTTTTTTTTTGTGTTTGGTATATACATTCTACATGTACAAGTAGGTCATAAATTAATTATTTATTAATGTGACATTTTCATTAATCTACAAATTTTTGTGTTTTAATGAAATTCGAATCTGTTTGTTTGTTTTGTTCGGTTTTGTTTTCTCGTAATAAAGCGGTAATTGGAATCTGTTAGTGTTTTGTTTGTTTGTTTAGTTGAGTATAATAAAAAACAATACTAAAAATTAGTTTTACATGTATTTGGTTTTATTTTACTTTCTTTTGAAATAATTCTTAAATTAAAATCTCATTAAATATTTCTTATAAATTTAAATACGTATAATATAATAATTTCGGTTATTTTTTTTTTTATTTAATTAAAAATTTAGATGTTTATGATAGAGATTTATAAGATCGTTGACTGAATTTTCTCTAAATTTTTAGATGATGCAACTACATGTATCAGGTCCTTCAGTACATCTGTCGTCAGACCATATGCAATCCTCAAAATGCTCTCCATGCACTGAATTAAGAATTGTTTTATTCTCATATAATTCGAAATAATCAGCGTTCTTTAAAAAGAAGTGCAAATCTTCTAGACATATAAACTCCTTATATTCATTAAGGAATTCTACAATTTGTTCCCGCATTGACATCTTAATCGTCTGAGTCGTTCTTTCTGTCTGAATCCAGAAATGATTATTATTTATTGTACCCTCCGCATTTATAATGTGAATATTTAAACTATTTGACAATACTATGAAAATAAAGTGAGCAATTTATTGTAATATCTTTAGGATATATTTCACAATATTTTGAAATAAAGAGTGAAGAATTAATCCGTCTTTGAAAAAAAAAAAAAAGAGAAAACAAATTTATTCCTCTTTTCATATTAGTCCATGCAATTTATTGTAGTAATTTTAATATATAACAAGAAGTTAATTTAAAATTTAATTCATGTGAAAGTTTTATTCTTAACAAAGTCTTCAAAGAAACAACAACCATGAGCGCTGTATCAAAATCATTAATAAACAAATTTGATGACCTCAACAACAAACCAATTCTCCATATTAAAGATATGGAGGATCTTAAATTATACAAAATATTGGAAGCAATTAAAATGCAAACGAAATATGGGGAAAGTATCCAGATTGAGGGAGAAAATTGTGTCATCTTTCTGCCAAAAAGATTTAATGCTATAACTGATGATGAGATAAAGCAGTTATCATCTGGCAATTACTTCATCAAAAAATTACCTACAGTAGACGATAAACACTTGCGATTAGAGTTGGAGTAATTTGATATAAATGAATATATTGTTCCTGAAAGTGGCAAATATCCGCTTTGGAGATGAAATTGTAAATTTGTATTAAACAACGAGAAATAAAAATATTAAAATACATTGAAAACAAAAAGAAAAAAAAATGCGTTTTTATTTATTAATAATTTCATACAAAAATTTCAGGCATAAGTGACCACAATTAAATGAATTATATTTTTGATGTCTTCTATAATTGTACACTATATTTGAGCCCAAATATGCTACTAATTTCCAAAACTACCAAAGTACTCCTTATGATCTTTATTTTTGTAGTATGCTACCCAATGAGTGCCTGCTCCAATTGAAGAATCCAGATTAACAATGCCACATTCTATTCGTCGAGGATGTTTGGGGAGTGAATCTCTCAGAAAAATACCTCTAAAGTGTGGAATATGTGTGGTAAACTTAATCAAATCGATATCAGTAAGTGGTCTTTTGGGGAGCATCTTAATTAGTTTTTTGACATTTTATCGAATACAAGACCATACCCCTTCTTATATGGTTTAAGATAAAGACCCTTTCCCATTGCTATAGCCTCCATTTTCTTATTATGTCTAGTAGCCTCTTCGAGTTGTTTCTTAGCATCTTTTGCAGCATTAATAGCTTTAACAATAGCTGCTCCACCAGATGACAGACCACCTAAGGTCCCTAAAGCAGTTAGTATTGGCACTAATGGTAAGAACCCTCCAACTTTTGGTACATTGATAATGCGAGGTATAACAACTTTTGATTTTTTTCCTTTCAGCGATTTATTTAAAACTTTACGAGCAATTTTAATTGCGTCGTTTATATCTTTAGGTTTTTCTTTCTTTAAAGTTGCCGTAGCAATTCGTATTGCTGTGCCAAAAATTTTCTTTCCAAATTTATTTTTTGACTTTAGACCCATGCCGAGTTTGACTTTAGCCTTCATGGCGTTAGTTATTAAATATGAGTTTGTTTTTTCTCCAATACTGCTGTCTTTCGATAAAACTCGTTCCCAGGCTCGATTTTCAAGTATTTTATCTGCTTGGTGTCGCTTACTGATTTCCTTATTTTGAGAGTAAGCAATATCGTGCTCTCTGCAAGCATCATCCAACGGATTTATCCCCTTTAAACGTTTTTCTAGCTTAGTACCTGGTCCACAAAATTCATAACCCGGTAAATGAAGTTCAAAAGGTAGAGAATTTATCATTCTTTCTACTAATCCACTCCCAGTGACAGAATGCATATGATTGATAATTCTATGATATTGTTAGACCTATTTATATAATCTGGAAACTAATTAAAAGGGAAATTTAAAACTTTGGTTTTAGTTGTTAAAATGCGGTTGACCAAACAACATAAAAATATAGTTGTTAGGAATGTTGATTCCTCAACAAGTACAGATATGAGAAGAAAACACAGTTCTCTATTGCCAAATTCTATAAGAGCACTTATAGTGGGACCTTCGAACTGTGGAAAGACTAATGTAATGATTAGTTTGATTGAAAGTCCTAATGGATTAAAATTCGAAAACATCTATTTATATTCGAAATCATTATTTCAACCTAAATATGAGTACTTAAATAAACTCGTATCAACGATTAAAGGAATGGGTTATTTTACATTTTCTAACAATGAAAGTGTTATTCCACCAGATGAAGCTAAAAATAACTCAATAATTATATTTGATGACGTTGCATGTGAAAATCAAAATAATATACGTGCATACTTTTGTATGGGTCGTCACAAAAATGTGGATTCATTTTACTTGTGTCAAACTTATACCCGAATACCTAAATATTTGATACGAGATAATGCCAATATGATTATAATGTTTAAGCAGGATGAAATGAATATGAAACACGTCTATAGTGATCATGTTAGAACGGATATGTCCTTTGAACAATTTCGTAAAATATGTCAAGAATGTTGGAGAGAAAACTATGGATTTTTAACAATATGTAAAGATGATAACTTAAATGCTGGTCGATATAGAAAGACATTTAATGTTTTCATTGAAATATAAGGATGTTGGAATAATATGATGATATTAGTAAAGTTTGACCTCTTGAATTGATAGGATTAACAAATTAAAAACATTTAAATAATTACATTCTTTTATGAATTCAGCTGATTCCAAATAAGCTTGCTACATTTTATGGTCTATTCCTGGTCTGTTTCTGATCTATTCCTGATCTGTTTCATTTTCTGATCTATTCCTGGTCTGTTTCTGATCTATTCCTGATCTATTCCTGGTCTGTTTCTGATCTATTCCTGATCTATTCCTGATCTGTTTCTGGTCTGTTTCTGATCTGTTCCTGGTCTGTTGCTGATCTGTTGCTGATCTGTTCCTGGTCTGTTTCTGGTCTGTTTCTGATCTATTCCTGATCTGTTCCATTTTCTGATCTATTCCTGGTCTGTTTCTGATCTATTCCTGATCTATTCCTGGTCTGTTTTTTGATCTATTCCTGATCTATTCCTGATCTGTTCCTGGTCTGTTTCTGATCTGTTCCTGGTCTGTTGCTGATCTGTTGCTGATCTGTTCCTGGTCTGTTTCTGATCTGTTTCTGATCTGTTCCTGATCTGTTTCTGATCTATTCCTGATCTGTTCCTGGTCTGTTGCTGATCTGTTCCTGGTCTGTTTCTGATCTATTCCTGGTCTGATATGACTGAAGTCTTGGAGGAACTGGTCAAGGAAAGAAATGCTTTGAAGAAGAAATTTCGAAGCATAAAAATGGGTGAAGCTAATACTCATGAAAGACTACAAAAACATTTAAGCCCATAACTAACCCGCTGAAAGAATTTATAAATAATTCTTCTAAAGAAAAGAGAATTTCTAAAGATGAAAAAGAAGAAATTAAAAATGAAATAAAAAATTAAATAGAAAATGAGACGAGTTTATCGTTTAGAAAATTACTAATGAAACTGGGGACAAGTACCCCAAAGAAAGATTTTACGAGTAATGAATACAAAACAATTGATGAAAATGATGATGATGATGATATTTACTATCAAACTGAATCCCCCGCTGATGTTACAAACGATACAATAATAAACTCACTCGATTTATCGCATTTAGCTCGAAAAAATGAACTGGAAACGCTTTATGGTCCTCTCAAAGATTCGAATGGTGAGTGGAAATTTGGGAATAGCTACATTAAGTTGAGTGATGATAAAATTATGCTAGGAAATCAAAATTGGTTGCTAACACCAGGTTTGGTTCAGTTAATGTTTTATAAAACTCCAAAAAATTATGATAAAACAGAATTGGAGATTTACAAAAAGATTTTAATGGAGACAAATGCTCACAAAAGAGACTATAAATCAGACGGACAAATTAAAGGGAAAAGGGCCAACAAATATGTAAACATTATCAGCAAATTATTTAAAAATGATAAAACAGGAAGTGGTCTAATGAAATTAAATTCTAATAAACCTAATTATGTATATTGGAATGATCCGAATGAATTAGTTGACCGCCTCAGATTATTAATCGCCTCTCAAGCTGCTGGTCATAACAATCATAACAATGAAATTGTTTCTATTATCGAAGAACTGCAGGAAGCTGATATAATATTATAATATATTTTAAGTTTTGTGAGTTAAGGATATATATTGAAAATGTCTGTCGACAAGTTCGGACACTATTACAATTCTAAGCTGAACTATAATAATATAATAAGAAAGAATGATTCGAAAATATTTGGCCCCATTTTGGATAGCGATAAGAACTTTAATATCCAAAACAAAAGAATTAAAAATGTTGCCCTATGGAAGAAAACGACGCCGTCACAAAAGACTTTCTACTCTTACAAGTCAACAAAATGCAGACAGACATACTTTTGAATATAGATAAAAATAATGATGTAGTATATAAGAAAATTTTTGATATAAATCATAATCAAAAATCGTACTTTGACAAAGAACTTGAGTTGTTGCGTCAACGAATTAAACTTTTGCAGAGTTTACTTCTAAAATTGATGCCGAGAGAAGATGTGTTACATATGATGTCTAACACTGATAACATAATAAACTAATATATGTTGTCGATAATGAATACAAAGAGAATTCTGGTAAAAGAGTTGCATAAACAGGCTCGAAAAAATTTTAAGCGTCGAAGAGTTGTAATGAAAGGTATTGATGATTTATGGCAAGCAGATCTAGTTGAAATGGGTAATTATTCATCGGATAACAAGGACTATCGTTATCTGCTAACGGTCATTGATACGTTTTCAAAATATGCTTGGGCAGCACCTCTCAAATCTAAAAGTTCATCGGATGTTTGCAAAGCAATGGAAAATATATTGAATTTGGGTCGTGTACCAAAAAATTTACATACTGATAATGGCAAGGAATTCTTTAATAAAAACTTTAGTAAATTGATGAAAAAGCATAATATTAATCACTACTCAACGTATAGTGTAATGAAAGCGTCTATTGTTGAACGAATCAATAGAACTCTTAAAGGTATGATGTGGAAGGAATTTAGCTACAACGGATCATATCATTGGATTGATTTATATAAAGATTTAATTGATGAGTACAATCACAAGATTCATCGTACCATAAAAATGGCACCCATTAATGTTAATTCTACGAATGAGAAAATGTTACAAGACACAGTGTATAATCACTTGAAAATGTACAAAATCTCAAAATTTCATGTTGGAGATTCGGTACGCATCAGCAAATATAAGCATATTTTTGAAAAGGGATACACACCTAACTGGACAACAGAAATTTTTAAAATCAAATCTATAAACAACACTTATCCAGCAACAAATATATATATATATATATATATATATATATATATATATATATATATATATATATGTGCACAGCACATATTGCGGGGACGGGTTTTCGTTCCACAAGTTACTATGAAGACATTTTGTTACTTTGGAGACTGTCCTTAAACTTTTCGTTATTCTAGTGTTTACTTTTTTGGCTGTATATACAGATGTCTTCAAAGTATGGGCAATGCATATATATATATATATATATATATATATGCATTGCCCATACTTTGAAGACATCTGTATATACAGCCCAAAAAGTCCCTATAAAATGCGATGTGTCCAGTAAAATGTCTTCAGAGTAAACACTAGAATAACGAAAAGTTTAAGGACAGTCCCCAAAGTAACAAAATGTCTTCATAGTAACTTGTGGAACGAAAACCCGTCCCCGCAATATGTGCTGTGCACATATATATATATATATGTGCACAGCGAATGTTGCGGGGACGGGTTTTCGTTTCACAAGTTACTATGAAGACATTTTGTTACTTTGGGGACCGTCCTCAAACTTTTAATTATTCTACTGTTTAGACTGAAGACATTTTACTGGATAGAGCGCATATTATAGGGACTTTTTTGGCTGTATATACAGATGTCTTCAAAGTATGAGCAATGAATATATATATATATATATATATATATATATATATATATATATGCACAGCGCATGTTGCGGGGACGGTTTTTCGTTCCACAAGTTACTATGAAGACATTTTGTTACTTTGGGGACTGTCCTTAAACTTTTCGTTATTCTAGTGTTTACTCTGAAGACATTTTACTGGATACAGCGCATATTAAAGGGACTTTTTTGGCTGTATATACAGATGTCTTCAAAGTATGGGCAATGAATATATATATATATATATATATATATATATATATATATATATATATATATATATATAGGTATATTATACATGTACTTTAAGTATTGATATAAAATTATCTAAAATAAATAAAGAAAAAAGCAACCCTTTAAAAAAACAATATTTTGTTTTATTTCCTACATTAGCCATTTGGTAAGCAAAATGTCAATTACACTAACATTGAGCGGAAACTCCTCAAATTTATCAGCAAATTATTTTCCTCCAATGAATTTAAACGGCGATTACGAGTGTGCTCCCGTAGATTTTCACACATACAACAGCATACCAAATGTGGACAAATACAATAATTTGTTTCACATTGGTAGTAAAATTATTACAATACCTATCGGATCCTATGAGCTGAATGATATTGTTGATTTCATAAAGGGGGAATATGAGAAAGATGGGTTGGGGAAGAAGAAAATTATTATAGAAGCTAATAACAATACAATGCAAGTCAAATTGTATAGTTCAGAAGATTCGATATACTTTAACAAGAAGAATTCGATAGGAAAATTGTTTGGTTTCAATAAGAATGTCCTCTCTCCTAATGTCCCCCATTTCTCAGATCTACCAGTAAATATTTTTAAGGTAAATCTCTTGCGGATAGAATGTAATATTGTGGTAAACACATATATAAGCAATTCTCATGCACATACATTACACGAATTTGCAATAAATGTTCCACCTGGCTATAAAATGGATGAAATACCTACAAATCTCATCTATTTGCCCGTGAATTCCAAAGAAGTAAGTTCACTAACACTACGGATAGTTAATCAAGACGGTGATTTAATTAATTTTCGAGGAGAAGAAATTACTATTCGATTACATTTAAGGCCAAGAAAATAATGATAATTTACAACAAAGAAATTATCTCAAATAGCATTCCTTTTACCACATTGTTATCCCCAAAATCCATATTATTGCCATCAGTCAAACCAAAATTAGCGTCCACGCTGTTCTCATCTTCACATTCAGCCAACAATTTAACAGAATCAAATAGAAATTTTCTCAAATCATTGAATTTCCAATTGAAGAAGCAACACCAAAGAGAATGAGATCAATAATTAATGTTTTGGATAAACCCTTATCGGATGAAAGCATTATAAAAAAAGATTATCACACTTATACTCCATACTTGCAATCATTTAAAAATAACGATGAAATAAGAATATCAATACAAAATCAGGATTTGTATGTTTTGCCGAGTGAAAGTTTTATTTACATTGAAGGTTTAGTAGAAGAAGAAGAAAGCGGCGATAGTAAAAAAGTGGTAGCATCTTCTGCTTTCAGATTGAAAAATAATGTTGTTGCTCATCTATTTGATGAAATTCGTTATGAGCTAAATGGCATTGAAATTGATCGCACAAGACACCTAGGAGTTTCAACTAATATTAAAAATTATGTTTCTTTGATGGCAACGGACAGTGCTCTCATGGAAAATGCTGCTTGGAGTAAAGTAGATGACCTAAATGTACTAAATGGACACTTTAACTTTTATGTACCATTAAAAATGTTATTGGGATTTGCTGAAGACTTTAATAAAATTATTTTAAATTCCAAACATGAATTGATATTACTTCGTAGCAAAAGTGATGATGATCTCGTATATTCAACAGCATCTGTTCAAAAACCAAAAATTACTATTAAGAATATTTCATGGAGGATACCACATGTACAGCTTTCTGACTTGAGTAAAATAAATATGATAAAAATTATACAAAATGGAACAAATTTACCAATAGCATTCCGCAGTTGGGACTGTCATTTTAATCCTCAATTATCAAGCGGAACTAATCACATTTGGAATGTTAAATTATCTGCAAATAGGGAACGACCTCGCTTCGTTTTGATAGCATTCCTGCGTGAGAATAAATTTATTAATTGTGATTTAACCAACATCAAAGTTCACTTAAACTCAGAGTCATATCCTTATGATGATCTAAACATTAAATTTGGGGAAGAACGCTTTGCCATCCTCTATGATATGTATGTCAGATTTCAACAAAACTACTATATGAGAGAACCTCAACCTCTACTCACTTGTCAAGAATTCAAAAATAAAGCTCCTATTACAGTTATTGATGTAAGCCATCAAAATGAAACGGTTGCAAGGGGTCCGATTGATATAAAAATTATGTTTGAGACTGGCATCAATATACCACCAAACTCATCAGCTTACTGCATTCTTATTCATGATCGTTTAATTGAATATACGCCTTTGACAGGACAGGTTCATAAAATTGTTTAAGCAATGGAAATGCCAAAAATAGTTTTTATTGATCTCCAAGGCTTTAGAGCAGATTCTAATAATTTTATTGCCAAAGAAATTGCATTGGTTTTTAACGCTAAGGAGTATATAAATTTCATCATAAAACCCCCCTTCGATTATAGTTATTTATCACCAAAGAATCAAAAACAAGTCAATTGGTTAACAAAAAATCATCATCATCTGCATTGGAAGATGGATCCGTATCATTCAAGTCTGTGTGCGAATTTCTCAAATCAAACACAGAGGGTTCTTTAATTTTTGTCAAGGGTTTGGAAAAGAAAAAGTGGTTGGAGAATATGCTGCGGAAAAACGTTTTCAATATAGAAAATATCAACTGCTGTAATTTAAGAGAGCTCGATGAAAAATATCCCGATTGCATCCGTTGTAGTTCTCACAAACATGGAACATGTGCACTGAAAAATGCTCTTTTACTACAAAAATTTTTAAACTTTAAAATAAATGAAGGCAATTTTCCATTTTTATTATCTTTATTAAATATTTAGAAAATACACACACTTAAAAACAATGTCTTAAAATTATAAATAAAAATATGTATTCTTAAAATAGAAAACTAAAATACCAGTGTTTTATTTTGCTTAATAATCAAAAAATTTTAAGAGAAAAATACAAAATTTTTATTTTTCAAGAATCTCTTTTAATCTTAAACTTATTAAATTATATTACAAATCATTAAGTATATCTTTGTAAAAATCTTCAGTTCGGATGGAAAACTCCAAAATCTATATCTACACATAGCTCTTCGAGATTGTCATGATTCTCTGAGTGTATGCAATTGAAATTATTATTGAATTCACCATCATCAAAATATTCGTCGTATTCATCAAAAAACCAATTATCCATGCAAACTTTCATCAAATCCAATGATGATTTCAATTGAGCTCTACTACTTATCGCAACTGTTTTAATATTTGTTCGGTTTGCCAACAATAGAACAGGAAGCTTACGTTGCGTTATTTTCCCCTCCTCTTTTAATAATTTAAAAGCACCATAGATGAATTGTTCTGTTATTAACTTACACTGCAAAAAATTAATATGACTTAAATTACGACATTGCTGAAATAAATGTATTAAACCCTGATTGGTAATATTAATGCAATTTCGTAAATTCATATCTTCTAAATTGGTCAGCTGTGCAAGCTTTCTTAAACATTTATCATCCAAAGAACTATTGTTGGGGCAAATTAATTTTTTCCAGTTCTTTAAATCTCCTACCAATGAAGCTGCTGCAAAATTCAAACTTGCATATCCAATCAACATTAACTGTTCCAATTGTTGCGATTGATGTTTAACCAACTCTATCAATAGTTGATGACATAATGGGTGGGAGTCATCAATGCCAAAAATTTCTAAGCGTTTCAATTTTGGTAATTGGGCAATACATTCATATTGCTCTGTTGTACTACTTATTTTGAGATCTTCAAGTTTATGTAAATGATGGACCATTTCTTTAAAATCAGACGTTTTTAAATGCATACAATTACGTATATCCAGGGTATGTAAATTAGTCAGATTTTGACAAATTTGTTGTAAATTAAATTCATGACATCCGTTAAGAGACAGTTTTTCGATATTAGATAAATTACAAATATGTTCTGTTGTTATTGAACAATTTTTCAGACTTAAGACCTTTAGCTTTGCCAAGCATTTAACTTTTTCTGCGAATCTATTATCAAAGCTGAAATGTTGAATTTCTAATTTCGTACACGTCTCCATTTTATCAATTATATAATGTAAAAAGTCTGTGTCTGCTGTGTTGACACTTTGAATATTTTTGCAATGCTGTCCAATGCAATCTAATACAATTTCATAGTCATCCCAAGGTAATGTACCTTCGAATGACTTAATGTTTGGTCCAACCATTTTTATAAATTTAATTTTTTCTATCAGCGTCAATCCACCCATTGTATCTAAATAAAACGTTTTGTATTCTGCCTTTGATATCATACGGAAAACATCACTGAAACGCGGACATGTGTGTGAAAGGAAAATCTGGTCACGCAAATCTAATTTTTTGCAAATGTCTGCCAAACAATCATCGTTTAGAAATTGAGTTACGGCACTATTGCTGCTTATTGCTTGAGTATTCATTTTTCCTTGTGTTGATGGGATTTTTGAAGTAAGAGATATATTTGTTTTTTCTATTTTTTAATATAAAAATATATATCGATGGCTTTTTGTTGAGTTCTTCGGTAACTGAATGTTTCTAAGATACTGATTTTGATTTGTCAAATATATTGTTAAGTGCTCCTCATGAAATTTTCAAAATTACTAGAAGATTTACACTTCTTTTTAAAGAACGCTGATTATTTCGAATTATATGAGAATAAAAGAATTCTTAATTCAGTGCATGGAGAGCATTTTGAGGATTGCATATGGTCTGACGACAGATGTACTGAAGGACCTGATACATGTAGTTGCATCATCTATAAATTTAGAGAAAATTCAGTCAACGATCTTATAAATCTCTATCATAAACATCTAAATTTTTAATTAAATAAAAAAAAATAACCGAAATTATTATATTATACGTATTTAAATTTATAAGAAATATTTAATGAGATTTTAATTTAAGAATTATTTCAAAAGAAAGTAAAATAAAACCAAATACATGTAAAACTAATTTTTAGTATTGTTTTTTATTATACTCAACTAAACAAACAAACAAAACACTAACAGATTCCAATTACCGCTTTATTACAAGAAAACAAAACCGAACAAAACAAACAAACAGATTCGAATTTCATTAAAACACAAAAATTTGTAGATTAATGAAAATGTCACATTAATAAATAATTAATTTATGACCTACTTGTACATGTAGAATGTATATACCAAACACACAAAAAAATAAAAACAAAAATAGAACATAAACACAAGAAAGAAAAAATGGAAATTTCCTATTAATACAAAAAACAAATATGTAGATCATTGACTTTCACTTAATGCAAATTTCCTCTTAATACAAAAACAAATATGTAGATCAATGACCACCAAAGAATAGAAAAAAAAAACACACAAGAGATAAAAAGAATTAACCGACAGCAACACTCATAATTTCAAAAAAGATCCTTGTCAATCTTGCCAATCACGAACAAGAAAAATTTTGTATAACCACCACTTTTACATTACAAGCAAATTTCCTCTTAATACAAAAACAAATATGTAGATCAATGACCACCAAAGAATAGAAAAAAAAAACACACAAGAGATAAAAAGAATTAACCGACGGCAACACTCATAATTTCAAAAAAGATCCTTGTCACTTAACACCTTCTAGCAAAACACACACATGACAATTTTTGTATAACCACCACTTTTACATTACAAGCAAACAACCGACAGCAACACTAACAACAAAGAATAGAAAAAAAAAACACACAAGTAAAAAAGGGCTAAATTCGGCTGTGCCGAATCTTTGAATACCCTCCACCATAGGGGCTGAAGATGATATACGTATATACTTAATTTTGCATGAAGTGTAATATGAATATGTTTTGTCAATTTATGTAATTTAAATACCAAACTGCTCGGGAGGATGTTCAATAATCTGGGTAAAAATTGACAGACGGACAGAGAGACAGACAGACAGAGAGACAGACAGACAGACATCGCTAAATCGACTTAAAATTGCATAAGGTTCACGAATATATATACTTTATGGGGTCTTAAACCTATATTTCGACATGTTACAAACGGAATGACAAACTGATATATACCCTCACCATATATGGTGGAGGGTATAACAAGAGATAAAAAGAATTAACAGACAACCACACTAACCACATAATTTCAAAAAGACCAAAAACAAATATGTAGATCAATGACTTTCACTTGATCATACAAATTTTGTATTACAACCCTTTTTATTATAAGCATACAACCGACGGCCACACTAGAAGGCAATTAAAGCATTTTGTCTCAACATCAAAAATGAAGGGCAATTAAAGCATTTTGTGTCAACATCAAAAATGAAGGCAATTAAACCATTTTGTGTCAACATCAAAAATGAAGGGCAATTAAATCAAGTTGCCTCCTTATGAAAAACCCATTAAATCAAGTTGCCTCCATATGAAAAACCCATTAAATCAAGTTGCCTCCATATGAAAAACCCATTAAATCAAGTTGGCTCCTTATTTTCCTACTACTTATGATCCTTTTTCCGAAGCCGTGGAGTGGGTTGCTTTCTTCTTCCTTTTCCTTTTCTTGCTGCAATTCACAAAGTTTTTTAAAACTTCCCAAAGCATCAGAAAAAGCTTCGTCCGCATCAAAAATTTCAAGACTTTTGCCTTTCCGCTTTGGTGCAACAGCTGGACTACGGTTTGCTGCAATAGGCATTAAATCATTTTCAAGTGGAATCATCTGAGTAGGGATTGGTGACTTTGATGTAATGAATAATAAATTATCCATATCTGAAGATTGTGTGAGGAAGAGTGAAGATGAGGATGAAGATTCTGGTGAAGGGGATAATATTCTCGGGTTTAATGGTGATGAAGTACCAGATGACCGCATGCTGTCTAATATATTCTTGGAAGAACGCATGCTAAGGAAAGAAAAAACAGGTTTATTATAAATGTTAAGAAGAACTATAAGAAAAAAAGACTTCTTACGGCCGTGAAGTTATATGTGGTGCTATAAATTCCATTGAGCTCATAAGTGGCCATGGATATTTAAATTTGGAGCCACTGCCAGATCGAAGTTTTGCATCACGCTTCTCTCTAACATACCGATCTCTTAGTGTTGACCATCTTGTTAAACACATTTCCACTAATAAAAAAGCACCATTAATAGTTTTTACGTAAGTTTTTACACCAGTACTTACCTGGACATGCCATTTCCTGTGCAATTTGTTCCCAAGCACTATTTTTCTTCTCTTTGTTTTTGTAATTTGGATTATATTTGTCATAAGTACACTCATTGGCCTGAACCAATAAAATCAGCATTTCATCGTCCATAATTTCAATTTAATTGCTTTTTAACTTTTTTGTGACTTGTTGTAAGATATTGTTGGTGTCTATGTTTTTTAATTTGTTTTTCTGTTTTTCCCCCTTTTTTTGTTTGACAAGAAAAAACAGCTGACTGACAACTGCCACGTAAAAGCGGTGAAAAGCCGTTACGATTCGTTTTCGTCGAGTACTCAGTACTATGTGTTTCTCAATAACCAGGTTGAATCAGCTGATTCGTGGCGTTACGTTTACGCTCAAGTAATTTCAGCTTTAAGGGTTTACTGAACATGTCTGGCAAAACTTTCTTTTTAAAGAGTCATTAGATTCCTCGCAAAAAATCCAAAGCATTCTGAAATGTCTCAGAATGCTTTGAATTACCTTGAACAAACACTTTATAAACCTATGTACAAAAAGCTAATATATCAGTGTCTGCTGACGTCTGCACACTTGTTAAAAAAAAATAATTTTTCATCTTATATATTTATACAGCCAACTGGATATGTTTTTTGTACTTGCTTGAAAGCTGGCCACTATAAAAAATTTTGTTTTACATTTGTGATCAGTTCATCGTAGAACGCGTTTTCTTGAGTAGCCAGCAAAACTTTGGTAATAGGTGTGATACACTCTTGTTACCTTGTAATGATAGCTCGTCATTTTTTGCATTATTTGCAAGCATAAAAGTATATGATATCATCAAGCAGAAAAGTATATGATATCAGCTTATATTTAAAATAAAAAATAGTCCAGACACTGCCCGGCCCTTTTTTATTTTCATTTTTGTGTAAAAACTCTGGTTGTCATTTATTGAACAAGACCAGTAAATGTGTTTTTGTGTTTTTATATTGTCATTCTCTCTATTTTCGATATTTTATTGTTTTTGTTGATGCATTTGGTTTTTTAGAGATGAGTGCGTGAGTGATTTCGGTCACTTAAGCTCACGTACAAAAAATTGTATCACGCACAATTTACAGGAAGTAAACATATTTTTAATACTTTTAGTTAAATTCAAGTGATTAAATTTTAATTTAATCACGTTCTGAAATGATTTACGCACGCTTACGAACTTATTCTCACACACTAAAATGTTCATAACCAAAAGCTATTACCACCATATACAGGTTGGTTGAAAAGTTACTGCGCTCACCAAGAGATGGCACTGCTAGCTCCAAACTTTTTTTTCTCAAGTTGGTATAACTGTCCTGAGAACACATGCAAAGTTGCAAGTAATTCTGTCAATTCTTTCTTTGTTTACAAGCCATTTGAAGTTGACGTGTCATTGATTTTTTTTAATATGGAAAAAATTGAATATCGTGCAGTCATAGATTCTTTGTTTTGAAGGGTTTAAAAGCAAAGGAAATTTATGAATTTATTTAGAAGTGTATGAGGAGTCCTCACCTTCAAACGTGGTCGTACCAGCCTTGAAGACGATCCACGCTAAGGACGACCAAAAACTGCAACCACAGCAGAAATCATTGAGCAGGTACGTAATATGGTTAGTGAAGATCCAAGTTTGACTAAGCGTGAAATTGTTAATGCCATAGGCATCTCAGACGAACGAGTACTCCATATTTAACATGAAGAATTACGTATGAAAAAACTGTTTGGAAAGTTAGTGCCGCAGACATTAACAATTCAACAAAAACTGGATCGAAAACAAATTTCTCAGCGTAATTTGGAGCGTTTTACGCCGAATAGAACCGACTTCTTGCGTCGTTTTATAACTATAGATGAGACTTGGATCTACAACCATGATCCTAAATTGAAACAAGAATGTTTACAGTGGACTAAAGCTGGTTGTTCAGCTCCAAAGCAGGTAAAGTCACAACGATCAGCAAAGAAGGTTATGGCATCAGTTTTTTGGGATGCAAACGGAATTTTGCTGATTGATTATCTTCAGAAAGGTAAAACAATCAACTCTGAATATTATTGCAGCCTTTTGGATCAGCTGGATAAAAAAAAATTCGTGAGAAAAGACCTGGTTTAAAGAAGAAAAAAAATAATTTTTCATCAAGACAATGCACCTGCTCACAAAAGTGTTTTGACATGGCTAAATTCAAAGAATTAAAGTACGAATTGCTTGAACATCCACCGTATTCACCAGATTTGGCTCCCAGTGACTACTATCTATTCAGAAATCTCAAACAATTCCTTCGTGGAAAGCATTTTTCGTCGAATTAAGAGGCCGTAGACGGTTATTTTGCAGAACTTCCGGAAAACCATTATAAGGATGGGATAAAATTATTGGAAGATCATTGGAACAAGTGTATTGAGCTTCTAGGAGATTATATTGAATAAAAAAATATATTTGTAACAAAAACAGTATACTTTCATTTCGAGCGCAGGAACTTTTCAACCAACCTGCTACGTTGTTAGCGTAGAAAATGGATGCCCGGGCTAAAGCCCGGGCCAACGCCCGGGAATATACGGAGTTCCCAGATAATTACCCGGAGCCCCTAATTTGTACCATGCCCCAGACAAAGATGTACCTCAATAATAAGTTAGCCCATACTCCAGGTAGCAAATATTTAAAATTTTAGGTTTTTCCCTTTGATCCATCATTTTTACCATGTACCTGGCTAAAATTCTAAAATGCAGCTGATCAGTGAGTTAGCACATACTCCAGTTCACATATTTAAAATTTCATGTTTCTGTCTAAATCGGTGTGGGCAGCCCGTTAAGGAGTAGACTGTTCACCTTTTTGCCCCTCCCCACATTTCCAAAAATCCGACCTAGGTGAATGTCTACACTGCAGGAGGAACCTTTTCACCAAATTTCAACTTACCAGCTCCAGCGGTTTTGGAAAGACCTCAAGGGTAGGAATTTTTAATTTTTCTGCCCCTCCCCGTTGACTTTTCCAAAAATTACGTCTTAACTCTTATCTGCACTGGTGATGGAGCCTGCATACCAAATTTCAACTTCCTAGGTCCAGCGGTTTGTGCAGGCTGTTAAGGGGAAGTCTTCATCGATGAGTTAGCACGTACTCCAAGAATAGCATATTTCAAATTTTAGGTTTCTAGCTACAGGGGTTTCAGCAGGCCGTGAAAGGGATTTTTACCCGTTTTGCTCTTCCCCGTTTTAGCGAATGTCTACGCCGCAGAGGGAACCTACATACCAAATTTTAGCGTCATACTCCCTGCGGTTTGGCTGGGAGATTTTGAATGAAATTAATAAATATTTGCATATTCTACACCTCAGGTAGGTCAACTATACACAATTTCAACCTTTCAGCTCTAACGGTTTTGGCAGGCCTTTAAGGGGGAGAATTTCACCCTTTTTCTGTCCCTCCCCGTTTGATTTTTTCAAAAATCACGTTTTATCTGTTATCTACACTGAAGAAGGAGTCTGCATACCAAGCTTCAACTTCCCAGGTCCAACGGTTTGGGAAGGCCGTAAAGGGGAAGACATTCCGCGCTTTAAATCCCCATTTTTACCACAGCCTTGGTGAAAATTATAAAAGCTACCTCATCAAGGAGTTAGCACATACTCCTAGGAAGGCATATTGCAAAATTCAGGTTTCTAGCTGAAGGGGTTTAGGCAGGCTTTGAAAGGGGAGTTTCCCCCCTTTCTGCCCCTCCCGTAGAAATTTACGAAAATTCTACATGGGTGGATGTCTACACCTCAGGTGGGTCAAATATACACAATTTCAACCTTCCAGCTCTAACGGTTTTGGCAGTTCTTTAAGGGGGAGAATTGCATCCTTTTCTGTCCCTCCCCGTTTGATTTTTCAAAAATCACGTCTTGTCTGTTATCTACACTGGAGAAGGAGCCTGCATACCAAATATGAACTTCTCATGTCCAACGGTTTGGGAAGGCCGTCGAGGGGGAGAATTTCTCCCTTTGCTGCCCCTCCCCGTTGGATTTTTCAAATATTAGGTCTCAGCTTTTATCTACACTGGAGAAGGAGTCTGCATACCAAGTTTCAACTTCCTAGGTCCAACGGTTTGGGAAGGCCGTAAAGGGGAAGATTTTTCGCCCTTTAAATCCCGATTTTTACCACATCCCTGGTCGAAACTCTAAAAGGTACTTCATCAAGGAGTTAGCTCATACTCCCAGGAAGGCATATTTCAAAACTCAGGCTTCTAGCTAAAGGGGTTTAGGCAGGCCTTGAAAGGAGAGCTTTGCCCCTCTCCGAAGGAATTTCCAAAAACACCGTCTTAGCGGGTGTCTACGCCGGAGGGGGAACCTTTGGACTTCTGCAAATTTTGACATGTACACTTTTGCAAGTTCGCACTTTTGCACATTTGCACTTTTGCAAATTTGCACATTTGTACATTTACATATACATTGGAGGAATCTATGTACCAAATTTTAAGTTCCCAGCTCAAGCGGTATTGGAAGGCCGTCAAGGGGGAGAATTTTTGATTTTTTGCCCCTCCGCGTTAGATTTTCCAAAAGTCACGTCTTATCTGTTATCTACACTGAAGAAGGAATCTGCACACCAAATTTGAACTTTCTAGTTTCTGCAGTTTGGGCAGACAGTTCGGGGGGAGACTTTTCCCCTTATTGCCCCTTCCCGTAGGAATTTACAAAAATCCTACCTAGTTAGATGTCTTCACCTCTGGTGGAACGAATATACACAATTCAACCTTTGAACTCCGACGGTTTTGGCAGGCCGTCGAGGAGAGAATTTAACCCTTTTCTGCCACTGCCCGTTTGATTTTTCAAAAATCACGTCTTATCTGTTAGAACGTTACTGGCCAAAATTATAAAACGTACCATATCAAAGAGTTAGCACATACTCCCAGGAAGTCATGTTTCAAATTTCAGGTTTCTAGCTGAAGGGGTTCGGACAGGACGTGAAAGGGTAGTTTTTTCCGTCCCCGAAGGGATTTCCAAAATCCCTGTTTTTACAGAAGTCTACGCCGAAAGGGGAACCTGCAAACCAAATTTCAGCCTCCTACCTCCTGCGGTTTGGGCTGGGCGATGTAGAATGAGTCAGTCAGTCAGTAACGTTATTCCTTTATATATAGAGATTAATATTTAATAATAATTTAAACAAACAATTTTTAAAATAAAAGTTACACACCTTTATTAATTTATTCTACGATAACGCTTGATATCTGAAAAAATATGTCGTATCCAAAATGAGTTTCGAGAATGAACTAGTTTGATTGTTGATCAGCCAAAACCCGGCTTTGGTAATTCGAATTACGGAAACACCGCCAGACGTTTTTTTTTCTGCTGAAATTAAAAATAATGCGTACAATACTTATTGTTGTTTCTTGTGGTCATGAGATGCATTTGGAAAATTTTCGTAAATTTGCTTACAATACAGCTAGACATTTTGTTGAAAAATATCCATGCCTCCCACTTTGCATACATTTTTTATTCACAGCGCGGAGATTATACAGCAAGCACTTTTACCAATAGGAGAATTATCGGAAGAAGCTCAAGAAGCGAGAAACAAAGATTTTAAAACTTATAGTGAGCACTTTGCTCGCAAATGCAGCGAGGAAAAGTTTAATGAAGATATTTTCAATAGGTTTCTGCCCATTCATATCCAGTTCTGACCCATTCATATCCAGCATGAGCAAGAAATATGAGCAAAAGAAATCTAATTTATCAACTTCGGAATAAGAGTTAGTTTTGCCAGATATTTTTAATGAAAATTATGATAAAGATGATGGTAATGAAGATCGTGATAAAGATGCTGATGATAATAACGATGAAGATAGTGCTGATGATAATGATGAGGAAGATTATAACAATGATGATGAAGAAGATTATAATAATGATGATGAAGATAATAAAGATTATGATAATTGGGATATTTGTGATAAATTTGAAAATGCAGAATAATACAAATATTTTAATATATATTTTTTAAAAAGTAAAAACGAAAACAAAGACTCCCTAAAAAGTTTTAAATTTTTTATTTTTTCAGATTAGTTTTTACATTTACTGAATTTAGTGAAAGCAAAAACTGGAAACAAATTAATATTAGTAGGAATACATATTATTAACTTATTATTTTATTTTATTTTGATTTCAAAGTTACAGCGAAAATTGTGGATCATGTTTTTTCCGAAAAACAAAAACCGCCTAACAGGTTAAAAAAAATATTTCTTCTATTAATTGCTAAAAAATTATAAAATTTTGTGAAAAATAAAAATTGGATTTAAAATTAAATTTATTCTTATATAAATACATATAATAAATTTATTATTTAAATTTTTTAATAGCACATTAAGTATGCTTTAATTTAATTAATTTATTCATTAATTTATCGCTTTTCATTCCAGCTTAAACTGTGAACTAAGGTATTTTTTTCCAAAAAAACAATAATGCTCTTAACGGGTTAAAAAAAATTTGTTGAATTTGTTTTTTTTTTCTAAAATGCTGTGTTTTTATGTGCTTATAATAACTCATCAATTAAAACATATAAATTTTAAAACTACGATTTCTATGAATTAATCGCCACTTTGGGTATCATCGAACCCACTGTGCGTTAGTTCACAATGGTGCAAAAAACGAAGTATTGGAACGCTTTGTCAAAACGTTGTTCGCCAATACTTGTTTTACAAAATTAAAACTGTTTATGAGAAACTTTTAACTAAATTCTGATTTTTTTTGTAAAATAATATCACTGAATTAAAATCACAGTTTGATTAGGAATTTTGCCAATTTTAAAACGAAATTCAATACTTATATGAATTTTGATATGAAAGCTTTTTTCAAAACCCAGACTCGGAATAATGATATATTTTAAGTTAAGTTTTTTAATAACAATCTAATATATCTTTTTTATTCATAATTTTTCTATTTCGAACAAAAATTTCATTAAATTTTAACTGCAGATCATAATTTTATTTCAAATTATATCAACTCCCAATATTTAATTAAATTTGGCAATTTTCAAAGCGAATATAAATTTATTTTTTATGATTAGTTTTTCTATTTTCCATACTAAAATTTTAAATAAAATTTAACAAAAATTAATGTTGTTACAATTGCTTTGACATCGCTTCAAAATACAAACGGCCAACATAAGAACAGCATTATTATTTAAAGGTTGCTCTAGCACTTGTACTACTGTCTGCTGTGCTTTGCCAACACTTTGTCGTTTGTATTTTCGACCTGGGCATGTAAATCAGTGATCGGCAAAGAGTCGCCCATGGGCGACTCACTTATACTAACATACTAACACAGATAGCATGAAAATGAAAATAATAAATCAGTATCAGTTGAGCTTTCGTGCAGTAAGGTAGTGTCGACGGATAGTATGTACATTACACTGAACGAAATGTCTTACGAAGAATGGGCAAACTTAAATGTTTAATATACCATCGTCTTTTATGAACTTGCAAATCGTTGCCGTCCATTCGGGGATGGCCAGTTTTTCAAGGATGTTATAAAATATGCAATGAATGAATGAACTTACAAATTATTTTGTAGTTTGTAAGTTAAAGTATATAAAAATCTTTAATATTTCTCTATTTATTTTTTTATTTATTGATTTCTTTCTTTCTTTAATTATTTTTTTATTGATTTATTTATATATATTTATTTGTGTATTTAAAATTCATATTTAAATAGGGAAGGGTTTGACTTTCCCAGGCTGTAACTAAGAAACTTCTTGGATCTTAAAAGATTTTAATTATAAATTTTCGTTTGTTTGTTGTTTTTTTATTTGCTTTTGTTATATATTTTTTGTTATGCTTTTTTTTTTGTTCTCATCCTTTGTTTTTTTATGTTTGTTTATATGCACATAGTTTTAAGAAAATTACAAACACATTTCTTTCAGTGCATTAAGAGAGGGAGAGCGTAACTCACCTATACAATGGCAACAATATGGTTGTATTAGTTTGCCGATCACTGATGTAAATGCATATGGTTTTATGTAGAGTTTAAATATCCCAGCAAAACCTTGTATATGTTTCAGGTATTACATGGTTATGGCAATCAGTTGACCTTTTCCTTATTTTGGAGCATATACTTTACTGATATGGAAATAAAGAGCTGCAAATATTGTTTTATAAACTTGTTATTAGGAAGCTACAAATACACTCAGAAAAAAATTAATAGAAAGTTATGTAAACGGTTTTTAATCCCACTTTTGTATTTTTGTACTGATTTTTGGTAAAAAAATTTACATTTTAATAATTACAGAATATTTACGAGTTTTTGTTGCTAACTTCAGAAATTATTTTACAAATTTTTGAAAACCGATTTCCTAAAATTAGCAAAAAAAAATTACTAATTTTTAAAAGTGGGTATTGTTATTTCTAATTATTATAACTTATACATACAAACTAAAATTGCCTTAAAATGTTACATAGGATCGGAAGTGAAGATACTTTTTACAACCGACTCATGTCCAAAAATAGGACATCCACTTAAAATAGAACTAAATACCTCTTTAGTTCTAAAAATCAGCCCTTAAAACATTAAAAATTTTATCTTAAAATCAAAAAAAAACTAAAATTATTTTTCAAAACAAAAATTAGCAATTTAAAACAAAATGATAAATTCGCTTATGTTTTAAATATTTTTAAGCTTTTTTTAATTTTGTCTAAAATATTTTTTGAAAAAAATAAAAAAAAATATTGCTCAATAAAAAAAATATAAATATAATTTTCGTAAGGCAATTTCAAGAGATATTAGCAGCTTTCAAGAGATATTAGCAGCTTTCAAGTGTAACAAGTGTATCTAAAAATTATTTTATTTATTTATTGAACCATTAACTTATAATTACAAATTAAAAACTAACTTTATTATGAGCAATAGCAACTTGGGCCTTCAGCTCTATCTAAAAATAATTGAGTTAATTTGTACATTTTAATAATTTTAATATCAAATTTTTTAAGCTAAAGGTCTTTTTTTATAAAAATTCTTATTCTATTTTCGATATTTCGCTAACATCTTAAGGAAAACAAAATTTTGTTTTCCTGAAGATGCTAACAAATTGTTAGCGAAATATCGAAAATAAAATAAGAAGTTTTATAAAAAAAGACCTTTAGCTTAAAAAATTAGATATTATTATTAAAATAAGATCGAATAAAGTTATATAATTTTTAATAATTTTATTTTATAAATAAAAATTTTGCTGTATTTTACAATTCATTGAGTTTAACTTATTTGATTGTACTACTAATCCCAGGAAAATTTTCTGTTCCAAAGAACCAATTGTAGAATCGGTGCCCCTTCTAAGCAACCCATTCTATTGTCGGTTCTATCATCGATGAATTTTGTTTGAGATTGTCACGAAAGCAACCGGTTCTATTACGCTAAACTAGAACAAGTGCCGCTTCTTTGGAATCGGTTGAAGAATCAGTTGTTTTACTAGTTACTTTTATATAGTTTTTTTGCTAGTTCTTCGGAATCAATTTAGGAACGTATTGTGCAACATAGCTTTGGGAATGCATTCTGAAAAAGCTTTAAAGAACTGAATGAACCATTTCTTCCAGGGAACCAACAAAAGAATTTATGTATTTTTTTAAAATATATTTATTTTTATTACTAAAAAACGCAAAATACATCTTAAAAAAAAAACAAGGTAAATTAATTAAAAGTTCAGGAATTCATATGATTTAAAATATTATAATGCAGTAAAATTGTTGTACACCAATAGAAACAACTTAGCAGAAATAGCAGAAAAAATACTAAAAATAAGTCAAAATGGAAAATGCAGAAAAACTGCAGAATATTTTTGCTAAACTTGATAATAAATAATCAACAAAAAAATTTGTTGTATGTACAAAATGTTAATAGTAATTGAGTTTAATTTTAGTTAAATTCAAATAACAATTGTCCTGCTAAAATTGGCAAACAATTTCGCTAAATATTAGTGGACCATAAACAGCAAATAAAAACTGCTAAATCGACAAAAATGTTGTTAACTTTGTATATATTTTAGTTTAATGCAAATAACATGTTTTCTGCTAACATTAGAAAAATTGTTGTTATAGACTGAAATGATTTTTAGTCTGCAAAAAATTAACAACATTTTTCTAATTTCAGCTAACAAAAATAGTAATAATTTTAATATATACAACTTCTGTTCCAAAGAAGATTCTAAAGAACTGATTCTACAACAAGTTCTAACTTTGTAAAATATAACCGGTTCTTTAAAAGCAATAAGACAACTGGGGGTTGTTACCTTGGAACCAGTTCTAGAATATATGGTGTTGGCAACCGGTTCTAAAAAATTTTCCTGGGAATATTAATATTTAGTAAATTTTTTTGCTGAGTTTATCAAACCAATATTATATTCAACTTTACAAAAAGTTTACTAAAATTTAGTGGTAGCTACTACTTATTTCATTGTATTTCACGTCAGCAGACATGTGTTGCTAAGATAAGCAAAAAAATACCGCTGGGCTCAAATAAGCAAAAATTCCCGTAATAACAGCAAAGTTTTCAATTGCGATTACAGACTTGTTTTGGTGAGTGTATTGATTAACTGCTTTTGTATTATATAACCTTTGCGAGGCTGGAAACAACCAGTTACTGGTAATGTTATAAATAACTACTTATTTGAAAGTTCGATTGAAAATTATTACATTACACTGATTTTATAATTGTATTGCCTTAACAACAAAAATTAAGAAATTGCATAATTTGTATACCCTCCATCATATATAGTGAGGGTATATATCAGTTTGTCATTCCGTTTGTAACATGTCGAAATATAGGTCTAAGACCCCCTTATGCAATTTTAAGTCGATTTAGCAATGTCCGTCTGACGATCGCAAGCGGGGGTGTTCCTATGTTACCTATATTAATGGACATCCTCCCGAGCAATTCGGTATTGAAAATGAGCAAAATCGCTCAAACGGTGAAAAAGTTATGAGTGAAAATGTGCAGGTACCCAGCAAACCCACACATAACTAAAAAAATGGGTAAAGTGATGGCCGATGGATTACTTTACACGTTATTTCATTGATGAATTTTACAGGCGATAAGGCTCAAAGTAATGCTTATTGAAAAAATAAAAGTAATGGGTTACCTTTTTGCAGATAGAAAGTAAAAAATAATTGGTGATCATTTAGGTGATTACGAAGAGGTTAACAATAATTGGTTACTTTTGATTTTTTAACTTTAACTTTCCACTTAAAATCTTGAATTTTTCAAACCAATTTAGGCTTTTCTACAGAAATACAAACTAATAAAAACACGAATGACACAAAAAATGCTTGTTATCAATAGATGACAGTAGTTTTTAGATTTAACAGTAGTTTGCTATATAAATAAATGCACATCCCGTAGTCTAGAATGGAGACAAATATGTGGACATATATTCCAGAAAACCTCAAAATTATGATATCTTCTGTGTGAATGACTTGATTTTGTATGTACATATTTTTTGCCGCCAATTTATGTTGCAATAATTCTCCGTCAATATTCGTTATAAATTATTGCTAGTACGTAAAATTTAGCTGTCATTTTCGTTTGACAATTATAAAAAAGGCGAAAAAAAAACAAACAAAACATGATGTACACATTACAAGGTGATGCATGAGTTTATTGCACCCATTACCAAAGTTTTCCTGGGTACCTCTATATTTTCCATACAAATTGGTGTATTTTATTACTGTAGTAGGCATACTTATGGTACACAGTGTACAAAGGGAAAATGACAGATTTTATTACAACCTTAAGTTGATTCGTCATACCAAACAATGCTATTGGAATTTCTAACCTTCTGTTGAATTCATGGCAAACAAGACTTGCTTTACGAATATGAACACCCATAAACAGAACATGCAAAAAGGGTTTCATGTTACTTTGTTTGTGACTGTTGATCGTTGTCAAGTAATGTGTTTGTTGAAACAAGACCTCACACGGTCAAGGGCAGCTAATGCATGTTGCACTTGAGAAGTACGGAAATATGGTACGCAGATGTGGGTCAATGTTATCTTTATTGTTTGTTTGGATATTCCCCTTTGTAGATAAGTACTAAGATATCTAGTATATAAGCTACGATAGTTTCTAGAATAAAATCAATCTAAGTTAAGACAAGAGACAGAACACACAACTGTTCTAAAAAGAAAAAAACAAAATTTGTAAAATGACTTCGATACTAATTTAGTAAAGCATTAAAAATAATTTAAATTAAAAGAAGTGTTTTAATTAAAGTAAACCCAGTACTACCATAGAAGAAGCATTTTATGAAAGCAAACAGAGTCCATCATATGGCGATCCTGCAAACACCGAACTAATGAACCAGCCCGAAATAATGAACCATTGCCAGTGACGAATGCAGCTACTGACGACATAAAAAATCCAACCATTGCTACTGAAGTGGGAGATCCAGTCAACATCAAGCCATAAGTATATAAAAAAAAATTAATTCCATTAACGTTACTTGTATTAAGTGCCGAAACGCGCAAATACAGAAGTACGGAGATGAGAACAATTAATTAATGAATTGAACTAAAGAAATTATGAGTAATAAAGAATTTAAAAGATACTAGAAGAAATTAAAATAGCTCAGGAACAGTGGAAAATAGGAAAAATAGTAAATAAACCAATCCAAGACTACAAGGAAGAGGTTATTCCGGAACTAGAAAAACAAGATTAATAATATTAGAAGATCAAATAGAATCAATAGAAGAAAAGATAATTACAGAAAATTGTAATAAAGAAAAAGAGTATTTAACAAAGAAATTAGAAGAATTAAAATTAAAATTTGAGATAATATTACAAGAAATAAGAGAATATAAAAAATTGAAGAAACAGAAAGATAAAGAACGTAAAAGAAATTTGAATAAAAATTAAGCAATATATATATATTAAAATAAACAAAAAAAAATTCTTTTTGTTTTTTTTAAAAAAAAAAAAAAAAAGAGACGAAAGCATGTTAAGAGCTATAGCAGTAACATTAGTAATAACGATGATTGTAGTAATAAGGACATCATTGTTAATTATACAAGTAAAGAATTGCTTTACCAATACAACCTTAGAGCATTTAGGAAAAGCAAAAGAGTATGTTTTAGAAAAAGTAAATGAATTCCAAGTGGTAGAAAAAGTCAGCTCTTTAGCACAAGAAGCAGAGAATTTAGAAGTTATGGAAAAGTTGACATCGATAAAAGATTATTTAAGTAGATTGACAAACTAAAAACATAGAAAGATAGCTTTGTCTGGACTAGAATCTGAAGAATTCTTATATGTTGACGATATAATCGTTTTTGGATGTAGTTTGAAACATCACAATGAAAATTTAATGAACGTTTTTGCTAGGTTATCCAGGTATAATCTTAAGTTAAATGCGAGTAAATGTTGTTTTCTGAGACCAGAAGTTGTGTACTTAGGGCACTTGATCACAGCGAGTGGTATCAAGCCAGACCCAAGCAAGTTTGAAGCAATTTCCAAGTATCCCATTTCAAGCAATTCTGACGACGTCAGAAGATTTGTTGCTTTTTGTAACTATTATCGCAGATTCATAAAGAATTTTGCAGCAACTGCGAACTGTCTAAACGACCTATAGAAAAAGAACACGAAGTATGAGTGGACTAAAAAATGCCAATCGGCATTTGAAGCTTTGAAAACCAGTTTAATAAGCCCTCCAGTTTTGCAGTATCCGGATTTTGATAGACCGTTTGTGTTGACAACGGACGCATCGGATTTTGCGCTGGGTGCAGTCCTATCTCAAGGTCCAATAGGTAATGACTTACCCATATCTTACGCAAGTAGATCCCTTAACAAGCACGAGAGGAATAAACCCGTGATTGAGAAGGAACTACTAGGCATTTATTGGGGTATACAATTTTTTAGACCATATTTGTATGGCAGAAGATTCACGGTTGTAACTGACCATCGACCATTAGTGTCATTATTTTCTCATAAGAATCCAAGCTCGAAGCTAACGCGAATACGATTGGAACTTTCTGATTATGATTTTGATATCGTATATAAGAAAGGATCAAACAATACGAATGCGGATGCATTATCACGAATAAAGTTGGATTCAACAATTTTAAAAGGTATCATACCGTTAGAGAACGACGAAGGTATCAAGAAAACGCTAGTAGTAACAAGAGGTATGAGTAAAGAGTCATCAATTAGTAGAAATATCATTAGCAAATCTTACAGTGAGTCTGATCAACTCCATATGTGGGATTGCACTTCCATCAATGATATAAAGCACGCGTGCAAGTTAAAGTTTATATTAGAGAAAAGGCCAATAGAAGACATATATAGATATGTAACAGAGAATGATAAAAGTGAAAATAAAATGCGCATTAGATGTAGTGATAATCCAAAGTGCTTAGGTACTCTTTTGGAGAAGCTGTCATCTTATTTGAAGAAAAGTGAAAATGAAAAATTTGCATCGCCAGAGATGATGCAATATTTAGAATAATTCCTGCAGATGAATTTAAGGCCAAATATAATGAATCGAATAAGTCGAATAAGGATGACGTAACAATATTGTTATAAAATAAACCTCGGAATATACTAAGCGAGAGTAGAAAGTTAGAACTTATAGAGTTATTTCACAACACCCCACAGGGAGGTCATTTTGGAGTTCGCAAGACTCTACTTAAATTAAAACAACGGTACATTTGGAAGAACATGTACAAGATGGTGAATGAATATATTTCTAAGTGTGATCTCTGCCAGAGAAACAAGCAGGTAAGACACACCAGGGAACCACTTTGTGTCACGGACACACCTACACAAAGCTTTCAAACGATTGTAATCGATACAGTTGGACCTCTACGTCCTTCAATGAGGTATCGATATATACTAACTATGCAATGCGAGTTAACAAAATATGTTATAGCTTGCCCAATAGAAACAAAAGAGGCAAAGTCCATAGCTAAGGCATTGACTGAAAACCTCATATTGAAGTATGGAATATTTAAAACCTTGAAATCAGACAGAGGGACAGAGTTTACAAACGAATTGATGAAGGAGGTATGCGAATTATTGAAAATTGAACAACGATTTTCGACTCCGTATCATCATGAAACTTTAGGCACAGTAGAAAGGAACCATAGGGTTCTGAATGAATACTTTTTGTCTTTTGTAGAAGGTGACAATTGGGAGCAATAGATTCCTTACTATGCATTTGCATACAACGTAACTCCTCATGTAGATACTGAGTACTCCCCATTCGAATTGTTGTTTGGAAGATTACCGAGTTTACCAGGTGGCGAAGTCATGAATCATCCCCAGGTTTACAATCTTCAGAATTATGCTAACGAACTGAGAACAAGACTAAAATATTCACTAGACTACGAAAGAAAACTAACTGAAAAAAGAAAGAAGACGAATAGAATCACAGGATAAAGCGAATAGTATAAATTTAGAAATAGGAGATTTAGTATTAGTTAGAATAGAAAGTAGAAAGAAGAATAAGGCACCATATAGAGGTCCTTATACCATAGTAGAAATTAGTGGCGTAAATATATCAGTTAGGGTAGGGAATAATATTAATATTACCATAAGAATTTGTTAAAGAAATATAATACTTAATAAAAGAAAATCTCTAAATGATTCATAACGTATAAACAAAAAAAAACACAAAAAAAAAACAAAAACAAAAAATATTGTATTAAGAACCAAAACAAATAAAAGAATATGTAAATAGAAATTTTATTTTTGTAGTAAAGTCATTAAACTTATGATATTATATTACTTTAATATAACAATGTAATATTATGTGTATGCACTATTGAAGTCACATATCATTTAAATCCTCCAATTTCTGTCAATTATATTTTAACAGAAATTTGATGATTTCTCTTGAGGGTGAGGGTGTAGTAGGTATACTTATGGTACACAGTGTACAAAGGGAAAATGACAGATTTTATTACAACCTTAAGTTGATTCGTCATACCAAACAATGCTATTGGAATTTGAATATGAACACCCATAAACAGAACATGCAAAAAGGGTTTCATGTTACTTTGTTTGTGACTGTTGATCGTTGTCAAGTAATGTGTTTGTTGAAACAAGACCTCACACGGTCAAGGGCAGCTAATGCATGTTGCACTTGAGAAGTACGGAAATATGGTACGCAGATGTGGGTCAATGTTATCTTTATTGTTTGTGTGGATATTCCCCTTTGTAGATAAGTACTAAGATATCTAGTATATAAGCTACGATAGTTTCTAGAATAAAATCAATCTAAGTTAAGACAAGAGACAGAACACACAACTGTTCTAAAAAGAAAAAAACAAAATTTGTAAAATGACTTCGATACTAATTTAATAAAGCATTAAAAATAATTCAAATTAAAAGAAGTGTTTTAATTAAAGTAAACCCAGTACTACCATAGAAGAAGCATTTTATGAAAGCAAACAAAGTCCATCATATTACAATACACTGGTACATAATATATTTTCTCATATTTTTTCACCAGTCGCTTAGAAGTGAATATTTTGTATTTACCTCAAATGGTTTGCACCTTAAAAAAATTTTTTTCACCTCAACAAATTTTTTCACCTCAAAATTTTTTTTACCACAAAATTTGTTTTGACATCCAAAAAAGTTTTTCAACTCAAAAAAAATTTTCCACCTACATAATTTAGCTTGAAAAGTTTTTTTACATTATTTGTACTCGTATCAAACTTAGTAAAGAACACTTTTTTATGATATTGGTTGAGGGTATTCAAAGATTTGATACAGCCGAATTTAAGCCTTTTTTGACTTGTTTTTATTTGAACATGTAAGCAAAGAAATGAGTCGCTTTATGGTAGGAGTTATTTCAGTACTCCCATATGAATGACTTATTTGTGTCCCTACTCGTAAGCTTTAGGTAATCATAATACCCGCATATTAAAATAATTGGTTATTTGAGCAAAGCGTAAGTACATATTTCAGCAAAGTGTAAGTACTTATTTAACACTAAGAAATATATAGTATCTTGATAAGCGATGTGGAATATTTATGTTGAGTTTACTAACTACCCTACAAGAAATTGCTGATGGAAACTAACACATACAAAACTTATTTTCTAACACACTTGCAGCAATTTTGTAATAATTGTTGCTGTCAGCGTGGGGTTTTTCATCGATTACGATAAACATTTTGTTAAGTTTTCTCTTTTACTTAATCTTACTTTGGCATCATTTTTATATACAAATTAAGTTTTTTAAAAAATGTTTTTCAAAAAAAATTATTTTTTTAGTTACCTTTAGGTAACGTTCTTTATTTTTTGAGTTCACGAAACTGACTGCAAAGCTTTACAATAATGAAACTTAATTTATTAAACTAAACTGTTGAATTTGCATTCCCACCAAACCATAGGCTTATGGCTGCGCGTGTAGCGTTTTTGTTGAGTTTGCATTTCCCATCAATGAATTTACTTTGGCAACGTATTTGCTGGTTCCGCATTTCCCATCGAACCATCGTTTCATTATTGTGGCCTGTGTGGCTCTGGTTACTTTTATGGAATTTGCCAGCATTGCACTTTTAATGTTGGCACGTTTGTTGGTTGCTGAACTCTTACTTCTGTTGACGTGACGATTATAGTTGTTGTTGTTATAACTGTGTTGAATGGCTTGTGCAGTAATTGTAGTCGTTGTTGTTACCGTGTTAACTCCTCCCCCTTTAAGTTCATACGTTCTCGTATGAATAGTTAGAAAAAAGGAAGGTTATGGATTTTTTCCGCTAGCTGCTGGTATTGATGATGAAATTTTAGGCTTCACTCTTAGATTGACATCTTCTGCTGTTTCTTCTTTTCCTCCCACTTCCGATGATTGTTTATTTAATTCTGGTAATTCGTTTTCTATTTCGGTAGTTACACTTTTGTTTTTATCCAATATACAACCAATAACAACCAGTAATGTTATGGCGATTATCAATCCGAGGTTAATGGATAGCTTGATTTTATTCTCGACTTGAAATTTTTCGATTAGTTGAGAATTGTTAACATTAACAGCCTCCATTCTTTCAAGCGTTATTACTTGTTCTTGGAGACTCATATTACTTGGCTGCAACAATGCGGGTAATGGTTTAGTAAGAGTAGCTTGCGTTGTTAAATATGTCTTGCTTCCGATTCGTACCGTGGAATTTAGATTGTGAATTATGAAGGTTCCATTTAAGTCTACTGTTGAGTTGTCTATCTCGATTTGTTCTTTGAATTCGTTCAGCAGTATAATACTTTCATCTATTTCCTCTACCTGTGCCACATGCTCGTCATTTGTTGTTGTGCAGCGAGATGGTTTACTCTTCAGGAGGTTTGGGATGCAATCTCTTTCAGTTATGTCTATAATGTTATCTATTTCACAAATACTTAGTTTATTATAGCTTTTGCAGTCATTCTTAATGCCAAATATCTTATTGTAACATTTTAAAATTTTTTTAAAATTTGTCTTAATTACTACATTATTTCTTTTACAGGTATAATCGAAAAATTATCGCAGGTTTCACTATTGGTTGTTGGAATATTTACTATGTAAACAATTTCTTTGTCATTTGAAGCAACTTTAATTTAAGAAAAATTTAGCAATTCATCTATATTACCAAATGGAATTTATAAAAAATATCTCTCAAAACATCAATTTCAGTATTAGAAAAAATAAATGAATTTACAATATTTGCTTTAGCCCAATGAATGGCATACTCGATATTCGATAATTCTTCTTTAATAATTTCTAATTTATACTTAAAGTCTAACAAATTTTCTTCATTGAATTTATTCTCTAATAATTTAGAAATATTGTTGGTCACATTTGCTAGTCTGTTAATCTTTTCAATGGTAAGTTGGTTAATTACAATTTGATTATAAGTATTTTCCAAGACATTATTCATTTTATCCTCTATAATCTCGAAATCATGGCGATCTGGACTACCAGCTAACCATTTCCAAGCGCTCCCAATAAAGTCCAGGGACCTTTTCGTCTTTGTCTTAGACCTCAGTCTGAATAGGCATGATTTCATCTGGGATATGGAGTAGGATAGGTAAGGTAATAGTCGATTGTCAGTATTATTGTTAAGGTAAATGCCGTTCTCCAAGTTACTTATCAAGTCTTCGTACTCCCCCAAATCGATTATGTGGACAAGTCTAAATACGCCAGTCTGGATCTTCGCTGAACCCGTACTGATCACGACCAATCTAGAATTTGAGTAATCCATTATCTGGAACTCACTCCTAGAGAATGCGAACATCCAAATAAACCTGTAATAAAATATATCAAACTTAGTTCCTTATGTGCTTCTTGTGTACAATTCTCCCGCCTTCAGTTACTACGGTAGTGTGTCTGTCTTCCCTCACTATTTCCCGTTTGAATCTTTCGGTCAATTTTGTACCAAGTCTCCTGTTAACCCTTACGAAAATTTCCAGTCCGGGAATGTATTGTTTTATCTCCTTCTTGTTTCTATTATGGTATTCCAAATTCTTTTCCTGTTTCCTTTTCAGTTTCGCCATGTTGTCACCCCTTGTTTGTTCATAGCTTCCTGGTGAAAAATCTACAGTTCTGCCAAAAAACATATCGACTGGTTTCCTCATTATCGTTGAGTGAATGGAATGGTTGTATTTGTTCACTGATCGTTCCAGGAGTTCCTCGAAATCTCTACAAATTCCCTCGTCTTTAATACATCTCATTATTTCGGCCAATGTCGAGTGGAATCTTTCGATTTGTCCGTTGGCCTCGCTTCTATACGGTGGTGTTGTAAATACCTCTATTCCCAGTTCATCTTTCATCATAAAAAGTATTGAGGCAGAATTCAGGGATTTCTCGTTGTCCATAACAATGGTTTTGGGAACCCCGTAGAAGAAAAGAATATCCCTTAGCGGTCTTTTAACGTCTTCTATCGATTTTCCTTGTAATATCTTGGTCTGTGCATATTTCGAGAATTTATCGAGTGCCGTTAGGACCTTTTTCGCGTTAGTTGAAAAAATGTCGATGTGGACGACTTGACCAGGGTAACTTGGTATTGGTGTAGCGTTTAATTTCGGTTGATTAGGGTGTCTTTCGTACTTATTTTTCCTACATGTGGAGCAAAGTTTCACTATCCTGTTAATTTTAGCGAACATGCTAGGAAAGTAAGATCTTTCCAGTATCTGGGATTTGTTTTCCGCAGCGTTTCTATGCGCGCGATTATGGGTTTCTATAATCAGAGTTTCCTGATCTGATTCCGACAAAATATCTTCGACAAATTTTTGTGTAAAACGAACCTTGTAAGAGATAAAATGATTGGGGTAAATTTCCTGGATTCTCCCTATTATAAACTCTGGTGTCTTTACACAATTTATAACAGAAGGATTTAAATACGTTTTAAGAACCGATATTAGTTTCTCCGAATTGTACTCAGGTTCTGTCAAAGTATGTCTGTTGTATCCCGGAAACAACCTCAAATTGGTAGTCCGATGATTCTCCCAAGGACAGAAAGATTTGGTTCTTAAATGCATTTATTGGTACTTCCACGCTTGGTATAAGATCCTGTGGTGAGCTATCACTACTATGAACTGTACCCGTTAGAGAATTGATATTCGTTGTTGGAGGTCTGGAGAGTGCGTCAGCTACTACGTTACTCCTACCTGGTTTATACTGGATCTCGTAATTGTATTCCTCCAGTATCGCTTTCCATCTCTTCATTTTGCTAAGTGCATATGTTAACGGTTGATGGTCGGTATAAATTACGACCTTTGCCGATCCATATAAGTAATTCCTCAGGTTCGTCAGGGCCCAAATTATAGCTAACATTTCCTTCTCATTAGCTGCATAATTTTCTTCGGTCTCTGTTAACGTCCTTGAGATGAATGATATCGGTCTATTGTCCAGGCTTAATACGGCTCCTATCGCCACGTTGGATGCGTCCGTGGTTAGCTGGAATTCCTTTTCGAAGTTTGGGTATGATAATATCACCTCATGAGACACTAATGCATTTTTCAGTTTGTCGATAGCGAGTCTTGCCTGATCGTCTAAATCTATTCGTCTTTTACCCGATTCGGATTTGGAAATCATCCCTCCGTCTCCACGTAGGAGTTTGGTCAATGGTTTTGCAATGTCTGCGTAACCCTTTATAAATCTATAATATCCGGAGAGGCCGAGGAAAGAACGAAGCTCCTTAATAGTGTTAGGATAAGGAAATTTCACAATGGCATTCAACTTCTTTGGGTTAGCTTTTATCCCGTTACGTAAAACGATGAATCCTAGGAATTCGACTTCTTCTTTGAAAAATTCGCACTTGTCCAACTGTACCTTCATGTTGGCTGCGTTTAATGTTCCGAAGACGTCATTTAAGTGTTTCAAGTGTGAGGCTTCATCTTGGCTGAATATAATAATGTCGTCTATGTAGACGTAGCATATCCGCCCGATATGCTCCCTTAAAATGTCGTCGAGGGCGCGCTGGAATATAGATGGGGCATTCCTTAATCCGAACGGTAAGCGCGTAAATTCGTATTTTCCGTTGTTAACGGAAAAAGCTGTTTTTTCTATATCTTCCTCCTTAAGGGGTATCTGGTGGAATCCGCTTTTCAAGTCGATCACCGTGAAATATTTGTTCCCTCCGAGATGTGAAAGAACGTCGTTTATCTCAGGTATGGGATACTTATCGGGGATAGTTATTGAATTGAGTTTCCTAAAATCTACTACAATTCTGTATTTTTCTCTTCCGGATGCGTCTTGTTTCTTTGGGACGACCCAAATAGGTGAATTATATGGGGAACGTGATGGCCTAATTATATTTTCCCTCAGCAGTCTGGTAATTTCCTCCTCTACAACTCCTCTTAGAGCCATTAAATAGGGGTAATTTTTCGAATATGTAGGTATGTTGGTCGTCGTTCTTATTTCGCCCACAACCCTAGTCGTGTACGTAAGATTTTCGTCTGGATCCGCGAATGATTTTTCATGGCTGTCCACTAAGTGTTCCAGAGAGTCTCTCTGATATTCGGACAGGTGTTCGGTTCTCAATTCAATATTATTAACGTCCTGTGCAATATGCTGGAAAAGCTTAATCTTCTTGTCGCCTTGCACAGTCATGTAGTTCTCGGATGTCTAAATTACCGCTGATAATTGTTTTAGACAGTCGTGACCCAAAATTGCATCGAAGGTCTTTAGTCCCGGTAAGACGTAAAATTTTATTGGAATACTGTCTATTCCGAACATGCAACCTACTACATGATGAGTTATTTGGACATTTCCAGCGATTGAGTTGGCACTAAATTTCTCCTGGTTTAATCTTGGGTTAATGGCTAGTTGGGATTTTATGTAATTCTTATTGCTACCTGTATCTATTAAAATTTTGAGTGTCCGTCCGTTCCTCGTCTTGGCCAGAAAATATGGAAACGAGGAACTGTTTAACCAAAAAAATTAAGGTCTACAAGGGCATCATTCTGTGAACCCTCCGAAGGATCATATTCGGGAAGTTCGCTTGCGTTGTCCCTATAAAATTGTTCGTTGTCCTCAATTTCCCTGTAATATTCCTCCATGTCGGGTATCCCCGAAATAGCACCTTCCTCATTGTAGCCATTAATAAATTCCTGGGGTGGCTGTTGGTCCCCATTTTCAATATCAGATGTTACATGGAAGTTCCTCTGCATTTTATTTTGTGGGGCTTGGATAGATGCTGTAGGTGGACTCTTGAATGCTGTATTCTGTGGTCTGTTCATGTAATTCACCTGACGTGTCTGGATCGATCGGTCCACGTCCATTGGTTCGTATCCTGACGATGTCTGTTGATTACTCATGGGTTGACCTGGGTATTGTTTTTGGGGATATTGATTCGGGAATCTTTGTTGATTTGTCTGGTTCGGCTGGGGTCTTGGTGTCCAATTTTGGTTATTTACTGGTCGCCAGTTGGTATTTTGAGTATAGTTTGGTGTCATCATATTCCGGGGTGGTAGTGGTGGTCTAGGAGGAATTTTGCCACCGATATGTGCCAATTCTGGATAAAATCTGGGCTTATTTCCCAGGTACGCGTTTGTACCAATGCAATCTCTTTGGACGTTATTCCTAACTAGCTGACCGTTAGCATAGTTCCGCCAGAATGCCATATTATCAAATTTTAAACAGATGTGTAATGCCTGGGGAAGCGATGATGGTTCCCTGACACTAAGAAGTCTCGGTAAATCCCCGTTTAGGCCTCACAAAGGTGTCCAGTGCCTTATCCCAATAGGTATTGGTCATTACTCTCGGGCTTCTTTCATCAATATCTAGGCAGGCGACTTTATCCAAAATCAGGGAGAGATGTTGGTAAACTACTTGGTAAAATTCCGTTATCGATTTATAGCCTTGACAGAGGGCAGTCATTTGGTACTCTAATGTGCCAATATCCCTCTTGTCCGAATAATGCATCATAAGGCATTTTTTTATTTTCAGCCAATCTAGTGGTGTCTTGTAAGACTCGAGCGCCGTGTCCGCTTCTCCGGTAATCTTTGTCCGCATCGTGTGAAGAATTGCATAGTATCGTCCTGTTCCTTTTAGCGAGTCATATAATTCCAATACTCTGTCCACTGATTTCCTCCAAGAGTTGAATTCTCCAATGGCACCGGAGAATTCCCTTAAGGATCTTACAATGTCAGGTACTTTATCCAGTTCCTCCAATCTCGACGTCAACTGCCTTATTGGCTGGTCTGCATCTTCGTTCGGGTCACTGTCCCGTGGTGTCTGTAAAGTTTCCCTAATAATTTCCCTTATGTCCTTCTTCTGTAGTGCGGTCAGTCCCGATGGTGTAGTCTGTGTCATCGTGAGCGTCCTACTAAGTCTGTATAAATATCAGGAACATGCTGGGCTGCCTTGTAATAATTCTCCACCTTCGTTTATTCGCCTCGATGTTTGCTTTTTATTGTTTTTTAATGTTCACTTATCTAGACTGTTTCTTTTTTTCCCAATGTTCGCTTTCAAAATTTCGCTTATTTTCCAGGTTTTTTTTTCTTTAGTTTATTAAAAAAGTCTTTTCAATGTTTACTTATTTAGATTTTTTTTTGTTCAATGTTAAGAAAAAATGTTCACTTATTTAGACTGTCTTCTTTTTTTTCAATGTTCGCTTTAAAGTTAAATCTTATTAAAATTTTTCAATGTTCACTTATTTAGATTTCTTTTTGTTAAAAAAATGTTCACTTATTTAGATTTTTTTTAAATTTTCGTTTATTTTCTAGGTTTTTTTTTAATTTTCAATTTTGCAATGTTCACTTATTTAGATTTCTTTTTGTTCAATGTTAAAAAAATGTTCACTTATTTAGATTTTTTTTTCAATGTTCGCTTTAAAATTTTCGCTTATTTTCTAGGTTTTTTTTTTCTATAGTTAAATTTTATTAAAATTTTTCAATGTTCACTTATTTAGATTTCTTTTTGTTCAATGTTAAAAAAATGTTCACTTATTTGGATTTTAGTTTGTTCAATGTTAAAAAATGTCGCTTATTTAAAAAAAAATTTTTTTGTTCAATGTTAAAAAAGAAATGTTCACTTATTTAGATTTTTTTGTATTTAAACGCGGCCGCTGTTCCTTAAGAGGATCTCCGTTTTGTCTTTTAAGAAAGACTACTTCGGCGCACCGTTTCCGCGATCTATAAATTTTTACGACAAAGGACTCCTTTCTTTTCCAAGGGTCCCTGCTCGGGCGCCAATTAAGTTTTTTAAAAAATGTTTTTCAAAAAAAATTATTTTTTTTAGTTACCTTTAGGTAACGTTCTTTATTTTTTGAGTTCACGAAACTGACAGCAAAGCTTTACAATAATGAAACTTAATTTATTAAACTAAACTGTTGAATTTGCATTCCCACCAAACCATAGGCTTATGGCTGCGCGTGTAGCGTTTTTGTTGAGTTTGCATTTCCCATCAATGAATTTACTTTGGCAACGTATTTGCTGATTCCGCATTTCCCATCGAACCATCGTTTCATTATTGTGGCCTGTGTGGCTCTGGTTACTTTTATGGAATTTGCCAGCATTGCACTTTTAATGTTGGCACGTTTGTTGGTTGCTGAACTCTTACTTCTGTTGACGTGACGATTATAGTTGTTGTTGTTATAACTGTGTTGAATGGCTTGTGCAGTAATTGTAGTCGTTGTTGTTGTTGTTGTTACCGTGTTAACATACATACGTATTTGATAATAAGAGTATGTTTTTCAAAAGTTTTATTTTTCTGTCCTTTTTTAAATAAATTGCATGCAAATATTTTGATTTTATATATTATGGAATTGTGGGGATTTTTTTAAGCAAGACTGTTAATAAAAATGTAACGCAATGGCAACGCTGACTAGTCAGCTATAACGATGTTTACATCATTACTGATTAGTAAAATACTGTGGAGTGAGCAGTTCAGATAAATGTTTTACTAGTTCATGAAGTTCACATGTATGAGAGAGAAACAAAATCACACGTACACGAATGTTAACATCAGTATTTTCATATTGCCCTTAATAAAATGATAAAAACTTCTGATGGTTATACCCATCAGCAATGACCAGATGATGCATTAAATGATCGTCACTGTAGAAATGATCGTAGGGTAGGAACTCCGAATATAAGGCGGTGTTTCTAGATTACGTTTTGCTTCACACGAACGAAAATGCAATGACAAAATACATGCAATACAAAAACAAAATACATGTAGTCATCCATTAATCATATAAATCTCCATTAATCAAGTTTGTTAAAAAAGTTACGTTTTACATTTTACGGCGACTATAAAGTGTAGGAAGCTTTATAAGAGTAAGACGGCTTTTGTACACACAAAAAAACAAATTTATACTATTTATCAGTATTTTATGAAAATTTGCCAATGTACTAATTTAAGAACTTTTTTATAAACTCAGGTTGTATTTATAAACAGCTCATTAAAATTAAAACTGGGAAAGTTTGTGTACTCGTTTATTATGAAATGGTTCTTAAAATATCTGTAGATACACTTATTATTTATAAAAAAAAGTACTTAAAAATTTTTCAAATGTACAAAATCTTATTATTAAGGAACGAGTGCATAAATACTGGGAATATAGTTAGGAAGGAAATCATCCATATTATAAATAAATTGTATGTACCTCTTCATATAAGCTGTGTATTGTTTTTCTATAGTTTTATTATTATTTTTTCGAGAATTTGAATTTAAAGTTAGCACAAAAAAAAAAATAATTGTTAAAATTAAGTAAAAAAATATGAAAACATAAAAATTTGACATATTATATGAAGTATTTCATAATATTTTGTAATGCTGAACCCGTTTTTAAAGCATATGAACATGTTTCTATTATGTATGTCTGCCGTCATCGAATAACGTAGAGAATTGTAGACAAATTTTAAAGTTATGAAATTTTCATAATATTTAAGAATTAAGACATATTAAATATGATTTTTTTTTTTTATGAACAAAGTTCATAATAATTATGATCGATTTTATAAAAAAAAACACTGGGAAGTTAGGAACACTTCATAAATAGTTAGTAAGCTTTATATATAATATGAACCTTTAAAATTATGAACAATTTTCATAAATAATTATGATTTTTATTTTTTTGTGTGTAGGGAGATAAATACGCAGAAGGATTCCAACCAAGTCCACGGAGGCAAAATATAAGGAATTGTTTTTGAAAGGATTCAATGCAATTAAAGTGTACGTTGTAGAAGGAATCCCAGACAACAGAACCATGTTCAAGAATTGGTCTCACTAGAATAGTAAGCAGCTTTTTATGTTATATAAGAATAAGAAAATTCTTTTGTCCAGCGTTTGATAAACCCTTATACACCAACTGCCTTATTAATTGTTTTAGTAATATAATTTCGGAAATCTAAACGTCTATCCAATAAAACACCAAGATCATTAAATGTTTCAACTATTTCTAGCCGCATACCATTCATCACGTATAACCCATTTGGAAGAGATCTTGTAAACACCATGTATTTGCATTTCTTACGTTAATTTCCATTAGGTTTAAATTACACCATGTAGTAAAATTATTAATATCGATTTGCAATAATGCTTGGTCAGTACAATTATTAAAAGAAAGAAGTATTTTGACATCATCTGAATACATCAAGCATTTAGAATATTGTAAAACCGATGGAAGATTATTAATAAAGAGTATAAATAAAAGCGGACCTAAATGACTACCTTGAGGAACACCAGATGGGACATTGAAAACATTAGAAAACAGTACGAAATTTAACACACTGTTTACGGCTTTTTAGGTAGGAATAAATCCATTTAAGAAGCGTCAAACTAAAACCAATACGGTCTAACTTATATAGTAATAAATCGTGGTTTACTCTATCAAAGGCTTTACTGAAATCAGTATAAACAACATCAGCTTGTTTTCCATTGACAAATCCATCATTGACTAAAGTTGTAAGTTCCAGTAAATTTGAAACTGTTGAGCAGGATTACGAAAACCATGTTGCTGTTCTAAAAGAATAGAAGACGCTTGATATGGTAATGCATCAGTTATCAATTATTCAAATAATTTTGGAATTGAACTTAATTTAGCAATTCCTCTATAATTTGATACTACGGATTTACTTCCAGACCTAAAAATTCTTCCAAACATCAGGAAAATATGGCAGTCTAATTTAATTATATAGAAGATATATAGAAGATCAGCGCAACGTTTTAACATACAATTTGGGCCCAGCAGCATACCACTATTTTAGTTTTAACAAGTTGCTTAAAGCATTTTGTTCATTAATAAATGAAATATTTATAGATTAGTGAAGTGTTGTTGATTTTAGTTGTGGAGTACGTTGAAACAAAAAAATCAGCAAATATATTACTGATATAGATATCGTCTGATGCTTCAATATCATCTAATTTCATTGAGGACGAAAAATCAATGCAGCGTCGCTTAGAATTAACAAACGAGAATTGGGACCTGTACCGTGATAGGCGAAAAATGGATCTATTCCGAAAATACATATCACCTACCACGTGACCGATTTAAAGTCATGACATGTTCTTTTGAATTGGTTCTGTGATATGTTCTTTGGTGTTAGTTGTCTGACATGTTATTTTAGACCAGTCCTGTGACAAGTCACAGAGGGCAATTGACCTCCTCCTAGGACAAGCCCATGTTGAAGTGACCGGTCCCAATCAAAATGAACCGGTCACGTGGCGTGTCCTGGGATAGGTTATTTTCCCGCACGGTAATCATTATAAGCAGAACGATTCGCCCTGTTATATTTAGCTCTAACTTTTGTATAGTTCCTGTAGTTGATTAATGATCCATGTTCTTTATATTTCTTTAACAGCTTATTTTTTTATTTTTTAGACGAGAAAGAAATTTTATATTCCAAGGAGGACCAGTAGGTTTTTTTTGGAAAAGTCTTTGGAACAGATTTAGAAAAACAGTTGTATATAACTTTATGGAGTCATCACTCCAGTTGATTTGTGACAAAGCAGAAGTGAGTGTATTGTAATCGGTTCTTTTAAAGCAAAGTTCTTTACTCTGTTTCCCAACTTTATTGCAAACGGTATAAGAAAATAAACAGGTAATTTCTAATGTTGGGTGATACTGATCTACAGTAAATGATATAGGCGATGCTCTTGATATACAGAATTCGTTGGGTTCACTAACGAAAACAAGTAACAAAGTGGGATGTATAAGAAATTAGTAAAACTGATTTTCATATTTGTTTTATACTGGCATAGCCGAAATGTATATACCCTTTAAATATGCACCCAGTTGTTTCCGTTCGCAAAAATTATATAAAAACATTCCAATTAATGTTTAGTATTTTTTAAGATTGAAACAATTTCTCGCTATGTTTGAATCATAACTTTAAAATTTCAACATTTTTTACAGTCATTTGAAAACCACGAGCATAATAAAGGCACTTTATCGTAAAGTTTTCAAATGGCCTTGCCTTTTAAATTAGGTCATTATAACGTTATTATTCAATCTGGGCTTATTTGAAAGGTATTTTTACCTTTCAGAATCTGTATTGATACCAATATTTTTTTTATTTTTAGTAGAGATATTAGGAATTTTTTGTCGAAAAATAGCCCAAAATGAACTTTTAACTAATAAATTCTGAATTTTCTTCGATTTTTTCTGCAGATTATGAAAGTTCATATAATTTCTAACAACTTTTATTACGATCATTTTTTTGGTTTTAAACTCCTTTTTGTAGGAAAATCGATCTGAAAAAATCAACATTTTCAAGGTTTCAACAAAAAACACTATTTTTACATTTTTTATTAATTTTTTTTTTTAAATATTATTCTCGGCCTACAATTTAATATTTTAACGTGGTAATATTATTTTTTAAGGTCCTTTTAACTTTCCATTCGAGGAGTTTTCTTACGACTTTCTAATGTCACTGCCATAACTCCTTCACGATTCTTTTCTATAACTCGTTTTGAAACACTCGTTAATAATTGTACATGTCTTTCTGTTCCTTGTATGTGCATTGGAATTTGTGGATCAGCCAGTGGTGGTTCATCGAAATCTAAGTATTCTACCAAGTGATCATATGGAATCTGACATAATCGGTAGCATCGAAATTTAAGATATATTTTTTGTAAACTCTGAGTTTAGTTGGATTGTACAATTTTTCTCGATAGTGTAAAATCTTTTTGATAGCTCTATCCCGTATTGCTTTTCGATCATCAAATAACATTGTTAAAAAGATATTTTCTGAATGTGCATAATATGAGTTGTTTTGAATTACACCATCTACAATATTACGAAAGTTTGGTTGTAAGTATCGTGTCCAACGTATAAATTTTAATAAAAGTGCACTGCCGTACACAACAGAGTTATAAAACTTCACATTGAAGTACATTGGCACATAAACTGTAATAATATAAACTGCCAAAGTTTTGAAATTGGTCGATGGTTTATTAGTTGTTAGATACGAGCCCTAACAACTATTAATTCATATACTAAGCCATTTTCGTATATGTGATTTATATATTTATTTTTGGATCTTTCCTTTAACAATAACTAAATACAAATTTACATTTTTTTAAAGGTACTTCGTTGCCTTATTGATATTTAGTAAAAAAACAAAAATTGATTCAATGTAGTTAGAGAAATTAGAAACTTAGTGTAGATATTATTTCTTTAGTGAAGGTAAATAAGACCACTATTAATTCATACAGTTTAAATAAATTAATTTTTGTACACTTTAATACTGTGTTAAATAATCAAAAACCGGTTTAAACCGTTATCTACGAATGAGTAGAGAACATGTAATCAATAAATTTGTCCTATTAAAATTTAGTTTTCAAAATGACACGTGGCAAAGCGGTAGTCGCAGAAATTCGCGAGTTGATCATTAAAAAATCCACTTTAAAGAAAAACTATGCAAAAATTGCTAAAGATTTAGTAGGTTTATCAAGAGCAACTATTCAATCTACAGTGGCAAATTATTAAAAAATGGTAATGTCGCTACTCGAGTAACCAATCGTGGCCGTGTTTCCAAAATTACCTCGCGCGAAACAAGAGCATTATCATCAATAATCAAACGGGATCGTCGGGCTACGGTCAGGAATGTAGCAACGGAATGGTCTCAAGCTGTTGGGAAGACCATAAAGACGAGAATGTACCAGGCAGCACATAAAAAAAAAATAGGATATGGTTTCTACAAGGTACGAATAATTGTATACATTTTATTACAGCTTATTTACTGGAGAATTATTTAACTACTAGGCCAAGGAAAAGGCTCTGCTGACTGCGGTGCAGAAGAAAAAACGACTGGCCTGGGCGAAGGCTAGGAGCTCTTGGACTCAACGATAATGGGATTCAGTTATTTTTAGCGATGAATCGAACGGGTTATTCGTAGGAAAGATGAAGCATATCACAAGGACTGCCTTAAGCGGACGGTAAAGTTTCCAGCAAGTGTTATGGTGTGGGGATGTTTTTCGGCAAAGGGTGTAGGGCAGCTGCATTTTATAGAGGATACTGTAAATGCACCAAAATACTTTCAAATTTTGGAGGAACACCTGCTAACATCGGTACCCATGTTAACCACTTTTGATGAATTCATTTTTCAGCAGGACAGAGCTTCGTGCCATACTGCAAAAATAACAAAAAATGGCTTCAAGATAACGAGATTGATGTTTTGGACTGGCCTTCCTCAAGTCCCGACCTCAATCCAATAGAAAACCTTTGGGCACTTATGAAGAGACGGTTGCGTAATGAACCCCAACGAACTTTACAGGGTTTAAAAGATAAAATACGTGATATTTGGTTCTCAATAACACCAGAAGAGTGCCAAAACTTAATAAATACCATGAACAAGCGTTTAACTGCTGAAATAAAGAACAAAGGAGATGTAACACAGTATTAAAGTGTACAAAAAGAATTTATTTAAACTGTATGAATTAATAGTGGTCTTATTTACCTTCACTGAAGAAATAATATCTACACTAAGTTTCTAATTTCTCTAACTACATTGAATCAATTTTTGTTTTTTTACTAAATATCAATAAGGCAACGAAGTACCTTTAAAAAAATGTAAATTAGTATTTAGTTATTGTTAAAGGAAAGATCCAAAAATAAATATATATATCACATATACGAAAATGGCTTAGTGTATGAATTAATAGTGGTTAGGGCTCGTATAATCGTAGTAAACTACTTGCTTTGGTTATCCAACGAGAATGTGCAATTGGTCCTAGTTTAATGTTAGCTAAATTAACTGGAACAATACCATTCGAAATTGCTTAAGCTATTTGATATAAATATTTAACCTGTTGATAGTTCGAGCTCATGTTCATGATCCATATTGGATCAAAATCAGCTACTACCTGAAAAATGAAATGTTTAGATCAATCAAAATGCAATTATTTTATTTTAACTTTATTCCAATCGAAAAAGTAAAATAATGATAATAAATGATGATATTAAATAAAATAAAGTGTTACATACCTGCGATTTCTCACATTCTTGAATAGCTTTGAATAACTTTCCACTTGCTTCTCGTGGTTCACTGGTGACTGTTTTGTCCAATACTTCATATTAATGACGAAATGGCAGTTCATTGAAATGAAGCAGACAAATTAACCAGTGACAAATTAACCAGTTAACTGTTTTTCAAATAATCGTAAAACACCATTTTCTGTTCCAGTATTTGCTGGCTCACCATCACTGCATATGCCAATTAATTGATCAACTGTTAATGTTTTATTGTTGAAAAATTCATTCAGTTTTCTGTGTTTGGTTTTTGCATCTTCTTGACTACCCAAATTTACATATCCAAGTAACTCATTATAGGGCTCTTTCAGAACAACTAAATGCGGTTCTTTTACCATAGTGGTATGAAATTTGTCATTTATTTTCTCTGTAGTTAATGAGTCATCTTTTCTACCATCGAAAGAGAATGCAGTTATGGAAGAATTTGTATGTCGTGTACGAAGCACTGCAAAGAAGATTAAACTTTTTCTCTAGCCACTTTTTATTTATCCATAATAACAAGATTACCATGAACATCTCTAAAATTTATATCTTCGAATAAAGCTGTTGCTAAACATGAAGCGACTCTATCTGAAACACCGAATCTATCACACATCATAGCAAAATTTAAGGCATCGTATCTTTGAGTATAATGACCTCGTTTCATTTGAGCAGTTGCTTCTGGAACTTCTGTTGTTGCTTCATTCTCATCTTCATCCATGTGTAATTCAGGTGGTTCGTAACTTGGATCATCGGTACCAGTTGTAAGTGTTGGTATTGTTGTAGCTACTTCTATAACGTCTTCCGTATATTCAGGTATTGTGAATTTTCTATCATTATGCTGGTTCATCATAAATTCTTTTAGATGTTCTGGAATCAATCCACACGAGCATTCTGTTGTTTTTAATTTGCAATTACATTTGCCAATATAAAATAATTCGTTTATTGAATCAACAAATGCGTTAAATTCATCACTTTTGTTTCTATGTTGTACATGTTTCTAGTATTTATCAAGCAAACCAGTTAATTTTTTAAAACACTCTTTCTATTAATGATTTCAATATTTAATTTACACCAAATTTGGATAAATTTATCTGTTACGTGAGGAGTAAAAGTTTTATACGAGAACATTTTGTTTTCAAATTTAGCACGATCACTTAAAAAAAAATAATATTTTAAAATGTCACATTTAGTAGGCAAACTAAGATCATTTAAATCACTTGATAAACCAAAAACAACTTCTTGATTGTGTCACACTAAATTTAAAAATAAAAAAAAATATTGGTATTGTGATAACTGAGTTTTCATTTAAGTATTTTGGCAAACTGCATGCGCATTGCACGATGAACGATTAAGGAAGAAGGAAAAGCAAGCTTGGCAACGTTTAGTGTTGGTAAACGTCATTATTTTGTGACGTCATTATTCAGTGTTACAAAGTTGTTCAATTGAACAATGCAGATTCTATACAGATTCTGAAAGGTGACAAAAATACCTTTCAAACAAGCCCAGATTGAGAAATCTGCTATAATTCTATCCGATTTTATGACGAATTTAATTAAATTGTTCTTTGTATTTATGGAAAAATTCATATTTTGAAATTTTGGGGGCTCCAAATCCGACTTAGAGCTATGGTCTCTTGATCAAAATTTCTCAGAATCACCTATAGATTAAGTTTTTGCTGTACGCTTTATCAAAAAAAAGGACAGTCCCCAAAGTAACAAAATGTCTTCATAGTAACTTGTGGAACGAAAAACCGCCCCCGCAACATGCGCCGTGCATATATATATATATATATATATATATATATATATATATATATATATATATATATATATATATATATATTTCCAAAATACATTTTTTTTACTATACATACTACAAGATAGCTTGTATTTTTTTGTTTCCAATTGATTTTCTTTGCAAGCCCAATTGGTTTTTTTGCAAGTCCAATTGGTTTTAGCAGATTTTGCTGAAATTTGTGCAGAAATGACAAAAATTTGCTTTGAAATCAGGGTAATTTTCTAAATTTTCTCTCAGTTACGTATCCTTGTAATATGTACAAAATTTTATTTGGCCGCTTCTTTCGATGAAATCTCTATACATATCCTTCCTCTATTATTATTCCCACATTCGTAAGATTATTAGGATAAAAACAACTAAATAATTTTTAAAAGCCGATCGATTGCCTTTATAATTTAATTTAACGTCTTTTAAAAATCTGAGATTCAAATACCGCATTAAGTCTTAACTGGAATCCCCAAAATTTCAGATTAATCAGTTTATTTTTATATCAAAACATATGTATTTAAAATTGTTGTTAACACTTATATAGGCTTTCGAAGTAGTTATAGTGATTTTATAAAAATGCTGCCAATTCTTGGCAATCTTGACTTTTCCCTTTTAAATGTAAACAAAAATATTTGTCATAAAAATATTTAAAATTTTTCTATTTGTAATTTGATAAACTATTAAAAGCTAACAAGTAAATTATGTGTTTGTTAGTAAATGTAGAGATGGACATATAATATAATTGCTATATTTCGTGCTCCGTTGAAGTCCATGCATGAAAACAAGTAGTTATAGAGATGTAAAAATAAAGCTTTTTTATAAAAAAAATATACAAAATTGCTCAAAAATGACAATTGGAATTAAAAAAAAAATCCAAAATCAAAGAACACAATTTAAATTCAAAATATTACAAATAATATTTGCAATCGATACTTAAGAATATCAATAAATAATAAAATTGATGCTTTATAAATTGCATTTGGAGTCATTTCAAAAATTTTTTAAACAATCTAATCGTTTTTGAAATGTTCTTTGAATTTGAGTATAAATTTGCACGTGGCTTTTCCACGTTCCCATGATATCTGTGCATTTTCTTATTGTTAAAAATTCGATGTAGTTCACGGTAGCGTTGTGTAAAATGGCCCAAAGAAATATGACTCCAATCTGAAAATGTAATAAAGCCTCATACTTTGGGGCAAAATTTCATAATGGAAATTAACACTAAAAATATAATGAAAAATGACCCCAACCAAATGAAAATTAGCCCCAAAATTAAGTTTGGGGCATATTTTCAATTACTAGATTGAGGATTTTATGCATAATAACCCCAATTTGAAGAAATAACAAATAAGCTGTAATATAATGAAATGAAAAATTACCCCAAAATATGCAGAGCGAAGAAATGGTGCTTATGCACATCATTATACGCATTTATATTGCATGAAATCAATAGCATCCGAATGTACTCCTTATAAACATTAAACTTACTTGGGACAACCTAAATTGAAATATTTGAAAGAATTAGAATTAAAATCATTTATATAAATCAAATATTTTAGTGATGCGCAATCAATGCCTTTCAAAATAGTTCAAAAATTAAATAAATTTCTGGTCTTCGTCCATGAGAGTGTCCTCCCAGTCAGTTCTTATTAAATTTGCTGGTAACAATGAAAAAGTTTTTACAGCATCCAACGATCTTATAAAATTTTAGAGCGAATGGTTTTCAATGACATTGCGTCTTAGAGCAATTTTGAAACCTGTTTAGAATTATATTTGTTCTTAATGTATGAAAAACAAAATGAAAATTTTTTAACAAAAATCGCGCGATTTTTTTCGCCTCACAAATATGCGGTAAAGAATTTATAATATATTGCATAATAGATTTTAATCAAAATGATCTAAAAGCGGAGAGAAGCTTTACAACACAAAAACAATCAAAATGTACTTAATATTAAACGTATTCATAATATCTCAGTCAATGTAATAAATAAGTATTAAATAAAAATCCGTAAATTTTGTTTTAAATGCTTAAAAAATGTCAAAAAATTTAGGTTTGGAAATTGCCAGCTCATGCCACTGGTTACAAGGATAACTATTATCCTTTTCAAAAATTAAAAATAATGTCATGTCTAATGAATGCCCTTGGAAAGTAGAAAATTTCATACAAAAATTGTTGCACTTTGATCAAGAAATTTGCTTTTATTTGCCTCCAAGCAAAATTATATCTTGAATGATTATTTATCCAAGGAATATCTTTTTATGTGGGACAGGATTTTTGTTAACAATTAAATTTTAATACGCTAAATAATAGCGAAAAACTAAAAAGATTTCGCATATTCATTTTCCTTAGAGTGTGTGGTATACAAGCCTGTTCAAAACCATGAGTTGTTTGTGGGTTAGGTGGTTCTTAAGGAGGCTCACGATGACCTGGTCGCTCGGGTTGAAAGTGTGCACTCCCTCTAGTGCTGATCCTAACAATTTTTTCCATTTATAAAAAAGTAGTGTTTACTATTCGTTAGTAACATTTAATTATGATCTCGAGCCTGATAATATTTAAAAAATATATAATTAAAAACAAAGAGATCTAATAATTCATACAAAATTTAAAAAAAGTCAAATTATACGTTCAGTTACAAGGATAAATATTATACTTTCAAATTTGATTACTTACATCTTGTCGGAAACTTTTGACTAAAATATGTATTTTTATGTATGAATTTAAAAAAATTGCGAACTAATTAAAACTTAATAATTGAATAATAGGATTGATTTTTGGTTTCTTTTCCCTTTTTTAATTCCCAATACAACATTTTTGCTTTATTAATGGAGTTTAGGTTATTGCAAATAAAATTAAATCCCTACAAATAAATGTAAATGGTTTTCATCGAATTGCAACCAATCTTTTATCTGGGTGCAGTATTTCTGGTGGTAAAAGCTATTTTATAATTTTCTCGGTCGTACAATTCTGACTTTGCAACTCTTTCCGATATTTTCGGTACATACGCCATCGATTTATATATTGTGGGAGTTTCTTTTGGTATAATGTTCCTCTGCCTTTTATTAATTTTAATAATATACTTTATAATAATGTCAGGGAAAGGGTTTCTACTGAAAATGTCTTTAATTTTTATACGATTTTCTTTATGAAAATGTTCGTCACTTATCCTTATCACCCTCTGTACGAATTTAAAACGTCATTATGAACACGGCGATTAACTTTGTACAGAGGGTGATGAGGATAAGTGGCAAACATTTTCATAAAGAAAATCGTATAAAAATTAAAGACAATTTAAGAAGAAACTGTTTCCCTGACAACATTATAAGAAATGTTATTAAAATTAATAAGAGGCAAAAGAAAATTATACCAAAAGAAAATCCGACAGTATATAAATCGATGAAATATGTACCGAAAATATCGGAAAGACTTGAAAATTGCTTTTACCACCAGAAATATTGTGAGATAACTGTTTTCAAACACAAAAAGTTAAATTGACGTAATGGATAAATAATTTGGTATATAAGATAAAATGTAATTGCGAAAATGATAATATATGCGATCAAGCATATATCGGAACAACTAAAAACAAATTAAGAACGAGATGAGCTGGACACGAATCAGATATAAAACTTAAAAGTAATTCTACTGTACAAAGAACTGCACTTGCGGCCCACTGTGCAGGGAGAGGACATTTTCCTTACTTAAAGAATGTTAAAATATTACAAATAGAAGACAAATACAACAAAAGACTAACTCTAGAAATGCTTCATATAGTAAACATCTCACAACAACAAAGAATAAACTTTAAAGTGACGTCACAAATTGTGCCCAAAGATATCGGCGTATAATACGAGTAAATAAAATAAAATCAACTAGTGCAATAGAAATTGTTAATGCGTTGTCGTCAAATTGCTGCTTCAATATTGTTACTGGTTTGCTTGAAAGTTTTTGTTGTTTATGTATTACTATTTTGTAAACAGGGATTATTGTTATTTATTGTTATTGTTATTATTATAGACTTAATATTTTTATTCATATGTTTTATACATTTTATCCTTTTAACTTTTCCTGAAGATGTCATCCAATGGATGAAGAAATATCGAAAAATAAATAAATAAATAATAAAATAAAATAAAATATATATATTTAACAATTTATTTTTTAAAGTTACAATAAAAAGGTCGAAGAAACTTAAATTTAAAATTTATTTTTCTTATAAATATATTTCATACTTATTTTAAATTATTATATATTATAAGGGGGGGTGGTTAAATTTTAAGGGCCGATGTTGAATATGAACCACACGAAAACATCAAGTTTTTTCTGCATTTCATTTGACATTTCTCTATCTCAGACTAAGTCAATTTGAACCATGGAAAGATACACAATCGAGCAACGCGTTAAAGTTATTCAGGCTTATTATGAAAATGGGCGTTCAAATCAAAATGCATATCGTGCACTTCGTGATTTTTTTCGGTCAATTTTATCGTCCAAATGTGCGTACAATCGGAAAAATCACCAGTGCATGCTCGTACTGCAGAAGATATTGCTGCCGTTCGTGATAGTGTGGCTGAAGAGCCGTCCACCTCAACTTGTCGTCGTGCCCAACAATTGCACCTCTCACGCTCGTCGTTGATGAACATTATGCATAAAGACTTGCATTTACACGCTTACAAGGTCCAATTGACTCAAGAACTAAAGCCTCCTGACCATTCCAAACGTCGTCAATCGTAAGAATGGTGGCAAGATATGGCAACATTGGATGATCAATTTTCAAAGAAAATCATTTTCAGTGATGAGGCACATTTTCACCTCAGTGGATTCGTCAATAAGCAAAATTGCCGCATTTGGGCGAATAATAATCCAAGAGTAATTGTCGAAAAACCAATGCACCCACAAAGAGTGACTGTTTGGTGCGGAAGGTGAGGCAGTTACTGTGAATGGTGTTCGCTATCGTGAGATGATAACAGACTTTTTATGGCCCGAATTGGAAGATATGGATGTGTACGTTGTGTGGTTTCAACAGGACGGTGCTACTTGCACACACAGCTAACGAAAAAATGGCTCTTTTAGGCGACAAATTCAATTGCCGTGTTATCTCACGTGGTGGCGATGTCAATTGGACGCCAAGATCATGTGATTTGACACCGTTGGACTTCTTTCTTAGGGGTTATTTGAAAAAAAAGGTGAACGTTGATCAGCCAGCAACAATTGAAGAGGTAAAGGATGAGATAATTCGACACATTAACGGCATAGAACCTCAATTATGCTTCAGCGTCATCGAAAATTCGGACCACCGGATGGAGGTGTGCCGTCGAAGTCGTGGCGGCAATTTGGTCGATATTTTGTTCCATACATAATTGAACCATACCTTATTATCATAATAAGAAGAAATGGCAATAATTTCCTAAATAATTTGTGTTTTATTTAAAATCAACATCGGCCCTTAGAAATTTAACCACCCTTTATATACTTTAATCATAGTCTGTAAGGAGAAGACTGAAATAAATAAATAAATAAATAGCCCTGGAAACCCTGCAATCCGTCCTACCGCTCCAGGATTGATTAGCATAGTCACGGATTCTTTCGGAGATCAACCCACAATTGTGACACAACGGGGGTTTTACCCCGAACAATGTCTGGTCAGTTCATCCGCTCCCTCATTACCCTGTATGTTACAGTACCCAACACAATCTGATTGTGTAGAACTCCTCCTCGCTCCTAGAGCCCCTTTACAGTCCATCACTATGCTTGAATGTACTGAATGACACTTCAAAGACCTAAGTGATGTCTGACTATTCACATAATTGCCACTACAAATCCCTCTATGACGTTTGCCCTTATCAGCTCTGTGGCCCTCCAGATCGCTAGTATCTCTGCCTGGAAGGCCTGCACTCATCCGGGAATCTGTATGACACTTTAATGAAACCATCCACTACGTATCCTCCGACCGCAGTGCCAGATTCCATCTTGAACCTATCCGTAAAAACTGCACACCCTTAAAACAGCTGTCCAGACTCAGTACACTCGTCCCTACTTTAAAACACAATCGGGAGTCTAACTCCGAAGTCTAAAGTCCTTACTCTATGGTCCGAGATCCCAGTGGGGATTCTATCCTGACCAAGTAGACCTACCTCGTACAAAATCTTAGTGTAACCTATCCGCCTAGGTTCTAACAAGGAAGACTCAAAAAGCCTAAACAAGTTCCTATCTGCCACACTTTTCACATACCCCTCGATCGGTAAAAAAAATCTAGGATTATATCCAACGCCGCTTGCCAATTGAAGCACATCTCTGAGCCTTATCAAAATCCTCCTATAACTACCCTTTATTATTGCCTCCTACCAGACCGTGCAACCATAGGTAATAAAGGGCCTTACAACCGATGTGTAAATCCAGTTCACCATACCCGGTCGAAGTCCCCAATTTTTACCAATGGAATATCTACACGTATATTAGGCATTGAGACCCCTCTTCAGCCTTTCCTGAGTATTCTTCTTCCATGATAATTTACTATCGAGTAAGATTACTAAAAACTTGGCTCCATCCGATAAAATCAGCTCAACACCGCCCATTTTCGGCAATTTAAATCTCATCACCCTATATTTTCTTGTGAAAAGTACTAATTCTGTCTTCAATGGATTTACGCCTAACCCATTTCTCCTGATCTAGGTTGAAAGATCACCCAGAGCCGCCTGCATGACCTCACTGATTGTTGAAAGAAACTTCCTATTTATCAGTATCACAACATCATCCGCATAGGCAACTATCTTCCTCCCCCTAGAGTCAAAGTTGCTGAGAAAAGAATTAACCGCTAGTATCCATAACAGTGGCTTTATCTTGATATTGTAAAAGGCTTCCTCTACCCTTTAGATAGGCATACTGAGCGCTGCTTATGAGGCGTATATCCAAATTGTTCCTAAGATAGAGATCTATCAGTCTTTCAAGTATCTTCAAAAAAAAAAAAAAAAACGATAGCCTGATAGGTCTAAAATCCTTCGGCTTCGAGTAACAAGCCCTACCGGCCTTAAGTATAAAAATTACCCTTACCTCTCTTCACCCTTCCGGCAGATACCCCCTACTGAGACAAATCCTGAAGATATCAACCAGTAGAAATAATGTGTCATCTGAAATGTGTAGTGTGTTTGATAAGTCATAGTTACCATATCTTCAGTAAGGTAACTTAAATGGTAAATCAATATCATACTTCTGTATGACATTCCACACGAACCAAACTTTTACCGTGTGAATACGTTAAGCTTGCATATTCACACGTGCATTCATTTAGCTTTAAGCACATTGTATTATAAGCTAGAAGATAAGATAACTAAATAATAAACAGACAGTTAATAGTCAGTCAGTTATTGTTCCAAGGATGGTAGGGCCAAGTCACCATCGGAAAGAAAAAATAAAGAACTTAAAACAGCGGCTGATGTTAATGACAATAATGCTATCATATTGCAAGTTACATCTCAAAATAGATCACCAAATTTCAGTACAACAAAAATACAATAATATAAAAAGATACAATATATGCCACAGGAAAGGCTAACAATTCTCCAGATAAAGTTGCATACCAACAAAAACATTTATTACAATCATAGACAACAAATAAGTATAAAACAAAACCTACTTCTCCACAGCAACAGCAAAAACAACTGCAACAACGGCGATATGAAATAAGTAAAATTAACCCATTAATGACCACTGTACCAGTATTGGTACACCTTATTTTTTTCCTTTTTCTCTAACTCTATTCGCCCTATAATTCGAGTAAAATAATTTTCTTAGAGCCAACTTAGTTTTGAAATTAAAAGCAAAAGATTTTTCTAATCTAATACTGTTATTATACTTCAAATTCATATCGTTTGATGGCTATTGAAAAGTATTAAATTTTAGCAACATTTTTCATAAAGGTAAAATTTTAATTTTTAAAATTTGTTATAAAAATTTGTATATATGTATAATAAGTGTTCATTATTTAATTAGGCACTAATTGAACCTGTTAAATCAAATTTTACAACACCAAATTTCAAAACGGTGTGTGTGGGAGAGCCGGTTTTCACTTTTTGCTCCTTGACAATTTACAAGGATATCTTAATTTTTTTTTCAATATCGATTTTACTTTATCCTATTTGACGCCTTTGCCTACAACATAAATATATTTTTATTGAATATTTTCCGCCAGATTTTATTTGGGCATTAATGGGTTAAATTAAGATATATTTTTTAACAATTTTGATACACAGAAAAAAAGAAAAACAAAAGAAAATCTTAAAATTTGAACAAAATTTAAAATTCAGAAAATGATTTAAACTAAAAGTTATTTTTGGTTCTAAGTGTGAGTGTGTATTATTAAGCAGCTACTTATTGTTTCATATAGAAATTATTCTAATTTAAAACTGTGTGTACTTTTCAACAGTGCTATTAATGAATACCTTAAAGTTTCTTTAACTGTTTTCCATACTGATTTCAAGAGTGCAATATTTTCTGAAAAGATAAAAATTTTTTAATTTTGCGTTGTAATCCATTTATTTTAACTAACAAAAAAAAAGAAAGTAAAAAAAGGCTTAAATTCGGCTGTGCCGAATCTTTGAATACCCTCCACCAATATCCGAAAAAAATGTTCTCTACTGGGTTTGATACAAAACATGTAAAAAACTTTTGAAGAAAAATTATAGACGTGAAAAAAATTTTTTTAGGTTAAAAACTTTTTTGGATATAGCGGGTGTCCGCCGGGAAGGTATACTACTTTGTTTGTTTATAATTTTTGATTAAATGAAAGAGAATAAATCTTATATTGACAAATGTTTTATTTAATGTCGGCAATTATGTATGGAATACAATATCAGATAAATGTCCGCCGCTGTTAGCCTAACAAATGCGAGCCCTTTTGAGCACATTTTTCATTACATTCTCACACATTTCACGAGGTATTTCATTAATTTCATCACGAATATTATGTTTGAGTTCCTCAAGCATTTCTGGTTTGTTTGCATAAACCTTGCTTTTTACATATCCCCACAAAAAGAAGTCCGGAGAAGTCAAATCAGGCGACCGTGGAGACCAATCAACATCAGCATTTCTTGAAATAACTTGTTGTGGAAAGAGGTTTCGCAGTAATTCCATTATAATCCTGGCTGTATGCGATGTGGCACCGTCTTGTTGATACCACATGTTAATCATGCCCAAAGCATGCGGTTGTGGCGTTAAAAAGTTTTTAATCATATCACGATATCGCTTCCCATTCCCAGTTACGCCATTTTCATTTTCAAAGAAGTAAGGTCCAATGATTCCTCCTGACCAACTTGCACACCAGACTGTTACTTTTAATGGATGCAAAGGTGACTGATTAATACTTTGAGGGTTTTTCATTGCCCAGAACCGACTATTTAGTTTATTCACATATCCATTCAAATGAAAATATGCTTCGTCACTTATTATGATTTTTTCATGAAAATCGGGGTTGTCATGGACGAGGGAGTTTTAACGATTAAAACACGTTGGTTTATCGAATATTTTTGCATAATTAATTTGCCACGTGTCTTCTTCACGACTGTCAAATATGAACTGTCAAGACAGATGTTTACCAAAGTGGCGGCAAAACAAAGTTGTATAACTACCCAGCGGACACCCTGTAGGTGAAAAAAATTTTTTGACGTGAAAAATATTTGTCGTGAATACAAAGTATTATTAACCTCTAAGCGACTGGTGAAAAAATATGAGAAAATACATTATGTACCAGTCGCTACTATGAAATTGTACCAAAATACACCAATCTGAATGGAAAATTTAGAGGTACCTTCTCATTTTCACTCATAACTTTTTTACCGCAGGACCGATTTTTCTCATTTTCAATAGCAAACAGCTAGGAAGGATGCCTAATAATCTGGGTAAAAATTACGACCCCCGGGTGCGTCTTCGCTCCCTGATCTGCATTTCAACAGACAAACGGACATCGCTAAATCGACTTGAAATCGCATAAGGATCACGAATATGTATACTTTATGGGGTCTTAGACCTATATTTGGACATGTTACAAACGGAATGACAAACTAGTATATACCCTCACCATATATGGTGAGTGTGGAGCGTGTTTTTAAAAGTGTCACAACTTTGAGTTGGCATCACTGCTTTATTTGACAACCCATTTAACAGCTCATAGTTGCTTTTTGTTTAGTTTGTTTTGAAATTTCATTATGAATCGACTTACACCAGAGTAACGCGTGCAAATTGTTGAGATTTTAAATAAAAGTAATTGTTCTATTCGTCAAACTCATCGTGCACTTCTTCCATTTTATGGCGTACATAATCGTCCTTCCGATCGGCTAATTCGAATAACAATAGATCGTTGTCGGACCACATTTACTGTTACTAATAATGTGCTTTTGTCGAAACACCATTATATCCACAGTTAATTACTTTTAGGTGCGCTTTATTGGCTGGCGGAGTCATTGGCCCATATGTCTTCAAAAACGATGATGGTAAGAATATTACTGTCAATAGTGAACGGTATAGGAACTTGATTCGAAATTTTTTCGTACCTTAATTACGTGGCATTAATCTTGCTGATATGTGGTTCCAACAGGAATGAGCCACATGCCACACAGCGGGCGCTACAATTGATTTACTCAAAGAAACTTTTGATGAAAAAATAATTTCACGTAATGGAAAAATTTGTCAATAGTTGCACAGAGGCATAAGGCCAAACAAATGCAATTCTTTTTACTCGTTCCAATCGGGAACTGAAGGAAGAGTCCGAACCCGTGGACGAGGCGGTCAACGACGTCGTCCGAATAATAGTAACTTTCGCGGCAATGCCAATAATAACTACAATGATGGTTACAATCGTGGCAGAAACCGTGAGAATAATAACAGCGGAAACCGCCATTATGTGCGTCATGTTACCGAAAATGCCTCGGAAAATGAGCAAGCTCCCCTGAATTAGTTCACGGAATATACGACTTGAACCTGAACCTCAAGAGATATATTCATTGCAGAACTTCATTAAATGCAGGAAGATCCACACTATTGGTGGAAACGGGTCCTGATATCTCTGTAAACAAAATTGGACAGATTCTTAACGGACAAGTGGATGAGACTAGTACGACAAGTAGGGTGCACGCGATTTAAAATTTGAAGAACTCCTCATACCTCATATGTTTCATGTGGTCGGGGACGATTTTCCGATTCCATCGGATGGAATCATTGGCATAGATTTTATGCATGAATATAAGTGCGTTCTGTATTACCGGGATGACCGGGAATGGATTGTCTTGAGGTCCGGAAAATTTCGACAACACATAGCTACTTTGATGGGTACTGCTCCACAGATCAACTCAATCTCTATTCTAGCGAGATCGGAGGTGATACGACAGATTAACATTTAAACGAATGAGGAAATGGTTGTAGTTCCAAATCAGATACTTTAGATTGCAGTATTCATAGCGAGCACAATAGTCTATAGGTCCAGGCCACTGGTCAGAGTTATGAACTTAACTGACAGGAATGTTGTTATCTTGAATATTAAGATTCAAACTGTAAGTCTTAACGACTATGAAATTGTCCACGGAACAGAAATCCTTGCGGTGATCAGGAAAAATTGGATAGATTATCCAAAAATTTCCTTGAATTCGCTAGGCACAAACTAAGAAAGGATTGGAGTCTGAAAAGATGACTACCAAAAACTTTTATTAACAGAGACTCGGATTAAATGATAAGGATACTGTTTATATTAAATCATACCGATACCACACTCTCATAAATCGGAGGTGAACGTTCAAGTTAATAAACAGATCAAGGATAACATTGTAAAACCCTTCATTTCTGAATATAACACGCAATTATATTAATACCCAAAAATATCTCTACCTGGGACAAGTCAGAGAAGATGGAGATTGGTCGATGACTATCGAAGGATTAATAGGAAACTCGTAGCGGACAAGTTTCTACATGATATTTTGATTAATTGGGCAGGGCTAAACTTTTTCTTGCCTTGACTTAATGTCAGGTTTGCATCAAATTGAATTAGAGACATAACTTCCTTCTCTACGGACAAGGGCTCATTTCTTCTTTAATGATTGCCCTACGGTATAAAAATTGTCCCAAATTCCTTTCAGCGAGTGATGTCGTTAGATTTTTCAGGATTATCGCCTGACCAAGCATTTTTATATATGGATGATCTAGTAGTAATTGGCTGCTAGGAGCAGCATAAGTTGCAAAATTTAAGAAATGTTTTTGACACATGTCGAAAGTACAACCTGAAATTATATCCTGACAAATGTTCTCTTTTCCGTCGTGAGGTCACATTTTTGAGAAAAAAGTGTACAGATAGACCAATATTGCCCGACGTAGGTAAATTTTCTGTAATTTTAAATTACCCCACAACGAAGAATGGTGAACGCTTCGTAGCTTTTTGCAACTACTATTCATTTATTCCTAATTTTTCCGAACATTCAAGGTACATAACGAGGTTATATAAGAAAAATACCGCATTTGTCTGGAATAGTAAATGCAAAAAAACATTTAACTATCTCAAGAATCAATTGCTAAACCCATCAATTTTACAGTATCCTGACTTTGAGAAGGAATTCTGCATAACGACAGACGCAAGTGAATTTGCTTGTGGAGCAGTTTTGAGTCAAAAACATTCTAATCAGCAGCTACCTGTGGCTTATGCCTCGCGATCCTTCACGAAAGGTGAGAGCACTAAGTCTACAATAGAACAGGAGCTAGCGGCTATAGAATCAGATAAAGTGACCATTAATTACCCAACACGGACACGATTAATATCCAGATACATGAGGCAATAAATGTACGAGTACTATAAAAATGCAAGAATGCATTTTACAAAGAATAAGCTGGTTGTCCAAAAAGGGAACACCAAGCTTTTCATATTAGAGTCACGAGATTTTGTTACTAATGGAATAGTGGATTTAGAACACTTTTTTCCAAAGCTTGAGAAAGTAGCTGGTATTCTTAAAATCACGACTCTTCGCATGTCATTGGATTATGCGTTGTTTGCAAACGTAAAATTGAACCACTTTAAGAAAGTAGGTAATGACAAGCAGAAGTTAAGCAAAGTACTTGTGCCATCGCTAGCGAAAATTGAAACGAAAATTAAGGATTATGGAGTTGTATCACAACAATCCATATTATTTGGTGGCCACCCTGGCATTACTAAAATTCTCAGGAAAATAAGAATGAAATATTATTGAAAAAACATGACGAGGGATATCACCCATCATGTGAAATCATGTATGTATGAAATTCCAAACGAATAAGTCTTTGCCGAGGACAAAAGAGCCAATGATGATCTCTAAAACGCCAACACGTGCGTTTGATATAATTTTTTACTGATACAATTGGCTCTATTTTGCGCTCAAATAGTGGAAATTAGTACGCAGTAACGATAGTATGTGACTTAACTATGTAAGTACTTAGTCACAATACCAGTTCCTGACAAATCTGCTCGAACAGTCGCCAAAGCGATTTTCGAAGGCTTTGTTTTGATTTATGGTCCTATGCGGAAAATGGCTTCCTATATAAAAAATCAAACTACAAGAAAACTATGTCAACTATTAAACATCGAATATGTCACTTCAACGGCATACCATCACCAAAAATTGGGTACTATTGAAAGGTGTCACAAAACATGCAATGAGTATGTGCTCTCGTACATTTTATCGGATAGAACCGATTGGGATTGGTTAGCATACTTCACGTATTCTTTCAATACAACACCATCCACAGTACATGGGTACTGTCCATATGAAGTAGTCTTTGGTAGAATCCCGCCATCCATAGGCATTTTAAAGTCGGATAAAGTTAATCCATTTTTTAATTTAGATTCATATGAGAAAGGGGTAAAGGACAGGCTTCAAATGGTACATAGAAGAGCATCAGTGGTGTTGGATAAGGCAAAGTTGACGAATAATAAGAAAACTAAGCCCATGACTATAAAGTCTGGTGACTTGGTTCTTTTGGAGGACAATGCCGGTTATAAATTAGACCCACTTTTTAAGGGGCCTTATGAGGTTAGAGAAGTAGATCACGGCAATTGCATATTGGCACTCGACGATTCAAGGACTATGAAGGTCTACAAGATCGTCATAAATTTTATAAAAATTAAATAATATTAAAGATATTTTTTATATAAAGAAAATATAAATATTAATATTATGTATAATACAAATATTATAGTAATTATACTTTTTAATATTACACATTTTAGTCATAAAATTAGAATATATAAAAAGATCGATCAATTGATCACTGATCAATCTTTTGTTTTCAAAAAAGGGTGATCTAATGTGTTTGATAAGTCATAGTTATCATACCTTCAGTAAGGTAACTAAAATGGTAACCCAATACCATACTTGTGTATGACATTCTACACGATTCAAACTTTAACCGTCTGAATATGTTTAGCTTGCATATTAACACCTGCATTAATTTAGATTTAAGTACATTGTATTATAAGCTAAAAGACAAGATAACTAAATAATAAACAGACAGTTAATAGTCAGTCATCAAAGACTCAACAAGTGTTATTAATTATGATTACAAATGTTACATAGCATTGCCGGAAAAACACCGTCCGGCCCCGGTAATTTATACGGTTCAAAAGTGTTTACCGCCCATACTAATTTTTCCCCTGAGACTGTTTCCTCAATACAACTAGAACTGCGGCCAATTCCCGTAGGTACATTGCTCCCCTGGTACCCGTCCCTAATTTCAGTTTCTGTGCAATCAGGAAAATGTGTTTCCATAAGAAGAGAGTGTCTCTGAGCTAGACTCCGTCTATGTATGAGTCATCTTCCATTTGAATATATTCTACGACCCTAGGGTCCTTGGATAAAATTAGCCGGAACCCAGATAACTCATTGACGTTGTCAACATTCTTAGTAAGACACCCATGAATTCAGTTTTGCTCTCTTATTGAAGCACATTTTGTAGTTGTCCCAGTCACTCGAAAGCCCTGTAAGCTTGGCCCTGTTGAACAACCTTCATAAAAGTTAACTTTGCTACTACTAAATATAAACGTATTTAGCTGAAACTGGAGGCAAAGAGCTTTTAGACAGTTAATGCTCGTAATATTTGTAACATAATCGAGAGTGAAATCATGAGTCTTAACAAAACCATATGTTATAAGGAGCGATACGAATATAAAACAATGTAGGTTTTTGAAAAATGTTAAGTTATTTGATATTGATATTTTAAAAAAGGAAAAAATATGATTTTCGTTCTACTTGAACGACAAAACCAAGTCAAATTCACATCTGTGTTTAGGACTATCTACAATTTGGTAAATGAATTTAAACGTGATCATTAAGCTACGAATAATGATCCTCGGTATGTACAGTTCAGTGTGTCCAGTTACGCAGTTACTTTGGAAATCCTTGATAAAATCCATGATATAGTTTTGAGTGGCCGACTAGTTAAAATGCGTGAACTGTTGAGGGTAGGAGCATATCACGCAATTGTGTGGCTGATTTAGTTGCTGGTTTAGAGCTTTTCTATCTCTTTCATGATGAATCATATATTAACCATTTTACACCAGAATTAAAGCAATAGTCAATCCAATGGATTTTTTTGAAGAAAGCAAAACCAGTGAAATCTGCTGGTAAGGTTTTGGCAACGATTTTTTGAATATGCATACAATTATCTACTTTGCCTTAAAAATTAGCAAATTTTCGTTTAGTTATAAATAAATTTAGATCTCTAAAATTGTTAAAATTTCATTCTAAACAACAATTGAGACGGTTTTAATAGTTTCATTCTCATTTCCGAGAGGTAGGCCTTTTTAACCATGATGCTGGAAAAATATTTTAACGGTTAATATTGCGAATAACTTCTTTAAAATCTTATTGCTTTTATGGAAAAGTGTTTACCGCCCATACTAATTTTTTTCCTGAGACTGTTTCCTCAATTCCAAATAAAATTACCCTTTATTTGAGTGTAATCATGTCGGGAGGTATTCAAGGGCGTTTTAAAGACCCCGTAAGGATTTCTTAAATCGCCTTAAGTACTAGAGGTTATGGTCATAATCAGTCGGCCGAAAGAGGTCGACCGGTTTCATACATTTATATGGAAATGCAATGGTAATTTTTGTCTAATGTCCGGCATTTTTATGACTGCTCACAATGGACGAAGACTTTAAAGAAATAACCTATACGTACTTCTTACTTAGAACTGTAAACTTTTTTAAATATTCCGATACCGGCTCTAAAATTAAAAAATTCATATACCTGTCATATATTTATATATAAATTACTTTTTTCGAAAAATTTTTCTTATTTCTTTATCAAATTTATACAATTTGTAGCAATTTTTTTATTATATAATTTAAAGTAAAAAGTACCAAAAACGTATATGTATATGGAAAAAGTACTATCGGGTAGACCGGTCTATCCGGTTGTCCGTTCGACTGTAAAATTAGGTAATAGGGGATCTAATCAGTGCATCTATCCCAGTGTTGGATTTCTGTTGTTGTTTTACCTGAGTCATTCTAGTCGACTTAACTTTATGTTTAACACAAAATTTTGTGTTTTGTGTTTTTATCACGGTTGGCAAAATTATTTCGGTAATGCTATTTTAAGGTATTTCAGTTATTTCGGTAAAGTTATTTTAATGATAACGATATTTTGGTAGCGCTATTTTAAGTTTTTTGATAATTCATTTATTCCGGTAACGGTATTTAAAGTGTAACGACATACCAATAATTGCAAAAAAAAAATAAAATAAAATGGAAAAATAGTATAAAACAAGTAAGAGCGGCTAAATTCGGCTATGCCGAATCTTATATACCCTTCACCATGGTTGGGAAAAAACTGAAGTTTATATATGGACATATATGTAATGGACAGATTTATATACGGACGCCTTTAAGAGGAAATTAACCATTTAGTTTGGAGATAAAACTTGGACTCGGGAAGATTTATGGTTCCAGAAAATAGGTATTTTAAAAAAATTTATGTTTTGGGCATAACTTTTTTGTATCTGAACCGATATTTCCGAGTTTTTCAGCAAATATGTTATACTAAAGATTTTCGATCTTTTGCTATATAAGGTCATAATACAGCTCTAGAATAGTGTTTGTTGTTTGTGTATGAAAGGTGAAGAGCTGAAAGAAAAGAATTTCAACAAATCGTTAAAAGAAATCACTACAACTGCATGTGTTTTATTTCTACAAAATAGTTTGATTTAGCTGGCAAATTTGCATTTGGGATTTTATTTCGCTTTTTTATTAGAAATATTTGTAATTTCTTTAGCTTAATTTTGAAAATTTGAAGGAAAATAGTTTATAATTTTTTTTATAAATTATTATAAGTTATGACCTAAAATAGTTGCACTCAAAGGTAAATTATGTATAAAATTTTCTTAATATCTGAGAAATAAAATGGTTTAAAAATCTTTTTATAAATTCTTTTAAATCGGAGCAAAAAATAGAAATAAAACCGTTTGTATTTTGTTTGTATCAGAGGGTTTTTATACAAATTTTGATGTTTTTAGCCTATTTATGGATTATTTAATTATTAATATAAAATTTTATTTAAATTAATTATAAAATGTAAAAAAAAACAAAAAATAAACAAAAAAAAATCTTAAGAAAATAAAAAAAATGTACAAAAAAAAAGTGAATTGACCGGGATTCGAACCCGCGACCCTTCCACCTGTGATGAAATGTATAAAAACGTTTGTGTTTTGTTTGTATCAGAGGGTTTTTATAAAAATGTTGATGTTTTTAGCCTATTTATGGATTATTTAATTATTAATATAAAATTTTATATAAATTAATTATTAAATGTTAAAAAAACCAAAAATCAGCAAAAAAAAAAAGTCTTAAGAAAATAATAAAAAAAAAATGTACAAAAAAAAAGTGAATTGACCTGACCGAGATTCGAACCCGCGGCCTTAGAGAAAAAAAGTATTTGTGACATAGCGTCTAGATAACTGAGCTATTAAAGCTCACACAAAATCATCGTCAATAGAGGTACATATATAAAAGTCTTCGTTCATTAGAGATTTGTTTAGTTTTTATTTAAATGACAAATCTTTATATGTGTGATGTTTGTGTATAAAAGGTGGAGATGAAAGGAACGAATTTTAATTATTAATATAAAATTTTATATAAATTAATTATTAAATGTTAAAAAAAACCAAAAATAAGCAAAATAAAAAGTCTTAAGAAAATAATAAAAAAAATGTACAAAAAAAAGTGAATTGACCTGACCGAGATTCGAACCTCGAACCCCGCGGGCTTAGAGAAAAAAAGTATTTGTGACATAGCGGCTAGACAACTAAGCTATTGAAGCTCACACAAAATCATCGTCAATAGAGGTACATATATAAAAGTCTTCGTTCATTAGGGATTTGTTTAGTTTTTATTTAAATGACAAATCTTTGTATGTGTGTTGTTTGTGTATAAAAGGTGGATATGAAAGAAAAGAATTTTAACACATGGATGTGTTGTTATGCTCAAAATTCTACATACATATTAAACAAAGGGATTTTACTGGAAAAATTAGAGGTAGTCCTGGTTTTTTGCTAATATCTCAGCCATTTATTAACCGATCTTTCTGATTTTTAATAGCAAACAGAAATGGATCACATGTAACAGAAATAAAAAACAATCAAGTCCTCATCATGTCTGGGTTCTTCGGAAAACCCATTTCAACACATAGACGGACAGACGGACATCGTTAAATCAACTTCGCTCTTCATAAGGACCCAGAATATATATACTTTATAGAGTCTAAGATCAATATTGTAGAAATTACAAACGGAATGACAAACTTATATATACCCTTCCACCTGTGGTGAAGGGTATAAAAAGTCATGCTAATATGTATGATACCCTACATCTTTCCTATTCCGATAAGCGGTTTAAATTTCTCCCTGATTCTTATGTTATGCTCAAGGAAGAAATTATAGGGAAAATCGAAATCAAATAATACCCCGTTCATATTGAGCACCAAAATACGTATTTTCGTTATTTTCAAGTTTTCGATTTAAAATTTGTATATATTTTTTTAAAATTTATTTACCACATAATTCATTACAATTAAATGCTTCAGCGCCTAATAGGCATTAAATATAAAATAAATATCCAATGAAACAAAAATTTTTAAACATACTGTAATAGATAACTTAATTTTTACATCAGAAGTTGTTCTAATTGTTGCAATAATTAATAATTTTTTAAGTTTGTTTTAAAAGTTGAAACTCTGTTTAAGTTTTTTAAATGTTCAGGGAAATTATTAAATTCTCGACTACCCATGTATGCTATCCTTTTTTTGGTCTTTTCAGGTCTACACCTAGCAACTGCTAAGTTGGCATTATTCCTTGTATGCTGATTTATCGAAATAATTAAAGTGTGATGTCCAATATTATGCAAGCACTTAAAAGCATATATTAGCAGTTGCATTTTGAAAATGCCATAAATTGATAATACTGCTTTAAATATATCCTTACAAATTGATATTGTTGGATGTGTTATGGGAACGCTAGATACAACTTTTAATGAGCTGTTTTGTATTCGTTGTAAAGACATTAACTCAGAACTATTTTTATATCTGTACAAAAGAGCTAAGAATTAAAATGGATTTGGATTAACAAATTATAAATTAAAAATCAAATTTGTTTTTGAATTTGTATAACAAACCAACTGCTTGAGCTGCTTTCGACGTTAGGCATTTAATGTAAACCTAAGTACTTAATAGATATTTCTTCCTGAATTTCTTTACGATCTACAATTATACTGAAGTTGTTATAACTATGACAATAAGGTTTAAATCTCAATAAACAAGTTTTACGTGTATTTAAAAACTGTTTATTCTCAAAAATTCAGATATTACTGTTGCATCACGTTCCATGTAACATTTGACAACAGTTTCATGCTTGTATGGGTATAATTTATATATACAGGGTAAGTCAGTCACGACCCGCCGAGTTTCACCAGCGTATTTCTTGGCTCATTTCATGAAAATATGTCAACGACGACCATCCTCGTAAATGCAAGTGTGTGAAATGGAAGCGGTTTGAAAATGTTTGGATTGGTGGTCGGAGTGTAGTAGGGTAAAATTGCTAACTTCTGAACCAGTGGTCGGATTTTTTAGTTTTTTGGCTTGTTGCAAAGGTTTTTGGGAGAGCTTTCAGAATCAGTAAAGAAAAATTTAAAAAAGGGATATCGCCGAGATACAGAGCTTTAAAAAAAATTGGAAAAATATGACATAAGAACGTGTACATAATCTCAATTTGCTCAGCTCAGATGGTAGGCCTCTTAAAAGATAGCCCTATACGTCGTGTTGTAAATTTTCGGGACGATCCGTTTGTGTAAACAACGTACCTTTACGAAATACGCGGTGCGTTTTACTGAATGTTTCTCTGTTTGGTGGTCGTCGGTTAGGAAAACGTAATGCATATTCACGCGCAGTAGCTGTTGCATTACCATCGCAGAATACAGACATGTAATGAATGTCGGCTAATTCTTCGCTTGTATAAGTTGCCATTTTTATTAATTCAAAACACAAATTAAACAAAATTCTTCACACGTCTTTATCAACAACGACTTAAAAAAAAAACAATGGTAAACAAATAAATGCGTGCTGTTATTTCGCTTCTAAAAACAAACAAACAAAATGTTTGCATTTCAGTCAAATGGTCATAACTTTGGAACGGTAAGACCTCTGGGCTTGGTTAAGGCATTTTGGAAAGGTAAGAGGTAGGGCTATCTTTTAAGAGAGGTAACATAAGTTACCTGCCATCTGAGCTGAGCAAATTGAGGTTATGTGCACGTTATTATGTCTTGCTTTCAATTTTTTTTAAAAGCTCTGTATCTCGGCGATTTTAGTTTTCTTATTTTTTTTTAATGATTCTGAAAGGTCTCTTTTCCAACAAGCCCAAAAACTAAAAAATCCGACCACTGAATAGTGGATAATATATGGTGAATACATCTTAAAATTTATTTTTGCAAATGTCTGAAATAAACCATAAAACAAATTCTATATTATAGCTAAGATATCAAGCAATAATTATTTGCAGAAATTATAGTTATTATGTTAACAGAACTATTCGAAAATGGCGACAGAAAACACTACTTCCGACTTTAAAGATTTGGGGAGATAAAATTATTCCATATTCAAGGGCCTATTTTTAATATTTATAATTATATTTTTTAGAATTGTTATACCTTGTTGTAAAAGGTATCTTGTCCAGATTATAGTTTTTTTACTGATTTTTGTTCATATTGTTATCAGTTATGAAATTTATTCATTTGAAATATATAATGCTTTTTGGCTTACCTACGCAAATTTGACTAGGATTTAAACTGTTGGCGCCGTTTGCCGCCGATCTAGTTTTAACATCGAATTTAAGTTTAACTTATTATTTAAAAAATATATCGAAACTAGCTGCGTTTATAGGCACGAAAAGGCATGCAAAAATGTTGAGCAAATCAGAAATTAAAAAAAAAATTGTAATGTATTGAATTAGCTTTTTTTATCTTGGCAGTTTTGCATTTCTTAATAAACATGCAAATAATTTACGTGATTTGTCAAACAAAAACTTTTTATAATCGGTATAAACGATTTGGTTTTTTACAAAAAACAACGGATTTAAAAATTAATAATTTTAAGTTTTTTTTTCTAATTTTAAATTAACTTATAGAAAGATTTTAGGTAATTCTTCAAGCTTTGTCGTCTGGTTTACCTATAGACCCTAACAAAGTTGGTGATTATGCACTGGCAAAGTCATATGTTAAAAAATACAATTGATATTACATGCCATCGTCAGTCCACAAAAATTTTAATACATGGGGAAAGTATAATAAATCATTTCGCAGTATTGGCTATTACTTTATAACAGAGAACTGCAACTGCTGATTGCAAAACGTTCATACACAATCAACACAAGAATAAATATGTGTTTGCGTTCAAATGCTGAATATACTCCAACACACATATTTGTTGATGATTTAAAATCAATCAAACGACGTGCAAATTGTTGTGTCACTGATTTATAATCATCGGTCGTTGTTATACCATTGATTTTATTCTGTTCATTCGAGCCAACAATAATTATTTTGATGAAGAATAAATCAGAAAAAACAAAAACAACGTGCATGAGTGTATTCATAATTAAAACAAAATAGTTTCTTATCTATAAAAAGGGGGTGGTTTTGTAGAAACACATTTCATAAATGGGATATGTACATTAGAGTGGGTCTCAAATACGTTTTTTTAGAATTTATTAGTAATACCAAAAAAATTGTTCTTTTTTAATTTAGGACGATATCTCAGGCTCGCCCAATCCGGTTAAAGTTAAATATTGCCTAATTTTCCAATCAAAATAGATGAAGAAAAATTTAGACAATATATAAATTTTTCCGGATTAGGCAAGCCTGAGATATGGACCTAAATTTTTTTTCCAAAAAATATTTATTTACAATTTTTTCCATTTAATAAAATAAATTAGTGTTTACTATTCGTTAGTAACATTAAAAATTATGATCTTGAGCCTGATAAAAAATTATAAATATATAATTAAAACAGATAGATCAAATAATGTACAAAATTTACATATAAAAACATAGGGCACGATGTAATTTATAATCTAATATAACAAACAACACTTAAATATGTTGTGACTTGAAAAATATTAGTATGCCAGATTCCCAATTCGTTCCCAGAAATGGAAACATTAACAATTGGAATGGCAACCCTGTCAATTTGTGCTTCGAGAATCGAGGATGATTGCCAAAGGGTATTCTATAAATAGATGGAAAAAAGCTCATTTGTACGGGTAATCATTCACTAATGAAAAATTTAATTTCACATTGTCATTTTCCTTAGAGTGTGTGATATAAATGCCTGTTCAAAACCATGAGTTATTTGTGTTGGGTGGTTCAGAAGGAGGCTGAAGATGACCTGGTCGTTCGGGTCGAAAGTGTGCACTCCCTCTAGCACTGATCCTTACAAATTTTTTCCATTTAATAAAATAAATTAGTGTTTACTATTCGTTAGTAACATTAAAAATAATGATCTTGAGCCTGATAAAAAATTATAAATATATAATTAAAACAGATAGATCAAATAATGTACAAAATTTACATATAAAAACATAGGGCACGATGTAATTTATAATCTAATATAACAAACAACACTTAAATATGTTGTGACGTGAAAAATATTAGTATGCCAGATTCCCAATTCGTTCCCAGAAATGGAGACATTAACAATTGGAATGGCAACCCTGTCAATTTGTGCTTCGAGAATCGAGGATGATTGCCAAAGGGTATTCTATAAATAGATGGAAAAAAGCTCATTTGTACGGGTAATCATTCACTAATGAAAAATTTAATTTCACATTGTCATTTTCCTTAGAGTGTGTGATATAAATGCCTGTTCAAAACCATGAGTTATTTGTGTTGGGTGGTTCATGAGGAGGCTGAAGATGGCCTGGTCGTTCGGGTCGAAAGTGTGCACTCCCTCTAGCGCTGATCCTTACAATTTTTTCCATTTAATAAAATAAATTAGTGTTTACTATTCGTTAGTAACATTAAAAATTATGATCTTGAGTCTGATAAAAAATTATAAATATATAATTAAAACAGATAGATCAAATAATGTACAAAATTTACGTAATATTTTTTTTTTTATATTTTATTGTTTACCATGAATTATAATTTTTTTTTAATATTACATATACAAATACTTACATATACTCATAGTATATAATATACCATATAATAATTTATAAATAACTAAAAACATATAAAATAAATAATTTATTTCATTGTAAATAATAATTATCAAACTATTTTGTACCAAAAAATTAAAATAAAAAATAAAAATTCTCAACTTTAAACTTCAGAACATTTTTTTAACTCTACTGCAGCTGAACATGTTTTTAAAAAAATTCAACCTTTAGCCCTTGTAAATATTGAGGCTTTAAAGTCTACGGTCCAAGGGTTGCCGTTATACTGGTTCAGAAGTTAGCAATTTTACCCTACTACCAATCCGAAAATTTTCAAACCGCTGCCATTTCGCACACTTGCATTTTCGGGGATAGTCGTAATTGACACATTTTCATGTAATGAGCCAAGGAATACGCTGGTAAAATTCAGCGGTTCGTGACTGAATCACCCTGTATTGTAAATAACAATGGCCCCAGTACACTGTCTTGTGGAAGACTATGTTAAACCACACCATGCAGCAATATTTCAAATTGAAATGATTAAAAAATTGGCTTAAGATTTGAAATAAAAACACAAAAATTATATTTTTTCATTTATTTTATATGTTAACTTAAGAAAAATAATAAGAAACAAAAAAGTTTCGTATTAATGGTTCGAATTCATTTTTGACTGATTCCAACCTTGATGGCATAGTTGCGATAAGATTTTGGGTAACCGAAGGTAGAATTTTATTCCACTCCTCAATAGTGCAGCTTTAAGGGTATCTTTGCTTGTAATGTTATAAGTTCTGATTTTTTTCGACATAATCCCACAGATGTTCAATTGGGTTTAAGTCAGGTGATTGGGGGGTAGTTTTTATTTGGTTTAATTGTATATTTAGAATCATTTTCTTGTTGGAATACAGATGATCCTGTTAGTCCCAATTTAGCTGCACTTTGATGTAAGTTATTTTTTAAAATGTTAAAATAAACCTTTTAATCCATTGTTCCTTCGATCATCACCAGATCCCATCCCATACCATAACCGATCCACCACCATGGTTTACTGCCGCAGCCAGAAATTTTCATCTTTATTTTTGAACTCCTTTTCGAAGTCCAACCGTCTTCTTCTATTACTGCTGTTCGCAAACGGTTTTTTGCGGATGTTACGGCCGTGGTAACCGGAAGAATGCAGCCCCGACGAATGGTTTGTGGGTTACAGATTTTTCCAGTCTCTTTTTCTATTTCTGCCAGTACTTTTAAAGCGCTTTTCTTGGGATTTGCTTCTATTTTTCTTGTGATAATTCGTTTGTTCCTTTCATTGAAGGTTTTTGGACGCCCAGTTAGAGTCTTCTTATTAGTATTGCCCTCCGTATATTATTTTTCTATAATCTGTACTGTGGAACTACTTTTATTGATTACATTGGCAATTTCACGTTGGCTTTTCTTTTCTTTATAAAGTTTAACAATAACACTTTTCAAATCTTGTGAAATTTTTTTCCACGAGAAACCATAATTCCAAATTAGAAAAAATTGCAGTAAAAACGCAATTTCAGTATTGATTCGAATATATAATCATAATCGTTCACATTTTCCGAGATTTAAATGCGTTTGGTTGAAATGAATTTCAAAACTTTAAAAACTGCATATTTACTTTTGTGATGGGATTTTTGCTAATTCTGTAGAAATGATAACGGAATATAATAACGGTATAATTATTTTTAGGCATGTTCGTATTTTTGTATAAGGCAATACCATATGTTATTGTTATTCGAAAAAAATTGAGATTTTTGATTATTTTTATGCTGCATACTTACTTTTGTGATACACTGTAAGTGGAAATCTGATTATGTAAAATTCTTGTCAATGATGGGCTAAACAGCAATCGGTCTAAACATCTCGGTTGTACAGGCATTTTTTTCCCTTTGGAATTTTATGAATTTTGAAAATATCAGGATATATGCACCTATCAATCATATTATTAAAGATATTTACCAAATAAGGGGTGAAATCACTTTTGGTATTTAAAATCATTTAATATGGTCAATGGATGTTCCACTGCCCGGGCGAGTAATCATTGTATGACAGTTATCAAGGCTGTAATTTGCAAGTAAATTCTAACCCATCAATGTTAGAGTCACCAGCAAAAATACAAGGGTTCCGACCATACAAACTAAGAAGATTTTCCAAAAACAATAAAAAAATAAACAATAAATAATTTGAAAGTTGAAAGCATCAAAAAAAAAAAGAAAATACGTATTTTAAGGTTCAGTATGAATGGGGTATAACCAAAAATCTATTTTACCACAAGTCGGAAAGGTGGTTTACATAGGGACTAGGTCCAAATATCTTCCGATTTTCTTAAAATCTTGGAGGCATTATTTACTGTCCGGTATATTATTCATAAACCAAATTTTTATCAGGTTTTAAATGTCATTTAAGATAATTCAGATAGAAGTCTTTTGTGGAAGGTAGGTCTAACTATGGACAGATTTCAAATAATTTTAATAGGATGCATCCTTGTCCAACATAAACTAGCTCCAAATTTCATCCAAATATCTTTATATTTGCGATTCGTAGTTTGGCATCGTTAAATAGAATTAGGAAGTGAATATAGTTGGGTCTAATTCCGATATTTTTGGTAGTTACAAAGATCACCACAAAGTCATTATACCCTGACCACGTACTGTTTAGGGTATAACAAAACAAATTCGTCAACTTAATGTACACCCAAGAAAAATTATCATATGTTGCCAATGGAATTCTGACGGTTATGATAACTTCTTCATATTAAATTATATTTTAACTTACATTCCATGAAATTTTATTTGATCACAGAGAAAACAGATTCATCGTGACAATCGAATTTCTTGCTAACTGAATATTTTTGTTGCAGCAACTGAGTTATTTAGTTGTTCTAACCAAATGTTTTCCTGATACAATTGAAATATTTGGTTTTAACCGAAATTCTGTTGCATTAACCGAATTTCGGTTGCGACAAACAAACATATCGGTGGGATCGTGCTTGGTCTTTAACTCATATTGGTCTTTAACTCATATTGGTCTTTAACTCATATCATCCCAAAGATTTTTTTATAACTTTGTAAAACTTTGTAGTTTTGGTAATTTGGGGTTAAAAAACACGAATCTGAAGTCCAATAAAAAACAAAAACATTTGTTTTCTATTGTTAAAAAATTAATCGTTTATTGATGGAACTACATTTTTACTTTTTTTATACATAGTTTTCAGTTTTTAAAATTATGCTAAAACACATTAATGTTTTCTTCCTCTTTGTTATAAAAGGGGGAGTGAAGTGGGTAAGAACTTTTATATTTGCATTTAAAGCTAACCCCTTATAGTATCTAATTGCATAAAAAAATAGTTCAGAGACTTTATTAACCCTACAAAAAAATTCTAAAGGAGTCAAGTTGCAGCACCGAGGCGGTCAATTGACATCGCCAAGACGGCTGATAAATACTCGTAACACGATTACCAAACTTAGTTCGCAAAAGATCAATTGTTTGATGAGCTGTGTGACATGATACGCCATCCTGCTAAAATCAAAGATTATCCAAGTTCGCATCTTCCTTCCCAGCCCATAAAAAGTCCGTAATTATTGCTCTGTAGCGCCCGCCGTTGATTGAAATGGTGTTTCCAGCAGCATTTTCGGAATGGGCCAATGATGATACCACTCCAAAATCCACACCAAATTATCAGTCTCTGTGGATGTATTGGATTCTCGGCAATGACCAGCTGGTTCTTTGATCCCCAGATGCTGCAATTTAACTTGTACACATAGCCACCTACACTTAAAATAGTTTGTAAGTTAAAATAACAGAAAATATAATTTACAAGAAATGATATTTAAAAACCGGTCTACTTAATTTTCATTTAAATTAAATGCCTTTTGTTATTTATTTTTAAATGTTGATTAAACAACTGACACATCCGTAAGAAACAAATGATATAATCAGTTAAAATGATGCCAAAATTTTACCTACCAATTCCTTAAAAAATAAATGATTTTATCAATTATTTGAAATTGTTTCCTTTTTGTATTTTTTGGTTTTTTTAATCTACAATACAAAAGGTATGTATTCATAGTTATATACACCTTTTGTGTGAATGTATTAGTGTATGTATGTGTGTTTATAAAGTTCTTGTAATTTGAATTAAAATAATTTTGTATATATACAATTAAAAAAACAAATTGAAATTTTTTGAATATTTTTTTTTTTGAAACAGACAGCAAACAAAATTTAAATTTGTAATAACTGTTACGGACACAAATAAACCACAAATTTCCGTTTTGTGGGTAAATTTTTATAAATTTTCAAACAATTGAAAATATATATGAAACTGAAAAAAATCAGTAAATGATAGTAAATCATTTCGAATAAATGTATATAAAAGTTAATATATATATTTATTTGAAAAATAAATGTATGTTCCTTTATTTCTAAATGGAACGGAAAACTTTTTTATTAAACTACAAACAGTAAACTATATAATATTCTGAGTTGAGATGAAAATGGACCTTGTAAGCAAATAATTGGACCTTGTAAGCAAGTAATCCGAGTTTCTCGTGCAAAATTATCATCATGCTGGTGCGTGAAATTACAATTTGCTGAGAAAGATGTTCTTGGATTAAGTTGACCGCTTTCGACCACATCAGCCACATTATCCTCGGTACGCACCGTACGACGACGATTACAATGAGTGTTGTCCACTAACAAGACTACACAATCTTGCGTACAGCACGGGCGGTGGGTGCTTCTTTTCAGCCAAAAATTCTTTCACAAAGTTGTTTAAACGAAAAGGAACTCATTTTAGTCCGCTGAGTTATGATTATGACTGATGGTCAATATTTCGAACAGAAAAAATCTATCAGTGTAAAAGTAACATATGATTTAAAAAGGTATCTATATTTGAACCACCCTCTAGTTTAAAATTCAGTTACCAATACCAACCATGTTGGTTCTAATGAAAACCTAATTTAATGATATATACACTCAGACTATTATGTAGCTTACTGTTTGTAGTTAAAAAAAAGGTTTCTTTTCCATTTAAAAATAAAGGAAATAAATGTCTATATTGACTTTTTATACATTTGTTCGAAATAATTTACTATCATTTACCGATTTTTTTCAGTTTCATTTATTTTTTTTTTCATTTGTTTGAAATTTAATAAAAATTTACTCACAAGACGGAAATTTTTGGTTATTTCAAATTGAAATTTTGTTTGCTGTCTGTTTCAAAAAAAATATTCAAAAAATTTCAATTTGTTTTTAATTTAAATTGGTTGTATATATACAAAAATATTTCAATTCAAATTACAAGAACTTCATACACACACATGCATACACAAACACATTCACACAAAAATGTAAGCAAGGGTGTGAAGTATGAATCTGCTTCGATACCGGAAAAATCTATAAATAATTTTTTTTAAATAAAATTTTGTGGAACGTAATAATATTTATGTGGAATATAAATATTAAATTAGACAACTGAATATAAATAAGCTTTCGCAACTAAAAATATAATTTAATATGAAGATACCCAGCGAAAATGAAGCTGCCAAAGAAGCAATAAAAGCATCACTACTATGGCAAAGGCATTACTTCTTTTCTGATGGTTTCATCGATGAATTTAACATTAGCGTGTTATAGGATGGAAGTATTCAAATGTAGATACTAGCATTACTCATACTTTACTCTAAGGAAGCAATGATAATACAATGATAAGATATTCTGGTGCATGAGTGGAAAATGTTCATATACATACTTTGTAATATTTAAGCTTTGATGAAAATTTAATTCATAAGAATGCAGAAAAATAAGAATGTTGTGGTCTCGGCTAAGAATTTTTGTAGTCACATCATTTGGTATCATGGCATCATGGCTTCATGGCATAATGGGTGGCTAAAAATTTTGTAGTTTGTTCATCCTGGTTTCAAGGGTCCTTGGCGAGCCATGCATTAAATTCTCGGTCTGTCAGAACTTGGTCAAAATCTTGACGAATCATTAGTTTCCGTATGTCGGGACCATTAACAACCCCTTCCTGAATTTTGGCGTTACTTAGTCTTGGGAAAATGTCTTTTAAGCGGTTGAATACTGCTGGTCTTTTTGCGATACATTTAAAAAAATTTTTAGCAATGCCAAGTTTAATGTGGAGCAACGGCAACAAAATTTTCATTTCAGGAACAAGACTTTCGTATAGCCTATTGTCTTTAGGCCATTTCCGTCCAATGCGACTATTCCAGTTATGCTGTTTGTATTGGTTTCTTCCTTTAATACCTTCTCCGTATCGTGAATCCCAATCGCACAAAAAATACGGATATTTTGGACGCCCAGATGCTGTTAAACCTGTAATCAATGAAACTATTTTAAGGTCGCAGCAAATGTGCCACTGGTGTTCGTTATATTTGACTACTTCCAGAATGTGTTTCAAATTATCGAAATTTTCACTAGTGTCAGAGCTATTCGCAATCGGAACAGAAGGCATTATATTTGTCTTGTGCAAAAGCACAACTTTTAAGCTGATAAGTGAACTATCGATGAATAAACGCCAATTATCTTTTTTATAGGTTAACCCTATAGTCTCCATTAACTTTTCAATATCGTTGCAATAAGCGAAATTTTTTCCATCATTCACTTTGAAGAACTTTTCTAACTCTTTCTGGCGTTTTCGATATGCTGTTACTTTGGTACCTTTCGCCAGCAAATTATTTCCTTTCAAAAATGAAGCCAGTAGTTCTGATTTTTTCTGAGTTAAACACAAATTTGCAACAATTCCATTTAATTGGTTTTGTTTCACTAGGATTGGGTCCTTTGATGTTTCATAGGATGTACCTTCACCAGGGTCGTATTCTGAGGAGAAATCCATGGATGTAGCAGCGGCGGTTGTAGTACTGATATCTGTTTGAAGATCATAAGTTTTATTCTTTGCTTACCTTTTTTTCAAAGTTTTATGGTAGTTGATACATCCATAGCAACTTTATGATTGTTTTCTTTTCAAATAAAATTTATTGAAGAAACTGAGAATATGAAACAGAAAGCAAAACAGACTTAGTTTTGTGGAAAATATTTTCAAAAACCATGAAAAACAAATAATTTTTCCAACATTTTGCTTCATAAGCACCACAAAAATTTTCTAAATCAATTTTTTAAAAAAATTTAATTGTTGCACAGGTCTCTAGCAATAATTTGGCCTTTACAGATTTAAAAAAATATCAATTAGTCGACGAGTTATAGGCAAAAAACTATATAAACAATATGCTGAGAATCGGCATTTTGAAGGTTGATTAAAAAAAATTCGAATTAACAAAAACAGACGCTGCAATACGGGTCTTCTAATTTAGCCTCTATTTTCACCCCTCACTCTCAGAATCGACCTCACTTTTGCTAACCTAAAATTGTTCCACAGTGTAACACCAAAAAATCATAAAAGAATGTCAACTGAAGTTTAGAAAGCAATGAAAGAAGTTAGTCACGGAATGACTACCATTTTTTTTGCTGGGTAGTTGTCGTAACCGCCAGAATTCGATTGGCAACAAATTCGGTGGCCACAACTGATACTGTTTTCTGGGTGTGGAATAACCTATAATCTATTATAGCCAATATTCAGTTGTCTAATTTAATATTTATATTCCACATAAATATTATTACGTCACACAAAATTTTATTAAAAAAAATTGTTCTGAGATGTTTCCGGTATCGAACCTAGGCATCCAGATTCATAACTCACACTCTTACTTACTGCACCACAATTTAATATTGTTTGATATATTTGTTATTTAAACATTTAAATATTTTTTTTATTTTAATTAAAAAAAATATATTTTTTTAATGTTTGGACTTGCTCTCTACCCACTAGCCCACAAACACTTATAGATTTTAATGACTAATTTTGAATTTAAATAAATTTTTAGGAAAATAAATATAGCAGGAAATTCGTTTACAAATACCAATCTTAAGTGGCTTCTATAATCAATACAACCCACAATTCAGTTGGTTCAACTGAAATCCTAATTTAATGTTATATTTGATCAGGATAACCGTATTTGTAGGAACCACTTTCGAATATAACCAATATTTTAATAAATTTGATAAATTGTACTAATTCTCCAGTACACTCAATAAATAAATATTTTCTTCTACTGTACACAATTTCTAAACGAATTTTATTCGTAAAGTTGATTGGATATACCAAAATTGGATAATAGTATTCTTTTTTGGTTCCTTTTCCCTCTTTTTATTTCCGAATACCATATTTTTGGTATAATAATGGAATATAGGTTATTCCAAATAAAATATATGTTAATAGTTTTGATCGAATTGCAACCAATCTTTTCTCTGGGTGCATCTTCATATTAAATCATATTTTTAGTTGTAAAAGCCAATATTCAGTTGTACATTTAATATTTATATTCTAAAGAAATATTATTTCGTTCCACAAAATTTTATTCAAAAAAAAAAAATTTGTATATTTTTTCGGTATCGAACTTGGGCATTCAGATCCCCAGTTCACACCCTTGATTACTGCACCACAATTTTATTTAAATTTCTTTGATATATTTGTTATTTAATCATTTGAATATTTTAGTATAGTTAAAAAAAATTATATTATAAAATGTTTGCCTTTACCGGGATTTGAACTCGGAAATTGGGAGTACTAGGCTAGCTCTCTACCCGCTAGCCCACAAACACTTATACATTTTAAAGACTAATTATGAATTTAAATATTTTTTTAGGAAAATAAATATAGCAGAAAATTCGTTTACAAATACTAATCTTTAGTAGCTTCTATAATCAATACAATCCACAATTCGGTTGGGTCAACTGAAATGCTAATTTAATGATATATAGTATGGTGCAAAATTATAAACAATGAGCAGTTTTAAAAAAAATCGCTCGCTACAAAAAAACAGTGCACTATTTTAAAATTTTAAATTAGGCAAAAACACTGTTAAAGTGTCCACTTGAGAGAGGTTAGACAGTATTTTTTGTTTGCACTTTTGTTTTCGTAAAATTGTTGTTATTCTGCGAGCGCCTATTTTGCTCCATGTAAAATAAGGTGCATAACTATAAAAATAAGCAAAAAAAGTCAAAAGTACAATCAGTAAAGAGAAAACATTGATCAATTAAATTTTTTTTAATCCGTAAAAGCTCCCTTAACACTAATGCAATGAAATATTCGATTGGGCATTGAATCAACCAGGTCTTTCAGCAATTGCCCGTTTAAATTGCCCCATTCTCAAGAAGTGGTTGATTTAAGGTCACTTACACTTTCATATTGCTTATTAGCAGTATAAACGCGCCTAGTTAGAGTTCCCCATAGGTTTTCGATGGGGTTTAAATCCAGAGAGCACGCTGGCCAGTCGAGCTTTTGTATATTTTCCGCACGTAGCCAAGTCAGAGTTTGCTTACTGACATGTATGGATGCATTGTCTTGTTGAAACTTCCAATTTTTACCCTGATTTTCATTCAAAAATGAGATAACACTACACTGTAGCACATTTATGTAGTCGGTGCTTTTCACTTTGATCGACACGAATTGCAGTTCGAGAGCACCATCCCTTGAAAATGCGTCCCAAACCATTACTGATCCACCCCCAAAATTCCTTTTTGAGAAATACTGGGGCTCCGTTCTTAGATCGCGCCAATAAGAGTGGAAAACATCAGGATCATCTAAGTTCCACTTCTTTTCGTCGGAAAATATTACCTTTAAATTTATATATTAGAGCAAAGCGTATGTTTTCACACTTGATTTATACTAACCTTATCCCAGTCTGTACTCATACATATTTTCTCGGGCAAAGCAGAGTCGACGATCCTTATGGCTGCTTGTCAAACGGGGAGCAGGCTTCATTTTATGATGAAGCAGATGAGGAGTGTTCTTAATTAAGCGAAGAATAGTCCATTTTGTAACCTTATTGTCCACAGGCGACGCCAATTGCTTGCTGCTTATAAAAGAACTGGCCGCTTTTCTCACGCTCCGAAAGCTCCTTTTTTCTACCTCCTCGTTTTTTTTTTCCATAATTTGGTGGATCCAATAGAAAATTATGCACGCCATACTAACTTCTGTTATTTTTTTTTGCAATACCTTGCGTTGTCAGACCTTGATCTCTAATTGCAAGAATTTAACCTTGTTCGGTTTGAGTTAAATAATGGTTTTGATCGAATTGCAACCAATCTTTTCTCTGGATTCAATGAATTTTTCGATTTAACGAACACGGCTGACAATCAATTGTTCGTAAAATAGGGAATCTACTGTATTTATTTTTCTGAGATTAGTTACCAACTTAAGTGACTTAATTATGTGTCCACTTTAAACTCAATATTCTAAGACTTATGCCCAGCTTTTAACTTCGTATGTATTTTAATTGACATTTAGTTAATTGCTATTTAAATTTAAGTTGTATTTAAATAGAGTTTCGGTTTTAAATAAAAATTGTTATGTAGTTGCAACAAAAGTAAGGTATCATTAAATGTCAAAAAAATTAAAGATAATTATTCATGATAATCAGCGGCGTGATCAGGGAGCCCGCCCCTCCCCCCGAAATAATTTTCAAAATACAATTTTTTTTACAATTCTTAGTACACATATATACAAAATATGTAGCTTGTATTTTTATACCCTCCACCATATATGGTGGAAATATAGGTCTAAGACCCCATAAAGTATATATATTCGTGATCCTTATGCAGTTTTAAGTCGATTTAGCGATGTCCGTCTGTCTGTCTGTTGAAATGGCGATCACGACGTGAAGAGGCAAGCGGGGGTGCCTATTTTTACCCAGATTATTGGACATCCGGAGCAGTTTGGTATTGAAAATGAGAAATATCGGTCCAGCGGTTAAAAAGTTATGAGTGAAAATGTGAAGATACCTCTAAGTTTTTCATACAAATTGGTGTATTTAGTACAATTTCATAGTTGCATATTTGGTTTGCATATTTTCTTTTAAAACAAAAAAAATCGTAATTCCAATTGATTTATTTTTTTAATTAAAAATCTGAGATTTAAATACCACATTAAGTCTTAACTGGAATCCCCAAAATTTCAGAATTATGAGTTTATTTTTATATCAAAATATATGTATTTAAAGTTGCAAATATTTTATTAACAACTAAACTTATATAGACTTTCAAAGCAGTTATTGAAGTTTTAAAGTAAGAATTCATAAAAATAATGGCAAGTCTTGGAAATTCTTGGCTTTTCTCTTTTAAATGTAAACAAAAATATTTGTCATAAAAATATTTGAAATTTTTCTATTTGATTCAAAAGTTTTTGAAACAATCTAATTGATTTTGAAATGGTTGTCTTTGGATGTGAGTAAAAAATTGCTATTTCCCGTTCCCATGATATCTTTATTTTTAAAAATTCGAAGTAGTTCACGGTGGTGTTCTGCCCCAAGAAATATTACCCCAATCTTAAAATGTAATAAGCCCCATTTTTTGGGGTAAAATTTGATAAAGAAAATTAACCCTAAAAATATAATGAAGAATGACCCCAAATAAATGAAAATTAGGGGCATATTTTAATTTATTAGATTTAGGCTTAAATTCATAATGCAAAATAACCCCAATGTGAAGAAATGAAAAATTAACCCTAATATGAACCCCTAATATGTTTATGCTGTGCATAAACATATGTTTATGCTGTGCATGGAATCAATAACACCCGAATCTACTCCTTAAAAACACTAAAGTTACTTGGGCCAACCTAAATTAAAATATTTTAAAGAATTAAAATCAAAATCAATTTAAATAAATCAAAAATTTTAGTGATTCCTTTCAAAATTTTTCAAAAATAAGTAAATTTCTACTCTCCGTCCATGAGTTGCGTCGTGTGTCCTTCCAGCCAGTTCTTAATAAATTTGTTGGTAACAATGGAAGAGGAATCAATTTTCGATATGCGGTTTTTGCAGCATTCGACATTCTTATAAAATTTTTTAGCGAATGGTTTTCGATGACATTGCGTCTTAGAGCTTGGCGCCTGCGTCGCCAACTTTTACAACTATTAGTATACGAAAAACAAAATAAAACTTTTTTAATAAAAATGGCGCGATTTTTGTAAAAAATGTATGCCTTCGGCGCCAACTTCTACAACTATTAACTTGACTTATGCCCGTAATTTCAAGTAATAGATACCTACCGTGTAATGTATACAATAGATCTCAGTCAAAGTGATAAGATTTATATAAAAATAGTATATGAATTAAAAGCTGTAAATTTTGTTTGAAATCCTTCAAATAGGTAAAAAAAATTATGTTTAGAAATTACCAGCTCTTAAAAAAAATTTTATTTAACTTTATAACAAAGTAAACAGTAATAAAAACATAGATAACACTAGTCAAATTTTGAAATTGTTTTTTCTTACCGTGGTTACTACACATTTATAGTATGTACCGTATATGAGAAAGACACGGTCTTTTTCGGCCCCATTCACGGCGTTTTTATACCGTTGCTCGCAATGGATTAAAAATTTGTATGAAATAGCCACGGTCTTTTTCCCTACCATGTACGGCGTTTTTATGCCGTGGATCATAATGAATTAAAATTTTGCAGAAATGGTCTAGACGTAGATCTGACTTAAACCTGACAAATATTTTTCAACTTGCGGAACAAAAATATTCTGAAACCGGCTCTGGAAGACAGAAAGTCCTTTACTTTGCATACATTTGTATGAAATAGCCCCGGTCTTTTTCGGTTCCACGTACAGCATTTTTATGCCGTGGATCATAATGAATTGAAAGACTTAGTTCTGACTTAAACCTGACAAATATTTTTCAACTTATGGAACAAAAATATTCCGAAACGGGCTCTGGAAGGCAGAAAGTCCTGTACTTTGCCTACATTTGTATGAAATAGCCACGGTCTTTTTCGGTCCCATGTACCGCGTTTTTATGCCGTGGATCATAATGAATTGAAATTCTGCAGAAATTATCTAGACGTAGTTCTGACTTATACCTGGCAAATATTTTTCAACTTGTGGAACAAAAATATTCCGAAACCGGCTCTGGAAGACAGAAAGTCCTGTACTTTGCATACATTTGTATGAAATAGCCACGGTCTTTTTCGGTCCCATGTACGACGTTATTATGTCGTGGATCACAATGAATTCAAATTTTGCAGAAATGATCTAGACGTAGTTCTGACTTAAACCTGACAAATATTTTTCAACTTGTGGAACAAAAATATTGCGAAACTGCCTTTTGAATTCAGAAAGTCCTTTACTTATTATATATTTGTGTGAAATAGGTACGGTCCTTTTTGTTGACCTGCTTCGTAATGCGTAGAAATTTTGTAAAAAATAATGTACATAATTCTGAGATCAAATGGTAAATTTTTTTTCAACTTTGACAGAAAAATATTCTCACAATAGCTCTTTAATTAAGCAAGCGTTTCAATTAAATTGCAGATTTCAATTAAAATTGCAGATATCTCAAGAGCAGAACGGGGTAAAATATTGCACTGTGTGTATTAACACACATAAATCAAATTAACATGTAAAAGAATAACAAATTTTCTTATAAGTGTCTATGCATATGACTGTAAGAATACAAAATAAAAGTCTTTTTCGCGAATACAAATTTTAAAAGGAACGAAAAAGATTAAATTGTATTTGCAAGCAGAATTTGTTCCTACCCTGTGGAAAAGATAAGAAAACCTCCTAAAATGTTTCTGCTTAATATTTTAGATCAAGAATTCTCTTTCCATATTAACCAGTTATGTTATAATTTATTTTTTTTTTATTTCCTGTTGTAACAGCTATTTAACAAACTTTCAAATTGTTGCAAATTTTCCGTTCGTGTATTTTTTTTTAGAAAATTTTCTTTTTGAGCCTTCACACACCAGACCAATATTTAAAAGCACAATTTTCGAAACACGCGGTATGATATTCATCTGGTATGAAATGTATACGTGAACACAGCTCTGTGTGTGTTAGTGTTTTTTCTATTCATTTAACGTTTGACGTTTTTTTTTTTAATTTGCGTGTATTGCTTTTGTGCTGTTAATGCGGGGAAGAATCAGGTTGAATCTCTACGTAAATAAAAAATCATTCGCACAATTATTCTCGTGTGTGAAGGATCATTGAGAGTAAATTTGTCTCACTGTCTGTAAGTACATTATTGCGAGCAACCTTTTACTGGTTTATCAAACATATGTTTTAATCGAAGCCTTGACGTTGACATATAAGGAAGTGAAGTTAAATTTCAAGTGATAAAAAATATAAAAATGGCTAATAAAAGTTTCGTTTGGAGTTACGCGACAAATGAAGGTGATTATTTTGTGTGTAAAATATGTGGAAAAACATCAAGTGTGCCGGTGGAAGTACAAGCAGTATAAAACGCCACCTGAAAATTCAACATTTGATTGATGAAAATAGTGGGTAAGTGTGAAAGGTGAATTTTTATAGCATGATCAGGATGCAGATATCCTCCTGATTTATGCAAGGAAATTTAAATTTTGTTGTTTTCAAATCTCGTAACACTACATGTTGTGGCGTCTTTGTTATAATTAAATTTTAAAATTGCAGACAAACCACTGATTCAGTTGTTGATGCCTTTACGTCGGATGTAGCTTTACCCTAAAAAGGCGGTAAAGATATTCCTGCTGAGGAAATCAATAAAGAAGCTGTGAAAATGATTGCTACAAATCTAATGCCAATTTTATTTATTTCAAGTGGTGGATTTAAATCGTTTTGCAAATTATTCCCTGGGTCCCGATAAAAGAGGAAGCTGCAAAACGCAGACTATGCGCAATCTATGTTGAAATCGGACTTAAAGATAAGCAATTGTTAAATGGGAGTGAGTACATATCTTTTACAACAGATTTGTGGACGTCAATGGCCAATGATGCATATTTGACTGTCATTGCACATTGTATTGATGAAGAGTGGAGACCACAGGTATATGTTCTTGATACGATAGTGATGCCAGAACAACACAATGGAGTAAATAGCCCAAAAAATTAATGAAATTAAAAAAAAAAAAATGGGTAGAAAACTTCCAGATATCTGGTAGTTTCGAAGTTTGTTGGCCATTTCAAGAAGTCCTCTCGGGCCAGAGAGGAGTTGAAAAATAAACAGCATCAGCTAGATCTGCCACAACTTAAATTACTTCAACAAAATAATACGCGGTGGAATTCCACATTTTTTATGCTAGAGAGACTACTTCAAAATCGTGGTGCAATAGTTAATGTATTGGCTGATAGAATGGTAAGTACTTAAAACAAAAATTTTGCATAAAAACATTTAGGCTAGTCCTTATACCTGATTAAATCTTTTATATAAAACATAATTTTTTTTTAAAAATAGATAACTAATGCCGCCACTGCCAAAAGGTTAGAGATAAATGAGCGAGACTGGAAAAAATAGAGATTTTAGTAGAAATATTGCATCCAGATGAACTTCTAACAAAACTGTTGTGCTCTGACAAGTCGTCACTTTCAATGGTCAGACCTTTAATATACTAATAGACTATTAAATACCTGGTTTTTAATAATATATATATATGATATAAAAAACAAAATCAGGGAAGACATATATTCAACTTTATTAATAAACACCTCGTCTAACCTATCCACCAAAATGATATCTTCGTTTTTAGATCCTATATACAAGGATTTAGACCACGAAAATAACAATGAAAAAACTAAAATTGAAGACGTGGTGAAGACCATGATCAGTGATATGTCCGTTGACACAAATCCATCTTGTTCGTCTGCCACACCAACCCATTTTAAATCTTTATTTCAGCAATTTTATAAAGAAGCTGGGTATACTTCAAATGACGTTGACTCACAATGGATCCGATATATGGCTGAAACACAGATAGGATTTGACATGGATCCTTTTGAGTGGTGGAAGAAAAAACAAAATAAGTTCCCGCGACATACGCTACATCGGAACGCTGCTTCTCGACTGCGGGTAATATTGTTACGGTAAAAAGACCAAAAATAAAAATATATTAATATTTTTACACCAAAATAGGCAATTAATGAATTAGTTTTTTTAAATGCATACTTAATAAATTGCACTTATTCCTGGACGTTTTCAATTACATTTTGTAATTATTTACTTATGTACATAATTTTCTTATATTATTATTCATTTTAGATCTACGCTCACGTTTTTTCGGCTTAAACCAGACATAGGGAATAATAATTATTTTATGTATTTAATTACAGGGCAATTGTTTCTGAAATTACATACAACTGGATGTTATTGTACCTTTAACTATAGACATGGTAAATGTCAGGTATTCAAAACATTGCATGATGAAAAAGTTACACAACTAAAAAATTACAAAATATAATTAAAAACGCCTTGGTCTGAATATACTTTTTTATTATATATTTTTTTAATAATATTAGAAAAATATTTTTAGCAAACAAAATTTTTCCGTGCGTGTTCTTAAAATATATAAAAAATAAAAATATAGCAAAAATATAAAAAAGTATTAAAAATAAATATATAAAATATATTATAATAACAATAATAATTAAATACAAAATATTACAATATAATAAATATAGATTATGTTATATAAATATATAAGTATATAATATAAAAGGTATTCAACAATAAGTGCAGTGAACTTAATTTTTACGTTGAATTTAAATAAAATTTTGTTTTTACTTAGTTTTTAAGTTGAAAGTGCTAACATTTGAAAATGAATTCCAAAATTAAATATTTAGTTAATTATTTTTTTTTTTAATAATAAAAAGAACACTGCAAAAAATAACAAAAGAACAATAGTCAATTTAAATTATATTTAAAGTTAATATTTTTTTATTAAAAGTGTTGAATTATAGATTAGAATAAATAAAGAAATAAATACGTATTTTCGCTTCAAATTCCATACAAACTTTAATATAGAGCAATTCCATATGAAAACGATCAAAATTGGCAAATTTTTGGACGACCCCTCTCCGATTTTAAAATAAATAGTCTCAATCGATTGCCCAGCAAAAAAGAATGTACCTACATATTTTTTTTTTTTTTATAGTGACTGGTTTAGTGGTGGTGTACACCACTGTCATGTGACAAAATTGAAGAATTCTTCATAAGGGACCACATTGAAAGTCGCAACGAGTGATAGCTCGTTGGAAAGGTATTGAATCAGGCTTTAATTGAAAAATAAAATTTTCCTAATTTTTCTCAGAAATTTACCTTTTTTCCCATGAAAATTAAATTTTCCCATGAAAATTAAATTTTCCGATTTTCCACAGAAGCTCCTAAATTTTCCGGCTAATTTTATTTTTTTTTGGATTCCTCATAATTTTTGCTTTAAGAATCAGCGATAAAAAAATGGGCCCCGACTCCTTGTTTGGACAGGAGAAGAGCATTTAAGAGACCACCTTGTTCTCATTGTTTTTATATTTTTTATAATTGAATTATTTTTAATTATTTAACATTATTTTATTTTATTATTAAAAATACATTTTAAAAATTATTTTACAGTTAAAAATACATTTATGAAGAAAAAATCAATTTTTTTTTAAGAGCCCCAAGTTGAGTGTGTAGTGAATATGGTCTGCCTGCCTTCACAAGATCGGCCATAAATCCATGGATAATAGCAGCAGTGGCATGTAATGGCACACCAAACCCGACTGAGGCTACAGGTCATAAAATGTTTTGTAAATTTTTTAAGTTACCAGGTAATAAATATTTCGCCTAAAATGACACGTGCAGAAACAAGTCATAAAACACGGATTATCCATAAATATGGCGAAATATTTATTACCTTGTAATTTAAAAAATTTACAAAACATTTTATGACCTGTGGTCGGCTTATTGGCAGTAACCAATTAAGTCCCTCTTTAAAAAACATTTTATGACCAGTAGTTCACGCAAATTTTCCTATTAAAGAAAAGCAAATATCGCTTATTTTTTTTACCTATTTTTTACCAAAAAATAAATATAAATACTTCACACACTCTGAGTCAAATTTCAGTTGAATACTAAACGTGAAAGTGTTAAAGTGTTTTTTTTTTGTAAAGTAAAGAGTGAAGCTGTAAAGACAATTTAAAGTAAAATGAATAAATTTTGCTGCAATCCGTTTAACAAGAGTGGACATCGTTCGAAAAAGATAAAAGTATTAAAATTAACTGGTGTTTCGAAGCGATACATGAATGAATTAAATATACAATACGGTGAAGAAGCACAATTCATTTGCCCCAAGTGTAAAATCGATTTGTCTCAACAAGCAAATGCATTGAAACAAATGCAACCACAATCCGAGAGTGAAATGACAATTGAACAAAATGTTTCATCTGATAGTGAGGCAGACATTCCGATGGTCAATATGTCTTTGAGTCCTTTGAATGAGGCTATTACCACTTTAGGTGAAACGCCTATTAGAAAAAGAAAGTTGCGAAGTGAAAAATACAGGAAAGATAAAAAAGGCAAGGTTATGAGTGCAATCGCGACAATATTTGATGAAGGCTCTGCTAACGAATGCAGTCAAGCAGATGACGTTGATGACGGCAAACAAATGATTGAGCAGTTGAAAAGAAAATTCAATTTAGCGACCACTTTTCCGGAGAAATATCTCATTTTATCTGTGCTGCCTCAATCATGGTCTATACGCAAGATTTCTGAACAGTTTCAAACATCTTTTTACATCGCGAGAAGAAGCAAAGAATTAGTTCGACAGAAGGGCATATTGGCGACTCCCACCAAGAAATTTGGCTCAAGGACCCTCAGCGAAGCAACGGTGAAATTGATTCAAGATTTTTACTGCAATGATGACAACAGCCGCGCCTGCCCAGGTACACGTGACTATGTTATCACACGTGAAGATGGAGAAAAAGTACACAAGCAGCGCAGATTATTATTATGTAATCTAACTGAAGCATACCATCAGTTCAAAGAGAAATACCCAGCAGAAAAAGTGGGATTTTTCAGTCTGATTCAGTCTGCGTTTGCATGTTTCATCAAAACATCAAATTAATGTTCTTTCCATGCAAGAAATTGAAAGTATTTCACGGTGAAATTGAAACATATAGGGACCTCCTGTCGAAGTCGTTGTGCGCATACCCCACGGAAAATTGTCATCTGTCCAAATGCGACAATTGTCCGAAGATTGACGAGCTAGAGCAATGTTTGGCGGAAAAGTTTGAACAGCTGTTAATTCAGGAGGTGCATTTCAAACAGTGGATAATTAGCAGCGGCAGATGTTCCCTTGAGACCGTGGCAAAGCAGATTCCGGAATTCATCGAGGAATTCGGATTCAAGTTGAATGAACCGAAGGCGCACCATTTCATATCCGAGATGCAATCGAAATTTCTAAAGGAAAGTAAGGAGAAATTAGCCCAAAATGAATTCATTGTGATAAGCGACTTTGCCGAGAATTACACTTTTCTCGTTCAGGATGAAATTCAGGCTTATCACTGGGCAAACGACCAGTGCACGGTGCATCCTTTTTGCATTTATTTCAAAAACGAAGATAACGAACTACAGACCGTAAGCCTTGTTGTTGTCGCGGAGAGTTTAGCTCATAATTATGTGTCCGTTTATTTATTTCAAATGAAACTGTTTGAATTCTTAAGATCAAAATTCGATGCAATCGACAAAGTAACGTTTTTCTCAGACGGCGCGGCTTCTCAGTACAAGAATAAAAAAAATTTTTACAATCTTTGCATAATTGAAGAAGAACAAAACTGCAAGGTCGAGTGGCACTTTTTTGCGACGTCCCACGGTAAGGGCCCATGCGATGCGTTAGGGGGAACCCTAAAACGCATGGCGACTAAGGCAAGTTTGCAAAGGCCATATACTGACCAGATCTTAAATGTACAACATTTGTTTTCGTGGATTCAAAGCAAGGAAATTGCCATTAACACAGTTTTATGCACTCAAAAAGAACACGATGCCATGGAGCGACGACTTCAAAACAGATATAATAATGTCAAAACTATAACTGCAACGCAAAAGTTTCATTGCTTCATACCAAATATTTCTAATATGTCAATTAATGTAAAGCGGTACTCTTCGTCTGCCGACGTGCTAAATTTAAAGTTACTTTAATTTTATAATGATGCCAAGACAATTGAAATTTTTAATAAATATTGTAATTAAGTATAAGCAGCAAAATAAGAAAGATTTTTTCTTCATAAATGTATTTTTAACTGTAAAATAATTTTTAAAATGTATTTTTAATAATAAAATAAAATAATGTTAAATAATTAAAAATAATTCAATTATAAAAAATATAAAAACAATGAGAACAAGGTGGTCTCTTAAATGCTCTTCTCCTGTCCAAACAAGGAGTCGGGGCCCATTTTTTTATTGCTGATTCTTAAAGCAAAAATTATGAGGAATCCAAAAAAAAATAAAATTAGCCGGAAAATTTAGGAGCTTCTGTGGAAAATCGGAAAATTTAATTTTCATGGGAAAATTTAATTTTCATGGGAAAATTTAATTTTCATGGGAAAAAAGGTAAATTTCTGAGAAAAATTAGGAGAATCAATTAAAGCCTGATTCAATACCTTTCCAACGAGCTATCACTCGTTGCGATCGCTTTAGTAGTTTTTTTTTAAACAATTTTCAATGAGGTCCCTTATGAAGAATTCTTCAATTTTGTCACATGACCATGGTGTACACCACCACTAAACCAGTCACTATAAAAAAAAAAAAAATATGTAGGTACATTATTTTTTGCTGGGCAATCGATTGAGACTATTTATTTTAAAATCGGAGAGGGGTCGTCCAAAAATTTGCCAATTTTGATCGTTTTCATATGGAATTGCTCTATAATAATTTACAATACCATTATTTTTCTCCGCAAAAGCTTCTTGGTAAAGTTGATGGTATGACTCTTTCACTCCAAAATTACTAATCAGTGCCTCCTTCGTCTCCTCCCAACATGGATTTGGCCCCAAAGTACGAACAACATAAAGGGCTTCGCCTTGGAGCTTATTTAAAATAATTCGTTGATATATGTGACTTGCTCCACGATAAGGGACCTCTGCGCCGAAAATAAGTTATTGAGAAAAACGCGTTTAAAAAAAGCGCTTCGTTTTTCCCTGTTTTGCGCATGGTTATGCAACTCTTCCTTCAACCTGATCATCTGGCGATGTATTTCGACTCTCTGGTACTTTGTACGATGTTCACTATGCAGTGTTGCCTCTATGAAAAATATTTCTAACAGTTAAAAACCTGTTTTTGCTAATTTTGTTTTCAAAATTACTAGAGCTGTTTTATTCCTTATCAAATTATCAATGTTTTGGATTTAAGCTGATAGAATTAAATCTATTATTTATTATTATTCAATTTATCTATTATTTAATTAATTTCAGGTTAAAATAAATCTTAATTAACGTAAGAAAATGTGTCTGGAAGGCGAATTTAAGAGTGTTGAAGAACAATACTTCAGCGATTGTTTGCAAGAATGTTTAATTATGTTCATCTTTACAAGTGATTTGTAAAAAAACTAAAAGACATAGAAACTTGCAGTTTGCGGCATTTGAAAGAGCGTTTTGTTCTTATAAGAATCATACAAAAAGTAAAAAAAAATTTCGGCGCAGAGGTCCCTTTTCGTGGAGCAGGCCACATATGTAGTTTTTGGCATCAGGATGAGATTGCAGAAGTGAGAATACGAATTCATTATCACCTCTAAGTTAGTGAATTCTCTGAGCATCTTTTAAGACCTTAACGAAAATTCCATGTTGAGTTTTTTGTTTGTTGTATTTATAACTTCAACTTTATTAATAAAATTTATCAATGTGCCTTGTTGTTATTTATTTGTGCTGTTATTGTACACTCAGATCTGCGCTCTTTTAAATGAATAGCTCTAACTCATTTTAATCGTATTGTTTTATTATTGTTTTCTTCTTTATGATGATGTTAAAAGTCTCTCACTTGTGATTTTTGTTTTTTTTTATATATTAATTTATATATGTATATATATATTTTTTTTTTGATAGACGTTACAAAAATATTTGAATATTGTTGTTAACTGTTACTTTATTTTAGTGTCTAATTCTTAGTTTTTATAATTTTATAAGATTTAGTAATACCAACTATTATTTTTTGTGTAAACTGTACTTTTTTAACTTCATTCGAAATATTTATATTTCAATATATTAGTGTTTAATATGATTTGAACTATTAAAATAAAGTTTAATTATGTCATATTTTTAATGGAAATTTTAGTTTTTACAAATATAAATTTTGCATGAATTTTTTAGAAATAAAAAATGAAATAATACACTTTTTATACATTTAAGTGGTTTAGTTGATTAACACAAATAATTTAATATTTTATTTAAAATAGGTCTGAATAAACGACTGAGCCACTTAAGAAATTACTAATTTAAACACATATTTTTATATTTTCAATGTAACAAATTCAAATTAATTGTTCAAAGGTCAGATTAAGACTGAATTTTAAAACTAAGTAGAAAGAATAATTTGTGAAATTAAAACTTAAACTAATGGTTTGGATACAGGGAGATTAAACAAGTAAAAAGGGCTAAATTCAGCTGTGCCGAATCTTTGAATACCCTCCACCAATATCCTAAAAAGATGTTCTCTACTGTTTTTGATACAAATAATATAAGAAAACTTTTGAAGTAAAATTATGTAGGTGAAAAAATGTTTTGAGGTGAAAAACTTTTTTAGATGTGAAAAGAACTTTTTTGGAAGAAAAAAAATTTAGATGTGAAAAAAAATTTTTGAGGTGAAATAATTTTTTGTTGTGAAAAAAATTTTAGTGGTGAAAAAATGTTTGAGGTGAATACAAAATATTTACTGCTAAGCGACTGGTGAAAAAAATATGAGAAAATATGTTATGTACCAGTCGCTACTATGAAATTGTACTAAATTTGTATGGGCAACTTAGAGGCACCTTTACACTTTCACTAGTTTTTTTAACCATGGACTGCACAAAAAAATATTTTAAAGCACAGTTTTTGTCAAATACTCAATTTTGTTCCGGCTAATGGGGACTAGCTCTGCAGCTGAATATGCCTAATGGAGAGAATGTACTTTCTGATGCGCCACGCATTGATAAATAGTTGCAACGAATATTCTTTCTTTAAAAAATTAAAGTGTGTTTGTCTAATGGAGAGAATACAGCAAAGAAATTAATTTGTTAAAGAAAGAACATGAGTTGTAACTATTTGTCAATAGATGGCCCATCAGAAGGTGCATATTTTGCTGCAGAGCTAGTCTCCATTAGCCATATTGTGCTACAATATGCAGTAGAGTATTATTGATTTTCTATTTTCTTCGTAACATAAATGAATATTTGCCAAAAACTATGAAAAATATATGTTTTTTGTGCATAGTATACCTTAATTTTTTAAATCAATATTCATTTAAATCTTTTAAAGCACAATATTGCACTTTATTCATGTGTATTTTTTTTATGAAAGAAAACATTAACATAAATATACATTTGCCAATCCCTCAACTCTCAAAAATACAAATGGAACAAAAAATACTATTTTATTACGTCAAACATTTGAAAATTTGACTTTAAAATTATGTAATAAGTCTAGAATTTGACGTTTGTAGTTAATTTAATATTCTTGGTAAATAAATTAATTGAAAGCCTAATCCAAGGCTATATCGCCATGGGGTGCCACCTATTCAAAAGTAGCGGCACTAAAGCAATTATGCATTTTGCTCTTTCTTTATATATCAATTTGTTTGGACCTATTCAAAAGTAGCGGCACTATTCAAAAGTAGCGGCACTAAAGCAATTATGTACTTTGCTCTTTCTTTAGATATAAATGTCTTTGGTAACAAAAACAAAAAATACATTTTATGGAATGAAACGAAAAACCAACAAAGCTTAACAGAAAAACCCAATCAGGTTTACTATATCTCCTATAGTAGCCAAAGAATTGGAGATATTTTAAATGGAAAATCCTAAGAAAATGCATCGGGAAAAATTATGAAAATTTCATAAAACGATTTTTAAATGGTTACGTCTATGAAAATGCCGATGTTCTACCCTTCTGTAGGTACGCCATCTCGTTGCAAGCCAGATTTGTTGAGAAACTTGAGCTACACGATAATTTGCTTGTCAGCCAAATATACGAAAACGAGAAAAACACCATCAATGGACGTATTAACTACAATCCAGCTCCTATGGACCTTACCTCATTCTATATGAGCCCAGCCTCCAGCAATCATAGGGGCTGAATATGATATACGATGAACTGTTATATGAATATGTTTTGTCAATTTATGCAACAGAACTTTTGTTATTTAGGTTTAGTATTGTTATTTGTTTAGTTTAAGTAATGTTATTTACAGAAGTCTGCTCTGTTAGCGACTTTAACAATGTTGCTTTTTACAGTACAGTAACACACATATAGATCTAAGAATGTTATTATTCTCATAGTATGAAAGACAATAAATGTAGTCGAACAAGAAGAAGACTTAATAACATTTTTACTTACTTAACAGAAAATTAAAATAGATAGAGAAAAATTGTACAAATTTGTATGGAAAATTAAGAGGTATCTTCACATTTTCACTCATAACTTTTGAACCGCTAAACCGATTTCGCTCATTTTAAATACCAAACTGCTCGGGAGGATGTTCAATAATCTGGGTAAAAATTGGCACCCCCGCTTGCGTCTTCGCGTCGTGATCGCCATTTAAACAGACAGACAGACGGACATCGCTAAATCGACTTAAAATTGCATAAGGATCACGAATATATATACTTTATGGGGTCTTAAACCTATATTTCGACATATTACAAACGGAATGACAAACTGATATAAACCCTCACCATATATGGTGGAGGGTATAAAAAGTAATTAATAAAATAAGTAACAAAAGAAAGTATTAGAAAATAATAAGGAAGAGTGTAAAATATAGGAGTTACAATAAATATTGTAACTAGCACTCACGTGGCTCCAAAAAAAGGTAAAACCAAAATATTTCCTTACACGATTTTATAATCTTTCCAAAAATATATTTTTAATCCATATGTATGTTAAATATTTATTATTTTTTACGTCATTTCTAATTTTGGCACTTTAGAAGTGGAAAGAATTTTAGTATAAATTAAGAAAATAGACATATTTAAAAACATGTTTTTTTGTAATTTGTAACAAAAACTTGGTTCTATACTTCTTATAATCTTTGAGATAATAGTATAAACTTTGAAAAACGTCAAAAAATACCTTTTTTCTTATTTTTTTTTTACTCCATTAAAGTTTTGTAAATTTCGATTTTTTAACACAAAAAAAGTAATTTTCACATCTATAAAAATAGTTGTAATAAAGATTTTTACTGTACAGTATGTTCTTAGTCGATAACAAATATATTAAGGTCCATTATTATACATAATTTAACTTTAGCTAAAGTGAGCGATTTATATTTTAGTATATTTTATCCTTAAGAGCATATTTTTGCATATTTCAGCATTAATATCCTATTTTGAGCTAAAATCACATTTTAGGGCATATTTCTACATTTCTAGAGCATATTTGTGTCTTTTAGGGATTATTTTGACTTTTTTTATGCATACTTTTTATTTTAATATACGATAAACTAATATTTGTTAGTGCTCCCCCTCCTCCTCCCTCAAACTACCATTTGTTGAGCAACATGGGTTAGTAACAGAAACAATCAAAAATATTGACAAGGTACCAGAATGCTATGCCAAAAAATATATAAAGAACAAACTTAAACAGACTGTAACAAAAAATTATGGTCTACAAGTAATAAAAATAACTAGCAAACAGCTGACTTGATCTTCAATAAAATCATTTTTGGCATATGATGTCAAAAAAGAACTAGCTTTTAAATTCGCCGCCATTACATCAGTTGATGTTGAAAGAACTTTTTCAATGTACAAAAATATGCTTAGGTGTAACAGACAACATTTTTCATTTGAAAATTTAAGTCAAAACGTTGTAGTTTATTGCAACAACAACCTTTATAGAAAATCATATTTTTTTATAAAAAAAACCCGTCCAAAAATTTAAAAGCTGGTATGATGTGATTTTTTAATAATTTTTCTGTTCTTTTATTCTATCGTACTAATTGTTTTAATCAAAAAGAAGAAACCGTTTAAAAGAAGATTATAAAAAAATAAAAACGCGAAAATCAGACTAAATGTAGAATTGACTGAAATATGGTAAAATGTACAGTTTTTCGTAAAAAAAATTTCCTATTGTTTTGCATTCTTTTGTTTTTTCGTTTTAGTTGTTGTTTATCTTATTTTTTGAATTGTTTTGGTTTTTTAATAAAAAATAATGTTTTGTTTAAAAAAATATTATTTTTAGAGCATAATTTTTAAATTCTAAGGGCATATTTCTATGTTTTTAGTGCATATTTTATGCGCATAAAACACTTTTTTAGAGCATATTTGCGGTTTCCCTGTTCATGACCAACATTTTATTTTTGATTTTTGTCTATAGAACAAAGCACTGTGCATCGCCCAGCCCAAACCGCAGGAGGTAGAACGCTGAAATTTGGTATGTAGGTCCCCCATGCGGCGTAGATATTTGCTAATACGAGGTTCTTGGAAATTCTTTCGGGGAAGAGCAACGCTGAAATTTGGTATGCATGTCCCCCATGCGGCGTAGATATTCGCTAATACGAGGTTGTTGGAAATTCCTTCGGGGTAGAGCAAAACGGGGAAAACCCCTTTCACGGTCTGCCTAAACTCCTATAGCTTGAAACCTGAAATTTTGAATATGCTTTTCTTGAAGTATGTGCTAACTCATCGATCAAGTCTCCCCCTTAACAACCTGCACATGACGTTGGACCTTGGAGGTTTAAATTTGGTTTACAGGCTCCATCTCCAGTATAGATAACAGTTAACAGGTCAATTAAAAAAGTTCCCTGCCTACCTTACTAAAACACATTTTTTTTGGCAAAATTCGTTGTTTTTATTCAACATTGTAAAGACGTAATTTTTGGAAAATCCAATGGGGAACGGCAGGAAAGAGAAAAATTCTTGCCATTGCCAAAACCACTGGAGCTGGGAAGTTGAAATATGGTGCAAAGGTTCCTCCTACGGTGTAGACATTCACCTAGGTCGGATTTTTTGTAATGTGTTGAAATTTTTAAATATGTGTTAACTGGAATATGTGCTTACTCATTGACCAGCCACATTTGAGAATTTTAGCCAGGTACATGGTAAAAATGGGGCTTCAAAGGCAAAAATCTGAAATTTGAAATATGTGTTACCTGGAGTTACATCTTAGAATTTTGGTCTGGGGCATGGTAAACATTAAGGACTACGGATAATTATGGTATAATGTATATGGGGAAATATTTGTAAGGTAAAATTGCAAATTGGAAGGGGACACAAATGGAATTGAAAGGGTACGAGTAAAATTGAAACCCTAGACAAGGGATACGAAATAGAATGAAATGGGGTACGAGTGGAATAAAACACTTGACAAGGGAATTAAAATGGAATGAAATGAGGAACGAGTGAAATCGATACACTTGATAGGGTAAAAAATAAAATGGAATTGAAACATTATAAGAGGGAAAATAAATGGCATGGGAGCGAGTGGAAATAAATCAATAAACAAGGAGAACGAAATGGGATGGAAAGAGGTACAAGTGATATTAAATGACTTATAAACAAGAAATTCTAAACTTTAAATTTAAACATCCACTTCAAAAGATGAAACAAATTTATTTAAATAGTAAAATCTTTAGAAAATATAATAATATTTTCTTCTCAACATATTTCGATATTTAAAACTACTGATAACGAAGTATCGGGCTTTTAAGCTAGTATAATACTCTTATAAAAGAAAAATGGAGAGAAGTGAAAATTTTAACGCAGCCGAAGTTGAATTTTCATTGGCTGCTGTAAAAATGTACAGCAGCGTTATTGAAAATTGTTTGGTTTTTCATTATACATATTATGTTTTTTATATTTATTAAATTGACCACGCGAAAAAAAGCACTGTCAAAAAAATATGTTAACCCTTAAATGCATGATCTTTTCTTTTCAAACAATTTTTTTATATCTGATTACTGAAGACGTTTATATTCCGAGAAAAATACTGAAAATTTTTTATATTAACAAAAAAAAAAAATGATTTTTATTAAAATATAGGGTTTGTTTCCAAATGGCTACACTGTGCTTTTATTATGCGATATGAAAATTTTTAAAGCAATTGTTCATTTTGTTAAGACATAGAGCAACGCCACATTTCTTTATTTTTGTGAAACCTTTACAATTTGAAAATTTGCATCTCATTTTATTATCCACAGTAATGAGCCAGTGACCGTACTGGTCCTGTCGAATATCTTGAGACGAAGTATTCTGTGCAGGTCCTTTTTGCTTCTTAATTTGAATTTTTTTTTTCAACATTGCTTGGTCTTCCAAGCTTATTTGTTGTTTTTTGGGTTCTTCACAAACACTCTGCTACCTCAGCTCGAAATTTTGCTTGATTATGTACTTCGGAGTCCATAGTCCCATTTTGTTTAAGAACCCTTTTATATGCTAACCAAGCATTTACCATTGTCAAATCAAGCAAATGGTATAATAGTCTCAGATACCATTTTCTGCTTTTTAAGTGGATTTTGTAACGTCCCATTTGTCTGTCCAAAAAATCAACGCCACCCATATGACGATTCTATTCCTTAATTACATATGGACATTTAACTTCAATATTCTTTTTTTGTTTTCTATCATATCTCTTAACAGAAGTTTCTGGCTGTGTTCCAGCAAAAGACGAAATAAGGGTCACAGATTTATTGTCCTTCCAAACAAGAGATGATATATCTACAGCATCTATTGTTGCTACATATTCAAAGCTAGTACCGCGTACTTCTTTTTTCATTAATGCCTCTGTGGGTAGCTTACATTGGGGTAGTCGATTTCTGCGTACTGTACCTAATGTGTAGATTCCCTCTTTGGTGAAATGCACCATCAACGGAACAGCTGAGTAATAGTTGTCGTTATATAATTTGTAATTTCTAGGAATAATCCGTGATAAACGTAGTACAATATTTGATGTGGCGCCAAGATCAGGTTCACCGTTAGGCGGGATTGTGCTGTTTTCCTCAAAATTGTACGCAAATCCAGAAACCCCAGCCAATACAAAAAGTTTAAATACACATTTATGAGGCTTCATCGGCATATATTGCTTCATGTAATGCCTCACTTTGGTAGAACACATTTTTGTGAAGCCTGTCCTGTCCAAGATATTCAAATGTGTCATTATCATTGAAATGAATATATTGACGAATTTCTTCAAACTCGTTTAACGACATCGTGTTGTTAATAGGAGAAAATCCAAAATGTTCACCCCAATATGCCCTGATGTTTGGCATGTGAACCAGTGACATATAAAAAACAATCCCAATATATTGTTATATTTCTGATTCAAAAAAGGTTTTTGGTCGCTCCGGATGTTTTTGTGTATAATACAACTTAGTCTGTTCAACAATTTTTGTTATCATATCATTTGAAAAAAAGTAACAAAAAAACTGATACAGAGTTTGCATTCTCATTAAGTCCCCATTTATGTCAGCATTTCCACGGAAACGCAACTGATTTTCAGTCTCCTCCGAATACTTTTTTCTCCAAACAATATTCTTCAACTTTGCAGCCGAAGATGAGGAGGAAGAACAATATGATGAACTAGTTGTAACGTTCGCAGATATCTTATCTACACATTCTTGCTCATCGTTGTTTACTTCAAAAATACTCATATCAGGTTGGAAAGTAGGATGTTCCATACTTTCATCATCGGAAAAGTCTGTTTCGTCTTCACTGTAATTTCCAATAAAATTATTCGAAAAATATTGTATTTCATTGTCGGATAGACGTTTGGATTTCATCTAGAAAATTAAAGCAAGTAATAAAAAGTAACAAAAAATTACGAAGCAAATACAAAATGAAATAACGGAAAATGGTCACATCACTTTATCAATAAATATTTTAATATTCGTATTAATAAAATATACCTTATTTTAACCCAAAATGAATTTTATGCGAGGAATAACACTTCAGATATTTAAAAATTTATTTTTGAAAATTGCACTTTTTAGAAAAAACAAGAATTTAAACGAATAGAAACAGCAAACCACTATTTTTTCTTTAATTGACAAAACCAGTTTAACAAAAATATTAGAAGAGTGTGGGTTGGGTATAAAATTCTGTTCGACGAAAATTCTTGTTTACAAAATTCTGTTTTACAAAATTCTGTTTTTCAAAATTCTGGTTTCCAAAAATCTGTTTGTCAAAATTCTGTTTCACAAAATTCTGGTTCACAAAATTCTGTTTGTAATTGCATTTTCAGTTAAATTAAAAAATTATTTGAAAAAAATAACTGAAATCACTTTGCCCTAACTTTCTCTACATTAAAAAAAAAATACTGTTTAAAATAAACCATTTAAATAAAATGCATCACATACACTGTGTGTGTTTGGTCAAAAATTATGTTCCAGAATTTTATTTAAAATTAGTCGCAATTGTGTTGTTTAATGTGTCGTGTTTAAAAAAATAAAAATGAATAAACTGCAATTAATAAAAACCAATAAAAATAAAGAAATGTTGTGTCTCAACGGATATTTTTATTATTTGGAAATGAAAGGACAAAAAGGAACCTTTAATTGGACGTGCTCGAGAAGAATTCCAGATAAGTTCTCCTCTCGAATAATAACAGCAATGGAAAATAACAAGCATGGGAATAACATATTTCAAAAACCAGAATTTTAATGGACAGAATTTTATTAAAAACAGAATTTTGTAAAACAGAATTTTGTAAAACAGAATTTTAGTCAGACAGAATTTTTTTTTGGAAAAAAAAACAGAATTTTTGTAAGACAGAATTTTGGAAAACAGAATTTTGTGGCTATCCCGAAGAGTGTCTATGTGATTTTTAATTCAGTGATTTTTAATTTAAAATGCGGTTTGTTGCCAAATGGCTACACTATGCATTTAAGGGTTAAATTTGTGCAATTTTAATAGACTTTAAATGACATTTAAATGGCATTTAAATACGAAGTTAAAAACTGGGCATTAGTGATTGCTAGTTTGAACATTTCGACATCAAGGGCTCAATGCTTTTTTTGTTTAAAATTAAAGCTAACAGGTCTATGTATTTTATATGTCTGGAACAGGGATGCGAAAGTTGGTACAAATGTACCATTTTTGGTACAATTTGGGCCTTAAAAGTACGATGGTACTCCCAAGGTTTATTTGGTACAATTTACAAATTTTCCCAGTTTATCGTTTTATTTTTCTTGGCAACTCAATTTTGCTGGCACATCTTTGTAAATATCTTTTATATTAGAGCCAATTTAGACGGCGACTTTGCTGCATATAATTATTGCGTGCAATTTTTGATTGTTGTCGAACGGGGTAGAGAAGCAAGCGGGGTAACAATAAAGGCACATTTTTCGATTTTCGTGCATGTTTCTGTTATCTCTCTTTGACACTCATATGTATTCTTATTTTGTTGCTTCATTCACATTCAGTTTTCGTGCAATTAAAGTCACCGTATAAATATACATAACTTTGAAAGCAACTTTGAAAAGAGAATTAAGAAAATTGCACGCAATCAATTACATCGTATAAATTGTCAACAGTTTCCAGTCTAGCTCAAACGAAAGATTTGTTACATTCATCGAATTCTTGTTGCTATAATTTTAAAATAACAAATAGTTTTTTATCTACTTAAATATGATATTGATCTCATGGATTTTTGTACGTTATTTTACATATTTTTATTATATTCTTCTAATGTACAACTGAATTTTCAGTACAGATTTTTTATTTTGTTTATTAAAAAATATTAAAAAATATTAAAAAAAAGTCTAGGAACCGCGATTTAATTTACTCAGATGTTAGTTCAATGACTTAGTTGTGTGACCACGACTGTATATTTAACATTTGGAAAATTTTAAGGCCAAACATCGAAGTTTGTTAAAATGGAATTTAATTCACATGTACAAATTTTCTCTTAATCAAATGATTTGTTTTAAGCAAATATCAAAAAATGTTGTTAACATTTTTAGACCTGAGGGTCAATTCTCGTTCTGTGAAACGGTGAAATGCACAGCACTGGCGATTCTTGTTTTGTGTAACAGTGCAAACAACTGTCAAAATATTTTCATATGAAAAAATTGTTTACACAGACTATATATAAGTGAAAAAACATGGAGAAGATTGTAAGAGGAAAGCGTGGCAGCGAAAGCCAAAAGGAGTATTTAATTAATTATTGAGAAAAGCATGTGGACATTGCAAACGATAAGTAAGTAGCTTAATAACCATAATCACACTTTTATTAATCCCATATTTACAGATTTGTAACTGCAGATGGTGCCAAATTTAGAGACGAAAAGTGTAACGAATTAGCGGCGAGCCTTAACAGTTTTAGTGCGACCCAAAAGGACAGTGAAAAATGGCAAAAGTATGGCATATTTATTTATAGTTTATTTATATTCTTTATGAAATTTTTTTTTAAGTAATATTAGACTTCATACGCGCACCAAATATAGTTCACTTAAAGTAAGCCGATATAAATACATGAAGTGCTTGTCGGTTGTCATCTCGAATGAATTGTGGTCAGCACGAAGTATGCGTCTCAGCACTCTCAAAAAATTCCTATAAATTATTAAATTATTTACTGCAATTAAATGCTTGTAACATCATTGTCTTACCTTTGTTCATCCGGAATTCTTTGAGTAATATCCAATAATACAATTAATCCAGATATTTTTATATAATTATTTAAAATAAATTTTACGAACTTAATTCACTTTTGTTTACGTTTTTCTCTGCTTTGACATTTGCTTTAAATTTTGGATAACACAATTACAAAAGTTTCATGGGTACAGTGCGAATGAAACATTTTTTTCATAATACATACGAGAATCGCAATTTATGTATTTGTGAAAAGTTCGGGTGAAAAGTGCTTATGAAAACGAAAATGAAAAGTTTTTTTTCACTTCACATTATCACAGAACGAGAATTGACCCTCTGTTATGCACTTAAAATTATGAGATATGTATAAACCTAACAGTATCGTAAATAATAACTTTACATTTAACAGAGCCAAGTTACTTATTAACATGTTCGAAACCAAGTTTGATACTCTTAAAAATACACAATACTCTTAAATTAATTAAGATAATTTTTACCACTCTTTTGACCTTTTAAAGCGCATGCTATTAACGTCTCAAATAATTCATTCTAAATAAGAATAGAGTTTAATGTTACGAACTGCTTGTCTGTTTTATTTTATTATATCCAGAGCATTTAAGAAAGTTTTCATTTATACGGGTTGTGTTGTAGTAATTTTTATATAAATATAATATATTTTTTGTTATTATGACAATCGCAACGAGAGTAAAATTTTTATAAAGAAGCACTGAAGAAAAATAACATGTAGAAAAAATCAAAACATTGCATGTAACCGATGTATGTAGGCCAATAGGTAGGTACACGTTTAAAAGCCGGAGACCAACAAAATGAATACTCCTATATGAAAATATATATGCCGTCTCCAATATGCACATACATATCTACACAAACTAACACAATCTTGTACCCAAACCTATGCAAAAATCTACAAAAATTTAATAGTTGCGGCAGGTTATGTTATACTGTCAACCAATGTAAATTATTATGAATACAAAACGAGCATTCATTAACTTTTATAAAGAAAAGTATGCAAAATTTTTCTTTACAAATATTTATGTAGAGTTTATGATTTTATTAAAAAAAAATAATTAAATCCTATAAATCAATTCATAAGGCCTAAGCAACAAGCTTAAAGATTGCATATACACGCAAAAAAATAACATGGTAGGGAGAATCATATTCGAAGAGCATCATATATTTTTGGGTTTATGATTGTGCCAACAATAGTCGTACTATATTATGGTTATCATATTATGATAATAAAATATCCATAATTTTACCATAATATGGTCCCTACAGTTTTATTATGATTCAAATATTTCAATATTATGATTCTGTATAAACATATTATGATGTTGAATTTATCATAATATGATTGCATGTACTCAGAGTATGCTCAAAATGTTATTACATTATGGTCCCCATAACTACATTATGATTTGTGGATTATCATAATATGATCCATATAAAATCTTTATATAGAATCTTTTTGACAATGAATTGATTATTGTAAATAATATTACATGTATAAGGAATTTTCGAAAAAAAACCTCAAAAAAATCTTCTAAAGTTAAAAAAAAATAAACTGGATCTTAATAGGTCAATTTATGAAACGTTTTAATGCCACATGAAAGGTATTTTCTATCCAGTTTTAGTAAATAATATATGATTGTTTGTTTTAAGACATTTTGGTTTTTGTGAAAACAAGACAATACTCGTATTAGGACTGTAAATGTCAGTCATGTTTTATTTTATGTATAATTATTCATTGATTGTTGACAGCATTTTATGGTTACATAATTATCACATTTTTTTCATAGTCAGAATTTTTGTTACCACAGTATGCTTACAGCCAATCATGTTATAAAATACAAGGTGTCAATCATAAAATAGTGAAATATTTACTATAATAATGATGGTAGCGACCACGTTGATGGTTAGACAACCAATAATATGGTTGTGACAACCATACCCGATTGCAGCAAGCACAATATAGTAGCAGTGATCATGTTGCAACCATGTTTTTTCTCTGCGTGTACAAATGCAATTTAAATTGATCTTAACACTTCTTTAATATACTCAGCGATGCCAACTTTTAAAAAGCAAGTGTCGGCCGAGCAATTAAAAAGGTCTAAAAAGGGCTAAATTCAAAAATTTACTAGATTTTGTTTTTGTTTAGTTTATTCTATTTGAAAATATGTACTTTTAAGAGATGGATATTACGTTTTTATGTACAAAATTCATATTTAAAAATTTTTTATTGAAAGTTTTAAATTAAAAATGTAGAATTTAAAAAAAATCGCTAAAATGTTCGTTTTGCAACGAAATCGAATTTTCTTCTTATTCTTCGGGCAATAAAATTGTCTTTATATAATACATGGACTTTTCGTAAGTTTGCTTTGAATTAATTTTTGTAGAAATGCTTAACGGTATTTTGTAATTCGAGCGACGGGTATTGCTTCTTTCTAAGTCTATTTTATATGGATTAAACATTTTGATGTATTTAATGCAATCCATACATTTTACAACTGTTGGTACAACTCACTTGGTAATCGAGTTGAGCATTTTGAACATAAACGATACAATTTTTTGTACAACCTCAATGCCTCGCCGGATTAATTCCCAAGCTTTTCTATATTTTTGTTGTAACCCTGTAGAAAATGTCGATAGTGAAACTGTACTTATTCACTATTGACTTTGTCACCAGTACTACTGACTAATTATGACACAGAAAACGCTCTCTGCTGTAGACATTTAACATGTGATTGTCATTTCGAGTCTACACAACTATTGACTAGGTGTAGACATTGGAACTAGAGATTCACTAAAACATTTTAGTATTTCTAGTCTACACTTTTGAAACTTTTTACTAGATTTAAACACTAGGAAGGAAATTTGTTAAATTAGATATTTCATTAATAAATGTTTTTTTTAAATTTCATTAAATTAAAAAAAATGTTCGTGCAAATTTAATTTTGGAGTAAACAAATCTTCAGAAGACTTCAGATCTTCATTAGGCTCCACAAAATCTCTAGAGTTGCAACTTTCACTAAAAATTGTTGCCTCTTTTTCATAATTTTTATTTTTATACAAAATTGATTTTTTCACAAGTCTTTTGTAATTTCTTTTTATCATTATATATTTTGTTCAAATATGTATATTTACCTTTTAAATTCATGTTTCTTTATATTTTTATTGAAAACTTTAATTTTGCATGCAGCTATGCACATGTATTTTCAACAAAATAAAAAAAAAACAAGAACAAGCACAAGCACAGCTTTGCAGCTGCAAAAAAGGAATGTAAAAGGTATAGACGCTTTGTTGACATGTCACCAAAAAAGTCACCCAAAATAGTCGACAAAAGTGGTGACTTGTAGACACTTGATCCCAGGCTTCATACAGGGAACTATAAATTTTTAATAAAACATAAATTTAAAGTGGATTTATGTTTTTTACAAGTTTCTGTGAAAAAATGTATTTAGTTACACTAGAAATTTATGAAAAAAATTCAAACGATTGGCAAAAATATTATTTGAAGTACTAAAAAACAGTTGCCAGACTATGGACAAAACTAACAAATGACTCAAAAGGGGCTAAAAATATAATAAAAAGAGCTATGTTAGCCCTTAAAAAAATTAAAGACCTAAGTGAAAAAGTACGCGTTGAAAGCAATCGAAAAGGGCTAAATATAGCCCGAAAAGGGCTAAGCTGTCATCGCTTAATATACTAGTCGACTCACAAGAAACCTACTCAAATTTTCCATTTTTAATAAAATTTGTATATAAGGTACTGTTTCTTCGAGTATATGCTAACAACTGACAACACCGGATTTTTGGAAATTTCTATGAGTATGGCCTGTCCAAACCCCTATTGGCTAAAAAACCTGAAATTTTAAATATGTGTTTCCTCCTTTAGTGTGTAATAATTCTCTAATACACTTAAAATAGTTTGTAAATTAAAACAGCAGAAATTACCATTTAAAAGATGTTATATTTCATTTAAAAACCGGTCTACTTACTTTTCAATTAAATCAAATCGTTTTTGTTATTTATTTTTAAATGTTGTTTAAATAACTGGCACATTAGTAAAAAACAAATGACTAAATACGTTAGAAATAAATGCTAAAAATTCACCTACCAATTCTGTAAAAAATAAATGATTTATTTATTTATTTGAAATTGGTTCCGTTTTTTGTATTTTTGTTTGTTTTTTCATCTGCAAAATGTATGTATGGATGACTAATAACACATTTTGTGAGAATGTGTATGTATGTGTGTTTATGAATTTGTTGTAATTTGAATTGAAATAGTTTTGTATGTAACATATATAAACAAACAATTTAAATAAAAAACAAATTGGAATTTTTTGAATATTTTTTTTTTTTTTTGAAACAGACAGCAAACAAAATTTAAATTTGTAATAATTGTAACGGAAACAAATAAACCAGAAATTTCCGTTTTTAGTAAATTTTTATTAAATTTCAAATAAATGAAACTAAAAAAAATCGGTGAATGACAGTAAGTCATTTGAACAAATGAATTAAATAGTTAAAAATTTATTTTCAGACGGAATAGAAAACTTTTTTTTATTAAACTACAAACAATAAACTGCATTATATTCTGGGTGTAGGGTACTTTTTGAACCAAACCTTTTGAACAAACCTCGACAACATTTTTCTACAATAACAGATATTCTAGTAATAGACACGCGTTCTACAACAATTACACTGTGCTACAAAAAGAAAATTGCAAGAACTTGTGAAATGACCTAGTGTAGGTTGTAGGTCTAGCTGAGTGTATTATATAACCGGTTTTATAAGTTGCAATATACCCTCAAAATTTCGAGATATGGGGAAAAGAGTATTTTTTTGGACTGGCGTACTTAAACTTTTCTTACTCAGTCATTTTTTAACCGGTTCCGAAACTGTCAACGGCATTAATTAGAAATATATATACTCCCCGTATACTATTAATATAAATATGTAGAGATTTTTTCAACAATATAAAAGTTTTTCATTTTTTTTAAAACTTTTTCATTTTCTACGAGGGTTTTTCGAATCTTCTTTTAAAACAACAATAATGTCAAAGTCAGTGTCCTTCTGAGTAAAACAAGCTTTTATTCGTGTAAATCGGTTAAAAAATGACAATGTTATAGTACTTTTTCTAATCAAGAGATATTAGAATTCCTTTAACATTTTTTTTTAATTTTTGTTAACGAATCGCCGTTAATACCCAATTTAAATTGGCTTTTGTTTTATTATTTACGTTTAAGTTAAAAAAGAAATTAAAAATTTTTTGTTTTTACTTTAGATTGTTACTCAAGTTCGGCGTATGCCAAAGCCAACTTAAAGAACTTAGGTCTAATGGTCTAATATTACCCTTTGAACGAATACGTTTGAAAACGGACGGTTAAAATCAAGTTGCAACAGATATTTTAAACAGATATTTTAAGACCTATTTATTATAACTTGCCTTTAAGGTACGTGTTAGTTAAAAGTAACTTTAGCTAAAGTGAGCAATAAAATAACCTTTAACTATTTTATGTTATCACAACTTCCTTGTAAAATAAAATTATATTTTTTTTTAATATGGCATTACCAGAGCAAAAACAATTACTTTTAACAAATCAAAAGGTTCTTAAAAATACATAACAGCAACGACGTACTTTAATTTCCTTATTTATTTACTTACGTCAAAAAAAAAAACGAAAAATAAAATTTCTCCGAATTGTGTAAAAAATAAAAATGTTTGTTGTAAAAAATTTACAATATCGACGCCGAAATAAACCAAACAGCAAGGAATCGGTTTAAAAACTACCCGGCAACTACACTACATAGCAGAAAGTAGCATCTTCAAATTCATAAACCTTACATTAAAAGTTACAGGTAAGATAAACTTACTTTTAGCTTAAGGTATACTTATAATAACGAAAAACTAATTACAAAGTACAACAGCCAATCTGGGGGGTGATGGTACTAGGTCAGTATAGTAAAACCCTCAAAGGGTTTGTCGTTCGTATGTGTCAGTTTTTTTTTTATGACCTTTTAAATTTTTTCCTTATCTTGATGTTTTTTCGCTTAGTTGTAACATTTTGGCAAAAACGTAGTTTAACATAACTCGAGAACCACTTGTCCGATTTTGATGAAACAAATTTAGAAAAATTAAGAATTACAATTTCTCTAATCTGTTTCTATACCATTTTCCTATATGTGCAACACTTTTGAAGTTAAAAATGAATGTATGAAGGGAAAAAAGTATTTTTTGCCTAAAAATTTAAATATTTTTTTTTTAAAAATTCATAAAAAATCCAAAATGGAAAAAAGTGCCAAAACTAATTACTTTTGCGTAAAGTCACATAACTCATGAGCAAAAAAAGATCATGAAAATCGATGCACGCGTTTCTCATTTATTCACAATTAGGTAAATGTATGAATTTCAAAAATTTGCTCCAGATATGCACAACATTATTTGGAAAAAACATTGACACTCACAAGCCGAACTATCTCATATTTTTCTACTGTACTTAAAGAGAAATATTGATGTGGCAGCACTGGTTCTGTAATATTCACATAAAACATGCATTGTCATTATACTTCTTCTCTTTCTCACACTGGTTCTGTGATTTTTGTCATTCAACAAGTGCCGACGAACGCGAACGGTAAAAGTGATTTTTCTCCAGTTTTTCAAAAGTGAACAAAACTGACCAGAATATGGAACTGTGCAAGCCAGATATAAATAGCTTTTGCTACTGCTGTGTCAATATGTCTCAACACATAAAAAAAGGGGAAATTTCAGTACTGATTTTGTTCAAACATACGAGATGTACTTCAACCAAAATGTTATAGTGAACGAAAATTGGGTACCAAATATAGTGTGTAAAAGCTGCTACAACCGTCTAATGGATTGGAAAAATAGAAAACGTGAAAGTATGCCATTCGGTATCCCAATGACTTGGACTAATCCTGGCGAAGGTCACAATCCATTGAATTGCTATGCATGTGCGAATAAAGGAGCCGCAAAAAGGATAAGAAAATCGTATAATTACGTTGGTGTTGCAAGTGCCGCAACACCATTGCCTCATTCGGACCACATTCCTGTGCCAAAAGCTTCTAGCCCAGATATTTTCTCTTCTACGACAGCTCCAACATATCATGCACGTGATGATCCCCCATATGAGCCATCAGTATCCAATGAGCCAATTTTAATAAATCAAAATAAGCTTGATTCAATTGTTGCCAAGTTGGAATTAACACAGCTTAAATCGGAAGAGCTGGCTTCCATTTTGAAATCAAACAATTTGTTGGCACCCGGTGTGAAAGTCGAAAGCCGAGTGCAATAATTGCGGAAATTTGCTGGTGGAGTAAGCTTGTGTGGCAAGACAAGGATGATCTTGATGATAAAGAATTTTCAGGAGATGCAGAAGGGCCAACAGTGGAGTCACACATTGACATTATGTGTGGTTCAGAAACTGATGATAGCGATGAAGGCGATGCCACTAGTCCCGAACAACCACCATCGAAAAAGTCTAGGCAATATTTATTAAAATAAATAAAAATAAATAAATAAAATATAAATAAAAAACAAAATAAATAAAAACAAAAAAAGGGCTAAATTCGGCTGTGCCGAATCTTTGAATACCCTCCACCAATATCCTAAAAAGATGTTCTCTTCGGTTTTTGATACAAATAATATAAAAAAAACGTTTGAAGTAAAATTATGAAGGTGAAAAAATTTTTTGAGGTGAAAAATTTTTTTAGATGTGAAAAGAACTTTTTTGGTTGAAAAAAAAATTTAGAGGTGAATAAAAATTTTAAGGTGAAAAAATTTTTTGTGGTTAAAAAAAAATTTTAGTGGTTAAAAAATGTTTGAGGTGAATACAAATAATGAAAAAATATGAGATAATATAATATGTATCAGTCGCTACTATGAAATTGTACTAAATTTGTATGGGCAATTTAGAGGCACCTTTACATTTTCACTAGTTTTTTTTTAACATGGACTGCACAAACAACACAATTTAAAGCATAGTTTTTGTCAAATACTGAATTTTGTTCCGGCTAATGGGGACTAGCTCTGCATCTGAATATGCCTAATGGAGAGAATGCACTTTCTGATGCGCCACGTATTGATAAATAGTTGCAACGAATGTTCTTTCTTTAAAAAATTGAAGTATGTTTGTCTAATAAAGAGAATACAGCAAAGAAATTAATTTATTAAAGAAAGAACATGAGTTGAAACTATTTGTCAATAGATGGCCCATCAGAAGGTGCATTCTCCATTAGGAATATTTTGCTGCAGAGCTAGTCTCCATTAGCCATATTGTGCTACAATATGCAAAAATACAAATGGAATAAAAAAATACTATTTTCCTCTATGAAAATTTCTCTTTTGGCATAAAAATGTGAAACAAATGCTTTTATTACGTCAAACATTTGAAAAATTGACTTTAAAATTATGTAATAAGTCTACTAGCAATATCTGAATGCATTATAATTTAAAGTATGTAGTTAATTTCATATTTTTGGTAAATAAATTAATTGAAAGCCTAATCCAAGGCTATATCGCTATGGGCCAGGATATAGTTTTAATGTGATTCTGCAACACCTATTCAAAAGTAGCGGCACTAAAGCAATTATGCATTTTGCTCTTTCCCTATATATAAATTTATTTGGACCTTGTTATGGGGCAGGGTATTGTTTTAGTTAATTCAGCGCCACCTGTTCAAAAGTAGCGGCACTAAAGCAATTATGTATTTTGCTACTAGCAGACTTATTTCATAATACTAACGTCAATTTTTGAAATTTTCGACGTGGTAAAAGAATTTGTTTTACATTTTTATTTTAAAAACAAATTTTCATAGTTCAAAATTATATTTTTTCGGTGATTTATAAAATTTTAAAGTATTGAGGCATTGGAAAATGCATATTTATGTTAAATCTTTCTTTCAAAATAAATATATGCACATACGATAAACTGCAATACTGTGCTCTCAAACATCTAAATGAATATTGATTTAGAAAATTTAAGTATAATATACACATAAAACATATATTTTTGCATAGTTTTTGGCAAACATTCTTTTATGTTACAAACAAAATAGAAAATCAATAATACCCTCTTGCATATTGTAGCAGAATATGCCTAATAGGGTGAATTAATTTTCAAATGCGCCACCTATTGGGAAATAGTTTCAACTAATGTTCTTTCTTTAACAAATTAATGTCTTTGATTTATGTAACAGAACTTTTGTTATTTAGTTTTAGTAATGTTATTTACAGAGGTCTGCTCTGTTAGTGACTCTAACATTTCTACTTACTTAACAGAAAAAAATAGATACAGAAAAATTGTACCAATTTGTATGGAAAATTTAGAGGTATCTTCACATTTTCACTCATAACTTTTGAATCTGGGTAAAAATAGGTAACCCCGCTTGCGTCTTCGCGTCGTGATCGCCATTTCAACAGACAGACAGACAGACGGACAGTCAGACGGACATCGCTAAATCGACTTAAAATTGCATAAGGATCACGAATATGTATACTTTATGGGGCCTTAAACCTATATTTCGACATATTACAAACGGAATGACAAACTGATATATACCCTCACCATATATGGTGGAGGGTATAATTATAAAATTGTTTACTTAATTTTTTTAGTAGTTTATGGCCAGAAGTCTGGAGTTATTGGGGAAAATTTATAAAAAAGACGATAAATGACACTTTTTTGAATAAAAACAAATATCAATATTCTTGTTAAAATGGGATACCTTCACTTAATTGTAAATAAAAGCAGAACGCGTTAATCGATTTCTATGATCTATGTCGCATTTTGTTTATAGGTTATGTGACTTTACATGAAATTAATAACACTTGATCCTTTTTTCCGTTTTGGATTTTTTATGAATTTAAAAAAAAAAAAATTTAATTTTTAGGCAAAAAAATATTGGGGAAAATTTAGGCAAAAAAATATTTTTTTTTCTCCACAAATTTATTTTTACCGGCAAAACTGTTGATTATAAAGAAAAACGTTTTATGAACGGATTAAAGAAATTGTAATTCTAAATTTTTTTGAGTTTGTTTTAGCAAAATCGGACAAGTGGTTCTCGAGTTATGTTAAACTACGTTTTTGCCAAAATGTTACAACTAAGCGAAAAAACATCAAGATAAGGAAAAAATTTAAAAGGTCATAAAAAAAACTGACACATACGAACGCCAAACCCTTTGAGGGTTTTACTATACTGACCTAGTACCATCACCCTGACTTGAAATTTCTCACCCCCCCAGACAATAATCCCAAAAATGTTCCATAGTGTTATCCGTCCGTTAATATCCTAACTTTAGCTATTGGCAAAAACTGTAAAAAAAAGACGAAGTCTATGGTCACCTTCAGTCTATCAAGCTGCACAATAGACGCATTATGTTGTTGCCTAATTTCTTTTTTCTTTTTGAACAATTTTTAATTTTTTTTGTTCACAGCCACACCGTGTATTATATCGTCAAATTGTTTTGACATAAGGTTAATGGACTCCTGTAAACGAGGCAGCTGATCAAGTTTTTCTATTGCCATCACAGAGATGGCATACATACTCTTCGCTCTCATGTTTTAAAAGATATTCTAATCTTCGTTTGTCTTATGTTGTACAAACTCTTGGTATTTCAAAATAAAACAGAACAGTTTTCTTTTATAGTAAAAAATCTAATGATAATTTTATTTGAAAAATTTATATTTTATTGAATCATAAAACAAATGATTCTCCGATTCTTATAATTGTTGAAAATACAAAGTACATTTTGTTAAAGTACATTTTGATTTCTAACACTGTTCAAGATTGACCGAACATGTTTATTTTATTTTATTCTATTTTTAACATATTTTATATTGTTCTTTGAAAAAGGGATCTAAGAAACTCCCACAATTAGATAATGTTATTTTTATGTGTGTGTTTAGGATTTTACATCTGGCTCGCACATGTGTGAAGTACTGATAATATCTCTTAGAATAAAGGTTTTATGGTTGCATGCTTATCATGCACATTAAAGATTTATGTTCCCCTGCAACGATAGTTGCAGGTATAGTTTTTAAGAATTTTTGTTAGTATATAAGTATGAGTTTTTTAAATAAAGAATTGGTGTCTTACAAACATTCGCCGTTTATTATCGAAATACTTTAAATTATAAACATTTGGTCCTTCGAAGTAAAAATTAAAAAACCAGAAAAAACTTTAAAGCGTAAATCACGGCTAACAGTGATTTGGTTAACCATACTAATTTAAAGATAAAAATATTTCTGAAAACAGAAATATAAAATATCTAAAAGTCAAAAACAGGGTGGAAATTATTTAAAAATAAATATATTGAGCTACGCAAAATAAATATAAAAGACGAAAAATGTCGGAAAAATTATTTACACGCCAAAACACACTGGGACAGGAGGCAAACAACTTAAGGATATCCCACAGCAAAGAAGATGTTCGCTTAAAAAACTTCCTGGATATGAAAGACGGCTCGCTAGGATTGAGATCGAGTTTACCAAGAACCACGATAAGATAATAGAGTCAAGTGATAAATCTAATGATTACTTTATTCTAAAATACTTTGAATCAATTACAAGTATTTTTCAGGAAATTCGAGGCAGAATAACAGCGCTGTATGCGCAAAAAGAGCTAAAGGTGTCTGAAATTGAGGAAGAACAAGAAGAAAAAAACAGAGGAAGAAGAAGAAGTTGACTTGCACGAAGTCCAATTTGAAAAAACAACACAACAATTGCATAAATTGCAGATTAAGGAAAAGGTGGGCACTACACCGCGAAGTGTTGATGATAATGAAGATCTAAATGGAAAATTATTTTTTCTTCAGGCAAGGTCAATGTACAAGGACTTGATGCAAACACAAGGACGCCTTGCTACACACAGCAATGACCAATTAGATGATGAACTTAAAATAATTGATGGAGAATTCGAAACACTTGAAGAAATCTTCCATCAAGTTGATAGAAAATATAAAAATTATATAGAAATTTTCCAGGAAAGGAAAACAGTTAAAGCTCTTAAGGAGGCGATAATACGAAACATAAAAACAAGAAAACAAAAGAAAGAAGAGCCAGAAGCCACGAAATCGAAGTTAATGGATATAAAAACTCCAGTATTCGACGGGACAGTGAGTGAGTGGAACCAATTCCACGATTTAGTTATGAGTGTCGTGAATAGTAAAAAATGCCAAATGTGGATAAGCTGTACTATCTAAAACAAAGTGTAAAAGGAGATGCAGCCAATCTGATTCAGCATCTGAAGATAACAAACGACAACTATGAAGCAGCTTGGGATATTCTAAAGCAAAGGTACGATAATCGTAGGCTAATGTTTACAACATTAGTCGATAAATTGATTGATCAACCTCAGGTAAACACCGAAACGGCAGAAAGTGTTATGGGTATAGAATTTAATAACGAAGAAATATTAATAGCAAGAATCATCATAAGGAAGTTGGATTCAAATGGTCTTCGCTTATACGAGCAAAATGTGAAGAAAACTAAGGAGATACAAAGGTAAGAAGATGTTATGGAATTTCTGGAGCAGCAGTTTCATTCATAGGAAGGTGTTTCAAAACAACAAACAAACAACGAATTTTCCAAGAAGAGATATTCGGATCATCAAGCAATATTAGTTACTACAAAACAAATGTGCTTGTATTGCAAGAAAAATCATTCAACAACATCTTGATTTAATTTTTTAAAACTATCTAAAATGGATAGATTCGATATGGTAAGAAAAAATAATTGGTGTCAAAAATACATCAACCATATAAATAACCAGAGATGCCAAAGAAATCATAAATGCAGTGCCTGCGGAAATTATCATCATACCGTGTTGCATGTAGAAGAATTCAAAAGAAACAACGATGTAAAGCCGAGTTCATCAACATCGGTGGTTACAAAAGAAAACAATTCAACATACTTCTTGCCTACAGCCCTAGTAAAAGTACGGGCATCTACTGGGGAACTTGTTACTCTAAGAGCAGTGATAGATCAGGCATCACAAACATCAAGTGTATCTAAAGAAGCGGCTCAAATATTACGATTGACTGGAGTGAAAGCCAACTAAAACATAAACGGACTAGGTTGTACAAAGGTTGGTACTCCTAATTAAAAAATCAAATTAACTATCAAACCCCGTTTTGAAAGTGACCAGGAGATTGAAGCCGAAGCGTGGGTCTTACCATCAGTAGTAGATCCTCAGCCAGGAGTTTCATTTAAAATTGATGCCAGCCAATGGAAAACTATGTTCTGGCAGATTCGACGTTCAACAAGTCTGAAAGAATAGACTTATTACTGGGTGGAAAAGTGTTCCTCAACATTATGGAAAAAGATGCACCTCATATAAAAGGTGATTATTTGGCCCAATCTACTAAGTTAGGTTGGATTGTGTGCGGACTTACAGGCGACAACCAAAAGTCGTCTAGATTGGTATCAACAATTACCAATTTGGAACGATTTTGGGAACTTGAAGAACTCTCTTCAACTGCTGAGGAAGCTACAGAAGACCAAAAGTGCATTGATAACTATGAGATGCTGAAGGAAAAATTGTGGTCAACCTGCCTTTACAAGTAGATTGCGAATTGGGTGACTCCAGAAAACAAGCCATGGCCAGATTTCTGTCTCTGGAAAGAAAACTTGAATCCATTAAAAAATTGAAGGATGACTACGTAAAATTTATGCGTGAATATTTAGAACTTGGTCACATGGTAGAAGTCAAGAAAAATTATACTGGAAAATGCTATCCACCTTTAACCAATAATAAGAGAAAGAAGTTTAACAACAAAATTACGTATTGCTTTTGATGCATCCGCAAAAACAACTAACGGAAGAAGTCTGAACGATGTAATGCTAATTGGTCCCAAGCTTCAAAGAGATTTGTTTAATATAATTCTAAACTGGAGAGTTTGGAGATATGCACTTACAGCTGATGTAGAAAAAATGTACCGACAAGTAAAAGTAATGGAGGATGATCAACTATACCAATATATTCTATGGAGGGAAAATAAAAATAACCTCATAAAGGAATACAAGTTAACAACTGTAACATATGGTACGGCATCAGCACCCTTTCTCGCAATAAAATCGCTATTTCATATAGCTGATAGCTGCTCTGAAGAAAATACATACATCAAAGATGTCATCAAAAGCGATTTTTATATGGACGACCTGATGACGGAAGCAGACACCATTTCGCAATGCAAGAAGATACAACATGATCTAGCGGAGCAACTAATAAAGTTTGGTTTTCATTTACGAAAATGGCTGTCAAATGAAAAAGAAGTAACCAGTAACGTGGATGAATCGGATGAAAATGAGCTTATAGTAATTAAAGATGACGAATCCGTGAAAACCCTAGGACTTCAATGGGATCCGAAAAGTGATGGTTTTGGATTTAACATAAACTTTAATTCAAATTCGTTTGTAACAAAAAGACAAGCGCTTTCAGAAGTTGCCAGAATTTTTGATCCGTTAGGATCGTTATCGCCAGTTACTGTAGTGGCAAAGTTATTCATACAGAAGCTTTGGCTACTACAATCAGCATGGGACGAAGTATTATCAAAAGAACTCAATAAAGAGTGGTCCGAGTTTACGAAGCATTTGCCGGAACTTCAACAAATGAAAGTGCCGAGATGGATTGGAACAAAATTTGAATTACATGGGTTTGCTGATGCATCGGAGAAAGCGTATGCAGCGGTAATTTATGCAAAAACAGAACATTCCGCTATTTTGATTACATCTAAAACGATGGTGAATCCCATAAAAAATAGAAAAACTCTCCCAAAACTCGAGTTGTGCGCGGCACACTTATTAGCTAAACTGCTTCAAAAAGTAGCCAGCATCGTTAAAAATCAACAATCCATATATGCCTGGAGTGATTCAACTATTACGTTAAGTTGGACTAACAACAAAACTAAAAAAGATAAATTTGTTAGAAATAAAGTTAACGACATCAGAAATCTTGTTCCCGAAGCTATATGGAATCATGTCAGAGGTCAACCAAAAGTTAGTCAATATATTTCAGTATCGGAACTAGAAGCCGCTGAAAGATGTATCATAATTCGTCATCAAGAAAAAGAATTTCATTGCGAGCTTACGGAACTAAGACGGAATAGACAGGTTAACAAAACCAGCAAAATTGCAAATTTATGTCCATTTATAGATAAAGATGGCATTCTTCGGGTTGGTGGTCGATTAGAATATTCCAATCTACCATACAACAAAAAGCATCCAATGGTTTTAATGAAATCACACTTGGCGTGAATAATTATTCATGATACGCACATTTTTACATTGCACGGTGGCAATAAATTAGTCGAATCAACATTAAGACGAAGATATTGGATTTTAAATATGAAGAACTCAGTTAAAAAATGCATTCGAAGCTGCCCTAAATGCATTAGGTATCGTCAAGAGGCATCAAAGCAACTAATGGGGAATCTTCCGATTGCCAGAGTAACGGAGTCTTACCCGTTTTTACACACGGGTGTAGACTACGCTGGGCGTATTCACATAAGATGTTCCAAAGTTAGAGGCGTAAAAACCTATAAGGGGTATGTTGCTGTATTCGTATGAATGGCAACAAAAGCTGTTCACTTGGAAGCAGTAAGTGATCTGACAACAGAGGCGTTTATGGCAGCATTAAAAAGATTTTTTGCCCGAAGAGGTACCAGTTCTCACATATATTCAGACAATGGTACGAATTTCGTTGGTGCTGATAGAAAGTTAGATGCCGATTACAAGGCCGCTGTTAAAAACAATCAGACGGTAATTCCAATTTTAGCTGAACAAAAAATACAGTGGCATTTTACTCCCCCGGCAGCCCCTCACTTTGGAGGGATTTGGGAAGCTGGTGTAAAGTCAATGAAATATCACCTAAAACGCATAATTGGTGAAACTAAGTTGACTTATGAAGAAATGAGTACCTTATTGGCTCAAATAGAATCCGTTCTGAACTCAAGACCATTGGTCGATATCAGCAACGAAAGCATGGATGCCCCAGACGTGTTGACTCCAGGTCATTTTTTAATTGCCAGACCTGTCATTGATTGCCCTGAACACATCGAGGACTCAAAAATTAGTTCTTTGAACAGATGGAAGCTAATTCCAAAACTGAGGAAAGATTTTTGGAATCGTTGGAAAAACGAGTACCTAATTACATTACAACGGAGAACTAAGTGGAATCAAATAGCTCCGGACTTAAAAAATGGAACAATATTTTTGGTGAAAGACGAAGCAACAATGACAGCAAAGTGGCCTTTAGGAAGAATTATTGAATCGCATAAAGGTAAGGATGATAAAGTAAGAGTGGTGACACTTAAGCTTCAGAACAGTGTTCTTAAACGACCTATATACAAAGTATGTGCCTTGCCAATGCCTAATGAACCCGAAAATGAAGATAAAGGAGATTCATCTGTCACTAGCGGTTGTAGTACAATTAAGCAACCAAACAAGAACACATGGAGTTGCTGGATCCTGTTATTGATGAGGATGGCAAGCCAAGCTAAAGCAGCAACATCTAAATTTCAAATTTCGCCTACAATTGCAAACATAGCTACGAATACTGCACTATATCTGGGTAATGTAGGACAAATGAACGTCATAAATTCCAAGTGGAATTTAATTATTTACTATGACCTAAACAAATTTCAACAAGAGAGGGAGCAAATACAAGTACTGATAAGAAAACTAGAACATGAGTGTCCGATGCTTCAAAAATATAAGGAGTCATGCGACATGGTTATATCAACAATGAATCAACGCTACAACAACATAGAACAAAATATTGCGCTTTTAACAAAAAAAGGAAGAAAGAAAAGAGCTCCTTTTGAATTTGTGGGCTCGATATATGACATTCTTTTCGGTATGATGGACGCTGATGATGGCAAGCTGATGGAAGACATATGCGAAACTTGTTTCAAAATTAAGAAGACTTAAAGAAGCTCGCTAAAGAACAAACATCGATAGTTGATTCAATTATTAACATTCTAAGAAAGACGACGGAAGAAGTTAACAACAACTTTAACAAAATGTTTACACAGCTGAAGTTATTTTATGCACAAATTGAAGGAAACACAAATACTGAGCGCTTAATATTATACTTCAACGTGATGACCATACAGCTGAACTTAATGCTGGATGAGTGTGAAAAACTTCAAAACTCTATTATAAGCATTTTAATTGTTATCAACCATGGGCATATAAACCCAAATCTGTTGACGGTTAAGCAGTTGCAAAACGAAATATTGAATATTAAAAAATTGTTGCCATACAATCTGATATTGCCTGGCAAGAATACAGATACCGAACTAAAAGCAGTATACAACTCCATGACTGCTAAAGGAATAATGGTGGATAATCGTTTAGTTATACAAGCAGATATTCCATTAGTCAACGTTCACAATTCTGAAGTTTTTAGAATTATTTCGCTCACCGTACAAGTAAACAACAGCACAATGATGCCGAGAGTTGATGGTGACTACATAATATACAACTTTGCATTAGTGTTCTTATTAGAGTGCTCTAAAGTGGGCTTTCAAGGTCATGTTTATTTATAAAGTAAATAAAAGATTATTTATTTTATTATTTATCCGACGTTTCGTTGGAGATTCCCAACATCTTCAGGGATATTTTTATTAATAATAATCTTTGGTCAAGTTTCACATTTCACAATATATTTTCCTTTTCTTGTCTTGTTTTTCAAAGTATAACATAAAACATAAATAATATTAAACAAATGTAGAGAAATAAATATGCAAAAGCAAAAAAAAAAAAAAAATTTTTGTATATCCCAGAATTATTCCTAAACTAAGTATCACAGTTGTTATCTTTGCAACCAACCTCTACTTTTTAATGACACAGGCACAAATCAATACATGTTCCAAGAATCTACAAGGAGAATTCGACTGTGGTGGGAATATTGTATGGAAACCAGTTATTGAGAGGTCCTGCGAAGTTTCTGCATTGAAACAATCCAGACATGCCGAGTGTAACTTTGAGGAAGTAACTAGGAAAAGTGTTTGGAAAGCATTTTCCACAATGATGTCGAGAGTTGATGGTGACTACATAATATACAATTTTGCAACCAACCTCTACTTTTTAATGACACAGGCACAAATCAATACATGTTCCAAGAATCTACAAGGAGAATTCGACTGTGGTGGGAATATTGCATGGAAACCAGCTATTGAGAGGTCCTGCGAAGTTTCTGCATTGAAACAATCCAGCCATGCCGAGTGTAACTTTGAGGAAGTAACCAGGAAAAGTGTTTGGAAAGCACTTTCCACCGAAAACAAATGGATTTTAGCGATATTTGACCAATTTATCCTTGGTGTGGATTGTGGCCTTGGGAATCGTAGCTGGGTAACGTTGCCGCCAAAAGGTATTTTAAGGTACTCATTTCTTCATTACAGCATCATTATCTCTAGGAGCTAGAGATAAGAGAGCACATTTTGTGAAACTGTCCTAGATTACAGAGTTTGAGACTAAGATGGCACGATGAGCTGGGTGATGTAGCTAGATATTGTCTAGGCAATCTATTGGGTTTTGCCCGGGAGATAACCTGGATATTCTAGGTACCGGTCTCTTGGTCACCCCGGCGTATACTTGCACTCTGCTTTTTAGGCCGGGGGCTTTCAATTCTTTATCTTTACCTAACTTTTCTTTATTCTTTTTTCAAAAGGATATCACATAGGATCCTATGGGTTTCCGAGTAGTAGTGTACTTTATTATGGTACACAACCCTTGTAATCTAATCTATGAAAAATTTCTTAAATAACACGAAAATTAATGATAATAAAACTGTTATGGTGAAGTTTTTCTTTGAGTGTTAGGTAAAAATCATGCGCTTAATCTAAAACTGTAATTTTATTTTTTAGGGATGTGACAAATCTAACAAAATCTGAAATTCATACTACAGTCAAAGTCATTTTGCAGCATGACAATGCTCGCCCACATGCAGAAATGGGAAGCCCTACCCACCCGCTATATTCCCCAGACATCGCTTCCTTCCGAATACTACTTGGTCCGGTCGATAATACATGGCCTGCCCCAGCAGAAGTTCTATTTATATAAACAATACAATAATTGGGTCATTGATTGGATTCCTTCAAATGACGAGTCGATCATCCGAGCTGGTATCCCAAAATTGCTAGAAAGATGGGAAAAGTTGTGGCCAGTGATAGACAATACTTTATTTTGCAACCATTTTTGCACAACTACTCCGTAAATTTCGAAAAAAGCGTTCATTATTAATTCAATAAACATTCAAAAAAAGCAACTGCTTTTATTGGAACCAGTTCTGAAATTACTTATAGAACTGCTTCTCTCGCAATTATACCTTACATGCATAATCCGTTGAACGGATAATGGTAACAAAGTTGTAAAATTGGTGTAATAAAAATAATAGGTCTGTTGGCTCAAAAAAACATTTGTTAATTTAACAAGAGCTTGACCTATTTTTTTAGCTTTGTTTATATTAGTGGGGATTCAATCCAAGCGCATGAACTTAGACTGACACTAATTTTGTTTTGTTTAGAAATTCCCTTCAAGCACTTGTTACTTGAATGAACAGTCAAAGCGTATTAATTTGTTTTAACTGATTCAATTATTCGTTATTGATCACTTATTTATACTAAAATTATGCTTACTTTCCTAAATTACACTGACTTACAATTTATGGCCTTTTAGCCAATAGAAACAAGAATGCTAAAACTTGCCATAATTGCTTTTAAATTTGTATAAAATTGACGGCCTTTTAACCAATGTTTAAAAGGCATGCAATTAATGGAATTTAAAATTCATGGGACAATTTTAATTCCCACGTGTAATCTGAACCACTTAACATTAAGGTGGCTCACACAATGAAGGTAAATATTAGGGTATCTCAATTACCACAAGTCTGAACATTCTCCCCCGCGTTGAACGGACGTTCAAAACAAAAAAAAAAATAAATAAAATTTTATTGTCAACTTAGGTTGATAAATGATAAAATTTTCAAATGCAGTGAATGTTGGTTTCTGATGAACAGTTGAATTCTCGTCTTCAGCTGCTAGACCTCAATACTATATTGGGAATGCTGGCGTGGCATTGGTGGAGGTGTCATTTCGTGTTCTTCAATGTGCGGTTGTTGTGTATTTCGATTCCATTTGCATTTTGACAGCAGAATGATGATTGCAATGTTGCTTAGGAAAAGTGCTAGATAGCCAATTGTGTAGCTGTGCGTCTGGTGAGACTTCAATTTATTGGGTAATTTAGCGATATCATGTAGTTCTAGTGACCTTTGTAGAGTTGTTAGGTCCTTAATGTTTTTGGCATATACACCTTCCAAGGTTGTTGAGTTGACTTCTTTGTAGTTTATGGAACTAGTAGTGTTCTTTGGTAATATTAAGTCTGAGATTTTGCCAAAACTTGTGTATGAGGACCTCAATGTGCTCGATATGGTTTTTCTTCCGTTCATATTGACAAATTCGTGTTTTAGCATGCATTCTTTATCAAGAGTCAGTAAACCAGAGCCTTTTAATGATATAGGAATGATTTCCCTGTTGCAGAAAGCTGTGGCTCTTGCGGGTGGTGATTAATATCCTTTGCTGAGTGGTATCCATCGGATATTAGTTTTCTCTAGGATACAAGTTGGTGTCGTTTTGTTGTTGAATAAATTAATTTCGCATGTACAGACTTCCGAACCATAATTGTGACGGATTTGGACATTGGAGCAAAGAAACACGCCTTGTTCCATCGTGTCGCAGGCGCTTAACTCTGAATTTGTAAAAGGAACGTATTGCTCATGGGATGCAGATATGCCCAAAAACGTAGCACATGGTTTAATGGAGACCATTGTATTACTCATTATGTTGGGTACAGGAATCAAGTGAAACATCTGGAGTTTTTCACGTTCAATCAATGGTAGAGTAATTTTAAGAACAGCGTGTTGGTGAGTTAGTCTGCCTTTTACCTTCATGAGTGTGAATAATTGTAGCATTTTAGTTTTTTCTGTCACTGGAAGACTCATTGATGGTGGTGAATGGAGTGAGATCTGATCAACTTCATTTTGTAACTATTCTGGAGTCAGTAACCATGGACTGATTTTTCCATGATGTGTATCCATGAGAGTGTCAAGGATTGATGATTGTATGCCTTTTATGTTGTTTTCAACTAATGTTAACTCAAGAACAGCTGATTAAGTTGCAATTGAAACAGCACATTTTCGATGTCATGTATATCATTTGAGAAGATTTGAATTTCCTGCTCCAATTGTTAAAATCTTGCCTTAGCTGTTATTTGATTCTGCCGGATGATATTAATTGTGGAATCAACGATTGATGTGTGATTCTTCAATAATTTTAGCAAATACGATTATGTTGTTTTCAACTAATGTTAACTCAAGAACAGCTGATTAAGTTGCAATTGAAACAGCACATTTTCGATGTCATGTATATCATTTGAGAAGATTTGAATTTCCTGCTCCAATTGTTAAAATCTTGCCTTAGCTGTTATTTGATTCTGCCGGATGATATTAATTGTGGAATCAACGATTGATGTGTGATTCTTCAATAATTTTAGCAAATACGATTCATTTTCATTGACTTGTTTTATTGTTTCTGACATCTGTTCGACGTTTTCTTAATCTAGTACGCCAAATAATGAATGGGCGATATTACCAACAATATCCAGTGCTCCTCTTTTAACTCGTAGTAGTCGGTTATCTAGTTCTAGTTCTCTCTCCATGTGCCGAAAGTGATCAATGATACCGAGACATGATGTGTTCGTTGTGATAAGCTTGCACACGTTTTCCAATGACCTTGTCCCATTGACAAGGACTGATGTTTCGGACCAATAAGACGCTAAATCATAGTATACGAATAAATTCCATTCAGTAGTTGAAATAGCTGCTGTTCCAATTTGCTCAAAATGGATTCCGACCCTTGATCCAAATTTCTTATTTTCGATTGGAGTTCCAAATGCCATTGGGAACAGCAACAGTATGATGAATACTGCTAGATTAAGATGGGTTGACAGTGTTTTCTTCCTCTTAGTTTTGGGTTCTTCACTTGAGTCATGTTGATTTATTGTTGTACGGTCATTATGATGATTTTTTGGAACCTCTTTTTTCACTTCAGCGACTCTTACAATACCATTATCTCCAGGGTGAACTTGAACAACTTTTCCTAAAGGCCATTTCATAACGGGTGAATTGTCTTCTTTGATGATTACCATATCTCCTATTTTAAGGTTGGTGGACTGCGTTTTCCACTTGTTACGTTGCTGCAATTCGTTTAGGTATTCTATGGTCCACCGTTTCCAGAATTCTTGTTTTAAGCGAGACACAAGGTTCCAATGTGACAATGTTGAAGTCTTCATAGGTACTGCTCTGCTATCCACTGGTGATGTAAGTGCCTCGCCAATTAAAAAATGTCCCGGAGTTAATGCCTCAATGTTGTCTGGATCATTTGATAAAGGTGTTAGTGGACGGGAGTTAAGAATTGCTTCAATTTCGACTATTACAGTTTCTAATTCTTCCTGTGTTAAATTTGCAGTTGCAACACTGCGTAGAAGGAGGTGCTTTGCAGATTTCACCGCTGCTTCCCATAATCCTCCGAAATGTGGTGCTCTTGGGGGAATAAAGTGAAACTGAATTGCTTTTGAGCTGGTTGAGGACATGATTGTTTCCTGTCCCCTTTTGGATTAAATGCTCTCAGACAATTCTGACAGCTGGTTCCTGGCTCCTATGAAATTGGTAGCGTTGTCAGAGTAGATGTTCTGGCAACGACCTCGGCGACCAATGAATCTTTTTAAGGCGCCGATAAAAGCTTCAGTAGACAAGTCTGATACTAATTCGAGATGCACGGCCTTCGTAGCGAAACAACAGAAGACAGCTATATAAGCCTTTGTTGGCCGTTTTCCTCTAATTTTGTAGTGGATCCAAAATGGACCGCAGTAGTCTACACCAGCGTTGATGAATGGTCGTGCAGGAGAAACCCGAGCTTGTGGGAGGTTTCCCATGATATGTTGGCACAGTTGTGGTCGTGACCTGGTACATCTGATGCATTTCTGAACTGTCGATCTTGCCATTATCTTTCCTTTTACTGGCCAAAATCGTTGTCTCATTACACAGTACAACAGCTAATCTGGGGGGTGAGAAATTCTAAGTCAGGGTGATGGTACTAGGTCAGTATAGTAAAACCCTCAAAGGGTTTGGCGTTCGTATGTTTCAGTTTTTTTTATGACCTTTTAAATTTTTTCCTTATCTAAATGTTTTTTCGCTTAGTTGTAACATTTTGGCAAAACCGTAGTTTAACATAACTCGAACAAATTTAGAAAAATTAAGAATTACAATTTCTCTAATCGGTTTCTATACCGTTTTCCTATATGTGCAACACTTTCGAAGTTAAAAATTAATGTATGAAGGGAAAAAAGTATTTTTTGCCTAAAAATTTAAATATTTTTTTTTTTAAATTCATAAAAAATCCAAAATGGAAAAAAGTGACAAAACTAATTACTTTCGCGTAAAGTCACATAACTCATGAGCAAAAAAAAGCATAGATCATGAAAATCGATGCACGCGTTTCTCATTTATTCACAATTAGGTAAATGTATGAATTTCAAAAATTTGCTCCAGATATGCACATTATTTGGAGAAAACATTGACACTCACAAGCCGAACTCTCTCATATTTTTCTACTGTACTAAAAGAGAAATATTGACTGGTTCTGTAATATTCACATAAAACATGCATTGTAATTATACTTCTTCTCTTTCTCACACTGGTTCTGTGATTTTTGTCATTCAACAAGTGCCGACGAACGCGAACGGTAAAAGTGATTTTTCTCCAGTTTTTCAAAAGTGAACAAAACTGACCAGAATATGGAACTGTGCAAGCCAGATATAAATAGCTTTTGCTACTGCTGTGTCAATATGTCTCAACACATAAAAAAAGGGGAAATTTCAGTACTGATTTTGTTCAAACATACGAGATGTACTTCAACCAAAATGTTATAGTGAACGAAAATTGGGTACCAAATATAGTGTGTAAAAGCTGCTACAACCGTCTAATGGATTGGAAAAATAGAAAACGTGAAAGTATGCCATTCGGTATCCCAATGACTTGGACTAATCCTGGCGAAGGTCACAATCCATTGAATTGCTATGCATGTGCGAATAAAGGAGCCGCAAAAAGGATAAGAAAATCGTATAATTACGTTGGTGTTGCAAGTGCCGCAACACCATTGCCTCATTCGGACCACATTCCTGTGCCAAAAGCTTCTAGCCCAGATATTTTCTCTTCTACGACTGCTCCGACATATCATGCACGTGATGATCCCCCATATGAGCCATCAGTATCCAATGAGCCAATTTTAATAAATCAAAATAAGCTTGATTCAATTGTTGCCAAGTTGGAATTAACACAGCATAAATCGAAGAGCTGGCTTCCATTTTGAAATCAAACAATTTGTTGGCACCCGGTGTGAAAGTCACAGCTTATCGAAGTCGTCAGGCAACACTCCAAAGTTTATTCCTTGTGAATGATGAAAATTGCCCGGATGTAGGAAAATTGATGGACGCAATGGAAATAAAATATGAAGCAGATGACTGGAGATTATTTATTGACAGTTCAAAACTCAGCTTGAAGGCGGTTTTACTGCATAAGACCAATAAAAAACCTTCAGTTCCAATCGCCTATAGTACAGAAACGAAAGAAACATATGATGCACTGGAAAATATTTTAAAAATGGTTAACTACGCCAAACATATGTGGCGCATATGCTGCGATTTAAAAGTTGTAGCAATGCTTTGCGGTCTTCAAAGCGGCTATATAAAATATATGTGCTTTTTGTGCGATTGGGACACACGATTTTCGTGAGCCTCTAGTGCCGAAGGAGAAGATATTGCTGCCTCCACTGCATATTAAACTTGGAATTGTTAAGAATTTTATCAAAACTGTCGCCAAAAGAGATGAAGTTTTCTTGTGTTTGAAACTAATTTACCCGAGACTCAGCGAAAGTAAAATTAAAGAAGGTAAGTTATAATATCACATTCATTTCCCATGATTTTCCATCTTAACAAATTAATTTTTTCCAATCAGGCGTAGTAAATGGTCCAGATATACGAAAGCTGATTAAAAGTGACGCATTCAACAAAATTTTGATTGATGTTGTCATCATCTGGACTACTTCAGCAAACAATTGGCTACCGAATCTGATGAACAAGGTGAACGCTATCATCAAGTTTCTATGCCATTTGAAATGAGGTTATACTAATTTTTTATATTTTCAAACTCATTTTAATAAAACAAAAACTTACAGATATAGAGGCAAAAAGTCGCCGAGTGCAATAATTGCGGAAATTTGCTGGTGGAGTAAGCTTGTGTGGCAAGACAAGGATGATCTTCATGATAAAGAATTTTCAGGAGATGCAGAAGGGCCAACAGTGGAGTCACACATTGACATTATGTGTGGTTCAGAAACTGATGATAGCGATGAATGCGATGCCACTAGTCCCGAACAACCACCATCGAAAAAGTCTAGGCAATATTTATTAAAATAAATAAAAATAAATAAATAAAATAAAAATAAAAAATTATAAAAATGTTTACTTAATTTTTTTAGTAGTTTATGGCCAGAAGTCTGGAGTTATTGGGGAAAATTTATAAAAAAGGCGATAAATGACACTTTTTTGAATAAAAACAAATATCAATATTCTTGTCAAAATGGGATACCTTCACTTAATTGTAAATAAAAGCAGAACGCGTTAATCGATTTCTATGATCTATGTCGCATTTTGTTTATAGGTTATGTGACTTTACATGAAATTAATAACACTTGATCCTTTTTTCCGTTTTGGATTTTTTATGAATTTAAAAAAAACAAATTTAATTTTTAGGCAAAAAAATATTTTTTTTCTCCACAAATTTATTTTTACCGGCAAAACTGTTGATTATAAAGAAAAACGTTATATGAACGGATTAAAGAAATTGTATTTCTAAATTTTTTTGAGTTTGTTTTAGCAAAATCGGACAAGTGGTTCTCGAGTTATGTGTAACTACGTTTTTGCCAAAATGTTTCAACTAAGCGAAAAACATCAAGATAAGGAAAAAATTTAAAAGGTCATAAAAAAACTGACACATACGAACGCCAAACCCTTTGAGGGTTTTACTATACTGACCTAGTACCATCACCCTGACTTGGAATTTCTCACCCCCCAGACAATAATCCCAAAAATGTTCCACAGTGTTATGTTCAGTAGCGCCTGAGGACCACAATGTTTATTTTCTTCATGAATCATTATAAATAACAGCTTGACGAGAGGGTCGTTATGTGAGATTAACATGGGGTGTTTTGCATCACACTGTAACATGGCCGCTACAATTCGGCCCCCAACTCGTAGGATACGTCTTTCATCCAGGAATGGTGATAAGCTGCTGATGGAACTACTTTTGTCTACTCCGTTGTGGTTTTGGAGTTGTTTTAATTCTGCTGAGAAGTCAGAAGCCTGAATGGTTCGTATTATCAAGAATAGTGCATTATCGAGTTCAGCTGGAGTTAATGATTTGATCGAACAGGCCGCCATTGGTTGGGCAAGGTTAGTGATTGAATTGTAGCTACGCGGTTAGCAACGAATGTATGAAAAGTTAAAGATTGTGCGTTTATCCAAGATAGAACAATTTCAGAATCAGTCCATAAGAATACTGGCTGATCCTTCATTTGGGTATCGATTATTACGCTGTGTACTAATTGAGCAGCTATTACGGCTGCACATAATTCCAATCGAGGCAGCGTTTGTTGCTTTAATGGAGCAACCCGTGTTTTTGCGCATGATAATCGTGCAATAACTCTTCCATCTTTAAGAGTTGCACGGATGTATACCGCTGCACCAAATGCCTTTTCAGCTGCATCCACAAACACATGTAGTTGCGTTCTTACTGGAATGTCACCCTTGAAGATATGTCTTAAGATTTGTAGGTTGTTTAAGCTACCCAATTCGGTTCTAAATGTATTCCAGTCTATTTGAAGCTCCCTTGGTAATGGTTCATCCCAATCTAACTTTAGTTGCCATAATTGTTGAATGAATATTTTTGCCTTCACAACAACAGGAGCCACTAATCCAAGAGGATCATATAACGGTCCGTTTTAGGCAGCCATAGTAATCCTAACGTTTTCACAGTGTTAGCGTTGTTACTGCTAAAATCTTAATCCACCTCCTTATGGCCTTGTGGCCTTATGGCCACACCATCTTTTGAGATTGAAGCGGTGTTTTTTTAGAATCATAATGAGTTCCTTTTGTGTTTCTATGGCTGTGTTAAGACTATCTGAACCTCCAAGGCCATCATCCACATAGAAATTATCTCTTAACAGTTGTGCTCCATATGGATAATTGACAATGTTCTCGTCGGCGATTCTTCGCAAGCATTGTGTGGCTAAATAGGGTGCTGCCCGGGTACCGTATGTGACTGTGTTAAGCTTGTAGGAGTTGATGGGTGATGATGGATCCTTCCTCCATATTATAAGCTGAAATTGATGATTGTCGGGATGAATCAATATTTGTCTGTACATTTTTTCGATGTCAGTGGTAAAGACAAATTTCGGCAGGCGAAAACATTAAGTCATAAAGAGAGTGACCTGTGGAAGTTTTGGCTGATGCGTCGAACACTACTCGGAATTTGGTTGTGGCGCTGTCAGGTTTTAATACGCAATGATGAGGAATGAAGTACTTGGGATCTAATAAGATGTTGGGGTTGATTCTTTGCATGTGTCCAAGTTGTTCATATTCTTGCATAAATTGAACGCATTGATTTCGAACCTTATAATTTTTCAAAAGTCTACGCTCGAGGCTTATGAACCTATTATATGCCATCGTATGGGATTCTCCTAATGCTGCTGGATTTTCCCTGAATGGAAGGCTTACTATAAAGCGCCAATCTTCGGTTGTGTGCGTATTATGGTTGAAGTGTGATTCACACTGTCTTTCTGATGGCGACAAATTTTTCCCAGTGGATTCAATTTCATCTAATTTCCAGAGCTGTTCTCCTCTACCGATGAAGTGCCGGCAAATATAGCACATGTAAGTGCACATAATGGGTTAGGAATTGGATTTTTTCCTATTGTACCTCCTACAATCCATCCTAATGTTGTGTTTTGTAGGGTTGGGAGATCATCAGCAAGGTGTATCGTCCCATTTTTAGTTAATTTGTAATAGAACTCTGCTCCAAGTAGCAAATCAATTTTTTCTTGCTGGTCAAAGTGAGGATCTGCAAGATATAACGATGAAATGTCAATATGTTGACTTAGTTGTGTGGAAATTATACTTGGTAGTACGTATGCTTCCACGTTCGTTGAGAAGCAACGATCCATGGACTTCATTTGAATGCTTGTGCGATACCTGGATTTCTTTTGGATTTCACCAATGTCATCAAGGCAAAGTGAAGCTCCTGATGGTGAAATAGATAGTTTTTGGCAAAGACGTTTCGATACAACATTCACTTGTGATCCTGAATCCAATACTGCTCTAAATTCGTCTGATGCACCATTTGAGGCTGTAATTATCACTCTTACCGTTGCTAGCAAGACATAGCCCTGGCGGCCCGCAGCGTCGTTGGTTGTTGCTGTAGCTGGAACTGATGTAATTTCTACGACATTTGAGGCAGGGGCCCCTTTTGTCGTATGTGGATGTGAGACCCTGCTTGATCCTGAACTGGGATTTGGTGAGTTGTTGTCTTTCCTCTCCAAGTGAAGCAACGTGTTGTGCCTTTTTTCACATTTTCTGCAATTACTTGATTTGCAATTTTTTGACGCTTGATCACTTCTGAAGCAGTTGACGCATAGTTTGCGTTGTTGTACCCAGCGTAGTCGTTCTTCTTCTGATAATTGGCGAAATTTGTTGCAGTGGTAGAGTTTATGGCTACTGTTATTGCATAATTTGCATATGCTGTGTCCATTGGATGTTATTATTGTTGAAACCGCCTTTTGTGTCGGTTTTTGCTTTGGAACGATTGCCAAATTTCGGTATGGTAACTTTTGCCAAATGTAACGACGAAGTTGACTGATTTGAAGGAGTTGGCTGATGTGAATGAGTTGGCTGATTTAAATGAGTTTGCCTAACTGTACAGTCGTTTTGTACCTTGTTAGCCATTATGGACATGCTGACCAAACGCTCTTGAACCTTGTCGTTTAACTCATAAAAACTGGCGATGTCAAAACCAGATAGTAATGGATCCTCAAAACTTTTGCATATACTGTCGTATAAGTCCTCGATCTGGTCCCAAAGTTTGTTGATCGTTGCCAGTTTGACGTCGTAGAATGAAAGTGGTTGAATTTCATCGGTAGTGGTTTCTACCTTTAAGAATCTGCTTAGAGCTATCATCCTAGCTTGTGCCTTTCTGATCAAGCCTTGGTCTTTAATTGACTCCTGCTGAAGCAATGATGAAGCACCAGTGTTTTTATCTGCTGGTAGCTTTTGTTGGGATACCGCCTTTATACGATTAGCCTCTGTTGAAAATAACTTTGTATATGAGTTTGTTAACTCACTGATTTTTGAGTAGTAGTCCTCCGTAAAATACTCATGCTCTGTCTTCAGCCTTTTAACTTCATCAAGCATACGTAATTCTGTATCCTTCGCCTCAAACTGGTCCCAAGCTTCCGATAGTCGTCTTATACGCTCCCCAAAGTATTCTGCGGTTGTTTTTCTGTCCGCAGAGTCTTTTTTGAAGTTTCGGACTATCGTTTGAATTGATTCGCCCGTTTCCAGTAGGGTATCCAGTAACAGTTTCGCCGTTGCCATTGTATATGGTAGCCTTTGCCTGTTGTTCTGTCGATTAAAATCCAGGAACTGATGAATTTGGTCACCAATGTTATGGTACCTGTTGTATATGCTCCAACAAAAAATGCTGGAACTGATGAATTTGGTCACCAATCTTATGGTGTCTGTTGTATATGCTCCAACAGAATTGCTGGAACTGATAAATTTGGTGTAGAGGATCGATTGTTGCTTGTTGTGGCCTCCACTGGTGTAGAAGGCGTTATAGCGTTGGACTGCTGTCCAAGTGTTTGAGGTTGCGTGTTTAGATTGTTGAAAGCCCCTTACCACTGGTGGGGGGAAGCTTAAAACAGTGTCAGGGTCACCAAAATGTTTATATTAGTGGAACTCAATCCAAGCGCATGAACTTGGACTGACATTAATTTTGTTTTGTTTAGAAATTCCCTTCAAGCACTTGTTACTTTCCTAAATTACACTGACTTACAATTTATGGCCTTTTAGCCAATAGGAACAAGAATGCTAAAACTTGCTGAGTTACCATAATTGCTTTAAAAATTGTATAAAATTTACGGCTTTTTTTTTAATATTCATGGGACAATTTTAATTCCCGCGTGTAATCTGAACCACTTAACATTAAGGTGGCTCACACAATGAAGGTAAATATTAGGGTATCTCAATTACCACAAGTCTGAACAAGCTTAGAATCAAATTTATAATTTTTTTCGAAAATTTAATATTCATATGTGTAAATTAATGTGTACGTAGCTCATGGATCATTTAGTACCTACTTCATACATGAATTTTACAGGCGATGAGCCAAAAGGTAATGTATGGACTCAATAAACTTTTATTGAAAAAAAAGTTTTTAAAAATATTTTAAACCTTATGATATATAACGTGGTCATAGTTGCCAGCCGAGAACTTTACCCCTGAGCTATCAACGCATATAATTTTTGATTGCTAAAAACTTAAATGTTGTGCTTCGTTTTTCGTTAGTGTTGTTAAAATATACATACATTACCCTTTTGCTTACAAAAAAACACAAAGTAATGTATCTAAAAATAGATTTTCAAGTTTATAGTACTTTAAAGTACATTTATAAATCATATAATACGTAACCAATAATCGGTAACTTATTACTCTATGCTTGCAAATAATGCAAAATGTAACGAGCTATCATGACAAGGTGTCGCATGAGTATATCGCACCCATTACCAAAGTTTTGCTGGGAATTTTAAATTTTACAATAAAATTACTAAATCTACAGATTTATTTGTAATTATATCGAGAAGTAGATTTTTTAAAAAATGTCAACCTGGTCTATATTTACTAAATGCATGCCTGGATACTTCCAAGAAACAAATATTTTGTCCGTTTTGCTCTATCTCGATCCATTTTTAAATAGAGATGAGCTAGTTTAAATTTTTTGCCATTTAGCTTTATCTCCCTTGGTTTTCAAAATATTAGCCATTTTCAAAAATCATGAAGGGACGAAATGGCTCCATATTTAAAATCCCCAAAACAATAACAGTGACATCTACGGGGTAATATTGAAGCAGACATAAAATTTTTTTTTTTTGTGTAAGGCTTAATAACCGTTTCATGCGATTAGTGTTTTTAGATAACGGAATTTTAAAATTATTTGGCTAGGCTATTTTCATATTATATAATGTAGTAATAATATGAAAATAGCCTAGCCAAATAATTCGTTAGGTTTTTTTTTTCAAATAATGTCATTACGTTGTCTTCAGTTTAACGGTATTTTTAGTTATTTTGTTATTAGTATTGCAAGGTTAACGATAGTCCTTTGAAAGTGTTTTTAATCTTTAAGGGTATTTTGGGGATATTAAATAGTTATCAATAATTTTAAAAATCAATACGGCTATGTAATATGAAGAAATAAATAAAATAAAAATATTGTACTAAATGAAAATAATAATAAACTTTGTTTCAACAAAAAACTAGTTCAAAAATTGTCAAATCCATTTGAAACGCTTTTTACTATCAGTATCAATCTGAGGTATTATTTTAAGGCTAGTTTTTATTACAGTTATATCTAACATTTTGTTTCCGTAAATTTGGTTTAGAAGCCAATTCTATTGATTCTGTTCAAGTTGAACCAATTATAGATTAAGAGAGTTTCGGATCGATTCTAATGTATGAATGATATTGTGTTCTATTCTTAAATGACAAAGTTCAACCTTTCCAATAAAACCAGAAATTTGAAAAAATAATCAGTCCTTTTTTAAAGCGGAATATATATATATATGTATATAAATATATGTATATATATATATATATATATATATATATATATATACAGTGAGTGACAATACAATGGAAACTTTTTAAAAAAATATTTATTTCACATTTAAATTTCAAAAAGTTTAAAACAAAAGATAATTCTATAATTTTTTTTCATTACTTTTATGACTAGTACATATTTTGATTAAAATAAGGAAAAATATTTACATTAATAGTAAAACTTTACCAAAAATAACAATAATTCAAAAGTATTATTTTTTATGGATTTGGCAAAACATTGGAAACTTTTACGATTCTTAACTTAAATATATGTTGTCACTCTGCCTGTTCAATATTTTGTAGGGTATCCATTATTTTTAATAACTGCTTCACAACGTCGAGGCATGGAACCAATTAAAGTATCAATAGTTTCGGCTGGAATTTTTTGCCACTCCGAAGTTACTGCATCTGTAAGGTCAGCCTTTTTAGAATAGTTTTTCGATCTTATTTTTCGATCTACAATTTCCCATAGATTCTCTATTGGGTTGAGATCTGGTGATTGGGCTGGCCATTTCAAAACACTAACTCCGTTTGATTGTAACCACTCGTTTACAACTTTGGAGGTGTGTTTTGGATCGTTGTCGTGTTGAAATTTCCAGACTAGTGGCATGTTTTCTTCCGCATATGGATACATTACATCGTTTAAAATAGTTTTGTATCCAGCTCCAGTTAGAGTTTCGGTAATGACATGAATTGGTCCCATTCCTTGACCCGAAAAGCATCCCCATACCAAAATATTGCCACCGCCAAACTTAACAGTTTTGGTTGTATATTTGGGGTCCAATCTTTTTCCTTTCGGTCGTCTTACATAAGTTCTTCCGTCATGACCTCTTAAGTTGTATTTGGACTCATCGGAAAAAAGTACAGTATTCCACTTCTGTCTAGACCAATTTATATGCTCTTTGGCAAATTTAATACGAGCAATTCTATTTTTTTCTGATATCAGTGGTTTTTGACAGGTCGGTAGCAACCAAGACCAGCCTCTTCAGCACGCCGTGCAACAGTTCGTTGACTTATTTCCAATTTTAAATTGTTGATGACCTCTCGGGGAAGCATTTTTGGGCACTTTTTAAACTCTCTTGCTATTAACTTGTCTTGTCTTTGAGTAGTTTTTCGAGGCCTGCCTCCTAAATGCTGCGTTTTCACCGTACCTTTTTCACGATATTTCTTAATGATTTTTGAAATTATTGACTTATTCATTGAGTATTTTTCACATATTTCTTTTTGTTTAAGTCCAGCATTAAAATCACTAATTATTTTAAGTTTTAGCTGTTCACAAAATTTAACTCTAGCCATTTTCAAATCAATTTATTTACAAATGTTATAAAACTAAAATAATGTGTTTTTTTATATGCTTTTGAACCTGAAATTACCTAAAATTATAAATAAATATGTAACGGTAATTTTTTGGAATATTTCTTTTAATATTCTCTTTTATTTTTCTTACTTTTCATCATCTTTTGTAACTCGCCTTAGAAGTTTCCAATGTTTTGCCAACACCATAAAAATTATCTATTTTTCATTTTTGCAATATTCTCATTACATATTGTTTCAAGAGATTTAATATCATTTTATTTTAAGAGAAAACATAACAAAGAGTAATTAACAAAAAAAAACTATTCAATTATCATTTTGGAAAAAAAAATAATTTAAGAGCAAAGTGCAGGAAACTGGAATTATTTAAAAGTTTCCATTGTATTGTCACTCACTGTATATAGAGCAATTCCATATGAAAGCGATCACCTTTTGGACGACCCCTCTCCGATTTTAAAATAAATAGTCTCAATCGATTGCCCAGCAAAAAATAATGTACCTACATATTTTTTTTTTTATAGTGACTGGTTTAGTGGTGGTGTACACCACTGTCATGTGACAAAATTGAAGAATTCTTCATAAGGGAGCTCATTGAAAGTTGTTTAAAAAAAAAAAACTACTAAAGCGATCGCATATGCATTGCGATATATATATGCATTGCCCATACTTTGAAGACATCTGTATATACAGCCAAAAAAGTCCCTATAAAATGCGCTGTGTCCAGTAAAATGTCTTCAGAGTAAACACTAGAATAACGAAAAGTTTAAGGACAGTCCCCAAAGTAACAAAATGTCTTCATAGTAACTTGTGGAACGAAAACCCGTCCCCGCAACATATGCTGTGCATATATATATATATATATATTCATTGCGCATACTTTGAAGACATCTGTGTATACAGCCAAAAAAGTCGCTATAATATGCGCTGAGTCCAGTAAAATGTCTTCATAGTAACTTGTGGACGGGTTTTCGTTCCACAAGTTACTATGAAGACATTTTGTTACTTTGGGGACTGTCCTTAAACTTTTCGTTATTCTAGTGTTTACTCTGAAGACATTTTACTGGACACAGCGCATTTTATAGGGACTTTTTTATGCATTGCCCATACTTTGAAGACATCTGTATATACAGCCAAAAAAGTCCCCATAATATGCGCTGAATCCAGTAAAATGTCTTCAATGTAAACAGTAGAATAACAAAAAGTTTAAGGACAGTCCCCAAAGTAACAAAATGTCTTAATAGTAACTTGTGGAACGAAAAACCGTCCTCGCAGCATGTGCTGTGCACATATATATATATATATATATATATATATATATATATATATATATATGTGCACAGCGCATGTTGCGGGGACGGGGTTTCGTTCCACAAGTTACTATGAAGACATTTTGGTACTTTGGGGACCGTCCTCAAACTTTTAATTATTCTACTGTTTACACTGAAGACATTTTACTGGATACGGCGCATATTATAGGGACTTTTTTGGCTGTATATACAGATGTCTTCAAAGTATGTGAAATGCATATATATATATGTGTACAGCGCATGTTGCGGGGACGGGTTTTCGTTCCACAAGTTACTATGAAGACATTTTGTTACTTTGGGGACTGTCCTTAAACTTTTCGTTATTCTAGTGTTTACTCTGAAGACATTTTGCTGGACACAGCGCATTTTATAGGGACTTTTTTGGCTGTATATACAGATGTCTTCAAAGTATGGGCAATGAATATATATATATATATATATATATGTGCACAGCGCATGTTGCGGGGACGCACAAGTTACTATGAAGACATTTTGATTCTTTGGGGACTGTCCTCAAACATTTCATTAATCTACGGTATACACTAAAGACAATTTACTGAATACAGCGCATATTATAGGGACTTTTTTGGCTGTATATACAGATGTCTTCAAAGTATGAGAAATGCATATATATATATATATATATGCATTTCACATACTTTGAAGACATCTGTATATACAGGCAAAAAAGACCCCGTAATATGAGGTGTATCCAGTAAAATGTCTTCAGTGTAAACAGTATATATATATATATATATATATATATATATATGTATTAATTTTGCATACTTTGAAGACATCTGTATATACAGCGAAAAAAGTCCCTATCATATGCCCTGTATCCAGTAAAATGTCTTCAGTGTAAACAGTAGAATAATGAAAAGTTTGTGGACAGTCCCCAAAGTAACAAAATGTCTTCATAGTAACTTGTGGAACGAAATCCCGTCCCCGCAACATGCACTATGCATATATATACATATATATATATATGTGCATAGTGCTTGTTGCGGCACATGTTGCGGGGACGGTTTTTCGTTGCTCAAGTTACTATGAAGACATTTTGTTACTTTGGGGACCGTCCTTAAACTTTTAATTAATGTACTGTATACACTAAAGACATTTTACTGTATACAGCGCATATTATAGAGACTTTTTTGGCTGTATATACAGATGTCTTCAAAGTATATGTAAATCACATATATTTATATATATATATATATATATATATATATATATATATATATATATATATTTAGAATATTTACTCACATTAAAAATATGTTTTTTTATTTAATATTACTTACAGACTATAAATAAATACATTAAATTTTAAATAAAAATTAATTTATTTCTAAAGGAACAACTATGATTTAAAAAAATTGTATAATAAAAAGTTTCTAAAACTAGATTTTGATGTCATCATTAAAATTTCATAAATTATAATCTTTAAATGTCCTTATTATGGAACTATTTAAGATATAATTAAAATGAATACATTTTTCAAAAAACATCATTATTACAAAGATTTCTACAAGGTACATTAAAAGAAATTTTCTCCAAAAGACTCGAGCAATCAATCTTACCATTAATTAAATCAAATATAAATAACATTGATTGTATTTTGCGTCGACTTTTCAACATTTCTTATCCTAAATGCATACAACGAACTTCATGAGGTAATGAATACTTAATAAATTTTCTTTATATTCTTTCAATACGTTCAAAATGAATATCAGCATGAGGGCTCCAAATTATTGCACCATACTCTAATTGAGACCTGACATATGATGTGTATAATACTGTTACAGAAATTGTATTTACTCGTAGAAAAACAAATCCCCATATGTTAGCCCTGAAATGTAAAACATTTAAATGGCAACCCTTCACCATAACTAATGTTTCTTATGTCAAACTGTAAAAGAACATTCTCAAAGTTGCCAGTATGCAGCTTCCAGACGGTGCTGCCATATTCTAGTTATTTTAACCCGCATATATAAAAACGCCAGCAAGTGGAAAAGTAGTTCAGTTCATAAGTAAAACGCAGAGTGTGAAGAACTTAAGTGTGGCTAACGTTTAGTCTATCTACATGTGTTTTTCTGTAATTTTTAGTGACTGTTATAAATAAATAGAGCTATAAATAATTTCAAACAGTGTTTATTATTTGCAATATAGAAAGAACTCGATTTATTTAAAAGGTAAATAAATCAACGATTTTATAAAGGGTAAAATCGTAACAATTGGTGTCAGAAGTGGGATTGCAAAATAATAAGCAGTCATGAAATTGGAGGAACTTAAGGTGGAACAGCTCAAGAGGGAATTGAGCAAATTGCAAAGAGGCTCATAGAGGAATTTAAGCGGCGTAACATTGACATTGCAACGTACGAATTTGATGAAAAAGAAGAAATGGAGGTTAGTATCCGTAAAACAGAAGCTAACATGGAGTTAAGCACAATGTTGGCCACTATGATGGATAACAATAAGAAATTGTTAGAAACTTCTAGAGCAGACAACGAAAAATTGTTAGCTAAGCTTCAGGAAACTTCTAAGGCAGACAACGAGAAACTGCTAACTAAAAAGGAAATGAAACTGCTAGAAACTTCTAGAGCAGACAACATGAAAATGTTAGAAGCTTCGAGAGCAGACAACGAGAAACTGTTAGCTAAGATGGAAACGAAACATCGGGAGCAGACAACGAGAAATTGTTAGCTAAGGTGGAAGAAAAGCTTCAATAATCTTCTAGAGCCACTAATGAGAAAATGGATAGATTTGACAAGAAGTTGTCCGACTTAGAGATCGGCGTGGAAGTACAAGCCAAAGATATTGAGAGAAAACTACAAGATCTAGAAAATAAAGTAAATAATTTTCAATGTCAAGAGGGTCCAGTACGAATTATTCAGGAAAGTTCTAGTAGAGCAAAGGCCCCTACTTTTGATGGCAGTTGATTCTGGCCTTAAAAGGAAACGCTGCAGAAATTCTAGAAAGTGTGTCAATCACCTGCAGAAATAATTATGACGACATAATGGTGGGACTGCAGCGAAAGTATGGTGGCGAACACAAAAAAGAAATATACAGAATGGAACTAAGATGTAGACTGCAGAAAGCAAATGAGTCGTTGCAGGATTTTGCAACAGAAATTGAGCGGTTGGTGCAGCTGTCGTATCCGGGAGAAAATCCATTATTAAATGAATTCAAAATTGAAGCATTTGTGAAGGGAATTCATGATCCTGATGTAAGGTACGCGGTGTGTGCTACAAGAAAATCGTCCTTTGCGGAAACTCTTTCATTCGCGCTGTCACAGGAGACTGCGAATATAATTGCTAAGCCGCAAATATTTAATGTGCGGAACCTCGGAGTAATTAAAGAAAAAGATATAAGCACTATGTTAGCAGATGGGTTCAAAGAGATGCTCACAGAGCTAAACTGCCGAGCACCAAGAAAAAGCTCCTGCCGGTTAATCAATTAGCACTGGAGTCACCGTTAAAACAGTTAGTACTGCGGGACACGATCCAGTTCAAACAAGCGAGGGCCCAACAATCTCCATATAAATGATACAGCAGGGAAAAAGCAATCTTACTGCTTGCGGATATATTAACGGCAGAAAGCACATTTGTACTATAGACACAGGAGCATCACAGTCTGTCATCATACCCGATTTAGTTAAGGAGGCAATTGAACCATTGTATGGGGTGAGACTTCGCACAGCTACTGGGGAGACTGGTACTGTCTATGGCAAAGTGAATGTAAAACTAAGGATTTCCAACGTAAGCGTCAACCATGTATTTATTGTTGCCGATATTGTGGACGAAGTAGTCAATGGTGCAGATTTCATGATTATTCACGGCATTAATCTGCATATGGGGCAAAAAGTTATGATTAGGCGGAATGTTGAAATAACCCTTGATGTCGGATATGAGAGCAAGGTTCAAGTAAGAAAACCGGTTACCATTAAGCACAGCAAGGGTAGGAAGCATGGCAAACACAGTCCAAAGGCTGAGGGAAAAGACCGTATCGTGGACTTTCGACAAACGCATATTGAGTAGAGTGAAGCCTGGTCAGCGGCGCAACGGAGTGACCCCATGTTGGCAAAGATTATATCAGCCAAAGAAGAAAATAGGAGGCCTATTATATTAGCATATCTGCTCGCGGGTCCGCGAAAGTCCGCTGATGAAGGCATATTGGGCCCAGTCCAACAGTCTACGGGTAATAAATCACTGCTTATACCGTACATGGGAAAGTGCCGACGGCAAAAATGTGGCCAATTTAATTGTGGTGCCGCCATCTAGAATAAACGAGGTATTGAAGGAGTTCCATGACGGTCCCAGTGGTGGTCATCTTGGTGTCACAAAAACCATAGAGAAGTTGAAAAAACGGTTTTTCTGGGTCGGCTGTCAACAAGCTGTAGGCAATTGGATAGCAAATTGCGCGCAATGCATCGCAGCTAAAGTACACTCACCAAAAAAAGTCTTTAATGGCAACTGAAAATTTTGCTATTACTACGGGAAATTCTGCTAATTTGAGCCCAGCGGTATTTTTTGCTAATCTTAGCAACACATGTCTGCTAATCTTAGCAACACATGTACAATGAAATTAGTAGAAAAATTAGTAGCCGCTACTAAATTTTAGTAGACTTTTTGTAAAGTGGAATTTAAAATCTGTTTGCTAAAATCAGCAAAAAAAATTACTAAATATTATTAATATTAGTAAAAAGCTTTGAATTTATTTTTCTTATCGAGCATCAAAAATTTTGATTATATTTTTTAAAAAACGAATTAATCATTTTGTTTTAATTTGGTAATTTCTGTTTTGAAAAATATTTTGGTCAATTTTTTTTTTACTTTTAAGGTTAAATTTTAATTGTTTTTAGGGCGGATTTTTAGAACTAAAAAACCTTTCTAGTGCTTTTTTTAAGTGGATGTCCTCTTTTTGACATAAGTCGGTATCTTCACTTCCGATCCCTTTTTTAATATATGTAACATTTTAAAGAAATTCAAGTTTGTAGGTGTAAGTTTTAATTAGAAATAATATTTCCTTCAATATCCACTTTTTTAAAATTAGTAATATTTTTTGCTAATTTTAGCAAATCGGTTTTCAAAAATTTGTAAAATGATTTCTGAAATTAGCAACAAAAATTTGTAAATATTCTGTAAAAATTCTGTAATTTGTAAAATGTAAATATCAAAAAGATTTGATATACTAAAAATCAGTACAAAAATAGTACAGTGCGATTGAAAACCGTTTACAAATTTTTCTACTAACTTTGTTTTCTGAGTGTACCAGTTAGAAGAAGTCGTGGACAACTTCAGGAGTACAAATCGAACGCTCACGACTCCACCTCCTGGACACCTGCAAGAACAATCTTTGGAGCGGAACTCAAATTGCATGGAAATTTAGAATTTGGCGTTAAGCCCGCCGCAACAGACAGTGAAAACGACAACTCTTACCAGGGACAAGAAGACCTCAACAAACGTCAGGAGTTCGTCTGCAATCGAATTAAAATGGTCAGCGATAGGATGAAGGCGAGGTACGATCGAGCATCTAATTATGAAGGATTTAATGAGGGCCAGCTGGTTCTGCTGTTTAACCCGCAACGAAAAAAAGGATTATCTCCCAAACTACAAACGCATTGGGAAGGACCCTTCAGGGTGATTAAAAGGTTAAATGATGTGGTATATAGAATACAGAAATATCAGAGCCAAAAGTCTAAGATGAAGGTTGTGCATCTGGAACGACTAGCTGATTATGGGAAGGGGAAAACTATGTCTGTTCGGGATGAACAGACTTAAGTGGGCGGCAGTGTTACAGAAATTCTATTTACTCGTAGGAACACAAATCCCCATATGTTAGTCCTGAAATGTAAAACAATTAAATGGCAACCCTTCACCATAACTAATGTTTCTTATGTCAAACTGTAAAAGAACATTCTCAAAGTTGCCAGTATACAACTTCCAGTCGGAGTGCCATATTCTCGTTATTTTAATCCGCATATATAAAAACGCCAGCAAGGTGGCAAAGTAGTTCAGTTCATAAGTAAAACGCAGAGTGTGAAGAACTAAAGTGTGGCTTACGTTTAGTCTATCTACATCATGTTGATAAAGTGTGCTATTAAAGTGTTTTTCTGTAATTTTTAGTGACTGTTATAAATAAATAGAGCTATAAATAATTTCAAACAGTTTTTATTATTTGCAATATAGAAAGAACTCGATTTATTTAAAAGGTAAATAAATCAAGAATTTTATAAAGGGTAAAATCGTAACAATACTTTTAATGTATAGGGATCTGAAAAATCCCTACAAATTTCTTCTATTAAATGCAAGTGTGGAGTAAACATTTGGAATCATTATTTTCAAATGAGGCAAAAAAGTGGATTTTCTTTATTTCTTCTTCGCACTTATGTCTTGTTTTTATCATACTAGCTCTTTTTTAGTACACTCGTATAATAAGTCCTAAAGCTAGAGCTGTAATTGACCTAAGTTCCTTAAGTTGGCTTAGGCATACGCCGAACTTGTGTAACAATCTTAAGAAAAAAAAATTGTTTAAGGAATTCTAATATCTCTTGATTAAAAAAAGTATTATAACTTTGTCAATTTTTAACCGATTAACACGAATAAGAGATTGTTTTACCCTCGTAGGAAATCAAAAAGTTTAAAAAAATTGAAAAATTTTTATTTTATTGAAAAAATCTCTACATATTTATATTAATAGTATACCGGAAGTATATATATTTGGAAAGAGCAAGTTCATGTCTAATTAATGTCGTTGACCATTTCGAAATCAGTTAAAAAATGACTGTGGTAGAAAAGTTTAAGTGCGCCAGTCCAAAAAATACTCTTTTCCCCATATCTCGAAATTTTGAGGGTATATTGCAACTTATAAAACCGGTTATATAATACACTCATCTAGACCTATAACCTACACTAGGTCATATTCCAAGTTCTTGAAATTTTTTTTACTACAACTTTGTCAATTTTTATTCGATTTACACGGTTTACTCAGAAGGACACTGAATTTAAGATTATTGTTGTTTTAAAAGAAGATTCGAAAAAAACCCTCGTAAAAAATGAAAAAATTTAAAAAAAAACTGAAAAATTTTTATATTTTTGAAAAAATCTCTACACATTAATATAAATAGTATACGGGAAGTATATATATTTCGAAAGAGCGCGTTCAATTCTAATTAATGCCGTTTCGAAATCGGTTAAAAAATTACTGAGTTAGAAAAGTTTAATTGCGCCAGTCCAAAAAAAATACTATTTTCCCCTATATCTCGAAATTTTGAGGGTATATTGCAACTTATAAAACCGGTTATATAATACACTCAGCTAGATCTACAACCTACACAAGTTCTTTTTCAGTGTAGCACCGCAGAGGTATCTTGTATCAAATTATTACTCTTATTAGCAAAATTTGACTTAAAGTAATTTGCAAAAAAGTTTACAATACCATCAGGTTTATCAGATTTTATAAATATGATATAAGAGATTTTATAATATTTGCCATCAAATCTGAGATACAGTTATGGTTGATTTGATTTCATATCATGATAATTTTTAATGATATGTAATATATAATTATATATTATTATATGTGGTTCCATATGAATAGTATATAATCGCAGCTAAAGAGACAATTTTTTTGTGTTCTTTTTTTATTTATAAATAATAAAATTAAATTAATTTATTAATTATAAGAAAACAATTTCCCACGGAGAAGTCACCCAATCTGGTGACGAAATATTGGGATAAATAAATATTTATAATTAATTTTTTATAAATAAAAGATCTTTAGCTCGATGAGGAATATTACATATATATATTATATTTTTATATTTTATATAGAATCAGATAAGTAAAGGAACAATTTATTTTCATAAACTCAGTCATTATATGTAGCATTTTTCCCATGTTTTTTCTAAAAATATATGCTGGAACTAATTTGATCTGCAATTTTTTAGGATTAAATTAGATCTTACTAAGCTCCCAAATATATTTCTGGATCTAATTTGATCTGCCATTCGTCGGATCAATTAAAATCTTACTAAATCCCCAAATATATTTTGTTGCCGTTTTTCGGATCAAACACTATCAGTTAAATTTTACAGCAGATATTAAAGAATATCAAATTGATTATAACTCGGGTTTGAGATTACCCGAGTAATAATTAAAACCCTCACTAAAAAAATTGTTAATGTATATTTATGGCATTAACGTTAAACAGAACAATAAACTTAAAAATAAATTCATCCGTCACCAGAAAACGCGACCAAAATAACGACGTACGACCGCGACTGCACAAACTGTCATGTTTATTTTAGTATAAAGAGTACCGTAGAGATTCTTTACTTTCCAGTGTCACATTTCCTTATTAGCGAACCAATTTTTTTTTCAGTTTTTATATTTTAAATTTATAAATATTTTAATAAAAATTTAGTTGCAAACATACTAAGATGGTTTATAGTGCGTTGATCATTTTTCAGTATACAAAGAGAACATATCGAGGGCTTATATTCAATACCGTCTATCTACAAAAACACAATTTTTCAGGAGAGCCAAAAAACTGTTTTATTCGCAAATAAGCAACAATTTTGATGAACTTATGTTCTACAAAATTAACAGAATGTGTCTAACAAACGTTCTAACTAAAAAGTTTCTTGAAATTTGCGTTATTTTAGCTTCTATGATAGAAAGACGGTATTGCCTCAAAAATGAAATCATTGTGCATGAAAATAATATGTAGATAGACGGTATTGCCTTATTTTCAAATTAAGTTTGTATTACGGTTTTTGTATGGGGACCCCGAAAAAGGTGGGAGATAGGGGGTAGATATGTTCACAAGAAATGTTGGGGATAGAAAAATAGTAGGACTTGTTCTAGGGAGCTAGGGGTTGTTTTTGACTAGTTTTTGTTTTTGGTATGGGTGTGTCAAAAAGGGGGTGTCAGATAGAGGGTAGGTGTGTTCAGAAGAATTGTTTAACCAGTTAAAATTCAAAGACTATCTTTTTTATAATTTTTTATTATAATTTTTACTGCGCGTGGCTAAGATTATCATAGAAGTAGTGATACTCCTCTGGAATAACCGCCTTTAACTCCTGTAAATGTTTCCATTTGTTTTGCTGAATTGGTAGTCGACCGGTATACAACTGTTTTGGTTCTATGTGACCTTCATATTGCTTTATTCTAATAGGTAGTTCAGTGTAATTATGATTAAAATTTACTTTAAACTTAATGGTACCACTTGGGGAATATAAGAGAGATCTTAGTTGGGATACTGTCGGATCATTTTTTGCTCGACCAGGTCTAATACTGGAAAATCGAATAAAGTTTATATCCTTATAGTTCTTAAAAAAATCATACTTTAAATGTAATGCATCAAATGGCATTTTAATAATTTTGTTTTTGATTTTGACTATTTTGCGGGCATCTTTGGTTACCCTGACGTAGTCGTATGGCAAATATATGGTTTGATTTTTCAACTTAGCCTCTATCTTTGCATGGGCACTGTCACACTCCATCTGGGTGTGTCCTTTCTGCAAGTATTTTTGTTCAATGATTTTGTTGTTTTCTATTGAAAAATTGGACAAAGCATTCGACAAAAAGTGATTACGCTTTTGGTAACCGCAACCATCTGTTAGACAGTGTGTTGACAAATGGTGCATTATGCACGAAATAAACGTCGGAGCGGAGAGGGGTCCATCAGTCTCTTTCCACCAGTAATTTGTACATTGATGCGTAGCGAGATTGTACACGGTAAAGTTGTGCACTTGTAGGCGTGTTTTATAATAAATGGCTGAGGCGTTAATGTCAGGGCAAAGCTTTGCCGCTTGTGCATCAATGGTGAACACGTGACATCGTCCCTCTTCAGCTGCAAGTTTCTCTTGTTGTTTTTCAAGTTGAGCCCCTTGTTTATCCATAATATGTACATCGTATTCTTCAATTTTTATTTGCTTGGCCTTAAACCCCACACAAGTATCGCAATGATCTTTGCGAGGCATAAAGAGCGCTTAATTTTGTTCGGCAAAAACTGTAGAAAATGTAAAAATTGAAACGGGCTTTTCTGCCTTCTCGGCACATTTTTCAAGGTAATCTTTAAAAATATCTGCTTTGGTTTTATTTAAAAGTGGTTGCTATGTATATTTTAGTTGTGTCCTTGCGACAATAATGGCTTTCCATCTTGTCTAAGTTCTGCAGATATTTAGACAAGAAAATTTTACAACCGCCCTTCTGGGCGGTGACGCCAAATCGGCTTATCGTTCGCATTAAGCCATCCTTTAACCATGGCAATACGTAAATATAGCGTTGATAAAAACATGAATCGGCATACCTGCAACGCAAATTCGTTTTGTGGTAGTTTAAACATAAAGCTGTTCTGTTTTCTACTGTTATCTACAGTGGTTCTTTTTTTGATAATCTTTGTTACACACATCTTTACAAACTCTCGCTTTGCTTCCCAAGTCTTGTTCCAAAATGATTCAAAAATTTGTTTTCTTGTTCTCTCATTAAAGTTTTGGCAGTGTCTTACATTACTGTTTCTACAAATGCGCGATGAACAAGTTGGGCCTATTTTTCTTTCTGCTTTTGGGGAGTTCTGTTTGAATCCTGCATCAGCAGTTGAAAATCCTAAATATTGTTGTCCAAGCATTCGCTTTCGACCATTTGCACTCCGTTTTTTGACGTAGATATATGGACTCGTTTAGATCTGTTGTGTATGGGCACATTTTGGATAACTTTTTCGTTTTCGGAATCTGGTTAAAATTTTGGTGTAAATGTGAGAAATTATTAGGCACATACTTTCATGTAGTTTGATATTACTTGCAGTTACGAACCTGTAATATATACGCCCTCAATATCTTCGTCATTTGAAGATACGTAATCGTATGCAATACGTTGTAAGGAGTTACAAGTAGCGTTTTTTTTCTGGACATATATATCGGACATTTTAACCTTCAACCATAACAATCAATCAATCAATCAATGTAATCGATGTAAGTGTGTACATTACTTACCCACGCTGAAATTCTGGAATCACACAATAATAATCTCAAAAGTATTTATAAAATGAATTTCTCATTACGAACAAAAAATTGCTTTTAATTTTTTCGGATAAAATCTGAAATATGGTAAAAATGTCAGAAAAGCAATAGGTAACTTAGATTTTAAATCGAGGCGAAGTGGTAAATTTCAAATCAGTATCAAATTAGTACATTCTTGCTTGTGTTTTTGAGTTTTTGCGTTTGAATTCATTTATTTGCATACTCATTTGTAGCTAGAAAATAACATAAAGGGCACACCACCGCATACACAGGGTATTATGGTAGGTATTGATCGTTCGACAAGAGAAGTATGTATCCGAAAAACGAACAGTGAATAAATAAATATCAAACAGAGAAATAGCCTAAAATTAAATAAAACGACAAAATTCTATGATGTAGATAGACGGTATTGCCGTCATAAAATTCATAAATAAGTATCTTTGTAGATAGACAAATGATAAAATACAGGATATATAGTACTAAAAATAGTTTTTTTAAACTGAAATTTTTACAGTACATGCAGATGGTGTCAGAGATGAGTTTGGCATAAAAAAAAATTTCGTCAAAATGTAGATAGACGGTATTGAATATAAGCCCTCGATATATATAAATAAATACCTAATAAAAATAAATGGAAGTGATTCTTAAGGAATTAATTTTTCATTGATTCCAAAGCATCGTTTAGTTCTGTTAATCCTCTTCTAAGGCAGTTCTTTTTCACAATTTCCAAAAATGTGATTTTTAATGAAATTTAACTATTTCAAATCTATGACTGGTAACTTCTTTAAAAAACAACCAAAGTTAAACATATATATATATTTTATTTTTTTTTCGTATGGATCAAACCAATAATAAGCTGACGAAATGTTAACATATTATTTCTGTAAAATTAAGTTATTTTAAATGTATATAAATTCCAATTTTTATGTACTACTTACTATCTTTGGAAAATTAAGCTATTGTAAACTGCTCCAATTTGGAAATCACTGTTCTAGAGTAACAGAAAATTTTAATCTTTCTGTTTACGTCGTCTCTTATTTGGATTTACTTTATTTTTTAGTAAAAAACTTGCAAATATTTTTTCTGTTAAAATTTATTTGTCCATTTATTTAACTTTTGGTTGTTAAATGTCATGTTTTTCGTTGTGCATTTGCTGTATTTATTTTGTGACATGTTGTTACTTTGGCGTCAGAGTTAAAAATGCAATTATCGTTGCCATGAAAACTGCTAACAATTTGTTAGCAAGTTTAAGATATTCTCCATAGTTTAGTGGTATTATACAAGTCTATAAAAAATGGTTTACAGATGTTATTTTAATTTATTATAAACAGTAAGATGACACTTAGTTTATGACTTTTTGCTATTATAACCTCCTAAAGTCACGTTAAAATAATTTGTTTTAAATTATCACCATCCGCACACGACTTATCAATATTATTCTTTAGATTAAGTAAGGTTTGGCTGGCTGGTTGCACTCTAAAAAATACATTGAAATTTACAGCTATATTTTGTGTATCTTTTTATTTAAAACCACACATAGTGCTTTAAATTAAGCACGAAATGTTTAAAAAATTATTTAGTCCACTTTTATATACAAAGTTATAAATTTTGTATTATTCACAAACATATTTTATAGTAAAATAAAAATAATTACGAGCAAATTTGTATTATATTTTAATTTTCCACATTTGTGCCTAATTCTAAAATAGTTTGCGTTTAACTAAAATTTGTCAAAAAATTATTTGTTATTGAAAAAATGTATTCATTTGCAAATCTTATTGAAAAGGGCTATAAAATTAACCCAATTTCTCTAACATTATTGGATATAACGGCATTTTATACGACGGATCTGAGCCTGTAAACTTTAAGTTGGCGGTAAGTATGTTAAGCGTTATTTGTAGAATAAATAATCAGGTTCTAATAGCAGTTTTTGCAGATGACGAAGCATTTATAAAAGACGCCAATCAAGATATTCCCTCAATGCTAACTCTCGAAACGTTGAAGAATCATTTTAAAAGATGGAGCCAATATTTGAATATTCAGCAGATTCGGTGTTTTTCAGTTGTTAATTATAATTACGTATATATGTATTATAAATTATGTAACTATAAATTAAAGGTTCAAACAATCTTGTGGTTTTTTTAACCGCGTTTTTTACAAAATCGAGAATTAATTATTATTAGTATGTTTCTAAGCATTTAAATGCATCTATTCTCATGAATTTGTGTTCTATTAATCTCATAAATATGAAATTTACACACATGTACAGTATTGAAACAAAATTCCCAGAGCCTTAGAATTCTGATTCTGGAGATTTCCTTCAGATCGCGGAATAGATAATCTCCCAAGCACATAATATGCTCCGCCATCACTCTGTCCCCCGGTTCACCACAAAATCTACAATTGCCACTCGTGAGCTTACCTGCTCTCTTGGCAAGAACCACAGTCCAGCACTGACCCGTCAGTGGCACTTCCAGAATTCCACAATCACTTCTGGTTAAGGATAACAGAAGACCCGTCACCGCAATCACTTCTGGTTAAGGATAACAGAAGACCCTTCGCCGCAATCACTTCTGGTTAAGGATAACAAAAGACCCGTCGCCGCAAGCTTTCTGGTCAAGGATAACAGAAGACCCGTCGCCTTAGGATCGTTAAACTTCCACATAATCCTCGACACCCTGTACGTACACTCACAATATTATTTCGCTTAAAACAACTTAAAATACATATTAAATTAATCGAAAATACAATCAAAAAGAGGACTACTGATTTTCCATTATATTTAACCCATTTTGTTGTTTATTTTTAATCATTGTTTAATAAACGACAAAAGTAAAAACAATAGAAAGTCGTTTAAAATAACCATCAAATTTTTACCGACAAAAAGTTAGAAAAAAATACTTTTGTGGTTTGTTTTTCAAATTGAAAGTTTTTTTGTTTGCATGTAATTACAAAACAGAACATAACACATGCAGATGTATATATTTTTATTGGCTTTGTGTGTATGTATACTTGAATAATTTCTTGTAATTTTTATTGAAATAATTTTGTATATATACAAACTATTTTGGTAAAAAAACAAAAAGGAATTATATGAATTTCTATTTTTTGAAGCAGAAAACATAAAATTTAAATTTAACTGAAAATAAGAACTCCTACTGAATGTCTGTAAAATTTTATAGTTTGTTTTTTAAATGACTGATTCAAATAGTTAAAAAATATATTTCTATGAATTTCAATTGATTCTTCGTTTAAAAACAAACTTTACGTATTACTTTTTAAATAAACTACAGTCGGTAACGGAAAATATATTGTGAGTGTACCGGTATTCCACCAAATCGCCTCCAATCTGCCCATTACAGTGGAGTTTTAAAAACTGGAGTGGCTCACGAATTTGCATTGCCCTTTCGCCAGGCAATTGGACCCAACGCAATCTCGTTACCCACAATGCCCCGGTGTCCACGAACCCAATATATGTGCAATCTCCTGTTGGACAAAGTCTACCTAAAGAGTCCTTACACTCTTGAACAATCGATGAATAGGTGAAATCCTTAAGTTACTTTCTTAAATAAGTGTTTTCCTAATATTTTAATAAAGAGTAGGATTTGATGATAAATAGAAGGCGCCTAGCTTAACGATAGCTTGGTAAGCAAATAAGCGCATTCAAATAGAAAAAATTTGTTTGAATCAAAAGGAAAAAAACATAAAATGTGTTGTATGTTGTACAAATGATGAGTGGAAAGGAGTACAAAAAAAGCATATGCCAGTTAAATGTTGTGATATCAACAACTTTTAAAAATGTTGATTTTAACATTTATGATAGTTATGAGAAAAATTTATTTTTAATTAATTAAACTAAAATAAACATATTTGTGTCCATATACGATATAAATAAAGATTTGTGAAAGGCATATTTCCCAGCATACACGAAATACTTTTTAAAACTTAAAAATAAACATCTAGTCAAATTCCTAAAGAAATTTTAAGGTATTTTTTCAGCTAGAAAATTGTGAACATAATAAAGAATTTTGCTTATAAATAAAATGCTCCATATTTAAAACGATTTGTAAGCAAACTTAAGGTTCATTCATTTACTTCTCTCAGTTAAGTCCAGTAAAATTTACTCAGTAACAAACTTACAGAGCATAAGAAAATTTTCTAAAAAAGTACGCGAACGGAAAATTTGCAATAATTTACAAGTTTGTTAAACAGCTGATTGTAAAACCAAATGCAAAAATAAATATAACTTGTCGATATGAAAAAAAAAGTATTCCTTTTGTAAAATCTTAAGCAGAAACATTTTAGAAGGTTTTATTATCTTTTCTATAATTCATTTAGCAATATTTGTTGCTTTGAATTTGCATAAAACAACGTAGTTGTAAAACATTTTTTTTGTATTTAAAAAAAATTTTAACACATATTTTTCAATCATATGTTTTTTCTGCTTGTAAATTCTTGCTTGCAATAATTTGTCCAGTAAAAATTTGCAGAAAGAAGAAGAACTGTCAACATCAAACTATCACTTTATTCTCTCTTTTTTCTTTATGTTTACTGAGTATTTGTGTAAACGAACGACATCCACCAAAAATTTGTAAAAATATGTACAAATTATTGGGTAAACGAACGAAACTATAAAGTTTCTTAAGGTACAATATAAATTTGATTATAGTTTTTTTAAAACTTACTTGATACAGTTTTTAGACATTTAAGAGACTTTAAAACAGTGGTGTTCAAAAATAAAAATGTAATTGTGTTTGTGAGAAAATGAGAATTGCACTGTAAGATATGTTCAATGGGTTAATAGCAGTGCTAGTATCTGAATGATTTTATTTTTTTATTGCAAATATGAAACTGTTAATGTTTTGTGTAAAACTTTTTTAAAGAAATAAAAAGTAAACAAAAATTAAATTTTTGAAAGGAAAAAAAGAAATACATATATACAATAGGGTGTCTTTTTTTATTGCATGAAAACAAAAAGTTGAAGATTTTTTTTAATCAATATTAAAGATTTCATTATACATATATACATATTAATAAAATATCTTTAATATGTTGGATTTCTTATGTTATTCTGTTAAAAAATGCAATTTTCGGAAGGAAAAACAAATACATTTGATTGGAATATATGAATGAACGATCGGACTAAAATTTTTAAACTTTTATTTTAAAAAAATGTGTTTTTTTATTAAGTCTATTAAAGATTTTTATAGATCTTGTAGTATCACAAAATATTTTTCATACATTGCTATTAATTTTTTCAGTGCATTGAAAAAAAATCAGCATACATCCGCTACACATGTTCATTCGTCGCTGTTTCAGCAAAAAGTATATAATTTTCTATAGAGTATGTTTCTCTCTCACGAACTTTTTAGTACTCTCTTAGAACACGAACATAGTTTGGCGGCAACAAAGGTGAGTTTTGGTCGGCAACTTTTAGTAGTGTTTAGCGGTGCTGCCATATAACCAATTTTAACTATTTTTTTGCCGTTTTTTTGGGATGCTAGAGATTTTTCAGATTATTTCATAAAAAAAAATGTTTTTTTATTTTATTCATGTATTTTTTCAGATTTTTCATATAAAAATATAATATTTGTTCAATATACTATTTATTTTTACTAAAATTAGACATGTCTAATAAAGTAAAAAAATACAACAAAAATTTGCAATTGTGTTAAAAAATAGTTACGAATTCAAACATAACATTGTGACATTAAAAGTATTAAAGTGTGTACACACACATTGACCAACTATGTCTATTCATATCCATTATTTCCCATTTCTATGGTAAAAATATATAATAAAGAGAATAAATATGCTATAAATTGTTGCAACATATAACTAAAAACCTATAAAAAATGCAATAATTTGAAAAAAAATGTTTTCATGAAAAAACTGGTAAACAGTTAAGAATCCCAAAAACTGGGATAAAAAATTACACTGTTTATGTGGCAGCACTGCATACACCAAATTTAAAGTTTTTCAACACTTTAGCAACTTCGAAAATGTTGCCCTCTCATTTAAAAATGTTGCCGCTGAACTCTGTACCATGTTGAATTTCTGGTGGAGCGGGAAAAATACTCTATAGAAAATTATATACTTTTTGGTTTCAGTGACGACTAAAAGCAAGAGCGTAAGAATACATGTGAGTTGAGCAGGGGACAATTGTCCCATCAAATGAACAGCACTGCTTTAAAACAATCTTTAAGTGATTTAGAAATTGCAACTCCAAAATAGGAATTAGGACCAGTGAAAATTTAACTAACAGTAAGATTAAAATTTTACATGGGAAACAACAACAATTGTGTTAGTTTAAGTCCCAGTTACAAGCTAAAGGGAGGTTGTGAAAATGAGGTTTAGAGTATAAAAGTTATATTACTTTTTTATATATTTTTATATTAAATCTTAAATAATTATCAAGAAAAAATTTTTTAACTTTTAATATTAAAGATATTAATTTTTTTATTAGTTGTAAAAATTTTACAAAACCCTTACAAAAAACATATTTTTAAATTAATTCGTTTAATTTAAAATTTCGCTAATCTTAAAATATTTCATAAGTGCTTATATTACAAAAATTTTTTATGCAAAATGCTTTATTTTAAAGATATTCTAAAGTTGGCATTTCACTAATAGTACAAATATAAAACGTCCTTTTGTAAATACAACTGGAAACCTTTAAATTTTGTGAAAGCTTTTCGTAAACGTAAACTGTTGACTGGGATATTGGCTGTTATATTTAAAATATTGTTAATAAATCAACTGTAAAATACTTTGTATGCTATTTATTGCATTTTTGTATTAAAATTTCTTTTTTGAAAGAATTCGATAATTTATTTTTTAAAAATACAATTTTTAAATTAAATTTACTAGGGATCCTTTAATTAAATATTTGTTTGTCCCAAGGCCCCTTCAAGGCTCATTTTTGGATATAGATAACTCGTTCACGGGGGTCATCTAAAGCTTGGGATGTTGCAATTTTAGTCCATTTTACTCTATATCTCTCAGTTTTCAAGAACGGACCATTGGGACCAAAACCAGATGGGACGAAATATCGTCATCTTTAAATTTTCAGAGTAGTAGCAGAGACATGAAAATATTATAATTTAACAATAAATTGTGTAAAATTCAATAAATGTGTTTTTAATAGTTAGGAGTAAACAATTTTGAAAATATAAAATGAAATAAATCACAGAAGAAGTTAAGTATTGTAGTTAATGGTCATTTTAAAATTAATGTTTCAGCAGCATATTTGTTAAAAATCAGTCAAACCGATTTGGCAGACGTTTCACAGTTTATTTATTGAAGTATCATTTTAAGTATACATCAATATATACACTAACATAAAAATCCGTAAAAATGTTTGCTAAAATTGATTTAAAACTGTTGAGGTCTGCAGAATCTGATTGCTAAAAAATAGTAATAAAAAACAGCAAGAAAATATCAGTTACATTTTACCTTGCTGAAATAAGCAGAAAAATAAAATCAAATACAAACCAATTTATAGCCAATCGAATGATTCGGTTGTGGTAATCGAATTTTTAAGTAGTGACTTTAGTCATTTGGTAATCGTACCCGAAAAATTCGGTTGTATTAACCAAACTATTTAATTGGCAAATAATTCGGTTGACAGCATGAATCTGTCTCTGGGTGTATAACAAAAATTTTGTAGATATAATTAAAAAATGGGGCTATTCGTCCCTTCCCGAATTTTAAAAATCTCGAAAGCTAATAGAGATAGATAGACAATTCAATCGGTTAATCCTTAATAACCTGAAGAGATGGATATTATGTAAAGAAGAAGATTTAACAAAATTAATCACAAAGTTTTATCAAAATATTTACTAAAAAAAATACAGATTTAACAAAATTAATCACAAAGTTTTATCAAAATATTTACTAAAAAAAATAAGGTACGGAGAAATGAAAATATAAAGGAAAATCTATCTTTAACAGAATTTCTCTCTTGCATTTCTGTTTATTGGCCCTGATGATTTATATTTTAAATTCAAACAAAACAATTGAAAACATGACTTATTTTTTTTTAATAAAAATAAAAGTTTTTTTCTGATATGTTTATATCAAGAAATAACAATTAAAAATATAAATCAAAGGCCACGAAACTGATGAATTCTGCAATTATATTATTCTGATGCTGTCAACCAATGCTAATAAAAGAATGAGCAGTGATTTAAACGAAGTTAATCTGTGTATTACATTAACTTCTGGCATACAATACAGTCTAAGTTTTGATATTTATTTTAAATTCAAAGTTATTATTATTTTTTTAAAACAGTCAGCAACTTTTATAAAAACTTTTTTAATAAAAATCAAAAATGGTACACAAATTTTAAGAGTGAAATATAAAAATTTAAAAAATTAAAATGTTTGCGAAACTGTGTGATTTTTGTATGTAATAAAACTTGAAAAAAAGTGAATTATTAAAATATTATAATTAAAATTTTACGAGAATATTTCTAGTTTTCGGCTTAGAATCAAATTTTTTAAAATTAATAATTTATTGTGTTAAAAATATTGGGTTGACTGTTAATAAAAGTATTTAAAAAAATAATTTAACATATATCAATTTTTTTTCAAGAATTTTAAACAGAACTGTATGAAAAATAGTAAATAAAAACAATTGAATTTAAATATTGGCAAATTTCACACCCAAACCCAAAAAAACCTACTAAAAATTAAGTATTGAATAAAAAACACCACTTCACTGCGGGCTAAATAATAAATTAATAAGAAAACTTGTAAAAGTGCGCTCTACTCAATTTGTTTTTAAAGTACTGCTTTATATATACAAAGATTTTCCTATGTAACAGAATTTTATAGTCAAACCAAGGACCCTTAAAACCAGGATGAACAAACTACAAAATTTTTAGCCACCCATGATGCCATGAAGCCATGATGCCAAATGATGCGACTACAAAAATTCTTAGCCGAGACCACAACATTCTTAGCCGATTTTCAGAAAAACTTAGCCTCTAGCAAGGGTTGTAGCGCAAGTTCAGTGATTGTGATGTGAATACATACATGTTTGAATAGTTAAAACCCTTGCTAGCTACTAAGTTTTTCTGAAAATCGGCTAAGAATGTTGTGGTCTCGGCTAAGAATTTTTGTAGTCATTTGGCATCATGGCTTCGTGGCATCATGGGTGGCTAAACATTTGGTAGTTTGTTCATCCTGGTTTCAAGGGTCCTTGGTTAATCATGCCAAAAGCATGCAGTTGTGGCGTTAAAAAGTTTTCAATCATATCACGATATCGATCCCCATTCACAGTAACCGTTACGCCGTTTTCATTTTCAAAGAAGTAAGGTCCAATGATTCCTCCTGACCAAATTGCACACCAGACTGTCACTGATGAATAATTTGAGGATTTTCCATTGCCCAGAAGCGACTATTCTGTTTATTCCTCGTCACTCATTATAATTATTTCATAAAAATCGGGGTTGTCATGGGCGAGCTTTTTTAACGATTAAAACACGTTGGTTTATCGAATATTTTCCCATAATGAATTTGCCACGTGTCTACTTCACGACTGCCATATATAAACTGTCAATACTAATGTTTACCAAAATGACGGCAAAACAAAGTAGTATACCATTCCGGCGGACACCCTGTACAAAATTTTATTTGGCCGCTGCTTTCAATGAAATCTCTATACTAATCCTTCCTCTATTATTAATTATTTCCAGTAATATTATTTAAGTAAAAACAACCAAAAATAAACTTAAGTTTTTAAAAGCCGATCAATTGCCTTTTTTATTTAATTTAACGCCTTTTATCTTTTTTCGAACGTTTTGAAAAAGAAGAGTAATTAAAAGTTGTTTTACACGTCGACAATCAGCAAAAAACAAAATAATAAAAACGTTAGAAAAAATAGTATATAATTTTTATAATATTTAAATGTTGTATTTTGTGTGGGTGTGAGCTGGATAAATAAACTCTAAACTTAATTCAGGTATCCAAATTTCTATAAAAATTTAAAAATTGTTCAAATATTTTGGCAAAGAAATTTTAAAATCTTTTGTCAATTTGTTTTAAGTTTAGAATTTATTTAACTAGCTACCTCGCACAGGTCCTAAGTGGAATTATTTAATTTGTATATTTTCTTTTGAAACAAAAAATTCGTGTTTCCAACTCTATTACTTTTTTTATTTAAAAATTTGAGATTCAAATACTACATTAAGACTTAACTGGAATCCCCGAAATTTCTGATTTATGAGTTTATTTTTATTTTAAAACGTTTGTATTTAAAATTAATAATGTTTAATTAACAAAGTAAGATTTTATAAAAATGCTGCCAAGTCTTGGCAATTCTTGGCTTTTCTCTTTTAAATGTAAACAAAAATATCATACAAATATTTTAAATTTTTCTATTTGTAATTTTATAAAATATTAAAAACAACAAAAGCTAACAAATAAATTATGTGTTTGTTAGTAAATATGGAGCAGGGCATACAATATAATTGATATATTTCATGTTCCGGTGAGAGATATAAAAAAAGCTTTTTATAAAAAATATACAAAATTGCCCAAAAATGACAATTGAAATTAAAAAAATCCGAAATAAAAGAATACATTTTAAATTCAAAAACATACAAATAAAATTCAAAAATTCGCAATCCATACTTAAAGAGATCAAATAAAATTCAAAAATTATTGAAATTCAACAAATATTTATTTTAGCTAATTTAGTGTTTTTGAATTTCATTGTTGAATTTAATCGTCTATGAAATGGTCTTTGGATTTGAGTAAAAATTTGCACGTGGCTATTCCACGTTCCCATGATACATGTGCCGTGTTTTGTTTTTCAAAAATCGACGAGGTTCACGGTAGCATTGTGCAAATTGGCCCTAATAAATATGACCCCAATATTAAAATTATATTAAGCCCCATATTTTTGGGCAAAATTTCATAATCAAATTTAACACTAAAAATATAATGAAAAATTACCCCAACCAAATAAAATTTAGCCCCAAAATAAAGTTTGGAGCATATTTTCGTTTATTAGATTAAGGCTTTTATTCATTATGTAAAATAACACCAATTTGAAGAGATAAAAAATGACCCCAAATATAATGAAATGAAAACTTACCCCAAAATATGCAAAACAAAGAAAGTTGCTTACACTCAGAAAAAAAAGTTAGTAGAAAAATTTGTAAACGGTTTTCAATCCCACTCTACTATTTTTGTACTGATTTTTAGGAAAAAATTATTATTTAGCAAATCTTTTTCCTATTTACATTTTACAAATTACAGAATTTTAACAGAATATTTACAAATTTTTGTTGCTAAATTCAGAAATCATTTTACAAATTTTTGAAAACCGATTTGCTAAAATTAGAAAAAAATTTTACTAATTTTAAAAAAGTGGATATTGAAGAAAATGTTATTTCTAATTAAAACTTACACCTACAAACTTAAATTTCCTTAAAATGTTACATATATTAAAAAAGGGATCGGAAGTGAAGATACCGACTCATGTCTAAAAAGAGGACATCCACTTAAAATAGCACTAAAAAGGTTTTTTAGTTCTAAAAATCCGCCCTGAAAACAATTCAAATTTAACCTTAAAAGTAAAAAAAAAAATTGACCAAAAGATTTTTCTAAACAGAAATTACCAAATTAAAACAAAATGATTAATTCGTTTTTTAAAAAATATAATCAAAATTTTTGATGCTCGATAAGAAAAATAAATTCAAAGCTTTTTACTAATATTAATAATATTTAGTAATTTTTTTTGCTGATTTTAGCAAACAGATTTTAAATTCCACTTTACAAAAAGTCTACTAAAATTTAGTAGCGGCTACTAGTTTTTCTACTAATTTCATTGTACTACACGTCAGCAGACATTTTTTGCTAAGATTAGCAAAAAAAACCGCTGGGCTCAAATTAGCAGAATTTCCGTAATAACAGCAAAATTTTCAGTTGCCATTACAGACTTTTTTTGGTGAGTGTATGCACAGCATTATACGCATTTGTATTGCATGTAATCATAAACATAATCATAAACTTTAAAGTTACTTGGGCCAAACTAAATTAAAATTTTTTAAAGAATTATTAAATAATAAAAATTATTAAATAATAAATATTAAAAAATAAAAATTTTGGAGCGAATGGTTCTCTATGTATGACATTGCGTCTTAGAGCTTGGCAATTTTGAAACTTGTTAAGAATTATATTTGTTCTTATTGTAGAAAAACAAAATTTTCGCCTACGACGCCAACTTCTACGACTACAACTATTAATATACGAAAAACAAAATGAAAATTTTGTAACAAAAATTGCGCGATTTTTAGTAAAAATTTTCGCCTAACAAATAGATTTTCCGGCACGAAAGAATTTTGTAGCATAATAAATTTTTATCAGTAATAAATAAGTTTTAAATAAAAATTTTTTATGAATTCAAAAGCTGTAAATTTTGTTTTAAATGCTTCAAAAAGTTCAAAAAATATTGGTTTAGAAATTGCCAGCTTTAAAAAAATTTTTTAGAAAATATATTTTGGCCCCCCCCCCCTCCCGCACCAAAACAAAAACCTGGTCACGCCACTGGATATGGTTAAATATGACAAAATATAAGGTAATTTTGAAAAAAAAATTATGTAATATATAATTATAAAGGGTGTCCCAAGAAGAACGCAATTTTTAAATTTTAAATAAAACACAGATATTTAAAAAAAAAATCGTGAAACTTTATTATATCGTAAAGTAGACAGAATGAGGTTATGTATGGAACAATATATCGTGCAGATGGCCGCCGCGGCTTTGCTGGCATGCACGCGATCTTTTAATGAAATTTTCAATGACCGTTTTGCATGAATGCTGCGGTATTTCATTAATGCAGCGTCCAATTTCCTCTTTTAAGGCTTGAGTCGTCGTCGGCTTATTCGCGTAAACCATCGACTTCAAAAAACCCCAAAGAAAAAAATCTAATGGTGTTAAATCGCACGATCTAGGCGGCCAATTCTGATCTCCAAAACGCGAAATAACACGACCGGGAAATGACTGATGCAGCAATTGAATTGTTTCTCTGGCTGTATGACATGTGGCGCCGTCTTGTTGGAACCACATGCCCTCCACATTCATTTCTTCAATTCTAGGCAAGAAAAAACTGGTTATCATTTCACGATACCGAACACCATTGACTGTTTGCGCTTGACCTGCCTCATTTTCATAAAAAAAGGTCCAATGATTCCTCCAGCCCAAAAACCACAAAACACAGTGACACGTTGAGGATGCATTTGCTTCTCGTGAATCACTCGAGGATTTTCCTCACCCCAAATGCGACAATTCTGCCTATTGACGAAGCCATCAAGATGAAAATGGGCCTCGTCACTGAAGATGATTTTATCGGCAAAATCAGCATTTTCATGTTGTCTCCAATACCCAATTAACGAACTCCCTTCGCTGTCCATGGTCAGCTGGCTTCAGTTCCTGAGTCAATTGAACTTTGTATGCATGAAGATGCAAATCTTTCGTCAAAATTCGCTGCAAAGTGGATTTGGAGACACCAATTTGCTGAGCTCGGTGTCGAATTGAGGTGGATGGAGTTTGAGCGACATCATCACGTACAGCTGCGACATTTTCGGTCGATCGACCTGGTCGATGGCGCGTTGTTGTCTTTACATCACTAACAGACCCAGTTTCGGCAAATTTATCCATTAATCTCTTTACAGTTGACTCTTTTGGAGCATTATTGTGACCCCAAATTGATCGCAATTTGCGAACTGTAGCCGCAAAACTTTCACCATTTTGGTAAAACAATTTCACAATGAGAATGCGTTGTTCATTCGTGAAGCGCTCCATTTTTACTAACCTCGTACCTTCTACTAGCAAACAATAACAATTGTTCAAATGTCAAATAATGACACTTCGAATGTTGCCAGATTTAAAAATTGCGTTCTTCTTGGGACACCCTTTATATGCTAATGTATACTGAGATACGTATAATATGATAACACAGTGCAGCATTTTTAAGGTCATCGTGTGGTTCCTCATACCCGTTTTTTTTTGAAGTATATATCGAAACTAAAAAAAACCTGCAAAGGACTTGGCCAGATTACATCGAATTTTTTTTATGGACACCCTAAGTTTTTGTACCCAAACACGATTTTTTTAAAAAAGGAAAATTTTTATGGAATCCATATATCATAAACCGTTCGGAATTTTGTTTTTATGTCTTTGGCAAAGTTGTACATCCAAACCAAAGCAAAAAAATTCTCATATGGACCGACCCAAAAAAATTGCATCCACTGCATCAAAATTGCAAAAAATTGGGAAAAAATGCTATTTTTTCATGATAATATGGAAATAGCCAAACTTCTTAAAAAATGTTTCTGAGTGGGTGTGATTGTCATGTGTGTTTTATCTTCGTGTTGCGGTTTTTAGGTGGAACTGGGTTTTTACAACACCTCATCTTCCTAAACAGGATTTTAAAATTGGTGTGATGTGCAACACGAAGATAAAACACACTTGACAATCAGACTAGCACGCAGTATAAATAACAGTTCAAGTATCGTTTCATTGTCATTCAACAAGTGTATTCGAAAGTGAAAAGTCTAATTATATCCGTGTTTTGTGCAAAATTTTACAATTCAACTATTGTGCAATATGGAAAATAGCCGGTGTCCAAACATTGATTATTTTTGTTTAGTTTGTGGTCATATGGTGCCTACAAGTGTGCAAAGGAAAAGGTCTACTCCGGAATTTAAGCTAGCCTATGCATCTTATTTCGATGAGGTTGATCCCAGCGGTGAAGATTACACTCCAAATACAGTGTGTGGCACTTGTTACTTCCGCCTTTTGGATTGGTATCATCGACGAGGTAGAAATTTAAGTTTCATGAAGCCAATGGTGTGGATAAAAGACCCAAATTCACACGACAAATCCCGGTGTTACTCATGTATCAATTACTCCCCTAAGTTAAATAAACATATGTTAAAATGCAAAACATATGTGGCCGCTTATACAGGCATACTCCCGGTGTCAATGCCTGATGGTGTCAAACCACCTAAGCCTCCGAGTCCGGATGTTATGTCCACACATCATCCACTACGACTTTCACAAATCAATCAGATTTCCAAGATGCCGATTATGAGCCTGATATTGACGACGATAAACCAAAACCGCTCGTACAAAACGAAATGGACTATGTTGTGGCTAAGATGGGCTTATCACAGCGGAATGCAGAATTTCTAACCTCATTTTTGAAGCGCCGAAAGCTTACAGAGCATACCGTTAGTGCCTCATCATACCGGAGCCGTCAAACAGAGTTCCAAACATTTTACACCGTCGATGCAGCGAACACGTTTACCCACTGCATTGACATCGAAGGATTAGTGAATCAGTTGGGAATGGCGTATGCTGCTGATGACTGGCGATTGTTTATTGATGGCTCAGTATCAAGTTTAAAAGCTGTGCTGCTCCATAAAACTAACAACAAGCCTTCAATTCCATTAGCATATGGCACTAATATGAAGGAATGCTATGAAACATTAGGTAATATATTGGAGAAAATCAAATATGAGGAGCACAAATGGAAAATTTGTTGCGATTTAAAAGTCGTGAACATAATGCAAGGTACTATTTTCTATTTGTATTTAGTAGTATCCTTTCTCAAGTGCTCTTCTTTCAGGAATAATTTCAAAAGGTGGCTTCCCTAGCTTCTTTTGCTTTATTTGCGATTGGGACTCACGATACCCGGGCAATCAGTATAAGCGCACAAACTGGAGTGCAAGAGATGCCGAAAACGTAAAACAACTTAAACTGAAAAATGAGCCGTTCATAAGGGACACTAGTGATATATTACTTCCGCCGCTCCACATAAAACTAGGAATCGCTTCAAAGTTCATCAAAACTGCTGTTGGAAGTAGTGATGAAGTTTTTGTTTGCTTGAAAACTATATTTCCGAAACTCAGCGATGCAAAAATTAAAGCTGGTAATTATGTAATTTTAATTATTTTTATATCTGATTTCGCGGGCCCCGCTTTATCTATACCTATCTTAATCGTTTGTAATAAATTTGTTTACATTGAACAGGTGTCGTGAACGGCCCAGATATCAGGAAGTTAATGAAAAACGATACATTTACAGCTGTGCTTACAAATGTAAATTTTAATCTCCGAAACGCATGGGACGCTCTCAAAGCTGTAATTCAGAATGTTTTAGGAAAGGATCGAGCAGAGCCAGATAAAGCAAAGAAATTAGGCAAGAAGCTGGACGCAATTCTTGCAGAGGTTTGTTGGTGGAGCCACAAAGTGTGCCTGTGTGAGGATGGTGATATGGAAGACCCAGGAGACACTGGATTTAGAGATGTGCCTTTGGATCCTCTTTCTTCTTGTAGTAGTGCAGAGTCAGATCATGACCTTGAACCACCACCAAAAATATTTAAACCTTAACAGGCGTGAGTAGCAATGGTATGTTATTTATTTATTCTGTTAAAATTATATATTTTCTTATTTTAGTTCTGTTCGACAAACGTTACCTCGCGAACCCGCTTTGACTCCATCTTACCAAAAAGCATTTTTATTAACAAAAATTCGGTAAATGAGAGCGTGATAAGAAAGTAATTGTGTTTCTCATTTTACCAGAAGTTACTATACTTTTTTCGCGTAAAATCGTAGCAGAATAAAATCATCGGCAGTTAATAATACACATGTTTTGCATTTGTATAAAAAAAAAAAAAAACTTAAACAAAAAATAAAAAAAAAATTATGAAATTGTTAATTGCGTTATAAAATAATTACTTTTTATTAATAAAATAAATATATTCATTTTTTCAAAAACATATCAGCATTACAACAATAAAATGTTTTAATAGTAAATTTGAAAACAAGTAACAACAAAAACGGCATTAACCTATAGAGCAATTCCATATGAAAACGATCAAAATTGGCAAATTTTTGGACGACCCCTCTCCGATTTTAAAATAAATAGTCTCAATCGATTGCCCAGCAAAAAATAATGTACCTATATATTTTTATTTTTATACCCTTCACCATAGGTGGAAGGGTATATATAAGTTTGTCATTCCGTTTGTAATTTCTACAATATTGATCTTAGACCCTATAAAGTATATATATTCTGGGTCCATATGAAGAGCGAAGTTGATTTAACGATGTCCGTCTGTCCGTCTGTCCGTCTGTCCGTCTGTGTGTTGAAATGGGTTTTCCGAAGAACCCAGACATGATGAGGACTTGATTCTTTTTTATTTCTGTTACATGTGATCCATTTCTGTTTGCTATTAAAAATCAGACAGATCGGTTAATAAATGGCTGAGATATTAGCAAAAAACCAGGACTACCTCTAATTTTTCCAGTAAAATCCCTTTGTTTAATAAGAGTGTGAAGATAAATACGTAGGTTAAATACGTTTCACAACTATTGTGAATGATATAAATAAAAAATAAATAGTAGTGTCGCCAACTTTTTTTTGCCTAGAAAATGCCAAATTTGACAAGAAAAGCGCTGAAACATATGGAAAAATATAAATTTGAGATTTTACATGACATATTATTTTGGATTAAAATTTTTGGACATTTAAGAAAAAATAAATGGGGATACCGCTTGTTTGTGGAGAGCTATGAGGTAGTAGATTCCAACGATGTATTCATCTCCTTCAGAATACCATGGTGAAGGGTATATAAGATTCGGCATAGCCGAATTTAGCCGCTCTTACTTGTTTTTTATAGTGACTGGTTTAGTGGTGGTGTACACCACTGTCATGTGACAAAATTGAAGAATTCTTCATAAGGGACCTCATTGAAAGTTGTTTAAAAAAAAACTACTAAAGCGATCGCAACGAATGATAGCTCGTTGGAAAGGTATTGAATCAGGCTTTAATTGAAAAATAAAATTTTCCTAATTTTTCTCAGAAATTTACCTTTTTTCCCATGAAAATTAAATTTTCCGATTTTCCACAGACGCTCCTAAATTTTCCGGCTAATTTTATTTTTTTTGGATTCCTCATAATTTTTGCTTTAAGAATCAGCAATAAAAAAATGGGCCCCGACTCCTTGTTTGGACAGGAGAAGAGCATTTAAGAGACCACCTTGTTCTCATTGTTTTTATATTTTTTATAATTGAATTATTTTTAATTATTTAACATTATTTTATTTTATTATTAAAAATACATTTTAAAAATTATTTTACAGTTAAAAATACATTTATGAAGAAAAAATCTTTCTTATTTTGCTGCTTATACTTAATTACAATATTTATTAAAAATTTCAATTGTCTTGGCATCATTATAAAATTAAAGTAACTTTAAATTTAGCACGTCGGCAGACGAAGAGTACCGCTTTACATTAATTGACATATCAGAAATATTTGGTATGAAGCAATGAAACTTTTGCGTTCCAGTTATAGTTTTGAGATTATTATATCTGTTTTGAAGTCGTCGCTCCATGGCATCGTGTTCTTTTTGAGTGCATAAAACTGTGTTAATGGCAATTTCCTTGCTTTGAATCCACGAAAACAAATGTTGTACATTTAAGATCTGGTCAGTATATGGCCTTTGCAAACTTGCCTTAGTCGCCATGCGTTTTAGGGTTTCCCCAAACGCATCGCATGGGCCCTTACCGTGGGACGTCGCAAAAAAGTGCCACTCGACCTTGCAGTTTTGTTCTTCTTCAATTATGCAAAGATTGTAAAATTTTTTTTTATTCTTGTACTGAGAAGCCGCGCCGTCTGAGAAAAACGTTACTTTGTCGATTGCATCGAATTTTGATCTTAAGAATTCAAACAGTTTCATTTGAAATAAATAAACGGACACATAATTATGAGCTAAACTCTCCGCGACAACAACAAGGCTTACGGTCTGTAGTTCGTTATCTTCGTTTTTGAAATAAATGCAAAAAGGATGCACCGTGCACTGGTCGTTTGCCCAGTGATAAGCCTGAATTTCATCCTGAACGAGAAAAGTGTAATTCTCGGCAAAGTCGCTTATCACAATGAATTTATTTTGGGCTAATTTCTCCTTACTTTCCTTTAGAAATTTCGATTGCATCTCGGATATGAAATGGTGCGCCTTCAGTTCATTCAACTTGAATCCGAATTCCTCGATGAATTCCGGAATCTGCTTTACCACGGTCTCAAGGGAACATCTGCCGCTGCTAATTATCCACTGTTTGAAATGCACCTCCTGAATTAACAGCTGTTCAAACTTTTCCGCCAAATATTGCTCTAGCTCGTCAATCTTCGGACAATTGTCGCATTTGGACAGATGACAATTTTCCGTGGGGTATGCGCACAACGACTTCGACAGGAGGTCCCTATATGTTTCAATTTCACCGTGAAATACTTTCAATTTCTTGCATGGAAAGAACATTAATTTGATGTTTTGATGAAACATGCAAACGCAGACTGAATGCGTTCCGTGCCTGTCTAATGCCAGCACGCATTCTTTTAGTCGTAGGATGGCAAACTTAGAAAATCCCACTTTTTCTGCCGGGTATTTCTCTTTGAACTGATGGTATGCTTCGGATAGATTACATAATAATAATCTGCGCTGCTTGTGTACTTTTTCTCCATCTTCACGTGTGATAACATAGTCACGTGTACCTGGGCAGGCGCGGCTGTTGTCATCATTGCAGTAAAAATCTTGAATCAATTTCACCGTTGCTTCGCTGAGGGTCCTTGAGCCAAATTTCTTGGTGGGAGTCGCCAATATGCCCTTCTGTCGAACTAATTCTTTGCTTCTTCTCGCGATGTAAAAAGATGTTTGAAACTGTTCAGAAATCTTGCGTATAGACCATGATTGAGGCAGCACAGATAAAATGAGATATTTCTCCGGAAAAGTGGTCGCTAAATTGAATTTTCTTTTCAACAGCTCAATCATTTGTTTGCCGTCATCAACGTCATCTGCTTGACTGCATTCGTTATCAGAGCCTTCATCAAATATTGTCGCGATTGCACTCATAACCTTGCCTTTTTTATCTTTCCTGTATTTTTCACTTCGCAACTTTCTTTTTCTAATAGGCGTTTCACCATTCAAAGGACTCAAAGACATATTGACCATCGGAATGTCTGCCTCACTATCAGATGAAACATTTTGTTCAATTGTCATTTCACTCTCGGATTGTGGTTGCATTTGTTTCAATGCATTTGCTTGTTGAGACAAATCGATTTTACACTTGGGGCAAATGAATTGTGCTTCTTCACCGTATTGTATATTTAATTCATTCATGTATCGCTTCGAAACACCAGTTAATTTTAATACTTTTATCTTTTTCGAACGATGTCCACTCTTGTTAAACGGATTGCAGCAAAATTTATTCATTTTACTTTAAATTGTCTTTACAGCTTCACTCTTTACTTTACAAAAAAAAAAACACTTTAACACTTTCACGTTTAGTATTCAACTGAAATTTGACTCAGAGTGTGTGAAGTATTTATATTTATTTTTTGGTAAAAAATAGGTAAAAAAAATAAGCGATATTTTCTTTTCTTTAATAGGAAAATTTGCGTGAACTACTGGTCATAAAATGTTTTTTAAAGAGGGACTTAATTGGTTACTGCCAATAAGCCGACCACAGGTCATAAAATGTTTTGTAAATTTTTTAAATTACAAGGTAATAAATATTTCGCCATATTTATGGATAATCCGTGTTTTATGACTTGTTTCTGCACGTGTCATTTTAGGCGAAATATTTATTACCTGGTAACTTAAAAAATTTACAAAACATTTTATGACCTGTAGCCTCAGTCGGGTTTGGTGTGCCATTACATGCCACTGCTGCTATTATCCATGGATTTATGGCCGATCTTGTGAAGGCAGGCAGACCATATTCACTACACACTCAACTTGGGGCTCTTAAAAAAAAATTGATTTTTTCTTCATAAATGTATTTTTAACTGTAAAATAATTTTTAAAATGTATTTTTAATAATAAAATAAAATAATGTTAAATAATTAAAAATAATTCAATTATAAAAAATATAAAAACAATGAGAACAAGGTGGTCTCTTAAATGCTCTTCTCCTGTCCAAACAAGGAGTCGGGGCCCATTTTTTTATCGCTGATTCTTAAAGCAAAAATTATGAGGAATCCAAAAAAAAATAAAATTAGCCGGAAAATTTAGGAGCTTCTGTGGAAAATCGGAAAATATAATTTTTTATGGGAAAATTTAATTTTCATTTTCATTTTTTTTAAACAACTTTCAATTAGGTCCCTTATGAAGAATTCTTCAATTTTGTCACATGACAGTGGTGTACACCACCACTAAACCAGTCATTATAAAAAAAAAATAAAAAAATATGTAGGCACATTATTTTTTGCTGGGCAATCGATTGAGACTATTTATTTTAAAATCGGAGAGGGCTCGTCCAAAAGGTGATCGCTTTCATATGGAATTGCTCTATATAGTCTTTCTTTGTCGAAACGACAAACATTGGCTATGCAAAATAAGTGTGAGCAAAAAGATGTGCTTTCTAGGGTTAAGGAATGTTCGTATTAAGATGACATGTACTAGAGAGTTGTTTATATTGTTGTTAGATATAATTTAGCTGAAGAAAGATTTCTTAAATTCCCAGTATTTAAGCCATTTCAGGACAAAATCATGAAAAAATCATAAAACAATAGCATTTTTTCCCAATTTTTTGCAATTTTGATGCAGTGGATGCAATTTTTTTGGGTCGGTCCATGTGAGAATTTTTTTGCTTTGGTTTGGATCTACAACTTTGCCAAAGACATAAAAACAAAATTCCGAACGGTTTATGATATATGGATTCCATAAAAATTTTCCTGTTTTAAAAAAATCATGTTTGGGTGCAAAAACTTAGGGTGTCCATAAAAAAAAAATTCGATGTAATATGGCCAAGTCCGTTGCGGATTTTTTTTAGTTTCAATATACACTTCAAAAAAACCGGGTACGAAAGAGGAACCAATTCATGTGTTGCACTGTGTAATATATTATTAGATATGGCCACATATGATTTTATCTAAACTTTATTACTCAGGTGTATAGGATTTAAAAAAAATGGGTTATTTTATTTATTTATAATAATGATATAATTACAAATTATATCCTAATACCCTACTAGCAACAAAGGATATCGGCTCGTTGTAGCGAAAACAGAGCTCTGGTGGGAATTGAACCCACCAACTAGCCTAAAAAATGTCTTACGTAAATCATCAAAGACAATTTGTGTCAACTACGTGTGTATGTATGTACAGCGAATATATTTTTGAATCTTGATATTTCACAGCGACCCCTTGCAGAAATATCTATAACTAACACAAACATTTTTCCATAATAAACCACACATGGTCTGAAATTAATTGGCAAAACGTAAGTATGTGTAGGATATTAAAGTACTTTGTTTTCATTAAAAAAAAAATGGGTTGAAAATTTAAAAGACATAGAATTTAATTTTTTTTTTGAAAGCTGTCATTTTTAAAATTCTACAAAGATTTTTTGTAAATAGTAACGAAATGTTGGGGTTTAAAGGTTAAAAATATGGGAAACCCTTAAATTGATCCTACAATTTTTTTAAATAGTTTCATTTAAATAAGGAATAAGGTAGAATTGTACAAGTATAGGGTATTTAGAATTTTACAACTATAGACCAAGGTGCTTTAAAACTCCGTAGTTTCGTGGAGTATTTTCTTTTTAATTCTTGATTTCATGCAAACTTGTTAATATTTTTCTAAATTTTAAATTTGGTTTTTGCGTCTCAAAACTCTACATACGATTATATTTTTTTTATTTATCGCACAAATTAAAAAAATAAATTGGTTCTTTTTCTATTGGAAATAAATATTTTTTAATTATTTTTTTAAGTATACCAATATGGATACTCTTTGGAGGAATTCAGGAAGTTTATTAGACATTTCTGGAAAAAATTTTTAAATAGGCTTGATAATGTTTTAATCCTGGTTAGGTAATTTTTTCAGCAGTAGTATTATACTGAAAACATACTAAAATGTTTAATAAGAGCAAAGAATATTTGAACTGATCGGTGAGTTTTTATATGACATATAATTTTGCGAGAAAATTTTGGAATTTCTAAATAAAACAATTTCAAAAAAATAAAAACTTCTTTTATTTTCAAAAGATTAAAATAAATTATTTAAACTAAATTCAAGTACATGGTTATATGATTTTTCTTTAGTTTAACCAACCCCTTGTCTTCTTATTAAATATAATATGCCATGAATTTGAAAATTACACTCACCAAAAAAAGTCTGTAATGGCAACTGAAAATTTTGCTGTTATTACGGGAAATTCTGCTAATTTGAGCCCAGCGGTATTTTTTGCTAATCTTAGCAACACATATCTGCTGACGTGTAGTACAATGAAATTAGTAGAAAAATTAGTAGCCGCTACTAAATTTTAGTAAACTTTTTGTAAAGTGGAATTTAAAATCTGTTTGCTAAAATCAGCAAAAAAAATTACTAAATATTATTAATATTAGTACAAAGTTTTAGATTTATTTTTTTTTATCGAGCATCAAAAATTTTGATTTTATTTTTTAAAAGATGTTTTATACAAAATAAAAAAAAAAAAACAAAAGCTTAAAAATCTTAAAAATTGTTAAAACATAAGCGAATTTATCATTTTGTTTTAATTTGGTAATTTCTGTTTTGAAAAATATTTTAGTCAATTTTTTTTTTTTACTTTTAGGTTAAATTTAATTGTTTTTAGGGCTGATTTTTAGAACTAAAAAACCCTTTTTAGTGCTATTTTAAGTGGATGTCCTCTTTTTAGACATGAGTCGGTATCTTCACTTCCGATCCCTTTTTTAATCCTATGTAACATTTTAGGGCAATTTAAGTTTGTATGTATAAGTTTAAATTATTAGAAATAACATTTCCTTTTATATCGACTTTTTTAAAATTAGTATTTTTTTTGCTAATTTTAGCAAACAGGTTTTCAAAAATTTGTAAAATGATTTCTGAAATTAGCAACGTAAATTTGTAGATATTCTGTAAAAATTCTGTAATTTGTAAAATGTAAATAGCAAAAAGATTTGCTAAATAATAATTTTTTTACTAAAAATCAGTACAAAAATAGTAAAGTGGGATTGAAAACCGTTTACAAATTTTTCTACTAACTTTTTTTTCTGAGTGTACACACAAAAGAACAATCAGTCATCATGCAAATTTTATTGCAATTGAAGACAAAGAAAATCATAACTTGTGTAGACACAACTTAGACATACTTGCCACAGTGTTAACTATGTATGCAAAAAGCGTTCGTAAAGTTAACAATACGACTTAAAGTAATAAAAAAAATGTATCGGTATTTTAAGGGTAAAATTAGTTTCTATTATTTCGGTTAAAGGGTAACGCTATTTTCTATTATTTCGGTGACGTTATTTTAAGGATATCGATTTTTTCAGTTATTTCGGTAACGGTATTTTAGAGATAACGATTTTGTCAGTTATTCCGGTATCGGTATTTTAAGGGTAACGCTATTTTCTATTATTTCGGTTACGTTATTTTAAGGATAAAGATTTTTTCAGTTATTTCGGTATCGGTATTTTAGGGGTAACGATATTCAGTTGAATCGATAACGGTATTTTAGCGGTATTACCTGCTTTTAAGAAATTATTGATATTGTTATTCGTTAATAAGAACAAAAATTAAAAAAAATTTTAACCTAAAAAAAAATTCTGATAAAAAATTTAATCACTCTATTGCCAGGTTTCCAAGTCCTTTGGGCTCAGAGTAAGCCAAAGCCGACTATGAAACCGAAGCAAAATTTTGCTTATTTGTTAACAATCGCGAAATTTAGCCAAGAACTACGTTAAAATAGTTAACCACGAATATGATGATAATTTTGTCAATCTTTATGGCAAATGTATCCCTACTTTCGCTACATCGATCACTTAATTAAAACTATATTACAATCATAATTTTTTTCCTTTTTGAATTTAATGAAATAAATTAATTGTAATTAAATTTTAAAGTTTATTCCCTGTTATTAACAGAACTATGTTTATAACACTATTGGGGTTTAAAATTCAAAATTATGATTGTGCCATATGTTTCTTTTTATCCTTTTTTCAAAAAAAAAAAAAAAAACACAATTACAAGTAAAATTTAGCAACTTACAGTATTTGGACTCCTCGTCGAAAGATCTTTCGCTGGACTCTTTACTGATGATAAAGATGAAGATGATGATGTTTGCTTTTGATTCCATCACTGGTTAATGAGATCTCTCTTTTATAAAAAAATATCTTTAACAAAAAAATTCACTGATGCTTTTGATCTTTTTAAACACCGACGGCAATTAACAATTTTAGTTTACCTAAAATTCATAAGGAACATTTTCCTTTGAGACCAATATGTTCATTTATTAATTTCCCATCTTATGAACTTTGTAAATATATTACAAACATTATTAAAAAATAACTGAAAACTCTACATATAATGTAAAAGATTCTTTTTCACTTGATTTTGTATCTTTATTTCCGAGTAAACCAATTGATATAGCTTTAGATATTATCTAAGAAAAGTGGGATATTATAAAGGATTATACAGGAATTGAAAATAACCGTTTTAAACGTATTCTAAAATTTTGTATAATGGACAACAGATATTTTAAATATGATAATAAAATATATTTACAACAACAGGGACTTCCAATGGGATGTGCAGCTTCCCTAATTATAGCTGATATTGTAATGGAGAAATTATTAGATTCTTGTATAGAAAAATTGGATGTGAAATCAAAAATCATCACAAATTATGTTGATGATTTATTCTGCATTATTTCGGATGATTCAATTAATGATATTTTATCAACTTTTAATTCATTTCAGGACAATATAAAATTTACAATAAAGAAAGGATGTAATTCTAAAATTCCTTATTTAGATACATTGATAATAAGAAGGGATGAAAGTTTATTAATATATTGGTATCAGAAACCCACAGCTTCTGGGAGAGCTATTAACTATTTTTCTAAACAACACAAAAGGCTATTAAGGATTAGCGATACAGAATTTCATTAAATTAATATATAGAATAAATTAAAAATATTCTGGAAAAAAATATTTACCCAATTCAATTAAACTGTAGATTGATAAGACAATATAAAAACCGAAATAATTTAATTACGAGATCGGTAACTGAACCTAAAATGTATAAATCTATAACTTATGTTCCTTTTATATCTGAGACTAGAAAAATTAAAAATGTATGATAATAAGATATATATAGTGTGCCTTTATAAAACATATACATTAAATAGATTATTTAGCAAAACGACAGATAAAATAAATAAATTTGAAATGTCCAATTTAGTTTATAAAATACCTTGTAGGTACAACAAAGAATAAATCAAAAACAAGAATTTCAGGACATAAATCTGATCTGAAATACAGGAACACTACTTCTACACAAAAAACAGTATTACCATTACATTGCACGAGTTCTAATCATTATCCTGATTTTGATAGGACATCACACAGAGCATAATTACAGACTCAGATACATGTTAGAAATGTTACAAATTATGAAAGTACCAACTACACAACGAATTAATTATAAAACAGACATAAAAAATATTGCACAAAATGATAGACATTTAGTTAATAAAAACTAGGATAAATATTATTATGTTAAATAACATGTATTTCAAATATTTTTGTTCGTGTAATTTAACAAGCAATTTTCCCTGAAGAAGTCACCCAATATGGTGACGAAATATTGGGATAAATAAATATTTATAATTAATTTTTAAAAATAAAAAGATCTTTAGCTCAATTTAAACTAATACACAATAACAAATTATAAAAAAATTATAATTAAAAAATCAATAACAAAAGAATATAATAAAAAACATAAAAAATTAATAATTAAAAAATTATAAAATAAAATTTAATAAAAAAAATTATTACTTTAAAACATAGTTGGCAAGCAATACCTTTTGATTATAACGGTAGTTGTCTACCACGATACGGAAATTTTGAAACTGCGATTCCAATAGTGATATGTTTCTTCTAATATCACGGGGCTTATTTCATAATATTACCTGTTAAATTTTGTTATATCTGTAAAATAATTTTATAAATCGGTGTTTCGGTTGTTTACCGTTATTATATCGGTATCTTAAGATATTTTAAAATTAAACCGGTAAAATTGCGCAATAAACCCGGTTATACAAAAAGACACATGCCTTCAATCGAATCGCAACCATAAAATTTTAATATCAGGCTTAAAGTGGCTGTGGTAACCAACTACCGATATTATGAAAAGGTATTGAATGCTAACCATGCTTTAAAAACAATCAAAAAGAAACACCATTTAAAATTAAGTGAAAGAGGCTTAAATTCGGCTGTGCCGAATCTTTGAATAACCTCCACCAATGTTCTCTATTGATTTTGATACAAGCAATGAAAAAAACTTTTGAAGTAAAATTATGGAGGTGAAAAAAATTTTTCGAGGTGAAACCTTTTTTGGATGCGGAAACAAAAAAATTTTTTGAGGTGAAAAATATTTGAGGTGTACAAAATATTATTAATTTCTAAGCGATTGGTGAAAAAATATGAGAAAATATATTATATACCAGTCGCTACTATGAAATTGTACTAAAATACACCAATTTGTATGAAAAATTTAGAGGTATCTTCACATTTTCACCCATAACTTTTTAACCGCTGGACCGATTTTGCTCATTTTCAATGCCAAACTGTTCGGAAGGATGTACAATAATCTGGGAAAGAATAGGCACCCCGCTAGCGTCTTCACGTCGTGATCGCCATTTCAACAGACAGACAGGCGGACATCGCTAAATCGACTTCAAATTGCATAAGGATGACGAATATACATACTTTATGGGGTCTTCGACATGTTACAAACGGAATGACAAATTGATATATACCCTCACCATATATGGTGGAGGGTATAAAAAAATTAATAATAACACCAGTTTCTTTGGCGTGGCAGCGATAAGCAAAAGGAAGATTTATATGTCTGTTTTAGTTTTTATACCTAGATTAGCATACCAAAACATTGGAAAATAAACGCTAGTTCAGCAATTTTTTTTATTTCATATTTAACCAATACAATACTGTCATTATACTCACATTACAAAGCCGATCAGTAACACACAAATAGCTAATGCCTCTTAAAAAGATACGATACGCTGGAAACTGCATTATCACAAGGTTGTATTAAATAACAGTAACCGTGGACATTTGGATAAATTTAGATTGCTTTTAAAAATCTAGTTAAATTTATATGAAAACGTATTATTATTACACTACAAGCGCCTCTACATATTGTATAGTTTCAATGACAGAAAAAAACACAACACAACATATTCTATTCTTATTTAACTTTCCAGCAAAAAGAAAAAAAGTCGCAAAGAAGAGTAAAAGAAGCAGTGACTTTGATTCGAGTGTTGTGAAAATTTTTATCGGAACCAATGATTTTTACATAGGGGTGTCATAGGGTGGAAGTTTTCTTTTATGATCCCTTTTCAATGCATCTAAAGCAGAGATCTTGAAAACACGGCACATGTGGGAATGCTCTCTCACTAATGAAAATTGCATATTTGTATTTAATAAAAACATTTGATCCAAAAAGTATATAAAAGATAGAGAGAAGATCGCTCTCACGAATTTTTTAGTACTCTCTTAGAACACGAACATGGTTTGTCGCCAACAAAGGTGAGTTTTGGTCGGTAACTTTTAGTATTGTTTAGCGGTGCTGCCATATAACCAATTTCAACTATTTTTTTGGCCGTTTTTTGGTATGCTAGAGATTTTTCAGATTTTTTTATAAATTTTTTTTTTATTTTATTCATGTATTTTTTAAGATTTTTCTTATAAAAAAATAATATTTGTTTAATATACTATTTATTTTTACTAAAATTAAACATGTTTAATATAAGTAAAAAATTCAACCGAACAATTGTGTTAAAAAATAGTTACGAATTCAAACATAACATTGTGACATGAAAAGTATTAAAGTGTATACACACATTGACAAACTCTGTCCTCTCTTCCTCTCTTAATGCACTGAAAAATACTAAAAAAATAAGCAAGTGGCAACATTGATCAGCTGATTTTATATTAGCCGAAACAAAAGAAAGATTTGCAATTGCAAAATGTGAAAAGAAAAAACTTTATAAAAAAAGGATAGAAAAGTATATTTTTATTAATTAAAATTTATCAACTTAATAAATATTATGCAAAATCCCTTATTTATTGATATAATTTTCCTTTCAATATTTTGCAATTCAAACATTTTTTATCAAAAAAATTTTCTTAGCGGAAAACAGCTGTTGTAATTGTTGTTAAATTGGAAAAAATCAACTTCAGCTAGTTTTAAAGCAGACGTTAACGATTAGAGTATACGTTTACTTGTCTATACTAGGCCTTAAGTATACTTTTGAGAAAAGTCGACTTTAGAACTCCTAAAGTATACTTTACTTTAACAATGATTATGCGCCATTGTTGGAGGGCTTCTAATTAAAGCCTTCAAAGATACAAGTAGTTTTTAAGTTAAAGCTTGGGAAAAGCAAACTTGCAATATGAATTTTAAGTAAATAAATAACCATATAAATAAATGAAGAAATAAAAAATTTAATTTGGTGTATGCAGTGTTGTCATATAAACAGTTTTATTGTTTATCTTAACTGTTTTCCAGTTTTTTTTATGAAAACAACTTTTTTCAAATTCATGCATTTTTTATAGTTTTTTTAATTATATGTTGCAAGAATTAATAGCATATTTGTTCTCTTTATTATATATTTTTACTATAGAGTTTGTCAATGTGTGTAAACACTTTAATACTTTTCAATTCACAATGTTGTGTTTGAATTCGTTACTATTTTTTAGCACAATTACAAAGTTCGGTTGTATTTTTGACTTATGTTAAACATGTCTAATTTAAGTAAAAATAAATAGTATATTGAAAAATTTTATATTTTTATAAGAAAAATCTGAAAAAACACATGAGTAAAATAAAAAAAACATTTTTTTATGAAAAAAATCTGGAAAATCTCTAGCATCCCAAAAAGCGGCCAAAAAAATAGTTGAAATTGGTTATATGGCAGCACCGCTAAGCAATACTTAAAGTTGCCGACCAAAACTCACCTTTGTTGCCGCCAAACTATGTTCGTGTTCTAAGAGAGTACTAAAAAAGTCGTGAGAGCGAACTTCTCTCTATCTTTTGTATACTTTTTGTTGAGATTGATTTATTATTTTCATGCTATCTGTGTTAGTACGTTAGTATAAGTGAGTCGCCCATGGGCGACTCTCTACCGACTACTGGTTTCCCTGCAGATAATATTGGACTACGTGGTCCATTATAGCTAAAACGGACTAGTTACAACATGGTCCTATGTAATGCAGTTATGGACCATGTCATTTTCAAATAAGAGTTTGTACTTAAGCGACAAGTGTTCGCGTTTTAACGATAGCATAAAGTGTTGCCACGAGCTGCAGTGTTGTCTTTGTTGATTGTGGTAAGGAGTAGTTTTGAAACTAATCCTCTGAAGGTGTTCTATCGAGTAGTGACATAGAGTAGTTGTGAGACTACTCCGATCTAGCCCTAGGACATCGTAATGTTGGACCATGTTTTCTTCACCTTTGGACTACTCCTAGTCCTTAATGGAGTATACTTTACATGCGTGTATGTACTAGTCGCGTTATCTGCAGGGTCTGATTCTATATCAATTCTTAGGGTTAAGTGAAAAATTAGATCTTTTGATGTTCCCAAATAAATTTTGAATTTTTAATTTAAATTTAAACATTACATCAGTAATCGGGCCTTAGCCCTATTTTCACAATGTCCCGGTAACTTTTACCTGGGAATTTAGCTGACACATTTGTTGTTGCTGTTGTGAGTTTGACTGTTGGATATATTATAACGGGACATTACGTAATCTGGACTTATTTGTAAAATTACATTCTTCGAAATTCTTGCAATTTTTACTATAATTTTTTTTTACATTTTCTATTGATAACTACAATTTTAAGAATTTGGGAATTTTAAGAATTTAAAATCTGGTAAATTGTGAGTTAAAAATTGATACATCTTGTTTCAAAATAACTAAAGTTTAGTACTTAACCATAGTTATAAATGTGAATTTTATATGTAAATATCTGTGGTTAATGTTTAACCTTGCTTGCTTTTAAAATAAGTTATCCGTTATAGAATTGAAAAGTGTTAATTTTATTCAAAAGTTGTGAAAAAGAACTTCTTTGGAAGAGGAAAATAAGTTCTAAACTTATTTTCAATGAAAAATGGATTTCTTAAGAACCACTTCCATTTATTTTTGCCGGGTTATTAAATTTGCTATACAGAGATACATCTGGCTATTCCAGCCTCAAGTAAAAACTAACTGTAAAAATGCGTCTAAAACAGTGCTGTTCAAAATTAAAAATGTAGTTGTGTTGGTAAGAAAATTAGAATTGTTCAATAGGTTAATAGCAATGTTAGTATCTGTATGATTTTCTTTTTTATTGAAAATATGAAACTCTTAATTTTTTGTGTAAAACTGTTTTAAAAACAAAACAAAAATTCAATTTTTTAAAGGAAAATAGTAAATACATATAAACATTATTGTGTCTTTTTTCATTGCATAAAAAAACAAACATTGTAGACATTTTCAATCAATATTAATGATTTAATTATATTTACATATTAATAAAATATCTTTAATATGTTGGATTTATTACGTTATCCTGTTATAAAAAAATTCAATTTTTGGAAAGAAAAAAAAGAAAAAATACATTCGATCAGAATAAATGAATGAACAATCGGACTCGAATTTTTAAAAGCATTTTAACTTTTATATTAAAAGATGCGTTTTTTTTATTAAGTCTATTAAAGATTTTTATAGATCTTTTATCATAAAATATTTTTCGTACATTGCTATTTATTTTTTTTAGTGCATTAAAAGAAAATCAGCATACACCCGCTACAAGTGTTCATTCATCGCTGTTTCAGTGACATTTAAAAGCAAGAGCGTAAGAATACTGTGAGTTCAGCAGGGACAATTGTCCAATGAAATTAACAGAACTGGTCTAAAATAGTATTTTTGGGAATAATCAATATTGTACTTAAAGAAAACGATTGTAACTTTAACAATATTCAACCGATTTCAACAAACAAGTACTTGATTTACACACTGATAAACGCCCTATCAAAAAAATAAGAAAAAATGGATTTCCAAATAAAGAATTTGGAAAAAAATGCGAAAAATTTAAAAAATTAAAAAAAAATTTGAAGTTGAAATATTTTGGATAATTTTTTCACATGGCTTTGTTAAAAGTATTATTTATTTATATATATTTATATTAATCACATAATTAAAAATTATATCCTAATACTCTAACCGAGCACTAGCAACGAAGGCCATCGGCTCGTTGTAGCGTAAACAGACCAGAACTTTTGGTGGGAATCGAAACCACGGTCCTCGCCGTGGGTTCTAAAACCATTCAAATATTTAAAATCGATTAAAACTGAATTAGCTGAAAATATTTTAGTCTTTGAAGTGTTGAAAAAACGTTGTTGCAGATAACTTCTAAATTCAATTCAAAATTCTAAAAATTAGAATGTGATTAACTCAACCAGGCCTACAACTTACACTAGGTCAGTTTTAAAGTATATTTTCACTGTAACACCGTGTTATTTTAATAAAGTAAAACTTTTTAAGAGGTAAGCCGAAACCAAATAGTGAAAATATAAAGTGCCAGTGGCAGTTTTTTCAAATCATGTTCTTGAATACTTTTAAGAATTTTCTATAAAATTTTGTTTAAAGGCATCTGTTGTTTATAGAAAAATTTTCATATATTTTAAAAGGGACAAATGAAGAAAATAAAAAAAAAACAGACTTATCGACAAAATACCGCACTGCGCTAAAACATTGCGCTAAAAGTTGTTCATTATTGAATGAATAATTTCATAAGCATTTTTAAATGCTTATAAAAAACGCCAAAAAGACCCAAACGTGGTTCAGCCCTCCGCCAAGGTCCTTAGCTAATGATTGAGTATATGCTTTTAACTCTGTAAATCCTAAAAGTTTTATAGTCCTTTTAAAAATCAACGTATTAGATTTTTTGCAACACTTGGCGCTGTAACAATTGATTGGCTTGGTGGATTTATGATTGGTTTTTGGTTTTAGCTCTGCAAATCATATTGTTACATAGTTCTTGGTTATACCCCTTATAAAACAGTTTGAGAAAAAGGAGTGGTCCGGTACTCATTAAAACTCGAACCTACATGAGAGTGCACAACAAGCAGACTTTCGGGATCAAGTCCATGTTCTATGTTTAGACATAAGTCGGGTTTGAGGAGTATCTTCTCTTTTGATTTCCTCTTTTTCAACCTAAGCTGAAGACACTAAATTATAATAACTCGTAACAATTTGGGTAACAGTTCTTTAAAATTGTTAAATTGGTGTTCAGTTTCCAGTAAAAGCCAAATATGATTTGGTTAAAATTTTTACCATATAAGTTGTAAGCCTAATGTCGCATTAAATTTCTGAATATTTGGTAAAAATCAAGGTTTGCAGGCAATACCGTTATCGATTTAATACCCTTTCAACTGAATATTGTTACCCTTAAACTACCGTTACCAAAATAACTGAAAAAATCGTTATCCTTTAAATACCGTTACCGAAATAATAGAAAATACCATTATCGCTAAAATACCGATATCGAAATAACTTAAAAAATCGTTATCCCCAAAATACCCTTACCGAAACAACTGAAAAAATCGTTACCCTTAAAATAACGTTACCGAAATAATATAAAATAGCATTACCCTTAAAATAACGTTACCGAAATATTAGAAAATAACGGGATAGCCACAAAATTCTGTTTTCAAAAATTCTGTCTTACAAAAATTCTGTTTTTTTTCCAAAAAAAAATTCTGTCTGACTAAAATTCTGTTTTACAAAATTCTGTTTTACAAAATTCTGTTTTTAATAAAATTCTGTCCATTAAAATTCTGGTTTTTGAAATATGTTATTCCCATGCTCGTTATTTTCCATTGCTGTTATTATTCGAGAGGAACACTTATCTGGAATTCTTCTCGAGCACGTCCAATTAAAGGTTCCTTTTTGTCTTTTCAGTTCCAAATAACAAAAATATCCGTTGAGACACAACATTTCTTTATTTTTATTGGTTTTTATTAATTGCAGTTTATTTATTTTTATTTTTTTTATGCACGACACATTAAACAACACAATTGCGACTAATTTTAAATAAAATTCTGGAACATAATTTTTGACCAAACACACACAGTGTATGTGATGCATTTTATATAAATTTGCAAAGTGGTTTTTTAAACAGTATTTTTTTTTTAAATGTAAGGGAAAGTTAGGGCAAAGTGATTTCTTAATAATTTTATAATTTAAGTGAAAATGCAATTACAAACAGAATTTTGTGAACCAGAATTTTGTGAAACAGAATTTTGAAAAACAGAATTTTGGAAACCAGAATTTTGAAAAACAGAATTTTGTTAAACAGAATTTTGTAAACCAGAATTTTCGTCGAACAGAATTTTATACCCAACCCATTTCATATAAATACATGTGGCCCCATGTCAATGGTTTCGACTCTCAGCCAGTGAGATAAATTTTTGTGTGCTTTTAGTTTATTTTTATTACCATATTAATATTTTTTTACAAAACAAAAATTCTGTTTTTTTTCCAAAAAAAAAAAAATTCTGTCTGACTGAAATTCTGTTTTACAAAATTCTGTTTTTAATAAAATTCTGTCCATTAAAATTCTGGTTTTTGAAATGTTATTCCCATGCTCGTTATTTTCCATTGCTGTTATTATTCGAGTGAAAATGCAATTACAAACAGAATTTTGTGGGCCAGAATTTTGTGAAACAGAATTTTGAAAAACAGAATTTTGGAAACCAGAATTTTGAAAAACAGAATTTTGTAAAACAGAATTTTGTAAACCAGAATTTTCGTCGAACAGAATTTTATACCCAACCCATTTCATATAAATACATGTGGCCCCATGTCAATGGTTTCGAATCTCAGCCAGTGAGATACATTTTTGTGTGCTTTTAGTTTATTTTTATTACCATATTAATATTTTTTTACAAAACTTTCAAATTTTAAATCATTTCGGGATAACAAGAACTAGAAATTTTTCAAGGTGAAAATTTATTTTAAATTTCAGATTTTTCCCTTGGAACCCACATTTTTACCATGTACCTGGCTAAAATTCTAAAATGTTGCTGTGCAATGAGTAAGCACATACTCCAGTTAACACATATTCAAAATTTCAGGTTTCCAGCTAAATCGGTGAGGGCAGCCCGTTAAGGGGGAGACTGTTCACCTTTTTGCCCCTCTCCGTAGACATTTACAAAAATCCAACCTAGGTGAATGTCTACACCGGAGAAGGAACCTATGCACCAAATTTCAACTTCCCAGCTCCAGCGGTTTTGGCAGGACATCAATGGTAAGAATTTTTCCCTTTTCTGCCCCTAGGTCCAACGGTTTGTGCAGGCTGTTAAGGGGGAGACTTTATCGATGAGTTAGCACATATTCCAAGAAAAGCATATTTTAAATTTTCGGTTTCTAGCTATAGGGGTTTGGGAAATCCATGAACGGGGAATTTTCCCCGTTTAGCTCTTCCCCGAAGGAGTTTCCAAGAACCTCGTCTTAGCCGCAGGGGGAACCTACTAACAAAATTTCATCGTCTTACCACATAAGCACATTTGAACTTTTGCAAATTTGCACTTTTGTAAATTTGCACATGTGCACTTTTGCAAATTCGCACCATTGCAATTTTGCAAATTTGCACATTTTCACTTTTGCAAATTTTGCAAATGTGCACTATTTTAACTTCCCAACTCCAGCAGTTTCGGGGAAAATTTTCCGCTTTTTTGCCCCTCCGCTTTGGATTTTCCAAAGGTCACGCCATAGCTGTTATCTACACTGGAGAAGAAACCTGCATACCAAATTTCAACTTTCTAGTTTCAGCATTTGAAAATACAAAAATTATTAAAATAGAAGACAATAACGAAATCAGATATAACAACTCCAAAACGTAGGGTGTACTGTTTTTTTATTTCTGAAATACAATTGACTATTTCTGAAATACAATTGACTATTTCTGAAATAGAATTGACTATTTATAAATTACAATTGACTATTCTGAAATACAATTGACTATTTCCAAAATACAATTGGAAAAGGTGTAGTTTTCGTGTATATTTTATCGTTGGATCTAATCTGATACAATTCGATCTGACTTTTTTCGGATAAATTTGGATATTACTTTATAAATTTATTGTTGGGTCTAATTTTATCTGCCATTTTTCGGATGAATTCACATCCTCCAAAATCTCCAAATATATTTCTGGATCTTATTTGATCTGCCATCAAATAAGATATTGAGGAATATAAAATTAGATATGATTAAATATTGTGCCAGATTAATTTTGTTTTACTCGGGCATACTTACTTTTTGCTGTTTAATTTCAAACCATCTGTGGTTCATTATGTAAAAATGTTTGTGTTAGTAATAGATATTTCTGCAAGGGGCCGCTGTGAAGTAACAACATTCAAAAATATATTCTCTGTATATACATACGAGTATATCTATCATCCAAAAGTCTGATCATGATGGGATCAAATATATCGGTGAGCATTGAAACTAGCATTTCTATTAAAATATCGATATTGCAATAACAAAAATAACGTTACTCTTAAAATATCGTTACCGAAATAACTAAAATAACGTTATCACTAAAAATCCGTTACCGAAATAATAGAAAATACCGTTATCGCTAAAATACCGATACCGAAATAACTGAAAAAATCGTTATCCCTAAAATACCGTTACCGAAATAACTGAAAAATATAGAAAATAGCGTTACCCTTAAAATAACGTTACCAAAATAATAGACATAGCGTTACCCTCACCGATAACCGCACTTGTTTTGGTTACCATCCATGGTAAAAATCGAAAGTCGAAAATATTACCACTATACTGACCATAATGTAGGGTAAAAAAAATTTAGTATATTTTTATATATCCTTTACATGTTTACCTTTAGCAACAATACGAGGGTGGAGCAATAAGTCCGTGACTTTTTAAATGAAACAGTTTTTTTGCAAATAAAAAAAAAGAATATTTTTCAACATAATCTCCTTTTAACTCAATATACTTAGTCCAACGTTTCTCCAATTTTTGTATCCCTTCCAAAAAATAGGATTTTTCGAGGTCCATAAAATAGGCATTTGTTTGATCAATAATTTCATCGGTGAAGCTAAATCTCTTTCCACCGAGCCATTTCTTTAGGTTTGGAAGAATATGACGGATGAGGTACCAATTCGTAGTCCAATTCATGGAATTTTGCCATTAAAACTACACATGTGTGCACCCGTGAATTATGTTCAATTTAGAGCAAACGCGGCACCCATCTTGCAGACAGCTTTCTTAAATCCAACTGATCATTTATAATTGAAACCACACTGCCATATGAAATGCCTGTGGCATCAACAATCTCACGCACTTTTACTCTACGATCGGCCAACACCATATTGTGGATTTTTTCGACATTTTCGGGTGTATTGACCTCAATTGGCCGTCCAGAACGTTCAGCGTCATTTGTACTTGTTTGACCACAACGAAAGTCGGTAAACCACCCCGTAGTGTTTATCAAGCTTTCCCTTGGTTTGATTGACGGTTTTTTTTCGCATAAAATAATAGGCATGTTTTCTTTGTACAATTAAGCTAGCAAGTTATTTCATTTATATGGAGAATTAAGCGAGTACTAAGCGACTAGTTCTTAACTCGCTTAATTCTCCATATAAATGAAATAATTTGCTAGCTTAAGTGTACAAAGAAAACATGCCTAATGTTTAATGAGCACTCGAAATTAACTTTTTCCATTTTTAAAAAAATCCACGAGGTTGTATGTTTTGAAGAGCTGTTAAACCCAAAGTAAATGAAGGAACTTGCTCAAAATTTCACAGTAGTCTATTAATAGGCGCTACTTGCTGGGGGCAGTGTTGCATTTCATATAACTACGAGGGAAGTTCGAAAAGTTACGGACTTATTGATCCGCCCTCGTAGAATTTAATATGTTTCCTATGAATATGAATGATTTATCATTGTTTGAATTTATTAAAATGCCATCGTTTGATTAAAAACGCTTAGCGCCTTTTTTGCAGCGGATTTATTATTGACATAAACAATACTGATTTGTAAAGAAAACTACCATTAATTACCACCATATATTTCTAAAAAATGAAACATTAATTTTTCAGTTGTCAATGGCATGCACAAGCATGGCATAGCAAAAAGAAACATGCTTACTTCATTCAATCTTTCAACCATTCATTCGCTATTTTTTTGTGTATGTTTAACACCACAATTCAATAACTTTACAAAGCAATTAAAAATTGATTGACAACTTTTTATCTGCAACAAACAAAAGTTTAGCGCTCACAAATAACCCTAAAAATCAAAAAAATTTCAAAAAAGGAAGAAAACAAAAAATCAAGATGACAAAATTAACGAACAAATAGAAATACTTCGAGATTTTTAAGAATAATTACACTGTGCTCGAATCCGAGACTTTTTTGCTAACAAGCGGCGCACCCATTGGATAACCCTAACCCAAGTACGCTTAATTCAGTGCTTGTGATTGAAAATTATGGTTCCAAATACATAAAATATGCATTTTTTTATAATTTTTCGAATTTAATTGAATATTAATCGATATCCATACGTATATCGATAAAACATCACCATTTAGAAATTTGCTGGAATCTGCAATCTTAAATACTTCCTTGGTAACGAAATTGGTTTATCTGCCGGGTGCGGCGCTTGTTAAATTTTTTTAATTGTATAAAATGGTTAACAAAAATTACTCATACGAATTTTGGTAAATTATACTCAAATTTCAGCATTACTTTCTTACAGTTACGATTAAAATTTACTCAACACACTTTGTATAAAAAAAAACATCAGAAAAATGAAGCAATCTTCAAAAGACCATTAATAATAATTATAAAGTGCAGCAAAAAGTATATAATTTACTATAGAGTATTTTTCCCGCTCTACCAGAAATTCAACATGGTACAGAGTTCAGCGGCGTCATTTTTAAATGAGAGCGCAACATTTTCAAAGTTGCTAAAGTGTTGAAAAACATTAAATTTGGTGTATGCAGTGCTGCCACACAAACAGTGTAATTTTTTATCCCAGTTTTTGGGATTCTTAACTGTTTACCAGTTTTTTCATGAAAACAATTTTTTTTCAAATTATTGCATTTTTTATAGGTTTTTTAGTTATATGTTGCAACAATTAATGGCATATTTATTCTCTTTATTATATATTTTTACCATAGAAATGGGAAATAATGGATATGAATAGACATAGTTGGTCAATGTGTGTGTACACACTTTAATACTTTTCATGTCACAATGTTATGTTTGAATTCGTAACTATTTTTTAACACAATTGCAAATGTTTGTTGTATTTTTTTACTTTATTAGACATGTCTAATTTTATTAAAAATAAATAGTATATTGAACAAATATTATATTTTTATATGAAAAATCTGAAAAAATAAAAAATCTCTAGCATCCTAAAAAACGGCAAAAAAATAGTTAAAATTGGTTATATGGCAGCACCGCTAAACACTACTAAAAGTTGCCGACCAAAACTCACCTTTGTTGCCACCAAACTATGTTCGTGTTCTAAGAGAGTACTAAAAAGTTCGTGAGAGAGACACATACTCTTGAGATTATATACTTTTTGAGTGCAGCCGAAACAAACCGCCAATAATAAACAAAAAAAAAAAACTGAAAAGAAAAAACAAAGATTCCTTTATCCTTAACCCTCTAATATAATTTCGTTTGTTTTGTGTGAATTTTTTTACAGCCATGTTTTCTCCCCTTAACCGCCAGTCATTTATCTCTACGTTAAGTCTATCACAGAATCATACAACATGACAAGTAAAGCTAGCAAAATAAAAAATTAAATTAACTAATGTACGTAATGTAAATTTAATCCTTTTACGACTAATGAATATATGTCATGTCATTATGGTATTAACCAAAAATTAAAATAATAGTTGTAACATTCAGAATATGTATATCTAAATACTCCCACCAAAATTAAGAAATATGATGTTTTTCTCAATTCTACATGCATATTTTGTATTGGCAGGACAGATGAATTTACTTTTTTCTTGCCATTTTTACTTTTATTTTCTAAGTTTACATTTTTCATTTTCCAATTTTGAGCTTAAAATAGCTTTATCTTTAGATTTGTGTTTTGAAGATTTTTATCCCTTAAAGTGTTTCTTTCTAGTCACAAAAACTATTTCGTTTCTCTTAATTTTATATCACTCTTTTTCAAAAAAAGTTATTTTTTTATTTTGCTTTTTTCATAAATTTATTTTGAAATTTCTGTCCATTCGATATACGAAATTAAACTTTTTTTTTGTAAAATGCATAAGTCTTCCATGACTTCAGAAATTTTAAAATATTTAAAAGAAATAATTCAGAGAATTAAATTAATTCTACATTTACTGAAAGTAAATTAAGCACATGCTATTAAAACATTTTTAAAACACTTTTCTTTGAATTCAGATGTTAAAGGGTTAAAAGTAAAATAACTGTAAAATTTCATAAGAACAATGCAATTTCCGAAGAAGAAATAGAAGGAGACGTAAAATTACTAAAAATTGGATAAAAAAACGCAGCAGCATACATGTATAAAAGCAACACTCTTGTAGTAGAATATAGTGTCTGAAATAAAGTAGAAGGATGAATGCCAAACCACAATTATTCATTCGCATAAAACCACAAAAACGCTCATCTATTGTGAAATGAGGCGGAAGCGCCTTTCATAGATGCGGTAAAAAGAAAACAAGTACAAAAACGAAACAAACAAAAAACGCGATAACACAAAGAAAATGGTATAAAAAGCCACTGAAATCAACTACTGTATCCAACAACATGATTGCCAACTATACCAAATTCTTTATAATAATATTTGCTTTATTTACTGAAAAAATAATTTTACAATTGATATCTTATTCATGGTTATAAAATAAACGATTTTAAAATTTAATAAAGAAATATATTAACTATAGTTAATGACAATGTTTTATTAAAGGAAAAAAACGTCTGTCATGAAAATTTATATATAAAAAAATATTTAATTAAACTCAGATATTAAGAATTTTCTATATTCTAACGCATTTTTCAAAACCTGTTCTATATTAGCCCAATCTTTTTCTTCAAATCCATCTAATATTATAAACATTTCTAACTCGTTTAGTGTAGATTTCCGGAAAATGCGAATTCTAAATTCCTGTAAAACATACCCCAGGAACATGTTGAAAGGTTTCTTGCTTATGCAGGTTACATAGACGGCAATATTTTGACTGTTCATCTACGCTATATCTATTACTATTACTGTCATTCCACTTCTCGCTTTGAATATCCAGATAATTCTTTTCAATTTGTTATTGTTTACCAAATATAACTGCCCTCGTTCGACATCGAACCATTTAGACATTTATGAAGAACTTTCTGATTTTTGTATTCTTTCCTGGTATGCACACATTTTCGATTCCGAAAAAAGGTTGTCACTAAATACTTTCCATTATAATTCTGTGAAATTTTTATTCGGCCATTGCATGAACATTGCTGATAATTCTTGCGTCTTTCTGACCCAACAGAGCTTACGACGTACTAATATTTTTGACAAAATCAAATTTCGTTTTTTCTTAAAAAACTTTTGGCAGGTGGTGTTTATTGCATTTTTGCTCTGTGTATTCCGTTTTCAATATGCTTATAAAACTTTAATTTAGGAGTTAGAGTAACACACAGGTAATTAAACTCAATGGACTTTTGACTTCTGCATTATTAAAAAACCATCTTTCATTCACACTCAAATGGCCACCATTTCGAAAAACTAAAATTTCGGACTTGCTCAAATTTACCTTTAAATTTCATGGATTGCAATAGCTCTGAAGGTTTTTTATCTTCGGTTGTAGCACTACCGCATCATCTAAAAATAAAACTATGCCGTCTACATATTTTTAAAGACATATATTTAAATTTTTTATCAAAAGCCCTCCTTCCAGACGATCGTTAAGGTGATTTATAAAAGGTCCATTTCGTAATTATAACGTCACTTTTCTTTTAAATCAGTGATAGACACTCCATAGCCTCGCGAGGCAGTCAATAATCGTATTTTTCACATAGACACGGTCGGCAATTCACATGTATACAACAACTTTGTTCGTTTCAAAACATCAGTTTATCATCAGTCTCTGCTGAAGCTTTATGAAAGAAACACCACGCACGCTTGTTTGGCTTTGTTTTTATTCGTAAAGAACACAGAGCAACAATGTTTAATAATTCTTGGGAATTGATGTTTTTTTTTTGGAAAATCGTGAAGGGAAGCCGCAGTGTTATATTTGTTCAAGGCAATTAGCAAAATGCGACAAATTTAATATAAGGCGGAATTACTTGTCATGCCATATTAATTATGAAAAATATAAAGATTATGAGAGACAAAAATTGCTTGATGAAATGAAAGTCAAAGTCCCCAGTAAATTTTTAAAACAGCCCGATCAGATTGAAAAAGATGATAGCGAAATATTAAAAGCCTCTTACGTTGTTGCACTTGCGTTGGCAAAGCAATGTCGCCCGTATGAAGACGGCATTTTTATAAAACATGTTTTGCAAGACGTTTTAAAATGCTTTGCCAAAGTTGGAGAAGATACGGCTATGCTTGTAGAAGCGATTCCATTATCTGGCAAAACTATTATGCGCCGTACTATAAAAATAAGTAGTTTTTTATTTATGGCTATGCAGAAACGTCTTAAAGAGTCGTTGTTTTTTTTCTATTAGCTTAGATGAGAGTACTGACATAAGTAATACTAGTCAATTAATAGTTTATTTGAAAACAGTACATGAAAATTTGGTTACTTATGAGGATTTTTTTGGATTAATGCCTATGAATAAACATGTAAATGGGCAAACATTGTGGGAAGTTATTAACAAAAAGGTTTTTTCAATTGGGGACCAAAGTAAAGTAAGTGCTGTCTGTACTGACGGAGCAAAGGTGATGGTGGGGAAGAAGAAGGGCTTTATTGGGTATTTAACGCAACATATTGACGTGCCATCATTTCATTGCATAATACATCAGCAAGCCCTGTTTGCTAAAAATTTATGCTTGAATGATGTAATAAAAATATGTGTACAGATTATAAATAAAATCAGAGGAGGCCACTGCGTTAAATCATAGAAAATTTAAATCATTTCTTGAGGAGGTTGAAGCCGACTACGCTGATATATTGTTGTATACAGAAATTTGGTGGCTTAGCCGAGGAAAGAGTCTGGAAAGGTTTTTTGAACTTCGCGAAGAAATTTTAGAGTTCTTAAAACTGGATGAGTCTCCAGATTGTAAAAAATTTGTGACACATTTAAGCGATAACGATTTTGTGATAAGACTAGCATTTCTTAGTGACTTTTGTAATAAACTTAACGAACTGAATCTTTTATTGCAGGGTGAAAATAAACACATTTTTGATCTATTTCTAATGATAAATCATTTTAAAATAAAACTACAAATTTTAAATAAAAAATTAGCAAATAAAGACGTAACATCACTGCCGAAAACTGCATCACTAAATTTACCTATTTCAGATTCCTTATTTCAAGAATTTCTCACAACAAGTGAAACAATATTAAACATTATAAGCAATAGATTTGAAGATTTTAATAAAATATCACCGATTATTGACTTGCACAACAACACTATAGCTTGCGATGCAGAAAAACAAAGCCCTGCAATTCAAAAAGAAATGCTAGAAGATGATACATTACCTTTTGCGACGGGCAGAGAATTTTGGAAGCAAATTTGCATAAAACAATACCCGAATATCACAACTGAAATATATAAGCTTTATTCGATGTTTGCATCCACATATAATTGCGAAAACGCTTTTTCTACATTAAAAATCGTTAAAAGCAAACATAGGAATAGATTAACAGACACAAACTTAGAAGACTTGCTAAGAATTAAACTTCATTAAACCGAAATAAATGTAGATGAAATTTTAAAAACTTCTTAAACTTTCAAGTTCATAACTTATAATTGCAATTTTCATACAATTCCCCCTACTCAATATATTTCGGCATTATATAATTTTATATTATAAGAATTCAAATATAAATATAACAAACAAATATATAACCTTAGAAAAACAACACAGAATTGTGAATTTGAATTTTTTTTTTTATTATAACATAGAATTGTATTTTTTTTCGAAAGTTTAAAAACAAATATTTAATACTAGCTTGCCCGGGTAACCGGTGTTGCACGGGATCCAAAGATTTCATTAAAAAAAATTATGAAAAAAAAAATAAAACAAAAACAAAAAAAATTTTGAAAACCAAAAAAAAAAAATTAACAAAAAAATTTATATAAAAAAAATTTTATGGGAGGTACCACGCCCCTTTGTCCAATTTTGACCCACTATAGCCTACTTGTGCTTCCCAGTCGACTGTAATATACTGTAAAAATTTCATGAAGATTGGGTTAGTAGTTTACAAAGATATATCCATTCAATTTTATATATGTACATACATTGTTGCACAGTGTACAATTCGGCAGTGACCACAGCTTATGTTTACGACCGCACACAAGCATATAATATCTTTGTGTGCGTGCGTCCGGGGCTTGGCTATCACTGTTTTATGTCTCTTCGGATGAATGCTCTTGATTGATAACTGTTTTATATTTGTAGCTGATGTATTTTTTTTTTGTAATTTACCGATTGTTCGTGTTTCATAATTACATCGTCATTAATACTTTTTCTTAAATAAAACGCAATTGTAATAAAGTTTATAAGGAATTCTTTCACCTTTATTTTTAATTAAAGTAAAAACTCTATTATTCATACTTTCTACTTAATTTTTATACCCTTCACCGAAGAGCGAAGTTGATTTAACGATATCCGTCTGTGTGTTGAAATGGGTTTTCCGAAGACCCCAGACATGATGAGGACTTGATTGTTATATATTTCTGTTACATGTGATCCATTTCTGTTTGCTATTGAAAATCAGCCAGATCGGTTGATAAATGGCTGAGATATTAGCAAAAAACCACGACTACCTCTAATTTTTTCCGTAAAATCCCTTTGTTTTATATGTATGTTGAATTTTACGCTTAACAAACACATCGATTTATTGAACTTCTTTTCTTTCACCTCTTCACCTTGTATACACAAACAACAAACACATACAGATTTGTCATTTAAATAAAAACCAAACAAATCTCAATTGAACGAAAACTGTTTATTTAATTATATTAACGATGATTTCACATGAGCTTCAATAGCTCAGTATTTCCTAAGACTTTTTTTGTTTATTTTTTGTTTTTTTAACATTAAATAATTCATTTAAATAAAATTTAAAATTAATAATTTAATAATCCATAAATATGCTAAAAACATCAAAATTTTTATAAAAACTAAAATTTTAGAGCTGTAATATGACCTATGGATACGTCTTATATAGCAAAAGATCGAAAATCTTTAATAGTTCGGAAATATCGGTTCAGATACAAAAAAGTTATCCCCAAAACATAAATAATTATTTTGTTTGTCAAAAAATAAAAATATATAAATCTATTTAATACATATGTAAGGTTGTTTGTACTTTATAGTTGTTATTGGTTAAATATTTCTTGTTCTGTATTTTGGTTTAAAAATTATGGTCACCGTACCTATATTTCTGCATCATTTACTCAAAACCCGTTTTTTTTTGAGTTGTGTCAGTCTTCACGCAAGTGAGCGCTATGTTTTATTAAAGTTTTTAACATATTACGTTGTACGCTATAGTTGTTCGGATCCTTAAAGTACTGGAGAAAATAAAACGCGAACGCAGACGACACAAAATTTAAAAATTAGCTCTACTTTTTAAAATATTTCCAAATTTAAATTTTACCGAAAACTAAGCTTTTTCTTTAAATTTTCTGTCTAGTTTATATAACTGACGAAAGTACGCATAATTTCTAATATAGTTTTAAGGTATAGACTCTGAGTAAGTGAAAACTTCACTTACTTTTGTAATTTGCAAATCTTATAAAATCATTTAATCGAATTTGCAAAATCTTTTTTATTGATTAGAAAACATGCATTTTACATATCTGAAGGCCTTTTATCTAAATTTTAGGAATTATTTTTAACTTTTATTTAACCGTTTTTCTTTTATTTTTGACTTCTTAAATTTTTGAGCGTAAGGTTGGTTTTTTTATAAATAAAAATATTATTTATTTCTCAATATTTCTCTACTCCATTGTGTAGCATCTTCAGGAAATAAAAATAATAAAAATGGAGGGTGTGTGTGAAACGGTAGCAAAGTGGCATGGTAAAAATATTTTTTCTATGGTGAAAAAGTTTTAAATTTTTATGCGTGAGAAAGAATCGAATTTATTTATTTGTTTTGTCTTCATTCTGCTTTTAGAAGCTTTCAAAATATAAAACTTTAAAATTTTGTATTCTTATGCCAAAAATTCTAGGGCTAGTAGACCTATGAGCTAGTGAAATTTTATTCACCTCAAAACTGGCAAAAATTTACCAAGAAGCATACTTTGCTACCATTTCACACACACCCAGAGTATCGAAATATTAAAAAATAAATAACATTTTTATTTATAAAAAACCAACCTTAAGCTCAAAATTTTAAGAAGTTAAAAATAAATTTTATGAATATATTTTTGTCGCTGACTCCTCATTTTTAAGGTACAAAAACAAATATTTTGGTTCATCTTTTCATTGTAAATTATTTATTAACGAAATGATGAAAAAGTGATACTTCAACTTTACATACAAGTATAGGGAATGTTAACGCACCTTTTGATATGTGTAATATATCAAATTAAAGAGCAGAGTTCATACCATTTTAATGTTAAAAAATATAAATATGATGGCGGATCAATAAGTCCGTGAGTTTTCGAACTTCCCTCATAGTTATATGAAATGCAACACTGCTCCCATCAAGTACCACCTATTAATAGACTACTGTCAAATTTTAAGCAAGTTCCGTCATTTACTTTGTGTTTAACACCAGGATTTTTCGAGGTCCATAAAACAAGCATTTGTTTGATCAATAATTTCATCGTTGGAGCTAAATCTCTTTCCACCGAGCCATTTCTTTAGGTTTGAAAATAGTCACTGGGGGCTGAATCCGGAGAATAAGGCGAATGAGGGGGCAATTTGTAGTATTTTTCATGGATTTTTGCTGTCACACGATTCCGTTGGTGGTCGATTGTGAGCAAACGCGGCAGCCATCTTGCGGAAAGCTTTCTCATACCCAAGTGATCGTTTAAAATTGAAACCACTGAGCCATGTGAGATACCTATGTCTTCTACAATCTATCAATCTCCGATCGGCCAACACCATATCTTGAATTTTTTCAATTGTCCAGAACGTTCAATTGTCCAGGACGGGTTTTTCGCAAAAAAAATTTAATGAGAACTCGAAATTCACTTTTCCATTTTTAAAAAAGTGCACGAGGTTGTGTGTTTTGAACAACTGTTAAACGCAAAGTAAATGACGGAACATGCTCAAAATTTGACAGTAGTCTATTAACAGGTTGTAATTGATGGGAGCAGTGTTGCATTATATAACTACGTGGAAGGTTCGAAAAGTCACGGACTTTTTGATCCGCCCTCGTACCTTAATTATTTTGAATTATGAAAATTTTACAAAAAACTTTAGCCTATTCAGTACTTTCATGAATTTATTCGTAATCTGTTTACTTAAAATTGCATAAATACGCAGAGACATTCAAGACTACAAAAAAATCTTTTTGAGCTTTGTAATCGGACACCTTTTTTTTTATTGGTGAATGCATTTTTAACACGCATTCACCAATAAAAAAAGGATGTCCGATAACACAGCTCAAAAAAGATTTTTCTTGTAGTCTTGAATGTCACTGCGGATTTCTGTAATTTCAAATAATAACATATTTGTCTACAGGTTCCGTCAAAAAAATTAAACAAAATAAAAAAACAAAATAATTATAACATAGGCAAATCCTATGTGACAAACGCTACATTCGTACACGTTTTTGGATTAAAATATAGAAATTTCTTGGCCTTTCAAACGAGATACCTTCAACTTAAACATAGTGTTTAGTGGGATTTAAGTTTACTTTCGAATGGCATAAAACATAATTTTTAACAGGTATTTGTTGCGAAATAATTAATCATAAAGTTTTGTGATGCAAGCTACAAAAATGGAAGTAACTTTGAAAGTTGAAGTATTTTTTAGTAAATCTAATACCTAAAAGAAAGACGAATATAAGATAATTCTAAAATAACTTATTTGCAGCCAAAAAATTTTATCGTTTTTAAGCAAAAGCGTTTCACGGTGCGCTACGTGACGCACGTTACATTTTTTCTAGATGTATGTATATAAATAAACGCAATTGAATTTATTTAAACCAAAAAAATAATTTAATTTTTTAATACCACTTCTTAATACAAATTTTTAACATTTTTAACCAACCAACTCAAAGCAAGTGTTGTGTAGCCTTTAGGAAATACAATAGATAATTTAAAATTTTTGTTCTAATTCCTTCAAAAATTCTAAATCATGTAAATTTTATTTTCATGTATTTCAAGGCAAGGTTGCATTTGTTTTCGATAATAACAGAAAATTAATATTTAAACTGTTTAGGAATTCTGCCAATAAAATTCTTTTGAAATCGGTTGCCAACCAAATTTATTCTACAAATATATGTTAGAACAAATTCCATAGAACCAGAGCCCGTTTACCTAAACTAGAATGATAAGATACAATATAACTAACTGGAACTAGCTTCAGAAGAGGTTCTAGGAATATCTGATTACTTTTGGAACAATTTCAAACAAAAATTATTGGTGTTAAAACCGGCAGAAAAACATATTATATAGGGTAAGAAGTTGTTTAACAAATCGTTCTTAGAAACAGAAAATTTTCCTGTTAAATTATTTATCTAGTGCCCAGATTTTATAAGACGAGCAACGATTATTGTCCACTACTTACCAAACTGTTGAACTATAAGATTGCAAATGACTGTCGTTTACCAAATTTGTAAAAACAGTTTACAATTTTCTTGTAGTATGTTAGATAATTAATTTCGAAAGTTAACGACTAAGATAATCGCCTTATAAAACCTGGCACAGGTTCTGAGAAATAATTCACTCTCAAAAATTCTTAAATTCTAAAGCTATTTCAACCTTATAATATATATTATAAAAGCTAAAGACTCCAGAATAGACAAATTTTAAACAAAACATTTTAAAATGCATATTTTGTTCCAATAAATCGAACACGTGGTTAAGTATTTTTCTAAAAGCACAATGACGTTACTGTTTTTTTATTTATATTTACATTTCATGTACAGTTATAATTCAGTATTATTTTAGCCTCAGCACCAAAACAACATATTAAAATTGTTTGCAATTGGAATTAACAAAATTTTTAAGAACTGAAAAAGTTGATTTGTCATAAAACTTTGAAAGAGTAGAAAAGCTTAAGTAGAACCCAAAAAAGAAATAGTTACAAGGTAAGTACCTGACAGGAATATGCGCATTCAAAAGTTTTATAGATTACGAGGATTTCTGAGCTTTTTTAACTTTAAAATCCAAACCAAAAAATTAAAGTGGCAGGGACAGTTCTGTCAAAACTTTGTAAATTTCGTAAAAAAAAATACAATATTTATAAGAATTAATTATAGAAAAGTATTTTAAGACAGTTTTCGTTTATTTAGAAAATTTTCTACAATAATTTCTCTGCTGAAAAACACTGTATACACTGCATTTTTCTGTTTTAGGTTTAAGGGTTCACTTGAGCACTCTGTGTCCTTAATGGTGAAAGATATACTTTTATTTTTCATTTAACGATTAATCGGCAAGATTTCCGATTAATCGACCCGAATAACTGATTAATCAATTTTGATTTTTTAAAAAATGCCCTAACCTTAACCGACAGGATCGAATATTTGGAAACACTATTTTTATGCAATTTTTGAGAAAACTCAAATCGTGACGCACGCTACAGAAATTAATATGCTATGTATATTTTTTTCTTTTTTTTAATGTAGAATTTTAATTTTTGTATTTTCTTAAAGCAGTACATAAAATTGATTTAAAATTATAGACGACCTGCAAAAAAAATTTCATTCTACTCACAACATAATATTTCATACCGAATTTCAATCTTTCAAAAATAGTAAAAAAAAATTTTACTAAAATTGAAGACAATTGAAAAAATAAAAATATGGCCTTCAATCGGACCATCTAAGTAAACACTAAAGTATTGATATGAACACCTAGAAAATGTTAATTTTTTGTATAACATTAAGAGATCTGAGGTAGGGTACGATTTGATAATAATTTTTGTATTCATGATCGTCCAAATACATTTTATTTTTACAATATTAGATATCTAGTCTAATGTTCCATTAAAAAATTAAGTTGGATAAATTTCAAAAATTTTTGGTTGGTGGACTGTTTCTGGGACTTCCCCATATTCTGTAGTTAACACACATGTTTAACACCTTTTGTTGTAATTCATAAAAAATAGAAAGGACCGAAAACAAATATGTTACAATAGTATTTTACCAAAATTATTGATTAAATTTAGAAATATTTTTTTGACATGAGTAATAAACTATCTATAATTTTGTAATTCACACTGATAAAAATCACAGAGTCATTGAAGAGACATTTTTAGAATCAAAAAATACAATTTATTATCCAAATTTAAAGAAGAAAATTCACAAATTTATAAATAATTGCGTTATATGTAATATATGTAATTTTAACAGAAGGCCTATAAAAACTAAGTAGTGTGTAACTGAAACTCCTACAAGATCTAATGAAGTAGATCATAGTAATGCATGGTTTTTAAATAAAAATACAACTTTTTTAACTTGCATTGTCAAACTTTCAAAACATGCATCAATTCATAATTTAAGTGATAAAAATTCATTGACTATCGTAGAAATGCTTAGGGAAAAATTTGATATTTTAGGAAAACCAAGTAAAATTATAGCTGATAATGAATTTAATACAGCTTTTATTAGAGATTTCCTTAATTCAGAAAAAATAAATTTTCATTCTACTTCTCCCCAGCAAAAACATGGTAATGACAGGTCATTACTGTGTAGATTACCATGTAATGATAGATCGTTACCTTTTGCATTATTTTAATATACAAAATAATAACTTACTGATTATTAATGGTATAAGTACTTATATGTACATGCAAAATTATGAATTACTGGTAGTTACTGATATAAGTACCGATTTCGTATTTCGGTAACGAGTTCGGTAATTATTTCAGTAACTACCAGTAATACATTATTTTGTTATTTAAAGTAATGCAAAAGGTAACGACCTATCATTTCATGGTAATCTACACAGTAGTGACCTGTCATTACCATCGTTTTGCTGGGTAATGATATAATTTATAGTACCACTGAATACAAACCTAAGGATTTGCTACATAATAAGGTGGATAAATTCATTTGGCAAACATTACACGATAATAATATACATCATAATAAAATTGAAAGAATTAATAAAATAAATCAGAATAGAAATGGAATTAGTAAACAATCTCGATTTTTTAAAATTTTAAACAAAAACCTAAATATCGATGGCTTAATATAAAAAGGCCCTAACTCGATTTTTTGTTACTTGATATGAGAAGGAAAAAACTTAATAAAATCCGTAAAATTTTAGATAAAAAACAAAAGTTTTAATGCAATTTCCAAAAATGTGTTGCCTCTTTTTATTAAAAATTGCATTAAAACTTTTTTTGTATCTAAAATTTTACGTATTTTATTAAGTTTTTTCCTTCTCCTGTCAAGTTACAAAAAATCGAGTTAGGGCCTTTTTATATTAAGCCATCGATATATTTTAAAACAATTAAAAGGAAAAATTAGACAAATTTTATAGATGAAAAAGATTGTAAACGTGATAGACAAATAGTAAAAAGAATTTTTAAATACCAAGAAGAATTACCAGATGTAAAGTTTGAAAGAAAAATCACTAGTAGACATTATTCAAAAAGAAAATAATGGCCAGACCAATAAGTCCGTGACTTTTCGAACTTCCTCGTAGTTATATGAAATGCAACACTGCTCCCATCAAGTACCACCTGTTATTAGACTACTGTAAAATTTTGAGCAAGTTCCGTCATTTCTGTCTGTCTGTCTGTTGAAATGGCGAAAGCGGGGGTACTAAGTTTTACCCAGATTATTGAACATCCTCCCGAGCAGAGCAAAATCGGTCCAGCGGTTAAAAAGTTATGAGTGAAAATTAGAGTTACCTTCACTCTAATTTTTCCATACAAATTGGTGTATTTTAGTATAATTTAATAGTCGCTCCTATTTTCTCATATTTTTTCACCAGTTGCTTAGAAGTGAATTATATTTTGTACTCACCTCAAAAATTTTTTTCAACACAAATTTTCATTACATAAAAAAAATTTTTTCAAAAAAAATTTTTTTGCACCACAAAATTTGATTTCGAATCCAAAAAAGTTTATCACCTCAAAAAATTTTTTTCACCACATAATTTTACTTCAAAAGTTTTTTACATTATTTGTATCAAAAACAGTAGAGAACATTTTTTATGATATTGGTGGAGGGTATTCAAATATTCGTCACAGTCGAATTTATTTCCTCTGATCCAAAACCGTGTATACTTAGAAAACGTACAAATGTAGAAAGATCATAAATTTTCTGGTATTTTAATTCCACTCTTTCCCCATTCCATTTCGATCCCCTTGACTACCGTTGCAATTGTACACGTTCCCTTTCCAGTTCATTACGTTCCCCTTGCCTAGTGTTTCAGTTTCACTACATAGTTCTACTGTGTTGGTGTATTGGAGTATCAATACATGTATTAGTATTAAACCTATGGATCTGTTAGAGAGTGATTCCCGCTCACCATAATTTTAGCACTCTCTCAGAATATCAGCATAGTTTGCAACAAAGGTGTATTTTGGGTAGCAATTTTTAGTACTATCCAGCAATGCTGCAATATAGCCAATTTCAACTCTTTTTCCCCGTTTTTTGGAATGCTTTAAAGTTTGCAGGTTTTTTTTTATAAAAAACTGTTTTTTTAATTCAAACATTTTGCAGATTTTTAATATTAAAACAGGCTATCTGTTCAATAACTATTTATTTTTACTAAAAGTGGACATTTCAACATAAGTAAAAAATACTACAAAACTTTTACTTTGTTGTGTTAAAAAAATAGGTACGAATTCGAAAATAACATTGTGATATTGTGTTGACCATCTCTGTGTATCCACATCCATTATTTCCCATTTCTATGCTAAAAATATATAATAAATAGAACAAATATATTTTAATATAAAAAAACTAAAAATGCATGAATTTGAAAAACACCTTTTTCATGAAATAACTGAAAAAGTTTTAAAAATGTCAAAAACTGGGATAATTAATTTAACTGCTTATATGCACGCAGAGAAAAAACATGGTTGCAATATGATCACTGCTACTATATTGTGCTTGCTGCAATCGGGTATGTTTGTCACAACCAAGTTATTGGTTTTCTAACCATCAACATGGTCGCTACCATAATTATTATATTTTATAACATGAATGGCTGTAACCATACTGTGGTAACAAAAATTCTGACTATGAAAAAAATATGATAATTATGCAACGATAAAATGCTGACAAGAATCAATAAATAATTATACATTAAATGAAACATGACTTTGACATTTACAGTCATAATATTGTCTTGTTTTCATAAAAACCAAAATTTTATCAATTGAGTCAGTTTGTTTTTATTACAAAATGTCTTAAAATACAATCATATATTGTTAACTAAAACTTTAGCTTTAGAAAATTTTTTTTAAAGGGATTTTTTAAAATTTCTTATACTCGTACATATGTATATAATAATATACACTAATAAATTCATTGTCAAAAATATTCTATTGAAAGATTTTATATTTTTTAATTCCTTTCAATAAATTTTTTTTTAATATGTTTATTAATTCATTTCTTGTAAGAAGTTCACAAAATATTAATAAAATATTTTTTATAAGAACCTGTACGAACAGGTTTCTTACACAAAATAATAGATATTTATAAATTTATCTGATAAAAACTTTTTTAGATTATATGGACATTTCCTTAAACTAAAATCCTCAGACTCTCCAAACTGTTTCTTAGATAAAAGTTCATATATTAAAAAAAAAAAAAAACTAAGATTCTAAGGCTTTTCTTTGAAAGAAACATTCAATGATTTTGAAGTATTTTCATCATGAAAAATATTTAGATTCTAAGGGCTCTTTCTAGTAGAAATATTCTTAGATTCTAAAGACTTTTATTAAAGAAAAATTTTCTAAAAAAATCTTAAAAGTGTCTAAGATATTTTTTACTAAAAAAGTCATTAGAATTTAAAAACACGTAAGAGCGGCTAAATTCGGCTATACCGAATCTTATATACCCTTCACCATTGTTGGGAAAAACTGAAGTTTATATATGGACATTAGACCGTACCACCTTATAGGCAAAAAGTTCACCGTACACCCTCAAATATAAAGTATTTTAACTAGAAAATTTCGAAAATGTTTTTTTTGGCCGAACGTATGGGTCGCCATTTTATATTATTCGTTATATCTTCGCCATTTACCGTCGGATCTTAAAGTGTTGTATATCAATGTTTTTTGTCTCGCGAAGACCGATGTTTTCCTCGAAGGAGCCATTGACCTCAAGTAACCCGTTCTAGTATTAACCCACCAGATCTCAGTTGCTACCACCTTAATGTACTACCCTAATATTTTAAAATGAAAGCTCGCAAAAAAGCAATAAACTTTTGCTAGGAAAGTATTCCAATAATTCCAGCGGAACTATTATTTTATTTTTTTTTGTTGCCGAATGTAGGGCATTTTTAATTTTTTTGTCATATCTTCTGTATTTACAGTCGGATCTTAAAAGGTTATATATCAATGTTTTTGACGCAATGATACCAATTTGTTACATCAAAAATCATTGACCTCAAGCACCCTTTTATACTACTTAAGGGGTAACACCTACGTAAAAAGCCTATATACAAAAACTTCCTTTTTTTTATTTTCTTTATTTACGGAGATCTGTTAACAAAGATTGGTTTTCACAAGATTTATGAAGGAGTACAAAAAAATATTTGTTTTACACAAAGTTTTACAAAATGATAGTATATTTACAATAGAGGTCCACTGCACGCAGCATTACTTAATCAATTTTTGGTGGATTTCTCTGAAATTTATAATGCATATGGAAAACTTAATTATCTATGGATGCGCGTAGGAGTTTTTGATGGGTCAAATACTTTTTGACTTAGAGCTGTTTCTTTACGAGTATAAAAAATAGATATTTTGACTTTAACACTTCGCTGTTTTGTCAAAAAAATAATATACCCAAAAAACTCATACGCTTTTCTCTAGATAATCTTGTTTTCTATATAAAGTGTATGTTTCAGAGCGATCCACCTAAAATTGGTTAAATTATGCTGAGTGCCGTGGATCACTTATAAAATAACACAAATTTTAATCGATTATATTTTGACGTGATTCAAGTTGGCAGTATTAGTTGGCTTTATTATTTATTATTTGGCTGTATTATTTGACCTTTGCAATGGTTCGTATGCTAATTTGGACATAAGGTAAACAAAGGAGAATATAAATAACACAAAAATAGTTAGCAAATTTCATCTATACTCAATAATAAAAATTAACCGTATGTTAAGCATAAATAGCTTTTTCTGTTGATTTGTGAGTTAAATAGAGATATTTACAATTGGTATTTCGGCACAAAGAATGAAAGTCGTAGCTGACCAGAAAATGCATTCCATTCGGCTGGTGTCTAATAACTTTTTCAGTGTATTCTCCTTGTTTACTTAAATTAAAAAATAAGGAAAAAAAAATTGTTCATTTGAACAAAACTTTTCCTATGATCTTGAATCAAACTAAAAATACATTTTCATACATATAAGTAAAATGGTAAAGCTAGTAAAATATACCCAATAAACGTTGAAAAGTTAAAAATTCAGGCGCTTTAAATATTGCTTGTATTGTGGTTTATTTTAAGTGTTTTTTTTACAGTCAAAATCAAGTTCATACAAATAAAAATAATTTGTTTCATGTTTTTCCTTTATTGTCAATATTTTAAAATAAAATTAAAACATTTGTTCAAATTTACAATTTTCCTGTGGAGATTTTTATAATTTCTTCCATGGATTTTAAAGAAGGTAAGCCACTCTATTATCTTTTTTCTTATTTCAGGAAGATTCTACAAATTTGTACATTTCTAAATATAAAAAGGATTAGTGAAAAAAAAAATCGAAATTTAAAAGATCAAGATTAAATATACTTAACTAAAATTATAACAATGTATGTATGTTAAAAGGAGTTAATAAATTGTACCAAAACCAATCATTATCGTGTTTTTATGGCTTTGTTTAAACTTAAATTTGGGGCTTGAGAACAAGTGTTATTATCATATTGTTTGAACTTGAATTGAACTGTGGTTCAAGGCTTGAATTAAAGTATATTCTCACTGTAATGTTCGACTTGAATTCCAGTATCCGTTTTGCTGGAGTATGCTATTGAATTAAAGTGTAATTAAAGTATAAATCAAGGCTTGAAATTGGAAAACATGATAATAATAAAATAATGTGTTAAATGTTTCTTTGTTGTACTTAAAAATTTTCAATTCTTTATTATATATGTTTTTATAATCATTATTTTAACTTTTAATTAAAATTTTTATCATTTCATGATCTGCTATTTTATTTGTATTGCTGTTGTTTACCGATATATCATAATTATTTGTTATTACAAAGTCAATTATCTTGTATATTCATTAACTAATTGTCTGAGGCCGTTATCATTTAGTATGCATTCAATTTGATTTTTACATGGCGAATTTTTAGACCAGTCTATATTGAAATCTCCCGTTATTAAAATATCACAGTTATAATCACAGATTTCTTCTAAGACTCCTTCGAAAATTTTACAAAACTCCGACTCTCCATAACTAGGTGATCTGTATATTGCAGCAATTATCATTTGATTGTCTTGACATGAGGCTTTACATCAGGGGTGCCCAAAAGTTCCTTATGGAAGAGTAAACACCAATACATTTAAAGAATAACTAATTTTTATTCAATATTTTTTATTGTAAAAACCAAAACATACAAAGAAAAAAAATATTTCATATCATACGTTAAACAAAAACAAAATCTACATTGATGATCGCTGTCGTCAATGTTTACCAGCAAAGCATAAGAAAGTGATGTTGCTTTGCACTTGCGTGTATGTAGTGAAGAACGACAAAAAAACTAATAAGGCAAAGTTGTTTGTGTATTTCGTATTGCTATTGCTGAGTGCTTTATGTGTATTAAAACACACAGCCTATAGCTAAGAGCATTTACAAAAACAAATGAACATAAAGAGTATAGGCCTTGGACACCCTTGCTTTATATACTAAAATCCAATATTTTACACTGTCAATCTTTTCAATAATTTTAGTTAATTTCCATGTCTTTTTAAAATAAATAACGATTCCTCCCGTTCTTGTAGATGTAGAAAGCAACATAATATGATCATTCCCTTGTAAAATAACTTCATTTTCTTTGACGTCTTTTGTAATATGTGTTTCTGAAAGTATAAATAAGTCCTTGCACATTTGTGTATAGAGCAAATATTTTCTTTAATTGTTAAACTGATAAGCCAATTCTTCTCATTTTTAAATTCAATTTATTTTGATAAACGGGACATTATCTATTGTTTGTAAAGTGATTTTCATCTAAATACATATTAAGTTTATTGTTCATTTTAACGCAATTTATACATTTCATTATCTGTTCCGTATTCTTGCATTATTTTGTTTTGTGATGTCCATGACATCTTAAGCATATTTCTTGATTTTTGCATTCTTTTGCGATATGGTTATATCCTCTACATTTGAGGCACTGCGTTACATCTGTTCCATCAAACACTCTACATCTTTCCCATCCTATATTTACTTTTCTCGCTTCTATCATTTTTGTATATGTTTCGTTATCGACTGCCATTTTCACGTTATAGATTGTTTTATTATTTCTTTTTATTTCGTATATTTCAATTATTTTAAGTTCTGCATTAGATATATAATTGGGTTCTGCTTCTTTAATTTCGCAATTATTTCGTCGTCCTCATGAACAAAAGTCATATCTATAATTTTAACTTTTAGTTATATTGGGTTGGGCACCTTAACCTCATATCCTTCAGCTAATTTAATTTCTATTGCATTTTTTATTTTCTCTCTTTCTTTATTATTTTCACTTTGAATTACAACCGTTCCATTTCTTCTGTTTTCTACACCCGTAATTTTTAAATTAACTGGATCAACTTTATCATTTAGTGCTTAGCCATGACTGAGTTTTTTTTATTGTTTATATTATAAATATGTTTGTTTTTTATAATAACTTTGCTTTCCACCAATTATAATTAGTATTTTTATGGTTTCTAATAGTCCTGTCTATTTTTTTAACCAATTATTATTTTTATAGAGCTTTCGTTTTTCGCTTACACTCGTCCGAGTTCAAACAATCCAGAGTAAAAAGTGATGCTTCTCTATTAAGTTAGTACCCTTTAATTATACCAGTGAGCTAGAGAAAAGATTATAAAAACTGTTGATAGCGCATTTTTAATACTTATTATACCCTTCACCACAGGTGGAAGGGTATATATAAGTTTGTCATTCCGTTTGTAATTTCTACAATATTGATCTTAGACCCTATAAAGTATATATATTCTGGGTCCTTATGAAGAGCGTAGTTGATTTAACGATGTCCGTCTGTTGAAATGGGTTTTCCGAAGAACCCAGACATGATGAGGACTTCATTGTTTTTTATTTCTGTTACATGTGATCCATTTCTGTTTGCTATTAAAAATTAGACAGATCGGTTAATAAATGGCTGAGATATTAGCAAAAAACCAGGACTACCTACTAATTTCTTCGGTAAAATCCATTTGTTTAATATGTATGTAGAATATTAAGCATAACAAACACATCCATGTGTTATAATTCTTTTCTTTCATCTCCACCTTTTATACACAAACAACACACATACAAAGATTTGTCATTTAAATAAAAACTAAACAAATCTCTAATGGCCGAAGACTTTTATATATGTACCTCTATTGACGATGATTTTGTGTGAGATTCAATAGCTCAGTTGTCTAGACGCTATGTCGCAAATCCTTTTTTTCTCTAAGGCCGCGGGTTCGAGGTTCGAGTCCCGGTCAATTAACTTTTTTTTTGTACATTTTTTTATTATTTTCTTAAGACTTTTTTTTTGTTTATTTTTAGTTTTTTTTTTAACATTTAATAATTAATTTATATAACATTTTATATTAATAATTAAATAATCCATAAATAGGCTAAAAACATCAACATTTTTATAAAAACCCTCTGATACAAACAAAATACAAACGTTTTTATACCCTTCACCACAGGTGGAAGGGTCGCGGGTTCGAATCCCGGTCAATTCACTTTTTTTTTGTACATTTTTTTTATTTTCTTAAGATTTTTTTTGTTTTTTTTTAACATTTAATAATTAATTTAAATAAAATTTTTATTAATAATTAAATAATCCATAAATAGGCTAAAAACATCAAAATTTTTATAAAAACCCTCTGATGCAAACAAAATACAAACGGTTTTATTTCTATTTTTTGCTCCGATTTAAAAGAATTTATAAAAAGATTTTTAAACCATTTTATTTCTCATATATTAAGAAAATTTTATACATAATTTCCCTTTAAGTGCAACTATTTTAGGTCATAACTTATAATAATTTAAAAAAAAAAAAAAAATTATAAACTATTTTCCTTCAAATTTTTAAAATTAAGCTAAATAAATTAAAAATAGTTTGTAATAAAAAAGCGAAATAAAATCCCAAATACAAGTTTGCCAGCTAAATCAAACATTTTTGTAGAAATAAAACACATGCAGTTCTAGTGATTTCTTTTAACAATTTGTTGAAATTCTTTTCTTTCACCTCTTCATCTTTTATACACAAACAACAAACACTATTCTAGAGCTGTAATATGACCTATAGATACGTCTTATATAGCAAAAGATCGAAAATCTTTAGTATAACATATTTGCTGAAAAAACTCGGAAATATCGGTTCAGATACAAAAAAGTTATGCCCAAAACATGAATTTTTTTTAAATACTAATTTTCTGGAACCATAAGTCTTCCCGAGTCCAAGTTTTATCACCAAACTAAATGGTTAATTTCCTCTTAAAGGCGTCCATATATAAATCTGTCCATTCCATATATGTCCATATATAAACTTCATTTTTCCCAACCATGGTGAAGGGTATATAAGATTCGGCATAGCAGAATTTAGCCGCTCTTACTTGTTTTTTAATATAAATAATTAAGATTTTGCATAAATAATGTAGTGAATATATTAATATAAAAACACATACACTAAAAATAGTTTGTAAGTTAAAATAACAGAAAACATAATTTAAAAAAAATTTAATTTCATTTAAATACCAGTCTACTAACTTTTCATTTATATAACGGACAAATCAGTAAAAACAAAATATAGACACACACACTATACAAACATTTTTTAATAATGCATTTATGTACACATACATGTTCTTCATGCTCATGTAATTTGAATTAGAATAAATTTGTATGTAAACAAACAATTTAAACAAAAAAAGACCATAAAGGCATTATTTGAATATTTTTTTGAAGCAGACACCAAACAAAAATTTATATCTCTAATACATACTTGGGAATTTTTCATTACCATTGAAATTTCTTTACCATTAATTCATACTAATTCAAATTAAAAATTCGGCTGTGCCGAATCTTTGAATACCCTCCATCAATATCCTTAAAAAATGTTCTCTACTGAGTTTGAAACAAATAATGTAAACTAATTATGTGAAAAAATTTGTTGGGGTTAAAAAGTTTTTTGGATGTGAAAACACATTTTTTGGTGGAAAAAAAATTTTAAGGTGAAACAAATTTTTTGTGGTGAAAAAAAATTTAGTAGTGATTTTTGAGGTGAAAAATCTTTGAGGTGAATACAAAATATTTTTCACCTCTAAGCGACTCGTGAAGAAATATGAGAAAATATATTATGTACCAGTCGCTACTATGAAATTATACTAAAATACACTACAATTTGTATGGAAAAATTAGAGGTACCTTCACATTTTCACTCATAACTTTTTAACCGCTGAACCGATTTTGCTGATTTTCAATAGCAAACTGCTTGGGAGAATGTCCAATAATCTGGGTAAAAATTAGTACCCCGCTTGCATCTTCGCACCGTGATCGCCATTTCATGAGACAGACGGACAGGCAGACAGTCAGAAAACTAATTATAATTGATTGAAAAATTATTTGTTTACAAAAAAAATGTATATGATTTGAAAATGATCAAAGTAGCTTCATACAGAAAATAATAAAACAAAATATGAAATAACATAAATATTAACACACAAAACGACCGCTAATAATGATAATGTTTTATTTTAATTAGTACATTAGTAATGGTAATAAAATTCAAAAACATTGTCATTAATCAATTAAATCGTCCATTAAATTATTGTCATTCATTCAAACAATAGTAATAAAATTTATTTCATTACAATTACAATTTATTTCATTTATTTCAAACAATTGTAATGAAATATATTTCAATGTAATGCTAATAAAATCATCAATTAATTATTCCAATCAATACATTAGTCTCATGTATGCTCTAACACGATAACTGTAATGATTAAAAATAAAACGTTCCATTTTCTGCAAAAAGAAATTAAATTATTTGCAATTTTTATGAAAATTAAAATTTTAATAAGTTTTTGCGCTGAGTTTTAGAGTTGTATGCAACTTTTTGGCATTTTCTTTTAATCAATAGTCAACTCAAGTTTACATAATATTTGTGTTATAAATTATGAAATTTTTATAAATTTTGTCCCAATGATTAAAAACGATATCTTCAAATGTTTACATATTTTTAATTGAAATTTAATTGGGATGTTAGGAGCAAATAAGTTACCGTAAGCCTAAACGGACACTGTGCACTAATTGGCTAAAATTGGAGTTATTCATTCAATTAACATTAAATTAAGAAAAAAATGTTTATAACATTTTTTCTGTATAAGTAAAGGTGGAAGAAATATTACAATATCTTTCTATGGAGATATTTTGAAAGTTAGTATCAGATTATTGCAACCGATGTGGAAGTCATGTATAACTTGTTCACTAATTCCTAAAACACACCAAAGATTTAGTTACAATGCAAATGGGCTTTAGAATTAGCTACACCACCAGTAGTTCTAACCATGCTTTTAAAGAATATGTATTTGTTTTCTGAAAAGTAGTTCTAGAACTAATAATTTTTGGATGTGTTCCTGGGTATACTTTGTTCTTTTTAACGTTAAAATTTAACATTTCTTATTAATTTAAAGAAAAAACAATCAGGTTAAAAAATATTTTGTAGTGAGTGAGATTAACCGTTAACAGCGATTAACCGCATCCATTTTAAGCGGAACCGCTGTTAAGGAAAATTGCTGTTAAATGCACTCTTATTTGAACAAATGTATGTAAAAGAACTGAATACTTTTTTATTAAACTAAATAAAAACTCATAAAATATAATTGAAATAGTTTAAAAACTTGAATAATTGATAATTAAAAGTACCACTGATAACACAATTTTAAAATTTTTATACGAGAATCGTCAGAACATGCCGTTTCATTTCATTTCTTAGAAAAGTACCGTCGGTTAAACCTCTTTGCATTTCTCGTGACTATATGTTATAGTACCTATAAAATGTATTCAATACAAATAATATTGTTTGTTGAACAGTTTATAGAGAAATTAAAATAAACTATGTATATACTAGGTACATTTAGATAGAAATTGAAACTTTTAAATTGTTTTAAAAAAATATGCAAACCATTTTGTTTACATTGAAATCAATCAATAAATGAAGTGAATTTAGTTTTAAATTGAATTGAATTTATGTGATGACGAAAACTCTTTGCAGCGTAAATTACGAAAACAATATAAAGCAGCGGCATAAACAACACATTGATAAAACAAATTTTGTGTTAAAGATTTTGTTCAACATTTTATTTCACGATTTTTCATTTCTTTGTTTGTTTATTGAAAAGAAAACATTTCACAACTTTTTTATTTATATTTCAATATTTAAATTTATTCACGTTCAAGTCTTAAGTTATTAGAATTAAATATCTGTATTTTAGAATATATTTAAGTATATGATTAAGCTATGAAACATTTTAAGTCTAATTGAAATCTTTGAGAGAGATTTCTAGCACTTGTGTGTCTTGATATGGTGACAATACATAATGGTCCCATAATTCGCTTTTTGTTCATTACCAAAATTTGATAATGACAAACTCACTCGAACTTAGTATGGTGTGCATAAAATTTTGAGTTCTTAATTTCTTTGTAAATAACTGTTGTCATCACCTACGGCGAATTTAAGTGAATTGCCATGGGAATGTTATGTGGTTTGTTACAGAAATAGTACTCGCAAGGAAACTATGTCTATGGGTTGCCTCCACTTTTAGCAATCCAATCTCATACTTTTCAGTTATTGTTCACGGCCCTATGCTCCTTGCAGGAGTAAAAGGAATGCAAAAGGGCGTAACTAACATTTTTATCTTTTTTACAGGAGAAGCAAAAAACGCCAATAGGCAATTTAACAAATTCGAAAATAAATCTGACAGTTTTGATTATATAACGATACAATTTGGTGAAGAGATGTAGTTCAATGCAGTTCTTCATAATCGCTTAACCCCATTTTAAATTTGTACAGGGCAACCAAAAAACTTGGAAAATTAAAAACATCTCAGATTCGAATTTTGTTCATAAAACCTTTTTTTAATCGTATAAGTCAGAAACTTTGTGTATGCATATATTTTAGACAAATGAATCATAATAATCAATAAAACCGGGTTTAGTTAGTTACGCACATTAATTTCCGTAACACATAAAATATTTTCACATTAAATTCTGGGCTCTAATCGCCGCATTCGTGATCGAATTTGATATCGTACAAAAATTAAATTCGATAGGTATCGAATTGCCTAATTACGGCATTCGATTGGTAACGAATCGAAAATTTTGCGAATTGTAAAAGATTTTATTTTAATTGTAATAGAGTCCTGACATAAGTTTCACATAAATGTAAACAAAAAAAAGAAAAACAAAAACAGCAAATTTAAAACAGAGTAAGTAACAATTATGCTTTTTAGGTAATTTATTTAATTAAAACATTTTGTATAGACAATGAGTCAACAATTACTATTAATAATGCACATGTCCTCATCGGAATCTGAGGATGAACATGGCGTAATGCGCATAAGAAGACAAATGGGGGATAAAAGCGACTCTCTTTCCTTGCCTGCTAAAGCGTAATTAATTTATTTATAAAACCAAAAAATACTTCACTAAGGATTTATTTGCAGATTTAAACAGCGAATTGGACTGTCGAAGGAGGCGTTTAATTATGTTCTTTCCCAGATTGATTTTGTTGGGCACATGTCAACTGCGGTGCCGCCAACGCTTCAGTTAGCACCAACACTGTCTCTGTTTGCTACCGGTAGCTTCCAACATGCGGTTGGAAACGATTATTTAGTTGGTATGTGTCAAAGCACTGTTAGCAAAACTGTGAATAATGTGGCAAAGGACATAGAAAAGACAGTGTGTCCGAATTACATAAATTTGCACTTGTCCTAAAAACTTAACAATTAATACTTTTTTTTAATTAAAATTAAATAAAACTTAAATTTTGTTCACTTTTTTATATGAAAACACTTTAAAACAATTTTTTTTTAATTTCGACACCTATTGCTGTATCGAACAATATTTTAAAAGATTGCACTCGATCGATTGCTCGTTATCGAATCTTATCATCTCAAAATACGTTAATTTTTGTTCGATAACGAATGCCATAATCTCAAAATAAAAATATTCGATCAAAGTTGTTCGATCACGAAAGCGGCGATTAGACCCCTGTTTTGCTGCATACGTCTAATATTTCAACACCAACATTCCGTCTTGTCCGTCTTGCTGACGTTGCACACGCGCCACCAAATAATTTTGCAACTCGTGGGAAAACGTTGAGTCAACAATTTCAGTGCATAGGAAAACAAGTTACGTTTAAGAAATACAATTTTGTAATCTTCAGTCTTAAGTTGATAATTAATAAATAAAGAGCTTAAGCTCCCATAAAAAAAATTAATTTTTTTTATAACAAATAATAAAATATAAAATTAACTGGCGCCCGAGCAGGGACCTGATATCGGTAAAGTGAAAAGTGTCTCAATATAAAAAGTAAAGCTAAGTAAAGTCGTCTGGAAATAGTGCTAATTAATAAACTAACAAACATTAAAATGTAAAATAATTCAGACAACCAAAAAGTTTGAAAAATTGAACATTTAACTTTTACCGACTCCAAGAATAAAAAGGCATTAGCAGTGTGACCGTTCCGGAGTACCAGGAGAGAAAAGTATACAACGATCCACCCACCTACCTACAAAATAAAAGGAGTTCAGCGATGTTGGGTATTACTTTAAGTTTAATGTAAGTTATTAGATAAGCTAATTGACAATAAAATGAAATAATTGAAGATAACATTGAGATATAAAAGTGAAAATTACGAAAGAAGATTTACAGTTCAAAACAAAAGAAAGTTTAATGTAAGTTATTAAATAAAATAATTGAAATTAAAATAAAATATTTGAAAGTAATATTGAGATACAAAATTAAAAATCACGAAAAAATTTACAGTTGAAAATAGGAAAGAAGAAAACTTTATAGCAAATCATTTATAAATGTCAAGAATAATTTAAAAAGACGCGTTAACTTTTTAAAGAATTACGCGAAATTTTTTTAATAATTTTGCTAAAAATAACGCTTATAAAATACAAAATAACAAAATAGCTTTTCCATTGTAGTCATCACACTAATTTGCGTAAAAGTTCTCTTTTCTTTAGTATTGTGTGAATATTTAAACTATTAAAATAAATGTTAGTTCAAGAAGAAATATAAATTAATTAAAGTGACAAATTTATTAAAAATTTATTATTTAAGGAATTTCCGAAAAAATAACCTAAATTTTGTAAAAATTTCAAAGAAAGAAATCCAAGTTAATCTTAAAATTTCTTTTCCTTCCTTAAATAGAAAATAATAACACCTTTTTCCTGAGTCATGACGGAAAATACTTTAAATACCATACAGGACACTCTGTCTAGACTGTCAATTTCGACAAATAGTCCTAGTGCGTCTGCCACAGGCACAAGCGCTGCAGCAGCAAGGAATCAGGGCACAATTACTATAAATTGTGCTGACTTGGTAAAGATTATTTCGGCTAAAGTTCAAGAAATTCTAAATCCTTTTAAAGAATTTGAGGCAGGAGATAACAATGATGATTTCCCAGGGGGATCCATTCGTGATGTAGATAAGATTCCCGCTATAGTTAATTCCCTTAGAGAATTTAATGGTAAAAGTGGCGACTTCAATTCATGGCGAAAGTCCGTGGATCGAATATTTGAAATATTTAAGTCCATAGAGGGTAGTCCAAAACACTATGCAATATTACATACAGTTAGATATAAGATTACCGGTGAGGCAGACACTGCTCTGGAATCTTATAGAACTCCACTTAATTGGAATAAAATTAAAAAGGTGCTAATGATGCACTATGCAGACAAAAGGGATATCGGTACATTAGAATACCAGATGTCCACCCTGCTCCAAAAAACACGCCAATAACAGAATTCTACAAAAAAGTCTATGAACACCCGTCATTGCTTCTGGATAAAGTATCGTGTTTGGATATTTCAAAAGAAGTGAAAGGTGCCATGATAAATTCTTATCGAGAAAAGGCTCTCGATACATTCGTAAGAGGCCTGAACGGCGACCTACCCAGACTACTAAGCATTAGAGAACCAACTTCACTACCACAGGCACTCAATTTGTGCCAGAAACTGGACAATATGCACTTCAGAGCAAGTTATGCTCATAATCATTCGCGTGGCAACATACATAAGCCCCCACCAGTAATGCAGCAGCCACATCATTTTTCAAGGCCAGTATTTTATCCAGAATTGGCTCACATGCCACCCCATTTTAAACAATATCCACCCAAGCCATACTTTCAAAATGTACAACGACCATTTGCCCCACACCAGTTAAGCCAATCAAATCAAAGACCAAATTTTACAGGGTTTAATAATAGGCAAAATTTTCCACCGAAACCCCCTCAACCTATGGAAGTCGACCGATCAATAAGATCAAAGAACGCGAATTATCAAAATTTCCAAAGAAATTATCAATTTGCCCAGAAACGCCCACACGCAACCTCTAGTGGTATTCCTCCTATGTTGCAATGAAATTATTTCATGAACACCAATAACGATGCTCAATATGATGGTCAATACTATGACCAATACGAATATTATAATTCTTGTTATCCGCTTGATAACATCAAGCAGATAAACAAAACCATCTCATGAATTTTAATAAAGGTTTACCAACATGATGCCCAGTACTATGACCCCTGTTATCCACTTGATAACCCAGGAAAATTAGAAGATACGAATCCCGTCTCTGATGACGGAAATGAAATATACAGCGTTTATTTTTTAGACTAGTCCCGTCTTCACTCCCATACTTCGAACTTAAAAAGGGTGAGGACACACTAGAATTTTTAATTGATACCGGATCAAATAAAAATTATATCCAATCCACTCGAATTTGTAATCCTATTTTAAATGATAAACCTTTCCATATAAATACAGTTGCCGGAACAATAGAAATAACACATCATACATTTGTATATATTTTCGGTCCAGATACACCAAAGCTAAAATTTTACATCCTTCCAACCTTGGAAACATTCCATGGAATAATTGGAAATGACACATTGAGAGAAATCAAGGCGATTATTCATACTGATAAAAATTTTATGACTATAAACAACGCTATAAGAGTCCCATTGAAACAAAAAACATCTCAATCGGTCAACAATATTGAGTTGAGACTATCCCACCTTACAGAATTGCAAAAGAATAAACTTTATGAGATTGTTGAAGAATGTTCTAACGTGTTTACAGACCCAAATGACAGATTAACCTATACCACCAACATTAAGGGTGAAATACGCACAGTTACATATAACCACTCAATACACTCGGTGACAAAAAGGAAACCAGTTGACTTATTCTTCGGACGATCGGTCCATTTTTCACCAGAAGACATGGAACGAACTAGGCAAACTAACATAGAAAGACTTACCAAGACAAAAACAGGACTTGGAACACAATAGAAACAGAACTGACTTTAAATCATACTTATCAGGGCAAGTAATATTTGTAAAAATAAATAAACGACTAGGAACAAAACTTTCAAAGCCATATTCGAAGGAAATAGTAGCTGAAGATAGAAATAGTACAGTTCTGACAGAGAAAGGACAGATTATACACAAAAGTAGAATACGTAATTAAACATAATGAAAATTGATTTTTTACAGACTACTCATACCACTTAACTATGCGGATGTACAAATCCTGGATTATTCTAATTCTCTACTAATCATAGTGGAAAAAATCCGTTTCAAGAATACAGACAGGAAATTTCAAAATTATTCACGAAGTGGACCTCGATAAATACAATCATATTATAGACAACATAGAACATTTCGCGAAAACCCCGGAATTCGAAAATAATCCACACTACCCGTTCATATCCCTATTAATATCTCAGATTAAAACCCATTTAAGCAATTTGCAAATTCAAAGAAGGAAAAGATCTTTGGATTTCCTAGGAAGTGCATGTAAATGGTTAGCAGGTAGTCCTGATCACCATGACCATGAAATAGTTTTAAACAAATTAAATAATGTCTTGGAAAATAATAACAATAAACTTTTGATTAATAAGCTAACAATAGAAAAAGTTAATGAAATAACGAATATAACCAATAAAATTTCAAAAGCAATGGAAAATGATGAACACACAAAGAATGACCTTATTTTAAAATTAAAGTTTAAGCTAGAAGTAATCAAAGAAGAAGTTGTAAACATAGCTTACGCCATACATTGGGCAAAAGCTAATATAATAAATTCTTATATTTTATCTAATGAAGAAATCGAAATAGCCAAAAAAATTGAAACAGAGAAAACTTACCGTTTATTAATTTAGACGATGCTTTAGAATTTTCCGAAATAAAAATTGCTACTGACGGAAAATTAATTATATTATAAGTTTACCAACTGTTAAGAATGATATTTGCAAACAATCGAAATAAGAGCTGTCAAACATGAAAAGAGAATAAATAAAATAAATGTTAACGAAATATTGATTTGCGAAAAAGAAATATATGGAATTAAAAATAATTGCAAAAATTATAATAATTTAGAAATATGTTTAAGTAATCATATAATAGATTTAAGCACCGATACTTACATTAACAATCTACTTAAAAGTCGTACACCAAACTGCACTGTGGTAAATAACCAACACATCCCAACAATAGAGGAAATTACACCCGGCATACTATTCCTGAATAGATTCAATGGAGAAATTACAATTGGAAATGAAACAACCCTACTAAATGGAACATTTTTGGTACATTTCAGCAACATTACTATTGAGATTCAAGGTGAAATCTATCGCAATGAAGGAAAAATAACAAGCAGACCCTTACCGGCAATACTTCAGCCACTATCCAAATCTAATACCGTTGAAGAAATACTTTCCCTATAAATTCTACACCAATTAAACGCTAATAACACTAAGCAAATTAGTAGTTTGGAGAAGGAAGACAAAATAAAATACGGTATCAGCCTATCAGTTACCATAATGCTGATAATTGTTATAATAGCTATTGGAAAATTTATCCAACTGACACCAGCAGCGATAGAAGGGTTAAACCAACTATTTAACAAAACAACTTCGTCAAACGAGGACGTTTGAAATCTACGAGGGGAGAAGTTAACACATTAAATATTTTCACATTAAATTCTGTTTTGCTGCATACGTCTAATATTTCAACACCTACATTATAAACAATTCCGTCTTGCTGACGTTGCACACGCGCCACCAAATAATTTTGCAACTCGTGAGTCAACAATTTCAGTGCATAGGAAAACAAGTTACGTTTAAGAAATACAATTTTGTTATCTTCAGTCTTAAGTTGATAATTAATAAATAAAGAGCTTAAGCTCCTATAAAAAAAAAAGAAAATTAATTTTTTTTATAACAAATAATAAAATATAAAATTAACTTATATATATCTATATATGAAGACATTTTGCTGGATACAGCGCATATTATAGGGACTTTTTTGGTTGTATGTACAGATGTCTTCAAAGTGTGCGCAATGAATATATATATATATATATATATATATATATATATATATATATATATATATATATATATATATATATATATATACTTGCAAATCGCGGTTAGTTTTCTAGATATTCGCCATTTTGTAAAATGGTTATTTTTTAAAATGACCGAAAACTAAGCGAGATAGGGCTCTAGTAGAGTATTAATATACTGCGATAATAAAAATGGGCCAGGTCCCGTGGAGGCTGTTTTATAAAAATTCCATGAAACCCTTCGGGTTTAAAATAAAATTAATCGTGATTTAAAATAAAATATTTTAGTTTGCAAATCAAATCATATTAAAAAATCAAAATAATTCTTTTTTTATATTAATTTTGAATTAAATTATGTCGTTTGATGTAGAATTTTTTTAATCAACTTGACGCTTCTAATAAGATAAAGATTGAATTATGGTAGTAAAATAATGCAATCAGAAAAATTATTTCGCGAATTAGATCGTCAAAATTTAAATCAGGTTTGATGATTTATTTACGGAATTATGTTTTTAAAGGTCTGTGCATTATTATAAATTTTTTATAGAAAGGCATTGTCGCTTTCGAGCATACTTAAGAATTTTTCATTACCATTGAAATTTCATTACCATTAGTTAACACTAATGCAAATGAAAAAATTTTATTACCATTTAAAAGTAATAAACTATTTTCCATTAAAAGTTTCATTACTAATGGTAATGAAAGAGCACAAATGCATAAAAAAACTAATTATATTTGGTTGAAAAATCATTTGTTTACAAAAAATGTATACGATTTAAAAATTATCAAAGTAGCTTTATACAGGAAATAATAATAAAAAAGATTAAATGTACAAATATAAACACCCATAAATAAATATTTAAATAAATATAAACATATAAAATGACGGTTAATAATGGTAATGTTTTCTTTTAATTGGTACATTAGCAATGGTAATGAAGTTCAAAAGCATTGTCATTAATCAATGAAATCAGATCCTTAAACCATTATCAATAATTCAAACAATGAATTATTTCATTACAATTGTTATCAATGTAATGGTAATGACATCAACAATTAATTACTCCAATCAATGCATTAGTCCCATGTATGCTTACGAGTATGAAAAATTATTAAATTATTATTGAATTTCTACCTATTTGAGTTTTAAATCTTAAAAAAAAAACTTTTCATGAAAAAATAATTAATGATTGCCAAGAATCTTACAGAACAGGTTTATTTTTAAAATAATTAAAAATTTTTGGAGAACTTGCCAAACTTTCATTAAATGTTTATTTTACATTCAAGTGTTTATTTGAGTATGAAATAAAACTACAAATTTAATGTTATTTTTAATATATTTATATCACACGTGGCGATTTGTCTGGATTTTTTCGAATTTGTTCGGGAATAGCGACAAATATGTCTTGGCAACCCTGGTAGAGTGAGAAAAAACAAATTACGCTCTAAAACATACAACCAACAAAACTTAAATGTGAATGTATATGTGTGGGGATCTTTCCCAATATACCATATAGCAATCAAACTGCAATACAACTTGAGAATAAGCTTATATAAAGAGTGTGTTTTAAGCTTTTCTTAATTTCGCTTATTATAATATTTATAAAATGTGAATTCACAAGCAATGCTTGAGAAAAGATTATTATACATAACTTTTTCTAAAGTATGCTATGAACAACATACACATATTGAACAACGCAATATGACGATTGAAATAGAAATATTTTTCAATACATTCCAGTCTTGTTGTCTTTGTTCTACGCTTATAATGCATACAACAAGTGCTATTACTTTTTCTTTAAATTTGTCAAACGTGTTTTGCGTGTTCTTTGGCTGTAAATTTTTTAAAGTGACGTGCAATTGCATATTAAATTTCATTATTTTTATAATAATTTTTATTTATGGTTAAAATTAATTATTATTATTTATATATAAAATAAATTATTATTATTTATATTTAAAATTAAAATAAAATGAAATTAAAGAAAATAATTGTGATTTCTCTTTTTCAACACTTAATAATATATTATATGTGAAGCTTATTCTACAATTATGTTAAAAAGCTTATAAATATATTGAGTCAAATAAGCTTTTCTATACGCAAGTTTATACAATATTATTTTTGTAAGCTTATTCTACAATTGCAAGAATAAGCTTATAGTAATCATATACACATAATATTTTCACGCGGGTTCCGTTTTGATTTTTGTACAATTGTTACGATAGCCTTTTTCAATATATTCTCAAGTCTTTTGCAAGCTTAAGGCTTGTGTTTGTAAGCTTATAATAATATTATTCTCAAGTCATTTGGTATGTTGGGGTAGATTGTTTTATCGAATAACATATATGCATAGGAAATTGTGCTGGCTTGAGTTCAAATTTAAATCTAAGAAGGCATATTTATTTTAATCTAGGGAGTGTCTGAGCTTTTCAGTATGTGAAATCGTTCGGTTTCAATGCGACACCATCAGATAAGCTTGTTTACCCATACATCCTTCCCTCGTATAACGTTATAAATTAATAAAACAAAACATCTCGTTAAACCAATTTTGTTAAATTTGCTCAAAACCTTTCAATTTACTACGCCAAATGTTAGAAAAAACACTTTATATGAGAAAAAACCCTGTTTTAAGGGAATGGAGGTGTCCATTTGTAAAACGCGTGAAAACGAAACCGCGTTGTATGAAACCACGTTATACAAACATAGTGATTATAGATATCAACATTTTTGTTTACTCCCGTAATTTAACGCTGTGTACTTACAAATCTTCGCCCATATTCAATATTTTGCATGTTAGCTGCCCCTCCAATGTGCATTTAATTTTGTGTTATTGACATGGATGGTAACCGAAACAAATGCGGTTGTCGGTATATGTAACGCTATTTGATATTATTTCGGTAACGTTATGCTATGGGTAACGATATTTGCTATTATTTTGGTAACGTTATTTTAAGGGTAACGATATTTGTTATTATTTCGGTGACGGTATTTTAACGACAACGATATTTCAGTCGATTGGGTATCGATATTTTAGCGATAACACTATTAAATTTTTCTTCGGTAACTGTATTTTAGAGATAACGCTATTTTAGTTATTTTGGTAACGATATTTTAAGGGTAACGTTATTTAGTTATTGTGGTATCGGTAATTTAATGATAATGGTAGTTTTAATGCACACCGATATATTTAACCCACAGTGTACTAACATTTTTTCTGATTACGTTTATAGCGGTTCATTGACTTTTTGTACATTCAAACTAGCAATCAGTAAATCTTAGAGTTTTGAGTATTAAGTGGACACATAATTAAGTCACTTAGGTTTAAATATATGATAACAAAATTACTGTATTAAAAATTTCAGCTCATTCTAAGTCGATTAGGGTGTTTTTTTAACTAAAGGGCAAAAATAGAAGTACTACCGCGGAGGCTATATAATAAATTAATTAAAAAATATAAGACTATCAATATTATTTCAAGAAAAATCCTAAAAGACTTATTTTTCGGCAGAATGGTTAATGACCAGAATGAGTAAAAATTATACTTTTTTTACATCTACTCAAAGAAGGTCTAGCATGGAGTCAGAATATTTTTTTTTTTTTATTTTTTTTTTTATTAATTCAAAATAATTTCATTTTACAATTGATTTTTTGTCTCAGCGCCTTGAAGGCTTTAAAGAGACTGTATGGCACATTATGTTACATATTTAGAAGAGAAAAAAAAAAATTAAAGAAATTAAAAGAAACAAAATAATAAATTAAAGAAATTAAAAAAAAAAAAATTAAAAAAAAACACCTATATATATACATAATATACATACATATATATTTCCTTATTTTCATAAAATTTTTAGGTATGACTATTTGTAAATGATTTTATTGTTTACATAAGAAGTGTTTCTATATTCTGCAGTAAGTATAGAACCTGAATATTTCGTAATTCATTAGGCAAACGATTAAATTCATGCGGTCCAGAAAATGTAACTCGCTGCTTTGTCAATTCCAAACGACATCTTGAGGAGATTAAGTTTTCAGATTGTCTCGTATTTCTCTGTGTTTGCGATATATTTTGAAAAAATTGTATGGACTGATGAGCATTTTCTCTTATTGTTTTAAAAATATATATTAGCAATTTATGTTTGTATAGACCTCGAACCGGCAGAATATTTTTAGCAAAAATTTTGAACAGATCCACTGTACTATAACGTATTGGCAGATTAAACACCAGCTTTAAAGCTTTGTTCTGGGCTAATTGAAGAGATTTTAACGAATTATTTTCCTTACAGCCATATATAATTGGAAGATATGTTAAATGTGAATGTATAAGTGACTGATAAATTAGCATTTTAACATCACAACTGAGTTTGTTCTTAAATTTATAAAGAACACCAACTGCCGAAGAAATTTTCGACTTTAAAAGGTTAACATGAGCATCCCACAAAAGGTTGTGGTTCAGCGTTATACCTAAATATTTAACTTTATCTGATTCAGTTATTGGAGATCCATCGATATGAACAACCATTTTATCTTCATTACGTGAACGATATGGTTTAAATATAACGAACTTAGTTTTATCTGAATTTAGAACCAGCTTATTCAGTCTTGAGAATTCGGACAGTATAGCAGAGTCGTACTCAATTTGCGTCTCTAAAACCTTTTTGTTTTTGTATCGATAAAACAGACAAACGTCATCCGCATACATGTATAACTTTCCATTAAACTCAATATTTTTTACATCGTTTATGAAAATTTTAAACAGTAGTGGCCCGAGGACGCTGCCCTGGGGTACCCCACAGTTAACTGGTAGCAAAGTGCTTTTACATTCACCAACTTGTACGAATTGCATTCTATTTGACAGGTATTGTTGAAATATTTCTAATGTTTTGCCTGCCAATCCAATAACTTCCAGTTTCTTTAATAAAATATTATGATTCACTAAATCAAAAGCCTTGGAGTAGTCGTAAAATACTCCCGCCACGCCACTAAAACCATTATCAAACTCACCGCATATGTTCTCAACAACGTTAACCACGGCTTCCTCGGTACCTGAACCCTTTTTAAAACCAAATTGTCGTTTAAACAGAATATCATTCTTTTCTAGATAGGTCGAGAATTGATCAAAAATAAGTTTTTTAAAAATTTTGTCAACAACGGTTAACACCGAAATTGGTCGAAAATGTTCGATTTTATTAGATCCAAGCACTTTAGGAATAGGAACTATCTTGTGTAACTTGAGAGCATAAGGGTAACAACCTTCATCAATCATTTTATTAAAAATTTCAGTTAATGTATCAACAACTTTTTCCCTATTTGTCAATAACATCTTTGGAGTTATGCTGTCATAACCAGGACTTTTTTTATTATTCAAATTAACTAAAACGTTTTCTATTGCCGTTTTTTCAATTTTCTGTAGAATAAAATTACACCTTTCTGGTATTAATGTTCGAAAAAAGTTAATATCATCCCCTGTATTTACTGCGATTTTAGTTTGCATATTATCAACAACATTAAAAAAGAAATCATTATATGCTGCAGCTTTTTCACCATCAGTTGATAAAATATCACCATTAATATTAGTCAGAGTTCTCACATCATGTCTAGTTCTACCTAATTCTTTATTAAAAAATTGCCATGTTTTTCTCGGATCTCCAGCATATGACTTTAAATTATTCATGTAATAATTACACATTAAATTATTATTACACACTTTTATTACTTTACTTATTCGTTTAAGTTGTATTAATATTGTTGCATTGTTTTTGTTCTTTCTTCGTGCTTTTAATAACGAATTTTTGTAAGCTATTAATGATAGAACATTATCCGTTACCCAGGGAGTTATTTTTTTTTCGAATATTTACACGCTTAGTTGTAATTTTTATGGAATGTGACGCTGCATCAGTAAAGGTCTTTATAAAATCGTTACACAAATCAGATGAGTTTCTAGATAAATCGATAATTCCAGATTACTTTCTATATACCTCGCTAATTTTTCATAATCTAGTTTGACCTTTTTTTCAACAAATGTATCCTGGCCCATCAATTCTGGTTCAAAATTTATGCAAATCATATTGTGATCACTCATATAATTCTCAATAGAATTAACAAAAACCGGACGTGAAATATTAGTAAATACACAGTCAATGCATGTATTGCTTTGAGGTCTAGTAACAAAATTGTGACAAGATCGCATATTAAATTAAGAAAAAAGATCAAGGAACGCGTTTTGATTTATACTATTCGTTAAAATGTCCACATTGCAGTCTCCAATAAAAAAGCATGGATCATTATTACATAAATAAAGTAGATTCTCGGTCTCAGTTAAAAACTTTTGCATACTACATTTCTGTGATCTATACATTGACACGATTTTTACAGGCTTATTCAATATTTTAAGATCAGTTAATTCAATAGTCACAATTTCCATATAATTTTTACTGCTATTTGTCAAAACTTTGTAATTTAGTTGAGATTTAATAAAAACTGAATTTCCTCCATAGCTATCTTCTCTGCAACAATGTACAGCTTCATAGCCAGAAATTGTGTACAGATTTAAATAATTCTTATTAAACCATGTTTCCTGAATAGTGCATACATACATATGCACTTAGTGCATATTTAAATTTGTTGAATTTATTAATAGAAGAAACACTTCTTATGTTAATAGACAAAATTTTTAACAAATTCGAATTATTTTTATTATACAATGTTAAAATATCAACAAGAACTGTAAGTAGGCAATTGGTCAAAAATAAATTATATAGCTGTACAGCAAGATGGAAGCCGAATATGTCAAAAAACTGTTAAGGAAGGTCTAGAGTTTGCAAAAGAATATCTCCATTGTGACCAAAATCATTTGAAATTTATTGTATGGAGCGATGAATCTAGGTTTGACGTTTTTGGTAATGATGTCAGGCGGCAAATAAATTATCCACAAAACGCTCAATTAAATCCCAAATATACAAAAAAAAAATACTAGTGAAGCACGGTGGGTCGTCGGTTATCAGGATGCTCTACCTCTTCAGGAGTTGGTCCGATAGTGAAAATTGACGGCAAAATGACAGGTGAAATGCATAGGAGTATATTAGAAACCAGATTTAGTGCTTGTGCTGACGATTTGTCACTAGCATGAATATTCCAACAACATAACCACCAGAAGCATAACTCTCGGGTTTTCAAGTATTGGCTGGAGAGGAATCACATTAAGGTTATCGAGTGGCGAACACAAAGCCCATATATAAATCCAACAGAGAAGGAAACACCCTACAATTGTAAAAGATATGTGGGAGATTATTTAAGAAGTGTGGTATAATATCACTCCTGATCTGTGTTGTGAAATTGTCAAAACAATAACAAATGCCGAATTAATACTCCGAAAAGGATATCCCACCAAGAATTAAAAGATACAATATATCATTAATCAAAATGGTTTTAATTTTAATTAATTAAAATAATATTTATTAAATGACTTAATTATTTGTCCACAAAATAGGTAAATGGTCTTTAAAAAAGTTGAAAAAAGCAGTTAAGTAATCGTTTTATGTTTAATTTGGTTTATAAGATTTTAGGCAAATGAATAAAACTTAATTTTTTATGGCTAAATAATATAATATTTATCCTTGATAGGAATTCCATGATAAATAAATTTTTGAATCTTGTTACTTCACAGTGGCCCCTTGCAGAAATATCTATAATTAAAACTTTTTACATAATGAACCACACATGGTTTGAAATTACTTGGCAAAGAGTAAGTATGTAAAGGATATTAAAGCCCATTGTTTTTAAATTAAAAGAAAAAAATTTTTTGAATCTTTTTCTATTGGATATATTTTTTTTTTAAATATTTTTATAAGTATCCTAATGTGGATACTCTTTATTATAGGAATTTAGGAAGTTTATTAGACATTAATTAATTCAACAGTAGTATTTTACAGAACACATTCTAAAATGTTTAATAAGAGCAAAAAAATCTACATTTCTGTATGTTTTGGAACTGATCGGTGAAATTTTATATAACATAATAATAACAGCGCAAACTGCTGGAGCTAGGAAGTTGAAATTTGGTATGTACGTTCCCCCTCCGGCGTGGACTAGGTTTTTGGAAATTCCTTCGGGGAGGGGCAAAAACGGGGAAAAACTCCCCTTCACGGCATGCCTAAGCTCCTTTAGCTTAAAAGCTGAAATTCAAAATACGTCTTCCTGGGAGTTTGTGCTAACTCCTTGATAAGGTACATTTTACAATTTTGGCCAGGGATGTCGTAAAAATGGAGATTTAATGGACGAAAAGTATCCCCCTTTACGGCCTTTCGAAACAGTTGGACCTGGGAAGTTGAAATTTGGTATACAGACTCCTTTCCCAGAGTAGATAACAGCAAAGACGTAATTTTTGGAAAATCAAATGGGGAGGGGCAGAAAAGGTTGAAATACTCTCCTTGACGGCCTGCCAAAACCGCTATAGCTGGGAGGTCGAAATTTGGTGTATTGGTATTACCTGGAGTATGGATAAGCTTCATTTTAGAATTTTAGTCAGGGACGTGGTAAAAATGGGATTTAAAAGGGAGAAATGTCTCCCCCTTAACGGCTTGGCCAAACCGCTGAACCTAGTAAGCTGAAATTTGGTATGCAGGTTCCTTCTCTAGTGTAGCCAACTGCAAAGACGGAATTTTTCGAAAATCCAACGGGGACGGGCAAAAACTCTCCCTTGACGACTTGCCAAAACCGCTGCAGCTATAAAGTTGAAATTTGGTACATCGGTACCCCTTCCAATATAAATGTAAATTTAAATGTAAATATAAATGTAGATGTTAATGTAAACGGACTTGTAAATGTAATGGGAAATGTAAATGTGCAAACGTGCAAATGTGGAAATGAGCAAATGTGAAAATGTCCACATGTGCAAATGTCCACATGTGCAAATGCGCAAATATGCAAATGTGCAAAGTGGTAATAAAGGGGTTTAAAAGGCGAAATGTCTCCCCTTTAATGGCCTGTCGAAGCCGCTGAACCTAGGAAGTTGAAATTTGGTATGTATTATTATTATTATTTCAAATGGCACTACGCACCGCGACCACAGTAGGTCTTTTGTGCTGCCCAGAATCACCCTAAAGGTTCAAGCTATTGATGAAGCCAAGAACCTTGCCGGGTGAAGTGTTCCAAATGTCGAAAGGCGACAAGAAGCGGTCACCCAAAAACTTGATCCTCCTGACAAAAAGCCCAGGACAATCGCAGAGGACATGCTCTGACGTCTCCGATTCCAACCCGCAAAACCTGCACAGTTCAATGTCCGATTGACCCTTCTTGTGCTTATGGTACCTAAGGTTGCAATGTCCAGTAAAGTATCCAGTCAGGGTCCTTAGGTCCCTTCGACCAAGGGCCAGTAGTCGCCCAGACCCACCACTGGGCATAGATATAAATCTCTTAGGCACCCCGCAGAAAGGTTCAGGGCCTATGAAGGGCCGGCGGGCACCACGGTTGGCCAGACAGTCCGCCCTTTCGTTGCCCTCATGGCCCGGAATCCATCCCAGGGTAAGGGAGTTGCTCCTACCGAGTCGGTTGAGTGCCGTAATACATTCCATGACAAGTTTAGATGACACCTCGTGGGACATAAGAGCCCTGAGTGCCGCCTGACTGTCAGAGAGAATATAGATACGAGATCTGACCACACGCCTCCGTAGGCATTCCTCCACACACACACATATGGCGTAGATTTCCGCCTGAAAAATGGAAGGATATTTGCCCATGGGAGGGCGCGCTGGAAACCGGGTCCTAAAACCCCCGCACCCGTATCCTTATTCAGCTGTTTCGAGCCATCTGTGAACCATAACTGGGCCCCAACTTCAGGTTCCCAAGTCCGGTTGGTCCACATGCTCCTATCAAAAGAAATAGCGTCAAAATACCTGACCAAAATCTGTTCCGGCAGCATCTTATCTGTGACCTTTCTGATTGGGTCGTCCATAAGAATCTTGGCGATCCTCATGTGACCCCTTAGGTCGCCGCCTCTCCTGCTACCGAACTCCCTAAGTCTAGTTGAGCCCATGACGGCCGCCTCCATTACAGAGATATGCAACGGAGGAATTCCCAGCATGGCCCCGATGGGATCCGTAGGACACGTCCCGCTGGCGCCCGTTATACCAATGCACGCCAGACGGTAGATCCTCTTAAGAGCACTCATCGTTTTCGACTGCTCGACTTTAGGCCACAATGCGATGGCCGCATAGGTGATCATAGGTCTGACAATAGTAATGAATGACCAATACACCATCCGCGGACTCAGATCCCATGTCTTCCCAAAGAGCCTTTGGCAGGCATAAAGAGCTCTGGTGGCCTTTTTGTACAGCGAGTCAATATGATCATTCCAGGTTAGAGATTTGTCAAGAGTAACCCCCAAATACCTAACCTTATCAGAGTAATCTATCACCATGCCCCCACAACGGGCCTTGATAGATTAACCTTCCTTCTGTTCGTAAATGGTACCAGTATCGTCTTCGACGGGTTGATGGATAAGCCCTTTCCCTGGCACCATGAAAGAGTAAAGTTCAGAGCCTCTTGCATGCGCTCTGAGACCGTCCTGCCATCCCATCAAACGACGGATATGGCAAGATCATCTGCATAGCCGTAGGTCTTGAAGCCCTGGTCGTTTAGATCGTCGAGCAACTCATCTATGACCAGTGTCCATAATAATGGCGATAGAACACCCCCCTGAGGACACCCTCTGGTCGCATTCACAGTCCTGAGTGCAGACCCTATACCAACGGTGATTACCCTGGACCTTAGCATCTCTAGAGTCCAACCCACAAAGATTGGAGAGACACCCTTACGCAGCATGGCCCCTTTAATCGCACCGTAGGACATGTTGTCAAAAGCGCCCTGTATATCTATAAAGGCACAAAGGGCAATGTGCTTTGCCCCTAGTGCCTTCTCAACCATATCGACAACGTGATGAACAGCTGTTTCGGTAGGCTTTCCCCGCTGATACGCGAACTGAAGACCGTGTATCGGTCTCCGTGCGAGGTAAGTGTCCCTAATATAGCGATCCAAGACTTTCTCCATAGTCTTAAGGAGAAACGAGCTGAGGCTAATTGGTCTATACGATTTAGGCAACTGTTCGGACTTTCTCCCTGCCTTTGGTATAAAGACCACTTTCACCTCTCTCCAAGGTGATGGTACATGACCAAATAGCAGACTGGATCTAAATATCCTAACCAGCCTTGGGATAATTGCGTACAACCCCTGCTGCAAAAGGCATGGATAGACCCCGTCCGGACCTGTAGATTTGTATGGAGAAAACTCATTCACCGCCCACCTTACCCTGCTCTCCTGAAAGATAGACCCCGATAGACGTACATTCCTCCCCGTTAGGTTTGCGATTCCCCAAGTGGCATCCGACCCGCCGGAGACTACGCATCCCGGGAAGTTCGTATCTAGCAGGAGTTTGCAGGTTTTGACGGGATATTCAGTGTAGGAACCATCTGGTCTCCTCAGAGTACAGATACCATTCGTATGATCCTGTGATAGGGGCTTTTGAAGTCGCACAGCTTCTGGAAGATTCGAGATCCTCTCACAGTAACTGCGCCACGTGGACCTTTTGGATCTGCGTAGTTCCTTGTTATATGCAGTATAGGTGACCCAGTCACCTGTTCGTTTGGCATTATTAAAGAGCTTTCTGGCTTTACTTTTGAGCTCCTCCAAACCACTGTTCCACAATGGAACATCCCTCTTTGTTCTCCTGGTCTTTAGTGGGCAGCTCGCAGCGTAAGCAGAAGTTAAGTTCCCTTGAATTTCCGCCACCTCATAATCAATTTCCCCTGAGCTCAGAATCAACCCCTTGGAAAAGTTGGTGTCGCCCCCCATGTGATGACGGAAGTTTTCCCAGTTCGTACGTCTAGGGTTACGATAAACCTGATTAGAATCCAATGAACCGATAACATCAAAGACCAGGTGCTGATGGTCAGACATTGATAGTTCATTGGAGACATGCCAGTTAGAGATGGCAAAAGACAAATTGGAGCTCGTAAGAGTGAGATCCAAGACCTCTGACCTAATTGCATTCCTAAAAGTCGGTACGTCACCCATGTTCGCTATGTTTATATTATTTCGACATATAAATTCTAGCAGGTACTCACCACGTTTGTTGACATCCTTACTCCCCCATACCGTGTGAAGTGCGTTGGCTTCGCATGCTAGGATCCAGCTCACTGACCTCTTTCGGCAATATTCAACCAAGGCCGAAACCTCAGCTGTTGGTGCCGCTTCTGCGTCGCCAGGCAAGTACGCGGAGGCGAGTACTACCTCATGTACCCCCGATAGGGAGGGTAACATTGCGGAGATTGCTACCAAATCTCCCAAGACAAATTCTGAAATTGGAAGAAAGGTTAGACTATTCCTCACAAAGATGGCCACTCTGGGCCTAGTTAATTGAGAATTATAGATCAGCTTACCTTGACTTGCATTGAGCCCTTTTATGACTCCATTGTGCACACAAGGCTCCTGGATGAACATTACATCCAGGACATCCGTTGTGAACCTTCTGCTGGCGATGTCCGATGCCGCCTTTGCATGGTGAAGGTTCACCTGTAAGCACCTGAGGTGCTTTGGTGCTCCAGCTCTTTTGGCAGCCATTATTTGCGTTTGGCAGCACGCTTTGCCACCTTTCTGCCACGATTTGAGTTTAGCAGCACAACTTCTTCTGCCAAGTGCCTCTCACCCTTTTTCCGCTTTTCGGAAGCCTTAAAATCGACCCGTTTTCTAGTTGTGGGCTCAGTAGAACTAGGCATAGCAAGGTCCTTCGAACAGCACGGTTTATCATCCGACATATGTGAGCTTGTAACAACTCGTCTGTCGGATTTGGCCGTGGCTGCAGAAATGCTTGCTTTGCCTGCTTGGGAATGTCGCGCCCGACCCCATGTTGTTGTCGGGTGGGTCTTACCAGCGCTGTTCCAAACCCAAAGTTCACCCTATGATCCTTTCGTTTGAGTATATCAGCTGAGATAGGGTCAATAGACAGGGTGAGCTCAACTATGCCACCCTTGATAACCCTATTCAACACCTTCCAATACTCAACCGAAAGCTCGCAGTTCTGGCCCTCAACTAGTCTAAGAATCAGATCATTAGACGTGTCCTCCTTCTCGGGAAAATAACCCACGAACACTTGGGCCTTCGGCACTTTTTCCTCCGCAACCACCTTCAATACAGCGTCGCTCCATGGCTTTAGAGTGGGGACATGAGTCTCCAGCCACTGCGCCGTGTCCTTGTCGCGGCAAACAAAACTGAGCCACCCTGGCTTAAAGGAGCAACTCGAGAAACTGGGCTTAATTGTTCCCTTACTCAGCTCCGCTATTTTGTGCAGCACAGCTCTTTGGATGGAGTAGAGCTGCTCATCCGTCCATCTAGTTGCCGGGAAATCAGGTGGAATAACACCAATCTTCACGGTGGCAACTGCAGCCTTGTAGGATACCTCTTGTTTCCGTTGGTTTGCCGGAACTGGCAAGGCTGGTTTCGGCAGTATAGCGCCTACAGCCTTGCAAGGTGTGCCATCTGCAGCCGTATCAGCTGTCCGCTTTGCAGGATGTCTAGTTTCAGGTGGTGTCGAGCCATCTGAGCGCACCCTTTTCCTGCTACCTGTGAGCTCTTTGACCTCCTTACGGGCCTCGCGCATTGGCAACTGACAAAGCCGCCGCGCAACCTCTAGGTCAATACCTCCATCCAGGTACGTCCGCAAGCGTTTGCGAGCCGCCCCGCAGAGCTTCACGCGCTCAGTCTTCGGTTTCGACCGATCGCCTGGGACTTTGTCGGCACTTACAGGCTGGGAGCTTAACAGCTCATCCTCCTCGTCCGTTGGGATGTTCGTAGCTGTGTCTAAAATAGGGCCCGGAGGGTCCTGAGTTAAACTACTAACATCCATGGGTTCGGCAACATTGGAATCCAGAGCGCCCAATGTCTGCACAGCCGAAACTATTGCTACCTCTGTGCCTTTTAGGTTTAAAACCTCTTTGCCACCTAAGGTGAGACCTGCATCGGTCTTCTCTTGCTCTTTATTTAATAGATCATCGAGTCCATCTAAAAAGGAAAGAAAAATAAGAGATTACAACAGAACACATAGTAGCAGAGCCCTGTGCTACCAGTGAGCTGATACAACCAGGGTACGCCACGCCCTGGAGGCCACCGTTCAAAAACACACTAACGTAGTGCTATTCGTCCCATAGGCACGGTACAGATAACACCTGGGATTACGGGTTTTTATCGAGTGTCCGCTCTAGATCCGCCATGTTCTGTAAGAGCAGAGCCACCTCGAGCAGGATGTGGATTGAAGCATGGATTATCCAGTCGCAGGTGCGACTCCGTGTCGTTCATCACAAGGAACCACGTCTGCATCTGGATAAGTCTAGCTTAAACTCCACGCATGGGCGGTCATTGGGGTCCTGATGGGCTAAGGCACCATCGATAGATGTGCTGTGTATACGCTTCAAGGACCCCCTGTGTTCTTGCTGCCTGTCTCCTAAATTTCGATTTAGTAATAATTACTGCGCCGAACTTTAGGAATCAAGCAACGGAACACTTGGCGCCAATTTGCTATGTAGGATCCATCTCCATTGTAGCCAACAGCTAAAATGGGGTTTTTGTAAAATCCAACGGGGAGGACAAAAAAGGGGAAATTCTTCCCCTTGACGACTTGCAAAACCGTTGCAGCTGCAAAGTTGAAATTTGGTACATAGGTTCCCCCTCCGGCGTTGACATACACTCAAAAGCAATTTTTGCAAATTCCCACGAGGAGGGGGAAAAAGGTGAAAGGTCTCCCCTTAACAGCCTGCCCAAACCGTTGAACCTAGGAAGTTGAAATCTGGTATGTGGGCTCCTTCTCCAGTGTAGATAACAGTTAAGAGGTAATTTTTGGAGAATTTAACGGGGAGGGGCAGAAAAGGGAAAAATTCTCATCGTTGACAAAAGAAGCTGGGAAGTTGAAATTTGGTGGATAGGTTCCTCCTCCGGTGTAGACATTTACCTAGGTCGAATTTTCGGAAATGTGTACGGTGAGGTGCAGAAAGGTGAAAAGTATCCCCTTAAAGGGCTGCCCACACTGATTTATCTAGAAACCTAAAATTTTAAATATGTGTTTACTGGAGTATGAGCTAACTCATTGATCAGCTACATTTTAAAATTTTATCCAGGTACATGGCAAACATGTGGGTTCAAAGGGGAAAATTTAAAATATGTTTTAACTGGAGTATGGCCTAACTCATTATTGAGGTATATCTTTTAATTATGGACAGGGACATTGTAAAAACTGGGGACTCCTGGTAATTATCAGCGGACTCCTGGTAATTATGTTGGGACTTCGTGTACTCCCAGGCTTTAGCCCGGGCAACCTTTTTCTACACTAACAACGTAGCGGGCTTTGCCCGCTAGTTTCTAAATAAAACAATTTCAAAAAACTAAAAAGTTCTTTTATTTTCAAATAATTCAAAAATTCAAGTACATGCTTGTAGTGTACAGCTAAAGCCATGGTCGCTAGCTATATAAATAATATTTCTCTTATTTATCTAAGCAATAAATAAAAAATATTAAAGATCATGGTAACTTCATATTTTTGCACAGCAAAAGTCATGGTACCCCTGAAAAAAATAAAAAAACTCTATTAAATTTTTGTGAGTTTTGCACTGGATTGCTTTACCTAATACTTAGTAGGATATGCCTTAAGTCGTAGAACTTAAACTAGCGGGCTTTGCCCGCTAGTTTCTAAATAAAACAATTTCAAAAAACTAAAAAGTTCTTTTATTTTCAAATAATTCAAAAATTCAAGTACATGCTTGTAGTGTACAGCTAAAGCCATGGTCGCTAGCTATATAAATAATATTTCTCTTATTTATCTAAGCAATAAATAAAAAATATTAAAGATCATGGTAACTTCATATTTTTGCACAGCAAAAGTCATGGTACCCCTGAAAAAAATAAAAAAACTCTATTAAATTTTTGTGAGTTTTGCACTGGATTGCTTTACCTAATACTTAGTAGGATATGCCTTAAGTCGTAGAACCGACCATGTCGACATTGAGGGCACAAACTTTATTGTGTAGTTTTCGTATATTTGACCCCATTTAGTCAAAAGTATTTTCTTTAGCTGGGCTTTGTGATTTCGTATGAGTTTTTCTAAATTATCCCACAAGTGATCAATAGGATTCAAATCGGGACTTTGAGGAGGTATTTTTAGAATATTTGGTATGTTATTTGCGATCCACATATTAACGTCAGCTGGTGTATGCTTAGGATCATTGTCATGTTCAAATTAATAACTATCTCTAATATTCAGTTTTCAGCACTCTGATTAAGATTTTCTATCAGAATGGTCATGTAAACTGTTTGTCCATTGTCTCCTCAATGATCACTAAATTGCCAACACCGGCTGCTGACATGTAACCCCCTGCCACTACTCCAACTTCTTCATAGTTCAAAGTTTTTATAATATTCTTTGTATTTAGCTCGTTGCACTTTTTGCGCCATACCAATTTACGTGTTAAAAAGTTAAATTTTGATTTATCCGAGGAAATTACTTTTTCCCAAAAGTTGTTTGCTTTCATTTTATATTCAGTTGCGAATCCATATGTTTTTTTCTGTTTGTTTCGCTATATCGCGGCTTCTTTTGAGCAGTACGAGCATTATAACCGGCCTACATAATGCACAATTACTGCAAAAACAGCTTCCCCAATAATTTCTTAAACTCCGAAGATATTTAAGGTGCACTTTTGAATGGGTCTTTTTTTATTAATGGCTTAAGTTTTTTCGTCCATCTTAATTATTGAGCTGTTCGCGGCTTATTTTCAATTATTTTTCATCTTTGGAAAAGATTTAAAACTCTTTGCACTTTTGATTTGTTCTTATTTATAATTTTAGCAGTTTCGGTTAATGATTTACCCATTTCGTGACTATTAATTATTATTTTTCGTTATTTTATTGCTCTTTTCTCGACATTTTAAAAAATTTCTTGACTTCACTTCTTGTCATAAACAAATGCTTCTTGGAAATTTAGAAAGTACCGCTACATTTTTAAAAGGAAATCAATAAAAGTCTAAGGGATGCCAATAGTTTTGCAATCAAATTTTATAGGGTAAATCAAATATAAGACCGTTTATGACTAGGGGTACTATGACTTATGCTGTGTTTAAATATGGAGTTATATTGGTCTACAATTTTTATAAGTTTTATTTAGTTGAACAAGTTAAATGTAAATTTTGAATACTATTTGATCTCTCTGTTTTAATTATATATTTTTAATTGTATCAGTTTTAAGATCATAATTTATTTTTTTAATGATACTAACGAATAGTAAACACTATTTTTTTTATTAAATGGAAAAAATTGTAAGGATCAGCGCTAGAGGGAGTGCACACTTTCGACCCGAGCGACCAGGTCATCTGCAGCCTCTTTCTGAACCACCCAACAGGCATTTATATTTAAGGAAAATGACTATGTGAAATTACATTTTTCAGTTAGTGGATGATTACCCGTACAAATGAGCTTTTTCCATCTATTTATAGAATTACCCTTTGGCAACCATCTTCGATTTTCGAAGCACAAATTGACAGGAATGCCATTCCAAATGTTAATGTTTCCATTTCTGGGAACCAATTGGGAATCTGGCATAATAATATTTTTTCTTTCACAACATATTTGAGTGTTGTTTATTATATTAGTTTATAAATTACATCGTGCCCTATGTTTTTGTATGTAAATTTTGAATATTTTTTCCATTTAATAAAAAAATTAGTGTTTACTATTCGTTAGTATCATTAAAAAAATTATGATCTTGAGCCTGATAAAAAACAAGTTAAATATTTTTTAGATTTGCGGTAGTATACAAGTGAATACACAAAATAAAAATAAGTGTCCCATTTTCAGCAACGTAATTTTTGAGAAATTTTGGGAGATTTTTTATTTTGACTTTTGCTGTACACTGTATATATATGTGTTTTTTCCTTAGTTTAACCAATCCCTTCACGCAAAGAAAAGACATGGTTGGGGCAATCATATTCGAAGAGCATCATATATTTTTGGGTTTATGGTTGTGCCAACCATAGTCGTACTATTATATATTTATCATATTATGAAAATAAAATAACCATATTCTTACCATAATATTGTCCCTACAGTTATATTATGATACAAAAATTACCATATTATTGTCCTAAATAAACATGAATTAAAATTGAATTTATCATAATATAATCGCACGTTATCATAGTATGCTCAAAATATTATCATATTATGGTATCCCATAACTATATTATGATTCCTGGATTATCATTCCTAATCTAAGAAAATTTCTTAAAGGAAAAGTTCTTTAAATTTAAGAATATTTCTACTGGAAAAAGTCCTTAGAATCTAAGTATTTTTCATGACAAAAAGTCTTCAGAATCTATGAATTTTTCTTTCAAAGAAATGCCTTAAATCTAAGTTTTTTAGGATATATGAACTTTTATCTAATAAAGAGTTTGGCGAATCTGAGAATTTTAGTTTAAGGAAAAGTCCATGGAATCTAAAAATCTTTTTATCCGATAAATTTATAAATATCTATTATTTTGTGTAAGAAACATTTTCGTATAAAAAAATCATGGGTTCTACAGGCTTTTTCTTATAAAAAATATTTTATTAATATTTTTAATTTTATTAATTATTTTAACTGAAAAGGATTAAAAAATAAAAAACCTTTCAATAGAATCTTTTTGACAATGAATTGTTTAGTGTAAATAATATTATATGTATAAGGAATTTTCGAAAAACCCCTTTAAAAAAATCTTGTAAAGCTTAAAAAATAACTGGATCTTAATTGGTCAATTGATGAAATGTTTTGACATGTTAAAGGTATTTTCTACCCATCTGATATTTGTCCAGTTTAAGTAAACAATATATGATTGTTTTTTAAGACATTTTGTAATAAAAACAAACTGACTGAACTGATAAAATTTTGGTTTTTATGAAAACAACACAATATTATGACTGTAATTCTTAAAGTCAATTATTTGATGTATAATTATTTATTGATTGTTGCCAGCAGTTTATCGTTGCATAATTATCATATTTTTTTCATAGTCAGAATTTTTGTTACCACAGTATGGTTACAGCCATCATGTTATAAAATATAGGGTGCCAATCATAAAATAGTTACTAAATAATTATGGTAGCGACAATGTTGTTGGTTAGAAAACCAATAGCTTGGTTGTGACAACCATACCCGATTGCAGCAAGCAAAATATAGTAGCAGTGATCATATTGCAACCATGTTTTTTCCCTGCGTGTTGTCTTCACATTCAAAGTAATATCCCACGAAATTTGGAAATAACAAACAAAAGAACGTAAGAATTTTATTGATGTGGTTTTTTGTGTAATTTTCAAGTATCATAGCAAATTTTATTGCATTTGAAGACATCTGGTAAAAGAGATCATAACTTGTGTAGACATTACTTAAAAAAAAGTGTTGTCAAAGTGTTAACAATATAAAAAGCGTTCGCAAAGTTAACAATACGACTTAAAGTAATAAAAAAAGTATCGGTATTTTAAGGGTAAAGTTATTTTCTATTATTTCGGTAACGATATTTTAGTTATTTCGGTAACGGTATTTTAACGAAAACGATATTTCGGTTGATTCGGTATCGGTATTTTAGCGATAACGCTACTTTCTATTATTTTGATAACGGTATTTCAGTAATAACGATTTTTTCAGTTATTTCGGTATCGGTATTTTAGGGTTAACGATAGTCAGTTGAAAGGGCATTTAATCGATAACGTTATTGTAGCGGTATTGCCTGCCAAACCTGGTTATTAACCATTTGTAACATTTTAATTTAATTTTACTCCATAGTATAGTAGTGCTGTTATTCGATGTTTGTTTATTTCGTTTTGTATAATTTAGATCTGCACACTACTTTAAACAATATTTATGCAAATGACATTCGTTTAGTTTCGATGTTAGTTTATTCGTTAATTCAGTTTTCAGTGCAGCTCATCGTCAGCGTCATCGTTTTGTAATGAAAACATAAAAATCTCCATAAGGTTAATCAAGCTGTGAGTATGTTTGAAATTCGTACATACAAATAATAATATAAAAATTGTCATCAGGCTGGCTCACTGAATAAGTATGTTGAATAGAGTGGGACGAACTTTGTGAATATGAAATCTTAAAAACGTGTGTGTGCAAAATAAACTGTGAATGCTAAAAGTTTTTAAAATCGGTTGACGTACGAAATATTCGAAAAGCGGGTATAGTTTCAAAAAGTTCTCAAAACTTCTTAGTTTTTTTTACTTTATTCTTCTTGTAATTTATATATATATATATATATTATATTCGCTGTATCCAGTAAAATGTCTTCAGTGTATATAGTAGATTAATGTAAAGTTTGAGGTCAGTCTCCAAAGAATCAAAATGTCTTCATAGTAACCTGTGAAACGAAAAACCGTCCCCGCAATATGCGCTGTGCACATATATATATATATATATATATATATATATATATATATGCACAGGACATGTTGCGGGGACGGTTTTTCGTTCCTCAAGTTACTATGAAGACATTTTGTAACTTTGGGGACAGTCCTCAAACTTTTAATTAATCTACTGTATACACTAAAGACATTTTACTGGATACAACGCATATTATAGAGACTTTTTTGGCTGTATATACAGATGTCTTCAAAGTATATGTAATGCGGGGACGGTTTTTCGTTTCACAGGTTACTATGAAGACATTTTGATTCTTTGGAGACTGACCTCAAACTTTACATTAATCTACTATATATACTAAGGACATTTCACTCAATACAGCGCATATTATAGGGACTTTTTTGGCTGTATATACAGATGTCTTCAAAGTATGCATAATGAATATATATATATATATATATATATATATATATATATATATATATGCATTGCCCATACTTTGAAGACATCTGTATATACAGCCAAAAAAGTCCCTACAAAATGCGCTGTGTCCAGTAAAATGTCTTCAGAGTAAACACTAGAATAACGAAAAGTTTAAGGACAGTCCCCAAAGTAACAAAATGTCTTCATAGTAACTTGTGGAACGAAAAGCCGTCCCCGCAACATGTGCTGTGCACATATATATATATATATATATATATATATATGTGCACAGCACATGTTCCGGGGACGGGTTTTCGTTCCACAAGTTACTTTGAAGACATCTGTATATACAGCCAAAAAAGTCCTCATAATATGCGCTGTATCCAGTAAAATGCCTTCAGAGTAAACACTAGAATAACGAAAAGTTTAAGGACAGTCCCCAAAGTAACAAAATGTCTTCATAGTAACTTGTGGAACGCAAACCCGTCCCCGCAACATGTGCTGTGCACATATATATATATATATATATATTCATTGCACATACTTTGAAGACATCTGTATATACAGCCAAAAAAGTCCCTATAAAATGCGCTGTATCCAGTAAAATGTCTTCAGTGTAAACAGTAGAACAACGAAAAGTTTAAGGACAGTCCCCAAAGTAACAAAATGTCTTCATAGTAACTTGTGGAACGAAAACCCGTCCCCGCAACATGTGCTGTGCACATATATATATATATATATATATATGCATTGTCCATACTTTGAAGACATCTATATATACAGCCAAAAAAGTCCCTATAAAATGCGCTGTGTCCAGTAAAATGTCTTCAGTGTAAACAGTAGAATAAAGAAAAGTTTAAGGACAGTCCCCAAAGTAACAAAATGTCTTCATAGTAACTTGTGGAACGAAAACCCGTCCCCGCAATATGTGCTGTGCACATATATATATATATATATATATATATATATATAATGAAAACTCAACAAAATTCAAACAAATTATATGGTGCTTTTTACTTTTTATAAAAATGTGTATGAACTCGACCGTTAACAATTACTTCATTTAAACGCAGAGGCATTGAGTTGACGAGATTATGGAGTTCATTTTGTGGAATTTTAGACCATTCTTCTATTATAGCTGCTCTTAACAAGTTTAATGAATTAAAACAATTACCATTTTATAAAGAGTTTGGCTAAGCATTCCCGAAAGATTTTTTAGGGCTTATGCCCGTAATTTCAAGCAATAGATACCTACCGGTGCATAGATACCTACTGATTTTTGTTCGTATACACGATAGGTAACTAGGCACTGGTAGGTATCTATTGCTTGAAATTACGGGCATTAATCCAAGACACTGATATTTTTTTCTTCAAAAAAAGGTTTGTTGTTCTTGCCGTGTGTATAGGAGCGTTGTCCTGCTGGAAAGTAAACTTATTTCCATAATTTTCTTTAGAAAAGTCTACAAGAACAACATCTAGCAATTCTACATAGTTCTCCGCATTAACTTTATGGGATATAAAGCAAATAGGAGAACGTTCTTTGTAACTAAACGCTACCCAAATCATAAGGGATCTTCTTTTAAAATTTTGGCGGCCCGTATTTGTTGTGGATTACCTTCGGCTCTCCAATAACCTTGATAACAATCAGCGCCCTTAAGGTTAAACTTTTTTTCATCAATGAAGAGCACATTTTTCTATTCTTCTTCCCAGAATTTATATTTTTCTGCAAATGCTTATATTGCTTTCAAAGTTTTCTGTTTGGTAATGTGCAAATCATTATTTAAAATTTGGTTTATTCGTCTCGGACTAATATTTAAACTTAGTTTTGCTTTTATTTGGCCACAACTAAAGTTGTTTGTGACTGTCAGGCGTTTTATTAATCTTTTATCCATATCTTTTTAAAGTGCCGTATGATGTTGGATTTTTAACATAATTTTGAATTGTTGTTTGCGATCTATTAACCGTAAGGACAATATATCTTATTGTGCGCCCTGATTCGCGATATAAATCTATTTTGGTACGCTCTTCAAGAAACAAATGGCTGCCTCGGCGAATTTTGATCTGTCATTAGTTTTATTTAATAAAAAACAAATGAACAATGTAAAAACACTAATAAATGTTATGATTAAGAATTATACTTAGATTGTATTAGGTTTTTTATATAAAAATTCACTTTTATTATTAAATAAAAAAAAATCAATCACCCCCGATTTACTTATTTCATACGATCAAAAAATAAATTTAAATAACGTTAAATCTAAGAGATAAATATGAGTTCAATTAATATTCTTTAATAGAGGATAGACGAAGCGTTGTAAAAAATTAGTATTCAATTAGAGATGGAATCTTACTATTTACTACCGTACCATTATTACCATATACTTTTTTCCGCATCTGTATAAACTTAAAATTGTAATTATGATATTTTAAATGTTTTTTTTTTTATAAATTCAAATACAAATTATTCTTCTCGATTTCTTTAAGTAGGACAATGTTACTAACTACTTTACTTATTTCTTTACTATTAGTAACCATGCTGGTAACACATTATTCTCAGTATTTTTGTAATCGGTCTGGTACTAGTAAAACCTTTTGTGTGCTACTTGCTGCCTTTATTACTTGGTAATGTCTGTTTTTGCTGGGTTGTTATGCAAGTACAAAATGTTGGCAACTATCAATAAATAATTAAAAATCAAATTAAACATGTATCTGACATTTACAGTTATATGATTGTCTTATTTCTATAAATAAAAGCAATAGGTTTGTGTCAATTTCAGTCAGTTTTTTGTTCGCTGTAGTCTCTAAAAAATAATGATTTGATTCTAATATTAAAGGGGCCTTTAGACGATCAAACATGCAGTACAACATGTCCAACATGATTAAAAGGCAATATAGAGGCTAACTGCTAACTTGTATCCAAGATAAAAATCGCGAGATTCCGATGCATGATTGGTCTGATATCTATGAGTTATGTGCCTTTCAGCTCGAAGCAGGGTGTCTCCATACCAGACCTTTAGAAACATAATTCCTTAAATCAATTTTTAAATCTGATTTAAATTTTGACTTATTAATTTGCGAATTGTTTTTTCTGATTGAATTATTTACTACTATAATTCAATCTCTATTTTATTAGAAGAATCAAGTTGATTTATATACATAAGTCTTTTTATATATTTAAATAAATAATTCAATTTGAATAATTCAATCATAAATCAATGAATCAAATCAATTTTGATTTGATCCGCGAATCAAAAAAGAATTATTTAGATTCTCGAATATGATTTGATTTGCGAATTATTTTTTTTTTAAATCACGATTAATTTAATTTTAAACCCAAAAGGTTTAATGGAATTTTCATAAAACAGCCACAGGGTGACTATTTTTTTACAAATTTATATGATAATATACACACTCCGATAATACAAATTTCGTTTCCTGTTTTATTTCGTTCGTATAAAAATGAGTCACGCTGTGGCTGTTTTATAAAAAGTGAAACCTCGGGATGTCTTCCGGACCTGGCTTATTTTTATTATTGCAGTATATTAATACTCTGCCAGAGCAAAAATTTTGTCCGTTTTACTATATCTCTCCCTATCTGGCGAATATCTCGGAAACTAAGCGAGATAGAACAAAACAGACAAAATTTTTGCAAAATTACAATTCACAAAAAGGCGAATATCTACAAAACTAAGCGAGATATTGCATTTTGTCTTAATTCGCAAATCAAATCAATATTTTTTTTAATTAGCGATTGGAAAAAAAATTATGTTTGAAATAATTTGATTCAATTGAGTCAAAAAATTTTCAAATGAAATTAATTAATAGATTATGATTTTAAATCTGATATAAAGAATTTATTTATAAAATATTGAATTGAGATTTATTTTTTTCGCGAATTAATTCAGGAAAGATTTATCTTTTTCAAAGAAAGCATATTTAATGGCAATTAATTATTTAAATGCTTACCCACCCGAGTAAAAAAACTTGATCTATCGCAATATTGAATCAATATTCGATAATATCTGCTGTAATATCTATCTGATATAAATTGATCCGAAAAATGGCAAATCATATGAGTTCCAGCAATATATATGGGAATTAAGTTAGATTTTAGTTGATCCTAAAAATGACACACATTTAATAAAATAGTGTTAAAAACATAAAGAAAATCTAAATCAACGCCTTCGTCAGTATTTGAAATCGGTCTGCCAGAGTTGTAGTGGGTTAAGCACTCAGCCATACACTGCTATATATAATGGCTGACATTATTATTATTATTATTTTAAATGTCAATTTGTCCAAATTATTGGCAATTGTATGAAAACGGGTGTCTCTGACCTTGTAGTCAGTTATGCACACGAACTGCCGTCTAAAATGACAGACAAGTGAGAACGTAAAATTTCAGTTTGTCAGCAGATATGGCAGCATTATTAATCTAAAATGAAATTGACAACAAGTTGGCAATTTTTTTTTTGTTTAGCGATCGCAAAGCTGTTTTTATTTTTTGCCGGAAAAATTTATTTTGATGGTAATTTTTTAAATATTAAAAGTGAACAATTTATTTATAGTTTTAAATGTGGTTTTCAGTTAAACGATATGTATGAAACAATGGATGACACATATATCGTGTGTAAGAGCGAAACCGGTATCGAACCAAAAAAGCACATGCGGAAGCTAAATAAAAAGTGGTCGAGTGAGCACACGGAGAGGCTGTTTTAAGAGGTAGAAGCGAGGGAAGGTACCTGGAATTTCCTGTCCATAGAATATCGGGACAGAAATCTACGAGAGGCTTTCTGGAAAGAAGTGGCAGATATAATAAAAATGCCGCGATCCGAAGTGGCAACGAAATGGCCTAATCCAAAATAGTTTTTTTTTCTTAGCTGATTTCTTTTATTTTTCCAATCCATTAGTGTTGCAATAATACAAAGCGCCGCACTAGTTATAACCATTTGTTTCTTTTTTATAATTTTTAAATTTTTCTCACTTTTTATTTAACTCAAATTTATATTTTCTAATCAGCTGTTCGCCCGCCAAAAGTTTACGCATCACATTTGACCTTTGGTCGAGTGAGCACACGGAGAGGCTGTTTTAAGAGGTAGAAGCGAGGGAAGGTACCTGGAATTTCCTGTCCATAGAATATCGGGACAGAAATCTACGAGAGGCTCTCTGGAAAGAAGTGGCAGATATAATAAAAATGCCGCGATCCGAAGTGGCAACGAAATGGCCTAATCCAAAATAGTTTTTTTTTCTTAGCTGATTTCTTTTATTTTTCCAATCCATTAGTGTTGCAATAATACAAAGCGCCGCACTAGTTATAACCATTTGTTTCTTTTTTATAATTTTTAAATTTTTCTCACTTTTTATTTAACTCAAATTTATATTTTCTAATCAGCTGTTCGCCCGCCAAAAGTTTACGCATCACATTTGACCTTTGTAGTGAAAACGTCGTGTCCGACAACTCACACCAAAATTTGACCTAAGTCTTTGACAAGCTCTGCTTTATCGATTTATTGTCAGTTTTTTTTGAGAGTTCATATGACATAATGAAAACCAGGCATTACACTACATTTTCCGAATAATTGTATTGTATATAAGGTTTAGTTTTTCGACTTATAGATCTATAAATATATATAAAAAAAGGACTATTCCTACTTACCTGATTTTCTTTATCTTTTGTAAACAAATACAATTTGAACATTTGCCGCCGACCTTGTACGCAAGCAGTTTTCGTATTTGGACTTTTCCGGAACGCAAAATAGAGCAATTATTGTGCGTCCTGCTGTACCTTTACGAACAAACACATAATTCATTTATTAACTTTTGTTGTTTTTAATTATTAATCAGATTGAAAATACAAACATTTTATTTTATTAATTCTTCATTTTTATTTAGCTATATCTAAAACTACTTAGCAAGTCTATATACTTAAATTTGTATGGAGTATTTATATACAATTCGAAACAAAAACCAACCTATATTTATATCTTCGAGATTTATAGATAATTATATATCCGGATTTGTGGAAAAAATTTCTACATAGCATACATATATATATATATGTGCATTTACGCATTTGGTGTTTATATTTACCAAATTTTTGTAATATTACATAAAACTTTACCTATTTTATAGTAGTAATTTTACAAACGTTTTTAAGAGTGTATAATATTTTGAATTCATTATTAATAAATCATATATATCTGCAATAAACATAAATTTATTGTCTTATAAAACAAATGTTTTTGTGCAGTTTAATTTAAAGCATTGCGTTAGTAAATTTACGCATTTTTTTGGTATTTTTACGCATTAAGAAATGTATTTTCAGGGATTTCAAGCGTATATTTACACATCAAATAGATTATTTACGCACAATTGTAGTGCGTAAAAAATTATTATTAAAAAATCATTATTAATAAATCATATATATCTGCAATAAACATAAATTTATTGTCTTATAAAACAAATGTTTTTGTGCAGTTTAATTTAAAGCATGCGTTGGTAAATTTACGCATTTTTTTTGGTATTTTTATGCATTCAGAAATGTATTTCAGGGATTTCATGCGTATATTTACACTTCAAATAGATTTTTTACGCACAATTAGTAAATTTGCGAATTATTTTTAAAACTTAATTTAATTTTTACGCACTTTCGATGTAAAATTACCCATTATGTGTGCACCAACCCACGCATAATGTGTGTACTTTTTTTCGTTTACGCACACAGAGTAAATTTACACAACTTATAGTAGGAGTACAGTTTCCTACTATAAGTTGGATAAATTTCAACAGAAATTAATTAGAGTGTATATAATTATATTTTATACCATATCAAAAATATTTCTTATATTGAAAACCATATATTGAATCATATATAATTATATACATAGTATACCATATTAAAAAATCTTTTTGATAATGGACCAAATTATATTATATCTCAAATATGAGATAGCATATATAATTATATGGTTCTATATAAGTCATATATAAATAAATGCGGTCCCGTGTAAGACATTTATAAGTACATATAGTGTTGTATACAATTTTATATATATTACTCATTATTATTAAATCATATATAAAAAAAAATTATTGTCTTATCAAAAAAGTTTTTGTGGAGCTTAATTTAAAACATTGCGTTGGAAAATATACGCATTTAGAAATGCATTTTAAAGAATTCATGCGTATATATACCCTTTAACAAAATGAAAATATTGAAATAATCGCTTTTAAAGTTTAAACAAATATGTAAAATAAGGTTTTAATGAAATTAGACTCTTGATAGTCGCAATGGGTGTTCAAAGATGTCTACTATCTTGTTATTGTAAAAGGCGTGACCAGGATTTACTAAAATTTGTTTTAAAAGCTGGTAATTTCGAAACCAAAATTTTGTACCTATTTCATATAAAAATTTTATTTAAAACATATTTTTGACATTGACTGAGATTAAATGTATACATTTAATATTGAACTTAAAAGTAAATGCAACGATTTTTTGACATACAACTGTCAACAATTTTGTCTGGGTCTAACTCTTCACGCTATACAGACATTCGAGCCAATGCAGAAAGTCTTACGTCGCCCATTGAATTTAAGTGCGTTTTGACTCTTTTTGTGTTGTAAAGCTTCTCCCCGCTTTTAAATCAGTTTGATAAAAATCTATTTTAGGCTAAAAAATTCTTTTGACGAAATGTCAAAGACTCGGTCTGGGGCAATATTGTATAAATTCTTTAACACAATATCGTGACTGGAAAATCTATTCGTCATACTTGAGATTATTTCATCTAAATATGGAATTAATAAGAATGATTTGTAATATTCCGTTGGATCATCTGTTTGTAAATTTTAACAGTATTTTTGTGTTCCTACCCGTCTTGGTAACTCTGTTTCTATACCATATGGCTTTATGATTTTAGCTTTACGATTTCAGTAGCCTCCAATAATAAACTCCTCCTTAGCATTTCTACGCATCGAATTCAACATATCAGTTACTAAATTGACTTTATTTTATTATGATTTACTGACTAATTAATTATTATTTAATTAGTGTGTGTTTTGTTCCCAAATAAAAATTTCGGTAAATCACTTACAACAGATTTTATATTGAGGTAGCTAGATAAACAAAAAATCTATTCATACAGAAAAAGATAAGAAGAACAAAAAAATTATAGGAAGAAGTGCTGATGATATGTATGTAGCGATAGTTGTAATTTGCTGCACACATCCTTGGCCGACCCACCATGCTGACAAAAGTATCCGGTTGTTGTCAGCCCAATAAAAAAAATTAACTTCACCGACATATTCCATACCCGTAACTTCACTTTTCGTAATAAACAAGAAAATTCAACACTCCTTGTTCAACAACATTATAAAAGTTTATTTATATTTTATAACCAAGGTAATCAAAATTAAAAGCATACTAATTAGGTAAATTTGTGTAGTTTTTTAGTACTTATTGCAAATGTACGTTTTTTGGTACTTTTAATTAAATAATAGAAAAATTCACAATATTTATATAAATTTGTAAAAAAAAACAGAAAAGTTTTATAAAATCGAAAAATTTATTGAAAATCGAAAATTTTTTTAATCAAAAAAATTTAACAAATCGAAAAATTTTTTTAAAAATCGACAATATTAATAAAAATTGATAATTTTATAAAAATTAATAAAAAAAAATTTTAAATCGAAAAATTTTAAAAAATTCCATAAATTTAGTACAAATTTAACAATCTTTTTAAAAATCCAAAATTTTTTAAAAATTTATAAATAAAAAAAAATTGTATAAATTGTATAAAAATAGATCAACTTTATAAAAATCTATAATTTTATATAAATCCAAAAATTTTTTCAAAATTGTTAACGAATTTATAACGCTATTGTAGTTGTTGACTAATGGGTATGTTGGTAAACACGTGTGTATATGATATGATGTGGAAATTTTCATGGATGCTCAGTATGTAAAATATAATTTGTAGTGTGTTGTTGTGGACATATGCATATTAAGGTGTACCTTATTGTATGAGGATTGTGATATACATTTTTATGCACATATTGCATTACCTACAATAATAAAATTCACAGAAAAACTCTTACCTAAAATTTTAATATTCTTTTCATCGTACATTAGAGGATGCCCTAATGTAGGTACGTACACCCAGAGAACATTGTCGGTTGTGGCTACCGTATTTGCTGCCAATCGAATTATTGCGGTTACGGCAAATTTCTTCATAATAAATTATATTTTTGGTGGGAAAAGTCAATATTAAGTTGTTGTTTAGTTGACATAAATGTTATGAAGTTCCACAAAATTTGGTTTACTGCACCACAACTAATTTAAATTTTTTTATGATATTTTTGACACTTATAGATTTAAATATTTTAATTAAAACAAATAATTTTTTTCTACCTACTACACTACAAACACTTATAAATTTTTGTGGCTAATTTTTACATCAAGTTATTTATTAAAATCAATAAGTCGATTATGTCATGAAGTTAATGATTTAAAGTCAATGATCATTATTTAACTTCAAATCAAAGTAAACAGTAATAAAAAAATAAATAACACTAGTTTTGATGTTTTTTCTTACCGTGGTTACTACACATTTATAGTATGTACCGTATATGACAAAGCCATGGTCTTTTTCGGCCCCATTCACGGCGTTTTTATACCGTTGCTCGAAATGGGTTAAAATTTTGTAAAATCAATATAGACATAATTCTTACTTAATATCGAACAAATTAATCAAACTTGCAGAGGAAAAAAATTTCGAAACTGGGTTTTGAAGTCAGAAAGTCCTTTACTTTCCATAAATTTGTATGAAATAGCCACGGTCTTTTTCTCTCCCATGTACGGCGTTTTTATGCTGTGGATCATAATGAATTGAAATTTTGCAGTAATTATCTAGACGTAGATCTGACTTAAACCTGACAAATATTTTTCAGCTTGCGGAACAAAAATATTCCGAAACCGGCTCTGACAGACAGAAAGTCCTTTACTTGCATACATTTTTATGAAATAGCCACGGGGTTTTTCGGTCCCACGTACGGCGGTTTTATGTCGTGTATCATAATGAATTGAAATTTTGCAGATATGATCTAGACGTAGTTCTGACTTAAACCTGACAAATATTTTTTAACTTGTGGAACGAAAATATTCGGGTAACGGCTCTGAAAGACAGAAAGTCCTTTACTTTGCATACATTTGTATGAAATAGCCACGGTTTTTTTTGGTCCCATGTACGGCGTTTTTATGGCGTGGATCATAATGAATTGAAATTTTGCACAAATGATCTAGACGTAGTTCTGACTTAAACCTGACAAATATTTTTCAACTTGTGGAACAAAAATATTCCGAAACCGGCTCTTGAAGACAGAAAGTCCTGTACTTTGCATACATTTGTATGAAATAGTCACGGTTTTTTTCGGTCCCAACTACGGCGTTTTTATGCCGTGGATCGTAATGAATTAAAATTTTCAGATATTATCTAGAAGTATTTCTGACTTAAACCTGACAAATATTTTTCAACTTGTTGAACGAAAATATTCCGAAAACGGCTCTTGAAGACAGAAATTCCTGTACTTTGCAAACATTTATATGAAATAGCCACGGTCTTTTTCGGTCCCATGTACGGTGTTTTTATGCCGTGGATCATAATGAATTGAAATTTTGGAGAAATGATCTAGACATAGTTCTGACTTAAACCTGACAAATATTTCTCAACTATGGAACAAAAATATTCCGAACTGCCTCTTGAATTCAGAAAGTCCTTTACTTTTCATACATTTGTATGAAATAGCTACGGTCTTTTTTTGTCGACCTGCTTCTTAATGCGTAGAAATTTTGTAAAAAAAATGTACATAATTCTGAGATCTAATTGTAAATTTTTTTTTCCACTTTAAAACAAAGTACTAATAGCCGGTTAACCGGGTAGACCGGTCTGCCCGGTCGTCCGGTCGACCGGTCTAGACCGTAAAGACCGGGTAAACCGGCCGACCGGTATTAAAGACCGGTCGTCCGGGTAGACCGGACGACCGGTTCTGACCGTATGCTCTACTATAATTGTAACCCTCGGTTACCATTTGAGTAAATATTTCGATATAATAAAAAAAAATTGTATTCGAGAATTATTTATAAATTTTAAAAGTTAGAAAATAAATTAACATAATCATTAAATGGTGCAAATGTAATGAAGTTATTAAATTAGGAATTATACTAAAAGAAATTGGCAATTAAACAGTAGATTAGGAAATTAATTTATATATGCCATTGGATTAAAATATGTGTGATATTTCCCTAAAAAACATAACATGAATAGCGAAAGTATAAACAAAATTAATGTATGGCAACCGTTGTTGCAAATACCTTTCCCTGCAAACATTTGTAAGATATCTTCCAAAGGCGATAAAAAAGCAATATCTTCCTTTTATCTTTTGGAATATTTTGATTATATTTTCTTTTAATCAGTTTGATGAAAAATTGGCTATATATTTATAAAAAAAAATATAATTTATTGAGCGACTAAATATTGATATCGTTAACCAGTTTGCATTAGATTATATGCACATCATATGTATGGGGTCTTAAGAGGACCCTATTTAATACATGGATAAAAGTAAGAGGAGAAATGTTTTCTTTATCAACTTCTCAAATAAGGATATTGTCTAAAAACTTTGTTTCATTGACAAAATGCATTCCACGTGAATTTAAAAGAAATCCAAGACAAATAAACGATTTGGACAGATAGAAAACCACTGAACTAAGACAGATTCTGATATATACAGGACTTTTCGTGCTAAAAGATGTTTTATCTTCAAATCTATTTCAACATTTTCTGAAATTGTCAATGGCTACTCGAATATTATTGGATGAGAAAACTTGCCGAACCAAAAATGATTATGCGAAATTTTTAATGTGTGAATTTTTCGGGGAAACACTAAGTCTTTATAACCTCTCATTGCATACATGTAATTTCCACTACTTGATACATATGAAGATGCAAAACTTCATCGATCGTTGGAAGAATTAAGTGCTTTTAAGTATGGAAACCATTTGCAAAAAATAAAGAAATCTGTTAAAAAGTGCAATGATGTAGCAGTACAGTTATACAACCGTCAGGTTGAAAAAAGTTTAAACTTGGCTCCCCAACAAGATACATCAAAAGGGATTTTTGGAAAAGTCAATAATAACTTTATACTCGATGTAACATTTCACAATTTTTATAATTATATAAAGGAACCAGACAATTTTTGTGTGGTAAATAACAAGTGTTCAAATTAAAAAAAAAATAATTTTAAATGGACACCCAAACTTTAAAGGTGTTCATAAAAAATTTGCAACTATATTTTACCACCCCGATTGATGCATCAATGTTTTAAATACAGTGCTGCTAGGTATTTGAAACAGGGGATCAACTGAGTTGTAACTATATTGAAATAATGTGCAAAATTGTTTGCTTAAACATGCCGAACTCCAAATTTCACTTATTTATACCATTTATACATTAAAGTATTACTTACTTCCTTTTAAAAAACAATTGCTATCAAAAATGTTATTGTCATATATCAGTCAAAGAGCATAAAAAGGAATAGAGTGTCAGAACTAATCTTCGAGAAATTCAACATGCTACAGAGTTCAACTGCAACATGTTTATATAAGTGGGCAACATTTTCAAAGTTGCTAATTTGTTGAAAAACATTAAATTTGATGTATGCAGTGTTGCCATATAAACAGTTCAATTGTTTATCTAAGTTTTTGTTTTCCAGTTTTTTTTATAAAAAAACTTTTTTCAAATTCATGCATTTTTTATAGTTTTTTTAATTATATGTTGCAACAATTGATTGATTGATCTGATAAACAGCTACGCAGGGAAAGCAGATTCATTGTGAAAACTGAATTCCTTACCAACCCATTGGTTTGTTTGTGGTCACCGAAATTCAGTCAATGCAATAGAATTTCAGTTGAAACCATATATTTCAGTTGGATCAGTAATATATTTAGTTACGGTAACAGAATAATACGGTTCTTGCCACCAAACTATTGAGTTGGCATAATTAAACTGTTTTTTCTGTGTAGTCTTTTTCAAAATAAATCATGTGCAATAAGTTGGTAAGCCACAATACTTAAAATAAATCAAACATTGCTGCTTTCTGAAAAAACTCTGCATTTTTTGAAAAAAGTCTTTATTATTGCCATTATTATCTTCCAAAAAATCTTACCTTGCTCTTTTATTTTTGCCAGAGTTCATCATTTTGTTCAGAGATGTAACTTTTTTGTGTTTTATTTAGTTTTAATATAATACAGAATTCAAAAAAGTAGGTTTTGCTCTAGATCAGAAATATTTTTAAAACCCTTTGTGAAACAATTTAAATTTTTTTAATTATAGTTATATAAGTTTACCATTAGAGCGATATTACATTTTGCATTATATTCGTGTTCTGCGGAACAGTTTATTAAAAAGGGTGTGTTGCATGCTTGTTATAAAAAAAACGGTTAAAAATTTTCAAAACTATCTCAAGCTTGAACCGATTTTAAAATTTTTGGTTTTACTATTTATTGTGGCATGCCCAATAGAGTATTCAAAAACCGAAACCGAAAACCGGTCAACCGGTTTATTTTTTTTTTAAACCGATCGGTTTCGTATATTTTGTAAATTCGAAGAAAACCGAAAACCGGTCTTTTTTGTTCGGTTAACCGGTTTTTTTAATTACATCACCAACTGGGTTACTTGGCCTCTTTAATTTTTTCCGAACACTTATAATCGTTTGGTTATGAAGATTTAGATGTAAGTCTAATATATTCCGATGAATTCAAAAGGTTTAATTTCTGATCTAAATAACACAATAAGCAGTATTCAAAATCCTAAAAAAGATACTGTACAAAATCATTCATCATTATATGTGACCTTCTCCGAGAAAAGGGACCTAGTGTGTGAAAATGAAGTTTTGAGAAAAACGCATTTAAAGTTTCATAACGCATTATCACTGTGAACACACCTTCAGTTGGGAGATGAGATTTGGTATGGTTAGTTATGATTGGGTGCCGACTTTGGTGACGTCATGACGTATTTTTTTCGCTTTTAGAGTGACAATTTAAAACCAAAAAATTAAAAAAAGTAAATTTTAATGTTTTTCTCATTTTTATCGATTTTCCCAAGTTCGTTTTGTACTTTTTTATGGGGTAAATAAATTTTTATCAGAAATCTAATTCATTTCATCTTATTCTACACCCTATTAGGTACCAGAATCCACTCTTAAGTCCAAACCCGTTTTTTGACACACTAGGGGCCTTTTCTCGGATGATTTCATATATCTTGATAAATGCGACTAAAGAACTGAAAAGTTCTTTTGCCTGCTTTATTAAAAGCAAACAAAAAAAGCGTCTTAAAACGAAATATTTAAATTGCATATTATTTCTAAAATATTATTTTAGAAGTGAAAAATAGATTTTCTTTTTACATATTTAAAATCTAATATCAAAAAAACTTATTTAATGCCAAACGTTCAAATTACTAACGTACCTAGTTTTACCCAATTTACAAACTTAATCTCTATTCATTTGATATGAATATATTTTTATAATATAATTTTTAAAATATATTAAAAAATATTAAAACCAATAAATAAAATGTTGAAATGAAATACAATAAAAAAATATTATAAAATATTTTTTTTTTCAAAGAATGTATTTTTGTATTTTTATTACTTTATATATTAAATTTCTTTTTTTTTGTTTGTAATTAAAACCATTAACGAATTATGTAAGCTTTTTATTCAAATTAAAAAAAAAACCGAAAAAACCGGTTGACCGGTTTTTTCTGCAAAAATCGAAAGCGAAACCGGTTTTTTTAAAATTCGATTTTTCGAAGAAAACCGAAACCGGTTTTTCCAAAAGGTCGGTTTTTTGAATACTCTAATGCCCAACTTTTTCACACCCCACGTTTTAAGATTCAATATTTTCAAAGTTCGGTGCACTCTAATGTTGAATATGGTTTGTAGTATAGGCACATACCATCAATATTCTCTCATGTAGTATATTTTGTTTATTTGTAGATAAGTTTTTAAATTTTTTTGTTTTCTAAAAGACCTCACATAGATTTTCGGCATGGTTCAGTTTATTTTCAGTATTTTAATGTTGTTTAAATTAGTTTTATATTCAGTTTTAAATGTGAATTTTGTGTTAAACACTGATGACAATTTCATGTAACATCATTAGCTCTATAACTAGTGTTTGTCACTGATTAATGCAAGTTTAATATTGTTTCTACAAAAAAGTCAAATTTGAATATTTTATAAATATTTTGATGGAGATTTTTTGATCACAATTCATACCCAGCAAAAATAAATGGAAGTGATTCTTAAGGAATTAATTTTTCATTAATTCTAAAGTATTGTTTAGTTCTGATTTTCCTCTTCTAATGCAGTTCTTTTTCACAACTTCCAAAAATTTTATTTTTAATGAAATTTAGCTCTTTTCAAAACTATTACGGGTAACTTATTTAAAATACAATATAATGAAAGTTAAATGTTAACAATACATAGATATTTTCATATAAATTTGATATTCATTACTATGGTTAAGTACTAAACTTTGGTTATATTGAAAGAAGTTATCAGGTTTAAGTGATTTGTATCAATTTTTAACTTTGAATTTCGAATGAAGTAATTTAAAAAATAAGCCTCGATTACTGAATTAATGAAAGTTTTGTAAACTGCCGAAATGCACTATTTGTACTTTGCACCTTTATTTGTCTATAAATATATTCAGTTGAGCCCCGATGGTCAAAAGTTGCCAACTACTATATATCAAACAGTTTTACTTAAGAAAAAGATGCCAAATGACTTTTATAGGATGAAAAATGCTTAACTAAATTTGTCTGTTGTCTGTTACGAATTTTCAACTAATGAAAATTGATATAGAAATTTTTATATTGATCCTGCTCGATATGAGCTAAAATTTAAATAAAAAATTAAAATATATTTGGGAACGATTTTAGATTATATAATCATATTCTTTTTATAAATTATTGTAAGGAAACATGAAAATTTTTATAAGTAAATTATAGAGAATGAAAATTGAGAAATTCCACAGAGTCAGCCGGATAGAACACTTAGTATTTTCTGTTGACGCTACCCAACCTTTTCAATATCCACGCTCTCCTTTCTCCTCTTTGGTCATTGCTTGTTGATGATTGTCTATTTTATATTGAGTGTTTGGAAACAAATTAACAAACTCGAAAACAACACACAATTAGACTAACATCAACGAAATTTAACAATTTGTATTTATCCTCTACATTTTACAGTTTTTGTTATGAACTTTAATTCTTAAAGTATCCAATAACAAAGCTTATATGAAGCCGTTAATTTCAAATGTTTGACCTAATCCATATTAAATCTACAACATAATCTATGTTGATAGTTAATGATTAGACAATATTTTGAATTATATATTGCACTGTATCCTTTTATGAATTGTTGATCTGTTATTTTGTAATTGAATAGTACTAGTAGGATTTTAGATCATATATGTACAGGTTGGTTGAAAAGTTTCTGCGCTCACCAAGAGATGGTACTGCTAGCTCCAAACTTTTTTTTTCCTCAAGTTGGAATAACTGTCCTGAGAACACATGCAAAGTTGCAAGTCCTTCTGTCAATTCTTTCTTTGTTTACAAGCCATTTGAAGTTGACGTGTCATTGATTTTTTTTAATATGGAAAAAATTTAATATCGTGCAGTCATTAGATTCTTTATTTTGAAGGGTTTAAAAGCAAAGGAAATTCATGAACAATTGTTAGAAGTGTGTAAGGAGTCCTCACCTTCAAAACGCACCGTTGAATTTTGGGCTGGTGAATTTAAACGTGGTCGTACCAGCCTTCAAGACGATCCACGCGAAGGACGACCAAAAACTGCAACCACAGCAGAAATCATTGAGCAGGTACATAATATGGTTAGTGAAGATCCAAGTTTGACTAAGCGTGAAATTGCTAATGCCATAGGCATCTCAGACGAACGAGTACTCCATATTTTATTTAGAATTACGTATGAAAAAACTGTTCAGAAAGTTAGTGCCGCACACATTAACAATTCAACAATAACTGTATCGAAAACAAATTTTCTCAGCGTAATTTGGAGCGTTTTAAGCCGAATAAAACCGACTTCTTGCGTCGTTTTATAACTATGGATGAGACTTGGATCAACCACCATGATCCTAAATTGAAACAAGAACGTTTACAGTGGAATGAAGCTGGTTATTCAGCTCCAAAGCAGGTGAAGTCACAACGATCAGCAAAGAAGGTTATGGCATTTTTTAGGATGCAAAAGGAATTTTGTTGATTGATTATCTTCAGAAAGGTAAAACAATCAACTCTGAATATTATTGCAGCCTTTTGGATCAGCTGGATGAAAAAATTCGTGAGAAAAGACCTGGTTTAAAGAAGAAAAAAATCATTTTTCATCAAGACAATGCACTTGCTCACAAAAGTGTTTTGACGATGGCTAAATTCAAAGAATTACATCTACCGTATTCACCAGATTTGGCTCCCAGTGACTACTATCTCTTCAGAAATCTCAAACAATTCCTTCGTGGAAAGCATTTTTCGTCGAATGAAGAGGCCATAGCAGCCGTAGACGGTTATTTTGCAGAGCTTCCGAAAACCATTATAAGGATGGGATAAAATTATTGGAAGATCATTGGAACTAGTGTATTGAGCTTCTAGGAGATTATATTGAATAAAAAAATATATTTCGTAACAAAAACAGTATTCTTTCATTTCTAGCGCAGGAACTTTTCAACCAACCTGTAATCATATACTTTTTTTAAAATATTTTATTGTAAAGAAACATGAAAATTTTTATTAGTAAATTATAGAGAATAAAAATTGAGAAATTCCACAGAGCCAGCAGGATAGAATACTTAAGGGCTAACTATATTATACTTTTGCTAACTTAAGCTACTGTCAAAAATTAACGAAAAGTCTGTCAAATGCTTAATCAACTTATGAAGACTTTTGGGTGGCTACAATCTACTTTTTAAAGTTAAATACTTACTACACTTAGTTGCAAATATTTGTACTTTTGCAAAAACTGTTTTCTTCTTATATTTCCAAAATATATGTATCTTTTCGAAAAATATTATTTAATGTGTTCAATTTATAAATATTTTACAATTAACAAGTAAATCTATATTAATTTTAATTAATTTAAAGAAACAAATGAAAACATAAATAAAAAAGTACTAAAAAATGCAACAGTGCTTGCATCTCAATCGAAAAACAAATACAAAACCCACCCCTTTTGTTATACATGCACTTTTGCTTTTTAACATGCATTTTATATTGCAATTTGTTTTTTTTTTTATAAACAGCTTTTCTAAAAACACATGATTCCTTAAGTAAAGTTCGGTCAGTTTCGCTGTTTGCTTAAAGAGCTAACTATATTATACTTTTGCTAGCTTAAGCAAATGTGCGAATACATGTAACACAGTACAACAGCCAATCTGGGGGGTGAGAAATTCCAAGTCAGGGTGATGGTACTAGGTCAGTATAGTAAAACCCTAAAAGGGTTTGGCGTTCGTATGTGTCAGTTTTTTTTATGACCTTTTAAATTTTTTCCTTATCTTGATGTTTTTTCGCTTAGATGTAACATTTTGGCAAAAACGTAGTTTAACATAACTCGAGAACCACTTGTTCGATTTTGATGAAACAAATTTAGAAAAATTAAGAATTACAATTTCTCTAATCTGTTTCTATACCGTTTTCCTATATGTGCAACACTTTCGAAGTTAAAAATGAATGTATGAAGGGAAAAAAGTATTTTTTGCCTAAAAATTTAAATATTTTTTTTTTTTAAATTCATAAAAAATCCAAAATGGAAAAAAGTGCCAAAACTAATTACTTTCGCGTAAAGTCACATAACTCATGAGCAAAAAAAGGCATAGATCATGAAAATCGATGCACGCGTTTCTCATTTATTCACAATTAGGTAAATGTATGAATTTCAAAAATTTGCTCCAGATATGCACAACATTATTTGGAGAAAACATTGACACTCACAAGCCGAACTCTCTCATATTTTTCTACTGTACTAAAAGAGAAATATTGATGTGGCAACACTGGTTCTTTAATGTTCACATAAAACATGCATTGTCATTATACTTCTTCTCTTTCTCACACTGGTTCTGTGATTTTTGTCATTCAACAAGTGCCGACGAACGCGAACAGTAAAAGTAATTTTTCGCCAGTTTTTTAAAAGTGAACAAAACTGAACAGAATATGGAACTGTGCAAGCCAGATATAAATAGCTTTTGCTACTGCTGTGGTCAATATGTCTCAACACATAAAAAAAGGGGAAATTTCAGTACTGATTTTGTTCAAACATACGAGATGTACTTCAACCAAAATGTTATAGTGAACGAAAATTGGGTACCAAATATAGTGTGTAAAAGCTGCTACAACCGTCTAATGGATTGGAAAAATAGAAGACGTGAAAGTATGCCATTCGGTATCCCAATGACTTGGACTAATCCTGGCGAAGGTCACAATCCATTGAATTGCTATGCATGTGCGAATAAAGGAGCCGCAAAAAGGATAAGAAAATCGTATAATTACGTTGGTGTTGCAAGTGCCGCAACACCATTGCCTCATTCGGACCACATTCCTGTGCCAAAAGCTTCTAGCCCAGATATTTTCTCTTCTACGACTGCTCCGACATATCATGCACGTGATGATCCCCCATATGAGCCATCAGTATCCAATGAGCCAATTTTAATAAATCAAAATAAGCTTGATTCAATTGTTGCCAAGTTGGAATTAACACAGCATAAATCGGAAGAGCTGGCTTCCATTTTGAAATCAAACAATTTGTTGGCACCCGGTGTGAAAGTCACAGCTTATCGAAGTCGTCAGGCAACACTCCAAAGTTTTTTTTTTTTGTTTTCTATAGAAAAAACTTTTCTACAGAAAAAATTTTATTTGTACAAAATATTTAAAATACATTTCAATTTCGGCCTCAGCGCCGTAGGGCATTATTGAGGCAAGTTGGCAAATTAATTCATTGTCAAAAGTACAAATAAAAGATTTAACTTAATGTTAAGATTATTAAATTACAAAAAATAAGTATAAAAACTCTTTACAAAAATAATAAAAAATTACAAAAGCGTTTCAAGGTTGTTAAATAAGTGTTGTTTAAAAGACGATTTAAATAGCGAAATTCGATGAATTGATTTCAAATCTGCATGTAAATTATTGAATTTTACAGCACCCACGTAATCAATGCGTTGCTTGGTAGTTTCTAGTCTACATCGAGGAATTCTTAAATTTGTTCTGTTTCGTGTGATAAAACTAAATTGCTGTTGAGAAAATGTTATGCTTTGGTGACCAATATGGTTAATGCATTTAAAAACAAACATTAACACCTGATACTCATGCAATCCATAAATTGGTAAAATTGTTTTGCTTATATCTTTGTACAATGTGACAGTTGAATACAGTATTGGTAGTTTGTAAATAATTTGTAATGCTTTGTTTTGCATGCATTGAAGCGATTTTAGTGAAATGTTATTTTTATTGTAAGCATATATAATTGCTAAGTAATTAAAATGCGATTGAATCAAAGATTGAAATATCATCATCTTTGATTTAACATCCAGTTTATTTTTTAATTTATATAAAATTCCAATTGCTGGAGCTATTTTCCTTTTCAAATCGGTTATATGTAAATCCCATGACAAGTTACTTTGCAATGTGATTCCCAAATACTTAACGGAATGGGTTTCATAAACAGCTTTTCCATTAATAAACACGTTGAAATCACTGTTCATACTTAAAGCATGTGGTCTAAAGCGTATTAATTTGGTTTTATCAGGGTTAAGGACTAATCGATTTAATCGCGCAAATTCAAAAATCAAAGCAGCATCTCTTTCAATTCTTGTTTTAAGTGATAAATCGTACTTGTAGGGGTAAAACAAGCACACATCGTCTGCAAACATAAAAAGTTGCCCATCTAAATTTAGATTTTTTAAATCATTTAAATATATAGAAAACAAAAGAGGGCCCAATCCACTACCCTGCGGTACACCATAATCAACAGAACCAAGAAAACTGTCCGTGTTGTTTATATTAACATATTGTTTTCTATTAACGAAATAATTTTTAAACAATAAAAGTTCTCGTCCCTGAACACCATATTTTATTAATTTCTGTAACATTATTTCATGATCTACTAAATCAAAAGCTTTAGTAAAATCAAACAATATTCCAGCAACTCCACTAGAACCTCCATCAAGCCCACTACAAATGAACTGCACTACATTCAACACAGCATCTTCAGTACTACAACCCCTTCGAAACCCAAATTGATAATTGTATAAAAAAGTATTTTCCTCCATATAAAATAGAAGTTTATCATAAAGAATCTTCTCAAAAATTTTATCAATTGTAGAAAGAACAGCAATAGGTCTATATTTATCTATATTTGTTGCATTAACTTCTTTCGGAATTGGAACTATTTTGTGCACTTTTAAGATGTCAGGGTACACTGAATTGCCAACGATTTTATTAAAAATATCTTTTAATATCGGGATTATAATATCTCTACATTCTTTTACAAATTTAGGCGAAATACCATCAAAGCCTGGACTTTTATTATCTTTCAAATTTTGGATTATTTCAAACATATCATTATCATTAACGTTACAAAGTGTAAAACGATTAGGTGACTGTGTAAGAGTCCGTAAAGAATTAAACCCATCACCAGGATAAATTTTAATTTCCCTTTTAAGATCTTCCACACTCGTAATAAAATAATTATTAAGGCAATTCACTTTATCTTGGTCACATATTATTGGTTGCCCTTGAAAATCCTTAAGGTTATTATTATTATTACTATTTAAAATGGCACTACGCACCGCGACCACAGTAGGTCTTTTGTGCTGCCTAGAATCACCCTAAAGGTTCAAGCTATTGATGAAGCCAAGAACGTTGCCGGGTGAAGTGTTCCAAATGTCGGAAGGCGACATAAAACGGTCACCCAAAAACTTGATCCTCCTGACACAAAGCCCAGGACAATCGCAGAGGACATGCTCTGACGTCTCAGATTCCAACCCGCAAAACCTGCACAGTTCAGTGTCCGATTGACCCTTCTTGTGCTTATGGTACCTAAGGTTGCAATGTCCAGTAAAGTATCCAGTCAGGGTCCCTAGGTCCCTTCGACCAAGGGCCAGTAGTCGCCCAGACCCACCACTGGGCATAGATATAAATCTCTTAGCCTGTCGTTGGCCACGAGATGTTTGCCAATAATCGTAGAATTTCGACTCTCTCCACAACCTGAGCCTCTCCTTAATGTAGCCCATGGGCACCCCGCAGAAAGGTTCAGGGCCTATGAAGGGCCGGCGGGCACCACGGTTGGCCAGACAGTCCGCCCTTTCGTTGCCCTCATGCCCCTCATGGCCCGGAATCCATCCCAGGGTAAGGGAGTTGCTCCTACCGAGTCGGTTAAGTGCCGTAATACATTCCATGACAAGTTTAGATGACACCTCGTGGGACATAAGAGCCCTGAGTGCCGCCTGACTGTCAGAGAGAATATAGATACGAGATCTGACCACACGCCTCCGTAGGCATTCCTCCACACACACACATATGGCGTAGATTTCCGCCTGAAAAATGGAGGATATTTGCCTATGGGAAGGGCGCGCTGGAAACCGGGTCCTAAAACCCCCGCACCCGTATCCTTATTCAGCTGTTTCGAGCCATCTGTGAACCATAACTGGGCCCCAACTTCAGGTTCCCAAGTCCGGTTGGTCCACATGCTCCTGTCAAAAGACATAGCGTCAAAATACCTGACCAAAATCTGTTCCGGCAGCATCTTATCTGTGACCTTCCTGATTGGGTCGTCCATAAGAATCTTGGCGATCCTCATGTGACCCCTTAGGTCGCCGCCCCTCATGCTACCGGACTAGCCTTACTTCTGTGTGTAGGACTAGCCTTACTTCTGTGATAAACATCTTGGCAAATAAATAAAAATCCTTAAGGTTAATGACGTTACTCTTTGTTCGACCAAGAGTACTATTTATAAATTTCCACGATTTCTTAGGATCATTACCTGCCTTCAATAAATTTCTAGCGTAATAATCATCTCTACACTTTTTTGTAGAAATTTTTATAACTTTGCTGATTCGCTTTAAAATATCATTAACGTTCTGTTTGTTTTTTGATTTATGTCTTTTCCTTAAAAGTTTTTCTTTAAATAAAATTAAATCTTGAAGATTCTTATTAATCCATGGAGTTAGCTCAAAACGTAACGGTTTTTTACATTTAGTTACTACAGTTGAATTATTTATAGCACCTTTAATACAATGCACCAAGACGTTTGTTAATTCTGAAGAATTAAATGATTCATAGTTGGCAGGTAAATTATTAAGCAAGTATTCTCTAGCCTTTTCATAGTCACAGTGTGTCTTTTCAATATCAACATAATCATTTTTCATTACCCCTTTCTTAAATTTACAGCAAATTATATTGTGATCAGATAAATTACATTCAACTGAATCAACATAAATTTCTTCAGAAAAATTGCTAAAAACATGATCAATACATGTTCTACTGAAAGGTCTTGTTATTAAATTATGAGCACTGTCACAATCATAATTTTGAAAAACGGTCAACAAGTCAATAAAATGAGGATTTTGAATGAGATCAATGTTAGAATCTCCAACAATAATTATTGGACTCAAAGCATGTTCGCTTAAAATACTGTCAAAAATATTAATAAAGTCATTTACGCTACACTTCTGTGATCGATAAAATGACACTATCTTCAAAGGTTTGCTTTCAACTTTAACACTGTTCAAAGTCAAAACTATAAGCTTAACAAAATTACTACAAAATAAAAATTGAGAAATTCCACAGAGCCAGCAGGATAGAATACTTAAGGGCTAACTATATTATACTTTTGCTAACTTAAGCTACTGTCAAAAATTAACGAAAAGTCTGTCAAATGCTTAATCAACTTATTGAAGACTTTTGGGTGGCTACAATCTACTTTTTAAAGTTAAATACTTACTACACTTAGTTGCAAATATTTGTACTTTTGCAAAAACTGTTTTCTTCTTATATTTCCAAAATATATGTATCTTTTCGAAAAATATTATTTAATGTGTTCAATTTATATTAATTTTAATTAATTTAAAGAAACAAATGAAAACATAAATAAAAAAGTACTAAAAAATGCAACAGTGCTTGCATCTCAATCGAAAAACAAATACAAAACCCACCCCTTTTGTTATACATGCACTTTTGCTTTTTAACATGCATTTTATATTGCAATTTGTTTTTTTTTTTATAAACAGCTTTTCTAAAAACACATGATTCCTTAAGTAAAGTGCGGTCAGTTTCGCTGTTTGCTTAAAGAGCTAACTATATTATACTTTTGCTAGCTTAAGCAAATGTGCGAATACATGTAACACAGTACAACAGCCAATCTGGGGGGTGAGAAATTCCAAGTCAGGGTGATGGTACTAGGTCAGTATAGTAAAACCCTAAAAGGGTTTGGCGTTCGTATGTGTCAGTTTTTTTTATGACCTTTTAAATTTTTTCCTTATCTTGATGTTTTTTCGCTTAGTTGTAACATTTTGGCAAAAACGTAGTTTAACATAACTCGAGAACCACTTGTCCGATTTTGATGAAACAAATTTAGAAAAATTAAGAATTACAATTTCTCTAATCTGTTTCTATACCGTTTTCTTATATGTGCAACACTTTCGAAGTTAAAAATGAATGTATGAAGGGAAAAAAGTATTTTTTGCCTAAAAATTTAAATATTTTTTTTTTTAAAATTCATAAAAAATCCAAAATGGAAAAAAGTGCCAAAACTAATTACTTTCGCGTAAAGTCACATAACTCATGAGCAAAAAAAGGCATAGATCATGAAAATCGATGCACGCGTTTCTCATTTATTCACAATTAGGTAAATGTATGAATTTCAAAAATTTGCTCCAGATATGCACAACATTATTTGGAGAAAACATTGACACTCACAAGCCGAACTCTCTCATATTTTTCTACTGTACTAAAAGAGAAATATTGATGTGGCAACACTGGTTCTTTAATGTTCACATAAAACATGCATTGTCATTATACTTCTTCTCTTTCTCACACTGGTTCTGTGATTTTTGTCATTCAACAAGTGCCGACGAACGCGAACAGTAAAAGTAATTTTTCGCCAGTTTTTTAAAAGTGAACAAAACTGAACAGAATATGGAACTGTGCAAGCCAGATATAAATAGCTTTTGCTACTGCTGTGGTCAATATGTCTCAACACATAAAAAAAGGGGAAATTTCAGTACTGATTTTGTTCAAACATACGAGATGTACTTCAACCAAAATGTTATAGTGAACGAAAATTGGGTACCAAATATAGTGTGTAAAAGCTGCTACAACCGTCTAATGGATTGGAAAAATAGAAGACGTGAAAGTATGCCATTCGGTATCCCAATGACTTGGACTAATCCTGGCGAAGGTCACAATCCATTGAATTGCTATGCATGTGCGAATAAAGGAGCCGCAAAAAGGATAAGAAAATCGTATAATTACGTTGGTGTTGCAAGTGCCGCAACACCATTGCCTCATTCGGACCACATTCCTGTGCCAAAAGCTTCTAGCCCAGATATTTTCTCTTCTACGACTGCTCCGACATATCATGCACGTGATGATCCCCCATATGAGCCATCAGTATCCAATGAGCCAATTTTAATAAATCAAAATAAGCTTGATTCAATTGTTGCCAAGTTGGAATTAACACAGCATAAATCGGAAGAGCTGGCTTCCATTTTGAAATCAAACAATTTGTTGGCACCCGGTGTGAAAGTCACAGCTTATCGAAGTCGTCAGGCAACACTCCAAAGTTTTTTTTTTTTGTTTTCTATAGAAAAAACTTTTCTACAGAAAAAATTTTATTTGTACAAAATATTTAAAATACATTTCAATTTCGGCCTCAGCGCCGTAGGGCATTATTGAGGCAAGTTGGCAAATTAATTCATTGTCAAAAGTACAAATAAAAGATTTAACTTAATGTTAAGATTATTAAATTACAAAAAATAAGTATAAAAACACTTTACAAAAATAATAAAAAATTACAAAAGCGTTTCAAGGTTGTTAAATAAGTGTTGTTTAAAAGACGATTTAAATAGCGAAATTCGATGAATTGATTTCAAATCTGCATGTAAATTATTGAATTTTACAGCACCCACGTAATCAATGCGTTGCTTGGTAGTTTCTAGTCTACATCGAGGAATTCTTAAATTTGTTCTGTTTCGTGTGATAAAACTAAATTGCTGTTGAGAAAATGTTATGCTTTGGTGACCAATATGGTTAATGCATTTAAAAACAAACATTAACACCTGATACTCATGCAATCCATAAATTGGTAAAATTGTTTTGCTTATATCTTTGTACAATGTGACAGTTGAATACAGTATTGGTAGTTTGTAAATAATTTGTAATGCTTTGTTTTGCATGCATTGAAGCGATTTTAGTGAAATGTTATTTTTATTGTAAGCATATATAATTGCTAAGTAATTAAAATGCGATTGAATCAAAGATTGAAATATCATCATCTTTGATTTAACATCCAGTTTATTTTTTAATTTATATAAAATTCCAATTGCTGGAGCTATTTTCCTTTTCAAATCGGTTATATGTAAATCCCATGACAAGTTACTTTGCAATGTGATTCCCAAATACTTAACGGAATGGGTTTCATAAACAGCTTTTCCATTAATAAACACGTTGAAATCACTGTTCATACTTAAAGCATGTGGTCTAAAGCGTATTAATTTGGTTTTATCAGGGTTAAGGACTAATCGATTTAATCGCGCAAATTCAAAAATCAAAGCAGCATCTCTTTCAATTCTTGTTTTAAGTGATAAATCGTACTTGTAGGGGTAAAACAAGCACACATCGTCTGCAAACATAAAAAGTTGCCCATCTAAATTTAGATTTTTTAAATCATTTAAATATATAGAAAACAAAAGAGGGCCCAATCCACTACCCTGCGGTACACCATAATCAACAGAACCAAGAAAACTGTCCGTGTTGTTTATATTAACATATTGTTTTCTATTAACGAAATAATTTTTAAACAATAAAAGTTCTCGTCCCTGAACACCATATTTTATTAATTTCTGTAACATTATTTCATGATCTACTAAATCAAAAGCTTTAGTAAAATCAAAAAATATTCCAGCAACTCCACTAGAACCTCCATCAAGCCCACTACAAATGAACTGCACTACATTCAACACAGCATCTTCAGTACTACAACCCCTTCGAAACCCAAATTGATAATTGTATAAAAAAGTATTTTCCTCCATATAAAATAGAAGTTTATCATAAAGAATCTTCTCAAAAATTTTATCAATTGTAGAAAGAACAGCAATAGGTCTATATTTATCTATATTTGTTGCATTAACTTCTTTCGGAATTGGAACTATTTTGTGCACTTTTAAGATGTCAGGGTACACTGAATTGCCAACGATTTTATTAAAAATATCTTTTAATATCGGGATTATAATATCTCTACATTCTTTTACAAATTTAGGCGAAATACCATCAAAGCCTGGACTTTTATTATCTTTCAAATTTTGGATTATTTCAAACATATCATTATCATTAACGTTACAAAGTGTAAAACGATTAGGTGACTGTGTAAGAGTCCGTAAAGAATTAAACCCATCACCAGGATAAATTTTAATTTCCCTTTTAAGATCTTCCACACTCGTAATAAAATAATTATTAAGGCAATTCACTTTATCTTGGTCACATATTATTGGTTGCCCTTGAAAATCCTTAAGGTTATTATTATTATTATTACTATTTAAAATGGCACTACGCACCGCGACCACAGTAGGTCTTTTGTGCTGCCTAGAATCACCCTAAAGGTTCAAGCTATTGATGAAGCCAAGAACGTTGCCGGGTGAAGTGTTCCAAATGTCGGAAGGCGACATAAAACGGTCACCCAAAAACTTGATCCTCCTGACACAAAGCCCAGGACAATCGCAGAGGACATGCTCTGACGTCTCAGATTCCAACCCGCAAAACCTGCACAGTTCAGTGTCCGATTGACCCTTCTTGTGCTTATGGTACCTAAGGTTGCAATGTCCAGTAAAGTATCCAGTCAGGGTCCCTAGGTCCCTTCGACCAAGGGCCAGTAGTCGCCCAGACCCACCACTGGGCATAGATATAAATCTCTTAGCCTGTCGTTGGCCACGAGATGTTTGCCAATAATCGTAGAATTTCGACTCTCTCCACAACCTGAGCCTCTCCTTAATGTAGCCCATGGGCACCCCGCAGAAAGGTTCAGGGCCTATGAAGGGCCGGCGGGCACCACGGTTGGCCAGACAGTCCGCCCTTTCGTTGCCCTCATGCCCCTCATGGCCCGGAATCCATCCCAGGGTAAGGGAGTTGCTCCTACCGAGTCGGTTGAGTGCCGTAATACATTCCTTGACAAGTTTAGATGACACCTCGTGGGACATAAGAGCCCTGAGTGCCGCCTGACTGTCAGAGAGAATATAGATACGAGATATGACCACACGCCTCCGTAGGCATTCCTCCACACACACACATATGGCGTAGATTTCCGCCTGAAAAATGGAGGATATTTGCCTATGGGAAGGGCGCGCTGGAAACCGGGTCCTAAAACCCCCGCACCCGTATCCTTATTCAGCTGTTTCGAGCCATCTGTGAACCATAACTGGGCCCCAACTTCAGGTTCCCAAGTCCGGTTGGTCCACATGCTCCTGTCAAAAGACATAGCGTCAAAATACCTGACCAAAATCTGTTCCGGCAGCATCTTATCTGTGACCTTCCTGATTGGGTCGTCCATAAGAATCTTGGCGATCCTCATGTGACCCCTTAGGTCGCCGCCCCTCATGCTACCGGACTAGCCTTACTTCTGTGTGCAGGACTAGCCTTACTTCTGTGATAAACATCTTGGCAAATAAATAAAAATCCTTAAGGTTAATGACGTTACTCTTTGTTCGACCAAGAGTACTATTTATAAATTTCCACGATTTCTTAGGATCATTACCTGCCTTCAATAAATTTCTAGCGTAATAATCATCTCTACACTTTTTTGTAGAAATTTTTATAACTTTGCTGATTCGCTTTAAAATATCATTAACGTTCTGTTTGTTTTTTGATTTATGTCTTTTCCTTAAAAGTTTTTCTTTAAATAAAATTAAATCTTGAAGATTCTTATTAATCCATGGAGTTAGCTCAAAACGTAACGGTTTTTTACATTTAGTTACTACAGTTGAATTATTTATAGCACCTTTAATACAATGCACCAAGACGTTTGTTAATTCTGAAGAATTAAATGATTCATAGTTGGCAGGTAAATTATTAAGCAAGTATTCTCTAGCCTTTTCATAGTCACAGTGTGTCTTTTCAATATCAACATAATCATTTTTCATTACCCCTTTCTTAAATTTACAGCAAATTATATTGTGATCAGATAAATTACATTCAACTGAATCAACATAAATTTCTTCAGAAAAATTGCTAAAAACATGATCAATACATGTTCTACTGAAAGGTCTTGTTATTAAATTATGAGCACTGTCACAATCATAATTTTGAAAAACGGTCAACAAGTCAATAAAATGAGGATTTTGAATGAGATCAATGTTAGAATCTCCAACAATAATTATTGGACTCAAAGCATGTTCGCTTAAAATACTGTCAAAAATATTAATAAAGTCATTTACGCTACACTTCTGTGATCGATAAAATGACACTATCTTCAAAGGTTTGCTTTCAACTTTAACACTGTTCAAAGTCAAAACTATAAGCTTAACAAAATTTCTACAAAATAAAAATTGAGAAATTCCACAGAGCCAGCAGGATAGAATACTTAAGGGCTAACTATATTATACTTTTGCTAACTTAAGCTACTGTCAAAAATTAACGAAAAGTCTGTCAAATGCTTAATCAACTTATTGAAGACTTTTGGGTGGCTACAATCTACTTTTTAAAGTTAAATACTTACTACACTTAGTTGCAAATATTTGTACTTTTGCAAAAACTGTTTTCTTCTTATATTTCCAAAATATATGTATCTTTTCGAAAAATATTATTTAATGTGTTCAATTTATATTAATTTTAATTAATTTAAAGAAACAAATGAAAACATAAATAAAAAAGTACTAAAAAATGCAACAGTGCTTGCATCTCAATCGAAAAACAAATACAAAACCCACCCCTTTTGTTATACATGCACTTTTGCTTTTTAACATGCATTTTATATTGCAATTTGTTTTTTTTTTTTATAAACAGCTTTTCTAAAAACACATGATTCCTTAAGTAAAGTGCGGTCAGTTTCGCTGTTTGCTTAAAGAGCTAACTATATTATACTTTTGCTAGCTTAAGCAAATGTGCGAATACATGTAACACAGTACAACAGCCAATCTGGGGGGTGAGAAATTCCAAGTCAGGGTGATGGTACTAGGTCAGTATAGTAAAACCCTAAAAGGGTTTGGCGTTCGTATGTGTCAGTTTTTTTTATGACCTTTTAAATTTTTTCCTTATCTTGATGTTTTTTCGCTTAGTTGTAACATTTTGGCAAAAACGTAGTTTAACATAACTCGAGAACCACTTGTCCGATTTTGATGAAACAAATTTAGAAAAATTAAGAATTACAATTTCTCTAATCTGTTTCTATACCGTTTTCCTATATGTGCAACACTTTCGAAGTTAAAAATAAATGTATGAAGGGAAAAAAGTATTTTTTGCCTAAAAATTTAAATATTTTTTTTTTTTAAATTCATAAAAAATCCAAAATGGAAAAAAGTGCCAAAACTAATTACTTTCGCGTAAAGTCACATAACTCATGAGCAAAAAAAGGCATAGATCATGAAAATCGATGCACGCGTTTCTCATTTATTCACAATTAGGTAAATGTATGAATTTCAAAAATTTGCTCCAGATATGCACAACATTATTTGGAGAAAACATTGACACTCACAAGCCGAACTCTCTCATATTTTTCTACTGTACTAAAAGAGAAATATTGATGTGGCAACACTGGTTCTTTAATGTTCACATAAAACATGCATTGTCATTATACTTCTTCTCTTTCTCACACTGGTTCTGTGATTTTTGTCATTCAACAAGTGCCGACGAACGCGAACAGTAAAAGTAATTTTTCGCCAGTTTTTTAAAAGTGAACAAAACTGAACAGAATATGGAACTGTGCAAGCCAGATATAAATAGCTTTTGCTACTGCTGTGGTCAATATGTCTCAACACATAAAAAAAGGGGAAATTTCAGTACTGATTTTGTTCAAACATACGAGATGTACTTCAACCAAAATGTTATAGTGAACGAAAATTGGGTACCAAATATAGTGTGTAAAAGCTGCTACAACCGTCTAATGGATTGGAAAAATAGAAGACGTGAAAGTATGCCATTCGGTATCCCAATGACTTGGACTAATCCTGGCGAAGGTCACAATCCATTGAATTGCTATGCATGTGCGAATAAAGGAGCCGCAAAAAGGATAAGAAAATCGTATAATTACGTTGGTGTTGCAAGTGCCGCAACACCATTGCCTCATTCGGACCACATTCCTGTGCCAAAAGCTTCTAGCCCAGATATTTTCTCTTCTACGACTGCTCCGACATATCATGCACGTGATGATCCCCCATATGAGCCATCAGTATCCAATGAGCCAATTTTAATAAATCAAAATAAGCTTGATTCAATTGTTGCCAAGTTGGAATTAACACAGCATAAATCGGAAGAGCTGGCTTCCATTTTGAAATCAAACAATTTGTTGGCACCCGGTGTGAAAGTCACAGCTTATCGAAGTCGTCAGGCAACACTCCAAAGTTTTTTTTTTTTTGTTTTCTATAGAAAAAACTTTTCTACAGAAAAAATTTTATTTGTACAAAATATTTAAAATACATTTCAATTTCGGCCTCAGCGCCGTAGGGCATTATTGAGGCAAGTTGGCAAATTAATTCATTGTCAAAAGTACAAATAAAAGATTTAACTTAATGTTAAGATTATTAAATTACAAAAAATAAGTATAAAAACTATTTACAAAAATAATAAAAAATTACAAAAGCGTTTCAAGGTTGTTAAATAAGTGTTGTTTAAAAGACGATTTAAATAGCGAAATTCGATGAATTGATTTCAAATCTGCATGTAAATTATTGAATTTTACAGCACCCACGTAATCAATGCATTGCTTGGTAGTTTCTAGTCTACATCGAGGAATTCTTAAATTTGTTCTGTTTCGTGTGATAAAACTAAATTGCTGTTGAGAAAATGTTATGCTTTGGTGACCAATATGGTTAATGCATTTAAAAACAAACATTAACACCTGATACTCATGCAATCCATAAATTGGTAAAATTGTTTTGCTTATATCTTTGTACAATGTGACAGTTGAATACAGTATTGGTAGTTTGTAAATAATTTGTAATGCTTTGTTTTGCATGCATTGAAGCGATTTTAGTGAAATGTTATTTTTATTGTAAGCATATATAATTGCTAAGTAATTAAAATGCGATTGAATCAAAGATTGAAATATCATCATCTTTGATTTAACATCCAGTTTATTTTTTAATTTATATAAAATTCCAATTGCTGGAGCTATTTTCCTTTTCAAATCGGTTATATGTAAATCCCATGACAAGTTACTTTGCAATGTTATTCCCAAATACTTAACGGAATGGGTTTCATAAACAGCTTTTCCATTAATAAACACGTTGAAATCACTGTTCATACTTAAAGCATGTGGTCTAAAGCGTATTAATTTGGTTTTATCAGGGTTAAGGACTAATCGATTTAATCGCGCAAATTCAAAAATCAAAGCAGCATCTCTTTCAATTCTTGTTTTAAGTGATAAATCGTACTTGTAGGGGTAAAACAAGCACACATCGTCTGCAAACATAAAAAGTTGCCCATCTAAATTTAGATTTTTTAAATCATTTAAATATATAGAAAACAAAAGAGGGCCCAATCCACTACCCTGCGGTACACCATAATCAACAGAACCAAGAAAACTGTCCGTGTTGTTTATATTAACATATTGTTTTCTATTAACGAAATAATTTTTAAACAATAAAAGTTCTCGTCCCTGAACACCATATTTTATTAATTTCTGTAACATTATTTCATGATCTACTAAATCAAAAGCTTTAGTAAAATCAAAAAATATTCCAGCAACTCCACTAGAACCTCCATCAAGCCCACTACAAATGAACTGCACTACATTCAACACAGCATCTTCAGTACTACAACCCCTTCGAAACCCAAATTGATAATTTTATAAAAAAGTATTTTCCTCCATATAAAATAGAAGTTTATCATAAAGAATCTTCTCAAAAATTTTATCAATTGTAGAAAGAACAGCAATAGGTCTATATTTATCTATATTTGTTGCATTAACTTCTTTCGGAATTGGAACTATTTTGTGCACTTTTAAGATGTCAGGGTACACTGAATTGCCAACGATTTTATTAAAAATATCTTTTAATATCGGGATTATAATATCTCTACATTCTTTTACAAATTTAGGCGAAATACCATCAAAGCCTGGACTTTTATTATCTTTCAAATTTTGGATTATTTCAAACATATCATTATCATTAACGTTACAAAGTGTAAAACGATTAGGTGACTGTGTAAGAGTCCGTAAAGAATTAAACCCATCACCAGGATAAATTTTAATTTCCCTTTTAAGATCTTCCACACTCGTAATAAAATAATTATTAAGGCAATTCACTTTATCTTGGTCACATATTATTGGTTGCCCTTGAAAATCCTTAAGGTTATTATTATTATTTAAAATGGCACTACGCACCGCGACCACAGTAGGTCTTTTGTGCTGCCTAGAATCACCCTAAAGGTTCAAGCTATTGATGAAGCCAAGAACGTTGCCGGGTGAAGTGTTCCAAATGTCGGAAGGCGACATAAAACGGTCACCCAAAAACTTGATCCTCCTGACACAAAGCCCAGGACAATCGCAGAGGACATGCTCTGACGTCTCAGATTCCAACCCGCAAAACCTGCACAGTTCAGTGTCCGATTGACCCTTCTTGTGCTTATGGTACCTAAGGTTGCAATGTCCAGTAAAGTATCCAGTCAGGGTCCCTAGGTCCCTTCGACCAAGGGCCAGTAGTCGCCCAGACCCACCACTGGGCATAGATATAAATCTCTTAGCCTGTCGTTGGCCACGAGATGTTTGCCAATAATCGTAGAATTTCGACTCTCTCCACAACCTGAGCCTCTCCTTAATGTAGCCCATGGGCACCCCGCAGAAAGGTTCAGGGCCTATGAAGGGCCGGCGGGCACCACGGTTGGCCAGACAGTCCGCCCTTTCGTTGCCCTCATGCCCCTCATGGCCCGGAATCCATCCCAGGGTAAGGGAGTTGCTCCTACCGAGTCGGTTGAGTGCCGTAATACATTCCTTGACAAGTTTAGATGACACCTCGTGGGACATAAGAGCCCTGAGTGCCGCCTGACTGTCAGAGAGAATATAGATACGAGATCTGACCACACGCCTCCGTAGGCATTCCTCCACACACACACATATGGCGTAGATTTCCGCCTGAAAAATGGAGGATATTTGCCCATGGGAAGGGCGCGCTGGAAACCGGGTCCTAAAACCCCCGCACCCGTATCCTTATTCAGCTGTTTCGAGCCATCTGTGAACCATAACTGGGCCCCAACTTCAGGTTCCCAAGTCCGGTTGGTCCACATGCTCCTGTCAAAAGACATAGCGTCAAAATACCTGACCAAAATCTGTTCCGGCAGCATCTTATCTATGACCTTCCTGATTGGGTCGTCCATAAGAATCTTGGCGATCCTCATGTGACCCCTTAGGTCGCCGCCCCTCATGCTACCGGACTAGCCTTACTTCTGTGTGTAGGACTAGCCTTACTTCTGTGATAAACATCTTGGCAAATAAATAAAAATCCTTAAGGTTAATGACGTTACTCTTTGTTCGACCAAGAGTACTATTTATAAATTTCCACGATTTCTTAGGATCATTACCTGCCTTCAATAAATTTCTAGCGTAATAATCATCTCTACACTTTTTTGTAGAAATTTTTATAACTTTGCTGATTCGCTTTAAAATATCATTAACGTTCTGTTTGTTTTTTGATTTATGTCTTTTCCTTAAAAGTTTTTCTTTAAATAAAATTAAATCTTGAAGATTCTTATTAATCCATGGAGTTAGCTCAAAACGTAACGGTTTTTTACATTTAGTTACTACAGTTGAATTATTTATAGCACCTTTAATACAATGCACCAAGACGTTTGTTAATTCTGAAGAATTAAATGATTCATAGTTGGCAGGTAAATTATTAAGCAAGTATTCTCTAGCCTTTTCATAGTCACAGTGTGTCTTTTCAATATCAACATAATCATTTTTCATTACCTCTTTCTTAAATTTACAGCAAATTATATTGTGATCAGATAAATTACATTCAACTGAATCAACATAAATTTCTTCAGAAAAATTGCTAAAAACATGATCAATACATGTTCTACTGAAAGGTCTTGTTATTAAATTATGAGCACTGTCACAATCATAATTTTGAAAAACGGTCAACAAGTCAATAAAATGAGGATTTTGAATGAGATCAATGTTAGAATCTCCAACAATAATTATTGGACTCAAAGCATGTTCGCTTAAAATACTGTCAAAAATATTAATAAAGTCATTTACGCTACACTTCTGTGATCGATAAAATGACACTATCTTCAAAGGTTTGCTTTCAACTTTAACACTGTTCAAAGTCAAAACTATAAGCTTAACAAAATTACTACTCTTGCATACTTCAACACTAAATTGAATGTTTTTATTAATATATATAGTCGTACCACCATAAGCATCTTCTCTACAACAATGTATATTATTAAAACCTGGAAGTTTGTAAATTTGTGTAATGTCCTTCTGAAACCAAGTTTCTTGGACAGCTATTATATCCGGTAACTTGGGAAAGCTTGTTATCAACGATTTAAATTTATTAAACTTATCAACAGACGAAACGCTTCTGATATTTATACTAATAATATTAAGAAAACTTAAATTCAAATTACAAAAATAAGTTTTAAAATTTGCATATTGTTGAAAATATTGATTTTTAATCATAAAAAATAGAAAAATTATAAAAAATTATACAAATTAAATATATACATTCCTTTTAAGGGGACACGTAAGCAGCACCATCATCGCCATCATCACTTGAATTTGCATCATCAACTCTTCTGCTATTAATCATAGATCTTCTCTTCCAATGTTTATTAGTAGTTGCTTCCAATAACATATTATCAACATCATCTTCATCTCTGATAAGCTGTTGTTTTGTAATATCACTTTTTCTACAATAGACTCTACCATTTCTAACATAAATATGTTGATAACCAATAGTTTTTAATGATTTGGCATAATAAAAAAGGTTCATAGTTTCCTTGCTATGAAAATCATTTACAAACACCTCACTTGTACTTTCATTTTCTTTCAGTTTTGATTTAGAAGCCATCAGTCGTTCCTTATGAAATTTGGAAGAAAATTTAACCACAACAGTTTTTTTCCCATCCTCAGATTCTTTTTTAGTTCTAAGAAAATATGCAGCATTAACAGCATTCGGTTCAAAATCAACACCAACATCCTTAGAAAGATTAACTACAGCATCCATTGCATTATCTTTGGCACCAACTTTCAATCCTCTTATGACACAATCATTTTGTACTCGATAATCATTCAGTATTTTTACAGATGTTTTTAAAGTTTTTATTTCAGTTTTCAATTTTTTATTTTCCTTTTGTACTTCTGCCATCTTCTTCTTATATTCTGCAACATCTTTAAATACTTCATCGAACTTTGCTGACATGAAGTTTATCGACTCAGTCAGCTGATCCAATTTTTCTAACTTCTCTAGTTTTCTCAGCTCAGTTTTAATTGTATTTAGCTCTTTCCTTATTTCTCGATCTCCTTCTTTACATAAATGACAGTTGAAAGTTTCTTTTTCATTTTTTAATAGATTCTCAAACTCTCTTTTACTCAATTGAGTGCATTGAAAATGAAAATTTTTCCCGCACTTGTCACACTCTATAAAATCATCGGATTCCTCTTTGATCTCATCTTCGCAATGATTACAAAGTATTATTTTTTTATTTGCCAAACTACGACGAGCTTTATTTTTAGGCATATTTTATTTTTTTCAAACACCTCACGATTTCTTTTATATGTTTATAAAGTTTGTTAAATATATAGCACAGTTTTTAATACGAAATTTTAATATTTTTCAAGAACGATTAAGCACTGACAAAAAAGTACGTTTTATTCGAAGGGCTGCCAACTTTAGTTGTGAATGATGAAAAAACTTCTGCATATTGCCCGGATGTAGGAAAATTGATGGACGCAATGGAAATAAAATATGAAGCAGATGACTGGAGATTATTTATTGACAGTTCAAAACTCAGCTTGAAGGCGGTTTTACTGCATAAGACCAATAAAAAACCTTCAGTTCCAATCGCCTATAGTACAGAAACGAAAGAAACATATGATGCACTGGAAAATATTTTAAAAATGGTTAACTACGCCAAACATATGTGGCGCATATGCTGCGATTTAAAAGTTGTAGCAATGCTTTGCGGTCTTCAAAGCGGCTATATAAAATATATGTGCTTTTTGTGCGATTGGGACACACGATTTTCCGGTGACCAATATGCATGCCACGGATGGAAACTCAGAGAGCACAGCAGGTTACAAACGGCCAATATTATTCGTGAGCCTCTAGTGCCGAAGGAGAAGATATTGCTGCCTCCACTGCATATTAAACTTGGAATTGTTAAGAATTTTATCAAAACTGTCGCCAAAAGAGATGAAGTTTTCTTGTGTTTGAAACTAATTTACCCGAGACTCAGCGAAAGTAAAATTAAAGAAGGTAAGTTATAATATCACATTCATTTCCCATGATTTTCCATCTTAACAAATTAATTTTTTCCAATCAGGCGTAGTAAATGGTCCAGATATACGAAAGCTGATTAAAAGTGACACATTCAACAATATTTTGATTGACGCTGAATTGAATGCATGGCAGGCAATCAAAGAAGTAATAGAAGGCTTGTTGGGAAAGCATCGTTCTAACAACTACGATGTTTCTGTCGCAAGGATGTTAAGAGCATTCTCGGAAATTGGTGTCCACATGTCCTTGAAAATCCATTATTTACATCATCATCTGGACTACTTCAGCAAACAATTGGCTACCGAATCTGATGAACAAGGTGAACGCTATCATCAAGTTGCTATGCCATTTGAAATGAGGTAATACTGATTTTTTATTTTTTCAAACTCATTTTAATAAAACAAAAACTTACAGATATAGAGGCAAAAAGTCGCCGAGTGCAATAATTGCGGAAATTTGCTGGTGGAGTAAGCTTGTGTCGCAAGACAAGGATGATCTTGATGATAAAGAATTTTTAGGAGATGCAGAAGGGCCAACAGTGGAGTCACACATTGACATTATGTGTGGTTCAGAAACTGATGATTGCGATGAATACGATGCCACTAGTCCCGAACAACCACCATCGAAAAAGTCTAGGCAATATTTATTAAAATAAACAAAAATAAATAAATAAAATAAAAATAAAAAATTATAAAAATGTTTACTTAATTTTTTTAGTAGTTTATGGCCAGAAGTCTGGAGTTATTGGGGAAGATTTATAAAAAAGGCGATAAATGACACTTTTTTGAATAAAAACATATATCAATATTCTTGTCAAAATGGGATACCTTCACTTAATTGTAAATAAAAGCAGAACGCGTTAATCGATTTCTATGATCTATGTCGCATTTTGTTTATAGGTTATGTAAATTTACATGAAATTAATAACACTTGATCCTTTTTTCCGTTTTGGATTTTTTATGAATTTAAAGAAAAAAAATTTTAATTTTTAGGCAAAAAAATATTTTTTTTTCTCCACAAATTTATTTTTACCGGCAAAACTGTTGATTATAAAGAAAAACTTTATATGAACGGATTAAAGAAATTGTAATTCTAAATTTTTTTGAGTTTGTTTTAGCAAAATAGGACAAGTGGTTCTCGAGTTATGTTAAACTACGTTTTTGCCAAAATGTTACAACTAAGCGAAAAAACATCAGGATAAGGAAAAAATTTAAAAGGTCATTAAACTGACACATACGAACGCCAAACCCTTTGAGGCTTTTACTATACTGACCTAGTACCATCACCGTGACTTGGAATTTCTCACCCCCCAGACAATAATTCCAAAAATGTTCCATAGTGTAATCAAATGTGTATGACTATATTGTACTTAACAAACTTTTCGTTAAGTTTCGTCAAGTGTCATTTGCTTAAGCAAACAGTTGAAGAAGAAATAAGTTGCAATATACGCGGAAAATAGTTTTATAGAAATTTAATTGAAAATTATAAAAAAACAAACGCGAATGTATGACAAATGGATGGTTTTTGTTATTGTTTTTTAATTGAGATGCAGGCACTGTTGCATTTTTTAGTACTTTTTATTTATGTTTTAAATCGTTTCTTTAAATTATTTAAAATAAATTCATTAATTGTAAAATATTTATAAATTGTACATATTAAATAATATTTTTCGAAAAAATACATATATTTATGAAATATAAGAAGAAAATAGTTTTTGCAAAAGAACAAATATTTGCAACTAAGTGTAGTAAGTATTTAAGTACCTTACATTGTAGCCACACAAAAGTCGTCAATAAGTTGATTAAGCATTTGACAGACTTTTCGTTAATTTTTGACAGTAGCTTAAGTTAACAAAAGTATAATATAGTAAGCCCTTTAGTATTTTCGGTCGACGCTACCCAACCTTATTAATATCCACGCTCTCCTTTCTACTCTTTGGTCATTGCTTGTGGATGATTGTCTATTTTAAATTGAGTGTTTGGAAACAAATTAACAAACTGGAAAACAACACACAATTAGACTAACACAAACGAAATTTAACAATTTATATTTTTCCTCTATATTTTACAGTTTTTGTTATGAACTTTAATTCTTAAAGTATCCAATAACAATGCTTATATGAAGCCGTTAACTTAAAATGTTTGTCCTAATCCATATTAAATCTATAACAATCTATGTTGATAGTTAGATAGGATAATATTTTGAATTATATTTTGCAATTTATCCTTGTGTTTAAAGTAATGGAGTTTTATGAATTGTTGATATGTTATTTTGTAAATGAATAGTATTAGTAGGATTTTAGATCATATATTCATATTCCTTTTATAAATTATTTTAGTAAATTATAGAAAATTATAATTGGGAAATTCCACAGAGCCAGCAGGATAGAATACTTAGTATTCCTATCAATATCCACACTCTCCTTTCAACCGAAAATACTAAGTATTCTATCCTGCTGGCTCTATGGAATTTCTCAATTTTTATTCTCTATAATTTACTAATTAAAATTTTCATGTTTCTTTACAATAAAATAATTTATAAAAAGAATATGATTATATGATCTAAAATCCTTCTAATACTATTCATTTACAAAATAACAGATCAACAATTCATAAAACACAATTACTTTAAACACAAGGATACAGTGCAAAATATAATTCAAAATATAATAATTCAATATAAAATATATAATCATCAACAAGCAATGACCAAAGGGGAGAAAGGAGAGCGTGGATATTGATAAGGTTGGGTAGCGTCAACCGAAAATACTAGGTATTCTATCCTGCTGGCTCTGTGGAATTTCTAAATTTTTATTCTCTATAATTTACAAATAAAAATTTTCATGTTTCTTTACAATAAAATAATATATAAAAACAATATGATTACATGATCTAAAATCCTACTAATACTATTCATTTACAAAATAACAGATCGAAAATTCATAAAACTCCATTTATTTAGGAACATCAAAAGATCTAATTTTTCACTAAACCATAAGAAGGGCTTTAGATGCATTGAAAAAGGATCATAAAAGAAAACTTCCACCCTATAACACCCCTATGTAAAAATCATTATTTCCGAACCGAATTTTCACAACACCGGAATTAAAATCACTGCTTCTTTTCCTCTTCTTTTGGTACTTTTTTTTTGCTGTGTATATAAAGAGTACAAATCGTTACATTAATTTAGAAAGGACGTAACTGACATCTGAAAAATTTTACAGGAGGAGGAAAAAACTGAATATATGTCAGAATTTCAGATATTTTAAAAAAGTTTTGATGCAGTTTGAATAATGCTTATAAAACCGTTAATTTTTTCCAAGGCACACTAATTTTTTCAGTAACGATGAATTTTATGTTTTTCTATACAAATATGGAAGAAACGCTATTTCAAAAAAGTTGTCAGTTACGTCCTTTCTAAATTAAGGTAACGAAATATACTATTACATCTTACAAGATACGTATAGTAAAAAAAAATATATAAAAAATGCATGAATTTAAAAAACAGGTTTTTCATGAAAAAACTGGAAAACTGTTAAGAATCCCAAAAACTGGGATAAACAATTAAACTGCTTTTATGGCAACACTGCATCAACCCAATTTAATGCTTTTCAACACTTTAATAACTTTAAAAATGTTGTCCAATTTCATAAACATGATGCAGCTGAACCTGTATCATGTTGAATTTTTCGAAGACATTCTATACCTTTGTATACTTTTTGTTTTTATACTTGTTTCAAATTTTATAATATTTGTTGATCAAATTTTACTATTTATTTTCTCAATGTTGTTTTGTAATTTTTAGAGTATAAATAAAAATTTAATACAATAAAAAGTTTATTGTTATTAAAAATAATTGATTATAAAATCTATTGACCAACTAAAGTAGTCAATGCAAACAATTTGGTTGTTCTTTATATCGGACTTTGACAGTATATGTGTTAGAATACCAAACATGTATGCACGGGAAATGAAGGATACTTATCACTACTTATATGATAGATACCTTCCGGAATAGTTCGTTTGAATCGGATCTTGTTCATGAAAAGCGTGTAAGTCGGAAAAGAAATAATATTTTTTTTTTATTTATATTAATCATATAATTACAAATTATATCCTAATACCCTAACCGAGCACTAGCAACAAAGGCTATCTGCTCGTTATAGCGAAAACAGACCAGAGCCTCTGGTGGGAATGGAACCCACAACCCCCGCACTGATAAGCTAGCACGCTACCTATTAGCCTGCCGGGGCGCTCAAGAAATAATATATTTTTAAGTATTTTATAGCGTTTCCAATTCGGTTAATCGATTAACCGATTCCTCGATTAATCGCCTCTATTTCGGTTAAAGTCGAAACAAATAATTTAAAACTTAAATATTATTCGACCCGAATAATCGGTTAAAATAGGTCTATTAACCGGTTAAATATATAGTTATATGGTTTATTCTGTTATTGTTTCTTTAATCTTCCTAATTTCTGGCTAAGAATATCACAACTAAATCAATTAAATTATATACTTAAGGAGTAGATAACTTTTTAACCAACTCAAAGTAAATGCTGTGTAGGCTAATGTAAGTTCTAATGAACGTAATATATGTATATTAACTCTGTGGAACTCTGTCAAGAAAATTCTTTTGAAATCAGTTTCCAATCAAATCTATTCTACATGTTCCGTTGGAATAAATTCTATGGAACCCGAAACCTTTTACCTAAACTTAAATGTAAGATATATCCAACTGGAACTAGCTCCAAACAAAAAACCGTTTAAAATGTATATTTTGTTCCAATCAATCAAACACGTGGCTAAGTATTTTTCTAAAAAGAACTATGACGTTACTTATGTTATAAAATTGTTTTTAATTCGAAAATATTATTTTTTTTTAATATTTTCATTAAAAACTACATACAAAAATGTTTAAAAAGCTAAAAAAAAGTTGCTTTGTTAAATGCTTTTGAAAGAGTAGAATAACTTAAGAAGAACCAAAAGAAGAAATCGTTACAATTTACTAGATAAGGACTAGACAGGAATATGCGTATTCAAAAATTGTATAGACTAAAAAATTTGGAAAATTTTCTTAAGTGGATTTAGGCTTAGTTTTTTGGTTGTTGATTAATCACTTAATTATGACCTGGTTAGTTAATCACAAAACAATTGTAATCGGGAGTTAATCAGTCGAACTATCAAAATTTTCAGTAAGAACTATCAAAATTTTCAGTATTACATTGTTTTTTATTTTAAAAAACTTGGCAACATTGAAAGTTTTTAATTATATGACAAAAATATACTAACCAATTTTTTTTGACAGCTGAATAATAACAGATGAAAGATTTTGCCAATGTAAACACTTGTTTCACATTTTCAACATATTCCATGCGTTTCACAAATATGTTGTTCAGTGTAAAAAGCCTATTATAGTTTTTATTTTTCTAACACTAGTTTTTTTTAGATTTCGATATGTTTCAAAATCACTGCAATCTTCATAATCACAAGAATATTAATTTTTTTTTTATTATTTTTACTTTAGTTTATTTCTTCTTCCATAAGCACGTTTTACTTAGATTTATTTTTTCTTTCACATGTTTCTATGTTTTGACAGTTTCAACCGGAGTTTAACCGGCCGATGCTGCCCGGTTAAATAGCAATTAAAATTAAATTAATCAACTACTGAAAAACAACATTTCATTGGTTAACAAACCAAACTTGTTAATCATCTAAAAAACTAAGCCTAAAGTGCTTTTGTAAAAAATCTACAGATATTTATTATTTCATTTCGCATATTATGAAATTCTGTCAAACTTTTTAAATTTCGCGAAAACAACACAATATTTGTAAGAATTTCCTAATGAAAAGTGTTTGAAGGCAACTCTTGTTTATTTACACTACACTGCGTTTATCTGGTTTAGGCTTAAGGGTTTACTTCCAATCAACATATGTGACCACACTTTTTTCAAGAGAGTCCTCAGATTTCTCCCAAAAACCCCAAGATTCTAAGGCCCGATTCTTTAAAAAGTCTGATATTGCTTTTCAATAGACTTAAATTAATATTTCAAAAAAAAAAAAAGCTGCACTGCGTTCCTATTGATGAAAGATATACATTTATTTTTCATTATATGAATTATATATTAATCGCCAATTTTGCCAATTAATCGACCTGAATAAACGATTACTCAATTTGCTCCATTTTTCGAATAATGCCCTAACCGGTTGAATAATTGAAAACACTAGTATTTTTACATAAGTAACGTGTAACTAAAAAGGAAAAACTAATTAAGTGTATACAATATACTTATACAAAACAAAATATTTTTTTTTTACTTTAGAACAACTTATCATCAGTATGATTTTCATAAGTGAGAAAACATGTAATAACCGTTACTAAATTTTGAAATGAAAATCGATTTGCTAACAAGCGAACATATAAAATCTAATATGAAGGTATCATAATTGATTTTGGACTTCTTTTGGAACAATATTTTAACTATAACTATAATATTTGAACTATTAATATATAAAAATATATTTTCCGGACACCAGCTCGAAAGAGCGAGGTAATCCAATCATGGACCCATTTTTTGCATTCTTCATATGAAGTGAACTTCAACTGGGACCGGAACAAGTAGTAGTCAGTAGTAGGGGGGTAGGACTTCCCATTTCAACTTTTTCAATTAGGTCTTGACCGGTATTGCAACATCAGGTCAAGCATTGTCATGCTGCAAAATCACTTTATCGTGCCTTTCTTCGTATCCCGACCGTTTTTGCTTCAGTGCGGGGCTCACAATGCGATGCAAAAAACTTTTCCTTTTTTGAGGTTCGTGAAGCTGTTAACAAGCGAAAAATCGCCTTTTGATGTTGTGCGGCTTCAACCTAGTTTCCTTGGTTCAAACCCATAGCTTTTAGGCTTTTACTGACTGTCGACTCATCCACTCACAATCATTCTGACAACTTCTGAAGCGTTTGGAATTCGTCCACATAGAGCAATGATTCCAATACTTCGTGTTCCAACTTATTGGCTTGCCTAGCCGTTCCTAGTCTTCGAGCTTAAAATCACCACTTTTAAAGGGATCAAACCACATTCGATGCGACTATTCAGACAGAGCATTCTTGCCGTGAACTTCCACTAAGTTTTGATGACCCTCGGCCGCACTTTTCTTCACATTAAAGTAATGAAAAAGAACTCCCCGCAAAACACTTTATCTGCAACGAAACTAGACATGTTCGAGGTAATATTTTGTATTGTTGTTTAGGTTTCAATCAAATTACACTAGCTGCCAAAGACACTCATCAACAAAGTCCGAAAAAAAAAATGTATAATTTTAAATATTGTACAGTAATTTAAATAATATTTTGCTAAGCAATTTTTACTAAATCTTTAAAAATTACCTAATTATATATATTTTTTAGCTAATTTGACAAAAAGGATATATACGAATGATAATTAACTATTTTATTTATTTATTGTTAAATATTATATCTATGTTTACAATAATGTTAATATGCTTAATAAAGAGTTTAGTCACATTAGACTTTTCAACTTAGATATTTAAATATGAATGAAGTATATTTAATTTCCTAAAAATATTTTTACAAATTAAGGAAAATTTTCAAAAACCTTTAAACAAAAAAAAAAAATTTTAATAAAAGCGGGAACGTGAATAGTTAAAAGTAAACTTTTCAAGGACATAAATTATTAATATGTTGATAAGAAGAATTCGCACATCTTATAAAAAAGTTCTCAGTAATAATATTTAATTTATCCTTAACTAGTTTGATATTAGAGAGTGAGTGGAGACGACATGTTGAATAGTGAAATGGTAGATTATAGAACATTTTCAGAAGCTTGTTTTGACAAACTTGTAGTCGTTTTAAGTGGCAGTCAGAGGCGTCGTGCAAAGGGGGAGCTGCATAGAATAACATTGCATGAAATACTACTTTTAATATCATAATTTTATTCTGAATACTGACTTCGATTTATAAATGGGTATAGAATTCTAGTAGTTATATTTATTTTGTTAACAATATAACTGACGTGATCACTAAAAAGCAATTTCTTGTCGAGTATAACGCCTAAGTATTTTACTCTCGTCTCCCAAGGGACATCAATTCCATTAACTTTTATATTATATTGGGGTAAGAAGCAGTTTTTTCTTTTCCTCGTGAAGAAAATTGATTGTGTTTTAGTAGGGTTGACTAATATTTTCCACTTTTCAAAGTATTTAATTACTGAGTCCACGGATCTTTGAAGGTTACTCAAAATGTCGTTAGACAAAATATCTGAGCTCAGGATCGCCTTATCATCTGCGAAGATGGAAGACTCGCACCCTGATAGCAAGGGGAAGTCTGATGTGAAAATGTTGTAAAGAATATTTGAAAGACATGAGCCCTGGGGGCATCCAGCGGATATACTATATATCCCGGAAAATTGTTTATCAATGTGAACTCTAAAAGTTCGATCCGACAGATAACTTCTAATTATTCTAATCGTATGAGTGTCCAACCCAATGTGGATTAATTTATGTACAAGAGCATCGTGCCAAACTGAATCAAAAGCCGATTTTATATCCAATAACACCATGGCCGTAGATTTACCTTGATTAAAATTATCCTTAATGATTTTTTTAATTCTAACTAACGGTTGTGTAGTATTGTCGCTTCAGCGTACTACCATACAAGTTTTAAGAGCGATTTATTTATTATAGAGAAAACACTGCAATTTGTTATTCAAAATAGTATAAAGGTTTTATTTTATTAATTTAATTTTTAATTATAATTTGTAAATTTTTTATAACTATGTTGGATAACGGCACGTTTTAAAGAAATTTAGTAAAATACAAAGGCGCTTTAAAATTATTTGTATTTGACCGATCGTCGCTTTTATTCAGACTGTACCGTAAATTTATTTCTTTTCCTAATTTATACTGTCTATGTAATTACTTAAATGACTGCGTGACTTTTAGCCGTGAACCGTTATCCCTTTTTTATGAACACTTTGCTTATATACAAAGGAGAAACTACAAAATATACAAGAACTATTCATATATAAATATGTAGAAAACTAATACATGTATGTATATATATAGAGGAGAAACAAAAGATAAATGTAGAGATCTAAGTTTAATTCTTCTTTACATTAGCGGCGACAGTTCCCTCCTCCGTAAACGAGTTCGATGAGTCGAGTTTACTTTCAAAGCCGCTGCCTACATCCAATACTGCCAACTTTGCCACAGGTCGTTCAAGTATGGTGTTCTTCGTTTTCACTGTCACTCTTCTAACTTGGCCATCTTTAGCTATCACTGTATCGATAACCATACCTTTTGGCCAAGAGTTCCGTGGAAGATCAGGATCTACTATGACAACTACATCTGTTTGGTGAACCATTTGCTCCGGCGGGAGATGATGGGCACATATTCTTTCAGCCACCTACGCTGAACCGATCAATAAATGGTTGGGCGTAATTGCCTCATCGTCGCTGCATTCAAGAGATACGAAAGTTAAAGGACGACAGTAAATTGTAAACTCTGCTTCACATAGTGCGCTTTTTAAACTCTCGTCGCTGAAATTCATTGATGGGCATATACTGTATAATGTGGTCTTTATTGACTTAACTAACCTTTCCCAGGCACCGCCCATATGTGGCGCCCCTGGCGGGTTGAATTTCCATTTTATTTGCCCGAAAGTGGCTTGCATAGTTGATAAATTAACATTTTTCATTTGGCTGCACAATATCTTTTCTGCGCATTTGAAATTTGTTCCATTGTCCGAATAAATTTCTTTAGGCGTGCCACGTCTGGAAATAAAATTTCGAATTGACATAATGCATGAGCTAGTGTCTAAGCTGTGTGCCACCTCGATATGTACAGCGCGAATCGTTAAGCAGGTGAAGATAACACCCCATCTCTTCTCTCGTCTTCTGCCGACTGTCACGGAAATCGGGCCAAAATAGTCTACGCCTACGAAAGTAAATGGACGTTCGAATGCAGCAAGCCTAGCTGTTGGTAATGCTGACATTTGTGGTAGCTGTGGTGAAGCATGGTTTATTTTGCACCACTGGCACATACGTCGAACTTTTCGAAACAAGACACGTAGCCGAGCTATGTAATACTGACCTCTTATTTCGTTGAGCGCAGTTTCGTGTGATTGATGACGAAATTTTTCATGAAAATGACGAACCAATAAAAATGTCACGTGCTGATTTTCTGGCATTACGATAACGTCCTCGTGGTTGTTGAGATATTCTTCTCGTCCTCGGCATCTAATGACGTTATTTTCATCTAAATATACATTAAGCGAAATTAGTTTACTTCCCCGTTGAATTGGTTTTTCATTTTTTAAGTTGTGTAGTTCTTGAGTATATTCGCAACTTTGTGCGTACTTTATTAAAAACGTTTGAGCCATTTCAATCGTGGCGCAGTCGACTTTTTTATACCTTTTGATGGTTTTTTGTTTAGAGATTTCTTTTAGTTTATTGCAGTACAACAAAAATGTAGCGACAGCTCGATATAAACGCTTCCAACTGGAAAAGTATTCAATGTTGAGTTTAAAGTTGTGGAATTTTCCGATTACCAATACGCTGTGTTTAATTTCGGTTTCGTCAAGCGACCCAAAGTCATCGCAATGAGGCCATTCATTTAGGTCAGCTCGTAAAAAATCAGGACCATCAAACCACATTTTTGAATTTGATAATGCTGTTACTTTAGTGGCGAAGTCAGCCGGATTTTGTTTAGAGCGGACCCATCTCCACTGACTTACATTTGTGGTTTCAAGAATCTCACCGACACGATGCATGACAAACTGCTGAAAATTCTTGGGATCAATTTGAAGCCACCTCAAAATAGTTTTTGCATCACTCCACCAAAATTGAGCATCAGTTTTTATGCGACGTACTTGCGTTATTGTTTTTGCTAACCTGGCGCCAAGCAGAGCTGCCTGTAGCTCAAGCCTTAGTACGGATAGTGGCTTCACGGGAGCCACCTTGCTTTTGGCAGCAACTAACGAGACGGTTACATCGTTATTTTTCACGATGCGCAAATAGCATACTGCGGCGTACGCGTTTTCGCTTGCATCCACGAATGTGTGCAGTTGGATCTTGTCGGCAGTTGGCAATATTAGAGAGTAGCATCGTGGAACTCTTACAGCCGTTATAAGTTGAATAGTTGATTTCCATCGGCACCACTTTTGGTTTAACATATCGGTCAGCTGATCGTCCCAGGCTATACCAGAACGCCATATTTCTTGAAGAAGTGTTTTTAAGCCCACAGTATAGCAAGAAACAAAACCAAGAGGGTCGAAAATGGACATCAACACCTAAAGGGTTTCACGCTTAGTTGGCGCAATTGATTCATTAAAAACATCACGCTTAAGTCTCGCAAATCTGCAAATATATCTGAATTCGTCAGTATTAGGATCCCAATACATACCAAATATTTTGGTGGTGGTGCCCCAGTCTTTCATTATCTGGTTCGTTAAAGTGTTGCCGTTTAGTTGATTCAAAACCTTTTCGGAGTTGGAAGACCAGTTATGCATCTTAAACCCAGCAGCTGCATGAATTTCTCTGACTCGCATTGCCAACTCTATCGCTTGGTCTTCATCTGGTGCACTGTCAATGAAGTCGTCAACATAGTGGTTTTTCTGTATAGCTTCTACCGCTCGGGGATATTTATCTTTAAACTGCTCAGCATTTTTGTCCCGTATGAAATGTGCAATACAAGGTGCGCAGCTTATGCCAAAGGTTAAGGCTCGCATTATAAAAACGCTTGGTTGGTTTTGTTCATCTTCTTTTTCGTACCACAAAAAACGCTGGGCGTGCATGTCACTTTCTCTAACGTTTATTCTATGAAACATTTGTGAGATGTCGCCGCAAATGGCCGTTTTGTTCACACGAAACTTTAAAAGAATCTCAACCAGTGGATTTAGTAAATCCGGGCCAGTCATCATAAAATCATTTAATGATACGCCATTTGATTTAGCTGCAGCGTCCCAAACAAGCCGGACTTTATCCGGTTTGTTTGGGTTTATAACGACAAATATTGGTAAGTACCAGGTTTTATCGTACCTTACTTCTAATTCATTTGAAGTGAGTTTTTTTGCATAGCCCTTCGAGATAAGATTGTCGATCTGAGTTTGTATAGTTGATTTAAGTGTAACGTTTTTATTAAATTTGGTCTGTAGACACCGCAAGCGATTCAAAGCATGTTTGTAGCTGTCTGGAAGTTGTGTGGTTTGATTGCGCCATAGCAGTCCAACCTCGTAGTGGCCATCGACTTTTTTGCATGTTTGCCCTAATATTGCCATAGCTTTGTTATCGTCAGATGATAGCAACTGTGTTGGTCGCGCTGTTTCCAAACTGAAATAACCTTTGACCATGTCATGTAACTCGTTGTATTTTTGTTGGCAATCACACATATGGATATTTAAACGAAATCCCCTGGAGGAGTTAGTTCCACACCCCTGGATTGTCCACCCTAATCGTGTTTTTGTCGCGATGGGTTGATGCCATAATCCTTCTCGTACTTTTAGAGGAATGGCCAAATTCCAGTTATCGGCGCCTATTAAAATACTTGGCGTAACATTATTGTATGACTTCAGTGGCAATTTTGCCAAATACGGGTATTTTCCCGAAATTTCATCTACATCGATTGTCTGCACTGGAAGCCCCAATTCGTTTATAGTATGGACTCCATGAAGATTAAATTTTTTGTTATTGCTTACGTTCGAAATCGTAATGGTCGTCTTCATTGAATCACTTTCCATACGTGTTGTGTTCCCTGTCCATATCAAACATAAGGGATCAACATCACCTTCTAGGCCAAGTTCATCGAAAATGCTCTTCTCAATCAGTGTTACTGCAGATCCTTCATCTAAAAATGCATAAACTTTTTTAACTTTATTTTGTGCGTGAATTTTTACAGGAATAATTCGAAATAATGGTTGTGATTTATTTCGACTGTTGCTGTGTGTATTTACTAGAGCATTTGGTTGTGTGTTTTGAGCCGATGTGCGTTGTTCAACGTTTACGTATTTATGTAGCAAAGGATTATGTTTGTATTTGCATACATCTACTCCACATTCTTTGTTCAAAAAACATTTGCGTCTGTGTGTTCCCAAACACTGTCGACACATATTCATAGCTTTTACACACTCCCACTTGTTATTGAGCGTCATGTTTTTAAAAACGCCGCACTGGTTCACTTTGTGGCTGTCATCATTACACACGATACATATGGTACTTACTGTGTTGTTATTGGAGCCTTTGTCACTGAACTGTGTACTACCTTCATCACGCATGTGTGTGTTTATTGCTGCACCAGTCTTGCCAAACAATGGGGTCACGGTGCTAGCTGCTTCCGCCACGTTGTATAGCCAGTCGCTGAATGCTTTCACAACTGGGACCCGGACATCCTTTTGGTTCATCGCCCACATCAATTTGTGATTATTTGGAAGCTTGTCTACTAATTCTTTTACCAATAACGGTTTATTAAGGTGTGACTGAAGTTGGCAACCCTCCATTGTAGCGCAAATGTTACGTACGCACATTGCATATTCTATCAGTACATCCAATTTATCTTTAAGTGGCGGCATACTTCGAGCCTTTGCAATAACCCGCTCTAAAATGTACTAGGGCCTACCAAAACACATCCGCAGCGTCTGTATAATTTCCGGCACCATTTGAGGCAAAAGCAATTTATTTTTCACCATATCTCTTGCTTTGCCTTTTAGCGATGCTTGCAGTCTAATTAAATTTTCTGCGTCGGTGTAACCTGCCACAGCAGTGCTGTTTTCAAAACTGCTTATAAAGAGCGGCCAGTCCTCTGGGTCGCCGTTAAAGGCGGGCAACTGCTTTGGGATGGCGTTCCTTGCAGCTACTTGAGCCGGTGTTGGTCCAATATTTGGTGTCACTAGTTGATTGCATGGGACCGACGATTCGTTAAATTCAGATAAGACTTTATATTTGTTTTCTATGTAATGCCGTTTAAATTGCATTTCTTCATCAAGTTTTTGTAGTTCTAAATTTCGTTGACGAGCGATGTTGTCAAAATGTTGCAAATTTGTTGTTTGACCTTGTACATGCGAAGAAGTAGAAACTGGCTGAAAGTAGTTTGTTGGCAAGTTTTGTTGTGTGTATGATCGTTGATGTGTATGTATCATTGTTGTAGGATGGTTACCGTACTGCCATGCCAAATCTGGCGCGTATGACATGATGGGAGCTGTGTAAATTGACGATAGAGGTGCCGTTATCATTGAAACAGATAGTGCGGGGGCCTTTGCTGTTGCTATAGAGTTAGAAACGAAAATGTTTCCTGTGTTACCTCTCACATGTGCTGCCTGTACAAAATCTGCATTTGATTGTGGCATCGTCAATATTACTTGCTGATTAATTTTCTGCGTTGCAGTTGAAACCTGTTGAATTATCCCATTGTCCGTAGTGGGCGTTGATGTGTGCGTTGCCAAGTTTTCTTTTGCGATAGATGATGTAATCTTACAATTTTCGCAACTCCAACTTACATCAGCCACATTGCTATCTACTCCAACGCATCCGAAATGATACCATTGGTCACATCCGTCGCACTGCACCATATTTTCGGTATCTTTTTCACTACACTTTTTACAATTGTAATCAGACATTTTTAAATAATAATTCTGTGCTCGGTATTTAACCAAGGACCCTTGAAACCAGGATGAACAAACTACATTTTTTTTAGCCACGCATGATGCCATGGTGCCATGGTGCCATGATGCCATGATGCCAAATGACGAAACTACAAAAAGTTCTTAGGCGACACCATGAAATTCTTAGGCGATTTACAGAAACATTTAGCCAAATGCAATGGTACAACTCCAAGTACAGTGATTGTGTTGTGAATGTAAACATGTTTGAATTTTTTTTTTTCCTAACATTCAACAAAAACACAATATAAATTATTATTATAACAAACAAATGGATATTTGATTGTTTTTGCTTAAGACAACAAACAAAACAATGGTAAACGTGAGTATGAAAGAGACAAAAAACACAAAACAACGGTAAACATGATTAAAGATAAAAAACCCCATTTTAATAAACATTTACATTTTATTATAATATTTAAATTTTTAATGTAAATTTCTTAAATATAAATAAATAAATAAATTCTTAATTTTACTATTTTCCATGTAATTCAGGAAAGAAAATGATAATTTGTTTGCTCTAAGTTTTGTTTAATTCTGTGATAAATATGACTTTTTTAATTCATTATATTCTTAAAGATAAATTTAATAAAATATGATTTCATTTATTTTTAAAAAAATTTATTTCTAATTTTTTTTTTTTATTAAGTCAATAGATTATAATTATCCTTACAGACTAAGGATTACAATACAAATATACAGGAAACAAAATAAAAACATTAATTATTTAAATACAAAATAATATTGCGTTTTAAGGTCATTCTATTTTTGGATAACTGAATTTGCTAATAAAACTTATTAAACTCCACACAAAGACGACACAGCGGATCATTGTTTATTCATTAATTAATATTCATTCTACGTTTCTTTAGTAAAATTAAGAATTTATTTATTTATATTTAAGAAATTTACATTAAAAATTTAAATATTATAATAATATGTAAACGTTTATTAAAATGGGTTTTTTTATCTTTACTCATGTTTACCGTTGTTTAGTGTTTTTTGTCTCTTTCATACTCACGTTTACCATTGTTTTGTTTGTTGTCTTAAGCAAAAACAATCAAATATCCATTTGTTTGTTATAATAATAATTAATATTGTGTTTTTGTTGAATGTTAGGAAAAAAAAAAAAATTCAAACATGTATACATTCACAACACAATCACTGTACTTGGAGTTGTACCATTGCATTTGGCTAAATGTTTCTGTAAATCGCCTAAGAATTTCATGGTGTCGCCTAAGAATTTTTTGTAGTTTCGTCATTTGGCATCATGGCATCATGGCACCATGGCATCATGCGTGGCTAAAAAAAATGTAGTTTGTTCATCCTGGTTTCAAGGGTCCTTGATTTAACAAGTAAAATAATTTTAAGGAAATTTCGCTTCAGTGTACGACCATACAAGTTTTAAGAGCGCTTTATTTATTATAGAGAAAACACTGCAATTTGTTATTCAAAAAAGTATAAAGGTTTTATTTTATTAATTTAATTTTTAATTATAATTTGTAAATTTTTTATAACTATGTTGGATAACGGCACGTTTTAAAGAAATTTAGTAAAATACAAAGGCCCTTTAAAATTATTTGTATTTGACCGATCGTCGCTTTGATTCAGACTGTACCGTAAATTTATTTCTTTTCCTAATTTATACTGTCTATGTAATTACTTAAATGACTGCGTGACTTTTAGCCGTGAACCGTTATCCCTTTTTTATGAACACTTTGCTTATATACAAAGGAGAAACTACAAAATATACAAGAACTATTCATATATAAATATGTAGAAAACTAATACATGTATGTATATATAAAGAGGAGAAACAAAAGATAAATGTAGAGATCTAAGTTTAATTCTTCTTTACATTAGCGGCGACAAGTATTGTTTTCCGTACGGAAACCGTATTGTTGGTAAGGAAGAATGTTTTTATCTTCGATATAGTTAACTATTTTCTCCTTTATAACTTTCTCAAGTATTTTGCTCATAGAGTTTAAGAGGCTTATTGGTCTATATGAATTAGGACTAGAGTGGTTCTTGCCAGGTTTTGGAATGGCAATTATTTTAGATTTCTTCGAAACTAGTGGGAAATGACATAGATTGAGACAAGCGTTTAAAATACGTGTAAGTATTTCTAAGCCTTTTGTGGGAAGAGCTTTAAGACACTTATTGGAAACACCATCTAAACCAGGACTTTTTTTATTTTTTAAATTCTTAATAATATTTTTGGTTGTTGTGATATTCAGATTGGAATTATTTTACATAGCACAGCTATTATTATCTAAAACTCCTAAGGAGTTGGAAACAGACTGTACCGTAGCACAATCGCTCAAGTTCGTAGAAATAGAGTGGTTCATTTTTTTGGTCACTTTTAGATTTACAATTTTTTAGATTCACTATTAATTCAACAACAAGCAGTACCTTACTAGACATGTTTTTTACTAGTAATCAACCAAACGTTTTACTCTACGATCTTGTTTTTATGGCATATAATTTTAAACTGCATGTTGAAAATTAACTCATTACATTCCGTGATTTTAATAATATAGACTACATCCGCCTGGAAAATGAATTTTCTAAAGTTGATTGGCATCAATTAGGATCGAAGAAAACGTGGCAAACAATTAGAGAAATCGGCATCGGCGAAGATGTGAACAACGAACCAGTATCCATTGATCCTGATGCTGTAAATGAAAAGTTTGTTAATATTCCAATGGTAGAAGCTGACATTAAATTTTATAACAACTATTTTAATAATCATGATAACTTCTCAGTTGACCAGTTTAGTTTTGATTGCGTAAGCCAAACTGATGTTTTTACATGTTGTATGTCTATTAAATCTAATGCTGTTGGTGTGGACGAAATACACTCTTGCCTTTTTTGTCAAAAGCGTTTGAGAGAATAATTCATAACCAAATGTCGCTATTCCTGAACGAACATAATCTTTTAACAGATCGACAGTCTGGCTTTCGGAAAAAACACAGCTGTATTACTGCCCTAGTCGATGTCACTGAGGATATAAGAAAAGAGATAGATGAAAGTAAAACCAACTTTTAAATTCTCATCACTCTAAAGCTTTTGATACTGTTGATCACAATATATTATGTTATAAGCTTAGGAATATGTTCCGATTTTCTAATACTGCTACACTTTTAATGTCGTCCTATCTTTGTAATAGAAATCAATTTGTTCAAAGTATCTCTGTCAAATCTAAATCATTGCCAATTAGAAGAGGTGTTCCACAGGGATCAATTGTGGGGCCTCTTCTGTTCTCAATCTACGCGAATGATCTTCCGAATCAACTCCAGTGCTGTAAGGTGAGAATGTATGCTGACGATGTACAACTTTATATCAGCTGTGATGTATCACAGACTCAGCAATGTGTAACTGCTCTAAATGCAGAACTACAAAGGGTTAATGTTTGGGCTACAGCAAATGGTCTTAGTATAAACCCTAAGAAATCTAAATGCCTTGTTATTCAGCCGCGATTGAATAGAACAGTTTTGATTCCTGATGTTTATCTGAATAATGAACGTATAGAAGCTGTAAAATCAGCTAAAAACCTAGGAATTTTTTTCAATAGGACTCTCACTTGGTCCGACCACATAAATTATGCATGTGGTCGTACTTTTTCGATGCTTAGAACACTGGTCAACACAACATTGTACACCTGTCAAAATTAGATCTCTCATTGCTAAGACCTATCTAATGCCAATTCTAATGTATGGATGTGAATTGTTTGCCGAATGCGATTCTGTCAGTAGAGATAAACTTAACTCCATGTTTAGAAATATAACACGTTACGTCTACGGAAAGAAAAGATATGAACCCATTTCAACAACAACAACAGCCAAACTCTATGGTTTACAGTTTGATGAATTACTCAAAACAAGGGTCTTAATATTTCTACACAAGGTTGTGTACACTAAGCAGCCTGTATATCTGTACGATCGTCTCATTATCTCAAATTCCGAGAGATGTAAAAGGATAAAACCACTTAAACGCCGTAGTTTAATTTCCAACTGGCAATTTTTCATAAATGCAATCCGGCTTTGGAATTCAATCCCATACCAACTACAAATTATAAGTAACGCACAAAATTTCAAAACTAAAATTAATATTTTATATGCTTTTTGATAATTACTTATTTAATTATATCCTTTTAACCAAGATATTGTGTAAATTTAAAATTATTATTTGTTCTAAAATTTAGTTTATTTTTATTTTTTTTTTATTTTTCAATAATTGTATCACACAAATGCATAATTCTATACTGTAATAAGAGACATTGGTCTTGTGTATAGAATTTCAAATAAATAAATAAATAAAGTTTTAAGTTCTCCTAAAGAAAAGAGATCATTTGAACAATTATTTGATTATGCACGAACGACATTAGCAAACGTGTTGTTAGTTATAGGAACAATATTACCAATATTAGTCTTACGGTTATAAACCATACGAGAAGTGGTTTGATGATTTGGCTTAGAATAACGATCCTTCATGCATATAAACGAAGATCTGCTAGGACAAATGTTATCAGTTGATTTGTGGTCACCATTTCAGTTGGCACCTTTTACTCTTGTCGAAGTACATGTGAGGTTGCATGTGAACCAGCACACTTAGCACAGAATGTTTTAATGTTACAATTGTTAGATCCGTGGCCAAACATTTAACAATTGTAACATTGAGTTATCTTATTAGGTGGTTTAGTTTGATAGTTCCATTTGAGATATACTATATATAAAATAACTTCGCGATTATTTTCTGTTTTTCGGTATACTGATTTTACATCTAAACATTGTAAACCAATTTTTGTTAGCTCCAACTTGAACTTAGAAGGATCAGTTTTATCAAGCCCTGATAAGACAACTTTATATGGTCTGTTGTTTTTAGAGGTATAAGAAAAATATTCAATATTTTGTGCTTTTAAATATTTTACTATAGTATCGTAGTCAAATTGGTATTCGCAGAACAGTTTATGTCCGATTGATATTTTTCTGATTGAATATTTAATAATATGAGATTCTTTACAATACTTGTGAATGTCATCTGTTGTAGTTTTCAATATAGTTATTGATGGTATTTGAACTTTTGGATGCACAGTAGTGGAGGCACCCATATTTTCTTCCTCTTGTTTTTCATCATCATTTAATGTTTGTAGCGGATGGTAATAATTGCTATTAGCATTACCTCGTTTAGAAGTGCTGGCAAAATCATCATCAGCTGGTCTTTTCCTATTCGAACCCATGTTCGAATGGGAGAGTTTTATATTGAAACTCACAATGTGTTGTGTAGTGTCTCTCCGAAACAACGCAAAACAAAACACAAAAAAATTTGTAACACAATTTAGATTTAAACTACACTTCTACACTGTTGTTGTTTGAAAACAGTAAAATTTACGGTATTGAATAAATTACAATACTTATTATACCCTTCACCACAGGTGGAAGGGTATATATAAGTTTGTCATTCCGTTTGTAATTTCTACAATATTGATCTTAGACCCTATAAAGAATATATATTCTATGTCCTTATGAAGAGCGAAGTTGATTTAACGATGTCCGTCTGTCCGTCTGTGTGTTGAAATGGGTTTTCCGAAGAACCCAGACATGATGAGGACTTGATTGTTTTTTATTTCTGTTACATGTGATCCATTTCTATTTGCTATTAAAAATCAGACAGATCGGTTAATAAATGGCTGAGATATTAGCAAAAAACCAGGACTACCTCTAATTTTTCCAGGAAAATCCCTTTGTTTAATATGTATGTAGAATTTTGAGCATAACAACACATCCATGTTTTAAAATTCTTTTCTTTCATCTCCACCTTTTATACACAAACAACACACATACAAAGATTTGTCATTTAAATAAAAACTAAACAAATCCCTAATGAACGAAGACTTTTATATATGTACCTCTATTGACGATGATTTTGTGTGAGCTTCAATAGCTCAGTTGTCTAGACGCTATGTCACAAATACTTTTTTTCTCTAAGCCCGCGGGGTTCGAATCTCGGTCAGGTCAATTCACTTTTTTTTGTACATTTTTTTTTTTATTATTTTCTTAAGACTTTTTATTTTGCTTATTTTTGGTTTTTTTTAACATTTAATAATTAATTTATATAAAATTTTATATTAATAATTAAAATTCGTTTCTTTCATCTCCATCTTTTATACACAAACAACACACATATAAAGATTTGTCATTTAAATAAAAACTAAACAAATCTCTAATGAACGAAGACTTTTATATATGTACTTCTATTGACGATGATTTTGTGTGAGCTTTAATAGCTCAGTTATCTAGACGCTATGTCACAAATACTTTTTTTCTCTAAGGCCGCGGGTTCGAATCTCGGTCAGGTCAATTCACTTTTTTTTTGTACATTTTTTTTTATTATTTTCTTAAGACTTTTTTTTTTTGCTTATTTTTGTTTTTTTTTTAACATTTAATAAATAATTTATATAAAATTTTATATTAATAATTAAATAATCCATAAATAGGCTAAAAACATTAACATTTTTATAAAAACCATCTGATACAAACAAAATACAAACGTTTTTATACCTTTCACCACAGGTGGAAGGGTCGCGGGTTCGAATCCCGGTCAATTCACTTTTTTTTTGTACATTTTTTTTATTTTCATAAGATTTTTTTTTTGTTTATTTTTTGTTTTTTTTTTTCATTTAATAATTAATTTAAATAAAATTTTATATTAATAATTAAATAATCCATAAATAAATTATTTTCTTAAGATTTTTTTTTTTGTTTATTTTTTGTTTTTTTTTTTCATTTAATAATTAATTTAAATAAAATTTTATATTAATAATTAAATAATCCATAAATAAGCTAAAAACATCAAAATTTGTAAAAAAAAACCCTCTGATACAAACAAAATACAAACGGTTTTATTTCTATTTTTTGCTCCGATTTAAAAGAATTTATAAAAAGATTTTTAAACCATTTTATTTCTCACATATTAAGAAAATTTTATACATAATTTACCTTTGAGTGCAACTATTTTAGGTCATAACTTATAATAATTTATAAAAAAATTATAAACTATTTTCCTTCAAATTTTTAAAATCAAGCTAAAGAAATTACAAATATTTCTAATAAAAAAGCGAAATAAAATCCCAAATGCAAATTTGCCAGCTAAATCAAACTATTTTGTAGAAATAAAACACATGCAGTTGTAATGATTTCTTTTAACGATTTGTTGAAATTCTTTTCTTTCACCTCTTCACCTTTTATACACTCGGAAATATCGGTTCAGATACAAAAAAGTTATGCCCAAAACATAAATTTTTTTAAAATACCTATTTTCTGGAACCATAAATCTTCCCGAGTCCAAGTTTTATCTCCAAACTAAATGGTTAATTTCCTCTTAAAGGCGTCCGTATATAAATCTGTCCATTTCATATATGTCCATATATAAATTTCAGTTTTCTCCCAACCATGGTGAAGGGTATATAAGATTCGGCATAGCCGAATTTAGCCACTGTTACTTGTTTTTGTCTTCTATCGTCAAGGAATCAAGAGAGACTGATAATTAACTAAAATTCTTTTCAGTGTACGATCTAAACATTATAATATATATGAAGATATATGGCATGTTGAAAACATAATTGAAATAATACATGCGAATAAAAAGTTCATATATGGTAATGAATGGTATCAGGTATTGAAATATATTGCATATATGGATTCCATTTATGATATATATCTCAATACATTAATTAATATAAGATTTTATATGAATACGTATGATACTATTAACTTCCAGAAATCTGAAATCGACTAATTCGTATATGATACCTTTCATATATGTTCGTTAGGGTTTTAGAAGCTTATATGGGTTGTCAAGCCGCCGATTGCCTAAAATTAGGATAATCGGACATCGGCAAGAGGTGCCGCATCGGACCAAAAGTTTTAAAAGTGGATTACAAGGAGAAAATATGACTTTTTATTGATTTTCTAAAAAGTTTTTATATTTCGAACAGAGTTTGAATTAAAATGGTTTTAGATTTGTAATTTGCAGAAAATTATCTCTCGAATAAGGCAATAAAAACGAAAAATCGGTTGAAGCCGTGTTATTAAAACTTCACTCGGCAATCAATGCATCACAGACCACTTGATCAATCATTTCGATAACAAATTTTAAAATTTCTTAAAATTATCTACTAAAACTACATTTATATATTCTTTTAATTCCAATGTACTTATGGGAGAAGTATTTTTCATCTTGTGTTTTGCTAACTTGTTTTAAATTAATTCCATATATTGTACATACGAATTTTTAAACGCTGGTTTCAAATCACAAATTTCAAATTTTGGAAACTTTGTTAAAGAAATTTCTTAAAATCAACTATTTGATTTTAAGTATTTTTAAGCACTTATAAGGGATTAAAAATGCCAAAAATTTTAGATATTCTTTTTTTCGTTTAGCGAGGGCAGCGTTTTTATTTCAGCGGATTTCGAGAAAACAGTAATTTATGTCACTTATTTAGCTTTTGGCCAAGTTTTCCATTTGTTTTTACAAATTCTATAGATTTTTGGCCGGAATGTTTAAAAAAAATAATATAAAATACATTAACCCTTTAAGTTATGGCAAAATGGAGACATACTAAATTGCCACTGTTTAAGGTCAAGGTTTAGGAAAATTTAATTTTTTTGACATATAAATATAACAGATATTTCTGTAGACCCCAACGAAGAAAATATCAGTATATTTTCATCATAGGGTCATATAGACCAGAGAACTGCAAAATCAACTTTTTTCATGATTTAATCATACACTAAAATTCTTGTTCACATTTAATCACTCAATAAAATTCAGTGTAGAATAAAATCAGCATCAGTTTGAGTCATCTGTGAAACATGTTTTATGCAAATTTAATCACTCAACAAAAAGTCAGATAAAACAACAAACAACGCGTATGTGTGTATTTATAATTAAAACAAAATGTTTATATTTCATAAATGGGTAGTGTACATTAGAGTGGGACTTAAATCCTCTTTTTTAGAATTTTTATTAGTAATACAATACCAATAAACATTTTTTTTTGAAATAAAAATATTTTTTTGTAAAAAAATTTGGGTCGATACAATACCAATAAACATTTTGTTTTTTTGAAAAGAAAATATTTTTTTGTAAAAAAATTTAGGTCGATATCTCATGCTTGCCCAATCCGGATAAATTTAAATATTGTCTAAATTTTTTTTCATATATTTTGATTGGAAATTTAATTCTCTAAAAAAAGTTACATGGTAAAATCTCCTTAACTTGATTGATGATTAGCTAATGGCAATTTTGATAAAAAAAATAATTTTTTGATTATATTATATATTTTTGAGGATGAAAACTGATTTTGAATAATATACTATTGTCGTAAGTATTGTCAACAACATTATACGATTTTTCATCTTTAAAAAGCGAAAATATAGTAAAAAATTCGAATTTTGTTGATGTCAAGTGAATATTAAAAGTATTATGAATACTAATAAATTATGAATAATAATTTTTAAAATAACTTATTTTTTTTTAATAACTAGTATAAATTTCACGTTTTTATTTATTTTTTTCAATGTCAGCTGTAAGCCCAAAGGGCCAAGTAGCTGTGTAATTTTGTTTTACACTATCTTTACTTAACAATTATACCCTCTAAATTACTTTCTATACAGACACAACCATAACGCTAAAATGGTGATCACGAACAAAACAAAAATACGAAATTAAATTTAAATATTTGTTCTAAATGTATCTGCAAATTGAGATACTGTTTGCAAAAAATTTCTCTCGGAATACGGAATCACATTATTCCAAAGTCTTGCCACCTTCATTACAAAAGATCTCTCCATAACCAGTAATGAGTGCACAGGGTACTCAATTAAGTTCGTTCTGTCGGAATTGCCAAAAACAAATTTATCAGCTAAGTACGAAGGACAATTATACTTCATAATCTTGTAGAATAAGATAATCTGGCGGGAGCTAATTAAATCCTCAAAATCATAACCCAATAATTGTATTCGAAAGCCAGATACATGCGCCCTTACTCTTAAATTAAAAATGTATCTAATTACTCTATTGAAACACAGCTTGAGAATGTCTACCTTGCCACTTGATGTGCAGCTATATATCTCTAGTCCATATAGAAATAAAGGGAAACATAAAACCATTCCAACTCGCTGCCTAATTGCGAGCGGCAAATAAGTGCTCATATTGTATAATTTTCTCAGAATCCAAGACACCCTTGACACAACCGAACCAATATGACGATCAAAACTTAGCCTGTTAAATATATAAAATCCAAGCGATTGGTAAACATCAACCAACTCAATACTTTCACCATTAAGGAAAACGTTCAGGTGGCAGTTAATGGTTCCAGAAAATAGCATCATTTTAGATTTTTTCAGATTTAGTTCCAAAAAATTTTGCCTGGACTATTCGAAAACCCGTTACCCGTGTTTATCTGTCTCTCAAACAGGGCTAAGTTTTCAGCTTCTGAGCTTCCCAACAACTGGTTATCGTCTGCATAAGTATAACACTTAAAAGAAGAAAAAATAAGAAAGATGTCATTTATGTATAACAGGAACAAAAGTGGTCCCAATATGGACCCCTGCGGAACACCCCTGTATATATCCAATAAGTCCGAACGCTTAGAAAAGAAAATAAAAGTTTACTGGACAAATAACTAAAATTATATTCGAAAATTAATTTTCTGGCTAGGAGATCATGGCTCAAAGAGTCAAATGCCTTGCGAAAATCAAAAAAAAAAAACCAATACACTTACGTAATGCTTATCCAATTGTGCTCGAATAGTCTCCACGATATCAAGCATCAAGGTTGATGTATTATATCCCCTCCGAAATCCATATTGGTAGGGGCTAATCACATGTGACTCATCCAAATAAAACTGAATTTGTTCCTTTAAAAGAATTTCAAAAATTTTCGAGCAACAGGGCAAAATGGTAATGGGTCGAAGGTCCTCCACCGATTTCGGACTTCTGATCTTAGGTATAGGTACAACTCTATTAATTTTCCAGTCCCTAGGAAAATACGACGCAGTATACATGAATTAATAATATAGGTCAAATATACAACTATTTCAGAAAAAATTGCTTTAATAAACTTCAAAGGAATACCATCAGCACCCACAGCGTTCGATTTAAGCTTCGACATGGCATAAAATACGACTTGTTCATTAACAGTTTCAAACACAAAACCGCTAGCCTCATTACCATATAGATCCAGATCAAACGGTATTACAGATGGAGAAATAGGTGGCATCCTAGAATAGTCATTAAATTCATAGAGTAAATTAAAATAAAACATTAGTGTGTGAATTCAAAATATTATTTTATTAACTCCGTTTGAAAATCTCTTAACGAGTTCAAAATAACAATTGGCAACTATTTTTCATAAGCAAAGCTCTTTTATAATATTTAAAATAACGGTTAAAACTACTTTAGGATAATTTAATAAATAACGATAAGAATAGGAGTTAGTAAAAACGTAATTTAAAATGTAACGGTTAATAATATTTAAAGTAAAATAGTTGATAATGAATAATAAAGGAACAATGGATAATTAATAAACATAACGTAAAACTAAATAAAATATATTAAATAAATAATAAGGAATAATAAGAATTAGGTAGGGAAGAGGAAGGGAGTATTATTAGGGAAATACATATAAATATATAACTCCCCCACCCTTTGATAATACATTACTCCTGAAATGGAAATTTGTTTATATTTATTTAGAAATTTATAACATTTAAAAATTATTTTAATACGATTTAACATTTAATGTAACAATTTAATTTGAATTAAGTATAATATTTATAAATTTATATATATATATTTATTTTTTATTAATTATATTTTATCAGATTTCCAATATTTCAATATGATTTCAATATATGTACATATATTTTTTTATAATAATTTTTTTTGTAAATTACATACATAGTAGTTTTTTATGAATATATGTGAATGTTTAAACAAAAAAAACTTGCTTTTATATTTTTTCAATTTCTAAAATGTTTTAGTCGATTTAAACATTTTTTATAATTTCTATTCTTTCTTTTTCCTTGAATAATCTCTACCAGTGATTTTTCGATCAAATTTTACATCTGGTAATTCATTTTGATATTTAAAAACTCTTTTTACTATCTGCCTATCCCGTTTACAATTTTTTTCGTCTATAAAATTTGTTTTATTTTTTTCTTTAACTTCTTTTATTATACACTCAGAATATTATGTAGTTAACTGTTTGTAGTTTAATAAAAAAGTTTTCCGTTCCATTTAAAAATAAAGGAAAATACATTTATTTTTCAAAGAAATATCTATATTAACTGTTTTATACATTTATTCGAAATAATTTACTATCATTTACCGATTTTTTTCAGTTTCATTTATTTTTTTCATTTGTTTGAAATTTAATAAAAAATTACCCACAAAACGTAAACTTGTGGTTTATTTGTGTCCGTAACAGTTATTACAAATTTAAATTTTGTTTGCTGTCTGTTTCAAAAAAAAGTATTCAAAGAATTTCAATTTGTTTTTTTATTTAAATTGGTTGTATATATACACAATTTTTCAATACAAATTACAAGAACTTCATAAACAGACATACATACACAAATACATTCACACAAAAAGTGTTTATAGCTTCATACGCATACATACATTTTGTATTGTACGAGTATATAAAAAAAAAACAAAAAATACAAAAACGGAAATATTTTTAAATAAATGAAAAAAACATTTATTTTTTAAGGTTTGGTAGGTAAAATTTTGACATTTATTTTAACTGATTATATCATTTGTTTCCTACGGATGTGTCAGTTGATTAATCAACATTTAAAAATAAATAACAAATGGCATTTAATTTAAATGAAAATTAAGTAGACCGGTTTTTAAATGAAATATCATTTCTTTTAAATGATATTTTCAGTTATTTTAACTTACAAACTTTTTTAAGTGTATATTTTGGTTTCTGTTTAAGATTTTGGAAACCAAGATTCTTTACTAGTTCTCTTTCTCTATATTCATGACAATCTTCTTTGTTGTGATTAATTTTATCAATTCTCTCAATCTTTTCCTCATGCATATCATCGTGCAATTTCTGCCAAATAGATTTATCTACCTTATTATGAAGTAAATCATTTGGTTTGTACCCTGTTGTACTATGAATAGTATCATTATATATTTGCACAGACTTGTAAACAAGGGCTTTATCATCAAAATCATTATCCTTTCTTCCTAGTTTAAAAAGCCGTATGTGTTCATTTAACGTTAAGTGAAAACGTTCTACATCTGAATTACCAGTGAGGGTATTAGGGGAAGTAAAATGATAATCTATTTCTTTCGAATTCAGAAAATCTTTAATTAGAGCTGTGTTGAATTCATTATCAGCTACAATTTTATTCGGTCTTCCTAGGATAGCAAATCTTTCCCAAAGCAATTCGACAATAGTTAACGAATTTTTATCATTCAGATAATGAATCGAGACATGTTTTGTTAGTTTATCAATACAAGTTAAAAACGTTGTAGTTTTATTTAAAAACCATATATCAATATGAACTATTTCATTAGATTTTAAAGGAGTCTCTGTTACATATAATTTTGTTTTTATAGGTCGTCTGTCAAACTTACACATGTTAAATAGTACGCAATTATTTATAAATTTATGAATTTCATTCTTTAAATTTGGGTAATAAATTATATTTTTTAATTCCAAAAACGTTTCTTCAATTCCTCTGTGATTTTTGTCGTTGTGATATTTTTCTACTATTTCTAAAAGATTATCTTTGTCAAATATGTCTTTAATAAATTTAGAGCATTTTACGAATCTCATTTTTGATGCATTTGAAAAAAATTGAATTAAGGTGTGTTGAAAGTATTTGAAAATTTCAAAATTATCACAAAAAATCGCTACAGTTCCTTTTATTGGTAAAATTTGTTTAAAAAATTGTAGTACTTTTTCTTCAAAATATTCTTTCAAGATAAGTGTGTGTCTGATTTTGTTTTTATATAAAATTTTTCTTTCATATTTATAATTGTTTCCTAAAGTAATTACAATCTGATTTTTGTATATATTAACCGGTGATTCTGAAATACCAATGTGGTCATTTAAATTTTCCTTTCCACTATGAATTGTGGCTAAATCGGATTTAATTGTATGTTCTTTCTCCTGCAAAACATTAACATCTAGACGACTAAGATAGTCCGCTACTTGGTTCGTTTTGCCTTTAATATATTCTATATCAAAGTCATATTCATTTAACTGAATTTTCCATCTCTGTAATTTCATGTTGGGTTCTTTTAATGAATTCAGCCATACAAGTGGACGATGGTCAGCTTGGATTTTAAATCTTCTACCAAATAAATAAGGCCTAAAATATTTTACTGACCAAACAATCGCTAACAACTCTTTTTCTATCGCACTGTAATTTTGTTTGTGTATATTCAAAGTACGAGATGAAAATGCAATTGGATGTCCATTTTGTGACAACACCGCACCTAAAGCCTCATTGCTAGCATCAGTTGTCAATACAAATAACTTGTCAAATTGGGGATATGCCAAAACTGGACTAGTACATAAAATTTTCTTTAGTTTATTAAAGGAATCAATGTATTTTTGGTTATTAGCGTCAAAAACAGAACCTTTTTTTAAATACGAAATCATAGGCAATGCTTTTCGGCTATAATCTTTTATAAACTTCCGATAGAAACCAGTTAAGCCTAAAAATGATCTTATCTCCTTAATTGTCTTTGGTAATGATATTTTCTGAATAACGTTAATCTTGTCAGGGTTTGGTTTTATTCCATCGGAAGTTATAATGTGTCCTAGATATTCCGATTCATGTCTAAAAAAATTACACTTGTCTACCTGAACTTTAAGGTTGTACTCGGATAATCTTTCAAAAATTTTCTTTAACGATAAAATATGTTCCTCAAGAGAAGTTGAAAAAACCAATGTGTCATCCAAGTAAACTACGCATATATTATTTATATAGTCGTGAAGAACTTCATTCATCATTCTCTGAAATGATGCTGGAGCATTCTTTAAACCAAAAGGCACTCTAGTGAATTCATAGTGTCCTGTTGATGTAGAGAATGAAGTCTTATGTCTATCTTCTGGTAAAATTGGTATTTGGTGGAAACCCTTCGCTAAATCTAGCGTTCTAAAATATTGTGAATTTCCTAACTTTGCAAAGAGGTCCTCCATATTCGGTATAGGAAATTTGTCCTCATTTGTTACGTCATTAAGTTTCCTATAGTCAACCACAACTCTCCATTTCTGTTTTCCAGAATTGTCAATTTTTTTGGGAACAACCAAAATGGGAGCATTATACGGACTTGACGATTTAGTTATTATTCCTGACTCTAACATTTCCTTCACTTGTTTTTCTACTTCTACTTTGTGAATTTCTGGGAAACGATATGTCCTTGAATATACAGGAATGTCATTTATTGTTGGTATTTTATGTGTATATTTACCAACTGAAGATAAATTTTCACCTTCAATATAAAAAACGTGTTTAAAATATTTAATTAATTTTGTTAACTCTTTAATATCTTCTTCATTTAACTTTTCAGTTTTTAATTTTTGAGTCAAATAGTCCATTTTTGATTCATTAAAATTTATATCTATTATTGTTTCTAAATATGAATTATCTTGTTCAATATATTCTTGCGATGCATTATTGTATATTAGCGGAATTTTCGCATTAGACGTGATTAATAAATTTTCTTTTAAATCTATTTTTGCACCTATTGGTTTAAGAATATTACATCCTATGATACCATCAAAATCACTATATATTTTTGTTTCTAACATTTCAATTTTTGTATTTGGAGAATTAAATTCTTTAAAGAGAGGAATTGTAATTTTAGATGTTGCAATAGTCTTTGAACAAATAGTGTTCAAAATTATGGGACGCTCAAGTTCTGATTTAAAAGAACTATTAAACAAGCCTCTTCTTACAAGTGTAGTGCCCGATCCTGTGTCTATGAGTAATTTTATTGGAATAGTTCTAGTTTTCACTACTATGCAGGGTAGAGATCGTCGGCCACTAATTGAAAAATTTGATACATTTATGTTATCAACTTCCATTGGAACTTGTTTCTTATTAATACTCGTCTGTTGAGAATTTTGCGGTTTAAAATTGTTTGAATTATTTCCATTATTAAGATAATTATTTCGAATAAAATTACCTAAATTATATTGGCCGGAATAAGTATTAAAATTGCCTGACTTCTTTTGATTAAAATATCTAACATTATTTTGTCTAGATTGGCGTATATTAGAAAAACTATTTTGACTATGAAAATTTCCTGGTTGATTTTGATTAAAATTTTCGAAATTATGTTGCATATGTTGATCAGAATTTGATAATTGGGAATAAGATTGAGAATTATTAAAATTATTATTATGATTGTTAGATAAATTTTTATTTTTGTAATTATGGGACGAAAAAGATTGTGATTTTGGTTTTTTTTTGTGTAAAAATATTCAGTTTCAATTAGTATTTCTTTTGCTTTTAATAAACAATGAGGATTCCTCGAACTAAGTACTAATTTGGCTCGTTGGGTAATTTATTAATAAAAATCTTTAATACCATTGCTTCATTATTTTTACAACTAAACCATTCTTGAGTGTCTCTATCTATACTACTTTTCAAGTTTAATTTTGTTAATTGTTTCAACATATATTCATATGTCACTAACATTAGTTCTTAGCTCTGCTGTTTTTATTTTATTTACAATACTTTCTAAACTTTCAGATATATAAAAATTAATTCTTAAAATTACCTTAATTTCTTCCCATTTAGTAGGATTGTTGTTGTTTATTAAAGTAATGTTAGCTTTTTCCACAATTTTATTTCTTACTCTCAAATCGAATAATACTAGTAAAGTTGCATCAACATGTTTACGAATCTCGTCAACATGTGTCGTAAACATCTGCAATTCCTCAGCTTTTCCATCAAATTTGGGAATATCCGATAAAAGCTTAAACGCATCCATTTTGGAATAGTACCTGTTGTTTGTGTTCTGTTTCAATTGTTGCTAGTGGTGTTTTTTTTAATATTTGTTGTAAAGTTTTAATCTCTCTTTTAGTCTCTAAGATTTTAAAGCTTTTTTCATTGTTGCTATTGTTTTTTGTGTAAGTTTAAAGAGCCTGGATCTAGCTTGGAGCACTTGTATTATTTTTTTGTTGGTTTGCCAAAATTTGGGGATTAGTATTGTTGTATACTTATATATTATTTTATTTGTTGTTTTTTTCAAATAATTGTTGTTGCTGCTATTTTAGTTTCTTTTTAATTTGACCTTGAGTCTGGAGTTTTATTGTTTGCTTTTACACACATATATATATATATATATATATATATATATATGCACAGCGCATGTTGCGAGGACGGTTTTTCGTTCCACAAGTTACTATGAAGACATTTTGTTACTTTGGGGACCGTCCTCATACTTTTAATTAATCTACTGTTTACACTGAAGACATTTTACTGGATACAGCGCATATTAAAGGGACATTTTTGGCTGTATATACAGATGTCTTCAAAGTATGGGCAATGCATATATATATATATATATATATATATATATATATATATATATATATATATATATTCATTGCCCATACTTTGAAGACATCTGTATATACAGCCAAAAAAGTCCCTATAATATGCGCCGTATCCAGTAAAATGTCTTCAGTGTAAACAGTAGAATAATTAAAAGTTTGAGGACGGTCCCCAAAGTACCAAAATGTCTTCATAGTAACTTGTGGAACGAAAACCCGTCCCCGCAACATGCTCTGTGCACATATATATATATATATTATATATATATATATATATATATATTATATATATATATATATATATATATATATATATATATATATATATATATAGTATAGGCAATGCATATATATATATATATATATATATATATATATATTGCCCATACTTTGAAGACATCTGTATATACAGCCAAAAATGTCCCTATAAAATGCGCTGTGTCCAGTAAAATGTCTTCAGAGTAAACACTAGAATAACGAAAAGTTTAAGGACAGTCCCCAACATGTCCCCGCAACATGTGCTGTGCACATATATATATATATATATATATATATATATATATATATATATATATGTGCATAGCGCATGTTGCGGGGACGGGTTTTCGTTCCACAAGTTACTATGAAGATATTTTGGTACTTTGGGGACCGTCCTCAAACTTTTAATTATTCTACTGTTTACACTGAATTATATATATATATATATATATATATATATATATATATATATATATATATATATATATATATATATATATTTATTTTTGTACAGTTTTTTTTTTGATAGTTTTAATAAATTGTTTATAATTATGATTCAGAATTTTTTATTTGTTTTTTATATTCAAGAATTTATTTTTTATTTAATTTTATAGCAAATAATTTAAACTTTTGTTGAAATATATTTGTATAACAAAAACGATATTAAGTTATATTTTCTTATAAAAACGATTCTTTCAACATATTTCACTTCACTCACGTACATTAAAATTTGTCTTTTTATAACTAAAACGATTTAGTTTTGTATTTAATTTTTGTAGTTTTAAATGTAAAGACAATGATTTGAAAATTGTCTGCAATTTTTTATCACAACACTGTTTTGTTTTAAACTTTGCGTTATTAATTTTAACTTTTATGGAAAATATTTACAATTTTCACTTATTAAAAACTATAACATGTTTATTTTTCACTTTATTATTTTAATAATTCGACTGCGCCAGTAAATTAAAATAAAACATTAGTGTGTGAATTCAAAATATTATTTTATTATTCTCTTAACGAGTTCAAAATAACAATTGACAACTATTTTTCATAAGCAAAGCTCTTTTATAATATTTAAAATAACGGTTAAAAGTACTTTAGGATAATTTAATAAATAACGATAAGAATAGGAGTTAGTAAAAACGTAATTTAAAATGTAACGGTTAATAATATTTAAAGTAAAATAGTTGATAATGAATAATAAAGGAACAATGGATAATTAATAAACATAACGTAAAACTAAATAAAATATATTAAATAAATAATAAGGAATATTAAGAATTAGGTAGGGAAGAGGAAGGTAGTATTATTAGGGATATACATATAAATATATAACTATAGGGGTCTATAACCGATTGAGCCTGACCATCACCAACCGCCCCAACCGATCTTAATCTCTACCAGAGCTGTTCCTGGCTGCAGTCCGAAAAACAATTTATACTGGAATTTCTCTTTTTTTTCGAATAACAGATTTTACCTTATTCCTACATATACAGTACATTTTCACAGTATCATCCGACCTATTTTCACGCATAGCACGGAAAGACGGAAAGCCAAGTCTCTATTAATCCTCGCAACTCTTATCTCAGGATGATTCATCCAATCATTTAAATTAGGTTTTTTTAATTTCCGTAATCGAACATTATCATGAAACAAGTTGAGAATTGTAGAATTAAAAAAAGACACCTGAACATCGGGATGAGTATTGCTATAGATTGGTGAAAAATCAATAGAATGTAATTGAGAAATGCATTGTCTAAGATCCAAAGATCTGAAATCTCTATAATAAATACCCTCAAACTCTGCATTAATTGGTATGGAAAAAGACATACATATTACAGCATGATTTGAGTTTAAAGCCGGCAGCTGAAATTGCCCATGATTCTCCACACTTTCGATGTTTGATAAAAAAAAATAATCGATTAGGGATGTAGTTCCTCTATCAGCACAAATTGTGTAGGTTGAGAATTATGAACGACGGAGAGGGAAGAGCGGTGGCAAAGACAACGAACCTCATCTCCTCTTGAAAAAATATCAACATCATAGTGACCCATTATAATTACATTCTCATATCGAGAAGCTATATTGATGATTTCATCCCCACAAATATTAAAATTTCGATGCGGCAAGTAAACTACACCAATTAAAATAAACTGACCACCTCCAAACATTACCTCAATGAAAAGACTTTCACATACACCTTCATCCATATACAAACATACGCCTTCTCCCCTATGTACAATAAGAACGTTTCTATGAATATTATAACCCTGGATATGAACCGAGCGATTTGATACTGAGCCCCTGAACCATGACTCAGATACCCCAATGAGATCTATTACGCTATGTTCGAATAAATTTCTACCTTCATCAAATTTGGATGATCCTGAGCTAGGTGCCAGACTTTTTGCATTAATATGTGCAATCTTAATTCCACAACCATTTAAAACTGTGCTAAACATTCTGTTGTTGCCGATCACCGGGCCTAAATTGTCAATCATTATTTATACATATAAAGGTTTGTTGTGTCTGTAAAGAAAGAATATTAACCCCAAAAAAGTAAAGAAATAAACTTAAATTAATATTTAAAAATATTAAAATCATTAATTACAATTTTCTAAGGTTTTTAAAATGCTATCCACAAATATTTTAAATAATATTAATGCAATAATGCATTTTAAGAGTCAAAAAAAGGAAAAAACACTTTAACCATGGCAGCCAAACAGAGGTGGTGAATATTTTAAAATGTGAGATGATGCAAATGTGGCTCCTTTTTGGCTGCCCTAGTTCTTGTGTTTGCTCATCATTAAATTGAGTTTTCTTACATGGTACAAAACTAAACACAAAAGAGCAAATCAATAGAAACAATTTCTTATATTTATTACAAAAAAAAAATTTTGCGTATTTCTTTTTTATGTTTTTATTTTTAGTATTTGTTTTATATATCTCTTATGCTTTGTTTTTTTTGGTCATAGCAAAACAATACAGGTAAAGTCATTAGAGAGAATTTGGGATTTTTAGTATACATTCAAGGGTTTTTTGTTTACTTCTTGTATGAATTTTAGTCACTTTTTGTATAATCAAGAGAGTATATGTATTTCTAATGTGTTTACCAGGTATTGTTGTGCCATGGTTTTGAAGAATCCAAGGTCTATTTTTTATATAGAAAAAATTAAATTGAAAGAATAAAACATTAAGATGACCAATGTTAACTAACTTACGACCCGAGTAAAATGCCTATATATGGTTTAAATAAATCATAACTTGATGCTCATCATGGAATGACCTGCCACTCAATCCATACATATATAAATGAATAATAAAGTGTTACATTGTGGTTGTATACGTACAGTGAAACTTAGATATAACGAACCTTGCCATAACGAAAAACTCAATAAAACGAATTTTTGCCGAGTCTCCCGAATAAACCATTTCTCAAGCCCCTTCTGATTCGTTATATCGAAGCTTTACTTAATATTTATTAATTAGCCCATGTCCATTTGATATAAAAACTAGATTTATTAGCCGAATAAGTGATTTGTATGGTAAAAAAAAAGAATCTATATATGTATAACATATACACACCTTTTTACTCGGGTATTTGTGCTTAACATGATTCTAACGTACGTTATCGATACATCTAAAACATCTGATCTCAGTTAACATAAACAAGCAAATCAGCTCGTACACGCAGAGAAAAAACATGGTTGGGACAATCATATTCGAAGAGCAACCATAGTCGTACTATAATATGGTTATCATATTATGGTAATAAAATAACCATAATTTTACCATAATATTGCTCCTACAGTTATATTGTGATTCAAAAATTACCATATTATGATGTTTTTTATTATCTTATTATAATCGCATGTAATCATAGTATTCTCAAATTGTTATCATATTATGGTTCCCATAACAATATTATGATTCCTGAATTATCATTATATTATCCCTTCAAATATATATATATGATACTTCTTATTATATTTTGATTATTTATATACATAATATGACTGTCTAATATCATATTATGGCACATTATTAAGCATATTATGATTCTCATATATATGTAAATATAAAATCACAGCATTCTGAAAAAGCTGTATAAAAAAGATAGAAAATTTGTTTATTTTATAAAATTATTACATATATTTATTTAAAATATTAAGGTTCGCTTTTGTAATTTGTAAAAGGTTATACATGGAATTAGGTGGTTATTTTTTTATTTTAATAATTAGAAAATTCTAAGATTCTAATGACTATTTCGTACAGAATAATTATTAAATTTTTAAATTTTAAGCACTTGTTAAAGAAAAATACTGTGAATCTAGAAAGTGAGTAGAAATCTAAAACCATAAGATTTTTCTCAAAAAAGAAAAGTCCCCGAGTCCTCAGGATGTAAGATTTTTCTACAAGAAGTTCCTAGACCCAAAGTATTTTTATTATGATATGAGAAAAACTTTTTAAAATTTAAGAAAGTTTCTAAGAGGAAAAGTTAATAGAAACTATGAAAAAATTCTTTAAATTTAAGAATTTTTCCAAGAAATGTTTTTCCTAAAAAAATTGATATTAAGGACTTTTTGAAGAAAAATTGTTAAGGAAAAATCATAGCTTCTAAGAACTTTTCTTTCACGAATATTTTGTTTCTGTGGACTTTTTTTTTTTAAAAAATACTTAAAAATTTTTTTTAAACTCTAAGGACCTTTTTTTAATAAAAAAACCTTAGTTCTAACGGCGTTTTAAAGATTTTTTTAGAAAGCTTTTAAAAAGTCCTTAGAATTGAAGTATTTTTCATGATGAAAAGTCCTCAGAATCTATGAATTTTTCTTTCAAAGAAAGGCCTTAGAATCAAAGTTTTTTTATATAGTATGAAGAATCTGAAAATTTTAGTTTAAGGAAAAGTCCATAGAATCTAAAAATGTTTTTATCAGATACATTTCTAAATATCTAATATTTTGTGTAAGAAAACTTTTCGTACAAAAAAAACTTTGGGTTCTAGAGACTTTTTCTTATAAAAAATATTTTATTAATATTATTAGAACTTTTTACTTTTTAATATATTTTTTAAGAAATATTTTTTATTGTTTTTATTGAAACGAATTAAAAATATAAAATCTTTATATGGAATCTTTTTGACAATGAATTGATTAGTGTAAATAATATTATATGTATAAGAAAAAATCTTCTAAAGTTAAAAAAAAAATTAACTGGATCTTAATGGGTCAATTGATGAAATGTTTTAATGCCACATGAAAGGTATTTTCTACCCATCTGATATATGATTATTTTTTTAAGACTGATACAATTTTGGTTTTTATAAAAACAAGACAATATTATGACCGTAAATGTCAAAATCATGTTTTACTTTATATATAATTATTTATTGATTATTGCCAGCATTTTATGGTTGAATAATTATCATTTTTGTTACCAAAGTATGGTTACAGCCAATCATATTATAAAATAGAAGGTGTCAATCATAAAATAGTAAAATATTTACTAAAATAATGATGGTAGCGACCATGTTAATGGTTAAAAACCCAATAACATGGTTGTGAAAACCATACCCGATTGCAGCAAGCTTAATATAGTAGCAGTGATCATGTTGCAACCATGTTTTTTTTCTGCGTGTAATCTCTTTTAATATTTTTACTGTTTTATTTTTGTTTCTAACTTATTTTAGAGTTCATGTACAAAATACAGCTTATGTTTTCCTCTTTTTTTTGTTATTATTAGTAAATTCTATTTGTCCAATGTAACTATATTTTAAGATAATTTTAACAATGAATTATGAGATAATTATAAGAAAATATCAAAATTATAAGAAAATATATTTATTTTTAATTGCTTTATCAAATACTTTATTATTTAACCTTCTTAATATAAAAATGTTTGTTTGCGTTGCTGTTAGACTTGAGGGTTTTACAATAAATTTAGATTTTGGATAATATTAGCACCCGCAGTGCAAGATCCCTTGACGTTACAATGGACATGGTTAGAATATTGGCCAAACAAAAAGATGGACTTAGAGTTTGTCATTTAAATGCTCAGAGTTTGAGAAATAAAATGGATGAATTTAGGTTTGTCTTTGAGAACTCGGAAATTGACATAGTTTGTGTTTCCGAAACTTGGCTTGCTGAATCAACCTTAGATAATTTCATTAACTTAGGTGGATACAGAGTTTTTAGAGGGGATAGAGGTCGAGACCAACATATATAACATGTAAATTTTGTTGCAAATCTGAGAAAGAAGATAAAATAGAATATATCTTTGTTCACATCGTATCGAATGGAAGAAAATTGTTGGCTGGTTGTGTTTATAGACCACATCAAAACATTTGTTTATCGACATTTATAACCAAATTAGACACCCTGACAGAGAGATATGATGATGTAATAATATCGAAGATTTTAACTCAAATATAATGATAGAATCAGTTTTAACTGATAAAATGCTATTACTTGGTCTTGAGCCTACAAATCGCACTAGTCCTACACATCATACCACCTATACCAGCACCTTGCTTGACATTTTCTTTGTTAGTAATGTTTCAAACGTTTTACTTTATGATCAAATCTCGGCATCATGTTTTTCGAAACATGACCTGATTTTTCTCACCTATCATTATCGTATACAACATGTCGATACATCGTTCTCCTTTCGAAACTTTAGGAACTTGAACTATGATCTGCTATACACGAACTTCTCCAACATTGACTGGGATAGTGTGTATTACATGACTTCCGTTGATGATCAATTGTGCTTCTTACAAAACAACCTGCTGCGACTTTATGAAGAAACAGTTCCACTGAAAATAAAAACATCTTCATTTAAGTCTAAACCATGGTTTTCAGCTGCCATAAAACAATCAATTTCTCATAGAGATGTTGCATACTCCCGATGGAAACGTTTTAAAGCCCCCGAATTAAAAAATAGTTATCGCTCGGCTAGAAAGGTAGTCAAGCAAAATATCAGAATCGCTAAAGCCGAATACTATTCTAAACGTTTTTCTTCAGCTTTGGAATCCAAAAAAACTTGGCAAACAATCCGAGAAATTGGTATTGGAAAAGCTAACAACAATAGCTGTACGACTGATGCCGATCAATTGAACTCAATGTTTACAGACCTACCTTTGGCTCAGATCGATAACAATTTCTATACTTTCAACAATACCAACACTGATGTTTTGTCTTGTTTCTCTATGGTTAAGTCGAATGCTGTGGGGTATGATAACGTGCAACCTAAATTTATAAAAATGCTGTTACCGTTATTCCTGCCATATGTAACATATTTCTTCAACCACATTATAACTTCCAGTAGTTTTCCTTCCAAATGGAAACATGCCAAAATTATCCCAATCTTAAAAACAAACTCGAATTTCCGACCAATAGCAATACAATGTTATCTCTCGAAAGTTTTTGAAAAGATTTTGCACACCCAAATGAGTAGATATATTCATGATACCGGTTTAATGTCAGACAAGCAATCTGGTTTTCGTTCTAATCATAGCTGCGTGACAGTCCTGGTTGATGTCTGTGAAAACATTAGGCGTGAACTGGATGATAGCAAAATAAACTTTCTTGTACTTCTTGATCACTCAAAAGCTTTTGATACGGTCAACCACCATACCCTTTGTATGAAACTTAGTCGCTTTTTTAATTTTTCAACTACTTCCACTCAGCTTTTGTCCTCATACCTCATGAATCCTACGCAATCCATATATGTAAATAATAAGTCATCCCAATCTTTGAATCTCGAGAGAGGTGTACCCCACGGTTCGATTTTGGGTCCGCTGCTATTTTTCATATATATTAATGACTTACCTGAATATCTTTCATATTGTAAGATACACATGTACGCAGACGATGTACAACTCTACTTGAGCAGTCCTGTTCAATCTATAAAAGAGAATATTGATAAAATCAACGCTGATCTTAATAGTTTATACCGGTGGGCAACAGCTAATGGGCTCTGTATTAATCCACGAAAATCCAACTGCTTGGTAATTCGTAAAAAAACTTTAAATCCAGTTTTCGAACATGATATCGCCATTAACAACGAGAAAATTAACATTGTCCCAACAGCTAAAAATCTTGGTCTAATACTAAATAGTAGTCTAACATGTACAAACCATATTAACACAATAGTGGGTCAGACATTCATGAAACTAAGACAAAAATTAAAAATTAGATTGCTGCTGGCCAAATCTTACCTGATTCCGGGGTTATTGTATGGTTGTGAACTTTATGCAAATAGCGACTCCGCAAGCCAATCTAAGCTTATCGTGGCGTATAATAGCATTGTTCGTTATGTTTTTGGATTAAGGCGACGTGATGGAACTTCTGCTTTCTCAAAGAAAATTTTTGGTGTTTTATTTTTAAATCTTATGAAGATAAGAGTACTTCTCTTTTTACATAAAATCATTTACACGCAAAAACCTTTATACCTCTATGAAAAACTTCGTTTTGCTCAGTCTAATAGGGGCAAAAAGATTATTTTATCAATACATCATTCTCTAGTATCTGAGTGGCAATTCTATATAAACCAAAACCAACAACTTAAAAGCAACGTTACTCATTTTAAAAAATTTGTTTTTCTAAATTATTCTTGATATTTTCTTACTTTTCCTGTTTAACTTTAAATATTTTTTATTATTATTTTTATTTTTTTTTTTTAATCTTGTGTAATTTAAATTTTAGCTTTCAAAATATTTTACCTAATTGCAACCTATTTCTAAATATGTTTTAACAATTGTCATTATTTTTTTTGCTTGGTAATTCCTGTACTGTAATTATAAGATTAAATCTTGTTGTGCAGGATATGACATTAATAAATAAATAAATAATAGTTGAGAAAAGCAAAAGTTACTAATTGGACAATACATTGGCATTATTTTGAGCATCATTGTTTACTCTGATCAGAATCAGTTTTTAAAAATTCATGAAGTTTTTCTAGGTTGAAACTTTTTTCTATTCCATTATTCATAGTGATTTTCACTTCAGGGACGTCTCTGTTGAACAGCTTGAATTTTTAAATTTTATTATCCTTTCGCATTTTACGGCACATGAAGTTCAGCTTAGCGGCTATAGGTGGTAGATGGTCGTTTATGTAAACTCTATTTATACCAGATGATTTTGACAGATTATTCTCCGTTGCAATCTCTTCATTGATTTGTCCAGAACCCAGTACATCGTCGTTTTTTTTCAATTACGTCACTGAGTTTTAAAGAACGCGTTTTGAAGTACTTTTTCACCAGCAAGTCTCGTTTAAGTACGTTATTAAACTTTACCAAAATCTCTTTTTTACCTTTAAGATAGGTACACATGTTAATATCGCTGTATTGAATGTTTACATCAAGAATTTCTCCAAGTTTGAAAACTGCAGCATATAAATTTTCTGTAGTTAAATTTGTGGGCAAGCCATTAGCCAGAATATCGAGCAGATTTGATTGTCTTCTTAAAGAATTGTTTTCCATTTCTATGTTAAGTATTTTGAGTGCACAAATTCTTCAGTGTTTTTTGTTTTCGCAAAACACTTCTCCAGCTCAGTTTTAATTGAGTTCAGTTGAGACATTACCTCTAATGAAATTATGTTAGTTAAGGCTTTGATACTGTTCTCTAATCCTTCTAGCTTTGACGACGAATTATAATTAATTTCACAGTTCAAATCTTGTGTAGCTGCAGATGGGGGAGCTAGACTACACATTTTACATTTAAACAAAAGGCGAGAATTACTTTTTTTCAGTATTTTTATTAAATCCGGAGTTAAATTAGGATTCTCCTGCACTGCACATTTTGTATGGAAATTGTTTTTGCATAACACACAGACAATTTTGTCTCTAGTACAAGACGTTATGCAAACTTTACAGATAGTTGACATTGTGCATTAATTTTTTTAATTTCTTTTTTTTTATTTATTTTTAGTGTTCTTATGCAAATTTTAAATAATTTAACACAAGCAGTAGGCAAATTAAATTGATGAAAGTCAATGTAAAGGAAAGAAAGTTAAAAATCAGTAGTAATCCAGATCAGTATAAGAGTTTTAAAGTTATTTTTGCGTCTGCTTATTTATGTTGTTGCTATTATAGTATTAATTGTTATTGTTTTTATTCAACTTTTGATTATCTCACATTATCTTTTTGTCCTTTTTCTTGATCTATGTTTCTTTTTGTTTTTCTTTTATTATGAGAAATTAATTTTTACTTAAAATCAGAAAAAATTTTAAATTTCAAAGTAATATTAAATTCTTTTGTAATTTTTCATAATTTTTATGTAAAAATAAGTCTTTTGAAATTTTCTGTATGACATGCATATTGCAATATATGATTTTCAGTAATTAAATTTATTTTACGGATAGCTAATAAAACACATCTACTCTTGTGTCAAGAACCATGAAAGAGAAATGAATTTACTAGTATAAAATTAATATGTTCAAAATCATTTTTCATGCTCAAAAAGCGGTAATATAATCGAAAAATATTTTTATTACGGGTTTATGTGGAATAAACATTTTGTTTTTTTTTTTACGTAATAATGAAAAATTTTCGCAACCAACATTAACACACAACATTCCTACATTTCCTACCACTACAGAGACAACAAACACTATAAAGACCTGAGAAGTCACTTCATTTGACTTGTCTTCACTGCAAATACAGATTTCTACAAGTTTTTTTTAAAAGTTGCAAGTTGAATTTGACCAACTTAATAAAGACTTTTTATCTGTGCAAACCAAACTATCAAAATTTAGTTAACTATTTACAAATTTTCCAAACTTATATAAATTTGCAATAAGCAAGATCTTTAGCACCCGAAGAGGAATAAAATGTCAAATAATTCTCCTGTAATACCACCAATTTCATTTTCATCGGTTCCGACTCCTGCAAATACCGCCGAAGTCAATAATGTTACCACTTTCGTCTTTGAATGTGGGGACATCACTGGTCAATCACATATTTATCATAATAGATCCTCCAACGCAATTTTATCACCGACATTGTCAACAAGTAATCAAATTTCTTATCCTGTTACAGAGAATAATCAATTTGTTCATACCCCATTGTGCTATTCCACCAACAATTTTTTTTCATTTCTCGTTTGACAAGATTACTTTATAAAAATTTATTATTAAGTTTCCTATTGGTTTCTGTTTTAAGTTTTGAAATATGTGTATCAGTAAATAATGTATACAATTGCATCTTTTAAAATTTCTGTTTCTGCTAAATTTTTTGAAAATGGTCTTGATTCAACTTTCTGACCTGAGAATACTTTAGATAGAATATATTTAAAAAGATAGAAAAATATCTAATGATATTGCCGTTCTTCAATAACGTTAAATGATTAACGCAAAAAACGATAGAGTGTTACTGTTGACTCATTGTCTTTAATTTATCAAAATCTACTTTAAAAAGCTGGAAAACTATGCTGAATGTGTTGTTGAAAATATTATTAATGGTGATATCTGTTCTGTTTTTTTTTTTATTAATGAAATATCATTCAACTTTCCCTAATGTACATCCCATAATATCATACCTTTATCGGTGAAATTTTTTTAAAGCTAATTATACTGACACGCTCAGGTGATTCTGTAACACATTTAACTAATTATGCTGATTTATAAATTTTTTACTTAATCCTGTTGTAATAAAAAAATTAAATTATTAGTTTTCTGAAGTTATTTTTTAATTTAAGGGAAGCAACTCTCAGGAAATTCTTCCTACTAATTATTGTGTTGCTTTCTTTGGAAGGCGATAGGTGAGAAATGAAAGGTGGTGAGAGATGAAGGGCTTGCGCGAGATGATAAACCTTACAACATTTTTTGCCCGCCATCTGATGGGGATGGCAAAATTGTTGAAGATCTGTGCTATGTGCTATGGGAACACCGAAGGAAGACATTGCGATATGTATGAAGTAAGAACACTCATACATACATATTATTTTTCTAAATTGATGTAGCCGTCGCTGGGGATCGAGTCCACAGGGTTCTGTGTAACAGTCCAACGCGCTAACCATTACAATACAACGAACTCATGTTATTGTTATATAATTCTAAATTATTTTTTACTGTCTGTAAGGAATAAAATTCCATAGACAAATAAATTAAATTAGTTAATACTTTCGTTGCATTGCCACCATTATGTTATCATAATTATTTCTGCAGGCAACTGGCATATTTTCCAAAATTGTGGCTTCGTTCCCTTTTAAAGCCAGAGACAATTCCATATCTTCTTCTTCGCTGTACCATACATTTTTGGCTGAAACTGTTTCGATCTGTAACTTGAATACTTTACATGGTATGCTGAAAGTGAGGGCCTTTGACTACCAGAAATTTCCGAAATAATTAGTTATGGGCCCCCTTGACAAGAAAGATTATTCACTTTACTTTCTCGATCTTGCAGTTTTTTCTCAACGTCATTCTTAAATCGTCATTCTTTTTGCAACCTCGGAAACTTGTTTGGAAGTTTCTTGAAGTTTTTTTTCAATATTATTTAACAGTTTCTCGTTTTCTGCTCTCGAAGCTTCTAACATTTTCATGTTGTCTGCTCTAGAAGTTTCTATCTTTTTCTATTATTGCGCTTAACTCCATGTTACGAACTTGTGCAACGAAAAACCGTCCCCGCAACATGAGCTGTGCACATATATATATATATATATATATATATATATATATATATATATATATATGTGCACAGTGCATGTTGCGGGGACGGGTTTTCGTTCCACAAGTTACTATGAAGACATTTTGTTACTTTGGGGACTGTCCTTAAACTTTTCATTATTCTACTGTTTACACTGAAGACATTTTACTGGATACAGCGCATATTACAGGGACTTTTTTGGCTGTATATACAGATGTCTTCAAAGTATGTGAAATGCATATATATATATATATATATATATATATATATATATAGAGCAATTCCATATGAAAACGATCAAAATTGGCAAATTTTTGGACGACGCCTCTCCGATTTTAAAATAAATAGTCTCAATCGATTGACTGGTTTAGTGGTGGTCTACACCACTGTCATGTGACAAAATTGAAGAATTCTTCATAAGGGACCTCATTGAAAGTTGTTTTAAAAAAAAACTACTAAAGCGATCGCTTTAGTAGTTTTTGGAAAGGTATTGAATCAGGCTTTAATTGAAAAATAAAATTTTCCTAATTTTTCTCAGAAATTTACCTTTTTTCCTATGAAAATTAAATTTTCCCATGAAAATTAAATTTTCCGATTTTCCACAGAAGCTCCTAAATTTTCCGGCTAATTTTATTTTTTTTGGATTCCTCATAATTTTTGCTTTAAGAATCAGCAATAAAAAAATGGGCCCCGACTCCTTGTTTGGACAGGAGAAGAGCATTTAAGAGACCACCTTGTTCTCATTGTTTTTATATTTTTTATAATTGAATTATTTTTAATTATTTAACATTATTTTATTTTATTATTAAAAATACATTTTAAAAATTATTTTACAGTTAAAAATACATTTATGAAGAAAAAATCAATTTTTTTTAAGAGCCCCAAGTTGAGTGTGTAGTGAATATGGTCTGCCTGCCTTCACAAGATCGGCCATAAATCCATGGATAATAGCAGCAGTGGCATGTAATGGCACACCAAACCCGACTGAGGCTACAGTTCATAAAATGTTTTGTAAATTTTTTAAATTACCAGGTAATAAATATTTCGCCTAAAATGACACGTGCAGAAACAAGTCATAAAACACGGATTTTCCATAAATATGGCGAAATATTTATTACCTGGTAATTTAAAAAATTTACAAAACATTTTATGACCTGTGGTCGGCTTATTGGCAGTAACCAATTAAGTCCCTCTTTAAAAAACATTTTATGACCAGTAGTTCACGCAAATTTTCCTATTAAAGAAAAGCAAATATCGCTTATTTTTTTTTACCTATTTTTTACCAAAAAATAAATATAAATACTTCACACACTCTGAGTCAAATTTCAGTTGAATACTAAACGTGAAAGTGTTAAAGTGTTTTTTTTTGTTAAGTAAAGAGTGAAGCTGTAAAGACAATTTAAAGTAAAATGAATAAATTTTGCTGCAATCCGTTTAACAGAGTGGACATCGTTCGAAAAAGATAAAAGTATTAAAATTAACTGGTGTTTCGAAGCGGTACATGAATGAATTAAATATACAATACGGTGAAGAAGCACAATTCATTTGCCCCAAGTGTAAAATCGATTTGTCTCAACAAGCAAATGCATTGAAACAAATGCAACCACAATCCGAGAGTGAAATGACAATTGAACAAAATGTTTCATCTGAGTGAGACAGACATTCCGATGGTCAATATGTCTTTGAGTCCTTTGAATGAGGCTATTACCACTTTAGGTGAAACGCCTATTAGAAAAAGAAAGTTGCGAAGTGAAAAATACAGGAAAGATAGAAAAGGCAAGGTTATGAGTGCAATCGCGACAATATTTGATGAAGGCTCTGATAACGAATGCAGTCAAGCAGATGACGTTGATGACGGCAAACAAATGATTGAGCAGTTGAAAAGAAAATTCAATTTAGCGACCACTTTTCCGGAGAAATATCTCATTTTATCTGTGCTGCCTCAATCGTGGTCTATACGCAAGATTTCTGAACAGTTTCAAACATCTTTTTACATCGCGAGAAGAAGCAAAGAATTAGTTCGACAGAAGGGCATATTGGCGACTCCCACCAAGAAATTTGGCTCAAGGACCCTCAGCGAAGCAACGGTGAAATTGATTCAAGATTTTTACTGCAATGATGGCAACAGCCGCGCCTGCCCAGGTACACGTGACTATGTTATCACACGTGAAGATGAAGAAAAAGTACACAAGCAGCGCAGATTATTATTATGTTATCTATCCGAAGCATACCATCAGTTCAAAGAGAAATACCCAGCAGAAAAAGTGGGATTTTCTAAGTTTGCCATCCTACGACCAAAAGAATGCGTGCTGGCATTAGACAGGCACGGAACGCATTCAGTCTGCGTTTGCATGTTTCATCAAAACATCAAATTATTGTTCTTTCCATGCAAGAAATTGAAAGAATTTCACGGTGAAATTGAAACATATAGGGACCTCCTGTCGAAGTCGTTGTGCGCATACCCCACGGAAAATTGTCATCTGTCCAAATGCGACAATTGTCCGAAGATTGACGAGCTAGAGCAATATTTGGCGGAAAAGTTTGAACAGCTGTTAATTCAGGAGCTGCATTTCAAACAGCGGATAATTAGCAGCGGCAGATGTTCCCTTGAGACCGTGGTAAAGCAGATTCCGGAATTCATCGAGGAATTCGGATTCAAGTTGAATGAACTGAAGGTGCACCATTTCATATCCGAGATGCAATCGAAATTTCTAAAGGAAAGTAAAGAGAAATTAGCCCAAAATGAATTCATTGTGATAAGCGACTTTGCCGATAATTACACTTTTCTCGTTCAGGATGAAATTCAGGCTTATCACTGGGCAAACGACCAGTGCACGGTGCATCCTTTTTGCATTTATTTCAAAAACGAAGATAACGAACTACAGACCGTAAGCATTGTTGTTGTCGAGGAGAGTTTATTTATTTCAAATGAAACTGTTTGAATTCTTAAGATCAAAATTCGATGCAATCGACAAAGTAACGTTTTTCTCAGACGGCGCGGCTTCTCAGTACAAGAATAAAAAAAAATTTTACAATCTTTGCATAATTGAAGAAGAACAAAACTGCAAGGTCGAGTGGCACTTTTTTGCGACGTCCCACGGTAAGGGCCCATGCGATTCGTTAGGGGGAACCCTAAAACGCATGGCGACTAATGCAAGTTTGCAAAGGCCATATACTGACCAGATCTGAAATGTACAACATTTGTTTTCGTGGATTCAAAGCAAGGAAATTGCCATTAACACAGTTTTATGCACTCAAAAAGAACACGATGCCATGGAGCGACGACTTCAAAACAGATATAATAATGTCAAAACTATAACTGGAACGCAAAAGTTTCATTGCTTCATACCAAATATTTCTGATATGTCAATTAATGTAAAGCGGTACTCTTCGTCTGCCGACGTGCTAAATTCAAAGTTACTACAATTTTATAATGATGCCAAGACAATTGAAATTTTTAATAAATATTGTAATTAAGTATAAGCAGCAAAATAAGAAAGATTTTTTCTTCATAAATGTATTTTTAACTGTAAAATAATTTTTAAAATGTATTTTTAATAATAAAATAAAATAATGTTAAATAATTAAAAATAATTCAATTATAAAAAATATAAAAACAATGAGAACAAGGTGGTCTCTTAAATGCTCTTCTCCTGTCCAAACAAGGAGTCGGGGACCATTTTTTTTATTGCTTATTCTTAAAGCAAAAATTATGAGGAATCCAAAAGAAATAAAATTAGCCGGAAAATTTAGGAGCTTCTGTGGAAAATCGGAAAATTTAATTTTCATGGAAAAAAAGGTAAATTTCTGAGAAAAATTAGGAAAATTTTATTTTTCAATTAAAGCCTGATTCAATACCTTTCCAACGAGCTATCACTCGTTGCGATCGCTTTAGTAGTTTTTTTTTTAAACAACTTTCAATGAGGTCCCTTATGAAGAATTCTTCAATTTTGTCACATGACAGTGGTGTACACCACCACTAAACCAGTCACTATAAAAAAAAAAAATATGTAGGTACATTATTTTTTGCTGGGCAATCGCTTTCATATGGAATTGCTCTATATATATATATATATATATATATATATATATATATGTTCACAGTGCATGTTGCGGGGACGGGCTTTCGTTCCACAAGTTACTATGAAGACATTTTGTTACTTTGGGGACTGTCCTTAAACTTTTCATTATATATATATATGTGCACAGTGCATGTTGCGGGGACGGGTTTTCGTTCCACAAGTTACTATGAAGACATTTTGTTACTTTGGGGACTGTCCTTAAACTTTTCGTTATTCTAGTGTTTACTCTGAAGACATTTTACTGGACACAGCGCATTTTATAGGGACTTTTTTGGCTGTATATACAGATGTCTTCAAAGTATGTGAAATGCATATATATATATATATATATATATATATATATGTGCACGGCGCATCTTGCGGGGACGGTTTTTCGTTCCACAAGTTACTATGAAGACATTTTGTTACTTTGGGGACAGTCCTTAAACTTTTCGTTATTCTACTGTTTTCACTGAAGACATTTTACTGGATACAGCGCATATTATAGGGACTTTTTTTGGCTGTATATACAGATGTCTTCCAAGTATGCACAATGAATATATATATATATATATATTCATTATGCATACTTTGAAGACATCTGTATATACAGCCAAAAAAGTCCCTATAATATGTGCTGTATCGAGTAAAATGTCTTCAGTATATATAGTAGATTAATGTAAAGTTTGAGGTCAGTCTCCAAAGAATCAAAATGTCTTCATAGTAACCTGTGAAACGAAAAACCGTCCCCGCAACATGCGCTGTGCACATATATATATATATATATATATATATATGCATTACATATACTTTGAAGACATCTGTATATACAGCCAAAAAAGTCTCTATAATATGTGCTGTATCCAGTAAAATGTCTTTAGTGTATACAGTATATTAATTAAAAGTTTGAGGACGGTCCCCAAAGTAACAAAATGTCTTCATAGTAACTTGTGGAACGAAAACCCGTCCCTGCAACATGCTCTGTGCACATATATATATATTAGGGCGGGTCGATTTGTAGGGAGTGAAAAAATTCACCAATTTCCCTATGATTTCCGTATTCTATGAGTTATTCCATGAAAATTTGCCGAAGGAACCATACCTCTATCGTTAAAATCGAGTCCCCTACTTTTTGTTGGTAGATTTTTTCCCAAATTGACGTTCGTATGAAATATTACCTACACGTTAACATCCATAACTCAAAAACTATCGATCGGGTTTAATCGCCAGTAGGCGATTATTTTGATAAATTTACAAAAAAAATCTCCAACATTGGTCCAACGGTTCAAAAGTTACAGGCATTTTTGTCCAAATTTTGGAGCCTTTTTCCATTTTTTTCATGATTTTGTCCAAGAATATTACTTTCATGGCCATTTTTTTGGCTCAATCCATTATTTAATTCAATTTACAATTCAAAACGAAGAGTTTAAGCCCAAATTTATCGAATTCGGTTGATTAATTCATGCGATATTGCTAAAACAAAATAACACATAAAACCAACTTTTTGATTTTTTTTCCCTTTTTATTTTTTTTTCTACAAAAATTCAAATTAAGAGATAATAAAGTATCTATCAACCTATTATCAAAAAAAAATATTCAATTTGAGTGTAGTAAAAGACAAAATGTGAAAAAAAAACATTATTTTTTCTGAAAGTCTTGTTTGCTTTCAAGTCTGGGTGTTTTCGTACGGCTCTCTAATGTCGTCGCCATAGCGCCTTCTACATTCTTTCCTGCAACTCGTTTAGCAGTGGCAGCCAGCAATTGGACATGTCTTTCCGTTCCTTGAATGTGTAAAGGAATTTGTGGATCATCGAACGGTGGCACTTCGTAATTTAAATATCCCTCCAAATGTTCATACGAATAACTTTGCGTAAACGGTGGTTCGAATAAAATGGTATCGTCATTTAAATCAATCATATTTGTATATTCCGTACAATTAAAGTTTATAAGAGATTTTTTATAAACTCTAAGTTCCGTTGGGTCGACAATATCTCTTCGGTAATGTAAAATCTTCTTTATAGCAATGTTTCGTTTTTCCATTCTATCATCAAACAACATAGATAGCAAGATATTTTCTGAGTGTGCAAAATATGGATTATCTTGAATTACTGTATTTACAACTCCAAGTAAATTCCGTGGTAAAAATCGTGTCCAAGTAATAAATTTAAAAAGTAATGTACTACCGTATGCGGCAGAGCTATAATACTTAACATTGAAATACATTGGCGTGTATACTTTTATTATATAGTTAGCCAGAATTTTTAAATTTTCAGTTGGATTATTAGTTGTCACATACAACCGTAATAATCTATTGGCTTTGGTCAGCCAACGAGAATGTGCAATTGGCCCTGGTTTTATGTGAGATAAATCCGCAGGAACCACACCATTAGAAATTGCATTGGCCATTAACATCAAGTACCTCGAATCAGTAGATAATTCTTCTGGATTTAAATCACCAGGAGGCATATTTTCCAAAGCGATTTCCTCAAAATCGGTTACCACCTGAAAAGAAAACATAAAAGCTAAAATATAGCTTTTAGAATAAAAAATGGTAAAGAATTAGCTATAAAAATTACATACCGGAAGATTTTCACAATCAGCAATTTTTGAGCTCAACTTTCCGGTAGTTGATCGTGGTCCAGTGGTGGTTGATTTGTCTAAAGTGTCAAACAAATGTCTAAACGGAAGCTCGTTAAAGTGCAGAAGACACACAAACCAGTGCAGTGGTCTCTTTAACTGTTTTTCGAATAGTCGCAAAATTCCACCGTGTACGCCAGTATTTGTTGGTTCACCATCAGCGCATATGGCAATTAATGAATCGAGAGACAATTGTTTTTCTTGGAAGAATTCGATCAATTTGTTGACTTTGCTTGTCGCAGTTTCACTTTCTAGTTTTGTGTAGCCTATCAATTGAGAATTTGGTTCCCTCAAAACAACTAGATGAGGTTCTTTAACCATCCTTGGATGCAACTTCTCATCAATTTTTTCTACAGTTAGAGCATCATTTTTCCTGCCGTCGAATGAAAATGATATCAAATTCGAGCCATCATACCGCTTACGAAGTGCGTCTTGTCTCCATTTTTCTCTTTCTCTACGAAGTTTACTTTTATCCATGATGACAAGATTGCCATGAGCATCTTTTACGCCCAGGTCTTCCATCAGAGCTGTTGCCAATGCTGATCCCATTCTATCATGCACACCAAATCTGTCACACATCATTGCATAGTTTTTAGTATTGTATCTGGGAGTGTATGTTTGTGGTGGTAGAACTAATTCTGAACCTCCTCTCACATCAACTTCCATTTCGTCATAATGTCGTTCGTATGTAGGATCGTTGCTCACTGGGATTGTTGGTATAGTCGTTGGTATCGTCTCTTCACTTCCACTATCGTGTTCCGGTATCGTTTGTATTCTGTCATTATATTGATCGCGCATGAAATCTTTTAAGTTTTCTGGGATAGATCCACATGAGCAGTCGTTTTCTTTCAAGTTGCATTTACATTTTCCAATGTTGAATAATTGGTTTGTTGATTCTACGAATTTTTTGAATTCTGTTGCGCGTTTTACTCGTTGTTTATCTGCATTACTATATGCGTCAAGCAAATTATTCAATTTTCTAATGATGCTACCTTTGAGTATAAGTTCAATATTAAGTTGATTCCAAATTTCTAACAATCTGTCTGCTACTTGGGGAGTAAATCTTTTATACGAAAACATTTTGCTTTGGGCTTTTGAACGTTCGGCCAAGAAAAAATAGTACTTCAATATATCTCGTTTAGTTGACAGATTAATATCAGGTAATTCACAGCCCACGCCAAAAGAAAAAACATCATGAGAGACCAAATGTTGCAAACTACTGCGTTGGGTATCTGTTGGATTTTGCGATGAACCAGGCTCTGAATCCATTTTTTAAACCGTCACTAAAAGAATTATATATGTTTTTCATAGAATAATAATATAACTATTAACTATAATAGTTAGCAATGTTTTTACACTTACCTTTAAATCTTTTCTAAATTTCAAAATAGTTTGATTATTTGTTAGTTATTTCAAGTAACACTTCACTGAAATGACGCTCAAACAAAACTAGCATACACTGGAATCCCCACCCCGCCAACTACAGCTGATTGTTTCGTCCAATTAGAATTGCTGTGTATTTGTTGTTGTCAAAATGACGTCAGCGAAGAATTATTCTTTATAAATCGTATGCAAACCCAAAAAAGAGAGCAAAAATAAAAAGGGGAAAAAATCAAAAAGTTGGTTTTATGTGTTATTTTGTTTTAGCAATATCGCATGAATTAATCAACCGAATTCGATAAATTTGGGCTTAAACTCTTCGTTTTGAATTGTAAATTGAATTAAATAATGGATTGAGCCAAAAAAATGGCCATGAAAGTAATATTCTTGGACAAAATCATGAAAAAAATGGAAAAAGGCTCCAAAATTTGGACAAAAATGCCCGTAACTTTTGAACCGTTGGACCAATGTTGGAGATTTTTTTTGTAAATTTATCAAAATGAGCTCACCTTTCCAACGCGCCTATATATATATGTGCACAGCACATGTTTCGGGGACGGGATTTCGTTCCACAAGTTACTATGAAGACATTTTGATTCTTTGGGGACTGTCCTCATACTTTTAATTAATCTACTGTTTACACTGAAGACATTTTACTGGACACAGCGCATTTCGTAGGGACTTTTTTGGCTGTATATACAGATGTCTTCATGCATAGCGCATGTTGAGACCACAACATTCTTAACCGATTTTCAGAAAAATTTAGCCGCTAGCAAGGGTTGTAACAATTCAAACATGTATGTATTCACATCACAATCACTGAACTTGCGCTACAACCCTTGCTAGAGGCTAACTTTTTCTGAAAATCGGCTAAGAATGTTGTGGTCTCGGCTAAGAATTTTTGTAGTCGCATTATTTGGCATCATGGCATCATGGGTGGCTAAAAATTTTGTAGTTTGTTCATCCTGGTTTCAAGGGTCCTTGGTAAAACCGTAATATTCTGCACTTTATTTTTAATTATCTGAGATATGCTAACAAATTATCTATGACAATTTTAAATCATTAACCCTTTTTGCCCACCGGTGTCAAAAGTTTTGTTAAATTAAACATTGAATAAATAGTTTACATATAAAATTAACTTTTTTAATAAAAACAAAAAAAAAAATAAACGTAAAAAATACGTAATAACGTAAAAAACAAAATATGGGACACTTTAATTATAATTAGTTCTTAAGTTTTGTAAATTAGCTTCTTTTGAAAACTGCTTTCTATAATTTTGTACAACCTGAAACAAAAAGAAAAACAACAAATTTTAACAACAAATCTTTAATTTAAATTAATAAAACATGATGTTATTACTTTAAATAAATGCTGGCTCTGATCCTCATCTTTTGTAATTTTCTCGTGGAATTCTTGTACTAACATAATTCCCCTTTCGGCGCAGTCGTTGACAGTTTTTAAGTTTGAAATTATGTTCTTCCCTTTGCAATAATCGTCTAAAATTGGCCAACAACTTGAGTCATTTTTTAAAAAGTCTGAAGAAATGTTAAACCTTTGTAAAAGCTTGTTGGTGTTTTTGGAAAATAATTCCTCTAAAATTACATTATTGTCTCTGGCAAGGAAATGGCTTTAATATTGTTGGTTTATTGTTAGCCTGTTCGGATATTTCTCTCCTTCTTCTAGATTTTGTTCAGACAAGTTTGTTGCAAGCATCTTTGTAGCAAGTTTGGCTTTAGTTGCTAAATCGATTCTTTTGCCGAATAAGGCAAAACCTACACATTCTTCATTCAAATAATAAAGATGGTTAAGCAATTTCGATATGACCTTTTCAGCTATACGTTTGTTAATTGTTTTATAATTTTCTAATTTCTTTAAAAATTCGATGTCATTTACAGGAGCTTGGTCTGCTTTACCAACGTTAAACCAGAAAATCGAATAACACTTACCACAAATCCAGCTACTTCAATCAAACCATTTATTTCAGTTTCGCTTATTTCGGGAAATTGGTCCCGAAATATAATAATTTTTAGGCAATAAATGGCCTTGGCCATCCATCTGGCTAAATGCAGTGCGCCAGGTTTTGTAAATTTAATTCCCCTAGGTGGAACTCCTCCTAAGAGTATTATTATAATTCCAAAAATTCCTTGTAGTCATCACAAGGAAAGTTTTCCGTTATTTTATCACCACCTAAAATTTCATTGAATCTGGGATGTGTTAATCCAGTCAAAAAGCATCCTGCTGTATTTTAGGCCAATGTTTCTTAAATTTCTTAAATATTACTATTTCAGGACCAGTAGAAGCACTTATATTTGCTTCCATGAACACTGATGATAAAATAATTTCAAATAATGATGTCTGCACCCTAGGAATAACACATTTTGACCAATTCTTTTTTCCAAAAGGTTTCAAGCTCCTCTAAATGTCCCTGTGTTCGACGCGGTTGTGCCGAACACAAATGCCTCTACTTTGTCTAAAATGTTATTTTCCACCAAAGTATCATAAGCCGCAGATGATATTTCTAACCCAGTTCCTGCTGGTATATCAGGCATATTTAGTACATGCTCAAGACCTGGAGCAGTTGCTATTATAGCAAGACGATCTTCTGTTTTTCCTGTAACACTAGATAAGAGCTTGGTATCCCAATGAATTGTCAATGGTGCAGGGTTTGTTGTGAATTCAGACACGATTTGTTCGCTTGTTGTTTTTCTTAAAATATATCTTTGTTTGCGAACATTATTACGATTTAAAATGTATTCCGACGTGTTTAGCCCAGCTGCATCAAGAACTGCTACCAATAAATGGACTGCATCGTTGGAACTAATTTTTAGTTTATCCAAAACTGTTGCCTGTCCTGGTGTCAATATCTTTTTGCTTCCCCTTATTCTTTTTGGTGCTTCGTTATGAATAGGTTCCAAAGGAGTTGGGAAATTAAGGTCAACTTCATATTCATCAGTTTCAACGGGTTCCGTGTTTTCTGATTCCTCTGAACTGAAAGTTTCATTTATAATATTTCCTAAAGAATAATATGAATTATTTCTTAAAACTGTAATTTTTAAGTCATTTTTATAGGTAAAAAAGGGTTAACTGATTTATACCCTTTAATAGGATTGTAACTTAAATAAACAATTTTTCCTTAAAAAAAAAACTACAAAAAGTTTTTTTTTTTTTGCACGAATATAATTAAGTGGCAATATTGCAAAGTAACTAAAAAACTGCCATATCAAAAAAAAAATCAAAAGCCAAAAAACTGCCCTGATCGTAAGCTTTGATAAACACAATACAAACTCACCTCTTGAGGTTGATGGGACTTCCTGAAGCATTTTTCGCCTGATCTCTTCTCGCTGTTGGCGGTTTTGTCGATATTCTTCATTTTTTCCTAATTCAACATCTTCTCCAGCCATAGAACCTTGACGTCCTTTTAGCCTTTGCTTTATTAAAAACTGTTTGTCTTCTTCTATTTTAATAAGACCAATTGCGTTAGCTTTAGCGATATCAAATAGGTCGTTCAATGTTTTTTTCCATTCTTCACATTTTCTTTTAAATAACTCTGAATCTCTATTTTTGCGTTTTGACAAATTTCTCCACTCGTTATACAACTTCATCAATTTCTTCTCGGCATTCACTATTGTCATAATAGGGATACGTGCCTTTTCCCAAAAAATTTAAACACTCTCTGATAACCAGACTCGCACTAGCTTTTATGTCTAATTTAGCAACTCTTAAATTATAAAAAAGTACTTTCAGGCACTCTCCCTTTGAAGGTAGTTTACTACCACTTAATTGTAGTTTTGAATAACCAATTAGAAAAATCTCCTGTCTTAAAGATGGCATTTTTAAAATCAGAATTTGACAAAAATCACTTATAAAACATACACTTTCTACAGATTACACTCACGACTGATTACACCTATAACTGTTTAACACTTTCAACTGAATGCACGATAGGAGATTTTTGCATTTTTATTTTTTATTATTTGAACAATTTTAAAATCTAGTACTCCTTGACTTTTATTTTCTAAAATTCGTTTACTTTTGAATTATCAGTGGTTGTTGTCTAAACTAACAGGCCCTGTTAAACAGAGTAACACGTAAGTCAGAATTATTTAGTTTAGCAAATAAATAAAAAGTTTTCTTTTAAATTAAAAGAGATTTGTTTAACACTCGCTTTAATTTTAAGTTACATGCCGTAACAAAAACTACTATCTATTAAGGTTTTGTTTTTGGTAAAACACAGACATGCTAATAGCAATTACTTGGTTTAATCTTCGTTATGTCTAATTAACATTCCTAAGTAATAAATTTAGGGTAGTTTTGAATGGCCTAAATCCACATCCTCCCACCCCCCAGAAAAAGGGGGTAATATCAAAAGTTAATCTATATTAAATGTGTCCATAAAATATTTTACAAATAAAAAATTGTGTAATTTTAAAATTTTAAAAGGGTCATTAAGACCCTCGGGGCACCGACGGTTTAATTTTTCAACAAAAAGAAAATATCATGAAACATTCTTAATCCCATTAGAAAGAAATATTGTAATTGTTTATAAGATTAACAATAAAAATAAAAAAAAAAATACCTAAAAAATACACAATATACCATATTTTGACCTTTGACCTCGTTGGGGCACGGCTTAAAGTTGTCCGATTTTGCTTAAATTTTGAACATAGCCGTTTTATATCAACTGGATCCATATTCCTTGCGAAAACTATTGAAAATCGAAAGCTGAATTTTTATTGCCACCCTAATATATATATATGTATTGCGCATACTTTGAAGACATATGTATATACAGCCAAAAAAGTCCCTATAATATATATAGTATACAGGTTGGTTGAAAAGTTCCTGCGCTCGCAATGAAAGAATACTGTTTTTGTTACGAAATATATTTTTTTATTCAATATAATCTCCTAGAAGCTCAATACACTTGTTTCAACGATCTTCCAACAATTTTATCCCATCCTTATAATGGTTTTCCGGAAGCTCTGCAACATAACCGTCTACGGCTGCTATGGCCTCTTCATTCGACGAAAAATGCTTTCCACGAAGCAATTGTTTGAGATTTCTAAAGAGATAGTAGTCACTGGGAGCCAAATCTGGTGAATACGGTGGATGTTCAAGCAATTCGTACTTTAATTCTTTGAATTTAGCCATCGTCAAAACACTATTGTGAGCAGGTGCATTTACTTGATGAAAAATGATTTTTTTCTTCTTTAAACCAGGTCTTTTCTCACGAATATTTTCATCCAGCTGACCCAAAAGGCTGCAATAATATTCAGAGTTGATTGTTTTAACCAAGGACCCTTGAAACCAGGATGAACAAACTACATTTTTTTTAGCCACGCATGATGCCATGGTGCCATGATGCCATGATGCCAAATGACGAAACTACAAAAAATTCTTAGGCGACACCATGAAATTCTTAGGCGATTTACAGAAACATTTAGCCATTTGCAATAGTACAACCCCAAGTACAGTGATTGTGTTGTGAATGTATACATGTTTTGTGTTTTTTGTCTCTTTCGTACTCACGTTTACCATTGTTTTGTTTGTTGTCTTAAGCAAAAAAATCAAATATCTATTTGTTTGTTATAATAATAATTAATATTGTGTTTTTGTTGAATGTTAGGAAAAAAAATTCAAACATGTATACATTCACAACACAATCATTGTACTTGGGGTTGTACCATTGCAAGTGGCTAAATGTTTCTGTAAATCGCCTAAGAATTTCATGGTGTCGCCTAAGAATTTTTTGTAGTTTCGTCATTTGGCATCATGGCACCATGGCATCATGCGTGGCTAAAAAAAAATGTAGTTTGTTCATCCTGGTTTCAAGGGTCCTTGGTTTTAACTTTCTAAAGATAATCAATCAACAAAATTCCTTTTGCATCCCAAAAAACTGATGCCATAACCTTCTTTGCTGATCGTTGTGACTTTACCTGCTTTGGAGCTGAACAACCAGCTTCAGTCCTCTGTAAACGTTCTTGTTTCAATTTAGGATCATGGTGGTAGATCCAAGTCTCATCCATAGTTATAAAACGACGCAAGAAGTCGGTTTTATTCGGCTTAAAACGCTCCAAATTACGCTGAGAAATTTGTTTTCGATCCAGTTTTTGTTGAATTGTTAATGTGTGTGGCACTAACTTTCCAAACAGTTTTTTCATACGTAATTCTTCATGTAAAATATGGAATACTCGTTCGTCTGAGATTCCTATGGCATTAGCAATTTCACGCTTAGTCAAACTTGGATCTTCACTAACCATATTATGTACCTGCTCAATGATTTCTGCTGTGGTTGCAGTTTTTGGTCGTCCTTCGCGTGGATCATCTTTAAGGCTGGTACGACCACGTTTAAATTCACCAGCCCAAAATTCAACGGTGCGTTTAAAGGTGAGGACTCCTTATACACTTCTAACAATTGTTCATAAATTTCCTTTGCTTTTAAACCCTTCAAAACAAAGAATCTAATGACTGCACGATATTAAATTTTTACCATATTAAAAGTAATCAATGACACGTCAACTTCAAATGGCTTGTAAACAAAGAAAGAATTGACAGAATGACTTGCAACTTTGCATGTGTTCTCAGGACAGTTATACCAACTTGAGAAAAAAAAATTGGAGCTAACAGTGCCGTCTCTTGGTGAGCGCAGGAACTTTTTAACCAACCTGTATAGTAGATTAATGAAAAGTTTGAGGACGGTTCTCAAAGTAACAAAATGTCTTCATAGTAACTTGAGGAACGAAAAACAGTCCCCGCAACATGCGCTGTGCATATATATATTATATATATATATATAAATATATTCATTGCCCATACTTTGAAGACATCTGTATATACAGTCAAAAAAGTCCCTATATATAACGAAAAGTTTAAGAACAGTCCCCAAAGTAACAAAATGTCTTCATAGTAACTTGTGGAACGAAAAGCCGTCTCCGCAACATGTGCTGTGCACATATATATATATATATATATATATATATATATATATATATATATATATATATATATATATATTCATTTCGCATACTTTGAAGACATCTGTATATACAGCCAAAAAAGTCCCTATAATATGCGCTGTATCCAGTAAAATGTCTTCAGTGTAAACAGTAGGATAACAAAAAGTTTAAGGACAGTCCCCAAATTAACAAAATGTCTTCATAGTAACTTGTGGAACGAAAAACCGTCCCCGCAACATGTGCTGTGCACATATATATATATATATATATGTGCATAGCGCATGTTGCGGGCACGGGATTTCGTTCCACAAGTTACTATGAAGACATTTTGTTAATTTGGGGACTGTCCACAAACTTTTCATTATCCTACTGTTTACACTGAAGACATTTAACTGGATACAGAGCATATTATAGGGACTTTTTTTGGCTGTATATACAGATGTCTTCAAAGTATGCAAAATGAATACATTAGACCGGAGCACCTTACAGGCAAAAAAAAAAAGTTCACCGTACACCCTCCAATATGAAGTATATTAACAAGAAAATTTCAAAAAAGTTTTTTTTTTTTTTTTTGGCCGAACGTAGGGGTCGCCATTTTATATTTTTCGTTATATCTTCGCCATTTACCGTCGGATCTTAAAGTGTTGTATATCAATGTTTTTTGTCTCGCGGAGACCGATGTTATCCTCGAAGGAGCCATTGACCTCAAGTAACCCGTTCTAGTATTAACCCACCAGATCTCAGTTGCTACCACCTTCATGAACTACCCTAATATTTTAAAATGAAAGCTCGCAAAAAAGCAATAAACTTTTGCTAGGAAAGTATTCCAATAATTCCAGCGGAACTATTATTTTATTTTTTTTTTTAATTTTTTTTGTTGCCGAATGTAGGGCATTTTTAATTTTTTTGTCATATCTTCTGTATTAACAAAGATTGGTTTTCTCAAATACTTTTTGACTTAGAGCTGTTTCTTTACGAGTATAAAAAATAGATATTTTGACTTTAACACTTCGCTGTTTTGTCAAAAATTAATATACCCAAAAACTCATACGCTTTTCTTTAGATAATTTAGTTTTCTATATAAAGTGTATGTTTCAGTGCGATCCACCTAAAATTGGTTAAATTATCACTTATAAAATAACACAAATTTTAATCAATCATATTTTGACGTGATTCAAGTTGGCTGTATCTTTGGCGGCTGTGAAGTTTAGAAAAAATGTGCCCCATTCGTTGCTCATCGGTGACCGCCATAGAAGATTCATGTACTACATGAACAAAACGCTCGGTGTTTTGAGAATGGCACGGATAAGCTGTGAAAATAATTAAGTTAAGCAAAGAAAACTATAAAGTTAAGTTATTTTTCATGTGCCAACCTGGTAATTTAATTATTTCTTTTGAACACTGTAATGCTTCCAGGTGGTCTTGCGTATAAAACTGCAAGCATGGCGGCTCAGTCAATTCGAATTTTGACCAATTAATCATATCGAAGTAGGAGTCACTCTCGAAGTTTATAAAATTATTCACTTGTGGACCAAACATTTGACGAATGTATGCCGTTGATTCATTGCGGGCTGACAAAATCTTGGCATAGCCATCTGAACGTACTAGTGGATCTTGGTCTGTTATCATCGATAACAAAACATTCTCGGGGTGTAAAAAGTACGCATTATTTTCGATGACTGGACGAAGGACCTGTTGAACATCTTCCGGCAACTGACGAATCCAAGATATGTATTGAAAAATATTGCGACTTCCGTGAAGTGCCAGCGGTTGGCTTTTTACAAGAAACCAGAATGGCGCATAAATTTTTACAACGAACTGAGCCAGATTTTTCAATATCATCGAGGGTTTCGTGCACGTCACATAATAGCGGAGGATTCGAGAGGCTGTTGTTAGCCAGCGCGCTGTGCTAATAGCACCAGGCTTCTCGCTGGCTAATCTCTCATCGCATTCTCCGGTATGAACGGCTAGAACCATACGATACAAATAAAGCTGATCTCCTCGAACATTCCAGCCTTCTATGTTTGCTGGCATTTCTCCCATTGGAATGCGTTCAAAATCTTTATTGACCTAACCAAACGGAATAATGTTTACAATTACATTGACGTATTATAGTACACGGAACACCTTAAGGTGTGGGTAAAATTAAAAATATATTAAACTTACAGAATAGTGTATGCAATTCTGAATACCTTCTCCGATACTTCCTGGCCAAATTCCAGGTCCTTTCTGTTTGCCAAGTAATGATCGTAATAGCGCATTTAATGGTAACTCGTTGAAGTGGAATAGGCATACGAACCATTGCAAAGGTCTCTGTAAATGGCGTTCCATTCTTACAATGACTCCATTTTTGTAGCCAGTGTTGGTAGGAGTTCCATCGCAACTAATAGCTATTAAGAAGTCCATATTGAAGTTTTCTTGACTCAAATAATCCACGATGCTCATCTGGATTCCCAAAGCAGTGCTGTCAGTGGGCGTAGCATAGCCAATGAATTTTGAATCTGGCTCTTTCACAATGGTGATATGTTCTTCATTCAAAACAACATTTCGGGTCACATTTGCCTCCGTTACTCTTTTCAAAGTTTGCTCTTTCTTGCCATCGAAAGAGATACACGTTAATAACTCATTACATTTTGCCGCGGCTTTTGCTTCCTTACGAAACTTCACTCGTTCTCTAAATATCTTGTTTTTGTTGATGATCAGCCCGTCGAAGAACTGACATATATTTTCGGTTGTTTCTGCAGATAACTCTTCTTTGGCTTTTGCGGTAATCGACAATTTCAAATCTTTTATTAACATGGTGGCAAGCAAGGCACCGTAGCGAACTGAGGTGTCGCTGCGATCCAAAGCCGAACTAAAATTACGCAATGAAATGTCCGCCACTGTATATTTGTGTTTCAACTTATGTGAAAAATCGCTAAAACTTTCTTCAAACTCCTGATCTTCATCGCTGTCTGGTTCATATCCAACGCTATACACCTCATTCGATGTTGTAGCAATTGATGACATTTCTACATCATTGCCACTTATCATCGGCATCGCATCAACAACATCATCTAAAGTCATCAATCGTGCACCGCACTGATCGATGAAGAAAGCTTTCGCATTATCTGAGATTTTATCAGAGTCGGTGCAAATGCATGTATTTTTTCTTTCGATACCGCACTTACAACGTGAAATCAAGAACAATCTATTCCACTCATTTACATTGTACTTTAACTGATATTTAACCATGTTATAATAATCATTTAGAAGCTTATCCAAACTTCTTCGAAGAGCTGTTACCGATATAATTGCAATGCCTGTGCGCTTCCACTAATGGCTTATACTTCTCAACGCTTCTTGTTTAAATGCACCCAACTTTCGATTTCGGTCAGTGTTATGCTGCAGATACAAGAAGAAATTAATAACATCGCACTTCGTAGGTAATTTGGTATTGTTTAAATCACTAACAGTAAATTCACTAATAGACATTTTTTTAAGTTTTTATCGTTTTTAATTAAAATAAACAAAACACGATTAATTATTATAGAAAATAATGACAGTTACTACATGGGTAAAACGAATAGCAAAACAAAGTGAGATAGTAGTAACGGTATTATTAAAAATGCCCTACATTCGGCAACAAAAAAAAATAAAAAAAAATAAAATAATAGTTCCGCTGGAATTATTGGAATACTTTCCTAGCAAAAGTTTATTGCTTTTTTGCGAGCTTTCATTTTAAAATATTAGGGTAGTTCATTAAGGTGGTAGCAACTGAGATCTAGTGGGTTAATACTAGAACGGGTTACTTGAGGTCAATGGCTCCTTCGAGGTAAACATCGGTCTCCGCGAGACAAAAAACATTGATATACAACACTTTAAGATCCGACGGTAAATGGCGAAGATATAACGAAAAATAAAAAACTTTTTCGAAATTTTCTTGTTAATATACTTCATATTGGAGGGTGTACGGTAAACTTTTTTTTTGAGGTACGGTCTAGAATACATATATATATATATATATATATATATATATATATATATATATATATATATATTCATTTCGCATACTTTGAAGACATCTGTATATACAGCCAAAAAAGTCCCTATAATATGCGCCGTATCCAGTAAAATGTCTTCAGTGTAAACAGTAGAATAATTAAAAGTTTGAGGACGGTCCCCAAAGTACCAAAATGTCTTCATAGTAACTTGTAGAACGAAAACCCGTCCCCGAAACATGCGCTGTGCACATATATATATATATATATATATGCATTTCACATACTTTGAAGACAAATACATATACAGCCAAAACAGACCCCGTAATATGAGCTGTATACAGTAAAATGTCTTCAGTGTAAACAGTAGAATAACGAAAAGTTTAAGGACAGTCCCCAAAGTAACAAAATGTCTTCATAGTAACTTGTGGAACGAAATCCCGTCCCCGCAACATGCGCTATGCACATATATATATATATATATATATATATATATGTGTGCATAGTGCATGTTGCGGGGACTGGTTTTCGTTCCACAAGTTACTATGAAGACATTTTGTTACTTTGGGGACTGTCCACAAACTTTTCATTATTCTGCTGTTTACATTGAAGACATTTTACTGGATACAGCTCATATTACGGGGTCTTTTTTGGCTGTATATACAGATGTCTTCAAAGTATGTGAAATACATATATATATATATATATATATATATATATATATATATATATATATATATATATATATGCATTGCCCATACTTCGAAGACATCTGTATATACAGCCAAAAAAGTCCCTATAAAATGCGCTGTGTCCAGTAAAATGTCTTCAGAGTAAACAAGTCCCTATAATATGCGCTGTATCCAGTAAAATGTCTTCAGTGTATATAGTAGATTAATGTAAAGTTTGAGGTCAGTCTCCAAAGAATCAAAATGTCTTCATAGTAACCTGTGAAACGAAAAACCGTCCCCGCAACATGCGGGGACGGTATATATGTGCATATATATATATATGTGCATATATATATATATATATATGTGCATAGCGCATGTTGCGGGGACGGGTTTTCGTTCCACAAGTTACTATGAAGACATTTTGTTACTTTGGGGACTGTCCTTAAACTTTTCATTATTCTACTGTTTACACTGAAGACATTTTACTGGATACAGCTCATATTACGGGGTCTTTTTTGGCTGTATATACAGATGTCTTCAAAATATTCATCGCGCATACTTTGAGGACATCTGTATATAAAGCCAAAAAAGTCCCTATAATATGCTCTGTATGCAGTAAAATGTCTTCAGTCCAAACAGTAGAATAATGAAAACTTTGTGGACAGTCCCCAAAGTAACAAAATGTCTTCATAGTAACTTGTGGAATGAAATCCCGTCCCCGCAACATGCGCTATGCACATATATATATATATATATATACAGCCAAAAAAGTCCCTATACAGCCAAAAAAGTCCCTATAATATTCGCTGTATCCAGTAAAATGTCTTTAGTGTATACAGTAGATTAATGAAATGTTTGAGGACAGTCCGCAAAGAATCAAAATGTCTTCATAGTAACTTGTGGAACGAAAACCCGTCCCCGCAACATGCGCTGTGCACATATATATATATATATATATATATATATATATATATATATATATATATATATATATTCATTGCCCATACTTTGAAGACATCTGTATATACAGCCAAAAAAGTCCTTATAATATTCGCTGTATCCAGTAAAATGTCTCCAGTAAAATGTCTTTAGTGTATACAGTAGAATAACGAAAAGTTTAAGGACAGTCCCCAAAGCACCAAAATGTCTTCATAGTAACTTGTGAAACGAAAATCCGTCCCCGCAACATGCGCCATACACATATATATATATATATATATATATATATATATATGCATTTTAGATACTTTGAAGACATCTGTATATACAGCCAAAAAAGACCCCGTAATATGAGCTGCATCCAGTAAAATGTCTTCAGTGTAAACAGTAGAATAATGAATAATATATATATATATGTGCATAGTGCATGTTGCGGGACGGGTTTTCGTTCCACAAGTTACTATGAAGACATTTTGTTACTTTGGGGACTGTCCACAAACTTTTCATTATTCTACTGTTTTCACTGAAGACATTTTACTGGATGCAGCTCATATTACGGGGTCGTTTTTGGCTGTATATACAGATGTCTTCAAAGTATCTGAAATGCATATATATATATATATATATATATATATATATATATATATATATATGTGCACAGACAGTTTACTGGATACAGCGCATATTATAGGGACTTTTGTGGCTGTATATACAGATGTCTTCAAAGTATGCACAATGAATATATATATATATATATATATGCACAGCACATGTTGCGGGGACGGTTTTTTGTTCCACAAGTTACTATGAAGACATTTTGTTACTTTGGGGACTGTCCTTAAACTTTTCGTTATTCTACTGTTTACACTGAAGACATTTTACTGGATACAGCGCATATTATAGGGACATTTTTGGCTGTATATACAGATGTCTTCAAAATATGGGCAATGAATATATATATATATATGAATATATATATATGTGCATAGCGCATGTTGCGGGGACAGGTTTTCGTTCCACAAGTTACTATGAAGACATTTGGTTACTTTGGGGACTGTCCACAAACTTTTCATTATTCTACTGTTTACACTGAAGACATTTTACTGGATACAGCTCATATTACGGGGTCTTTTTTGGCTGTATATACAGATAGCTTCAAAGTATCTGAAATGCATATATATATATATATATATATATATATATATATATATATGTGCACGGCGCATGTTGCGGGGACCGTTTTTCGTTCCACAAGTTATTATGAAGACATTTTGTTACTTTGAAGACTGTCCTTAAACTTTTCGTTATTCTACTCTTTACACTGAAGACATTTTACTGGATACAGCGCATATTATAGGGACTTTTTTGGCTGTATATACAGATGTCTTCAAAGTATGCATCATGAATATATATATATATATATATATATATATATATATATATATATATATATATATATATATATATATATATATATATATATATATATATATATATATATATATATATATATATATATATATGCATTTCACATACTTTGAAGACATCTGTATATACAGCCAAAAAGGTCCCTATAATATGCGCTGTATCCAGTAAAATGTCTTCAGTATATATAGTAGATTAATGTAAAGTTTGAGGTCAGTCTCCAAAGAATCAAAATGTCTTCATAGTAGCCTGTGAAACGAAAAACCGTCCCCGCAACATGCGCTGTGCACATATATATATATTTATATATTAAGGGTGTTCTTATTTTGAAATTTTTGAAATTTATCAACCGCCGGCCCGATTCTTGTTCCCTTCTGTTAAAAATGTAATCCTGTAAAGTTTGGAGTCAATCCGATAATTTTTAGTGGACCCGGAAATGATTTGAAAATTTTCATGGGGTCTATATGGGCAAAATATCCATTTTTAACGAAAGTAGTTACATTTTAATTTTGAACTTTATTTTATCCATCACAAAAGGAAATGAAACAATAACTGTTTTTGGTTTTCTTCTCTTAAAATTATAAAAAATAAATATCAAATGCATGATATTGACTGTTTAGTTCTCTAAAGTCGCAATAACAATTACCTACTTAAAAAAACATAAATTTATTTTCGCACGCTTTACTTTTGCGGAGAACATATTCCAAGAAATTGTGTACTCTTGAGCTACTAAAAATTGCATATACTGCTGATAACGGGACATTTTCGAGAACATTTTCTCTTGTGTTTTTAATTTTCGCTTTATTTTTGGCTTTGGAAGCAAACAGTTCATAGTTCTACTTAAAATCGTAATTTGTGATCGCAGTGGAGTGAGTTCTTATCAGTGAAATCGAAAAGAATTAATAATTTAATAATAATAGATTTTTCTAGATTAATTTGTTATTTAATTATTGTTATAAAGGGTGTCCCAAGAAGAACGCAATTTTTAAATTTTAAATAAAACACAGATTAAAAAAAATCGTGAAACTATTATATCGTAAAGTAGACAGAATGAGGTTATGTATGGAACAATATATCGTGCAGATGGCCGCCGCGACTTTGCTGGCATGCACGCGATCTTTTAATGAAATTTTCAATGACCGTTTTGCATGAATGCTGCGGTATTTCATTAATGCAGCGTCCAATTTCCTCTTTTAAGGCTTGAGTCGTCGTCGGCTTATTCGCGTAAACCATCGACTTCAAAAAACCTCAAAGAAAAAAATCTAATGGTGTTAAATCGCACGATCTAGGCGGCCAATTCTGATCTCCAAAACGCGAAATAACACGACCGGGAAATGACTGATGCAGCAATTGAATTGTTTCTCTGGCTGTATGACATGTGGCGCCGTCTTGTTGGAACCACATGCCCTCCACATTCATTTCATCAATTCTAGGCAAGAAAACACTGGTTATCATTTCACGATACCGAACACCATTGACTGTTTGCGCTTGACCTGCCTCATTTTCATAAAAAAAGGTCCAATGATTCCTCCAGCCCAAAAACCACACCACACAGTGACACGTTGAGGATGCATTTGCTTCTCGTGAATCACTCGAGGATTTTCCTCACCCCAAATACGACAATTCTGCCTATTGACGAAGCCATCAAGATGAAAATGGGCCTCGTCACTGAAGATGATTTTATCGGCAAAATCAGCATTTTCATGTTGTCTCTCCAATACCCAATTAACGAACTCCCTTCGCTGTCCATGGTCAGCTGGCTTCAGTTCCTGAGTCAATTGAACTTTGTATGCATGAAGATGCAAATCTTTCGTCACCAATTTGCTGAGCTCGGTGTCGAATTGAGGTGGATGGAGTTTGAGCGACATCTTCACGTACAGCTGCGACATTTTCGGTCGATCGACCTGGTCGATGGCGCGTTGTTGTCTTTACATCACTAACAGACCCAGTTTCGGCAAATTTATCCATTAATCTCTTTACAGTTGACTCTTTTGGAGCATTATTGTGACCCCAAATTGATCGCAATTTGCGAACTGTAGCCGCAAAACTTTCACGATTTTGGTAAAACAATTTCACAATGAGAATGCGTTGTTCATTCGTGTAGCGTTCCATTTTTACTAACCTCGTACCTTCTAATAGCAAACAATAACAATTGTTCAAATGTCAAAGAATGACACTTCGAATGTTTCCAGATTTAAAAATTGCGTTCTTCTTGGGACACCCTTTATAATAAAAGAAATTAATAATGTCGAGTGCTTCAGTTATTGGAACGCGTAAAGCCATTGAAAATTTGAAGAAAATCGATTTAATTGGAAATGTTTCTCATCAAATTACTGGTGCAAAACTACCGTCTAATCGTCAGGTCTTGCAAGTTTTATTTTACAACATGCGGTTTGTAAAAATGACTGCGATGCTTGGTGCGAAGCTAGCAATTAGTGCAGTGGAAATATTTTGGCAGCAAGCACGTATACCTACCTATTCGAGAAGAGCACAAATGCGTTGAAAAGCTTGTAAAATTATACGACAAATGGAAAATCATTCAGAAAACAGTTCCTGGTAAAAGGTCGAGTTCCCAAAAAGAAGCTGCTGAGTCATTTTTGAATAGTCTAGACGACTTATTTAATATTGCTACCGCTGATGCACTAGAAAAAATTCGGATTGCAGAAGATAGAGAGTTTCTTGAAATGCAAAGAAAAAAAGGACGTCCCGGTTGTATGGCTGGTGTTGACAAGGTTTTGTGGGATCGGGAAAATAGAGCACAAGTACGAAAAGATAAGGAAGCTGCAAGGAAAAGAAAGCATGAGGAGGAAATGAGCCGCACAGGTAAGGGTGACGAACTTCAATATTGTAATGTTTTATTTTTCATATTTTATAGATGTTTCTCAATTAATGGAGTGTAATGATGAAGGTGATATTAGTGACATATCAAGCAACGAGATGCATAATGATGAAACACATGTAACCTCAAAAAGTAATCATGGTCAAAAACGGGGGCGCAAAAATTTTTTAACAGCAAGGTTGCTAGCAGCACTTGAGAATGCCAAAGTGTCTGATGGAATGGCAGTTCATATTCTCATAGCAGCAGGTGAAGCATTTGGACTACGTGTAGAATAACTTGCAATCAATCGTTCAACTATTCATCGTTTACGCCAAGAGAACCGTTTAAGGGAATCTGAAGAAATTTCAGCTAATTTCACTGATAATGTAAATTGTGATTTTCAGCAAGAGTTGGTTTTTGATATTGTAACAATCTTTTCATCATTTATAGGTGAGTAAAACTGGATCGCTGGTAGCTCATTTTGATGGAAAATTCATGAAAGACTTGATCGGCCCCACGAAGGTTGAGCGAATCCCAATTTCTGTTAGTTTCAACGGCACATCAAAATTTCTCGGCGCACCAAAAGTAGCATCTTCGAGTGGTGAAAATATTGCTGATATAGTGTATGAAAAATTACGTGAATGGAAAATTGTGGATCAAGTCAAAGGCTTGTCATATGATACAACGTCAACAAATACTGGCATAAAAACAGGTGCTGCAGTTCTTTTAGAAAAAAAAATTGGCCGTAGTCTTATCAATCTACCTTGCCGCCACCATATTTATGAGGTCGTTTTGCGAAGTGTTTTCGAAACAAAACTTTCTTCAACCTCTGCACCAGAAGTTCCCATCTTTGAAAGATTTGGAAAATTTTGGCCAAATATAAATAAACAAGCTTTCAAAAGTGGCATTGAAGATTCGACCATTTGTGAAAAAATAAGTGCAGCTGAACTAGAACACTGTAAAACTTTTTGCTATGCTCAACTGGCTAAATCTCAAAATCGAGAAGACTATAAAGAATTACTACAGTTGGCTTTGATGTTTGTCGGTGCAGAGCAGTATAATTTCCGAACGCCTGGACCAACTAGCCATGCACGCTGGATGGCAAAGGCTATATATTCCTTGAAAATATTTATGTTCCCTGATCAATTCAAACTAACGAAGAAGGAATTGAATGGTTTACGCGATATTTGCGTTTTTATAGTGACTCTTTATATCAAAGTTTGGTTCAAATGCACTAATGCTATAGACGCACCGCTTCAAGATTTAACTTTTATTCAAGATGCCATAAATTATACTGAAATAGACACGGACATATCAGCAATAATTCTAAAAAAAATGAGCAACCATTTATGGTACATTTCAGAGCAAGTAGTAGCTCTGGCTTTTTATGATTCGAAAATACCCATAGAAGAGAAACAGAAAATGCTTAAAAACCTCAAATTATGTTCGAATTTATTGGATTTTAAAAATATTTCGTTGTGTGATTTCGTGTCAGAGAAAACAAAATGTTTCTTTAGTAAATTTGGTTTGCCAATGGAGTTTTTACTGTTAGAGCCTTCAAGTTGGGAAACATCATACGCATTTGAAGAAGGTTGGACCGCATGTAAGGACTTATTTGTCGTCAATGATATTGCAGAGAGAGGCGTTAAGTTTATTCAAGACTATAATAGAATCTTGACAAATGATGAAGACGAAAAACAATTGTTGCTTCAGGTTGTTGAGGCTTTTCGAATGAAATATCCATCATATAACAAAGCTACTTTAATAACATGATAAATAAAATAGTAATGATTAATAAATTTATTATATATAAAATACAATTATTTTTTAATATGAAATTTCATTTGATGTAACTACTTTCGTTAAAAATGGATATTTTGCCCATATAGACCCCATGAAAATTTTCAAATCGTTTCCGGGTCCACTAAAAATTATCGGATTGACTCCAAATTTTACAGGATTACTTTTTTAACAGAAGGGAACAAGAATCGTGCCGGCGAACTAGAAAAAACACTTTTTAAAATTTTCCCATACAAATAAGAACACCCCTAATGTGCATGGCGCATGTTACGGGGACAGTTTTTCGTTCCACAAGTTACTATGAAGACATTTTGTTACTTTGAAGACTGTCCTTAAACTTTTCCTTATTCTACTGTTTACACTGAAGACATTTTACTGGATACAGCGCATATTATAGGGACTTTTTTGGCTGTATATACAGATGTCTTAAAAGTATGGGCAATGAATATATATATATATATATATATATGCATTGCATATATATATATATATATATATATGCATTGCCCATACTTTGAAGACATCTGTATATACAGCCAAAAAAGCCTATAAAATGCGCTGTGTCCAGTAAAATGTCTTCAGAGTAAACACTAGAATAACGAAAAGTTTAAGGACAGCCCCAAAGTAACAAAATGTCTTCATAGTAACTTGTGGAACGAAAACCCGTCCCCGCAATATGTGCTGTGCACATATATATATATATATATATATATATATATATATATATGTGCACGGCGCGTGTTGCGGGGACGGTTTTTCGTTCCACAAGTTACTATGAAGACATTTTGTTCCTTTGGGGACCGTCCTCAAACTTTTCATTGATCTACTGTATACACCTAAGACATTTTACTCGATACACCGCATATCATAGGGACTATTTTGGCTGTATATACAGATGTCTTCAAAGTATGCGCAATGAATACATATATATATATATATATATATATATATATATATGCACAGCGCATGTTGCGGGGACGGTTTTTCGTTTCACAGGTTACTATGAAGACATTTTGATTCTTTGGAGACTGACCTCAAACTTTACATTAATCTACTATATACACTGAAGACATTTTACTGGATACAGCGAATATTATAGGGACTTTTTTGGCTGTATATACAGATGTCTTCATTATGCATACTTTGAAGACATCTGTATATACAGCCAAAAAAGTCCCTATAATATGCGCTGTATCCAGTAAAATGTCTTCAGTATATATAGTAGGTTAATGTTAAGTTTGAGGTCAGTCTCCAAAGAATCAAAATGTCTTCATAGTAACTACACTGAAGACATTTTACTGGATACAGCGAATATTATAGGGACTTTTTTGGCTGTATATACAGATGTCTTCAAAGTATGCGCAATGAATATATATATATATATATATATATACATCTGTATATACAGCCAAAAAAGTCCCTATAATATGCGCCGTATCCAGTAAAATGTCTTCAGTGTAAACAGTAGAATAATTAAAAGTTTGAGGACGGTCCCCAAAGTACCAAAATGTCTTCATAGTAACTTGTGGAACGAAAACCCGTCCCCGCAACATGCGCTGTGCACATATATATATATATATATATATATATATTCATTTCGCATATTTTGAAGACATCTGTATATACAGCCAAAAAAGTCCCTATAATATGCGCTGTATCCAGTAAAATGTCTTCAGTGTAAACAGTAGAATAACGAAAAGTTTAAGGACAGTCCCAAAAGTAACAAAATGTCTTCATAGTAACTTGTGGAACGAAAAACCGTCCCCGCAACATGCGCCGAGCACATATATATATATATATATATATATGTGCACAGCACATGTTGCGGGGACGGGTTTTCGTTCCACAAGTTACTATGAAAACATTTTGTTACTTTGGGGACTGTCCTTAAACTTTTCGTTATTCTAGTGTTTACTCTGAAGACATTTTACTGGACACAGCGCATAATATAGGGACTTTTTTGGCTGTATATACAGATGTCTTCAAAGTATGTGCAATGAATATATATATATATATATATATATATATATATATATATATATTCATCATGCCTACTTTGAAGACATCTGTATATACAGCTAAAAAAGTCCCTATAATATGCGATATCCAGTAAAATGTCTTCAGTATATATAGTAGATTAATGTAAAGTTTGAGGTCAGTCTCCAAAGAATCAAAAAAAAAAAAATATATATATATATATATATATATATATATATTCATTGCCCATACTTTGAAGACATCTGTATATATATATATGTGCACAGCACATGTTGCGGGGACGGGTTTTCGTTCCACAAGTTACTATGAAAACATTTTGTTACTTTGAGGACTGTCCTTAAACTTTTCGTTATTCTAGTGTTTACTCTGAAGACATTTTACTGGACACAGCGCATAATATAGGGACTTTTTTGGCTGTATATACAGATGTCTTCAAAGTATGTGCAATGAATATATATATATATATATATATATATATATATATATATATATATATATATATATATATATATATATATATATATATATATATATATATATATATATATATATATATATATATATGTGCACAGCACATGTTGCGGGGACAGGTTTTCGTTCCACAAGTTACTATGAAGACATTCTGTTACTTTGGGGACTGTCCTTAAACTTTTCGTTATTCTACTGTTTACACTGAAGACATTTTACTGGACACAGCGCATTTTATAGGGACTTTTTTGGCTGTATATACAGATGTCTTCAAAGTATGGGCAATGCATATATATATATATATATATATTCATCATGCATACTTTGAAGACATCTGTATATACAGCTAAAAAAGTCCCTATAATATGCGATATCCAGTAAAATGTCTTCAGTATATATAGTAGATTAATGTAAAGTTTGAGGTCAGTCTCCAAAGAATCAAAAAAAAAAAATATATATATATATATATATATATATATATATATATATATATTCATTGCCCATACTTTGAAGACATCTGTATATACAGCCAAAAAAGTCCCTTTAATATGCTCTGTATCCAGTAAAATGTCTTCAGTATAAACAGTAGAATAACGAAAAGTTTAAGGACAGTCCCCAAAGTAACAAAATGTCTTCATAGTAACATGTGGAACGAAAAACCGACCCCGCAACATGCGCCGTGCACATATATATATATATTCATTGCCCATACTTTGAAGATATCTGTATATACAGCCAAAAAAGTCCCTATAATATGCGCTGTATCCAGTAAAATGTCTTCAGTGTAAACAGTAGAATAACGAAAAGTTTAAGGACAGTCTTCAAAGTAACAAAATGTCTTCATAGTAACTTGTGGAACGAAAAACCGTCCCCGCAACATGCGCCGTGCACATATATATATATATATATATATATGTTATTCTACTGTTTACACTGAAGACATTTTACTGGACACAGCGCATTTTATAGGGACTTTTTTGGCTGTATATACAGATGTCTTCGAAGTATGCGCAATGAATATATATATATATATATATATATATATATATATATATATATATATATATATATATATATATATATATATATATATTCATTGCCCATACTTTGAAGATATCTGTATATACAGCCAAAAAAGTCCCTATAATATGCGCTGTATCCAGTAAAATGTCTGCAGTGTAAACAGTAGAATAACGAAAAGTTTAAGGACAGTCCCCAAAGTAACAAAATGTCTTCATAGTAACTTGTGGAACGAAAACCCGTCCCCGCAACATGCACTGTGCTCATATATATATTTATATTCATTGCCCATACTTTGAAGACATCTGTATATACAGCCAAAAAAGTCCCTATAAAATGCGCTGTGTCCAGCAAAATGTCTTCAGAGTAAACACTAGAATAACGAAAAGTTTAAGGACAGTCCCCAAAGTAACAAAATGTCTTCATAGTAACTTGTGGAACGAAAACCCGTCCCCGCAACATGCGCTGTGCATATATATATATATATATATATATATATATATATATGCATTTCACATACTTTGAAGACATCTGTATATACAGCCAAAAAAGACCCCGTAATATGAGCTGTATCCAGTAAAATGTCTTTAGTGTATACAGTAGATTAATTAAAAGTTTAAGGACAGTCCTCAAAGTAACTAAATGTCTTCATAGTAACTTGTGGAACGAAAAACCGTCCCCGCAACATGAGCTGTGCACATATATATATATATATATATATATATATATATATATATATATATATATATATATATATATTCATTGCGCATACTTTGAAGACATCTGTATATACAGCCAAAAAAGTCCCTTTAATATGCGCTGAATCCAGTAAAATGTCTTCAGTATAAACAGTAGAATAACAAAAAGTTTAAGGACAGTCCCCAAAGTAACAAAATGTCTTCATAGTAACTTGTGGAACGAAAAACCGTCCTCGCAGCATGTGCTGTGCACATATATATATATATATATATATATATATATACATATATTAAACTGCAGAAGCAATTTTTATTTAAAAAATTATTGACTGTTGAGTGTTTAGCTCAACAGTACTTCTTTATTTGATCAAGAATTAACAAAAAGCACAATTTCTTACTAGCTACCTTACTTTATGCTGTTCTGCACAACGTTATTCTGTCAATGTGTTGCAATTGGATATTGGGTTGTAAGAAGAAACTACTGTGTTGCTTCAGTTTGTTTAGACGCAATGTCAACGTTGCTCTTTCACACGTTGATATTTGATACCAGCTCGTGTTGGAACGTTAACAATGATATTTACTGATATGACTGAAAATATCATTGTTATTTTTTTTATTATTTTGAACTTTTAAATGTATTTTGTGTTAACTCCTCCCCGTTTAAATGCAATCGTCCGGATTGTTCAAAACGAGCGTACGTCGTAAATGCTGCAGGTTTTTTTCCCGATAGCAGGTAACCTCTGTGTTTGAATTTGTAATTATATCTGCTTGCTTTGGTGGAACCTCCTTTCCCCTGGTGTCTTTATTTTTACATAGTCGGATAACTGTCCAACCAATAGCGCTAAGAATGCAGATTATCAACAGGCTGGTTGATGTGAAGAGTAGTTTATTCTTATCTTCTAATAATTCTAGTCTCTTAATGTTTCCGTTATTTATTCTGCTGAGTCTTTCAAGGGATTGAACTTCTTCGGTTTTGGAACTTATTGATCTTGGCTGCAAAAAAGCTGGAAGGGGTTTATTTCCAGTTATTTCTTTTGAATAGAACTCCTGACCATTAACTTGGATTGTTGTATTGTGGTATTTAATGAGGTACGTTCCGTTTAGAGCTAATTCTTCTTCATTCACTTTGAGTTTTCCATTGTACTGGTTCAGCAACAGTAGGTCGCCTCCAATTTCTTCTATAGTGGGGATGTGTTCGTTGTTTATTTGTGTGCAGTTCCCTACTCTGTTTTAAATTAGGCTAGTTACACAATTACTTTCTCTTAATTCTACCAACATATCTTTATTACATATATTCATGTCATTAAAACTTTTACAATAATTTTATATGGCTAACAAATTTTTGTTACATTCGAGAATTTTATTGAATTCGATCTTGTCCACCATATGGCCAATTTTAACTGGTCTTGCAATTAAGATTTTACAGATATTATCGTTAGTTATTGGAGTGCTTAAAATATACAAAATTTCTTTATTATTTGTTACTATTTTTACATCTGCAAAGGTTAATAATTCATTTACGTTAAATATTGGTATATTATAATTTTCAAAAATAATATTTAAATTTTCTATTTCTGTTTTTGATAAAATAAATTAATTCACTATATTTACTTTTGCCCATTGTATGGCAAATTCAATGTTCTGTAATTCTCTTTCTACACTCAAAAAAAAATGAACTAGAATTTAGAAAAATTAACTTATTTAGAGGAAAAATTGAAATGAAAACGGCGCCAAAGACACTTTTTACCAATATTTAAGAAAATTTTTCTTGAAATTAAGAAACAAATTTTACTTAAAATTTGGTCAATATTTCTAAATCATAGAAAAATTTTACTACTGAGAAGTAAATTTTTATTAGAAAACAGTAAAATTTCCTCCTAATTAGTACATTATCTAAAATTGTACTGTTAGTTAGGAAATGTTTTCTTGGTTTTAAGAAAAATTTTATTTTATTTAAGTTCATTAGATAATTTTTTTTACTAAAAACTAGGACTTAACTCCTAAAAATAAGAAAATATTTTCTAACAACAAGTTAAATAGCACTTCTTTTACTGCTCTTAACAAGCTTTTTGCTATACAATTTTGTCTTAAAACTAAATTGAAATATACTAAATTCATGTATTTAAAATATAAATTGAATTTCATTAGCAAAAAGGTAAACAAATTAAAAAAATGTACTGCAAGATATCCTGAAACGTAATAAATTGTGACAAAGTCAGATCTTTTCGTAGTTAATTAACGGTTCTGCTTGAGAGAACTACAAAAAGGGACGCCCTACGTGACACACGGCATCTATGGCTTAGGAACACTGGGGGTCATTTGTCTTCTTAAATTAAATAATTTAAGAAAATTTTTGCAAAAATACAAAATATCACAGTAACATTTCTTGTTATTATTGGAAAATGGAAAAGTCATAAGTTTATTTTATGGGATTTTTAGCTTAAACTTTATTTGACATATACAAATTTAAAATTTTTTATTATTAAGTAAAAACAAGAATTCGATAAATATAAAGTTTAATAAGCGCTATGTCAATTATAGAAAAGACATTATGCCGTAATGTGTAAAATGTGCCTGCGATATTTTGTATTACCCTTTGCTAACAAAATTTTAAAATATATTTTAAGCTACTTTAAGTTCAATATTAAAGACTGTTAAGATTAGAGATGGGCACGTGAGAGATTTTTGACTCACGCACGATCACGAACCAAAAATTACAATTTCTTTTATTTAAAAATTTTTTTTCTTAAAAATAAGGAAAACTAAGTGGTTTGTTTTTAATTGATTGTTTTTTTGGAATAGAATATTAAAAATAATTTAAACGTTTTCCAACAAAAAAAAATCCTATACCAAATTCTATTATTTTTTAAAAATAAGAAAACTTTTACTTGAAAAAAAAAAGAATATTTATTAAAATTTTTAAAATTTATCTGAACTAAGTTGCATGAAAATGTTCCTTAGAAATAGTTCATCAGTTTCTAAAATCAAGTTAATTTTTATTATTACATAGGAAAAAATTTATAACTCTTTGTTTTTAATTGTCTGAACTAATTTTTAGAAAACAATTCTTCAAAATTAGAAAGTGGTATTCTTAAAAACTGAATTTCGAAATGGCTTTCTAAAATTTAGTTAATTTTACTACTCGCGAACAAAAAATGAACACACATGAAGTTCAAGTACTTTCTCGATTTAAGTAAGACACATTTTTTGAACAAAATGGTAGTAAATTATGTCCTTAATTTTTTTTTAACTAAACTTAATTTTATTACATTTGAGTATGCAATTTTCTTAAAACTAAGATGTTTTTTCTTAAAATTAATAAATTTTTATTTAATTGACTTGTTTTTTTCCTAAAATCAAGAAATATTACTTAGGAAAAATATGAACTATTTCTGAGTATGTAAACTATTTCGTTTTTCCTCAAACTTAGGAATTTTTATTATTTTTAAGAAAATTTTTCTAAGTTTTAATAAAATTTTACTTAAATTGAGGACAATTTATAAACTATTTTGAAGGAAATTTTTGATTACATTTTAGTTCATGTCTTTTTTTTTTTTTTTGAGTGTATAAAACTAATTTGTTTTGCAATATTTCTCCTAGTTTATTATTCCAATCTTCACTTTTTATTTTCGATATTTCGTTCGTCATATTAAATATTTCTTGTATTCTGTTAATAGTCAAGTCGTTAGTGATCAACTGTCGGTTATTGTTTACCATGAAATTTCTAAGTTTCTGGTTCAAGATTTACAAATCATGACTATCTGGAGTCCCGGCGACCCATTTCCATACGCTGCCAAAAAAATTGATTGATCTTTCCCTTATACTCGGACTTAGGCGTTTAAGAAGACTTTTTATGTCAAGGACTCGCTGTGTTAAGAACGGACAGAGTGGATGGTTACGTATAACATTAGCATTCAAGGCGAATTCAATATTATCCGATAAAGTTCGATATTGATCTAGGTCAATAGAATGTATAACCTTAAATGTACCATTTTGTCTCCTTGCGATTCTAGTCTGAATGATTATTAATCTTGAATTAAAATAATCAAGAATATTAAAGTCCGCTAGGGCACTTTCAACAAATAATCTGAAACTAAACATAAAAAATTTTAATTGCGAATGTGGCTTTTATGAATTTTTCTGCCACTTTCTGTAATGACAGATTTTCATTCACTTTTTCTTCCTTGAACCGATCGCCTAATTTTGTTCCCAAACTTTTATTTGTTTTTACATAGATATGTTGTCCTGGTAGATAGTCTTTAATTAGTTTTTTCCTTTTGTTGTGATAAGTTAAATCCTTTTCCTACTTACTTTGCAGCCTTTCAATATCCGATAACCTTGTAATTTCGTAATTCTGTGGAGAAATATCGACGGTACTTCCGAAATATAAGTCGACTAGTTTCCTATTGATTGTTGAATGAAATGTGTGGTTGTATTAATTCACGGATTTTTCAAGCAACTCCTCAAAATTCCTAGACGTCCCCTTATTCCCTAAACACCTCATGACTTCCACCAATATGGAGTGAAAACGTTCCACTTGCCCATTTGCTTCACTCCTATATGAAGGAGTAGTTTATTCCCAAATCATCTTTCATCATGAATTAAATAGATGCAGAGTTTAAGGAGAGTTCGTTGTCCATGACCACATACTTCGGAACGCCATACGAAAATAAGAGTTCCATAAGGGGTCTTCGGACATCTTCTATTGATCTTCCATTCAGTATTTTTACTTTCGCGTACTTGGAAAATTTGTCAATTGAAGTCAAAACTAACTTTTTGTCAGTCGAAAAAATGTCTACGTGTACCGTATGTCCAAGATAAGTTGGTATGGGAGTTTCTTTCAACTCTGGTGTATTCGGGTGTCTTTCGTATTTACTTTTCCTACAAAGTGAACATATTTTTATAATTCTTTTTATCTTACCCGACATTCCAGGAAAGTAGAACCTTTCTAGCACCTGTTTCCTATTTTCTTTCTCATTTCTCTAATGCATTTTTTAACAGATCGAAAGCAGCTTTAGTTGATTTGTCTAGCTCGATTTTTGTTCTACTCGAAGCCAATTTTGAGACTCGTCTATCTTCTCCTCTTAAAAGAAATGTCAATGGCTTTGTAATATTTGCGTAGCCTCTGATAAATCTTCTATAATATCCCGATAATCCAAGGAACGAACGTAATTCCTTGAGCGTGTTTGAATAATTCGCATTTATCTAACTGAATTTTCATGTTAGCCAATTCCAATGTCCTAAATATTTTATCCACGTGCGTTTTAAGCCCAAATGGTAATCTAGTGTATTCATACTTCCCATTGTTTACTGAGAAGGCTGTTTTCTCACTATCTTTTGCTCTTAGAGGTATTTGGTGAAACCCACTTTTGAGATCTAGTAACGTAAAATACTCATTCCCACCTAAGTTGGACAAAACATCGTTTATCTCCGGAATTGGATATTTATCTGCGATCGTCACCGCATTTAAACCCCTAAAATCCACTGGGTCATTCCATGTCAAACCGCACAACATTCGGATTTGTCATTTCCGATTTTAATTAAATTCGCCACAAATATTGTAAATGGGTAGTGTTTATCAAATCATTAAACTTTCGACCTCAAACTCTTTCGGTTTTCGAAATATGACGTCATGAAATTCGGCAAAAACGTTCACCATACGGTGAAATAATTTTCAGCTGTATAAATGACGGCAGAATGTTCCTTAAAGCTGTCGTTTCCCATTATTCCATCAAATTAATTCAATCCTGGCAGTAGGTAGAATTTTATTGGTTCACTGTCGATTCCGAAAATATCAATAAAAGCATGTTGAGTTATTTCCATTTTCCCATTTACGGATTTTGCGTTAAACAAATTTTTGTTCTATCTCGGATTCTGTACTAAGTCAGATTTTATATAGTTTTTGTTGCTACCAGTGTCCAATAAGAATGTCAGTATTTGTCCGTTCCTCGCTTTTGCCTGAAAATAGGCTAAGGAGGAACAGTTTAGTCTAAAAAATTTAATACTAAGGAAATATCAGAAGGATTTCCCTCTTGATCATCAGTTCTTCCCTATATTTCTCTGGACAATGTTGAAGATAGTCTTCAATGTTATCGGACATACCCCAGACACCATTTATTTCGCTATCCTCTAAAGCTTGGTTATCGTAATATTGTTCATGCACAGGGTATTGGTCGGGCATGTAATGTTGCTCAGTGCCGTGTTGTATACCTAAATGAAAATTCCTTTGTATTTTATTCATGGCAGCATGGATTGAGTTTTCGGCGGGCCTCTTATAGCCCGGGTTATAATGGGGTCTCGTTTGAAAGGAACGATCTATTTCCATGGGTTCTGGAAGATTTTGTCTCGGAACATTTTGCTGTGGTGCCGGATATTGAGGACGTTGAAAATTTCCGAAATTATTTCTTTGTTATGCTTGAAAATTCGAATTATATTGTTGTTGAGAAGTCGGGCTAAATGCTGGTGCTGGTTTATAACGAGGTTGCACCATTGCTCTGTTATTGGAAATGCCTCCAATGTGAGCCAACTCCGGAAAGAATTTCGGTTTCCCTCCATTATATGAAGGTAACATACGCATGTCTACTTTCGTGCTTTTCCCATGAGTATAATCCCTCCTAAAAGTTATATTGTCTAACTTTAGACAGATATGTAAGGCCTGAGGTAAAGATCCTGGTTCCCTAACGCTTAGTAACCTTGGTAGGTCTTCATTAATACCTCTAATGAACGTGTCCAATGCTTTATCCCAATAAGTATTGGTCAGTGCTCGGAGACTACTTTCATCTAATTCTAGACATGAGACGTTATTTAGAATTGAGCACAAGTGCCGGTATACGACCTGATAAAATTCTGTAATGGATTTCGGTCCTTGGCAGAGTACGGTCATTTGGTACTCCAACGTACCAATATCTCTTTTGTCCGAATAATGCATATTCAGACATTTTCTTATTCTTGACCAGCCCAATGGGGTCCTATAGGACTCCAATGCGGTGTCCGCATCTCCGACGATCTTAGTCCTAATTGTATGCAGAATCGCATAATAGCGGGCATTTCCGCTAAAAGATTTAAAAAGTTCTAACACCTTGTCTACGGATTTACGCCAAGAGTTGAATTCTCCTGGTCGACCAGAAAATTCGACCAGGAGAATTCAACTCTGGACCTCACAATGTCTGGTACTTTGTCTAGTTCCTCCAATTTTTCAGTCACCATACCGATTGGATGATCCCTACCTTTATCTAGAATAGTATCTTCTGGTGTTCTAGTAATTTCACGAATCAGTTGTCTTATCTGTTGTATTTGTAGGTTAGTCAATCCCTGAGGGGTATTTGTTGAACCGGACGGACTATTTTGCGACATAGTTAAAGTTCTAGATAGTCTTTCTGTTATTTTCTTAATAGTATCCTCTGGCATTTCGAGTCAAAGGGAAAGTTGGAATATTCAAAATATTTTATATGATTATTGACAAGGTTTCACTTTGCTTTCTTTCCTTTCTTCTTTTATTACTTAAGAAAACTTAAAAATAATTCTTATATTAATAACAGCACGAATTTTGTTATCTTTTCTTATTGTTGATTTAGTTGATACGTCTTTTTTGTTCTTGAAATTATTCTGTACTTGTTTCAAAATTTAAAATATTCCGTATAGTTCTTCTTTTCTTTTCGTATTACAGTCCTTTTAGTTTTAATGTTCGATTATATTTATCGAACCTAATTCTTTTTATGCACCATTCTCACTTTAATTTATTTAAAGTTTTATTAATTTTAAGGTTCACTTTGATAAAGAGATTCACTTTAATTTATTTCAAAGTTTTATTAATTTTAATGTTCACTTTGATAAAGAGATTTTTCTGTCCTTTTTACTAAAATTTTTTTTTATTAGTGTTTACGATTTAGTTTTAAAATTTTATTTAATATTAAATTCAATAAGAATTAATTTATTGCTTAGTAATTTAAAATGAATTTATTAAAAGAAATTTTACCATGTATAATATTTTGTACAGCTCTGTGTATTAAAATCTACCGATTTGATCTGCCTTATTTTACAATGTTAAAGTTAAATATGTTTATTATTGTGCAATGCAATTTGATTCTTAAAAGTGAGAATTTTATCTATAACTGTGTCTCACCATAATACTAGTTTAACATTAGGTTGCTACTAGTGTTACATTAGCGATAGTAGTGCACTAACAAAACATTGAGCTTTGTATTTAAGAGAGTTAAGAGTAAATTTTAGTTTAAATATTTATGATCGCACTAAAAATGAGTATCAAATTGCAATGACATAACAATGACAATAAACCAAATAACGTTATAAGTATTTGGAGCAATTAACAATATATGACTATAAATTATGAGTTTTTAAAAATACAGAATTGACATATAATAACAGTGTAATATTAAATTTAAATATGATATAAATAAACTTAGGCAAACGGTTGGAGAAAAAAGGTTTTCTGGAGACGAAAATGTTGAAAAGGATGGCCTATCGTTGGGGGTAATTTGATTTATTCACTTGATTGCGCTATGCTCCGACTCACAGCGTTTGTATTGGGCTCCATCCTTTCATCAGGTGATGTAGTATTGAATTTGATTGAAGCTTCTTCAGTTGAATCTGTAGGTAGAAAACATATTTTAGAAATGGGTCTTTTTATAATTTTGTGCAATCGATTTAAGTACTCTAAATACCATCGTTTCCAAAAATGATTCTTAAGCTTTTCGATAGACTTCCATCGATTAATGTGACTAAAATTGAGATTTAAAAGATTTTCCTCTTGTAGGCAGTTTGTTGGCTCACCTACTAAGAAATATGCTGGCGTCAAAGCTTCTAAATTCGATGGGTCTGAAGACAACGGGTACAAAACTCAAGATTCTATCGTGCATTATTCTCTTTAAATTGTACTTCACAGATTTTACTCCTGCCTCCCACAAACCACCGAAGTTTGGGGAGCCAGGAGGAGTGAAATGCCATTTTATTAATTTTAAGGTTCACTTTGATAAAGAGATTCACTTTAATTTATTTCAAAGTTTTATTAATTTTAATGTTCACTTTGATAAAGAGATTTTTCTGTCCTTTTTACTAAAATTTTTTTTTTATTAGTGTTTACGATTTAGTTTTAAAATTTTATTTAATATTAAATTCAATAAGAATTAATTTATTGCTTAGTAATTTAAAATGAATTTATAAAAAGAAATTTTACCATGTGTAATATTTTGTACAGCTCTGTGTATTAAAATTTACCGATTTGATCTGCCTTATTTTACAATGTTAAAGTTAAATATGTTTATTATTGTGCAATGCAATTTGATTCTTAAAAGTGAGAATTTTATCTATAACTGTGTCTCACCATAATACTAGTTTTACATTAGGTTGCTACTAGTGTTACATTAGCGCTAGTAGTGCACTAATAAAACAATGAGCTTTGTATTTAAGAGAGTTAAGAGTAAATTTTAGTTTAAATATTTATGATCGCACTAAAAATGAGTATCAAATTGCAATGACATAACAATGACAATAAACCAAATAACGTTATAAGTATTTGGAGCAATTAACAATATATGACTATAAATTATGAGTTTTTAAAAATACAGAATTGACATATAATAATAGTGTAATATTAAATTTAAATATGATATAAATAAACTTAGGCAAACGGTTGGAGAAAAAAGGTTTTCTGGAGACGAAAATGTTGAAAAGGATGGCCTATCGTTGGGGGTAATTTGATTTATTCACTTGATTGCGCTATGCTCCGACTCACAACGTTTGTATTGGGCTCCATCCTTTCATCAGGTGATGTAGTATTGAATTTGATTGAAGCTTCTTCAGTTGAATCTGTAGGTAGAAAACATATTTTAGAAATGGGTCTTTTTTTAATTTTGTGCAATCGATTTAAGTACTCTAAATACCATCGTTTCCAAAAATGATTCTTAAGCTTTTCGATAGACTTCCATCGATTAATGTGACTAAAATTGAGATTTAAAAGATTTTCCTCTTGTAGGCAGTTTGTTGGCTCACCTACTAAGAAATATGCTGGCGTCAAAGCTTCTAAATTCGATGGGTCTGAAGACAACGGGTACAAAACTCAAGATTCTATCGTGCATTATTCTCTTTAAATTGTACTTCACAGATTTTACTCCTGCCTCCCACAAACCACCGAAGTTTGGGGAGCCAGGAGGAGTGAAATGCCATTCAGTACCAATTGAAGTTAAGATTTGAGCTAAATCTTGAGGCAAAGGCTTTTTATTTTTATTGAGAAGAACCTAAAGTTCTTTCGAGGCGCCGACAAAGTTTGTTCCACAATCGGAATATATGTCCGTACATGCACCCTTTGACACAACAGCTGATCTTTAAGTAGACTTCTTTATGGTTATGGGGCTAGCGTAATCGGCACCGCTGTGTTTAAATGGCCTTGTCACGTTTAATCGCACGGACGGCAAATTTCCCATTATCTGAGCAGCTGCTCTAGCAGAGTAAGTGAAACATCTCATGCAATTTTTGATAACATTTTTGGCCAATTTATTTCCAGAAATTATCCAATACTTTGGTCAAATTAACACCACCATGTAAGGTTTTGTCATGAGAATCCTGAATTATAAGTTTCGCAAGGGGATTCATATTGGACAATAGAATGGGATGTTTAACATTAAAAGGTCAATTTAAATTTTGAAGACGTCCACCAACCCTGATAATACCTTCGTCGTCTAAGAATAAAACTTGTTTGACTTCACCATTTCGTTTAAGCAATTTGATATCATTGACAAAAATTAATGGATTGGGTTATTTTTAGAAGAGTTTGGTTCAAAGTAGTTATTTTCAGGGGGCCAGTTTCTTTGAAATTTTCACCATTACGCAAATTTTTAACATTATGAAAAAATCTATAGCAATGCTTTTAGCATTGTTAATTTTGAAAATTTTAGCAAAAAAATATGGGTATGCAGAATCTTCTTCGATTTTAAAAGAGTCTTTGAGTACTAAAGTCCCAGATAAAATGTTTATAGGAAATTTTGTTTTTGAGACAGATTGTGCAGAAGAACATATTTTGGATCTCTCCTCAGAGGTTTCCAAATTTAAAAGAGGTTTTGGCCATAAAGATTCCTGTTCGTATAAAAAGTCTGGTCTATTCCACCATATATCACACCCTATAAGCTGATGGGGGTACGTACCCCTGGAAGCACAATCAGCGGGATTTAATGAAGATGGTACGTATTTCCATTTGAGTGGATTGCTATATCGCAGAATTTCAGCAACTGTATTAGCGACATAGACCGTCCACCTTGAAGGTGGTTTGCGGATCCAATTTAAAACGGTGGAGCTATCACTCCAATAGGAAACATTTTTAATATTTATGTTTGTAAAAGAATTTTGGACCTTTTTAGCCAATTTTACTAATAATGTTGCAGCGCAGAGCTCAAGTCGCGGTATTGAAACCGTTTTTATTGGTGAAATTTTAGATTTGACATGTAATAAATTAACAAAAACCCCATCGGAGGCAATAATTCTCGAGTAAACTGCTGCGGCATAGGCACTAACGGTACACGGAGTTAGCCACCCCAAACGGTCATATATACGTGCCGTATCAAACAAAATAGTCCTTTTAGAAATAGGACGAGGCTCATCTATATTTATCTTATAAGAAAATGTGTCATCAGTGGTATTCCACTGAATACCAAGCGTTTTCACGACACTGTCACCTTCAAAACTTAAGGTTTAAGATTTTTCTCTAAACTCCTCGGGAATTTCGTTAAGTAATTCAGGTGCATTCGAGATCCACTTTCGCAGATTACACCCACCTTTTTCCAAATGAATACACAGATTTGTTTGTAAACTAATTGTTTTTTCAATTGTTTCAGTGCCAGAAATAATGTCGTCGACATATGAATCCGATTTAAAATTTCGGACTCATAGGGGAATTCCTTTTTATAATTCTCTGCTATTTGTTGGAGGACACCTATTGGTATATATGGAGCAGAAGTTGTACCATAAGTTACGGTGTTTAACTGGTAGACAGATATTTCGTTATGGGGACTATATCGCCATAAAAGTTGTTGAAACGGGCGATGCTGAGAAATGACTTCAATCTGTCTGAACATTTTCTCAATGTCAGCACTGAAGGCAATTTTATGAGTACGCCATCTCGTAATTATTTGGGGCAGATCTTTCTGCAGCGCAGGGCCAGAAGAGAGCTCTTCATTGGGAGATTTTTATCCATCTACGTGACTAATTCCGTCAAAAACAACCCTTAATTATGTGGTTGTACTTTCTTTCTTTAGAACGCCATGATGTGGCAAGAAATAGGATTTTTTTTGCACATCTGCCGGATATGTGCCGATTTTGGTCATATGACCTAACGACTCGTATTCAAGCATAAAATCTTTATATGTGTCAGAAAAACATGAAAATGAGTTTTCCAAATTTTTGAACCGTTTTAAAGCCCCAATCATATTATTGTGAAGGTTTGGAAAGGCATTATCTATTAAAAATGATTTAAATGGCAGATTCACAATGTCACGACCAGATGGCGAACGCATAGTAGTGGTTCTAAAGAAGTTCTCGCATGCGAGTTCTTCATTAGTAGGGTCACGCTTCACAGTGACTTCTTCCTGTTCTCAAAAGGAACGAACGATTTTCTAGATTAACATTATGAAAATGGATAGTATTTGAATCAGCTGATTCAGTTGAACCAGAAAATATCCATCCAAAGATGGTGTTCTGCAAGAACAAATTGTTGTGTAAAAAGATTCTGAAGGTATTTTAATTCTAGAGCATATATCTGAGCTAAAAAGTATGTAGATAGGGTCGGTTTTGCAATAAAATGGGTCTGCTAAACCACCATGCTCTAAATTTGGTAAAGACAAACATGTTGCAGTAAAACTTGGTCGATATGACGAAATATTTGGTAAAACAAGAGCTGTGCGAGAAAAACTCTTTTTCTAAGTCCATCGACAACAACTCAACACTAACCGTACTTCTTGATAATTGGTCACTATTACCTATACCAGATACCTGAGTTTTCGACTTTCGTTTAGGTAGACGAAGTAGCTGAACTGCAGCTTCGGTAATTAAGCTCCTTTGAGCCGCTGGATCTAATAGGGCTCTTAGAGGAAACTGGCCGTGACTAGTATTCACTAAAAGACGAATAGTGTACAACAACACGTTATGAAATGCATGGGAATTTCGAAACGTGAACCGAGAGGCAGACGAAGCAATATTAGTATTTTGAACCTTAACTGCATTTTCTTCATGCAAAACAGTGTGATGGGGTTGTTTACAAGTCTCACATCTATGCAAAGATTTGCAGTTGTCATGTTTATGACCAACCGAGAAACAATTTCTACAAATTATCCCATTATTTAAAAAATCATCTTTAGATTTAATAGGGAGTGCTAAAAATTTGTAGCATTCTGACAAGTAGTGATTTCTTTCGCAAAATAAACAGGAATTCGATTTTGATTAAACGATATTGCTATTGTTTACATGCGTCTGTTTCCTGTTCTTGAAATTATTCTTCTGTTTCGATTTAACTGTTGTAGAAACAGATTCATTTAATTATTCTAAAGTTCTGAATGTATTTTCGAGAAAAGAAAACCAATCGGACCTATTTGCCACATCCATTGAGGATTTCAAGGATTGTTCCTATTCTCTTCAAGTTTGCTGGTCAAGTTTTTGAAAAAGTATCGGAATTAGCCAAGGGTCCCATTCAGATATTTTAATATTAAATTTTCAAAAGATTTCGGACATTCTTGGGTAATATCCGAAAGAACACTTAAAAGTTTAATGGCCAAATTATCTACAATTTTCCGTTTATTATGGTATCTGCACTCTAACATTTTCCATGCAGAGTCATAGTTAGCTTCAGTGACTGAAATAGATTTAATGAGAAATGCTGCTTCTCCTAACAGGGTTCCCTTTAAATAATAAAATTTTTGTATTCTCTAAAATGAGGTATTAGAGTGTACTAATGAAATATAAATGTCTCGAAAGGGAATCCAGTCTAAATAAAGACCAGAAAATTTAGGGAAGGAAATTCTAGGTAATCTAGCATCAACTCCAGTAGTCGATTCCGAGCGGTTATTGGACATGGCAAAAGTACTACTTAGCGGTGAACGAGAGTAATCATCTCTTGGAACAGAGACAGTTTGCCTTTGAACGTGAAGTATATATCTGAAAATTCGTAGAAACAATCATCGGATATATATGGAACATTATCAATGTTCAAAGAAGTGTCACGAATGATTTTTGAAATTTTATCATGTTGACACTTGAATTGTCGATATAATGTATCATTTTCCTGAGTATGGCTTTCTATATAACCACGGGTCTTTTCGAAATCGTTTTTAAACGCGAATCTTGCATTGAGTTTTTTCAACGTACTCAACAATTCACGTTGTATTAAAAGACTTAAAGAATAATAAAAAATAATTAAACCGTTCAGGGTCTTAATTATTTATTCTCTAAAGAACAACCAGTTTCGAGGTTTAGTTTAGGCAATTACAATAATGTACTTTAAAGAGAAAGAGATGTGAAAGCCAAGAATGGGGCTTTAATGAAGACTTTAGTTATATAAAATCTATTTTATGATAGACACATAACTATACACGAACGTTGGAATTATCAAACGTTTGCCAAAACGTTTAGACAGCGATTTGTTTTTGTACAGATATACAAAGTTAAAATAAGATTTAAAAATGAAAATTTTCATGACGTTTTATGGCGTAAATGTACAATATTTGTACAAAGAAGTATATTTGGTGTTTCCGAGAGTACAGATGTACAGAAGAAAAATAATATATTTAATAACCTATTCAGTTTAAATTTCTTCGACCTTTTTAATACAAATTCCAGGTAACAAGTATTCAAGCTCAAGGCCTTTTTTATACAAAATTATTAATTTTTCATCCAATATTTCAATGGATAGCTTCTTCAGGAATTTTTTGTTTTTTAATTTAATACTTGTTACCTGGAATATTTAATAACCGTTTACTTACACGTGAAAAGCTTTGTATGTAAGAAAAGAAACAAGTCGTTTACGTTAACGGTTTTAATGTACAGAATGTACTAGAATAAAATTAACCCTTTATAGGTTTTATTGCACAGATGTGCAAAATTAGAAAAAGTTTAGCAGTTATATCGAAATATTAATCATGTAATCGTGTACAAAAGATCACGTTTAATGTATATATAAATAACGAACTAGTAAATTTATTAAGAATTAAATTTATATTGAAAAATGTTAATCAAATGGGGTTCAAGTAAAATTCACATGGATTTAAATTATTTATTTTTCTATCATTGAAACATAAAATAATGTTTTCTTTTTACAGAGCAAAAAATAAAAAAAATATATTTAAAATTCAATATTGGATTATATTGGAAAATATGGAATTTAAGAAGGTATTGGTTTTATACAAAAGTACATATTCGTTTTATATGAAAGTATTCGTTTTATACGAATGTATTCGTTTTATACAAAGGTATTCGTTATATACGAATGTATTCGTACAGTTTTTCAAAAGTATTCGTCTTACACGAAAATATTCGTTAACACGTTTTTATGACTTGTAAATTTAACTAAATCAAGATTACAATGGCTACATGTTAATTATTATTTTAAAATCAAAATTCCAACAAAAATAAGCGACAAATGTACCATAAAATTTTTTATTTAATTATTTTTTTTAGTTCGATAATTGAACTTGTTATATAATACTTTACACGTCACTTATTTTTATAAATTTTGATCGTGTTACAAATTAACTAAAATTCTCTTTATATTTTTTTTAAATTAATTAATTTTTTTATTAAAAGTTACGATTTAATTATTTCAATATTTATTTATTTCCATTGAATGTTAAAAATGAATGTTCACTTTTGATAAAATTTATCAACGTTCATTTATTTATTTTTATTTTTAAATTTTTTTTATTTTTGTCTGTGTTCACTTTAAATACTTAATTTTTATGAGTTAATTTTTCCTTAACAAAAACCCCGATTTTTTTGGGCTTAACGGGCAGTGACATACGTACACCCCTTTTCATTATCTACTAAGGAGCCGCGTTAAGGCTTGACTTTTGTAATTCGTAGGAACTCGCGGGTCCCTGCTCGCTCGGGCGCCAATTAAACTGCAGAAGCAATTTTTATTTAAAAAAATTATTGACTGTTGAGTGTTTAGCTTAACAGTACTTCTTTATTTGATCAAGAAATAAGAAAAAGCACAATGTCTTACTAGCTACCCTAATTTATGCTGTTCTGCACAACCTTATTCTGCCAATGTGTTGCAATTGGATATTGGCTTGTGTGAGGAAACTGATGTGTTGCTTCAGTTTGTCTAGACGCAATGTCAGCATGTGAACGTAAACAACGTGATCCCAGCTCGTATTGGAACATTAACAATGATATATGTTGATATGACTGAAAATATCATTGCATTTTATTTTATTATTTTGAACGAGCGGCGCGCCATTGAAGTCAGGACTTATGAATTTAACGAAAAAGAAGAAATGGAGGTTAGTACCCGTAAAATAGAAGCTAACATGGAGTTAAGCGCAATAATGGAAAAAGATAGAAAGTTCTAAAATAGACAACATTAACATTTTCATGTTAATTTCGAGAGCAGAAAACGAGAAACTGTTAACTAAGATTGAATAATAACTCCAAGAAACTTCTAAGGAAGTTTCCGAGGTTGCAAAAAGAATGACCGATTTAGAGAATGACGTTAAGAAAAAACTGCAAAATGTAGAAAGTAAAGTGAATAATCTTTATTGTCAAGAGGGCCCAGAACGAATTATTTCGGAAATTTCAGCTAGGTCAAAGGCCCTCAATTTCAGCATACCATTGTAATGTATTCAAGTTCCAGTTCGATACAGTTTCAGCCAAAAATATATGGAACAGCGAAGAAAAAGCTATAGAATGGTTTCTGGTTTTAAAAGGGAACGCAGCCACAATTCTGGAAAATATGCCAGTTGCCTGCAGAAATAATTATGATAACATAATGGTGGCAATGCAACGAAAGTATTAACTAATTTAATTTATTTGTCTATTGAATTTTATTCCTTGCAGACACTAAAAAATAATTTAGAATATATAACAATAACATGAGGGCGTTGTAGTGTGATGGTTAGCGCGTTGGACTGTTACACAGAACCCCAGATCCCCAGCGACGGATACATCAATTTTGAAAAATAATATGTATGAGTGTTCATACTTCATACATATCGCAATGTCTTCCTTCGGTATTTCCATAGCACATAACCCCTCCAAAATAAAATTATATAACAGGGTTATAAACTAAAGAGCTTCAACAATTTTGCCATCCCCATCAAACTGTTGTAAGGTTTATCATCTCGCGCAAGCCCTTCATCTCTCACCACCTTTCATCACTCACCTATCGCCTTCCAAAGAAAGCAACACAATAATTAGTAGGGAGAATTTCCTGAGAGTTGCTTCCCTTAAAATAAAAAAATAACTTTAGAAAACTATTAATTACATTTTTTATTACAACAGGATTAAGTAAAAACATTATAAATCGGCATAATTGGTTAAATGTGTTACAGAATCACCTGAGCGGGTCAGCATCAGCATAATTAGTTAAAAAAAAATCACCGATAAAGGTAAGATATTATGGCATGTACATTGGGAAAAGTTGAATGAAATTTAATTAATAAAAAAACAGAACAGATATCACTATTAATAATATTTTAAACAACACATTCAGCATAGTTTTCTAGCTTTTTAAAGTAGATTTTTATAAATTAAAGACAATGATTCAACAGTAACACTTTATCGTTTTTTGCGTTAATCATTTAATATTTTTCTATCTTTATAAATATATTCTATCTAAAGTATTCTCAGGCCAGAAAGTTGAATCCAGACCATTTTCAAAAAATTCAGCAGAAACAGAAATTTTAAAAGATGCAATTGTATACATATTTATTGATACACATATTTCAAAACTTAAAACAGAAACCAAAAGAAAACTTAATTATAAATTTTTATAAAGTAATCTACATCATCTGAAGGTACTTGTCAAACGAGTAATGAAAAAAAAAATGTTTTTTTGATGCAATGGGTTATGAACAAATTGATTATTTCCTGTAAAAGGATAAGAAATTTTATTACTTGTAGACAATGTAGGTGATAATATTGCGTTGGAGGATCTATTATGATAATTATGTGATTGACCAGTGATCTCCCCACATTCAAAGACGAAAGTGGCAAAGTGGTAACATTATTGACTTCGGCAGTATTTGCAGGAGTCGGAACCGATGAATATGAAATTGGTGGTATTACAAGAGAATTATATGACATTTTATCCATCATCGGGTACGAAAGATCTTGCTTATTGCAAATTTATCTAAATTTGGAAAATTTGTAAATAGTTCACTAAATTTTGATAGTTTGGTTTGCACAGACAAAAAGTCTTTATTAAGTTGGTCAAATTCACCTCTAAAACTTTTAGAAAAACTTGTAGAAATCTTTATTTGCAGTGAAGGCATGTCCATTGAAGTGACTTCCCAGGTCTTTGTAGTATTTGTTGTCTCTGTAGTTATAGGAAATGTAGGAATATTGTGTGTTAATGTTGGTTGCGAAAATTTTTCATTATTACGTAAAAAAAACAAAATGTATACCACATAACCCGAAGGTCCCCTACATTTCTTTACACCATATTTTAAATATTTTCCATATATGCTCATATATTAAAAAAAATTCTTTTGAAATAAATGCACTGTAATTATTGAAATAACAGATGATATTTTTTATTATAATTCAATTTAATAAGACTTCTTAAAAACAAAATCAGGTTCAAATTCTAAGTTTGGAAACCTGAAATCTGACTTTAAATAACTGTCAAAAAACTACAATAATCGTTTTTTTTGATGATCAGGGGTCAATTCTCGTTCTGTGATAATATGAAGTGAAAAAAACTTTTTATTTTCGTTTTCATAAGCACTTTTCAATCGAACTTTTCACAAATACATAATTTGCGATTCTCGTATGTATTATGAAAAAAATGTTTCATTCGCACTGTACCCATGAAACAGAGAAAAATGTAAACAAAAGTGAATTAAGTTCGTAAAATTTGCTTTAAATAATTTTATAAACATGTCTGGATTAATTGTATTATTGGATATTACTCAAAGAATGAACAAAGGTAAGACAATGATGTTACAAGCATTTCATTGCAGTAAATAATTTAATAATTTATAGGAATTTTTTGAGAGTGCTGAGACGAATACTTCGTGATGACCACAATCCATTAGAGATGACAACCGAGAAGCACTTCATGGATTTATATCGGCTTACTTTAAGTGAACTATATTTGGTGCGCGTATGTAGTCTAATATTACTTAAAGAAAAAAACATTTCATAAAGAATACACTCTAAAAAATGTTTGTAAAATTACTACTATAAAATGGGTAAAGTTTTATGTAATATTACGAAAATTCGGTAAATATAAACACCAAATGCGTAAAACTTTTAAGCACACACTTTGATATACAATAATGCACACATGAAGTATTTTTAGACACTATGTGTTTACAATTAGACACATTGTACCTAAAATTAGTATTTGTTGAATAAAAATTTTACGCAGAGTGTTTGTAAATATACTAACTTATAGTAGTAAAAAAAATATGACATTTTTAAATTATTTTCAATTCCTGGCGATATGATGAAAATGTTGGAAGAAAAATGAAAAATTATGCAAACGATTGAATGCGTTTGCGAACGTTATTCTAGATGAACTACTGCTAATTTCTTAAGTCTCAGGAATCAAACAGTAACTGATTAATATAAACATCTAGAGGTAAGGGTTGAAATTATTATTTCTTATACATGTTATTTGTATCTTTTTACAGTTTGGAAAAACATTGGACGACATAAAGGAGGAAGTCCCAACCAATATTTCATTGATGATTTTATTAGTGAGCAGGGACTGAGCTTTGGCATACACATGTGGCCACATCCATTTGTGAAAAAAGTTATGTGTTTTGATGTGCCAATAGTTGTCAATAGTTGGGTACATCTACATTTAAAGTCTGCAATGTAAAAATATGATCGGCACATCATATGTGACAAGTTAAAAACGTGATGTGCCGGGGACATTTAAATGTGAAATGTGCTTAGACTACTGGCACATGTGGATGTGGCTACATCAGATTACACTGTTCGTAAATATCTTTTCCCGCTAAAATTAAAAGATACTATGATGAAATAAGCCTTACGATTACGCTGTATAACACATGTTTTTTTTTTAAATTGCTCTTCAAAACTAACTCGAAGTTATAAGTTTCGCACGAAGTTATGTGCAAAATTCTACATATTTTTAACATGTTTTTACTTTTTTTAACGTAATTTGTTTAGGTGCAAACTCATAAATATTAAGAAAACATATTATTAATATAACTCATATTAATATTAAATTTATTGTTTTTATTACAAAAAAAATTGGGCTGCTCGTGGTGGTTTACGCATATACGCATTTTTAGGGGATTTTTACGCATTTAAAATCAGTTTTAAGCATTGTATGTGTACATTTACAGGTAAAACGTGTTGCTTTACGCACAAATTTGGTAAATTTACTTTTTAATTTAATATATTTATTTAATTTTTACGCATAATGTGTGTATTTTTTCATTTACACACATAGAGTAATTAGAGTGTATAAATAAACTATAAATAAATATGCCATACTTTTTCCATTTTTCACCGTCCTTTTGGGTCCCGCAAAAACTGTTAAGGCTCGCCGCTATTTCGTTACACTTTTCCTCTCTAAATTTGGCACCATCTGCAGTTACAAATCTGTATATATGGGATTAATAAAAGTGTGATTATGGTAATTAAGCTACTTACTTATCGTTTGCAATGTCCACATGCTTTTCTTAATAATTAATTAAATACTCCTTTTGGCTTTCGCTTACACGCTTTCCTCTTACAATCTTCTCCATGTTTATTTCACTTATAAATAGTCTGTGTAAACAATTTTTTCATATGAAAATATTTTGACATTTGTTTGCACTGTTACACAAAACAAGAATCGCTAGTGCTGTGCAATCGTGAAAAAATCTTGTTTCGTTCCACTTTTTTTTCATATGAAAACGTTTTGATATTTCTTTACATTTTTTCACAGAACGCGAATCAAAAGTACTATGAAAACGTGAAAAAAATTTTCGATTCACCGTTTCACAAAACGAGAATTGACCCTCAGGTCTACATAACCCTATGATGAAAATATACTGATATTTTTTCGTTGGGTTTATAGAAATATCTGTTATGTTAATATGTAAAAAAAAATAAAAATTTCCTAAACTTTGGCCTTAAACAGTGGCAATTTAGTATGTCTCCATTTTGCGATAATTTAAATGATTGTTGTATTTTAATTTTTTTTAAAGATTCGGACCAAAAAGCACTTTTAATGTAATTTTACCTATTTTGTGTTCATCAACTTACGCATAATGTGTGTATTTTTTTCATTCACGCACACAGAGTAAATTTACCCAACTTATAGTAGAAGTACAGTTTCCTACTATAAGTTGGATAAGTTTCAACAGAAATTAATTAGAGTGTATATATGCTTTTATTAACCGCTTTATAAAAACAAATACGTGTTATTTATTAATTAAATATTTAAATTTGTTAACAACTGATAACCTTAAACATACAAATACCAATGCAGTTATTCCCTTCAAAACTACCGATGATTTTAAAATTATAAAAATTGATGTTAATTAAGTATTAACCACATTATTCAAATTGAAAATTATATATTTAAGCCATTAAACACATATAGCACAGTTATTTAAGAGCATGTAATAAAAATAACATTTTAAATCACAAAATTACGTTTCTTTATTAACTCTTTACATATTTTATTTATTTAAAATTCGAAATACAGTTGACGAAATAATTATAGGTTCACCCACAGTTTTTAACAAAAAAATTAGCTGTTTAAACATTTTTGACTTTATCTTTTATATTTATTTTCAATACCTACATAAATTAAACTAAAAAATAGTTCCAATTATACACCGAAAAAAAAATATACACTAAAATTTTGCAACTAGGGGTGCGAAATAAAGACAGGTTCACTTTTTAAAATCAAAAAAATTCAATATATACCCGAACTTAAATCAAGAATTAGTAATTAATATTGTTTCCCTTGCATTTGATTACATCAAAAATGCGAATTTTCATCGAATTCACCAAGTTTTCCAAAACATCTACCGAAATTTCCGACCATGCAGTTCTAATACCATTTTTTAGCTCACAAACATTAGAATATTGCTTCCCATTCCCATTCTCTATGGGGTTAAGATCTGGGCTACGCGCTGGCCAATCCAAAACATCTATGTTTTTGGAGAGAAACCAATCCTTAGTTGCACGTGAATTATGAATCGCAGCATTATCTTGCTGGAAAATGAAGTCCGGACCCATTAGATTTTCTCCATGCTCAATCAAGGATACCTCCAGCATCTCCACATAGCTTTCTGAATATATTCGTGTAGAAATCCATGCCAGGGGAAGCTTTTCTTGGAATGAAAAGGCTCCCCAAATCATTACAGTACCACCAGAATTTCTGCTCATTCGTATTTCTTTCTCCTTACGCAAATCCCGCCAATAGTATTGAAATCCATCTGGACCGTCTAAATTTAATTTTTTTCCCATGCGAACCAGTTCGAATAATTAGAGATTTTTGTCGTGGAGATAGCTTCGGAGTTCGACCAGGGCTCCTTTAAGTGCCATAATTTGATCTTAATTTTAGAAAATGGTTAACAACATTCAAAGATCTACCAATTTTTTTTTGGCAATTTCGCGGTTCGATAGCTTTTGATCGTTGAAAGCTAAAATTTTTCCTTGTTCTTCTGCTGATAAAAATTTTCCTCTAGCCATTTTCGAAAAATTCGCGTAAACTTTCAGAACAGCGATCATCGTGCTACAAATTATTATTTAAAACACTTTTAACACATTGACAAATAAATTGAAAATTATTTTATTTAATATTTTTTGTTTTTTGTAAATCACTCAAACTTACACTGAACCTCTTCCCCTTTTGCAAAAACAAAAACATTATTATTAAAAGAGGATTTCTGATTTTTTATTATATTCAGCCCATTTCGTTGTTTGTTTTCAATCATTGTTTAATAACACTAGTTTACAGCCAATATCCGACAAGCATGAGATTATTTTTTTTTATGTATTAGGGCCTCCCAAAGCCGAAAATCGCATTAACAAATTTTTTTCAGGGCTAGTTTTTGAAATTTTTTATTTGTTTATTTTAATTTATTAGTGAATTTATCATTTTGACTATATCTCGAGTTTAGTTCAAACCCAGTTAAGGCACACAATGTTTTGTGAATATGGTTTTTAAATCGGTTAAATAGTTTAGAAGATATGGGTCAAAATTTCGCAAAAAAACCAATTTTTTTGATAAAAACACAAATTTTGAAATTTCAAAAAAATAATAAAGATATTCGTCTCACATTGTAAAATATGAAAAATTTTTTTCTTAAAAGTTATACTTCTACAAAGAAAAACAGCCATTTTAAAAGAAAATCTATGGGTAAATACCAAAGTTATGATTATTTATATAAAGGTATTCAAATTTTAAATTTTTCTGTTTTTTGTTTTATATTACTATTTTTTACAGAATTCCTGCACAAAAATCATTTTTTTTAAAGAAAACTGAAATTGGACAGTTAAAAAATCTATTATGGGAAGAAAAATTGTGAAATTGTTGTATTTCTTAGCAGGTACTGATAACCAGTTTATTATTTTACCCCCCGTTGCCACATGCAAATGCCAAAAACTCAATACACTCATATTTTTACTACCACACTCACACTTATGCTACTTGCGAAATATTGATGGAAGTGAATTTTTGACATTTGATGCAAGTAGAATGACAAAACGAAAACAGAGTTGCCGAGTAATGAGTTTTATATTAATTTATTTATTTGTTGCAATAGGAGTTAATATTATAGCTGATTTTGTGAACATATATAAGAAGGATAATGAGAAAGGATATAAAGTCGCCTTTTGAAGGAAAGTTTAAAAACTAATTTTACGTTTTTATAAAAGAAATATAATAACATGATATATAAGTTGGTTGAAAAGTTCCTGCGCTCACCAAGAGATGGCACTGTTAGCTCCAAACTTTTTTTTCTCAAGTTGGTATAACTGTCCTGAGAACACATGCAAAGCTGCAAGTCATTCTGTCAATTCTTTCTTTGTTTATAAGCCATATGAAATAGACGTGTCATTGATTTTTTTTAATATGGAAAAAATTGAATATCGTGCAGTCATTAGATTCTTTGTTTTGAAGGGTTTAAAAGCAAAGGAAATTTATGAACAATTGTTAGAAGTGTATAAGGAGTTCTCACCTTCAAAACGCACCTTTGAATTTTGGGCTGGTGAATTTAAACGTGGTCGTACCAGCCTTGAAGACGATCCACGCGAAGGACGACCAAAAACTGCAGCCACAGCAGAAATCATTGAGCAGGTACATAATATGGTTAGTGAAGATCCAAGTTTGACTAAGCATGAAATTGCTAATGCCATAGGCATCTCAGACGAACGAGTACTCTATAAAAACTGTTTGGAAAGTTAGTGCCGCACACATTAACAATTCAACAAAAACTGGATCGAAAACAAATTTCTCAGCGTAATTTGTAGCGTTTTAAGCCGAATAAAACCGTTTTATAACTATGCATGAGACTTGGATCTACCACCATGATCCTAAATTGAAACAAGAATGTTTATAGTGGACTGAAGCTGATTGTTGGGCTCCAAAGCAGGTGAAGTCACAACGATCAGCAAAGAAGGTTATGGCATCAGTTTTTTGGGATGCGAAAGGAATTTTGTTGATTGATTATCTTCAGAAAGGTAAAACAATCAACTCTGAATATTATTGCAGCCTTTTGGGCAGCTAGATGAAAAAATTCGTGTGAAAAGACGTGGTTTAAAGAAGAAAAAAATCATTTTTCATCAAGTAAATGCACCTGCTCACAATAGTGTTTTGACGATGGCTAAATTCAAAGAATTAAAGTACGAATTGCTTAAACATCCACCGTATTCACCAGATTTGGCTCCCAGTGACTACTATCTCTTTAGAAATTTCAAACAATTCCTTCGTGGAAAGCATTTTTCGTCGAATGAAGAGGCCATAGCAGCCATAGACGGTTATTTTGCAGAGCTTCCGGAAAACCATTATAAGGATGGAATAAAATTATTGGAAGATCATTGGAACAAGTGTATTGAGCTTCTAGGAGATTATATTGAATAAAAAAATATATTTCGTAACAAAAACAGTATTCTTTCATTTCGAGCGCAGGAACTTTTCAATCAACCTGTATATCCCCAGGTACCGCAGAGTAGTAAGTACTTGGCAATACTGTAATTCATTACAGACAGCCATTTTGGATAGCACTTCTCCAGTTTACAACATTTTACAAATGAACTTGCACTGTACAGTATAGCCACTCAAAACATTGTGTTGTTTTTCGTTGATAACACGTACAAATTATGTAGACAAGAAAGCAAGTGCCCTCACAAATATAAATGACAAAAATGCCAAAAAGAGAAATCTTAAAATGAGAATGTATTAGTTATATTACAAAAAAATGAGAATGTGTTGGTCGTATGCAATTTACACAAAGATATTTATCACAAATTTGCAAGAAAGATGGACACCAAGTATCATTTCCGTGCTATAGAAATCTTACAAGATTGGCTTCTGCACGAAATTTAAATTATTTTATATTGATTTATTTAATATAAATACCTCATGTGTTAAAATTATTTTTTATTAGCGGATGCATGAAATTCGCAGTTGGGGAAAACCATCTTATCATATCGACGATTAAAATTTTTTCAATGCAAGAGTTCTGGATTTTGAGCCAAAAAAGGTGGTTTTATGCTGATGTAGACTCTGTTAGTTTTCCAGTTCCTCATTCGAAAGTATTGACCATTCCTGAATATCTAAAATCAACTAACACCAACGTAAGTTCTGAATCATAATTTGTAAGTCAAAACTCACCTGAAGACAATTATAACATAAGTGGAGAGAGCCGCTTACTTACTCAGGCTCAATTAAATGATTTGGTCAGAGACTTGGACCTCACAAAAGAAAAAGCAGAAGTACTTGCATTTCGCTTACAACAATACAACTTTTTGTAGTCAAATGTAAAAGTAACATACTACAGAAACCGCGATTCTCCTTACGCGAGGTATTATTCAACCGAAGATGAGATATGATTCTGCAGGGACATTTCCAGTTTGTTCGAGGAGCTTGGAGAGCCTTACAATGTAATTGAATGGCGACTATTTGTTGATAGTAGTAAAGAAAGTTTCAAAGCAGTTCTTTTACATAATGGAAAGAAGAAACAATCTATACCACCGCACATATTGTAAACACTAAAGAATCGTACGAAACAATGGTTAAATTGCTAAAATGTATTCACAATGAAGATCACAATTAGAAAGTTTGTTCCAATTTAAAAGTGGTGGGCATGCTTTGTACAATGCACCGTGGATACACAAAATATTGTTGTTTTATTTGCCTCTGGGACAGTCGAGCTCGTGATTTTCATTATTAGAGAAAACATTGACCGGAAAGATTAACCATTACAGTGGTTCAAGGCAACATAAAGTATGTACTTCTTATTAGAAAAAAAACATTATTCTTCCACCATTACATATAAAACTTGAACTCTTGAAAAACTTCGTCAAAGCATTGACTAAGGAAGGCCAAGCTTTCGCCTATTTGAGTAAAATTTTTTAAAGTATTTCTTTTGCAAAAACCAAATAAAAAAAACCTATAAAAGATACAAAATTTAAGAAATATTTGTCCCCACATGAGACTGGAGCTTGAAAATCATTTAAGTTGGTGATTTCTGATTTCCTGGGAAATAACAAAAACTTGGAGTACAAGACTATTGTTGAAGATTTGATTAAGAATTATGAAAAAATGGATATATGGGCCATTACATGTCAAACCGCACAGAAAACTGTCATTTTCAGATTTTTCATCTCCGATTTTAATAGAATTCGCCACAAATATTGTAAATGGGTAGTGTTTGTCAAATCATTAACTATTCGACCCCAAACCCTTTCAGTTTTCGAAACATGACGTCGTGAAAACTGGCAAAAACATCAAAATATCAAAAAGTGTCCATACAAAGTCGCCCATAACTTCTAAACTATAAAACCTAAAAATCTTCTGTTAGTACTGTTGTTTTACATTAAAAGGTTAAAGGTAATTTTTTTAAGTTTAATCTTCAAAGACCCATATCTCAAAATCCAATTTTTTAAAATTCTGAAAAAATTTATGTTAAAAATTAAGGCCTCTCTACATTTGTGGCAAAATTTCACGGCAGAGACTCATTTGGTTCCTGAGTTATGAACAAAAACATGGTCGTAGGTAAATTTTCGTCGACGAGTTCATATGCAAAGGCTTACACACAAAAGCAATATGTATACAAAACATTGTACAAATTATTTCAAGGTGGGTATTTATTTTGTTTAAAGATGAAATTTATTTTTATTTAATTATATGCCTTATTACTAAGGCTGTTGAGCTCTATTTCTTAACTAACTTAATGAATAAAATAATCTACCTGAAGTGAGCCCATTTCATATTCGGTTCGTTGTCTACTTGCTGATAAATGGAATTATGTTACCATTTTTATGTGAAACAAACCTAAGCATAAAGCTTGAGAATATTTTGTTCAATGTGGTAGACATGGCGTAAGCATTATTTGGATATCACCTCATATGCCACATGTGCCATCGTTAACTCCTCCCTCACTTAAGTGAGAGCCGTCCTCGGTTCTCTTAAAGTTGTCAATGGTAACCTGGATGGCGTTTCTTCATCTGTCTCTGACGTAATTTAGAAATTAAGCAATATGTTAGTAGAATGCCAATTATAACAACCGTGGAGATCGTTGGACCAATGATAAGTTTACTTTCGACCTCCCCAATGTACTGCAGATTTTTGATTCCCAATTTGTGGAGGCATGGGAGGCTTAGTATTTCCTGGTGACCAGTGATATTTAAAGTTGCCATACTAGCCGAGCTTGGTATTTTTTTCAGATTTCGTTTCAAATTTCTATAGATGGACCCATTCACCTGTATCTCATCATCAAAGGTAATTAAGTATGTTCCGATGACTGTTTTTATAGAGTTTGCAGTCATTTTTATTACGGCAAAGTCGTCGTTGATGATAATAATACCGTCATCAATTACAACCAAAGGATTGAGATGACTGGGCTGAGTATCGCATCGAGCAATACCACCAGAGTGCAGTTGTTGAGCACATGTGGGATGTAATAGCTCCTTACAAAAAGTTGTCGTAAGTGTTGCGCTGCAATTTCCGATAGCAAGTATTTTATTTCCACAGTCTGCTACGGTGTTTTCTTTATCAAGATGCAGTATTGTCCCATTATGTTGGACAGGAAATAAGCTCACCTTCTTACATTCTATTTTTGGCTTAGGATATTTTATGATAAAATGTAAAAAATTATTATCTAATAAGACCTTATGATACCTAAATGATACTTCCATTATATCAGTTACAGTGGTGTTGGTAGAGCGCAAATTTACAATTTTCGTTTAATCTTCAGAATCCAGAATTACAGGGTTAATTATTCCTATCTTTGCAAGGGTTATGGACAGCATCAAAGTTTCAAGTTCTGACACAATTATTCTATTTCTGGCAAGTAGCGTTTCAAATAAATGCCCAGTATCAATTTGTTTGTCTTTGGAATTTTTAATAATAATATTAACGGGTTCTGTAATTTTGTTTATCTGATCCTGTGTTTTTGTGTTTATTAGTATTTGTCTATTTTCTGATTCAATGATCTCATGTAGCTTGAATTTTACATTCTCAAAATCATCAAAATCCGGTGTTCCAGCAACTACCTTAAGGGCAGTGCCTAAAATATTAATGCTTCTAGCTTGTCTGTGGTGAATGTCAAATGATGCCAAAATTGCTCTTATTCGAGCAACATCTGATTCCAAAATTTTTAACATATGAGACAAAGGAAAGTGTTTTTTAAGGTGTTCGGTTTCATCAGCTATTTCTGAATACCTTGTTAGGTTTGTAGTATGCCTAAGGTAATCAAAGTCCTGCCATATGATAACTTCTCCGTCCATAATAGGGATATAATCTGAATTAGAGTAGTCTATTAATTTTGCGGCCACTGTCTGTAGTGGAAATATTATAAGTAAAATCCTATAAAAAAATATAAACCGGACAAAATTAAAGTGGAGCGATTATATTTGGTTAAGAAATTATTTCTATCTTAAGTTGTCCTTATGGACCACCCTCCCTTTAATAAGAACTGTAGTTCCAAAGTCGGCCTCTACTCTCTCTTTCGTATATAAAGGGGTTAATTTGTTTCCAAGTCTTTTATTATTCTTAACGAGCACACGCTCCCCAATGTCAAAAGTCCTATTCCGTCTTGAAGAATTGTCCCTATCAAGTTGAATTCGTTGAGCTTTCATGATTCTCCCTTTTATTTGTTCTCCTATTTCTGCCGGTGTACTGTGAACTACTTCTATAGGTCTTTTGTTGGTCACTGAGTGAATAGTTCTATTGTATTGTGCCGTAGCCAACATCATGAGCTCAATTGTATCCTCGATTTTCTTCTCGAGTTTGAGACATCTCGCAATCTCTGCTAAAGTGCTATGGAAACGTTCAACCTGACCATTCGAAGTGCTATGGTGCGGAGGAGCATTTGCAACCACCACGCCAAACTGATTTTCCAGCATTGCCGTAATGGTTTCAGATTTAAACGCTGGTTCATTGTCACAATAAATACTCCTTGTGTCCGGAAAAATGTTCATTAGTTGCATAATCGGGATTTTTAAGTCTATGATTGTACGAGATGGGACTGGTTGAACCACAGCGAATTTCGAAAATTTATCGACACATGTGAGGAAGTATTTTCTGTCTGTAGAAAATATATCAATGTGCAACATTTCTCCAGTATAAGTTGGTACTGGGGTCTCACCCATCTCTTGTCTAATCGGATGCCTATCGTATTTGGCCCTGTTACAGATCCTACAGTTCGCCACAGTTTCGTTTGCCAATTTTGCCATTTTAGGAAAGTAATAATCATCAAGAATTTGCTTTACGTTTTCTTGAGCCGCCCTATGAGCTCGATTGTGCTCAGTATTAATAATCTCCGATTGTTCATTTTTATCAAAATATCAACCACCAATTTTCTACAATGCCAAAATCTGGTGGCTGGAAAGACCCTGACCAATTCATGCTGAATACAAGCTAAGGTTGGCAAATCGCAGTATATTGCATTTACCACCCCTGGATTCACTGCTAATTTAACTTCTTCGATAAGCATGTTCCTATCAGTAAATTCAATCGTATGACGAGTTTTTTCACCAAAAAGTATGAAGTTTCGTTTTCGCGCGAAGCGTGTTTCTTCCAAAACTATCTGATTTCGGTAGCAGTTAACCGGTGTATCCGTCGCTTCAATGGTGTAGGTAAGTGACGCCTCACTGTGTACCGTCGCAATATCAGAGCGAGCCTCTAAGGAATGAATGTGCTGTCGTGACAATAGAAAATTTTTGCGTTGTGTTCGTCCACAAAAGCTTTCCAACGTTTTATCTTAGCATTAGGGTTTCGATCTGAAACCGCAAACGTAAGCGGTTGGTGGTCTGTGTAAATATTCAAACTTTTTTCGCCATAAAGATAGTTTCTAAGTTTCTGCAGAGCCCATACAATGGCCAGTAGCTCGCGTTCATTGGTTGCGAAGTTCAGTTCCCTGTCTTTTAGAGTCCTTGAAATCATTGTAATAGGTCTGCCGTTTTGTGACAAAACTGCTCCTAGTCCCGACGAGGAAGCATCTGTTACTAGATCAAATGGTGCAGTGAAGTCCGCGTAAGACAACATGACTTCCTCTGAAGCCAATATCTCTTTCAGTTTGACAAAAGCTTGAACTTGTCTCTCGTCCAAGTTCACCTTTATCTTCTTTGACTAATGGGCGCTGACCCTGCCGTTCTCACCCTTCAGAATATCAGTCAGCGGTTTTGCTATCGAAGCGAAATCCCTAATGAAGCATCGATAATAGCTTGCTAGTCCCAGAAAGGACCTAATGTTAAATAATGTAGTGGGCTGTTCGTAGTTGCGAATCGCATCTACCTTATCGGGGCTTGTTTTTATACCATTTCGGGATACAACGAAGCCGAGGTATTCAACACTTTCCTTGAAAAACTGTGATTTCTCACGAGAAACTCTCATGTTTGCTTCATACAAGCTACTCAGTACCCATGCAATGTGGTTAACATGAGCCTCCTCATTCTCTGAAAAGATTATTACGTCATCTATATAAACATAGCATGACTTTCCAATCTGTTCCCTTAATACGTCATCAATGGCCCTCTGAAAAATGCTGGGGGCGTTCTTCAAACCGAAAGGGAGCCTGCAGAATTCGTATTTTCCGTTTCCGACTGAAAAAGCCGTTTTCTCCCTATCTTTCTCCGCTAGCGATATTTGGTGGAAGCCTGATTTTAAATCAAGCGTCGTAAAGTATTTCGCTTTACCCAAGTTTGCTAAAATTACTGTTACGTCCGGAATAGGATACTTGTCGTCAATTGTCTTCTCGTTTAGTTTCCTGAAATCAATAACAAGACGTTTCAAAGTATTTCCGAGTTCGTCTTTGCCCTTCTTGTCGACGACCCAGATGGGGTTATTATAGGGGGACCTGGAGGGCCTGATTATTCCATTCTTCAATAAATTACGTATTTCGTCATTTACGACATCGACCACACCCATCGGGTAGGGGTAAAGCTTTGAATATACCGGATCGTTGCTATTAGTGCGGATGGTGGTGACGATGTTTGTGTTAAAAGGTAGAGATTCATTAGGGTTTGCAAAAACTCCTAATAGTTTCTTTATCATATTCTGAAATGGCCTCAGAACTGTCTGGGGTACCACTATATCCTCCACTTGTGTGAAATTTACATTTGCACACCGTAAAAATTTTATTTCCTCCGAGTCGTTTTGAGTCTGGAGTTCACTGTTTTCAAAATCTAGTTTTGCACTTATCTGCGTTAGCAGATCAAGGCCTAGTATACCATCAAATGTTGAAAGTGATGGCAATATGAAAAATGTGCTATTTGTGTTAAATAGGTTAAGGGTGCATTTCCAATCAATGATGTTAAAACCGTGGATCGATTTTACTAAAAAGCGGTTATTAACTGGCACTATGTTCTTGAGTTCGCTCAAGGGTCTTATGTAATTTTTCGAAACGCCCGTATCTATTAATAATCTCATATTTCTCCCTGCAATTGTCCCTACAATGAATGGCAGCAGGGAGTCTTGACTAAAAAAATTTATCTGATCAAAACCCTCTTCAGTATCAATTTCTGATGCTGCTAATTCCGCCCGGTATTCATAGTGTTCTGGCTCCGTTGAGGTAGTTTCCTGAGAAATATGATTGATCCTCTGTTGCTTAGGGCCTGTAAATCTAGCTGAGCTGCTGTGTTGACGTTTTACTGCCTGTCCTGAAGCTCGATTATCATAATATTGGCTTTGAGGTGGTCCACCGTTAGGTGGTCCACCGTTAGGTGGTTGCCGTCTCGTCGACTGTATAGAACGCATCGATTGATCAACGGCCATTGGTTGAACAATTTTCTTTTGCCGTTCCCTATTATCAAAATTTTGTCGTTTAAAAAAATGAGGGTTCTTAATTGTCTGAACTCCTGTGGTCGGGTTTCTATTTTGAGGTCTTGCTTCAGACCTTTGTCTTTGTTTTTCCTCAAGACATCTAGCATAGTTGCTTGCAAATTGGTACCTCTCATGATTAGATTCAACTTCCTGGGCTAATGCTAATGCTGAGAGCAAATCATTCGGCCGAGCCGAAAAAAGCACATCACTTAATCCCTTTTTCGTCCCCGATATAAACACACGGAGTGCGTCCATTCTGTATTTTTCATTAATGGATGCCGCAGTGGACCTATCATAAGTCATAATAGTTTTATTTGTCAATAGTGTCAGTTTTTTCTCGACCTCATCATAGAATTGCAAAAGTGTCATGTTTCCCTGACGGAGAATTGACATTTCTTGCTCGATTAAGTAAATCGGCCTTTTGTCCGAGTACGTAAAGTCAAGACGGGCAATGTATTAAAGGTGGGCAGTACCATATCCGCTGAACCTTTTATCTTATTTCTAATAATGGCCACCGCCTGATAATGTCTGGAACTGCCCTCAGCATTTTCAAATACTTTATAGGCGATTTGCGCCGCTTGTCGCCATGAAACGTATGTTTCTTGCTTACCGTCAAAATCCGGTAGAGATTTTACTATATCTAGTGACTCGTCACATTGTCGGTCTGGTATTATTTCTATTTCCCTATAAGGTTCGACTACTGGTGTCCGAACAACACATTGATTGAATTTTTTATTAAGTTCTTCTATTTGTTTTTCAAAACCTTGTTTTTGGGATCTCAGGGCAGTATTTATAGCAACCTCCACTATTGCTCTCAACTGTTCTGCCGTTACAGCCATTGTTTTGCTTTCCCACCAGTTGGTCTCTACTACACTTTTGCTACTTCCTTTGCTATCAACCCCTAATCTATTAAATTTCTCTATCACTTGATCTATTTTTTCCTGATTTTCAGAGTCACTCATAGAAACCAGGGGAATAAAACCGGCATACAAACAAAAAGATACCAACCCGTGCAAAGATTTACAACTTTTCTAATTTCTTTTCTATTAAAATTTGTACAAAAATGCGAGAAAGAAAAAAAAATTATCACTAAATTTTTACACTACTTACAGATATTCATACATTATTTTAACCTCTACAGTTTTTTTTCTGGAATTTAATGTTTTCAGTTGTTGATTTGTAGGTGTAATTTGCTGACGTTTCCGTTGTGCTGTGAACTCCGATGGTTGTTGGTTTATTGTTGCAATGTGTTTATGTTTCTAGTTGCTGATTAGTTGGTTTGTTCCTCACGCAGCCCAGGCTATTTCGAAGCTCTGGTGACTATAGCAATGATCCAATTTTCCAATTGTTTTTTGTTGATTAAGTTTTCTTTAAAAATTTCGTATTTTATTTACTTCACGAGTTTTTTAATTTGAATAGTTCCAAAAAAAAAATTGTTTTATTTTTAAAAATTTTTATATTTTGTTCACTTGTTTAGTTTTTGTATTTGCAATTTTGTTCGCTTTGAATTTTTAATAGTTTCAAAGAAATTTTTGTTAAAAAAAAAAATTTTTATTTTTATTCACTTGTTGAATTTGAATTCCGAATATTTTTTTGTTAAAAAAAATTTATTCGCAAGCCCCACGTTGGGCGCCAATTATTTCAAGGTGGGTATTTATTTTGTTTAAAGATTAAATTTATTTTTATTTAATTCTATGCCTTATTACTAAGGCTGTTGAGCTCTATTTCTTAGCTAACTTAATCAATAAAATAATCTACCTGAAGTGAGCCCATTTCATATTCGGTTCGTTGTCTACTTGATGATAATGCAACATGTGTGTGGAATTATGTTAACATTTTTATGTGAAACAAACCTAAGCATAAAGCTTGAGAATGTTTTGTTCAATGTGGTAGACATGGCGTAAGCATTATTTGGATATCACCTCATATGCCACATGTGTCATCGTTAACTTACACACTCATAGCATGTAAAAGATTTTGCGTATGTAACCGTCAAGACAAATTTGCTTACGACCACGTTTTCCTTCATAACTCAGGAACCAAATAGTCTCCACCTCAAAATTTTGCCACAAATGTAGAAAGGCCTTAATTTTTAACATATAAGTTTTTCATAATTTTAAAAAAATTGGATTGAGATATGGGTCTTTAAAGATTGAACTTAAAAAAAACCGAAACGTTTTGGGTCGAAAGGTTAATGATTTGATAAACACTACCCATTTACAATATTTGTAGCGAATTTCATTAAAATCGGAGATGACAAATCCTAATGCTGTGCGGTTTGACATGTAATGGCCCATATAATACTTTTTTCTAATTTAACAAATATTATTTCCTAATTTGTCTCTTTTACTTTTGCAACAGGTGTTAATTTGTCACTTAGGATTAATTTTAAATTCTTACTCGAGCTTTTTCCCAGAGAATCTCAGTTATGTAAGTGATGAGCACGGAGTGAGGTTCCACCAAGAAATTAAATCCAACAGGAAGCGATATCAGGGATATTGGGATGAGAGAATGATGGGAGATTACATTTGGTTTCTCTTAAGAGAAACGGACCCCAACGAAAACAAACATAAAAGAAGGTCCAACAACTATTTTTAATAATAAAATACACATAAATTTAAAGAAAATCATTAAACAATATTAATAAATAAAAAGTTAATTTTATATTTTTTAATACTGTTGATCTTAACTATACAATATTATTGGGCATGCTTTCATAATACTCGTAATATAAAACAAAAAAAGGAGAAAATCTCAAGTTAGGTACTTTTACATAAATGGTCATAGCTTTGGTATTTACCCATATATGTTCTTTGAAAATAACTTATTTTTTATATAGAAGTACTACATTTAAGAAAAAAAATCTTTAATATTCTTCATTTCAAGATTAACACCATTTTTATTTTTTTTGAAAATTTCAGATTTCAGTTTTTGCAGAAAAAAGAGAATTTTCTATAAAATTTTGACCCATAGTTTCAAAACTACTGAACCAATTTAAAATCCGTACTCTAGAAAAATATTGACAATTCTTTTGCAATTTGATTGATCAAAATATCTTGGTCCTAGTTTGAGATATAGTCAAAATAGTAAAGTTACTCAAAAATTAAAATATAAAAACAAAAAATTAAAAATTTTTCAAAAACTACTCCAGAAACAAAATTTTTAAATGCAATTTTCGGATTCAGGAGATCCAAATCAATAACAAAAAAATAGTCGCACGCTTGTCGCACAAAATTTTTTAAAATTTGTTGTCTAGTGTAATCGACAAAAGTAGTAAAAGCAATCGAAAGTCGTTTAAAATAACCACAAATTTTTAACTGACAGAAGTCAGAAAAAACTACTTTTGTGGTTTGTTTTCATACCCTTCACCACAGGTGGAAGGGTATATATAAGTTTGTCATTCCGTTTGTAATTTTTACAATATTGATCTTAGACCCTATAAAGTATATATATTCTGGGTCCTTATGAAGATCGAAGTTGATTTAACTATGTCCGTCTGTCCGTCTGTGTGTTGAAATGGGTTTTCCGAAGAACCCAGACATGATGAGGACATGATTGTTTTTTTTTTCTGTTACATGTGATCCATTTCTGTTTGCTATTGAAAATCAGACAGATCGGTTAATAAATGGCTGAGATATTAGCAAAAAACCAGGACTACCTCTAATTTTTTCGTAAAATCCCTTTGTTTAATATGTATGTAGAATTTTACGCATAACAAACACATCCATTTGTTGAAATTCTTTTCTTTCAACTCCACCTTTCATACACAAACAACAAACACATACAAAGATTTGTCATTTAAATAAAAATCAAACAAATCTCTAATGAACGAAGACTTTCTATATATGTACCTCTATTAACGATGATTTTGTGTGAGCTTCAATAGCTCAGTTGTCTAGACTCTATGTCACAAATACTTTTTTTCTCTAAGGCCGCGGGTTCGAATCCCGGTCAATTCACTTTTTTTACATTTTTATCTATTTTTCTTAAGACTTTTTTTTTGTTTATTTTTTTAACATTTAATAATTAATTTATATAAAATTTTATATTAATAATTAAATAATCCATAAATAGGCTAAAAACATCAAATTTTTATAAAAACCCTCTGATACAAACAAAATACAAACGTTTTTGTTTCTATTTTTTGCTCCGATTTAAAAGAATTTAAAAAACAGATTTTTAAACCATTTTATTTCTCATATATTAAGAAAATTTTATACATAATTTCCCTTTGAGTGCAACTGTTTTAGGTCATAACTTATAATAATTTATAAAAAAAATTTATAAACTATTTTCCTTCAAATTTTTAAAATTAAGCTAAAGAAATGAAAAATATTTTTTAATAAAAAAGCGAAATAAAATCCCAATTGCAAATTTGCCAGCTAAATCAAACGTTTTTGTAGAAATAAAACACACGCAGTTCTAGTGATTTCTTTTAACGATTTGTTGAAATTCTTTTCTTTCACCTCTTCACCTTTTATACACAAACAACAAACACTAATCTAGAGCTGTAATATGACCTATGGATACGTGTTATATAGCAGAAGATCGAAAATCTTTAGTATAACATATTTGCTGAAAAATCTCGGAAATATCGATTCAGATACAAAAAAGTTATGCCCAAAACATCAAATACCTATTTCTGGAACCATAAATCTTCCCGAGTCCAAGTTTTATCACCAAACTAAATGGTTATTTTCCTCTTAAAGCCGTCTTATATAAATCTGTCCATTCCATATATGTCCATATATAAACTTCAGCTTTTTCCCCACCATGGTGAAGGGTATATAAGATTCCGCATACACTCACCAAAAAAAGTCTGTAATGGCAACTGAAAATTTTGCTGTTATTACAGGAAATTTTGCTAATTTGAGCCCAGCGGTATTTTTTGCTAATCTTAGCAACACATGTCTGCTGACCTGTAGTACAATAAAATTAGTAGAAAAATTAGTAGCCGCTACTAAATTTTAGTAAACTTTTTGCAAAGTGGAATTTAAAACCTGTTTGCTAAAATCAGCAAAAAGAATTACTAAAAATTTTTTTTATTTTATTTATTTTTTTTTCAAAAAATATTTTAGACAAAATTAAAAAAAATCAAAGGCTTAAAAATCTTAAAAGTTGTTAAAACATAAACGAATTTATTATTTTGTTTTTATTTGGTAATTTCTTTTTTGTAACATTTTATGGCAATTTAAGTTTATAGGTGTAAGTTTTAATTAGAAATAACATTTGCCTCAATATCTATCCACTTCTTTAAGATTAGTAATTTTGTTGTTAATTTTAGCAAATCGGTTTTCAAAAATTTGTAAAATGATTTCTGAAATTAGCAACAAAAATTTGTTAATATTCTGTAATTTGTAAAATGTAAATAGCAAAAAGATTTGCTAAATAATATTTTTTTTACTAAAAATAAGTACAAAAATAGTAAAGTGGGATTGAAAACCGTTTACAAATTTTTCTACTAACTTTTTTTTCTGAGTGTAGACGAATTTAGCCGCTCTTACTTGTTCAAATTGTAATTACAAAACACAACACACACAGATGTATATATTTTTTACTGGCTTTGTGTGTATGTATTTTTTTATTTATTGGCATACTAATTACAAATTATATGCCGATTATTATCGAGCAATGGCAGCGTAGGACTTCAGCTCACTAAATTTATATAAGTGTCTTAATGATAGTTATTAAATTTTGTCGAATAATTTAGTTTTTTTTTAGGAACTTTGATATTGTGCGGATATTGTTAAGGGAGGGTTTAAAGAGGAGTGAGTTCGGGTTTTTGTTATGGAATATTAGTGCACGTTCTGAATTAAATTGGGGGCAACATGGACAATGTGAAGAGGACTAGCTGTGTTTGAATCACAGTTACAATATAATGTGTCGTCTATATCTATTAAATGTCCGTGGGTGATTCTGGTGTGTCCAAGTCGAAGTCTAGTGAATTTGACGGCATCAAGTCTATTTATATTTGAGGGTAGTGTATCCCGTATGGTTTTACGCTCGCTATTAATTGCCCTGTACCAGTTTGATGTCATGTCAAATAACTGATCTCTGTTTAGGGTGTATTACTTATTGTTACATTAAGAGGATTTCATTTCATTAAAAATTTATTGATATTGAATTGTCGTATCAAATATATCGTTTTTTAGTTCCCAAGGTGGGAAGTTCTTGGTTCGTTTTAAGAGGTATATCTACTGTACAACAATTTTGAATGGTGCAGTAAAGGACTGAAGGGATTCGCGGTGTTTTCTTAGCAACTATTAATATTTTTTAAATTGGTTTGAGAGGTGTATAGTTGTCATAGATAACACTAAGGAACATTTTTGGGATTATTGTCTGGGGGGTGAGAAATTCCAAGTCAGGGTGATGGTACTAGGTCAGTATAGTAAAACCCTCAAAGGGTTTGGCGTTCGTATGTGTCAGTTTTTTTTAATGACCTTTTAAATTTTTTCCTCTTGATGTTTTTTCGCTTAGTTGTAACATTTTGGCAAAAACGTAGTTTAACATAACTCGAGAACCACTTGTCCGATTTTGCTAAAACAAACTCAAAAAAATTTAGAATTACAATTTCTTTAATCCGTTCATATAACGTTTTTCTTTATAATCAACACTTTTGCCGGTAAAAATAAATTTGTGGAGAAAAAAAAATATTTTTTTGCCTAAAAACTAAAATTTTTTTTTTAAATTCATAAAAAATCCAAAACGGAAAAAAGGATCAAGTGTTATTAATTTCATGTAAAGTCACATAACCTATAAACAAAATGCGACATAGATCATAGAAATCGATTAACGCGTTCTGCTTTTATTTACAATTAAGTGAAGGTATCCCATTTTGACAAGAATATTGATATTTGTTTTTATTCAAAAAAGTGTCATTTATCGCCTTTTTATAAATTTTCCCCAATAATTCCAGACTTCTGGCCATAAACTACTAAAAAAATTAAGTAACCATTTTTATAATTTTTTATTTTTATTTTATTTATTTATTTTTATTTATTTTAATAAATATCGCCTAGACTTTTTCGATGGTGGTTGTTCGGGACTAGTGGCATCGCATTCATCGCTATCATCAGTTTCTGAACCACACATAATGTCAATGTGTGACTCCACTGTTGGCCCTTCTGCATCTCCTGAAAATTCTTTATCATCAAGATCATTCTTGTCTTGCCACACAAGCTTACTCCACCAGCAAATTTCCGCAATTATTGCACTCGGCGACTTTTTGCCTCTATATCTGTAAGTTTTTGTTTTATTAAAATGAGTTTGAAAAAATAAAAAATCAGTATTACCTCATTTCAAATGGCATAGCAACTTGATGATAGCGTTCACCTTGTTCATCAGATTCGGTAGCCAATTGTTTGCTGAAGTAGTCCAGATGATGATGTAAATAATGTATTTTCAAGGACATGTTGACACCAATTTCCGAGAATGCTCTTAACATCCTTGCGACAGAAACATCGTAGTTATTAGAACGATGCTTTCCCAACAAGCCTTCTATTACTTCTTTGATTGCCTGCCATGCATTCAACTCAGCGGCAATCAAAATATTGTTGAATGCGTCACTTTTAATCAGCTTTCGTATATCTGGACCATTTACTACGCCTGATTGGAAAAAATTAATTTGTAAAGATGGAAAATCATGGGAAATGAATGTGATATTATAACTTACCTTCTTTAATTTTACTTTCGCTGAGTCTCGGGTAAATTTGTTTCAAACACAAGAAAACTTCATCTCTTTTGGCGACAGTTTTGATAAAATTCTTAACAATTCCAAGTTTAATATGCAGTGGAGGCAGCAATATCTTCTCCTTCTGCACTAGAGGCTCACGAATAATATTGGCCGTTTGTAACCTGCTGTGCTCTCTGAGTTTCCATCCGTGGCATGCATATTGGTCACCGGAAAATCGTGTGTCCCAATCGCACAAAAAGCACATATATTTTATATAGCCGCTTTGAAGACCGCAAAGCATTGCTACAACTTTTAAATCGCATCATATGCGCCACATATGTTTGGCGTAGTTAACCATTTTAAAATATTTTCCAGTGCATCATATGTTTCTTTCGTTTCTGTACTATAGGCGATTGGAACTGAAGGTTTTTTATTGGTCTTATGCAGTAAAACCGCCTTCAAGCTGAGTTTTGAACTGTCAATAAATAATCTACAGTCATCTCATTCATATTTTATTTCCATTGCGTCCATCAATTTTCCAACATCCGGGCAATATGCAGAAGTTTTTTCATCATTCACAAGGAATAAACTTTGGAGTGTTGCCTGACGACTTCGATAAGCTGTGACTTTCACACCGGGTGCCAACAAATTGTTTGATTTCAAAATGGAAGCCAGCTCTTCCGATTTATGCTGTGTTAATTCCAACTTGGCAACAATTGAATCAACCTTATTTTGATTTATTAAAATTGGCTCATTGGAAACTGATGGCTCATATGGGGGATCATCACGTGCATGATATGTCGGAGCAGTCGTAGAAAAAAAATATCTGGGCTAGAAGCTTTTGGCACAGGAATGTGGTCCGAATGAGGCAATGGTGTTGCGGCACTTGCAACACCAACGTAATTATACGATTTTCTTATCCTTTTTGCGGCTCCTTTATTCGCACATGCATAGCAATTCAATGGATTGTGACCTTCGCCAGGATTATTCCAAGTCATTGGGATACCGAATGGCATACTTTCACGTCTTCTATTTTTCCAATCCATTAGACGGTACCCAATTTTCATTCACTATAACATTTTGGTTGAAGTACATCTCGTATGTTTGAACAAAATCAGTACTGAAATTTCCCCTTTTTTTATGTGTTGAGACATATTGACCACAGCAGTAGCAAAAGCTATTTATATCTGGCTTGCACAGTTCCATATTATGTTCAGTTTTGTTCACTTTTAAAAAACTGGAGAAAAATCACTTTTACTGTTCGCGTTCGTCGGCACTTGTTGAATGACAAAAATCACAGAACCAGTGTGAGAAAGAGAAGAAGTATAATGACCATGCATGTTTTATGTGAACATTACAGAACCAGTGTTGCCACATCAATATTTCTCTTTTAGTACAGTAGAAAAATATGAGAGAGTTCGGCTTGTGAGCGTCAATGTTTTCTCCAAATAATGTTGTGCATATCTGGAGCAAATTTTTGAAATTCATACATTTACCTAATGGTGAATAAATGAGAAACGCGAGTTACAATATTTATTGTAACTCCTATATTTTTATACTCTTCCTTATTATCTTCTAATTCTTATTATTTTATTTCTTTTGTTACTTATTTTATTAATTACTTTTTAATCTCTCTTTATCCAAAACCATTAGTTTAAGTTTTTATTTCCCAAATCTTTCTTTCGACTTAGTTTTAAAATTCAGTCTTATTCTGACCTTTGAACAATAAATTTGAATTTGTTACATTGAAAATATAAAAATATGTGTTTCAATTAGTAATTTCATAAGTGGCGCAGTCGTTTATTCGGACCTATTTTAAATAAAATATTAAATTAATTGTGTTAATCAACTAAGCAAATTAAATGTATAAAAAGTGTATTATTTCATTTTTTATTTTCTAAAAAATTCATGCAAGATTTATATTTGTAAAAACTAAAAATTCCATTAAAAATATGTATAACATAATTAAACTTAAGTTTAATATTTCAAATCATATTAAACAATAATATATTGAAATATAAATATTTCGAATGAAATTAAAAAAGTACAGTTTACACAAAAAATAATAGTTGGTATTACTAAATTTTATAAAATTTTAAAACTATAAAAAAAACTAAGAATTAAACACTAAAATAAACTAACCGTTAACAACATATTCAAATATTTTTGTAACGTCTATCAAAAAAAATATATATGTATAAATTAATATATAAAAAAAAACAAAAATCACAAGTGAGAGACTTTTAACATCATCATAAAGAAGAAAACAATAATAAAACAATACGATAAAAAAAATCGTAATGAGTTGCAGCTATTCATTCAAAAGAGCGCAGATCTGAGTGTACAACAACAACAGCACAAACAAATAACAACAAAGCAAGTTGATAAATTTTATTAATAAAGTTTAAATTATAAATACAACAAATAAAAAACTCAATATGGAATTTTCGTTAAGTATGAATGAGGTCTTAAAAGATGCTCAGAGAATTCACGAATTTAGAGGTGATAATGAATTTGCTCTCACATCTTTTCTGAGAGAAGTAGATACAGTATTCTCACTTCTACAATCACATCCTGATGCCAAAAACTACATATATCAACGAATTATTTTAAATAAGCTCCAAGGCGAAGCTCTTCATGTTGTTCGTACTTTGGGGCCAAATCCAAGTTGGGAGGAGACGAAGGAGGCTCTGATTAGTAATTTTGGAGTGAAAGAGTCATACCATCAACTTTACCAAGAAGCTTTTGCGGAGAAAAATAATGGTATTGTAAATTATTATAAAAGTTTAAGAAATATATTATGTAAAATCAATGAAAAATATGAATATGATGTAGAAAAACCAATAGAATTTAGTCCCTTATATGCCGAAAAAATAGTTTTAAAAACTTTTATTAGTAACATAGATGTTAATTTGGCCTCTGTAATTATAAATAGAAATTTAACAAAATTAAGAGATGCATACAATTTGCTCGAAAAAGAGGGTTTATTGAGAAATGTTGTTGAAAAAGAAAAATTAGATTTAAGGTTAGATAATAGAAATTCAAGACAAAGATTTGAAAATAATAGCAGTGCAAATTATAATAAACAAAATACTAACAATAGACAGAATTTTTATACTAATTCTAATAAAAATAGAAATAATTCTGATTTTAACAATAGTTTTTCAAACATGCAAAATTCGAATCAAAGTAGATATTTTAATAATAGAAATTCTCAAAATTTTCAATCTCAAAATAATAGCGGAAGATTTACACAAAATAAAAATTCTCAGATGGAGGTAGATCATATTCAGGAAGGTGAGGGACTTTATGACAATGAAGAACAAGTAAATTTTCATACAATAGCCTCCTTAAAACACTACCAATAGTTCAACTTACCATAGGGAATGATAGAATTAGGACTTTAATAGATACCGGTTCCACTACATCCCTATTAGATCAAAATAAATTATTACAATATAAAAGATTTTTATTAAAGGATCCAATATCATTTACATCTTTAAATGGGAAAACAAATATAAGTCAGGAAATTATTACTCAATTACCAAGAGAATTTTGTGAAAACGCTACAATGTCCTGGAAGTTGACAACATTTAAAGGAAAAAAATTTGATGCAATTTTAGGACAGAATATTTTAAGACCATTGGGTGCTATAGTAAATATGGAAAACGATACTCTTACAATAAATAATAACATTATAGAATTTATGAAAATGTGTCCATATGCTGAACACGAAATCCATCAATTGGAATCTTTAAATATTGACAGATTAGTTCTAGATAATCTATATAACAAATTAAATAATGAGGAAAAAACTGCTTTAGATAATATATTAGATACATACAAAGACTTAATATTTGTTGAAGGACAAGTTTTAGAAAATACAAATGTTATTAAACATAATATTAATACTACTACAGATAAACCAATTTATACTCGAATGTATCGCTATCCACATATACACGAGAAGGAGATTTGTGATCAAATAGGTGATATGTTGCGTCAGGGTATTATTACTGAAAGTAATTCACCCTACAATAGTCCTTTGTGGATAGTTCCCAAAAAACTAGACAGTTCTGGACAGAAAAAATGGAGGATAGTTATAGATTACCGAAGATTAAATGAAATCACTGTTGATGACAAATTCCCTATTCCTAATATAGAGAATATTTTGGACAAACTAGGTAGATCCCAATATTTTTTAACAATCGACTTGGCAAAAGGTTTTCACCAAATTCTTGTTGAAGAAGAAGACCGGTCGAAAACAGCATTTTCTACGCCATACGGACATTATGAGTTTGTAAGAATGCCTTTCGGGTTGAAAAATGCTCCTGCAACTTTTCAGAGACTCATTAATTATGTTCTTCGTGACTTAATGAACAAAATCTGCGTAGTCTACTTGGATGATATATTAATATTTTCCACTAGCTTTGAAGAACATATTTCTAATGTAAGAAAGGTCTTTGAAAAATTAAGGGAAGCAAATCTGAAAATTCAAATTAATAAATGCAAATTTTTTGCGAAGGAAACATTATATTTGGGACATGTTCTGACACCTGAAGGAGTCAAGCCCAATCCGGCTAAAGTCGATACTATTTTACAACTTAAACTTCCTAGTACGATAAAAGGAATTAAATCCTTTCTTAGTATAACTGGTTACTACCGTAAATTCATTCGAGATTATTCGAAAGTAGCATATCCTATGATTAAGTATTTAAAAAAGAATGTTAAGTTGAATGTTAATGACCCGAATTTTATCAATGCTTTCGAAAAATTAAAGAAAATATTAACTGAAGCCCCGGTACTTAAGTATCCAGACTTCAATAAAACATTCCAACTTGTAACAGATGCCAGTTTAAACTCAATTGGGGCTGTTTTGCAACAGAATGGACATCCTATATGTTTTGCCAGTAGGACTTTAAATGACCATGAAAAAAATTATTCAGCCACCGAGAAGGAGCTTTTGGCAATTGTGTGGGCCACAAATTATTTTCGTCCTTATTTATATGGTGTTAAATTCGAAATTCTCTCCGATCACCAGCCATTAAAATGGTTATTTGTGAAATCTCAGAGTAGAGAGTTGAATCCTAGACTTTATAGGTGGATTATAAAGCTTAGCGATTTCAATTTAACTGTGAACTATATAAAGGGAAAAGATAATCAGGTTGCTGACTTTTTAAGCCGAATAAATAATGATTCTGGAGAAATTAATCTTTTGGATGGTATTGATGACGATTCATTGTATAACAATATTGACGACGAAATGGCAACTATTCACTCTCAGGAGGAGGATATACATGATCATATTTGTATATTGGATACGATAGTGAACAGATTTAAAACTCAGATTATTTTAACGGACAATAAAACCAGAGAATTCGAAATTAAACATGGCAAAAGGAAAATTTATATAAATTCTGCAGATCTGGTAAATAATTTAAATGAAATATTAGGACGAAATATAGAAAGAGGGAAAGTCGGAATTTTCACAGAGTTAGACGATCGGAAATACAATATTTTACAGAAGAAAATTATAGAGTTATTTGAAGGAAATAATAACGTGAAATTCGTAAGATGTTCCTTTCATGCCAAGGATATGTCATCTGAGGATGAAACTTTTAATCAAATAAATCATTATCACAAAAACGAAACAGGACACACAGGAATTAATGAGAATTATGAAGGTTTGAAGAAACAAATATATTTCCCTAATTTAAAAATTTTAATTCAAAAATATGTTAATAACTGCGATGTTTGCAATAGAGTAAAATTTGATAGAAATCCTGTAAAAAATAAATTTCATCTGACTGAAACTCCAACAGATATTGGACAAATCATTCACATGGATACATACACCAATTCTAAGTCTAATTTTTTGACACTGATAGATAAATTTTCCAAATTTGCTACCGCCTATTATTTAGAAGACAGGACTAATCAGACCATTATTGAGAAACTTAGGTTGTATAAGTCACAAAAAGGTCATTTTGTTAAGCTCGTTACCGATAATGAGTTTAAAAGTGTTAATATTAAAGAATATTTACAAAACGAAAATATTGAAGCTCATTTTGTAAAACCAAACAGCCATACTGGAAATGCAGACATAGAGAGACTACATAATACAATTTGTGAAAAAATAAGGGTTTTGACAATTGAACAACGATCTATGAGTATTAAGGACAAAATGAGTAAGTCAATAGAATATTATAATAATAGTTTTCACTCTGCTATAAAAGAAAAACCCATTAATGTCGAATATGGTAACTGTGACAAAGCAAAAATACATAATATTATGATAGCAAATAAAAGAAAATATCTTATCAAAATAAATGAAAATAGGGAGTTTTATTCTGATCATCGAAATGTTGGTTACATAAAAAATTATAAAGCATTAAGACATAAAGAGCAGCCAAAATTTAGACTAAGTGAACTGGATAATATACACAGTTCAAACATTAAAAGACAGACAAAATATGACGGAGTCTTGAATCCAAACCAATATAATGGAAATTACTGAGAAAATGTATGTACCTCTTAATATTTCAATTATTTAGTTTAATTTTTAATAAACAACAACTTAATCATTCACAACATTTTAATATAATAAAAAATTATTGTTAATACCCAAATAGAAAAGAAAATTAAAATATTCATTGTTAACTAATTTAATTAAACACTTAAACATATGTTTTAAATATTATAAAAGGTAATATTTATAATTTATTTTAAGTTTTTAATTTATTTTAATTCTGTAAATATAAAACCTTATGAATTTAATACTTCAAGGACTCAGGAGTGTCCTTAATTTAACGAAGGGGCAGTTACAATATTTATTGTAACTCCTATATTTTTATACTCTTCCTTATTATCTTCTAATTCTTATTATTTTATTTCTTTTGTTACTTATTTTATTAATTACTTTTTAATCTCTCTTTATCCAAAACCATTAGTTTAAGTTTTTATTTCCCAAATCTTTCTTTCGACTTAGTTTTAAAATTCAGTCTTATTCTGACCTTTGAACAATAAATTTGAATTTGTTACATTGAAAATATAAAAATATGTGTTTCAATTAGTAATTTCATAAGTCGCGTGCATCGATTTTCATGATCTATGCCTTTTTTTGCTCATGAGTTATGTGACTTTACGCAAAAGTAATTAGTTTTGGCACTTTTTACCATTTTGGATTTTTTATGAATTTAAAAAAAAATATATTTAAATTTTTAGGCAAAAATTACTTTTTTCCCTTCATACATTCATTTTTAACTTCGAAAGTGTTGCACATATAGGAAAACGGTATAGAAACAGATTAGAGAAATTGTAATTCTTAATTTTTCTGAATTTGTTTCATCAAAATCGGACAAGTGGTTCTCGAGTTATGTTAAACTACGTTTTTGCCAAAATGTTACAACTAAGCGAAAAAACATCAAGATAAGGAAAAAATTTAAAAGGTCATAAAAAAAACTGACACATACGAACGCCAAACCCTTTGAGGGTTTTACTATACCGAACTTGTACCATCACCCTGACTTGGAATTTCTCACCCCCCAGATTGGCTGTTGTACTGTGTAATTATTCGAAATAGTTTTGTAGTTAAAATATCTCTTTGGGTGTTAATAGGTAGAATATTGGTTTCGAATAGTAGGTTGTTTATACATTAAGGCTGCATTGATGATTGTTGTTATTTTTTTAATGACTGTTTTAGGTGCGAAGCCGTAAATAAGCAAACAATAATTGATTTTTGATAAGATAAGCGCTCTAGTGATTGAGATAGGGGAATAAGTGCTGAAATTGAGTTTAAAGCTAGCAAAATATTTTATAATTTTAAGCCAGTTTGATAAAGAGGATTCTAGAAAGTCAATGTGATCTTTCCAGCTGTAACCTCTGTTTATGTGTAGACGCAGTATTACAAGGCACGCCAGCCGTATGTCCCAATGTGTATTTCTATTAAAATTCCTACATAAAATGCAACAATTAGTAATTAATTTTTATTACAAAATAATTTATACATACTTTTTGGTTTTGAAAACCACCAGGAGATTTTAAAAATTTAAACTATTTACATATAAATTTTTGCTCCAGAGCACTGCGCACAGCCAGACATTTAAGTGGCGTAATTCAGAAAAAATGGCTGTAAAAATGGCGAGTGTTTTAGAGCAACCTTACATATAGAATTTTTTGTTAAGCTTTTAACATATATTACAATCTGAAAAATTTTCATCGCAAAGAAATAAATTAATATTTGGTGATGCCAGATTGATTAAAAAATAAAATCATAGGGATTTTGGGGATAGCGCTAACACCCAGTATTCTGAGCGAGTTGACTTCAGAAATGGAAAAGTTACCAGATTGTATCGTACAATGCAATTTTTTATCCGACATATATCGGCAAATCCCACCACCAAAATTTTTTCAAATTTATCCAACTTATTTTTTTTTAATGGAACATTAGGATAATCATTAAGACAAAATATATTACCAAATCCTACCCTACCAGAGATCTCTTAATGTTATACCAAAAATCAACATTTTTTATGTGTTCATATCATTACCTAAGTGTTAACCGATTGAAGGCCATATTTTTATTGATTCAATTCTCTTCATTTTTAGTAAAATTTTTTTTTCTATTTTGGAAAGATTGAAATTAGGTATGAAATGTCAGGTCCATGTGTTGTAGCGTGCGTTTTTTTTTGAAAGTCATCCAAAATTTTAAATCAATTTAATATACCGCTTTAAGTAAATACAAAAATTAAAATTCTACAATTAAAAAAATAGCGTATTATTTTCTGTAACGTGCGTAACGATTTGAGTTTTCTCATAAATTGCATTTAAAAGTGTTTCAAATTATTCGACCCTGCCGGTTAACCGGTTAGGGCATTATTCGAAAAATTACGAAAATTGATTAATCAGTTATTCAGGTCGATTAATCTGAAAAATTGGAGATTAATCGATTAATCGTTAAATGCAAAATAAAAGTATATCTTTCACCAGTAAGAACACAAAGTGCTCAATGTATACAGTGTTTTAGAGTGCAGAAATTATTGTAGAAAATTAAAATTTACAAAGTTTGACAGAACTGGCAGGTTTGAGCTTCAAAGTAAAAGAGGTTTTCTAAATTTAAATACGCATATTCCTTCCAATTCCGTTTCCTAGTAAATTGTAACAATTTCTTTTTTGGGTTCTACTTAAGCTTTTCTATTCTTTCAAATTTTTTTTGGCAAATCAACTTTTTTCAGAACGACTGGCTGAACAACTTCTTGCCCTATATAATCTGTTTTTCTATCGGTTTTAACACCGATAATATTTGTTTGAAATTATTCCAAGAGTAACCAGATATTCCTAGAAACACTTCTGGAGCTAGTTCTACTTCTAGTTAGTTATATTGTATCTTGTCATTTAAGTTAAGGTAAACGGGTTCTGGTTCCCTGGAATTTGTTCTAAAAGAGCCTCTTTTAAAAGAATTTTATTGGCAAAATTCCTAGAGTTAAACTATTAATTTTCTATTATGACATTGAAAACAAATGCAACCTTGTCTTGAAATACATGAAAATATAATTTACATGATTAAGAATTTTTTAAGGAATTAGAACAAAAATTAAAAATAGTCTTTTATATATCCTATTTGAGTTGATTGGTTAAAAATGTAAAAATATGTATTAAGAAATGTTATTAAAAAATTAAATCAATTTTTTTGTTAAAATAAATTCAATTGTGTTTATTTTTATACTACTAGAAAAAATGTAGCGTGCGTCACGTAGCGACCGTCACAAAGGGTCCACGGCTTTTGATTGAAAACGATAAAATTTTTTGGATGGAAATAAGTTTTTTTAGAATTCTGTTATATTCATCTTACTTCTTAGGTATTAGATCTTGTGTGCTTTGTTATGCAAAATTCGCTAAAAATTACGAAAATATACCTTAACTTTCAAAGTTACTTCCATTTTTTGTAGCGTGCGTCACAAAACTTTGTGATTAATTATTTCGCAACAAATACCTGTTAAAAATTTAAGTTTTATGCCATTCGAAAGTACACTTAAATCCCACTAAACACTATGTTTAAGTTGAAGGTACCTCTTTTAAAAAACCAAGAAATTTCTATATTTTAATCCAAAAACGCGTACGAATGTAGCGTTCGTCACGCAGGATTTGCCGTATGTAAATATTTACATCTGGTTGTGGATAATTTTGCCCCAGAGGTCTTACATCAGTTATTGATATTGTCAAACAGACTGTTTAGATCTGATGATCAAATTCAGATCATCAGCGTAAGCTGAGAGACCTATTTCCTTATTTATGGATATCAAGACATATATTTTATTATATGCTATGAAAAACAAAATTACGCATAACAGGGATCCCTGTGGGATACTGTTGTAGAAGGGAGAAGTGGAGGAGAATTAGTTGGCGATTCGTACACTTATTTTTTTTTTCGGATATGAAGTTGAAGATATACCCAGCAAAAAAAATGGTAGTCATTCTGTGACTATAACTTCTTTCATTGCTTCCTAAACTTCAGTTAACATTCTTTTGTGATTTTTTGATGTTATTCTAAAGGACTTCCAAAAGAATTCATATGTTCATATTTCAAATGTAGTGATTTGGATATAAACCCCATGTATATCTTAAAAAATCACTCTTTATTACTTATAGTATATCGTATATTTTTTTAATCTAAAGCATTTATTCAAATTGAGAAAATAGTTCTGATGACCTTTTTAATTTTTTTATTAAATCATTTTTTATATTTTAGTTTAAAATTTCAGGAGTGTTAGAATTTTTGTAGTTTTGCAATTTTTAATAAACGTTTTGAAAAATCAAGTAAAACAGATTTTTTTTAACATTAAATTGGAACTAGCTGGCTTGTCATTTGCATTTTTTCAGCCTTAAATATTTATGACGACGCAATCTGTGCATTTTTCAAAAATATTTAAAAATTCCATTTAATAAAAAATTAGAGTTTACTATTCGTTAGTATCATTTAAAATTTATGATCTTGAGCCTGATGAAATTAAAAATATGTAATTAAATCAGACAGATCAAATAATATACAAAATTTACATACAAAAACATAGGGCACGATGTAATTTATAATCTAATATTATAAACAACACTCAAATATGTTGTGAAAGGAAAAATATTAGTATAGCAGATTCTCAATTCGTTCCCAGAAATGGAAACATTAACATTTCGAATGGCAACCCTGTCAATTTGTGCTTCGAAAATCTAGGATGGTTGCCAAAGGGTATTTCTATAAATAGATGGAAAAAGCTCATTTGTACGGGTAATCATTCACTAACTGAAAAATGTAATTTCACATAGTCATTTTCCTTAGAGTGTGTGATGCCTGTTTAAAAAAAAAAAAAATGAGTTATTTGTGTTGGGTGGTTCAAAAGGAGGCTGAAGATGACCTAGGGGTCAATTCTCGTTCTGTGAAAATGTGAAGTGAAAAAAACTTTTCATTTTCGTTTTCATAAGCACTTTTCACTCGAACTTTTCACAAATACATAAATTGCGATTCTCGTATGTATTATGAAAAAAATGTTTCATTCGCACTGTACCCATGAAACTTTTGTAACTGTGTTATCCAAAATTTAAAGCAAATGTCAAAACAGAGAAAAACGTAAACAAATGTGAATTAAGTTCGTAAAATTTATTTTAAATAATTATATAAAAATGTCTGGATTAATTGTATTATTGGAAATTACTCAAAGAATTCCCGATGAACAAAGGTAAGACAATGATGTTACAAGCATTTCATTGCAGAAAATAATTTAATAATTTATAGGAATTTTTTGAGAGTGCTGAGACGCATACTTCGTGATGACCACAATCCATTCGAGATGACAACCGAGAAGCACTTCATGGATTTATATCGGCTTACTTTAAGTGAACTATATTTGGTGCGCGTATGAAGTCTAATATTACTTAAAGAAAAAAACATTTCATAAAGAATATAAATAAACTATAAATAAATATGCCATACTTTTTCCATTTTTCAATGTCCTTTTGGGTCCCACTAAAACTGTTAAGACTCGCCGCTAATTCGTTACACTTTTCGTCTCTAAATTTGGCACCATCTGCAGTTACAAATCTGTAAATATTGGATTAATAAAAGTGTGATTATGGTTATTAAGCTACTTACTTATCGTTTGCAATGTCCACATGCTTTTCTTAATAATTAATTAAATACTCCTTTTGGCTTTCGCTGGCACGCTTTCCTCTTACAATCTTCTCCATGTTTATTTCACTAATAAATAGTCTGCGTAAACAATTTTTTCATATGAAAATATTTTGACATTTGATTGCACTGTTACACAAAACACGAATCGCCAGTGCTGTGCAATCGTGAAAAAATCTTGTTTCGTTCCACTTTTTTTTTTCATATGAAAACGTTTTGATATTTCTTTACATTTTTTCACAGAACGCGAATCAAAAGTACTATGAAACCGTGAAAAAGCTTTTCATTTCATTGTTTCACAAAACGAGAATTGACCCTCTGGTCGCTCGGGTCGAAAGTGTGCACTCCCTCTAGCGCTGATCCTTAAATTTTTTTCCATTTAATAAAAAATTAGTGTTTACTATTCGTTAGTATTTGTGCTTCGAAAATCGAAGATGGTTGCCAAAGGGTATTTCTATAAATAGATGGAAAAACCTCATTTGTACGGGTAATCATTCACTAACTGAAAAATGTAATTTCACATAGTCATATTCCTTAGAGTGTGTGATATAAATGCCTGTTCAAAAAAAATGAGTTATTTGTGTTGGGTGGTTCAAAAGGAGGCAGATGACCTGGTCGCTCGCGTCGAAAGTGTGCACTCCCTCTAGCGCTGATCCTTAAATTTTTTTCCATTTAATAAAAAATTAGTGTTTACTATTCGTTAGCATCATTAAAAAATTATGATCTTGAGCCTGATAAAATTAAAAATATATAATTGTCTTAAAATGTTTCAAAATTGTACAACCAGTTTTTAAATTATTCAAAAATATTTTAAAATTTGTCCAAAAATTCATTAAAATTTTTGAAAAATGTTTCAAAGTTGCCCAAAAATACTTTTTTAGTAATGCAGAATTATTTATTTGTTCAAATAAAGAGTATTTATTATATGTATATCAATGCATAAATTTCTCTTCTTTAAACTTATTTTTCTGCATTCTTATGAATTCAATTTTCATCAAAGCTTAAATATTACAAAGTATATGAACATTTTCCACTCAGAATATCTAATCATTGTATTATCATTGCTTCCTTAGAGTAAAGTATGAGTAATGCTAGTAGCTACATTTGAATACTTCCATCCTATGACACGCCAATGTTAAATTCATCGATGAAACCATCAGAAAAGAAGTGATATTTTTGCCAAATAGTAACGATTTTATTGCTTCTTTGGCAGCTTCATTTTTGCTGGGTAGTTTATTTTTTTTGGACTTATTCCAGAATTGAATGCATACCTATTCAATCGAACGCTTGCGAGAGGGCATTGACAATTTCATAATCTACATATAATAAACTATCAATAGTTGACTTTCCCCATTTAAGCCAAAGTGATAGTTATTTTGTTGTTGGTGCGTTGTAACAAAATACTATAACCTGTTAGCTATAATCCGATCTAAAACTTCCCAGCAAAAATGAAGCTGCCAAAGAAGCAATAAAAGCATCACTACTATGGCAAAGGCATCACTTCTTTTCTAATGGTTTCATCGATGAATTTAACATTAGCGTGTCATAGGATGGAAGTATTCAAATGTAGCTACTAGCATTAATCATACTTTACTCTGAGGAAGCAATGATAATACAATGATTAGGTATTCTGATGCATGAGTGGAAAATCTTCCTATACTTTGTAGTATTTATCCTTTGATGAAAATTTAATTCATAAGAATGCAGAAAAATAAGTTTATAGAAGCGAAATTTATGCACTGATATACAAATACTCTTTATTAAAACAAATAAATAATTCTGCATTAGTGAAAAAGCATTTTTTAAACATTTTTCAAAAATTTTAATGAGTTTTTAGACAAATTTTAAAATATTTTTGGATAATTTAAAAACTGGTGGTACAATTTGGAAACATTTTTAGACAATTTTAAAATATTTTTGAACAATTTTAAATAATTTTTGCACAATTGTAAAACATTTTTGGGCAATTTGAAATAATTTTTACACAATTTTAAAATTATTTTGATAAATTCTGAATTAAAACTGGAAATGGTGTAGTGTTAAATAATAAACATAATGCAAAAATGCACAGATTGCGTCGTCATAAATATTTAAGGCTGAAAAAATTCAAATGACAGGCCAGCTAGTTTCAATTAAAGGTTAAAAAAGTCTGTTTTTCTTGATATTTCAAAACTTTTATAAAAATTGCAAAACTGCAATTCTAACCCTTATGAAATTTTAAACTAAAATATAAAAAATGATTTTAAAAAAAAATTAAAAAATTTCATCAGAACTATTTTTTCAATTTGAATAAATGCTTTAGATTCAAAAAATAAACGATATACTATAGAAGTAATGAAGAGTGATATTTTAAGATATGCATCGGGTTTATATCCAGATCACTGAATTTGAAATATGAACACATGAATGCTTTTGGAAGTGCCTTAGAATAACACCAAAAAATCATAAAAGAATGTCAGCTGAAGTTTAGGAAGCAATGAAAGAAGTTATAGTCACAGAATGACTACCATTCTTTTTGCTGGGTTTAGAAATACAGAGGTTAAGTGAAATGGGTCGGTAAGATTTAATCATGGCTTTGCCCTTCTTTTCGTTTGAGCTATTGAAGAGTACAGACGTGTTTATTTTAACTTCCCTACTAAATATATAGTACTAATAGGTAAACTTTTGTAACAAAATTTGTTTAGTAATAGGTCATGAACGTAACAGGAAAAAAATAATGCATTAGTGTAAGTCGCTCTCCGAACAAAGTGCTGAGAATGAGCACAAACAGGAATGCCTACCTTGTTGTGACCTCTTCCTTAGACAATAAAAACAAAAACATATTCGATGCTGTTTGCAATAAGCATTATTTATCTGTAAAACCAAATAGTGTTACATCATACAGCAGTGAGTCTGACTTAAGCAAGTGTAGTCTACAAAATTCAAGTGTAATGAGAAATAAACAATCCAATTTGTCTATAGTAGACAAAAGTGAAATAATTGAATTTTCAGTACCAAAAAAAGACACCAAAAATACCGCTGCAATTCCAAAATAAAAAAATCAAGTGTTCAATCTAGTGAAAAAGTTCTAACGGGTATGGATCGATACGTGACGATAACCAAACGTGAATCAAGCCAGCGGTCTCCAACATTGGAACCAAATGCAAAACAACAAAAAAACGACGCTGTAATGCAAAAACACAATTGTGAATATGCTGACACAACTGGTGGGTAAGGACACCTTTCATGTTGCTTCTCTGCGAAAAGGTAATGTAAGTGAAACCAAAATACAGCTACACAATGAAAATAACTATCGCAAAGTAGTTAGAAGTTTTGATAAGCAAAAAAAAAAAATTATTATACTTATCAACTAAAAAGTGCAAATGGTTTGAATGTAGTTATAAAGGACATTGAAAGCTCTGTACCTACTGAAGAAATAAAAGATGCTCTTCAGATTGAAAAATATGAGGTGAAGTCTATCCACAATATTATAAACAAAAACAAAATTCAACAACCAATGTTTAAGGTTGAGATTTCATTTAACTCGTCACAACTTAAACAGAAGAGCCAAACTCACCCAATTTATGGTTTAAGATACCTTCTCAATCGTAGAATCACAGTCGAGGAGCCCATCAAACGCTCTGGTCCAGTCCAATGTCAAAATTGCCAAGAATTTGGTCATACAAGAACGTATTGTAAGTTACCACCGGTCTGCTCAAAATGTGGAGACATTCACAAAAGCTTAGAATGCTCTCAGCCAGAAATGCTCTCAGCTAAAAAATGTAGTAACTATGGCCAAAACCATTCAGCAAACTACCGTGGTTGCCCAGAATACCAACGCATCAAGGAGATAACAAAGGCAAAGAGGCTTGGGAATACTCAAACCCAAAATTTTAATTTTCCAAGCATTCTCAAATCAACTGGCTTTCAGAACAGTGCTGAGCAAAATTTTCTTCAGCTCTCATATGCTCAGTCGTTAAAAGAAACCCAAATTCCACAGCAAAAAAACAAAAATAATACAACATTGTCATATGCTAGTATATTGAAGGAACCCATACCTATCACTAATAATATCCAATCCCAAGGTTCCATAGAAACCTTAATACAGTCTATAAACACCTTTATGGCAAATTTGCAAAAGATGATTTAACAGTTAATGCAGAATTCTACTTAACTAAAAAAAAATTAAAAAATTATGGCTTTTTTAAAAATTTTTTTTGGAACTGCAACGGCTTAAGCCAACACAAAACCGAAGTATACAACTTTATACAAAATAATAATTTTTTTTAACGTTTATTTTACAAGAAATTTCTTATAATGTAGACCATAAATAAACAAATAGTAGTTAATATAACATAGTATACACTGTCCCGTGTTCGAGCACTCTAGTATATTTGCAATCAGAAAATCTAAGTTCTTTTTAGGAATATTGAAAAATTAACTTACAGATATTTAAAAACATTTGTATAATATATTTGCAATTTTTAATGTGGGAAAAACAATTGAAAAAACCACTTTAGTATTTAGATAATTAAAATGGAAAAAAGTTAAGAGGTAAAAGAAAAATTTTAGCTACCAAATCGGTCTAGCCACCAGTAGAGGGTTGTGTCATATCTTTTATTTGCATCTGTAATTTGTCTGCAGTTTATTGCCTTGGCATTGGCTCGCCTATAAATATGGTATAATACCGGAATTCCCATATTATTTTGAATATATCCCTGTTTATCTAGGTATAAAAATGCTTCCGGTGGCACATACCCATTTTTTCGAGTTACCTCGATATATTCTTCACTGACGTTGTAGGGGGCCATAACAAGGTTATTTAATTTCAAAAGTTTTTAGAATATGGTTTCTTTTTAGATGAATGATGAAATTATCTATTCTACTTATTTTTGAAGCATTATATAGCCTCTTGTTAGAAACGTATTTTTTAAATTCACTATCAGGTGACCTGAAGAGTGAAGTGCATGCTCTAAGGCATTTCCGTTCGAAAACTCTAATTGTTTCCATATATGATGTACCAAATTTGACAGCCATATGTTAATATTGGTCTAATTAAGGATTGGCATAGGATTAGTTTAACCGAAGGGTTTATATATTTAGAATAAAATATTCTTCTGTACATAAAAAAACCTTTTCTTGGCTTTGTTATTTGTAAATCTACGTGTTTGTTGTAATACAGAAATTTATCAAGATAAATTCATAAATATTTTACCATTAGTTTACTCAAAATATTAACGTTAGACGCGAGTTTCAACCTCAGATTCTTTCCAGTGCTTTCTTATATTATAATTGCACTTTCCAACAGGTGGGCGGAATAAAGTAGTCTCGCATTTGTCAATATTTATTTTCATTTTCCAGTCATTGGCATATTTTTCTACTATTTGAAACAAGTCTTGTAACTTTCCATTAATTTTCCAAATTGTATCATCAGAGTGAAAAATTATAATATAATCGGCAAAAGCAACAATGTTATTTTTGACTTGTTTCAGCAGATCTAAAATATATAAATTGAAAAGAATTGGAGCGTTTACTGTTCCTTGTTGCAGGCCATTTACAATGGTGAATTTTCTCCTACTTATTTGGCTCTTATTGGATATAAGAAAATTTTTGTTACTAAGCATATTGTATATTAAAATAACCTGATGAAAAGGCATTCTAAATTTTGTAAGTTTATATATTAATCCTGGAATCCATATATTGTCAAAAGCTTTTTCAAAATCCATGAGACAAGCGCCTGTACACAAGGATTTATTCCAATTCCAATTAATATTTGACACTAGATAATGAGCCGCATGCACAGTGGAATGCTGAAATTTAAAGCTGAACTGCAGATCATCAATTAGATTATTATTTTCGCAGAATTTAACTAAATTATTGTATATACACATTTCGAATACCTTACTGATGTTTGGAAGCATACTTATTGTTCGAAGATTCTTAAGATTGCTAGTATCTTTATTTTTCTTTGATAAAATTACCATTAATGCTGTTTTCCAGGCATGGGGAAAGTATGAGTTGTTTAACATGTTGTTAAATAGTGTACAGTATTCGAATATTATTTCGTTTGGGACGTTCTTAAGTATAATATTACAGATATTATGTCTGCCAGAAGAAATTTTTTTCCGTAGATTGTTAAATATATACAGGATTGAGTCCCTGGATATAAAGTACTGTTCTTCTAAATCATTTGCCTTTCTGCTTGAACTAAATGTAGTAATCGTTGAGTTATTTCTTTCATACTCATTTTTTTCCTATCAACGTCTATGTGAGTATTATTATCAGCTTCAATCTCTTTATGAGAATGAACTGATTCAAAGTAAGTTCCAATTGAATTAAGAATTTCATCATGATCCTTAATTATGAGTTTGTTACTAAAGAGCTTATGCAGTTCATTCTTAGAAGTGTTGTTGTTGTTGCCAGAAGGATAGTAAACCGATGTAATAAATAAAATTTTATTTGCTAATAGTGGAATTTTAATTATGCATGTTTCTAGATTTTTTAGTGAATTATTAAAAGTACTGTAGAAATTCTTGTATTTAATATCATTTCTGATTAATATTGCCGTTCCCCCACCTCTTTGGGCGTTCACTCTATCATTTCTGATAAAATTATAGTCTTTAAAGTTTAATTTCGTTTCATTTAATAGAACTAAGTCAGGGTTATGTAAATTAATAAACTGAGTCAAATCGTATAAAATAGCTATGGTCTTTTTCGGTCTTATGTACGAGGTTTTTATGCCGTGTATCGTAATGTGTTAAAATTTCGCAAAAATATTCTAGACGTAGTTCTAACTAACTAAAAACTGAGAAATATTTTTTAATTTCTGGAACAAACATATTCCGAAACTGTCTCTTGAATTCAGAAAGTTCTTTACTTTTCATACATTTGTATGAAATAGCCACGGTCTTTTTCAGTCCCATGTACGGCGTTTTATTTTTTGCCGTGGATCATAATGAATTTAAATTTTGCAGAAATGATCTAGACGTTCTGACTTAAACCTGAGAAATATTTTTCAACTTGTGGAACAAAAATATTCCGAAACCGGCTCTTGATGACAAAAAGTCCTTTACTCTTCATACATATGTATGAAATAGACACGGTCTTTTTCGGTCCCATGTACGTCGTTTTTACAAGAACCCTTGAAACCAGGATGAACAAACTACCAAATGTTTAGCCGCCCATGATGCCATGATGCCACGAAGCCATGATGCCAAATGATGCGACTACAAAAATTCTTAGCCGATTTTCAGAAAAACTTAGTAGCTAGCAAGGGTTTTAACTATTCAAACATGTATGTATTCACATCAAAATCACTGAACTTGCGCTACAACCCTTTCTAGACGCTAAGTTTTTCTGAAAATCGGCTAAGAATGTTGTGGTCTCGGCTAAGAATTTTTGTAGTCGCATCACTTGGCATCATGGCATCATGGGTGGCTAAAAATTTTGTAGTTTGTTCATCCTGGTTTCAAGGGTCCTTGGTTTTTATGCCATGGATCATAATGAATTGAAATTTTGCAGAAATTATCTAGACGTAGTTCTCACCTTAAAGTGAGAAATTTTTTTAAACTTGTGGAACAAAAATACTCAGAAACTGCCTCTTGAATTCAGATAGCTCCTTATTTTTCATACATTTGTATGAAATAGCTACGGTCTTTTTTGTTGACCTGCTTCGTAATGCGTAAACATTTTGTGAAAAATTATGTACATAATTGTGAGATCAATTTGTAATTTTTTTTCAATTTTGAAACAAAAATATTTCCAAAATAACTCTTTTATCAAGGAAACGTTTTAATTTAAATTGCAGATTTAAATTTAAATTGAACATGAACAAGATAGTGCAGAACGGGTGAAAACTGCACTGTGGGTATTAACACACTCATAAATCAAATTAACATGTAAAACAACAACTAATTTGCCTTATAAGTCTGTTATAAGATTCAACTTAGTGTCTATGCATATGGCTGTAGGAATACAAAATAAAAGTCTTTTCTCAAATTTATTTTTTTAAATTCGCGAATACAAACTTTAAAATGAACGAAAAAGATTAAATAGTATTTGCGAGCAGAATTTTTTTCTACCCTGTAAAAAAGATAATAAAACTTTCTAAATGTTTCTGCTTAATATTTTACATCAACAATCCACTTTTTCCATATTAACCAGTTATGTTATAATTTATTTTTTCATTTGCTGATGTAACAGCTAATAATAGAGGAATATTTTTAGCAAACCAAATGCGTGTTCTTAAAATATATAAATATCTTTAACAAAATATAGCAAAAATATAAAAAGTATTAAAAATAAATATAAAAAATATGTTATAACAATAATGCAATAGTGCAGTGAACTTAAATTTTACGTTGAATTTAAAGAAAGTTTTGTTTTTTCTTATTTTTATAGTTGAAAGTGCTAAAATTTGAAAATGAATTCCAAAATTAAATATTAAGTTAATTAACTATTTTTTTTTAAATAACACTAAGGACAATGCCAAAAAAAAAAACAATTGTCAATTTAAATAATATTTTAAGTTAATACTTTTTTTACAAAAAATGTTGGATTAAAGACTAGAATAAATAAATAAATAAATAAATAAATAAATAAATAAATAAATAAATAAATAAATAAATAAATAAATAAATAAGTAAATAAATAAATAAATAAGTAAGTAAGTAAATAAATAAATAAATACGTCTTTTCGTTTCAAATTCCAAACAAACTTTAATATAATAAAAACAAGAATAAAATAAAAAAAACTATTTTACAGTATTTATTGTTCTGGTGAATTTTATTTTTAAAATTGGCGATAAAAATTTATTTTACATTCCTCATACAATAAGGGCCACCTTAATATAACATGCATACAATTTAAATCCTTAAATGTCCTTTTTTAAAGGATATTTTTTGATTTTCTCGAAAAAAGTGTCAAATTGACCCATAAAGAGACCAGTTAGAGGGTTAAGATCTTCCACAAAAATAATCCTCATACAATTCCACAATACAACTCTGACCATAAGAATTCTCTCAGACATTAACTTACAGCATTTTTTTCATATAGTATAATGCTCCCTTCGACCAAAAAATGAAAACTTTGACCCACTGTAAAAAAAACTCAGACGTGCTGGACCATAAGTTTGTTCTACAAAAATGATCTACTCAACATACCCTTATAGAATTATGGGGTTGCTATTCTGTTCCATTCAAAAAGTCTTAATTTGTTGGACAGTGTAATTAATAAATGCATATTTATTGACACAATTAAATTTCCGAATAAAATATCCAATAGACAAAATATCAATATTTTAGCAATTAAGCATATTTTTTCTTAAATTATAAGTTATATATACAATAAAATTATAGTTTGGAATCAGTTAAGACATTTAATTCAATAAAGGCGAAAGCCACAATAAAATAAAATAAAAACCAAAACGAGTTTTTATTTTTTTTTAAACAAAGGTAATAATACCTAACAAAACTGGCGACGAGGATACGATAAAGGCTATACCTTTTCTTGGTATAAATAAAAGAAAGTGATTTCGTTGAAAAATAAATTTTTTTTTTATTAAAATTACATAAAAAAAATCCTTAGCAAAAGCATAATAATCTGAGGACAATTGCTTTAAACCAAAAAGTGTATCAAAATCAAACGAAATAAATTTAACTTTTTGTGAACATTTAAAATCATAATAAAATTTAAAATCATAATAATCTGAAGACAATTGTCTAATAAAAACAAAGATTTAAAACCAAAAAGTGTATCAAAAAAAAAAAAAACAAACGAAGTAAATTTATCTTTTTGTGAACATCTAAAATCATAATAAAAATAAAAATTTTATAATAATCTGAAGACAATTGTACTATAAAAAACAAAAATTTAAAACAAAAAAAGGTGTATATTAGACCGGTCGTTAAAAATAAATTTTGAAGTGCCGGGCAGATTCTGTTTCCTTTTGGTCTAAAACCATTAAATTTAAAATTTGGGGCTGATCGGATAATATTTAGTGGCCGCGCCCATCAACCAAAAATTTAAATACATGAAATATATGGAAAAAATTTATATTTACCCAATATTCTTCAAATTAAGTGCACAAAAGAGAATATTTTCTACAAAATCTAGTTGATTACGATTAGCAATGAAATTATCTTTCTAATAAGTCATCAATTTCCAAAATTGGTTAATAAGAAAGTTGACATAATTATTTATTTTAAACACTTATGAAAAGGCTATATGTATCGTTTTGAAATATTTCTCTTGCAGTTGCAAAGCAAAACAAAAAAGTACCGTTGCGAATAGCTCAGTACACAAAATATATGTATTTTGAGTCTTTATTCTATATTTTCTTTCAGTCTTGATGCGTGTCAGATATTGTTTAAGGAAAAAGTGCAAATAATTATAAAAAAGAAACGGTAAAAGAATTAAAAGAATTTAATATTGTGTAAATTTGTGTATCGTGTGAATTTCAAAGAGGTAAGTTAGTTTACATGTTTTTCGTGTGAAAATATAAACAAAATATTAATACATAATTTGTTAGCACGACACTAATTGGAAATTTCATAAGGCGGATTTGCCAACAACATCTTCTTCAATTACTACTCGAAGTTCAGTGGATTCCAATATTATTCTTATTGGCCGAATATTACACCAAATATTGGGAGCTAAATTACCCTCAAATCGTCAAGTTTTGCAAGTATTCTTTTATAATATGCGAATCGCAAAATTTTCATCCAAAGAGAGTGCAAAGTTATCTGTAAATATGGCATCGGTGTTTTGGCAACAAGCTAGAATACCAATACGTGAAGAACACAAATGTTGTGAAAAACTAACTAAAATTTATGATGAATGGAACCGTGTTAGGAAAACTTCTTCGAAAGGAAAACCACACAGTAAACAAGGAGAATTTGTTGGAAAATTGGATGATCTCTTCGACATTGCCCATGCAAATGCTTTGCAAATGATTCCTGTCGAAGAAGACAGACAGTTTTTATTAAAACAAAGAGAGAAGGGACGTCCGGGTTGCATGGCTGGTGTCGATCTTAAAATGTACGCTCAAGAAAAACGTTCAATTGAGCGAAAAGATAAAGAGGTAGCGCGAAAGAGGAGACACTCAGAACTGTTAAAGCAAAGTATTGGTAGATACATACATGATTTTGTGTTTTTTTTTTAATTTAATAATACTTTTTTGATTCGGCATAAGTGATAGCAGGGGAAGATAATGATGATATGGATGATGATGATGATGATGAGGTATTAGATCCCACAATGGACTTTGCTACTGATGACCAAGTCAATAGTGGTAAAGAAAACGTAAAAAAAGAGGCCGAACCCAATGGATCACGCCACGTCTTTCCGCTGCATTAGATGATGCTAAAGTATCGAGTGGAAAAGCCGTACATATTTTGATAGCTACAGCAGAAGCTTTGAAAGTGGATGTTAGTGAACTAGTTATCAATAGAACATCTATTCATGAAATGCGAAAGAAACATCGACAAATGGAAGAAGAGAACATTCGAACTGATTTTCAAGAAAATGTAACTTTTTATTTTAATTTATATTCTTATGATTTATATGTAATTTGTAATTATCTCGATAATTTATTCATTTTCTTCATTGTTTTTCATCCATTTGGTTTCTTTCTATATATAAGCAATGCTCGATCGTTGGTGGTTCACTGGGATGGCAAACTAATGGAATTCTCGTCAGTTATGATGGTACGTCAAAATTTCTCAGTGCTACCGCTGTAGAACCGTCTACGGGAGAAAACATTGCAACTGCTGTTCGTGACGCATTGGTCAGTTGGAACATTATTGATTGAGTTGGCGCCATGAGCTTTGATACAACTTCCTCCAATACCGGATCAAAAAGCGGTGCAACTGTTTTCATACAAAATTTTTTAGAACGGAAATTGATTCAGCTCCCATGCCGCCACCACATGTATGAAATTGTTTTGAAAAGTGTATTTGAAGTAAAATATTCCGCAACAAGTGCACCCGAAGTACCCATTTTCAACAGATTCGCTGCGGTTTGGGATAACCTTGATCACGAGTTGTACAAATGTGGTCTAGATGATGAAATTGTCCGCTCTAAAATAAGTAACGAAGAATCTGAAGCTCTAAAAATATTCTGCAATAATCAGCTGCAGCAAATGCAAATCCGTGCAGATTATAAAGAATTTCTTCAACTTACCTTGACATTTCTTGGAGAAGATGGTATGAATTTTTTCACATGCAGTTCAACATCACATGCAAGGTTCATGGGAAAAGGATTGTATTGCTTGAAAATATTTCTTTTTAGAGTGCAGTTTCGCTTAACAGCAGCAGAATTCAAAGCTTTGCGAGAAATTTGTATTTTTCTTGTGAAGATTTACATAAAAAACTGGTACGGATGCCCAAACGCCATCCAAGCTCCAAGCCAGGATCTTCAATTTATAAAAAATGCCATCGCCTACGCAGAAATTGATAAAGAAGTATCTGACACAATTTTGTCGAAATTTAAAGCACATTTGTGGTACTTAACACCGGAAACTACAGCCTTAGCATTCTTTGACCCTAATGTTTCACTAGAAGAAAAGCGTGAAATGGTGAATTGTCTACAATCAATAGAACCCAATGTAAAGCTATTGGAAGGGCGAAGAATTGCGGACCCAAAAGTGCTCCACCTCACCTCATTGAGAGATTTTGTCTCTTATAAAACTAAATATTTCTTTTCGGCATTCAACTTATCTGCGGCCTTTTTGCAATGCGATCCATCAACATGGGTAGAAAACGAAGACTTTCAAGCAGCATTGGATTTTAGTCGGCAGTTATTTGTTGTCAATGATAATGCAGAACGCGGTGTGAAATTTATGAAAGATTATAACCGCATTCTAACGAAGAATGAAGAACAAAAACAATTGGTCTTTCAGTTTGTTGAAGCATATAGGACAAAATTTCTGACTCATAACAAGTCTACACTCAACTCAGAAATAAGTTTAATCTCTTAATTATTGCTGTTTTCTTCCCTTGCCTTTTATATATTATGTTAATTAAGTAAATATAAATTTTTTCCATATATTTCATGTATTTAAATTTTTGGTTGATGGGCGCGGCCACTAAATATTATCCGATCAGCCCCAAATTTTAAATTTAATGGTTTTAGACCAAAAGGACATAAAATCTGCCCGGCACTTCAAAATCAGACACTTTTTTGGAAAATAACGACCGGTTTAGTGTATATGAAATAAAAAATACAACGAAACAATACAAATCAACTATTTAACAACAACCACGGAAAAGCGTAAATGTTAATCAACAAAAAGAGGTAAACAACAAGACGAAATAAAGCAGCACCAAATCAACTATCTAACAACAACTACAGGAAAAACGTAAACATTAATGTAAGTTATTTTTTGAGAAAATAATAATTATTCCTTTTTGATTAATTTAAATTTGAATGTGCGTGCGAACAGTTTTTCTGAAATTTCTATGCGAATTGTTTTGATTTTCCTTATTTCCCAAAGTGCGAATGAACAGTTTTATTTTATACGAAAATTCCTTTGAGAATTATTTCGATTTTCCATTCCCCAATTAGAACACAAAGTAAGAAAACATAATGGCAAACCCCCCACAAATTCACATAGATCCAATTAAGTATTTAAATAGCTTTCCTCAATTTGGTGGAAACATTAACGACCTTCCAACCTTTACAAAATTAGTGGATAGGATATATCCTATCCTGGCCTCTTATGACGAATTATCACAATTACTATTTTCCGATATAATTAAAAGCAGAATAATTGGCAAAGCGAAAGAAGTGTTAGAAATAAACACGCAGGTACAATAATGGGAGGACATAAAACGTACCTTGAATAATAACTTTGGCGAAAGAAAGAGCTGCGATCAACTCTATGATGAAATGATATCTGTAACGTTCCAAACAAACACAATAGATTTCTATAATGATCTCAAATATAAATTGAGACGTTTGAATAACCAGAGATCAGCACTTCATATTTTTAATTATTTATTTATGAAAACAATTTTAGCATGTAGAAACCCAACATCGTTGGAAAGTGCCATGGATATTCTGTACGAAAACGGTTACGACAAAATGGGCAAAGATAATCGAATACACCCAGGACGTGCCAAACAAGCCGAAGATAACCAGAAGTACGAAAACAATCCACAACCAAGTACATCAAAGAATAAGGAACAAAATCACAGACAACCCCCACAAAATTTTTACAAAAATAATACCCAAGAACAAAATTGGCAAAATAAACCAAACTATCAGCAACAACAAGTAGAGCCAATGGACGTCAACAACGTTGAAAATTTTCCGCAAACAGCCTCCACGGAGAACTACCATATATAGTTATAAAAAGTAAATTAGGATCCCTTAAATTTATAATAGATACCGGGGCAACTCATGCTATCATAAACCCTGGAATCTGTCACCCAAAATGGAAAATAAATTTTAACCCTATTAATTTAAAAACACTCCAACACATTGTAAGAATAGAAGAAAAATTATCTGTTCCACTCTTCGAAGAAATGGGCGATACCAATAATAGAATCGAATTTTTAGTTTGTAAATTTCACACCAAGTACGATGGTCTGATCGGAAACAATATTCTGAAAAGACTTAAAGCAATTGTAAACATAAAAGACGAACTCTTACAGATCGGGGATAAACAGATCCCAATGAAGTTCACTATTGAAGATAAGGAATATTTCTTTGAAAAAGATGGTATATACAATATAGAATTAAAAGTTAATCAAGAAAATGGATTAATATATACTCCTAAAACACTATTAGATAATGAAAATATCGAAATCATTGAGGGAGTGTACGAAGCAGAAAATTTTAAGATAAGCGCTTTCGTAAACTTCAGTGGTAATACACCAAAAAGAATTAAATTTGAAACCCAAAAAACAGATGTTGTAACCAACGAAAATTTTTATGTTCGTACTATAGGAAACGAAGACCCAAAAATCCCCCTTTCAGATCATATACGAACGAATCACTTAAATAATGAAGAAAAGGGAAAACTCCTACAAATTATAAAAACCTTCAGGAAGATATTTTATACCGAAGATAGTGATTTAACATTTACTAATGCTATCAAACACGAGATAAGAACAGTAAATAACATCTAAATTACAGAAATGTTAGATAAGAAGATAATCAGAAATAGCCATTCCCCATATTCTGCCCCTGTTTGGATTGTACCGAAAAAAATGGACGCAAGCGGTAACAAAAAATGGAGATTAATGGTCGATTACCAAAAACTAAATGAGGTAATTATTTATGATAAGTATCCCATTCCAAATATAGACGAAATTCTAGAAAAATTGGGAAGATGTCAATATTTCACGACCCTAGATCTCGCGAAAGGGTTCCATCAAATAGAAATACATGAGAAGGATATACCAAAAATAGCTTTTAGCGTAGAAGGCGGACATTACGAATTCCTTCGTATGCCATTTGGGCTGAAAACAGCTCCTGCTACGTTCCAGAGACTGATGAATAATGTCCTAGGAGATTTCATCAATAAGATTTGCCTAGTATACTTAGATGACATCATTATATTCTCTACCTCATTACAGGAACATTTGGAATCTTTAACGAAAATATTTCTTAAGGACTTGAATCTGAAAATACAACTCGACAAAAGCGAATTTTTGAAAAGAGAAACGAATTTTCTCGGACATATTGTAACTCAAGATGGCATCAAACCAAACCCGGATAAAATAATATGTGTAGAAAAATTTCCGCTTCCTGCTACACCAAGAGAAATAAAACAATTTCTGGGTCTAGCAGGTTACTATAGGAAGTTTATAAAAGATTATTCCAAAATTTCCAGACCAATGACCAAGTATCTGAAAAAGGATACTAATATTGATCTGACCGATCCCGAATATAAGGAAAGTTTCAGAATGTTGAAAATATTATTAGTTAACTCTCCCGTCCTAGCGTACCCGAATTTCAATGAAAAATTTACTTTGCAGACCGATGCAAGTAATTTTGCAATAGGAGCAGTAGTTTCCCAGAAGGGACATCCTATTTGTTATGCGAGTCGAACGCTGAATGATCACGAACAAAATTATAGTAAAATTGAAAAAGAATTACTAGCAATAGTATGGTCTACACAACAACTACGACCGTACCTTTTTGGCTGACGTTTCATAATCGAAACCGACCACAGGCCACTTACCTGGCTATTCTCCATAAAAGAACCCAATTCAAAATTAGTGAGATGGAGATTACGGCTACAGGAATACGACTACGAAATAAAATATAAGAAAGGAATTTTAAACGGAAATGCTGACGCCCTTTCCAGAGTAGAAATACATTTAAACAATGAAGAGAACTCCACAACGCCGATTAATAATAACATAATCGTGGAAACAACCAATCCTTTGAATTTTTATCGAAGACAAATCATTGTCAGTAAAACAAACTCTGGTTCAATAAAAATAAAAAATGAGAAAATCTTCAAAAACAAAAGGAAAACAATCTCAGCAAAAAGCTTTGACGAACCAACTATTATAACAATACTGAAAAATCATTTCGATTCAGAAAGAACCAACGCAATTCTGATTCGCAACGAATCCGTTTTAGAAAAATTTAAAGAAATTATAAATAAATACTTTGAAGCCAACAATGGATTCAAAGTCCTAATATGCAAGAAAATATTAGAAGATATCCTAGACGAGAATGTACTAACCGAACTAATAGAGAAAGAACATAAAAAAACAACCACAGAGGTATAAACGAAAACTTTGCGGAATTGAGAACAGAAATTTATCACCCACAGTTAAAAACGAGAATAACTCAATTTATAAATAACTGCGACATTTGCAATAAAGAAAAATACGAGAGATGACCAATCAAACAAGAATTCAAAATAACGGAAACTCCAGAAAAACCCGGAGACGTAATACATGCAGACGTATTTTATAGTTTAGGAAAAACACTATTTATCGATAAATTCTCCAAATATGCCCAGGCTCCAGAAAAACCCAGAGGCGTAATACATGCAGACGTATTTTATAGTTTAGGAAAAACACTATTTATCGATAAATTCTCCAAATATGCCCAGGCTATAAAGATAAGAAATAGATCCTGGATTGAATTCAAAATAAAAAATAATTTTGTTTCAATTTTAACTGTTTTAAAGTTAAATGTCTTTTAAGACAAATTCATTTGACATTTATTAAAAGAAAAAAAACATAATACAAAAACAAAGAGAAATAGATTTTTTTCCGTAAAATATGTTTTTCAAAAACAGTTTGTAAAACAGAACAGAAAAAAAAATTACGAAACAAATTATAAAATAAACAATTAAATACAATAATAGATTGCATTGTATTACACTTTTATAATAAGAATTTATAAAATTTAATTTAATTTCAAGGTTTAAATATTTTACATTTTCGTTTTATTTTTTTTTTTTTTTTTGATCAAAGGAAAATAAAAAATTGACAATTAGATCTGCCCCTTTTTTTCTCGTTCACAATTGTTTTTGAAATTTATTTGGCTTAATTCTTAATAATTTTATTATTAACTATAGAAATATTTTTCGAAAACTATTATATTTATTGAAATATTTTTATTGAAATAATTTTTTATTGAAATATTTTTCAAAACATGACTGCATTAAATAAATTTATAAAGGCAAACGTCAAACTTGTTAATTTCGAACAAGGGCTTGATGAAAACTCTATTTCCCAATCAACAGTTTTTGCATTAGAAGTACATCGAGATGAACTTAAATCTGTATGGGAGAACATTAAATGCCTATATGAAAAATGTGGTGTAGCAATTTCAACACCTGATAAGCGCTCTGCAGAACAGACTGCACAGGATGAGTCTGATCTTGAATCAATCAATTCGAGGTACCAGTCCTCATATGAAACCTATGTAAAAATCGTATCTAAGATTAGTGCTGCTATACAAGAACGTTCTCAAAATCTTGCATCAAATGTCAATACCATTCGTACTAGGACAAATTTTCATTTACCTGCTTGTGACACTAAAATCTTTAAAGGAGACTATATGTCTTGGCCGTCTTTCAGAGATATGTTCTCAGCCATGTATATAAAAGATTCAAGCCTCTCTGGCATTCAGAATCTCTTCTATTTAAGGGAAAAGACCCAGTCAGATGCATTTTATATTGTCGCTAAAACTCCATTGACCGATAGTGGTTTTGAAATAGCATGGAACGACCTTAAAGACCAATTTGAGAACAAACGTTTATTAATTCGTTGCAATTACACATACTATTCAATCTTCCATCAATCACATCAGAATCCAGCGAGGATATTAAACGCCTTCAACGTTAAATAGGTGCATGTGTTTAATGTTTTAAGGTGTATGCCATAGATCTTACAAGTTGGGATAGTATATTTGATTACATTTGTTACACAAAACTCCCGAGAACGACTTTAGCTTTGTGGGAACAGTCGGTTCAGAACAAAAAGGATGTATCGAAATGATCTGAATTAAGCTTATATTTGTCCAGCAGAGTTCAAACTCTAGAAAATATATCGGAAGAAAGGAGTTCCATAAATTTAACTAAAAATTCTTCTTTAAATTTAAAGAAACATTCACCAAACACAAGTGAGTAGTAATCACAACAGAATTTCTCCACCAAACACTTCACCTTGCAAATTATGTCCTAATAATAATCATCATACTATCCGAAAATGTCCAACATTTATCGGAATGAATATAGACAAAAGGTCTTCCTGTGTCAAAAGTCTAAATATATGTCTTAACTGTTTCTCAAGTGCTCACATGGTCAAAGATTGCAAAAGCAATTTTAATTGTTTCACGTGCAATAAGCGCCATAACACTCTTTTAGACAACGATAATTTAAATAGTTCTTCAAAATCCAATTCTTACTCAAAATCAAAGATTTCAAATACAACTTCTCCTAGATTACAGTCCACAATTTCTACTCCAACTCCGAAACATTCCAATGAATTATCTTTTGATCCTTCAACTTCTAAAGATCACATACATACTTACCATATTTCTCATTCTTATGGCGTTCTTTAGGGAACTGCAATAATTGAAATAAATCATTTGGGTCTAAAATATTCCGCTCGTGCTTTGATTGATTCCGGGTCACAGGGAACTTTTATTTCCGAAAGAATATTTAATATTCTTAAACTGCCATTTAAACGCATTGACCAAATCGAGAAAATTATCTTCCTTTTCTCTCAGTTCACGTTTTGATTTTAATTTGGAACTTCAAATTAATGCTTTGGTTGTACCTCATCTCTCAGGCAACCTTAGCTTTTTCGGATCTTCCAAATGTCAAACTAGCTGATTCAAAATTCTACAAAAGTTCTCGCATTGATCTTTTAATTGCTGCAGATATTTTTAATAAAATTCTTCTTGATAAAGTAGAACGTAATGTTTGTGGTTCGTTAGTTGCCCAAGAAACGATATTCGGATGGATAATTACGGGATCTGTCCAACCTCATCAACAAATATCGTCCGTGTCAACGTTTGCTTCATTTGTAGGGGAAAATACTTTAGAAAAACAGCTAAAGCGTTTTTGGGAGGTGGAGGATATTCCACAAAATCCTTTTTTATCCCCATCTGATATATATTGCGAAAATTTATAAGCGAAAAATACCACCAGAGATAGTGACGGTAGATTCATAGTATCACTGCCATTTAAAAAATCTTTTCACGATAAATCTATTCAATTAGGTCAATCGAGACCTAGTGCTTATTCTCAATTTTTGAGAAACGAAACGCGTCTATTAAAGAACCAGAAACTAAAATATGATTCAGTTATTCAAGAATATGTAGACATAGGCCATATGGAACCAATATCTTCCCCACTCCCCGAAAATTTTTCTAATCACTTCTATCTTCCACACCACGCAGTTATCAAACCTGAACGAACCACTACAAAGATACGTGTAGTCTTTAATGCTTCATGTCCCACTTCCTCGGGAAATTCGTTAAATGACATTCTATATACTGGTCCTATTTTGAAAAAGGATCTTACACTTTTATTGTTAAAGTGGCGATTATATCGCTTTGTTTTAAATGCGGACATATGTTGATGATGTCATAGCTGGAAACCATGATTTGAGTTCAGCGAGATCAACTTATTTCGGCTTTAAATTCAGCATGTTTTCCTCTTCGAAAGTGGACTTCTAATTCCAGTGATTTTCTCAAGGGCCTTAATAAAAGTCATCTTTTAAAAGAAGATTTTTTAAGTTTTGAGGATAGCAGCCAGACAAAAACTTTGGGCGTAAAGTGGAATGCGAAGTCTGACAAATTCCTTTTCGATTCCAAATCTTTTTCTATCAAATCCAATTTTACAAAAAGGGAGGTCCTTTCTGAGATTTCGAAACTATTCGATCCAGCTGGTTGGTTATCTCCAGTAGTGGTTCTGGCCAAAATTCTTATGAGGAAAATTTGGGTATCAAAAATCGATTGGGACGAAACTTTATCCCCGAATTGTCTACAAGATTGGAAAAATTCCTGGAATTCCAAGGGTAGATTCTATACAGATACCAAGATGGATTTCATTTTCTCCCAATTGTAACATACAATTTCAAATGGACTGACTCTACCATAGTATTGGCCTGGCTCAAAAAAGATCCTTGCAATTGGAAGGTATTTGTTGCAAACCGAATTTCCAAAATAGTTCAAAAGGCAGGTTCCATGTGGATTCAAAATCCAATCCAGTTGACCTGGCCAGCCGTGGAGTATCCACATGAGTTAGGTAATAACTGTTTGTGGTGGCGCGGCCCGGATTCTGATTTTTGGCCTATTAAACGGGATTTTCCAGACAAGGAACTAGAACTGAAACCTCTACGTGTAAACTTTACATTTTTTTAACAATATCAAGATATTATTGATCGTTTTTCATCATTTAATAGGGCTATTCCTGTTTTGTTTTACGTATTTCGGTTCATTCACCATGCACGATCCAAACACAGCTCTTCATTTTCTTATCATACTATGGAGATAACATCAGCGGAAGTTGTCACTGTGAAAAACAAACTTATGGTTCTGGCACAGAAATCCATATTTCCCGAAACTTATAAAGCCTTACTCCAAAGCGAGTCAGTTCCAAAATCATCTGACATTCTTAATTTGAACCCCTTCCTTGACGAAAAAGACCTTATTCGTGCTCATGGTAGACTTGCCTACTCACCATCTTTAAGTTATGATGAGAAATATCCCATAATTTTACCATATAACTGTCAGTTTTTAGACCTCTTGTTCAATTCGTTCATATCATTACCCTTCATGGAGGAAATCAACAAGTTGTATGTCTTATTTGAATGCAATTTTGTATTCCAAAATTAAGAAATCTTATTAAAACTACCATTCACAATTGTAAAATATGCGTTCTTCACAAGAAAAAGGTTCAAACTCAATTAATGAGCGCTCTTCCTTCAGAGAGAACTAGTATAAATCGTCCTTTTCATTGTACCGGTATAGACTTCGCCGGCCCTTTTGAAATAACCAATTCTTCTGGCAGAGGTAGTAGGGTAACTAAGGGATATGTATGCGTGTTTATCTGTTTTGCCACCAAAGCTATTCACCTGGAAGCTACTTCATCTTTATCTACTTCTACATTTTTAGCTGCTTTTCATCGTTTCATTTCAAGACGAGGTTGTCCATTACACATATACTCCGACAATGGAAAAAACTTTGTAGGTGCCTCTAAAGAAATCGCTAAGGACTTTTTAGCTGCTGCCCGTTCTGATATTGTTTCCAATTTTCTACACCAAAATTTGTTCTGGCATTTCATACCCCCAGGTGCACCCCATATGGGTGGACCATGGAAGGCAGGGGTCAAGAGTTTCAAGACCCATCTCAAAAAAGTAGCTATTTAATTCAAATACACATTTGAGGTATTTTGTACCTTATTATCAATAATTTAGGCATAACATAATTCACGGCCAATTTCCATTATGTCGGAAAATCCTACAGACTTAAATCCACTCACCCCTGGTCATTTTCTCACAGGTGGATTAATTCTAGCTTCTCCTGAACCTTCTATTGATTCTCATCCGGAATCCGTATTTAATAGATGGCAGCGTGTTAAAGTTCTTCAACAACAGTTTTGCCAACGATGGAAAAACGAGTATTAGAAAGAACTCCACAAACACAATAAGTGGAAAAATCCAGAATAAAATATGAAAATCGATTCGATTGTAGTAGTTCGCGACGAAAATCTTCCACCAAACGAGTGGAGAATAGGTCGGGTTGTGCGCGTTTATTTAGGATTGGATAATAAAGTCCGAGTTGCTGATGTCTACACTTAAAAAGGCACTATTAAACGGCCGATAGTGAAGCTAGTTATACTTCCTACTCAGTAATCCATGCCACTCTTTTCTTCAATTTAAGGTTCTTTTGTTTGTTTTCCTCTCAATATTTTCAGAATGCCCCGAATCATCACTAATCGTAACTACAACCGCGATGGAGCGTTTTAGAATAAAAAGACCATTTCAGTGTCGCGTATGTAAACTTTTTCTTATCCATGGATGCAGCCAAAAGAAGAAAGACCGCTAAGCAACTAAAATATTGTCTGAATTGTTTAGCACACAAACACTCGCACCAAATTTGCTTTTCTAAGTCCGGATGTCACATTTGTAGACGTAACCATAATTCTTTGCTCCATACAGATGAAAATTTTCAGATAAATCGACGAAGTATTACAACAACCTCATTAAATAAAAGTAATGTGATACTTTCCCAACAAGCTATTACTATCTTACCGACAGCAGTCGCAAAAATTTCGGTTAATGGTCGTCTTCACCCAATTCGAATACTTTTTGACAGTGGATCTTGCGTAAGCCGTATTTCAAAGACAATAGTTTCAAAATTGAGAATTGAAACCCAGCTTGTTGATGACCTCACAGTATGTCATGGAGCTATTCGATCGCAATCTGATAAATCCATTCGCCTCGAAGTTGTTGTGCGTCTTGAAAATCTAATTACGATGAAAACTCCAAGCAAATCTATACCTACAACATTTCGTGAAAAATTTGTAAATTTGGTGCTTGCAGATTCGTCTTTTTACGAATGTAGTCCTATTTCTATGGTGTTAGGATCGGATTATTATCCCATGATTATTCTCAATGGCATATTGCCAAATTACGATGGCCTTCCTATTGCACAACATTCTATATTTGGATGGATTTTATCCGGAACCTGTTCTTAGTTGGAAAACTCAAAATTCAAACTTTAGAACAACTTTTTAAAAAACTATTTAAAATATTTACGTTAAATTTTACTCATGCAATGAATTATTAAAATTATTACTTAACAATTTATTTTTGAATTCCTGAATTTGTATTGTATAAATTTTAATTTATGGTACCCATACGTTGATGGTAATTGATGGTACGTTAAAAATCTAAGTGATTACTTTTTTCAAATCTAAATGATTACATTTTGAATTTAATGAATATTGAAATACAGATGGCGTTATTTTCCCATTGTAGTTATACAAATGTAGTTTTAAGTTACGATATTAAAACCGTTGTGTTAAGTAATATTATAAAATAAAGTCACTTTGTGAACAACTGTTGAATACGAACATTGGTAAGGTCTTTTTATTTCATATTAAGGAAAAAAAATATTCCTTAACATAGTGCATTTTTTTCATATATTTCTATACCAATAATCTGTTTGGCTAACAAACGAGGTGATAATTCTGAAGCAGTAGTTTTTTCCAATCAATGCTCCCAATAGGAAGAATCAAGTTCATCACATTTTCACATTAAAAATTACAGAAGTGTCCGAAAAGGAGCAACCAAAATTTATAAAAAGACCACTAGAAAATAACCACACTAATAACATCAAACGTCCTTTTAAATTTGCAGATTTTCATAACAATAATGATGATCATGTCACAAATAGCCCCAACCCGGAGCTTGCTATTATTGAACCCAATAACTAGTGAAACGGGTTTTATTAAAATGAAAATAAGACCAAATCAGACCGTAACAGTACTCCGTATGATAAACCCTAATGATTTCAACATTATTGTAAAAGATATAGATTTTATATAGTTTTTCACGAAAGTTATGAAAAAAAAATTTTTCTTCGAAAATACTTGAAATTTTCATTTTTTGAATTTAAAACTGTGATAAATTGTTGTGGTTATTTTTATCATATTTAGGAACTTTAATGTAAGTCGAGTTGGAAAAATATAATTTGAACATTTTGTAAAAAAAATCCCTTCAAGATAATTTTTGATTTTTTTTTTTTGTTAAATTTTAGCCATCAATAATATTTATTTGTATTACTTTTATATCTTTAATTGAATTTAGCTTGAAAGCCTCTGAAAAAACTTTAACTGAAAGTGATAGAAAAAACTTGTCAGTGTTATTTCCACGTTTGTTTTAAAATCACTGTAAAATGCAGAAACCTACCGTTAAAGTTTTTATATGGAACCGTTAGATTAATAAAACCATTGAACGTTTTTTTAGTGCATTGTTTTAATTATTTTAAGTTTATAAAGCTAAAAAAAGAAAAGCATTTCTATACACATATACTGAAAAAGTGGCAAATTATATTTTATAATTATTATTTTAATTAAAACCATATGTATTTTTATTATTTTGAATATTATTTTTTCTTTGTTTGTTTTTTCTTAGTTTTTAAATACTCTTGGCAACTCATATATACATATGTTTTTTTTTATAAAACTTTAGGAGGCATATATATTTTTTATTTGTATTAAGCTTGTAACTGTAACAAATGAAACAAATGTGCTTGTTATATAATTTAGAAAGCATTATATTTAAAAAAAAAGAAAAAAATATACACAAATTCAGGACAATTTTTTTTAGACTAAGGTTGGAGGAGTTACATATAACCAAATGTACGGATCGTAGGGTTACACATACATAACCAGAACTTTGTCATTTGTTTGTATGTCAAAGCAACTTGATAGTATTGTTATTATGACTATTCATAATATCAAGACTGTGAGAATGCTTTTCTATATATATTACTTTGTAGACATAAGTTTATGCTGAATTGCAAAATATCTGCAATTCATAGTTTTAAGTTTAATTTCAATAAAAGTCAGTTTTTAAAAACCCAACGAACAACTAATTGTTTTAATGTAATTCACGTGTTAGTATGGCCTTTGGCCAACATCTGCCATGACTTTGAGTTGATAATTGCCGACAAAATTATGTATCTTCAACATGGTATCTAGTAAATCCTCAGCATCTGCCAAGACTGCAGGTCTCTTTTGTTTTGGTCCACCTTTTGCAGTATCAACTCTACACATTGATATAAATCTTAAAGTATTTTTGACTCCTCAGAAGCATGTAATTCGATGGTACAGATCTTTTGCCAACATTGTACTTTATGAAATTTGTCAACTCGCGTACATGACGTGACGGTGATCAGGTATTGCTTTGAAAATTATCGAGACTTTCTGCTGAAAAGCTGACATTCTTCTTGGTGTTTCGACTTTTGAAAATAATAGTTTTATGCGCTCCCTTTGTATTCAACTTTAAATCGATACTTGTGCATGTAGGACCGAATGTGCAATTTGCATTTGCTGTTTTTCCTGGAGCCTTTTAACAAGTAAAAAAATGTTCTTTGAAGCGAACATATCAATTGCCTTTTTTCTGTACACTTAAAAAAGTTTGTAAGTTAAAATAACTGAAAATATCCTTTAAAAGAAATGACATTTCATTTAAAAACCGGTCTACTTAATTTTCATTTAAATTAAATGCCTTTTGTTATTTATTTTTAAATGTTGATTAATCAACTGACACATCCGTAAGAAACAAATTATATAATCAGTTAAAATAAATGTCAAAATTTTACCTACCAATCCTTAAAAAATAACTGTTTTTTTTTTCATTTATTTGAAATTATTTCCGTTTTTGTATTTTTTGTTTTTTTTAAGATACTCGTATAATACAAAATGTATGTATGCATATGAAGCTATAAACACTTTTTGTGTGAATGTTTTTGTGTATGTATGTGTGTTTATGGAGTTCTTGTAATTTGTATTGAAAAATTTTGTATATATACAACCAATTTAAATAAAAAAACAAATTGAAATTTTTTGAATATTTTTTTTAGAAACAGACAGCAAATAAAATTTAAATTTGTAGTAACTGTTACGGACACAAATAAACCACAAGTTTCCGTTTTGTGGGTAAATTTTTATTAAATTTTAAACAAATGAAAAAAATAAATGAAACTGAAAAAAAGGTAAATGATAGTAAATTATTTCGAATAAATGTATAAAAAAGTTAATATAGATATTTCTTTGGAAAATAAAAATATGTTCCTTTATTTTTAAATGAAACGGAAAACTTTTTTATTAAACTACAAATAGTTAACTACATAATATTCTGATTGTATGCATACGTACCTGTTGCTTACCCTTAGACACTTCGTGATAACAACTTTTGCAAACTTTGATTGAGTTGTGGATTTTAATTTCAGCAGATTTACTTGTGAGGTTAGGTCCATTGCATTGATCAGCTCTATACATGCCATTCGATGGATGTATTTTAGTATTTATATTTAGACGAACGTGATTTTTATCTTTGCCGACTTTGAAATGGCCCTTTGATCTTGCTGATAAACAAATATAGCAGACACAATCGGAGATCTTCATAATTCGGCATCACTGGCAAAGGTCTTTTAAAGACATTTAATAAAGATAAAGTGTAACGAATCAGTAGATCCGAGCTAAGTGAGATTACATTTTAAAGGCTTGTTAATGACGTTTTTGAGTGCCGTGGTGCAATGGCTATGTATGCAATAAGAAGTTTCAGCATTCGATTTCTGGTCCGGGCAACGATTTGATATGTGTTTTTTTTTATCATAACTTAAAATAAAATCTGATAGGATTTTAATAACCACATTATAGGAATAATTTTAAATGAGACTTACTGTATCGGTATTTTGAGGGCAACGCTATTATTATTTTTAGGGTAACCATATTCCAGTTATTTCGGTAACGGTATTTCACACTTAACGATTTTTTAATTATAACGATTTTCCAGTTATTTCAGTAAAGCCATTTTAGGGTTAAAATAGTCAGTTAAAAGCGTTTTGAATTGATAACGGTATTTTAGCGGTATTGCCTGCTTACCCTGATTCTAAAGCCTTCCTTTGAATAAAAATTCTTAGTTTCGGAGAAATGAAAAATATTTAGATACTAAGGACTTTTTTTAAAAGAAAAATTTTTAGGACTATCTAAACAAAATCTTTTAAATATCCTTAGAATCTAAAAATTTTCTACGTTTTTTTACTAAAAATTCTTAGAATTTTCTCTTTTAAAATTCCATGAAATTAATCGAAACCGTTGGAGCTAAGAAGTTGAAATTTGTTATGTAGGCTCTTTCTCCAGTGTAGATAACAGCTAAGACGAGATTTTTGGAAAATCCAACGTGGAAGAGCATAAAAGGGTAAAATCCTCCCCCTCAACGGCCTTCCCAAACCGTGGACATGGGAAGATGATATTTGGTATGCAGGCTCCTTCTCCAGTTCAGATAACAGATAAGACGTGATTTTTAAAAAACCCAGTGGACGGCCTGCCCAATCCGCAGAAAGTTAAAATTTGGTATGCAGATTCCTTCTTCAGTGTAGATAACAGCCAAGATCTGATTTTTGAAAAATCCAAGGGGGAAGGGCAAAAAAGGGTGAAATTCTCCCCCTCGGCGGCCTTTCCAAACCGTTGGACATGGGAAGTTGATATTTGGTATGCAAGCTCCTTTTCCAGTGTAGATAACAAATAAGACGTGCTTTTTGAAAAGTCATACGGGGAGGGGCAGAAAATTGTAAAATTCTCCCCCTCAAAGGCCTGCCAAAACCGTTAGAGCTGGAAAGTTAAAATTGTGTATATTTGACCCACCTGAGGTGTAGACATCCACCCAGGTAGGATTTTCGTAAATTGCTACGGGGAGGGGCAAAAAGGGGGAAATATCCCCCTTAACGGCCTGCCCACACCGAAATAGCAAAATACCTGAAATTTTAAACATGTATTACCTGGAGTGTGGACTAACTCACTGATAAGCTTCATTTTAGAATTTTAGCCAGGGATGTGGTAAAAATGGGGTTTAAAAGGATGAAATATCTTCCCTTTAACAGGTGGGCGATACCGCTGGACCTAGGAAGTTGAAATTTGGTATGCAGGCTCCTTCTCTAGTTTAAATAACAGCTATGATGTCAATTTTGGAAAATCCAACCTTTAACAGGTTGGCGAAACCGCTGGACCTAGGAAGTTGAAATTTAGTATGCAGGCTCCTTCTCCAGTTTAAATACCAGCTAAGATGTCAATTTTGGAAAATCCAACGGAGAGGGCAAAAAAGAGAAAATTCTCCCCCTTGACGACTTGTCAAAACCGCTAGAGCTTGGAAGTTAATATTTGGTACATACAGCGTAGACATCCAACCAAGTTGGATTTTCGGAAATTCCTACTGGGAGGTGCAATAATGTTTCCCCCCGAACGGCCTGCCCAAACCGCTGAAACTAGAAAGTTAAAATTTGGTATACAGGTTCCTTCTTCAGTCAAGATAAGACGTGACTTTTAAAAAATCTTACGCGGAGGGGCAAAAAAGCAAAAATTCTCCCCCTAGACGACCTGCTAAAGCCGCTTGAGCTGGGAAGTTAAAATTTGGTTCATAGATTCCTTCTCGAATATTAATGTGCAATTTTGCAAATGTGGATATGTGCAAATGTGAAAATTTACAAAAGTGAAAACTTGAAAAAGTGCATATTTGCAAAAGTTCAAAAGTGAAAATATGCAAATTTACAAGAGTGCAAATGTGCAAAAGTGAACATTTAATTGTTAGATGGATTAATGGTTTGATAGATTGATGGATCGATGGTTTTGATGGTAATGTAAATGTGCAAATATGCACATGTGCAAATGTGTAAATAAGAAAATGTGTAAATATGTAAATATTTATTTATTTCATTCAAAATCTACCAACCCAAAACGCAGGAGATAGGACGCTAAAATTTGGTATGTAGGTTCCCCCTGCGGGCGTAGACATTCGTTAAAACGGGGAAGAGCAAAACAGGTAAAAACCCCTTTCACGGCCTTCCCAACCCCCTGTAGCTATTCTTGGAGTATGTGCTAACTTATCGATGAAGTCTTCCTAGGAAGTTAAAATTTAGTATGCAGGCTCCATCTAGATAACAGTTAAGACGTAATTTTTGGAAAAGTCAACGGGGAGGGGCAGAAAAGTGAAAAATTCTCACCCGTGACGTCTTGCCAAAACCGCTAGAGCTAGTAAGTTGAAATTTGGTGCAAAGGATCCTCCTGCAGTGTAGACGTTCACCTAGGTCGGATTTTTGGAACTGTGTACGGGGAGGGGACATAAGGTGAACATTCTCCTCCTTAACGGGCTGTCCACACCGATTTAGATAGAAACATGAAATTTTAAATATGTGAACTGGAGTACGTGCTTACTCACTGGTCAGCCAGGTACATGGTTAATTTTAGGGTTCAAAGGAAAAAACCTGAAATTTGAAATATGTGTTATCTGGTGTAGAGGCTAACTCATTATTGAGGTACATCTTAGAATTTTGGTCTGGGCTTGGTAAAAATTAGGGGCTCCATTAATTATCTGGAAACTCCGCATATTCACGGGCGTTAGCCCGGGCAATCCCGGGCTTTAGCCCGAGCAACTATTTTCTACGCTAACAACGTAGCGGGCTTTGCTTGCTTTTCATAGTTTCGAATAGAGATGGGCGTGTGAGCGATTTTTGACTCACGTTCACGCACGATTATGAACTAAAAATTACAATCACGTACGATTACGCACGAAGATTTTTTTCTACTCCCGCTCACTCAACATCACGTGAGTAATTTAAAATTTTGCTCACGCTCACAAAATACGCTTCAAAAATTCAAAATATTTCGAAAAATTAAACATTAAAAAATGTATTTTATCACTGGAATAAAGTGTTACCATACCTAATTCATAAAGAAAAAAACAGTCAAAAAGTCTTTTTTTTTTTTGTTCACGCTAACGCATGATCACGTGAGTAATTTAAATTTTGGCCCACGCTCACGCGTGATTCACGAATTTTCGTGTCACGCGCCCACCTCTTGTTTCGAATCATTAAGTGTACTTTCGAATGACACAAAACTTCATTTTTGTACAACTGTTTGTTGCGAAATAATTTAACACAAAGTAACTTTGAAAGTTGAAGTATATTTTAGCACACAAAATCTAATACCTAAAAGAAAAATGAATATAAGAAAATTCTAAAATAACTTATTTGCAGCCAAAAATTTTTATCGTTTTTAAGCAAAAGCCTTGAACCCTTTGTGACGCGCGCTACGTGTCGCACGTTACATGTTTTCTATTAATATAAATTTTAAATAAAACACAGATATTTAAAAAAAAATCGTGAAACTTTATTATATCGTAAAGTAGACAGAATGAGGTTATGTATGGAACAATATATCGTGCAGATGGCCGCCCCGGCTTTGCTGGCATGCACGCGATCTTTTAATGAAATTTTCAATGACCGTTTTGCATGAATGCTGCGGTATTTCATTAATACAGCGTCCAATTTCCTCTTTTAAGGCTTGAGTCGTCGTCGGCTTATTCGCGTAAACCATCGACTTCAAAAAACCCCAAAGAAAAAAATCTAATGGTGTTAAATCACACGATCTAGGCGGCCAATTCTGATCTCCAAAACGAGAAATAACACGACCGGGAAATGACTGATGCAGCAATTGAATTGTTTCTCTGGCTGTATGACATGTGGCGCCATCTTGTTGGAACCACATGCCCTCCACATTCATTTCTTCAATTCTAGGCAAGAAAAAACTGGTTATCATTTCACGATACCGAACACTATTGACTGTTTGCGCTTGACCTGCCTTATTTTCATAAAAAAAAGGTCCAATGATTCCTCCAGCCCAAAAACCACACCACACAGTGACACGTTGAGGATGCATTTGCTTCTCGTGAATCACTCGAGGATTTTCCTCACCCCAAATGCGACAATTCTGCCTATTGACGAAGCCATCAAGATGAAAATGGGCCTCGTCACTGAAGATGATTTTATCGGCAAAATCAGCATTTTCATGTTGTCTCTCCAATACCCAATTAACGAACTCCCTTCGCTGTCCATGGTCAGCTGGTTTCAGTTCCTGAGTCAATTGAACTTTGTATGCATGAAGATGCAAATCTTTCGTCAAAATTCGCTGCAAAGTGGATTTGGAGACACCAATTTGCTGAGCTCGGTGTCGAATTGAGGTGGATGGAGTTTGAGCGACATCATCACATACAGCTGCGACATTTTCGGTCGATCGACCTGGTCGATGGCGCGTTGTTGTCTTTACATCACTAACAGACCCAGTTTCGGCAAATTTATCCATTAATCTCTTTACAGTTGACTCTTTTGGAGCATTATTGTGATCCCAAATTGATCGCAATTTGCGAACTGTAGCCGCAAAACTTTCACCATTTTGGTAAAACAATTTCACAATGAGAATGCGTTGTTCATTCGTGTAGCGCTCCATTTTTACTAACCTCGTGCCTTCTACTAGCAAACAATAACAATTGTTCAAATGTCAAACAATGACACTTCGAATGTTGCCAGATTTAAAAATTGCGTTCTTCTTGGGACACCCTTATAAATAACCAACAACTTAATTTAACTTTTTAATAATATTTCTTAATACAAACTTTTAACATTTTTAACAAACCAACTCAAAGCAAGTGCTGTGTAGCCTTTAGAAAATTCAATAGATAATTTTTAATTTGGATCTAATTCTTTAAAAAATTCTAAATCATGTAAATTATTTTTCTATGTATTTCAAGAAAATATAATTTGTTTTCGATGTCATAACAGAAAATTAATATTTTAACTCTTAGAAATTCTGCCTATAAAATTCTTTTGAAATCGGTGGCCGACCACATTTATTTTACATGTATATGTTAGAACAAATTCCATAGAACTAGAACCCGTTTATTCAAAAGTTTTATAGATTCCGAGTTTTTCTGAGCTTTTTTAATAGAAAACCTGTTTTACTTTAAAGCCCAAACCAGATAATTAAAGTGGCAGCGACAGTTCTGTAAAACTTTGTAAATTCCGCAAAAACAATACAATATTTTTAGGAATTATTTATTGAATAGTTTTTTAAGGCAGCTCTGGTTTAGATAATTTTCTACAATAATTTCTCTGCTGTAAAACACTGTATATACTGCATTTTTCTGTTTAAGATTTAAGGGTTTACTTGAGCACTCTGTTCCTACTGGTGAAAGATATACATTTATTTTGTATTTAACAATTAATCGCCAATATTTCCGATTAATCGACCAGAATAACTGATTGATAAATTTTCGTAACTTTTTTGATAATGCCCTAACCGGTAGGGTTGAATAATTGGAAACAATATTTTTGCAATTTTTGAGAAAACTCAAATCGTGACACGCTACAAAAACAAATATGCTACTTTTTTAATGTAGAATTTTAATTTTTGTATTTACTTAAAGCAGTTTATAAAATTGATTTAAACTTATAGACAAACAAAAAAAATATATTCTATTCACAACATAAAAAATCCTTATTTTCCATGACGAACGCTACAACGCACGGACCTAACATTTCGTATCTAATTTCGATCTTTCCAAAATAGTAAAAAAAACTAAAATTGATGACAATTGAATGAATAAAAATATGGCCTTCGATCGGACAATTAATGATATGAACACCTAAAAAATGTTAATTTTTGTTTTAAATTAAAAGATCTGAGATAGGGTAGGATTTGGTAATAATTTTTGTATTAATAATCATCCAAATACATTTTATTTATATATGTATGTAATTTTATATATCTAGTCTAATGTTCCATCAAATAAAATGAAGTTGGATATATATCAAAAATTTTTGGTTGGTGGACTGTTTCTGGAACTTGCCCAAATATATTATTGCACGACTATGGTTTGCACAATCATAATCCAAAAAATATGTGTTTTCTTTTCGTGTGATTAAACAAATCGAACTTTAATTTATTGATTTTAGACAATTTTTTCCATGTGACCATTTTTTTTTTGATGGTTCCAAAAAGAATACTAAACAACATAAAACATATACTTTATGAGGTTGACACTTTTAGCCAAAGTATTTTTTAACTGTTGCCGCCATCTATACGCCAGTTCGGCTAATTTTGGACCGCTGTTGTATGTACAAAAAATTTTCAAGACACCAATTTTCTTTTTAGTCTTACTGAGAGGTAGCTCTTGATAAGCTAATAACCAACGCTTACGTATAAACACATTTACCAAATTGTCACTAGTAACGAAAATAAGCAGGTAGTCCACCGTACCCGCCTGTCCCACATTACCCGTTAAAATATGAAAAAATGAGATTGCAAGTAAGTAATGAATTGTTTAAACGTCATACACCTAATAAAAAAAGTAGAATACAACAGAAAATTCGTAAATTCACGCCTTTCGCTTAAGGTTATGTCTTATTTTTGGATATAAGTCGGTTTTGAAGAGTGTCTTTACATCCGATTCATATTTTTCAATCTAACATATCTCTATATTTTCTGACACTTTTGGAGTTTGGATTGGTCCCCGAAAAATTACCCAAATTTTAGTCGTCTTCCCGATTTTGACTATCTTATTTAACCATCTAATGCCCAAAGCCGCTAAAAACCGGTCTTCGGCTCATAAAAATTTTTTGATAAAATAACAATATTTTATTAAAGAAATTGTATTATATCGATAGAAAACATAATAAACTACTTTCTTCGCCGTCAAGCAAACCAACTTGTAAAATGATATTAATTTTGTTTCAAGACACACAGGCTACCGTTAGGACACGTTTTACAAATATCTCTCTAACACCAAAACTAGCTAAGAAATTCTTGTCAAATTAAGCACAGCTAATATGATCGGAGTTAGTAGTAAGCATATTTAATTTTGTCAAAATAAATTGATGTTTGGTGTCAATCTCGCTTAATTTCGCAATTTCCAAAAAGCGACAACCGCCATAACTTCTAAAATAACAAAACTAGGTCACCAATTTTTGGTAAGTATTATTTATAGCGGTAACTGATACGAGTGTTATATGATTATTAAGTTTCTTGATTTGTCTTTAACGTTTATTGTGCTATATCGCCTAAACAAAAATTTATTATTTTAGTGTTAAATAATTAGAGTTCAATTCCAAATCGATATCAGGAGAAAGGGCGTTAGAGGGTTAGTTATAAAATAGTTCAAAGTTAACAAAAATTTTTGCTAAAATGGAAAACTTCAAGAAAAAACATTTGTACTAGTTTAATTATAATCAATAATTATTGAATAATGTTATTGAAAACATAATTTTAAAAATTTCAACAATATGTCTACATTTGGTTTTAAACAACCTACTTTCTGTACCAAAACCGTCTGATTACTTTTTTATAAGTGTTGTTAGAATAAAAGCACCACCACCAACTTGAACACTTTGCTCATTAATGTTACTATGGCACGTAAAGTCACCACACAGAAAAGTGTTAAAAAATTAAGAAAATGCTCTTAAAAAGATGTTCAAAAATCAACCAAGTTGTGTAGAGGTGTTTGGAGAAGGTAACCTTAATATCTTAAACTCATTAAGATTGTGTGTGACACTAAGTGTATGTTGGAATACAAAGCTGCGCGGTTGTGCATACACGAATGTCACTAGTATGTGACAATGCTTTACGGTGTTCATGTGACAGACGTATGAAAAAATAAAAACACTCATTGTTATCAACCTCATTATCACTTCATTATGAATGTGCATAGGTATCCTTTAAGCTGCCTGCAGTACTTTTGATATATATTTTTTAACTTTTCATATCTTCAACTATATTTCTTCATTTCCCTTTTATCCTATGCACTTATAGACAACGTATGTGAAGTATTTGACGTTTGTTTAAAGATCTTTTATTAAAAATCGTGTTACATGCAAATTAGATTACACACATTAAAATCTGCATACAACTCTTTTTTAGAAATACCATACACAAAAAAGTATCATAAAATTTTGAGTACCCGGTTAAAAATTAAAATATATACTCATATATTCCCACGTATATGAATCATAGAAGAAAGTATGTAACATTTATGGAATCATAAATTTGTCGATGCATGCTAAGAAGTAAATTCCAAAAATATTTAATGCAATCTTTCCGATACTCCTCCTGCCTCTCATGTTCATAAAATGCTTCAAAAACTTCCATTTCCTCGTTCAAATGATAACTAACATCTTTGTCTTTATGGTTAGTATACGTGTTTATGTCAAAAACAATTTATATTAAAATATTTCGTGAATCCTTCCTCTGTAGTCAAATTAGTATCGAAATATTACTAAAAACTTTAAGAAAACTCGAACAGTTTTATTTTCATATAAAATTGTAGGCAAATGTATAGTTTTTGAATTTAAATTAACAACAGTTATGTGTATATATTCCCTCCGCCCTATTAAGTGTCTAGTCGTGTTTTTAAAAGTGTCTAGTGAATTTTTGGAAATTTATTCTTTTAACACTGAAGTATTTGGAACTGTTTTTTAAAAAAGAACTCAAAAAATCAGAATAATTAGACAATAATTGTGTTTGGTGCATTCACGGATTTTTGCGGGTTTTTGCACAACTTGCATCATACATCAATTTGTTAAGCCTTTACAATAACAAATATCGGTCATACTTTTTCTTTTTGTTTATTATCGTCAAGTTGTCGATTATTCAGTGCTTTCCTGACTTGAAATAAGTGATCAGCTGTTATTCATAATCTCCAGTATACATCAAACTTTAACGTATTGGTTTGTGTCTGAACTATAATATAATAACATCCCTGTTATTTCCTGAGTCGTCTAATATTATCATGAAGTCCTCATATGAAAATTGTGTTGTTACTAAAAATGAGCTTATGGTGTCTTGTTGGCTGTACATTCGATTCTACCATTTAACTTGCACTAAAGATCTTAAGGCTCGTGATGCTGATGCTTTGCTGGCTCTCCTATTCTTCTGACGCAATCTTCCCGTTATTCTTTTAATTTAAATGCTACAACGGTTTTACATTCTCCTTCACCAAATAATCAACTTTTGAATTCCATCAATAATACTGATATTCTCCCTACTTTACCGAATCAACAAATGTGTCTACTTTCTGATTCCAATTGAACTCTAAATCTGTTAACTGTTATTCCACCGAAAAAAACTATATTTGTTTCATCCTTTATGTCTTCAACTTCAATTGAAGATATCAATCAATACATAAAAACGAAATTGAATTTCGATGCAAATATTTCAACTTATAAATTTTCTTATTCTCAACCAAGAGAAATAACATCATTTAAAATACTGATACCTTATGAACTATTTAAGCAAATCGTTGATCCTAGTTTCTGGCCAGAAAACACTCTAGTTCGTGAATATGTTTTTAGAAATAATCCAAACTCAAAAAACTAATTGGTACTTCTGTCTATACGAGTTCAATTATGTATCAAAATGTTGGAGGCCTTAATACTAAATTATATGCCCTATATGCTGATAGTTTTTATTTTGATAAACATATATTTGTATTTACTGAAACCTGGCTACATAAAGGTATTCACAATTTCGAAATTTTGTGTCTAAACTGTCATAGTAAGAGTGGTGGTGTTATGATTGCAGTTATAAATTACTTGTCTGCAGAAGAAATTTTATTTAATGCCTTTGATATTGAAGCTATTTGCGTACTGGTAAAACAATATAATAAATCGTTTTATATCATGTGTTCCTATATTCGCCTCAGATCTTCTATAGAAATATATGAAAAGCACAAGAAAGCTGCCTAAACAGTTTTTAAAAAATTAAAACCATTAAAGTCTTTTTACTACTTGGTGATTTTAATATCCCTTCGATTTCATGGGATAAAGAAGATGATACAAATAGTTTAATTACAGTATTTCCACTGACCTAATGTCTGAATTTGTTAATGGATTGTCTTCCAATTGCCTTTTCCAAATTAATAATGTTGTCAATAAGTTTGGTAAATTTCTGAATCTTGCTTTCGTTAGTGAACCCAACGAATTCTGTATTTCAAGAGCATTGCCTGAAGATCAGTATCATCCAACATTAGAAATTACATGTTTATTTAATTATACAGTTTGCAGTAAAAAAAACTGATTAAGGAACTTTGCTTAAAAAAAAACGATTACAATGCACTCACTTCTGCTTTGCCACAAATCAACTGGATTGATGTTTTTGCTTTATGTAATAATAATCTGCATCAGATGCTGAAGTCATTCTATAAAGTTATATACAACTGTTTTTCTAAATCTGTTCCAAAGACTTTTCCAAAACAAATACTGGTCCTCATTGAAATACAAAATTACTTTCTCGTCTAAAAAATAAAAAACTAAGTTGTTTAGAAATATAAAGAACATGGATCATTAATCAACTACACGAACTATATAAAAGTTAGAGCTTACTATAACAGGGCGAATCGTTCTGCTTATAATGATTATTTAAACAAAATAAAGGCTTATTTAAAAAACGACCCTAAGTCTTTTTACTCGTTTATTAATTCTAAACGACGCTGCATTGATTTTCCATCCTCAATGAAATTCGATGACATCATGACATCAGAGGATATCTCTATCAGTAATATGTTTGCTGATTTTTTTGCTTCAACATACTTATTTATTAATGAACAAACTGTTTTAAGCAACTTGTTAAAACTAAAATGGTCGTATGCTGCGGGGCCTGATGGAGTCCCAAATTGTGTGTTAAAACGTTGCGCTGATCTTCTTTACATTCCTCTTACAATTCTCTATAATAATTCAATTAGACTGGCATATTTTCCTAATGTTTGGAAAAAATCCTTTATAACTCCAATTTTTAAGTCTGGAAGTAAATCCTTGGTATCAAATTATAGAGGAATTGCTAAATTAAGTTCAATTCCAAAATTATTTGAAAAATTGATAACTGATGCATTATCATATCAAGCGTCTTCTATTATTTCACAACAGCAACATGGTTTTCGTACATACTGCTCAACAATTACCAATTTACTGAAACTTACAACTTTAGTCAATGATGGCTTTGTTAATGGGAAACAAACTGATGTTGTTTATACTGATTTCAGTAAAGCCTTTGATTGAGTAAACCATGATTTATTACTATATAAGTTAGATTGTATTGGTTTTAGTTTGACGCTTCTTAAATAGATTGGTTCCTACCTAAAAAGCCGTAAACAGTGTGTTAAGTTTCGTACTGTACAATATAATGTTATCAATGTCCCATCTGGCCTTCCTCAAGGTAGTCATTTAGGTCCGCTTTTATATATACTCTTTATTAATGATCTTCCATCGGTTTTACAATATTCTAAATGCTTGATGTATGTAGATGATGTCAAAATACTTCTTTCATTTAATAATTGTACTGACCAAGCGTTATTGCAAATCGATATTAATAATTTTACTACATGGTGTAATTTGAACCTAAATGCAAATACATGGTGTTTTCAAGATCTCTTCCAGTAAATGGTTTGTACGTTGGTATGCGGTTAGAGATGGTTGAAACAGTTAATGATCTTGGTGTTTTATTGGATAGACGTTTATCAAACGCTGGGCAAACGAATTTTCTGATCCTTACATAACAAAAAAGCTTTTTACTACTCTAGTGAGACCAATTTTTGAACATGATTCTGTTGTGTGGGATCCTTTTTTCAACGTACACTCTAATTCTATTAAATACGTTCAAAAAGAATTCCTTATATTTTGCCCCCGTGGACTTGGTTGGAATCCTCCTTACAAAAGCCGTCTTGCGCTTTAAAGTCGCTGTAAAATGTTAAATGTAACTTGATTAATGGATTTCCTAGTTAGTAAACTCAACATAAATATTCCACATCGCTTATCAAGATACTATCTATTTCTTAGTGTTAAATACTTTTCTACAAATTATGCTAATTCTGATCCTTTTCGCCGTATTTGTGTCGAATTTAATCAACTTTATCATATCTTTGATTTTTATAAGAGCTTAGATACTATTAAAAGAGACATTATTCTTTATCTTAATAATTAAATAATATTTTTAATTAATTTTGTTCAACTCATAATTCTATTTCGTTTAAAATTTTATTACTCTCTCATATGTTTGTATTGTTATCATTATTTTTTATTGTTATCATAATAGTCTGTAAGGATGTTATTTTCCATAGACTAAATAAATAAATATGTTTTGTCGGAGAAAGCTACCATGGGATTCACATAGGAGTTTTTGCTAACTTTGAAACCAGTAGAGATACGCGAAACGCTAATAAAATAAAAAAATAAAAAAACACATAGTAGGTGTTTCGGACTGGGCACCAACGATATGCAATCATACATGTAGTGCCATGTCATATATTTTCTAGCATTTTTAATTATTCGACTCTGACGGTTAACCAGCTGGAGTGTTATTCGAAAAATGGCGAAAATTGATTATCGCTCGATTAATTGGAAAAATTGGCGATCAATCGATTAATGCTAAATGAATGTATTTCTTTCATAAATAAAAAAACACAGAGCTATCTTTTTTTAAATATCAAATAAGGTCTACTGTGTTGGTGGTGTAAAGTGCTTGTTCAAGAAAATTCAAAGCTATCTGAGACTTTTTAAAGAATCAGCCCTTAGAATCTTGGAGTTTTCGGGAGGAATCTGAGGATACTTTAAAAAGAAAGTGTGGCCACACATGTTCTGTGGAAGTAAACCTTTAAGCCTAACGTAGTGTATACAGTGATTTACCGCAGTGCGGCTTTTTGTCGATAAGGCCGGGTTTTTATTCTTCAAAAAATGTTCAATCAGAAATTCTTAAAAATATTGTGTTTCTTTTTATTTATTTATATTTACATATCATGCACAGTTATAATTCAGTATTGAAATTGTTTTCTGAAAAAAGTGGATTTGTCAAAAAATTTTGAAAGAGTAGAACAACTTAAGAGTTATTTTTTGAATAGTGTTTTAGGACAGCTGAGGTTTATTTTTCTGCTGTAAAACACTGTATACACTAAATTTTTCTGTTTTAGATTTAAGGGTTTAATTGAGCACTCTGTGTCCTTACTGGTAAAAGATTAATCAATTAATCGACAATTTTTCCGATTAATTGGCCCAAATAAATGATTGATCAATTTTCGAATAATGCCCTAACCTGTTTACCGGCAGGACCGAATAATTGGAAACACCTTTTAATGCAATTTTGAGAAAACTCAAATCGTGACGCATAAATTAATATGCTATTTTTTTAATTGTAGAATTTCAATTTTTGTATTTATTTGAAGCAGTGTATAAAATTGATTTAAAATTATAGACGACATTCAAAAAAAAATTTCATTCTACTCACAATGTTAAAAAAAAATCCATATTTTTCGTGACGCACGCTACAACGTAATTTCAATCTTTCCAAACTAGTAAAAAAAAAAAATTTACTAAAATTGAAGAGAATCGAATGAATAAAAATATGTCCTTCGATCGGCCTATCTATGTTAACACTAAGTTAATGATATGAACACCTAAAAAATTTTAATTTTTGTTATAACATTAAAAGATCTGAGGTATTGTAGGATTTGGTAATAATTTTTGCATTAATGATCATCCAAATACATTTTATTTTTATATTTACAATATTAAATATCCAGTCAAATGTTCCATTGGGTAAATTTCAAAAAATTTTGGTTAGTGATTTGCCAATATATTGCTGACCTTGTATAGGGTATCATCCCAGCAAAAATGTGGAAGCAATAAAAACGTTTACTGATTCCTTACCGCTAATTTTACTGCTTTTAAAAATTTATAGCTGCATAAAGTGCAGTACTGAAAGACCAATATTGATTAGTTGTTGATATGGCTTCTTAATATGCTTTTCAAACAGTAATGAAATGAGCAAAAGATTTTAACATTATTCAAAACTCGCTTAATCAGATTTGTATAAAATAATTTCTTTTCTTTTATATAAAAGGGCTTGGGAATTTTTCATTGCAATTCAAATTTGTTTACCATTAGTTGTAATTAATGCAAGAGAAAAAAATGTAATGGTAATGAAAAAGCACTAATGCATAAAAAACCAATTACAATTAATTAAAGAAACATTTGCTTAGAAAAATTCAGATTAATGAAAAAGTCGACGAAGTTATAATACACACATGATATATTTTAGAATTTATTTCGGATCTTATTCTAATGTATTTCAGCAAGTTTTCTTTATTTTAACATTGTTTGAAAAGTATATACATCAATAGTTATTATTTTAATTTATTATTGGTAATGAAATAAACTTATTTAAATAATCAATGCAATCAAAACCATAAAACATTGTCATAAATTAAAAAAATAATGAATTCCAGGTAATAAGTATTCAAGCTTAAGGTCTATTTTATACAAAATTATTTATTTGTTATCCAATATTTCGCTATCTCAATGGATAGCTTCTTCAGGGATTTTTTGTTTTTTTATTTTAAACAAATTTTTTAACAAATCAAAATTAATGAAACAACAAAATTGTCAATTTTTTTTTTTTTTTTTTTTTTTAAATTGACAATTTTGTTGTTTCATTAATTTTGATTTGTTAAAAAATTTGTTTAAAATAAAAAAACAAAAAATCCCTGAAGAAGCTATCCATTGAGATAGCGAAATATTGGATAACAAATAAATAATTTTGTATAAAATAGACCTTAAGCTTGAATACTTATTACCTGGAATTTGTATTAAAAAGGTCGAAGAAATTGAACTAAATAATTTAAAAAATAATGAAAATAACTTCATTGCCATTGATAGCAATGCAATGGTAATGGAATCATTATTAGTCCTATGTATGAATTATAATCAATGACGCCTTAAGACATTTTCTATTATGGTTATGACTTTTTTTACGAAAAAATTATAGGGCACCACGTTATGCACCATTTGTTCTGATAAAAAAAATCTTTTTTGAAGTCAAGAACAAAATTTTTTACTCTTTTCTATTTTTTTTAATGACGTCATTGTATATCTCTTCGGAATTGTGGGAAATATGTTTTGTTGATGAGAGTATAAGTAAATAACCAAAAGCAATGCAATTTTAGGTAAAATATTACATTTTTATAAAAATTAAAAAAAAAATTAATCAAAATTTACACTTCCTTTATTGCGGGAACTTTTTTAAAGATCGCGAAAAAGCGTAGACGGCTATGCCATGTAATTTTTGATATTTGCAAAAAATGCTAAAAGTAATGCCCCTAATTTCCTTATTTATATAATTTTAAGAAAATTCAATTCATAATTCATATATTTATATTTAAATAGGAAAAACTTATATTCAATAATTAGTTTTGAATTTCGTGGGATGACGATTTTTTTTTGTATTGAGAAAGAAATTACAATGAAATATTTTTTTTTGCATGTAGACTGTACCTCAAAATTTACAATTTACCGATTATCTCTGAAAAAAAGACATATATAAAAAAATGCTTTGCTACACTGTGCTGCTTCTTGTAAGCACAATAGTCAGCGAGATTTAAATAAAAAAAATAAACGATCGTTCACAAATAGTAAAGCATATATTTTCTAAAAACAAAATTTTGTTTTCCCATACTTTATTGCTTCGCGGATGCACTAGAGTTAGGGAACTTTAAAAAATTGCCATTCACGAATAGTAGGCGATGCATAACGAAAGTTTGGGTGATGCATTAATTAAAAGAAAACGTAATTCAGTTTATGTTGGAACTTAAACGACTAAACACGTGCGCGCGTTGAAAATTTTTTTTAAAGCAAGTGTAAAAAAGTGCAAATTTTTACACAAATCATTATAAATTCTAACAAGAAAGAGTTTTGTTAAAAACTATCAAAATCAGTTCAGCGATTGAAAAGTTGTGCATTCCACAGAGCACTAAAATGTAATATTCTGCATGAAAAATTATTTTATTTCACTCACAAGTTTTTAACCGCTGGACATATTTTAACACAAAATTTTAATAAAAATTAGTAACTTATACAGAATAATATTTCAAGAAGTCATAAAATAAAACTCCGAACAAACTTTGCAAAACCCATTGATAGATTTGTTTTGCGCAGATACAAATATTTTAAAGGAGATGAACTAAATTTGCTTCACAGTGCTATTAACACCAATATATTTGAAATATTTATATATTTGAAATAATTATATATTTCAAACTAAGATATAATTGGAAAACATGGGTCGCACTAAAACAATAAAAAATCATACAGAAGATGAAGTTCATTCAACATCAGTCCTTATTTTATCAAAACTAACTAAAATTCAAAAAACTGTAGATGAGACAAACACAGGTACGAATCTTTAATTTGCACATTTATTATTAAATTTTATTAAAATATATTTTGTTTTAGCTCTAAGCCATAAAAATAAAATATTATTCAGAGTTATAGCAGTTAAAAGGTATAGAAAATTTAGAATAAATTTTAAATCATAAAATTAACTGTTACAGAATGTTTAATTGATCAAAAAAAAAAAAGTAATCGTAGATTTATGAGGTTCTTGTTTTGGTTAAATCTAATCTTGGTCCTGCTATGGTCTCAAATAAATACCTAGACCACTTTCCAATAGAAACTGAAAAAGAACTGGAAGACATGGAGTTCGAGATATCAAATCAAAAAAAAGGATGCGATTGTAAGAATACGTTTTTAATGAATTATATATGTATATAACAAGGTTTTTTTATAATTTGACTATAGGGTGCCACTATAAAAAATATAGTAGGAAAAGATGGAATTCGAAAAAAGTTGACTGATATGTTATATTTACATTGATCTCTTTTGTTTTTATAGCCAAATAATATATATTATTAATAGTACGTACAAAATAAAATTGTTAATTTAAAAAAAAAAAAAATAAATAAATAAAAACAATAATGTATCTTGTTTTGTATTAAATAGTATTTTTTGTTCCAAAAAAGGGGTTACATAATTTATGCATTATAAGAGGCATTTTTGAAGTGCTTAAAAGAATACATGAAAATATGTACTTTTGCGAAGGCATGACTTTTGTAAAATTAAGAGGCATTTTCTCATAACTGAAAAAAAGCTGAAATGTACTTTTGAGAGGGCATGATTTTAAATATTTGCAAAGCTTTATAATATGCACTTCCGAGAAGGCATGATATGTCATCATTTTTAAAGATAAAAACGAGCACTGATTAAAAGCGGTGAATTTGTGTCATTCTGGATCTCCAAACAAGTGCTTTCACGCGAGCTATCTCGAACAAAAATCAGGCATGATATCATCAATAATGCAAGCGCTTTACTGCTCAACTATCCTTGGCAAAGCTGCTTGTTTGGAAGCATAAGTTTCTGCTGGGATATTACTGCACTGGTTTAAGTGAATACGCAACAGAACAGGTTAGAATTATCTCTATATATAAAGGAATAACGTTACTGACTGACTCACTCACTTATTCAATAACGCCCAGCCCAAACCGCAAGAGATAGGACGCTTAATTTTGGTATGGAGGTTCCCCTCCGTCTTAGCTGACATCGACCTCCCGCTAAGGGGGAAAAACTTCCCTTTCACGGCTTGCCCAAACCCCTTTAGCAAGAAACCTGAAATATACCTTCCTGGGAGTATGTGCTAACTCCTTGATAAGGTACGTTTTAGAATTTTGGCCAGTGACGTTGTAAAAATGGCGGTTTAAAGGGCGAAAAGTCTCCCCCTTTACGGCCTGCCAAAACCGTTGAAATTCGGTATGCAGGCTCCTTCTCTAGTGTAGATAACAGCTAAGACGTGATTAAATTCCTACGGGGAGGGGCAACAAGGGGGAAAATCTCTCCCTTAACGGCCTGACCACACCGAAATAGGTAGAAATCTGACATTTGAAATATGTATTGCCTGGAGTATGGACTAACTAATAACAGGCGCGGATTCAGGGGGGTATATATCCCCCCTCTAACTCGGTTACAAATAACAAAAAAAATTAACTGATTTACGTTTTGCAACTATTCCTAAACATTTCTGTAATATACCCCAAATTTTTGACTGCAAATATCGTGTTTTTAAATTTTTCTTGTAGACAACTCTTAAACACACCTGCCTCAACAAATTTTGCAAGTAGAAATGATGAATTTGGTTTTTGTTTTGAATAAAAATTGCATTAAAACGGTTTTTGTATCATAAGTTTTTTAATTTTATTTAGTTTTTTCCTTGTCCTGTTAAGTATCGAAAAATCGAGATACGCCTTTTCTATATTAAGCCATCGATATACAACATATTTTTATTTTTTCTTACTAAGGCCCATTATTATAACTTGCCGATAGCTAAAGGTAGGATCTTAACGGATCTTTTCGTTATTATAAGTATACTTTAATCTAAAACTGACCGATAAGCTAAAGGTAAGTTCATCTTACCTTTAACTTTTAACGAAAGGTTTATACATTTGAAATTGCCATGTTTTCTGCTCTTCAGTGCAGTTGCCGTGTAGTATTTTTACCCTATCTTTGCTGTATGGTTTCTTTCTGTGTCCGGTGTCGACATTGTAAATTTTTTACAACAAACATTTTTATTTTTTACACAATTCTAAGAAACTTTATTTTTCGTTTGTTTTTTTGTTTGTTGTAAGTAAATAAATAAATAAATAAAACTACGTCGTTGCCACTACGTATTTTTAAGAAACATTTTAATTTGTCAAAAGTAATCGGTTTTGGCTCTGGTAATGCCATAATTTCATAAAATTTAATTTTATTTTATAAGGAAGTTGTAATAACCAAAAATGGTTAAAGATCACTTTATTGCTCACTTTAGCTAAAGTTTCCTTTAACTAACACGTACCTTAAAGGCAAGTTATAATAATGGGCCTGTTGTAATTAAAACATCCGTCACTGTTGATGGTTTTATAATAAGTGATTAGTTAGTCTTTTATTTCATTTTTGATCTTCTTCTTAAATGCTACCAGATTATTATACAAATACAATATTGTCAATTTAGTGACTTATATAACACTTCTCCCCCACCTAAATATTTCCATTTATACAAATAATATATTTAGTTCCACTTCAGGTATACATTTATCGCTCTGTGTTGCTTCTGGCTGTTGTAACTTTGCCTGAGGAATGCCTTGTATTACCGTATAATTTTCTTTATCCACATCTGGAGTTAAGTATGGCTCCTCTTGTTGGGTCAGCGTCACGTTGGGTTCCAAATTCACTTTTCGCATCTGATCAGTGGTCGTCTCCATCTGCGACCATCGTCTAATTTAACGTTATAATGCAACTCACCTACACTATCTCCCACCACACCAAATTGCCATTTGTTCTTAGATATATAATAACGCACTGCCACTCTGTCTCCTGCTAAGAATTTTTTTGTTATTAATCAGGCGTGAGTTATTGTTGGCATAGTTGTGTGGTAACATTAGGTCCAGACGAGATTGAATTTGACGACCTAGCATCAGCATTGCTGGTGATTTGCCCGTTGCAGGGTGAATAGCACGTCTATAAGCCAGCAATATTTTTGCTAACTCTACGCTCATCGTATTTGGTGTACATTTTGAAGCTAATAATTTGTACTTAATGGTTTGAACATACCTTTCGGCTTGCCCATTAGTTGCTGGGTGGTATGGTGCTCCCTGCTTATGTACAATACCATTAGTTTTCAGAAATTTTTGAAATTCACCAGCATTAAATTGGGTCCCATGGTCGCTTACGAATATATTAGGGATCCCAAACTGTGAAAATATTTCACGGCATTTTTGTATGGTGGTTTCCGTAGTCATATTGGGAACAATATGAACTTCTGGCCATTTACTATACGCATCGACCAGTATAAACAAATATTTGCCCATAAACGGACCTGCGTAATCTACATGTACTCGTTCAAATGGTTTGTTCGGTTTGGTCCAACAGTGAACTATGTGTAATTCTTTTTGGATTGGGTTGTGTCGATTGACATGAAGCACATTTGGATACTAACATTTCAATATCCTTATTCATTTGGTTCCACCAAACATATGCTGTTGCCAAACTTTTCATACGAGATATACCAAAGTGTGCGGAATGTAATTCATCCAAAACTTTTTCGCGTAATGGTTTTGGTGTATACACCCTTATGCCACGTACCAGACAGCCATTATGTAAACTAAATTCCGTCTGAGAAATTCCAAATCGGTCTTTGGACTCACTTTCACGACCAACCACTAAACATTTTATTAAGTTTTTCACTTCAATATCTGTTTGTGTATGTTTTTTAAGTTCTATTGGGGTCACGGGTAAATTTCCAATTACTTCCTTCCCAATTACGTGAACTTCATCAACAAATTTATACGTTTCGGGATTTGGGAGGCGCGACATCGCATCAGCATTTGCGTTTTCTTTTGATTTTTTACATTTTATGACATAATCGAGCTGCTCTAAGAACAGCGCGTAGTGTTGCATTCTGGTGGCTGAATAAACTGGCAACCCCATATTAGGTGAAAAAATTTGCGATAAGGCTCGATTGTCTGTAATTATATATATTTACCATATACGTAATTATAAAACTTACGAACGTCATAGATGATCGCATAAGCTTCTCTCACTCAAATTTTGTATAAATCTGCCTTAGTAATTGATTAACCCAAGAAGGCACGAACTACGTCCCTATTTTGAGGTTGTTCCATATTTTGAATTGCTTCTACTTTAGTTTTAAGCCGCTGTATGCCATCTTTGTTAATCAAGTAACCACAATATTCAATTGATTCTTTTAAAAATTCCGATTTTTCAACATTTACGCGCATGTTAATTTTTCCAACCGTTTGAGTACTTCTTCGATACGTTGTAAGTGCATTGTGTCATTTGCTGCTGTAATTTTAATATCATCCAAGAATACCGATACTCCTGGTATATCCCCTAGGACCTTTCCATTAGCCTTTGCCATTTAGCCGGCGCACTAGCAATGCCGTACATCATACGTGTATGTCGAAAAAGTCTCTTGTGGGTGCTAAGGGTTAATAAATGTCTATCTTCCAATTGTAGGTACGCTTTGGTTAAATCAATTTTTGAAAATTTTCCTCCTCCTGCCATTTGGTAGTTGGTAGTGGGTATTCATCTATCACCAATGCTGGATTTAATGTAATTTTGTAGTCCCTACAGATTCGAACTGCGCCATTTTTCTTTGGAACTACTACGATAGGTGTAGCCCACTCGCTTCTTTCTACTTTTTCCAACAGGCCTTCAGCTCCATGTTCTTCTAATTGTCTTTCAACAGCATCCATTAGCGGAAATGGTACACGACGGCCTTTTTTAAATTAAGGGGTCACATTGGGCTTGAGGTAAAGTCAGGCCTGTAATTCCGAAATTTTACCAATGGATTCTGAAAATACGGTAGGACATTTTTGTAGTAGAGTGTTGATTTGGTGTGAGGGGTCTTTGGCATCGATAAAATTAATCGTTGAATTACCATTCCTGTAAATAACATCATTCCAATTGACTTTTATTTTATATATCCATTCTCTATCCAATAATGGTTTGCGATCAAAACGCACTACATACAATTTTACTTTTATGTTATAATGCTTTGTATATTTTCCCACACATAGCCAACTACTTGTAATGAATTATCACCAACACTTACTAAATCCATGTCCGTGGCATTAAATTCCAATTCCGAAAAATATTTTTTGCATCATTGAGGCTCATAAGTGAGACAGGTGACCCCGTATCCACTTCAAAGGTAATCAAGTTCTTGTTCACTTCTAAATTGTACCAAATTTTCTCACGAACATTTTGTGGGTTACTTATATGTAAAATCTCTTCCACCGTACACACTCCTTTGACATTATCATCAACGCTGTGTAGTTGTTTTGGTTTCTCTTTAAAACAAACTTTCCTTAAGTGTCCTTTTTTCTTACAAAAGTGACACGTTGATTCTTTAAATTTACACTTGTCAGCATTATGATTCGGGTCACCACAACGAAAACATTTTCTTTTATTAGTTTTCTTGTATTTTGCGCCATTTTGTGCACACTAACCTCTTTGTTGCCTTTATTTTGCAATTCTTCACCTCCCTTTTCGACTAGTTCGCAAGCGGTAGCCATTGTTATTGCGTCATCTCTAACAACCGGCTTTGTAGTTTTGTGTCGTGGAGACCAAATACAAATTGGTTCCTTAATGCCTTCTCCGAATGGGTCCCGAAACCACAATTGACCGCCATTTTACGAAGAGCCACCAAAAATTCTGCAGCTGTCTCGCCCTCCTTTTGCTTTCTCATGTTAAAACGGAAATTTTCCAAAAGTTTATTTGGCTTTGGATCCAAATGTTATTCTAAAATTGCCACAATCTCCTTATACGATTTTTCCTCTGGTGATTTGGGTGTCATTTTATCGCACAAAATGTTGTACGTCTCAGACCCAATGAAATGAAGCAATAGACGCTGATGTTTTGTATTTCAGCAGTCGTATAATTCCAAAGCGGTCCCGAACCGTTTGACTCATCTGGACCATGATGTCTTCTTCCTTTCAAAGGGCTCAAAACTAAAGAAACCCACATTTTTATTTGATGCCACTAAAGCTGTCTCCTCCTTACTCATTGTGAATCACGTTTCTTTTTATCTTTATGTACAGTTTATCTTCCTTTTATTTTTATTGCATTTGTACTGTAAAAAATGCAAATCACTCTTTTCTTCTATTGTAAGGTTCTTCCACTTATCGTCGCCAAAATTGTTCTAATTAAAACATCCGTCACTGTTGATGGTTTTATAATAAGTTATCAGTTAGTCTTTTATTTCATTTTTGATGTTCTTCTTAAATGCTACCAGATTATTATACATACAAATACAATATTGTCAATTTAGTGACTTGTATAACAGGGCCTAAAATTTTTATTGAGTTTTTGTATACTAATTTTTTAATTTAAACAAATTGAACTTAAATTATTTATTTCATATTAAATTTTGTTTTGAACATATGTCCTATTGCGGAAAAAACGTTGAAAAAAATTCCAAATCAGTTAAAAATATAAGATTAAAAATCTTTTAATGGGTTTAAGCAAATGGTTAAAATTTTGGAATGTTTAAAAATCTAAAATTTGTTTTTAAATAGTTATAATTATTGGCGATTCTGAAATAAAATAGATCGGTCAAACTGTAGACTTAGCACATTTAACTTTTTTTATTTTACATTTTCTTTACAGAATTTAAAAAAAAAATCTTAAAATGCTTGGTTAAATTTATATAATGACGTTGAAAATGTTCAAGGACCTACGATGGATAATTTACAAAATTTTCGTGTTAACAAATATTATAAAGATTATTTACGTGTTAATAAAGGTTATAAAGATTAAAAAACTATATATCTTTAAATCTTACTCAATTATAACAATTTTATTTCTTTTTAATTCTTATTTATGTAAAAACTAATTTATTTAACCTTCTATGTTTTTTATATTAACTTTTTAAAGAAAAATTTAAATTAAATTTTTATTTTTATTTTATTATTTATTTTTAATTTTTTGTAAGGACTTAATACTCTAAATTATTGTACGGAATTCACTTTTAATTTTTTAGTTTTGTTTTCTATGTTATTAGTTTGTCATTCCGTCTGTTACATTTCGAAATATAGGCCTTATGCAATTTTAAGTCGATTTAGCGATGTCCGTCTGTCTGTTGATATGGTGATCACATCGCGAAGACGCAAGCGGGGGTGTTCATTAATTACATCCTCCCTTGAAGTTTGGTATTGAAAATTACCAACATCAGTCCAGCGGTCAAAAAGTTATGAGTGAATATGTGAAGGTACCTCTAAATTTTCCATACAAATTGGTGTATTTTAGTACAATTTCGTAGTAGCGACTGGCAATATTTTCACTTGTTGTTTGCCAGTCCCTTAGAATTAAACAATATCTTATATTCACCTCAAATATATTTCAACTCAAATATTTGAATACACTCCACCCATGTCCTAAGAACATTTACCTAATCACAGGTAATATATTAGACTGTTAAAAAACTATTTTCAAATTTAATCGATATTTTTCTTAAATTTTATATTTTAACATATATCGCACTTGATCAACAAGAGGGAAATAACTCAAAATATTTAAATTTCACTTTTTGCAAGAAATCAATTAAAAACATCAATATCTATCTACTGTAAAAATTTCAACGTATTACGATTACTGTTTCATCTCGAAAAGCACATTTGAGACCATTTTCTTGATAATGTAGTGACTACCTTTAAAAGTGTTTTATTTTGAGTTAAAACAAAAATTAAAATATAAATGAATCGTATATTTTCATAAAAAAGGTATTATTTTGATTTGAGCCTTTATTCATGAATAAAAAATCAAACTGTTGCATTTAAATTTTGTTGTATTTTGAGTTGATACTGTTTTATTGATAAAATTTGTTTAACTGTATGATTTTAACTCGAAATGTGACTCTATTTTTGGTAAAATGTTGAAATTTTTTTTGAGTTGTGACCCTTTTCATGAAATATTTGAATCAATACATCACATTAATAGCCACCGCTAAAAAAAAACTGGCATACAATATAAAGTTCATGATGTAAAGCATGATAGATTTTATGATCTTAAGAGCTTACAAGAGCAATGGGGCCAAAATTTTGTTAAAAATGATGCCAATGAAAAACTTAACTGGCATAACATCAAAGTTTTGCGTGTAGAATACGTAAATCTCAATTCATTTTTTTATAAAGATTCCTATAAGGATAAAGATTTTTCAAAAGTAACTGTCCAAAAAAACAAATTCAAATGCACCAGCTATTGGGAAAATCTTAAGTTAGTTTGTAATTAATTATTTTCTTTGTTTTTCTGTTATAATTTAAAATAAATTTTACAGTTATTATTGATTTAGTTTGTCCTCTATTTATTCGGAAAGGCTTCCTCTGTCGGAAAATAAGAAAAGGGATCTTAAGGAACTTGTAAAAAAAATATAATTCCAAAACATATTCATGAGTTGTATTACAAAAATTTAATAGATACTTAATTTAAACACTCAATAATTGTTGTTAACTTTATACATAATATGTATATTATCATTTAAATTTTATTATCATTTGATAAAGACTACTCGTAGTATATCTGAAATTAAGAACATGTATTCAAGATATAAAAAAATGGCCTTCCCTGTAGGGTGCGAATCTACATTAAAACCCACAAATGTCTAAATATCTACGAAATGAAACTATCTACGAAATAGAAATTAAAAACATTAATATGGTATTAAAAATGACATACATTTATATCTTTAATTATTTTAGGAATAGAAATACATTTAAGGTTCTAATTGTGTGGCACAAAATGTATTAGAGTACTCGTGTAAACTATATCATCCCCAAAAAATTATTATCTATCCAACAGCCTTTAAAATAAATTTGATCACAAAATTTGTCATAATTAAAAAAAAATAATAATAAAAAAGGGGCATTTGTAAATAGTACCAAATAATTCAAAGGAATACTATGGCACTTTTAAGGTTCTAATAGTTCAAAAGGTACTTAAGTACAAACTTTATCAACCCTGTCCACCAGTGATTTAATACAAATAATGTAAAAAATTAGATGTGAAATTCTGGAGGTGAAAAAAAATGTTTGAGGTGAAAAACTTTTTTGGATGTGAAAACAATTTTTGAAGTGAAAACAAATGATTGTGATGAAAAAAAAGTTTAATGGTGAAAATAATTTTTGAGTTGAAAGATATTTGCGGTGAATATAAAATATTATTCACTTTTAAGCGAGTGTGTTGTGAAATATGAAAAAGTATATTATTTACCGGTCGCTACTATGATTTAGAGGTACCTTCACATTTTCACTCATAACTTTTTAACCGCTGGACCGATTTTGCTCATTTTTAATACCAAACAGACAGGACATCGCTAACACGACTTAAAATCACATAAGGATTACGAATATATTTACTTTATGGTGGTCTTAGACCTATATTTCGACATGTTACAAACGGAATGACAAACTGAAAAATTCCCCCCCTTCACGTCTTGCCAAAACCTCTGTAGCTAGAAAGTTGAAATTTGGTACATATGTTCCCTCTACGGCGTAGCCATTAATCCAAGAGGTATTTTTGGAATTCCTACAGGGAGGGGCAAAGGGGGAAGGTCTCCCCTGAACGGAATACCCAAACCGCTGAAACTAGAAAGCTGAAATTTGGTATGCAGATTCCTTCTCCAGTGTAGGTAACAGCTATGGCGTGACTTTTAGAAAATCTAAAGCGGAGGGGCAAAAAAGCGGAAAATTCTCCTCCTTGACGTCCTACCAAAACCGCTGGAGCTGGGAAGTTAAAATTTCGTACATATTTTCCTCCTCCAATGCACATTGCATATGTGAAAATGTGCAAATTTCTAAAAGTGCATTGCGCAAATTTACCAATGTGCGAATGTGAAAACATGCGAATTTGGAAAAGTGCAAATGTGCAAATTTTAAAAGTGCAAATTTACAATAGTGACGATAATGTAAATGTACAAATGTGTCAATGTGGACATGTGCAAATAGGAAAATCTGCAAATGCGTAAATATGTGAATGTGTAAATGTTTAAATGTGTAAATATTTATTTTTTCATTCAACATCGCCCAGCCCAATCCGCAAGAGATAGGACGCTGAAATTTGGTATGTAGGTTCTTCCTCCGGTGTAGGCATTCGCTAAGACGCTGTTCTTTGAAATTCCATCGGGGAAAAGCAAACCAGGTGAAAAACTCCCCTTTCACGGCCTGCCCAAACCCCTTTACCTATAAACCTGAAATTTGAAATATGCCTTTCTTGGAGTGTGTGCTAACTTCCAAGGTACACAAACCGTTGTACCTTGGAAGTTGAAATTTTTTTTTTTTTATTAATTCAAAATAATTTCATTTTACAATTGATTTTTTGTCTCAGCGCCTTGAAGGCTTTAAAGCAGTGATCGGCAAAGAGTCGCCCATGGGCAACTCACTTATACTAACATACTAACACAGACAGCATGAAAATGAAAATAATAAATCAGTCTCAGTTGAGCTTTAGTGCAGTAAGGTGGTGTCGACGTATAGTACGTACATTACACTGAACGAAATGCCTTACGAAGAATGGGAGTATGATTACCTGTTTGTCGAAAATTTTTTCGGCAAACTTGAATGTTTAATATGCCAGCGTACGATGCCACGCAAAAGTATTATTTAGAGAGGCATTATCTTTTATGTCATAGGGAATATGAAAATATTTCTATTTCTAAATAGAAAAAAAAGGAGCACCTGAAATTTTTTTAAAAAGAAAAGCATCTTTTATTGTTGCTGCTGAACTTGCAAAACGTTGCCGTCCATTCGGGGATGGCCAGTTTTTCAAGGAATTAACCAACAATGTTTTGGAATGCTTTGGTAAAAAAGCTGAAGAAATGCGTGATATAATTAATGATATTCCCCTGTCCCCTCGCACGGTTTCTCGGCGAACAGAAATTATCAGTGCATTTATCCATTCAAATATTAAAAATAGAATCCTTAATTGCAAATATTTTTCTATTTGCTTAGATGAATGCACTGATATCAATGATATAGCCCAGTTGCTCATTTGTGTAAAAACAATTGACAATAATTTCCAAATTCACGAAGAAATGTTGGCCATGGTTGCTTTGCAAGATAATGTCAAGGGAAACACAATTTTTAATGCGGTGATACAAGAAATTTTTTCTTTTGCCGACAAAAGCAAGTTTTGCTCTGTATGCACAGATGGAGCAAATGTAATGGTTGGAAAAAAAGACGGGTTCGTTGGTTTTTATTAAAAAATAATTTTGATATTTATATATTTCACTGCATTATCCATCAGCAAGCGTTATTTACAAAAAATCTAAATTTGGGGGACACAATGAAAATAGCAGTGAAAATAATAAATAAAATTCGGGGAGGCCATAATGCTCTGAGCCACCGAAAATTTAAAACTTTCCTCGATGAGGTACATTCTGAGTATGGCGATTTATTGATGCATACCGAAGTAAGGTGGCTCAGCAAGGGTCGTTGCCTCCAAAGGCTGTTCAGTCTTTGGGAGGATGTACTTTTGTTTTTTGAAAAAAATCCCTCAAACGGAACAGATGAGTTATTATTATTTTTAAGATATAAAAATTTTATATTAAATTTTGCGTTTTTGACAGACATGACAGAATTCGTCAATCAACTTAACCTTCAATTACAAGGTAAAAACAAAACCATTATGGAATTAGTTTTTGCAGTTAAGCAATTTATTGGCAAACTTGAAATACTAATAACTTACTTGAAAAATAACAATTTTATAAGTTTAAAAAGAACTTCGAAAATTATCAATGAATTTGGAAATAATAAAAAACTAAAAGAATATATTATTATACTCGAAGATATAATAACAAACTTTAATGTCCGTTTTTGCGACTTCTCAAAAATTTAACACTTAATTGAACTACATGATAATCCTTTGGTATGTAGTATTGAAAAACAAAGATCCGATATTAGAGAAGAACTTATACAAATGCGAACAGATTTAAATTTACCACTTGCTATTGGAATTGAGTTCTGGAGAAATATTAATGAAGACACATATTTAAAAACAAGAAATGAAATTTTTAAATTGTATGCAATGTTTGGATCGACTTACATTTGCGAATCTTCATTTTCTTTTTTAAAATTAATTCAAACTGATCAAAGAAATCGTCTAACAGATCAACACACCGAAGATCTTCTTCGCATAAAATGTTGCCCATATGCAATTAATATTGACGATGTTATAAAATATGCAATGAATGAATGAACTTCCAAGTTATTTTGTTTTTTGTAGTTTGTAAGTTAAAGTATATTAAAATCTTTAATATTTCTTTATTTTTTTATTTCTTTATTTCTCTATTTATTTGTTTCTTTATATCTTTATTTATTCCTTTTTTTCTTTATTTCTTTATTTATTTCTTTATTTCTTTATTTATTTCTTTCTTTAATTATTTATTTATTTTTTTCTTTCTTTCTTTATTTGTTTATTGATTTATTTACATATATATTTAAATAGGGAAGGGTTTCACTTTCCCAGGCTGTAATTGAGAAACTACTTGGATCTTTGATGATTTTAATTTTAAATTTTCGTTTTTTGTTGTTTTTTTATTTGCTTTTGTTTTTTTTTTTTGTTATGCTTTTTTTTTTGTTTTCATCCTTTGTTTTTTTAGGTTTGTTTATATGCACATAGCTTTAGAAAAATTACAAACACATTTCTTTCAGTGCATTAAGAGAGGCAGAGCATAACTCACCCATACAATGGCAACAATATGGTTGTATTAGTTTGCCGATCACTGCTTTAAAGAGACTGTATGGCAACATTATGTTACATATTTAGAAGAGAAAAAAATAATAAATTAAAGAAATTAAAAAAAAAAAAAACAAAATAATAAATTAAATAAATTAAAAAAAATTAAAAAAACACCTTATTTTTATAAAATTTTTAGGTATGACTATATTATTTGTAAATGATTTTATTGTTTACATAAGAAGTATTTCTACATTCTGCAGTAAGTCTTTATGTGATTTTTAAATGCTGATAGAATCTAAATATTTCGTAATTCATTAGGCAAACGATTAAATTCATGCGGTCCAGAAAATGTAACTCGCTGCTTTGTCAATTCCAAACGACATCTTGAGGAGATTAATTTTTCAGATTGTCTCGTATTTCTCTGTGTTTGCGATATATTTTGAAAAAATTGTATAGACTGATGAGCATTTTCTCTTATTGTTTTAAAAATATATATTAGCAACTTATGTTTGTATAGACCTCGAACCGGCAGAATATTTTTAGCAAAAATTTTGAACAGATCCACTGTACTATAACGTATTGGCAGATTAAACACCAGCTTTAAAGCTTTGTTCTGGGCTGATTGAAGAGATTTTAACGAATTATTTTCCTTACAGCCATATATAATTGGAAGATATGTTAAATGTGAATGTAAAAGTGAATGATAAATTAGCATTTTAACATCACAACTGAGTTTGTTCTTAAATTTATAAAGAACACCAACTGCCGAAGAAATTTTCGACTTTAAAAGGTTAACATGGGCATCCCACAAAAGGTTGCGGTTTAGCGTTATACCTAAATATTTAACTTTATCTGATTCAGTTATTGGAGATCCATCGATATGAACAACAATTTTATCTTCATTACGTGAACGATATGGTTTAAATATATAACGAACTTAGTTTTATCTGAATTTAGAACCAGTTTATTCAGTCTTGAGAATTCGGACAGTATAGGAGAGTCGTACTCAATTTGCGTCTCTAAAACCTTTTTGTGTTTGTATCGATAAAACAGACAAACGTCATCCGCATACATGTATAACTTTCCATTAAACTCAATATTTTTTACATCGTTTATGAAAATTTTAAACAGTAGTGGCCCGAGGACGCTGCCCTGGGGTACCCCACAGTTAACTGGTAGCAAAGTGCTTTTACATTCAGTATGTAGTATGTAGGTTCCTTCTCTGGTCTAGATAACTGTTAAAACGTAGGCAGAAAAGGGAAAAATTCTCACTCTTGACGTCCTGCCAAAACCGCTGGAGCTGAGAAGTTAGGGTCTTCCTTCGGTTTAGAAATTTACCTAGGTTGGATTTTTGGAAATGTCTATGGGAAGGGACAAAAAGGTGAAAAGTCTTCCCCTTAACTGCCCACACCGATTTAGCTAGAGAAACCTGAAATTTTTAAAATGTGTTAACTGGAGTATAGGCTAACTTATTAATCAGCTACATTTTAGAATTATAGCCAGGTACATGGTAAAAATGGGGTTTCAAAGGGGAAAATCTGAAATTTTAAATACGTGTTACCTAGAGAATAGGCTTACTCATTATTGAGGTACATCTTAGAATTTTAGTCAGGGACACAGTAAAACTTGGTTACTACTAGTAATTATCTGGGAACTCCGTATACTCCCGGGCGTTAGCAACCTTTTTTTACGCTAACAACGTAGCGAGCTTTGCCCGCTAGTCTTACATATAAATAGTATCATGTTAGATACTTCGTGATGTGTACTAGAACTAATGCAAAATGAGACATTGCGTGACTGGCTCAAATGTACAAACCACAGGACTGAGGACAAGTACACTCAGAATACTATGTAGTTTACTGTTTGTAGTTTAATAAAAAAGTTTTCCTTTCCATTTAAAAATAAGGCAACATACATTTATTTTTCAAAGAAATATCTATATTAACTTCTTTATACATTTATTCGAAATGATTTACTATCATTTACCGATTTTTTTCAGTTTCATTTATTTTTTCATTTGATTGAAATTTAAAAAAAAAATTACCCACAAAACGGAAATTTGGGGTTTATCTGTGTCCGTTACAGTTATTACAAATTTAAATTTTGTTTGCTGTCTGCTTTAAGTCAAAATATTCAAAAAATTCCCAATTGTTTTATATAATTGGTTGCTTATATACAAAGTTATTTCAATTCAATTTACAAGAACTTCATAAGCACACATACATACATATACAAACACATTAAAACAAAAAGTGCCTATAGCCATGTAAATATACATTTTGTAGATTAAAGAAAAAATTTTAACATTTATTTTAACTGATTATATCATTTGTTTCTTACGGATATATACGTTGTTTAAACAATATTTAAAAATAAATAACATAAGCCATTTGGATTAAATGAAAATTAAGTAGATCGGTTTTTAAATGAAATATCATTTCTTGTAAATGGCATTTTTTGTTATTTTAACTTACAAACTAGTTTAAGTGTAATTAATAAAAAACTGGTTACATATCCATCGCAATATGTTATGTCGCAAAACTTGTAGGGAGTAGTTTCGCGACTTATCAGTTGACTGTTGCAAGTGCACATTACACAGAGCAAACGAAAAATAATTAGCATGTAACTTGTCAATATTTCTTACGCGTGAGTTATGGAAACCCCCATAATATCATCTACAACAACAACTCCACCAGCAAAACCACCTAGGTTGGCTTAAATGTAAAAACAACAACACAAAAGTCAACGCTCTAGACATAAGAAATTATTTAGTTGAATTATTAATATTTTTTTGTTAACCCAATTAATATTTTGCAATATGATCTTCCGCATAAGCCAACATAAAAATAACAATTTAGTGTAACCAGCATTTTACAAATTTGTTCTGTATTTTTTTGCACTTATTATTTTAAAGCTTAATCTGCATTTCTTTTAGTATAAATATTTGTAATATTGATAAGAAAGAATTAATTAATAAAGTGACAACAACCTTGAAGGTTGATTTTTTTTAAGTGTTAATAAGTCTCCACCCATATCTCGTGTGTCATATTTAGAACGAGTATTTTAAGGAATCCATAGTCCAGTCACTGAATTTACCTGCAATGTTTATTACAAAAGTTCTTACAAATTTTTATATTTCATACATTTTATATTTATTAAACAAAAAATGAATTCAAAATTTTCAAATTATGGGTGGGGTTACCAGCAGGTCTGTGGAGGCAAGTTTTGCTCAGCCAGTCGTATTCACACTAATGCCCTAGGACGAAGTTTAGCTTTTTGGCTGTCAATGTTTTTTCTACTTTTCCTTTAATTTTACTCTCCAAAATCGCATCCGATCGCCCCATGAAATATTTTTTTTAAAAGAAGAATTTGTACGTAATAATAAATCAAAATCTAATGATTTAATTCTTAAAATGCATTAAATAAAAATTTATTGTTTATGAATTAATGTATTTTATATGTAAGAAATAAACTTACATTGATTTTATAAAAATTGTAAATGTAAATTTAATTTAATCTTAATAAATCGAGTACTTCAAACAAATTTAAAATTAACATTTCGCGAATCAAAACGCAAAACTTTAGATCTTCTGGAATTAGTGCGAATTCAAAAAGTTTTTTTTTTTAATTCTCAATGTTATTAAATTAGGTAGTTTTTGGTTTACGTTCAAAAATATTCTATTCTGGAATTTTCGAAAAATAAATTTAAAAGATTTCTAAAAAATTGTCCAATAGAAGTTATCAAAATTTAATTCTTTTCTGGCAGAGAATTCTATTGATTGAGAAAAACATTCTAGAAAGTAGATTGTTGTGGCAGACCTATAAGTGGCAGCTAAATTTTTGCTATTAATACGGTGGATAAAGAATTAGGTTTTTATTTATTTTTTTAAAATGAATTAAATTTGTCTCCAATATCGTTCTATAAACGCATTCAAGACGTGTTGGGGATTCTCGTCAGAAAATGTTGGTTTAATCCTCGGGAAACACATTGTTTAACATACAAAAAAATCTAAGTATTTCCCTTTAAAAATTGCTATTTGAATATTTAAAAAAAAAAAACAATATTTGGAAAAAAAATCGCTATAATTTTATGGACATATATGGATATTATTGTGATACTGTGTAAAAATAAAATACTTGTTAAATATTTTATTTTTATAAAAAAAAAAGAAAACCAAAGGATTCTTTAATTTTGTTTTTTGAAGAAAAAATATTATTACCTTGTAAAAACGAGTAATTTAATAAACTTACTTTTATATAGAAAACCAAATAAACTGCTTATTTCAATAGGTTATGGGTCCCTCCGATAAAACTGGCATAGTACAATTTTGCAGAACCAAATTTGAAAATTGGAAATTCCGTGTTAAAAAATATTTGGCAGCTGCAGGATGTATTGAAGCTGTAAGAATGTCATCTCAAGGAGATGATAGTCCTGCTGCACAATCGTTTTCAGAACAAGATACAAAAGCACAAGATATTATCACAAGTTTGATCCATGATGATTATTTGGAGTACATACAAGATAAATCATCCGCTAAGGAAACGTGGAATAGTTTAAATAAACATTTTCTTGTAAGTCATCTCAAAACCATTATTATACGCAAAGAACAAATGCAAATCCTATGGCATCTTCATTCATCAAGAATATCTTCAAGAATTTAAAGGTTGGTAACCCCTAAATATATAAAGGTGGCCAAGGAAGATGAACAAATTTGCGTTTCTATCGTCGGTGAAATTGATTTGATAAGTGATACTGTTGTCAAAGTAAATTTGAAGAACGTATTATATAGTTCGGGATTTCGAGAAAATTTGCTATCTGTAAGCAAAATTGTTGAATCTGTATTGAAGATTGAATTCCAAAGAAGCTAGCTGTAATCATGCGCAGTAATGAAGTGATTGCTAAAGCTAAATGTACAAAATGTTATGACAAATTAAAACTTGTAACAACCTTTCCTTTAGAATGTTTGTAAGACACTGCTTTTTATTCATAAAATATACGCTTAAGTGCTAAACATGAAATTCTGAAAACTAAAATATGCCGAACACATCTGCCCGGCTTTTTCTAAACAAGCAGCTAATCATCTCGTCTGTCGCCTAGACAATACCCTAAACTATTTTTATGAGCAAGCAGCCAGTTACTCTGTCTAAACAATTATTTACTTTATCTGTCGCTTAGACATAAAATCTAACCCTTATTCCTAGAATGCACTTTAGTTAAATATAACAAACAAACTCTTCAAGGTTCAATTAAATAAATGATAAACGGGTAAAACTAATTAACAACTAAACTATCTTCAAGGTTAAGAAAAATTAAAATCGATAAAACTACTAAATACTCTCACCATGTTCAAGGTGTTTGAACATTCTGCCGGGGCACACCAAATATAACATCCATTCTTCTAGCATCTCTAGTGCAATATCCTCGTATCAGGAATATCACAAACATTATCAGAAATATAAAAATCGGGATCGGGGAAGAGTGACCAACTTGATATTTTCCGACTTCATTCTCTGGATTTCATCCAGCAATCCATTAATCTCATTTGTAGTCCTTTTGAAAATATTTAAAGTAGACTCCACTACCGAAGTTATCCATTACTCCAAAAGGATATGATATAATGACCCGACAAACTCCAACGGGGCCCGCTTAGTTCTAGCATTTTCCACGTGTGAGAACTACCTGTCGTTTTCTTTTATATCATGAGTCGATAAAAGACTAAGTTGCCTTGATCTTCAAATGCGCGTAGTTTGGTACATAAGAGCCTGCACCGTTGCAGTGCGATCTCACCTTGTTGAACCGTAATAAAATATGCCTCCATGTTGTAATATGAAACCAGATTCCAATGAGATGTAACTCTATTCATTGTACCAATTTTATCCAGGTACATAACCGTTCCGTTCCCAAGTTCTCCTACCGCTTAGTGAGGAAAGCTGTGGAAGGAGGCCGATCTTCGCTCTCATTTTGCACTTCTAGTGGGTACAGCTTTTGAACTGCATCTTCAGCGTGACCACTCGAACTTTTCCGTCTCTTCCTTCGTGAGTCTCGATTACCCTGCCTAGCGGTCACCTTGCAGGAGCTGTGAGCTCATCCTTAAGAATTACGATTTCATTCAATCCTAAGTTCTCCCGTTCACTGCGCCATTTGTACCTATGTTGCAACGTAACAAGATACTCATCTTTCCGTCGGAGCCAGAAATCTCTTTTCATCTTTTGTACCATCTTCCATCTATCTAAGGAACCAATGCTTCGGTTTTCTATTACTTCCGGACTTCCAATCAATGGTTGACCAATCAGGAAATGCCCAGGTGTAAGCACGTCCAACTCATCTGGGTCATTGCTGAATGCATGTATCGGTCGTGAATTTAGCACTGCTTCAATCTGAGCCAACAATGTAGCCATTTCTTCAAATGTGAACATAGTATCTCCGATGACTCTCTTTAGGTAGTACTTAACCGATTTAACGCCAGCCTCCCAAATCCCTTCAAAATGGGGGCTTGCCGGGGGGATAAAATGCCATTCGACTTTATCGGCTACCAGCTTCTCACTGATAGAGGAGTTCTTCTTCACCACTTTTACGATTTCCTTATGCAGCTTTCGCGAGGCTCCCACAAAATTCGTACCATTGTTAGAATATATGCACTTAGCTTTGCCTCTTTTTGCAAAAAATCTTTTCAGTGCCGCCAGAAATGCTTCAGTATTCAGGTCACTGACTGATTCCAGATGTACCGCCATCGTTGTCATACAGAAGAATACAGCGATATAGTCCTTGAACGATTTTTGTCCTCTACCTTTAAAACATCTCATCTGCATGGGTCCTGCATAGTAAACCCCTGTGTGTGTAAAAGGATGCGCTACAGACACCCTCATTTGTAGAAGGTTTCCCATAATTTAAGCAGCACTGAATTTCCTAAATCTAATGCAGCGAACACAGCTCCTTAATACTTTTTTAATTGTGTTCGTCAAACCGATTATCCAATACTTCCGCCTAATTATGGATGCCACAAGCCTGTTACCTCCATGCATTGTAACCCCATAAACTTTATTTATTATCAGCTCGGCTAGCCAAGACTTCTCTATCAAAATCGGATGTTTGTGATCATATGATAATTCGGAATCTTCTAGTCGACCACCCACTCTAAGAATTCCGTTTTCGTCTAAAACGGATGTAGAACCGCTATCTTGCTTTTAGGATCGACTTCCATCTGATGCTCTAACCTCCTTATCTCAGAGGAGAAATGTTCCTCCTGATGTTTCAGTATGATTACGTCATTCGCATTTCTAATCTCTTCGGTGGTAAGCCAGCTTGGACACCTATTCCCCTTTGCTATGCCTGCAAACCGTTTCACATACGCCATAACCCTTTCCAATTTCTGAAAGGATGAACATCTCTTGGACACAGTTTCCAGCCAATTTTCCGCTATTCGTGTTTTCGTTATTAAACTTGCCGGTTGATGATCTTGCTTAGGCCAGTTATTACTCCTGTATATTCTTGCATTTAGCTACTGAAACTGCTCCCGTTATAAGATCGTCCATGTAGAAATACTCAACTATATCCTTTTTAATTTTCTTGTTGATACATTTTTTTCTAATCTGCGCTAACCCTTTCTTTGCTAAGAATGGTGCCGATGTAGTATTATATGTAACCGTCATCAATCTAAACTCCTGTATCGGTTGATATCTGTCTTCTCGCCATACTATGTGTTGATACGGCTGATCGTCTTCATGGATCAAGATTTGGTGATACATTTTTTCGACATCTGCTGTTATCACGTAACGCCACAACCTCCACTTGCCAATAATATCAAAAATCTCCTTCTGCAGTTTTAGACCCACTTTCAACACGTCGTTTAAGCTGCGTTTATTTACCGATCTTTCCGATGCATCAAACACCACACCCAACTTAGTGGTAACGCTATCTTCTCTTATGACTGCTTGATGAGGAAGGTAATATTTTCCTGACTTTTTCTCCACCTCTTTCATATGCCCCAACCTCCCTTCAAGGCTTAACAATCGCGGTATTGCCTATGGTATGAAGCGGTTTATACTAGTGTTTATCTAATCAATAGAAGTTCTTGTATATCGTTATCATATCCAAAAACACTGGCTGAAATGTGGTTTAACCAAACGCTAGATGTATCAAAGTTTAGAATTTTTGGATAACAAAAGCGTTATAAGTTAGATGCTTAAAGTAAAACGTATTTATGTGATGATTGGGTATTGTCCTAATGGTTATCGTTTATGAGACAAGGAAAAGCGTAAAGTGGTTCTATCCAGAGATGTACAATTTAATGAAAGTTTGTTTCGCTTTAAAAAGAAAACTGAAATTACCAATGATAATTTAATTGATATAAGAAACGATCAAAAGGGGGATAATGAGGATGATTTTTAAAATGCAACAGAATGTTTATAATGCTTCAGAACGTGGTGATGATGTAATCTTGATTTCCTGTGGAAATCAACAATTTGAAGAACATACAGGTGAACGGAATGTAAACTCTAATAGTGACGTGATGGTTATTAATGATAAAGAGTCTAGTGATGTAAATCAAATGTCTCAGGTAGAAGAAGAAGAAGGGTTCCAAACCCAAATTCAAAATTTTTTGAATACTATAATACAGTGTTTGAAGCTGTTACATTACACCAACTACATATGCTGAATTTAAAAATTGTTAAAACCGATCTCATTGGTTATCTACTGTTGATGAGGAACTAAACTCGATGGAGAAAAACAAAGTTTGGAAGTTAGAAAAATGTCCACCAAATGTAAAAACGCCTAAATCAGGATGGGTGTTTACAATTAAGAAAGATGCTAATGGTAATCCCTTACGTTATAAGGCAAGACTTGTTGCTAAAGGTTATTTAGAGAAGTTTGTTGTGGATTAAGAGGATATTTACTCTCCAGTTGCACAATTTTCAACAATAAGAATTATTTTGGTAGTTGGTGTAACATATCAACTTAATTTTCATCAACTGGATATTAAAACAGCATGCCTACATGGAGAACTTAAGGAAGATATTTACATGAACATGCCGGAAGGAATGAAAAGTGATCATGGTAATGTATTAAAACTTAAAAAATCTTTATATGGTTTAATATAAGCACCAAGGTGCTGGAATGAAAAATTCAATTTACAACCCAGCAAAACCACACATTACCAAATAATGTGTAAAGTAATATGTATCCATAGGGGCTCATGAATTACTTTACACCTTACTTCACTGATCAATTTTACAGGCGATGAGCCTCAAAGTAATGAATAGACCCATTACTTTAGAGGTGGTAATGTAAGGGGTTACTTATATAGTTACGGGAATGAAAAAAGTAATGCGTCTAAAATTAGATTTGCAAAAAAGAGGAATTTTTATTAAAAAAAAAATATTACAAATATTTTAAACGTTTTTAAATATAATGTGGTCATGATGAGAATACAATCTGGGAACTCTGGTTGTCAGCGAAGAACTATACCCACTGAGCTAGCGACGCATATAACTTTAGATTACTTTAAACTTAAATGAATTGTTGCGCTTCGTTTTTTCGTTAGTGTTGTCAAAACATACACACATTACCCTTTTGCTTACAAAAAAACACAAAGAAATGTATCTAAAAATAGATTTTCAACAATATTTCAATTATTACTTTACATTTATAAATCATAATATTAATATAATATTATATTTTATATTTTTTATAATTGTTTTGCTGGGAACTTTTAAATATGAGTTTCATACTATCTAAACACGACTATTGCTTATATAAAAAAATGAAATCTAATGGTATGATGTTTCTGTTACCAGTGGCGTGCCCAGAATTTTGTTTCGGGGGGCTCAAAATATATTTATCAAAATGTTTTTTAAAAGCTGGCAATTTCTAAATCTAAACTTCTTGACCTTTTTAAAGTATTTTAAACAAAATTTACAGCTTTTAAATTCATAAACAATTTTTATTTAAAACTTATTTATTACATTGACTGAGATCTAATGCATACGTTTAATATTTTTCACCTTTTTTGCTCAATAACTGGATTACAAATCCACAAATATGCTCTTTCTTTCTTTATAAACTTTATTTTGCATAAAATAAAAAAATCCGATTCGTATTATATTATTTTCTTTTATAATTGTTTAAAAGAGAACTTGAGTGGTTGAGTGTATGTACAAAACTGAATCTTTATTAAAATTAAAAACGTAAAGAGCTAAGTATTTAAATCTTAAAACTTAACTAGAACTATTTTAATCTTTATCTTCGGTCGCATACACATGCGTACCAGTACTTGGTTTACCTGGTGATAAACATGGCTTGTGTTATCTATACCATTAAAAGTCGTAAACAGAAAAAGTAATCATAAACCATACTTAACTAATGAACATTATCATAAACAGATTCGGGAAAATTTGGTAGTCTGATAATATCTAGGATTTTAAATAGTATTTTAGAAAAATACAAAATATTTTAAATCCCATGTTCATACCTGAACATTCTGCGGAGGGGCAAAAGTAATTGCTGCTATCTTGTTTACTTTGATTAGGTTTCTTATAAAGGTTATAAGTATTGTAACCAAAACTGTTGCCAGAATCAGAGATGTGTACCCAGAGATGTGATAAAAAGTAAGTTTGGAATATGCTCTTTCAATTTGGCAATTTCAGTGATGTGGTTGATGATGACATTGCGAAGACGATTTATGAAACCTTCTTCATTCGGATTAACATCCTTCGCCAAGTAGTTGTAAAATTTGTTATTGAGTTCTCCGCGAACCGAGTGTTCTGCTACATAAGCTATCTGATCTATCCTAGCGGTGCAGTCAGCGTCTAGGGTGAAAATGACTTGATTTGGAAGCTGTATAATTGTTTGGTGTGGATTTGAACACTAAGTATGTGCTGATGTATTGCTGAAAAACTTAAAAAGTCAGTTGCCCTTTGAACGTAACTCGAACCGGAAGGGCATATTTTCGACCTTTTCATAAGTACAGTTAAGTTTGTTACGTGGCTTGACAGGTGATAGTTCAGAAAAGTTGGTGTTAGCGGCAATCCAGGGGAACAATTTGATTTCTTAAAGTTGTTTTGCAATCATTTAAGACAGCTTGCGTTAAAAAATGAAAAGAATCTAAGTCATAATTGTAGACAATGTTGGGTGCTTTTAATTGTGCGACCATAGCAAGTTATTCTCGTTCAAATGGTACTGAAATGATTTTATAGAATTGTGACACTTGCCTGTTCAATAGTGGAATTTTTATATCTACATATTATGAGTTGAGTTCCAATAAAGATTCCAATTTCTTTTAGTTCAGACCCAGTGTGTCTTCCCAAATTATGTTATAGATATAGAGATATAAAAATTAAGCAAAATTTGCCAAAAATGACAATTGAAATTAAAAAAAAAACAATATGAATCCAAAAAATTAAAAATAAAATTCACAAGTTTGCAATCGATACTTAAAAAGATCAATTAAAATTAAAAAATAACAAACGCAATTTAAAAAATTTTTGAAATTCAACAAATATTTATTTTATATTATTTGGTGTTTTCGAATTTCAATTGATGCATATAAATTTTATATCGAGTCGTTCCAAAAGTTTTTGAAACTATCTTATCGTTTTTGAAATGGTCTACGAATTTGAGTAAAAATTTGCACGTGGCTATTCCACGTTCTCATGATATCTGTGCTGTTTTTTATTTTTAAAAATTCGAAGTTTAGAGGCAAAAAGGGCGAACTAGGATCCGGCTGGAGTTCGAGTATACTTCGGCTAACAGCCGAAGTATAACTTGTACGCCAACCAGATACTCGTTCCCCGACCTTACCTGACTCACCTGCCGATTATGCTCGTAAGTCACGTAAACACAGTAACAGTAGTTATAACCGATTTAACCCGACTCGCCTGCCTATTATTCTCGTGAGCTACTTAGAGTTACTAACTAACCGTAGAAACCCTTGCCCGACCTAACCCAACTCACCTGCCGATTATTCTCGTGAGTCACAGTTAACCGATTTAACCCGGCTCGCCTGACTATTATTCTCGTGAGTTACTTAGAGTTACTAACTAACCGTAGAAACCCTTGCCCGATCCAACCCGACTCACCTGCCGATTATTCTTGTGAGTCACGTACACACAGTAAACCGATTTAACCCGACTCACCTGCCGATTATTCTCGTGAGTCACGTAAACACAGTTAACCGATTTAACCCGGCTCGCCCGACTATTATTATCGTGAGTTACTTAGAGTTACTAACTAGCCGTATAAACCCTTGCCCGATCTAACCCGACTCACCTGCCGATTATTCCCGTGAGTCACGTAAACACAGTTAACGTAGTTATAACCGATTTAATCCGACTCACCTGCCGATCATTCTCGTGAGTTACGTAGAGCCTTTTCCCGATCTAACCCGACTCACCTGCCGATTATTCTCGTGAGTTCATTAGAGTTATTTACTAACCAAGAACCTTTCCCCGATCTCACCTGCCGATTATTCTCGTGAGTCACGTCGACATAATAAACGTAGTTAGAACCGTTTTATCTGACTCACCTGCCGACTATACTCGTGAGTTACGTAGAGTAATGAATCATAGCGATAACCTTTTCCCGACTCACCTGCCGATTATTCTCGTGAGTCACGTAAACATATGAACCGTATCTAGAACCGATTTAACCCGACTCACCTGCCGATTATTCTCGTGAGTTATTTAGAAATATTTTCTTACCCTTAACCCGATACTACGACTCACCTGCCTCACTCACAGGTGACCTTTCCGTTCGCATTTCACGAATTAGCCCGACTCACCTTCGGGTTACTTCAGACCCTTGTCGTACTCCGATCTAGGGAATAGTTCCGCTATACTCTAAAAGCGTCTTGTCTATGCCATAGACCGCTTTCCGTGCTCATCACCTGCGGAAGCGATTATACTAATCATTAAAGGAAGCAGACCTTTAATAGACCCAACCAACCCTGAGTTTTCCCTGGCTGGAAAACTAAACTGCATTACAAATCAATAACATTAAAGTTACTTGGGCCAACCTAAATTAAAATATTTTAAAGAATTAGAATACAAATTATTTTATATAAATCAAATATATTAGTAATGCGCAACCACTGTCTTTAAAAATAGTTCAAAATAAAATAAATTTCCGCTCTCCGTCCATGAGTGTGTCCTCCCAGTTCATATTGTTACAAGAAATTTCTTCACACGAATTTTGACAGCTGGAAAATTCTAGTGTTGTAATAAACTCGGTGACGCAGCAGTTCAGTTCATAAGTAAAACGCAAAGTGTAAAGAACTAAAGTGTGGCTAACGTTTAGTCTATCTGCATCGTGTAAATAAAGTGTGCTATTAAAGTGTTTTTCTGTAATTTTTAGTGACTCTTATAAATTAATGGAGCTATAAACAATTTCAAATAGTGCTTATTATTTGCAATATAGAAAGAACTCGATTTATTTTAAAGGTAAATAAATCAACGATTTTATAAAGGGTAAAAATCGTAACAATTGGTTTCAGAAATGGGATTGCAAAATAATAAGCAGTCATAAATTGGAGGAGCTTAAGGTGGAACAGCTCAAGAAGGAATTGAGCAAATTGGCGCTACCGACAGCAGGAAATAAAGTCGAATTGCAAAAGAGGCTCATAGAGGAATTTGAGCGGCGTAACATTGACATAGCTACTTACGAATTTGACGAAAAAGAAGAAATGGAGGTTAGTACCCGTAAAACAGAAGGTAACATGGAGTTAAGCACAATGTTGGCTGCTATGATGGAAAAGCTAGAAACTTCTAGAGCAGACAGCATGAAAATGTTAGAAGCTTCGAGAGCAGACAACGAGAAACTGTTTACTAAAATGGAAATAAAACTGCTATAAACTTCTAGAGCAGACAACATGAAAATGGTAGTAGCTTCGAGAGCAGACAACGAGAAAGTGCTAACTAAGATGAAACGAAACTGCTAGAAACATCGAGAGCAGACAACGAGAAATTGTTAGATAAGGTGGAATAAAAGCTTTAGGAAACTTCTAAAGCTTCAGGAAACTTCTAAAGCTACTAATGAAAAAATTTCTTTGGTTGAAAAACGAGTTTCTGACTTGGAGAATGACGTCGAGAAAAAATTACAAGATCTGGAAAATAAAGTAAATAATCTCTAATATCAAGAGGGTCTAGTTCGAATTATTCAGGAAAGTTCTGGTAGAGCAAAGGCCCCCACTTTTGATGGCAGCATACCGTTTAATGTTTTTAAGTTCCGGTTTGAGACAGTTGCCGCCAGAAATATGTGGAACATCGAAGAAAAAGCTATAGAGTTGATTCTGGCCTTGAAAGGAAACGCTGCAGAAATTCTAGAAAGTGTGCCAATCACCTGCAGAAATAATTATGACGACATAATGGTGGCACTGCAGCGAAAGTATGGTGGCGAACACAAAAAGGAAATTTACCGAATGGAACTAAGGGGTGGACTTCAGAAAGCAAATGAGTCGTTGCAAGATTTTGCGACAGAGATTGAGCGGTTGGTGCAGCTGACTTATCCAGGTGAAAATCATCCATTCTTAGATCAGTTCAAAATTGAAACATTTGTGAATGGAATTCGGGATTCTGATGTGAGACATGCGGTGTGTGCTACGTAGAAATTGACTTTTGCTGAAACTGTCTCATTCGCGCTGGCCCAAGAGACTGCGAAGGTGATTTCCAAGCCACAAATATTTAAGGTGCGTAACCTCGAATTAACTGCTAAAAAGGATATCAGCACAAAGTTAACAGAGGCAGTTATGAAGGCATTAGGTGAAAAGCGAAGCAAACTGAAGGACAAATGCTACAACTGCGGTAAAGTGGGACACTTTCAGCGAAACTGCAAAGCACCCAGAAAAAGCCTCAGAGCTGATCAACAATCACCTCAAGAGTCACCGTTAAATTAAATAGAGCTAGCACTGCGAGGCATGACCTAGCTCCAACAACCGATGGCCCCACAATCTCCATATCAATAGCACAGCAGGGGAAAAGCAATCTTACTGCTTATGGGTGCATCAACGGACAAAAGCACATTTTAACCATAGATACAGGAGCATCACAGTCCATCATCAGGCCCGATATAATTGGAAAGCCAGTTGAACCATTGCACGGGGTAAGTTTGCGAACAGCTACTGGAGAACAGGCTTCTGTCTATGGTAAGGTTAATGTGAAACTAACAATTGTCAACATAAACGTCAGTCACGTATGTATTTTTGCCGATATTGTGGACGAAGTAATTATTGGTGCAGATTTTATGATTAGTCACGGCATTAACCTACATATGGGGCAAAAAGTTATGATTTGGCAGAATGTTGAAATACCCCTTTGTGTTGGATATGAACGCGAGGATCAGGTTAGAAAGCTAGTTACCATCAGCCACCAAAAGCTACCAGCACGGGCAGAAACTTTAGTATGGGTGCGTATGGAGGGAGATTGTGAGGACAGCAGCTTGTGGGTGGTAGAAACATCTGATATGAAAAGTGACCTTATAACAGCGAAAGACCTCGTAAAAACCAGCAAAGACAAAAGAGTTCCTGTAAGAACTCTGTAATAGCCAACTGTACTGCGCCAGAAGCAATAATCAGTTGCGAAAAGAACTTGGAACCTTCCAGTGCGTCCGTTGAAGATCGAGAGATGCTGGCAGAATATGTGGGAAAATGGGTAAAAGAACTGGCGCCACCTGATAGAAATAAAGCCAAACAGCTAATCAGAAAATACAGCTCTGTCTTCGCCATGAAAACCCAAAGTCAAGGAAGAACGGCGATTGTAAAACACCGAATAAATACTGGTGAACCGAGGCCAATAAAGAAGGCGCCTAGAAGTATTCCTCTAGCAAAACGAAATGAAGTAAAGGAGTTAGTCAACGAAATGGAGCGTAGTGGAGTAATCGAACCATCTTCCCATGGAGCTCGCCTATAGTTTTAGTTAAGAAAAAAGATGGCAGCAGCCGATTCTGTGTTGATTACAGAAAACTAAACGATATCACCAAGAAGGACAGCTATCCACTACCGAGAATTGACGACACTCTAGACACGCTAGCAGGAACCAAATGGTTCTCTACATTAAACTTGCAAAGTGGTTATTGGCAAGTAGAAATTTGTGACCAAGACAAGGAGAAAACTTCCTTTAGCACAGGTGACGGATTATGGCAGTTTAATGTGATACCCTTTGGACTCTGCAATGCGCCAGCAACAATTGAGCGGTTAATGGAAAATGTGCTGAAAGGACTCCACTGGAAAACTTGAATAGTGTACCTTGACGACATAATTGTCATGGGAAAAACTTTCGATGAACACCTGAAGAACTTAGCAGAAGTCTTAAGGCGAATATCTGCGGCTGGACTCAAGCTTAGCACAAAGAAATGTACACTGCTTCAGAGGAAAGTCAAGTATTTGGGCCACCGCGTAACTGCAGAGGGTATATCAACCGATGAAGATAAGATTCGGGCTGTAAAAGATTGGCCTCGCCTGAAAAATCTGCACGAGTTGCGCAGCTTTCTAGGTCTCTGCACATACTACCGACGATTTGTACCAAATTTTGCCAGTGTGGCTGCGAGTCTACATGAGCTGACTTTGAAGGCGCTACCATTTCATTGGGGTTAAGCCCAAGAACAAGCTTTCCTAAGGCTCAAGGAGTTATTATGCACGGCACCGATTCTTGGATATCCTGTGGCCGGGGAAAAATTTGTGCTGGATAGCGATGCAAGCGGACACGGAATAGGAGGTGTGCTTTCGCAGGTGATCAATGGAACCGAAAAAGTCGTAGGCTATTACAGTCGAGTACTTTCGAAGCCCGAAAGAAACTACTGCGTAACGCGACGGGAACTCTTGGCGGCGGTAGAATGTGTAAAGCACTACCACAAGTATCTGTATGGTCAGCACTTTCAACTAAGAACCGACCATTCTGCACTCAGGTGGCTGCTGCAATTTAAACAAACAGAAGGGCAGCTAGCTCGTTGAATTGAACGACTTCAAAGCTATGATTTCAGCATTGAGCACAGGAAAGGCATAAAGCATTGCAATGCGGACGCTCTTTCAAGACGCCCCTGCAATTTAATGAAGGTGTATTTGTTCCAGAGGAACAGTCTACGGGTAATTAATCACTGCTTATACCGTATATGGGAAAGTGCGGAAAGCAAAACTGAGACAAAGCTAATTGTGGTGCGGTCATGCAAATTAGACGAAGTGTTCAAAGAGTTCCATGACGGTCCCAGTGGTGGTCATCTCGGTGTCACGAAAACCCTAGAGAAGTTAAAACATCGATTCTACTGGGTCGGCTGCCAGCAAGCTGTAAGCGACTGGATATCAAATTGCGTGCAATGCATCGCAGCTAAAAGACCAGTAAGGAGAAGTCGTGGGCAACTTCAACAATACAACTCGAGTGCCCCATTTGAGCGGATAGCAATGGATGTAGCAGGCCCTTTCCCTGTCAGTGATTCCGGAAACCATTACGTTCTTGTGATGATCGATTATTTCAGTAAATGGCCTGAGGTATATGCTATACCGAACCAGGAAGCCAGAACGATAATAAGCGCATTTGTGAACAACTGGGTGTGCCGCTACGGTGTTCCATTAGAATTACACTCTGACCAGGGAAGGAATTTTGAATCTGCTATCTTCAAGGAAATGTGTGAGTTTTATGGAATAAGAAAAACCATAACCACCTTGCTGCATCCGCAATCTGATGGTATGGTCGAAAGATTCAATCGCACTTTAAAAGAATACTTAAGAAAAGTATACAGTTCTCATCAGAAGGACTGGGACGAGTACATCCCCAAATTTCTGCTGGCATATAGACCGGCTGTTCACGATTCCACCTCCAGGACACCTGCGAAAATTATTTTCGGAACGGAACTTAAATTGCCAGGCGATTTAGAATTTGGTGTTAAGCCCGCCGCTATAGATAAAGACAACGACAACGCTTCCCGGGAACAAGAAGACCTTAACGAGCTACATTAGTTTGTTCGCCATGGAATTAAAATAGTCAGCGATAAGATGAAGGCGAGGTACAATAGGGCAGCAAATTCTGAAGGATTAAATGAGGGTCAGCTGGTTCTGCTGTTTAACCCGCAACGAAAGAAATGATTATCTCCCAAACTACAAACGCATTGGGACGGATCCTATAGAGTAATTAAAAGGTTGAATGATGTGGTATACAGAATACAGAAAGATCAGAGCCCAAGGTCTAAAATGAAGGTTGTTCATCTAGAACGACTAGCCAACTATGGAAAAGGAATAGCTATGTCTATTTCTACAATTATAAATTTCTTCACACGAATTTCGACAGCTGGAAAATTCTAGTGTTGTAATAAACTGGAAATAACTAGAATACCTGACTACTCATATAAATACTGCTACTCGGTGACGCAGCAGTTGAGTTCATAAGTAAAACGCAAAGTGTAAAGAACTAAAGTGTGGCTAACGTTTAGTCTATCTGCATCGTGTAAATAAAGTGTGCTATTAAAGTGTTTTTCTGTAATTTTTAGTGACTCTTATAAATTAATAGAGCTATAAACAATTTCAAATAGTGCTTATTATTTGCAATATAGAAACTTTATAAAGGGTAAAAATCGTAACAATATTAAATTTGCTGGTAACAATGGAAGTGCCATCAATTTTCGATATGCGGTTTTGCAGCATCTGACGATCTTATAAAATTTTAGAGCGAGTTTAGAGCGTCTTAGAGCTTGGCAATTATGAAACCAGTTAAGAATTATATTTGTTCTTTATGTATGAAAAACAAAATTTTCGACTGCGGCGCCAACTTCTACAACTACAACTAGCCGAGTCAGACATTTCTTCAAAAGAATTTTTTAGCATAATAGATTTTTATCAAAATGGTCTTAAAGCGGACAGAGGCTTTACAAAACAAAAATCATCAAAATGTACTTAATATTAAACGTATACATTAGCCCCTATATGCGTAGACATATATTTGATTCTTATAACAGTCTTATAAGGAAAATTTGTTGTTGTTTTACATGTTAATTTGATTTATAAGTGTGTTATAAAAATAAAAATTGTTTATGAATTTAAAATCTGTAAATTATGTTTAAAATGCTTCAAAAAGGTCAAAAAAGTTTAGGTTTAGAAATTGCCAGCTTTTAAAAAAAAATTTTAGAAAATATATTTTGGGACCTCCCACCCCCCAATTTTTTTTTCCACCAAAAAGTGTGTTTTCACATCCAAAAAAGTTTTTAACCTCAAAAAATTTGTTTCACCTCAATAATTTTACTTTAAAAGTTGTTTACATTATTTTTATCAAACCCAGTAGAGAACATTTTTTAGGATATTGGTGGAGGGTTTTCAAAGATTTTAAGCCTTTTTTTACTTTTTATTTTTTTCTATATCAACATTTTTTTACATAACTTTCAAATTTTAGCCTATTCCGAGGCAAGACCTTGAGATTTTTGATAGGATATAATTTATAATTAGTTTATAATAATACTAGCCGGCAAATCCCGCTACGTTGTTAGCGTAGAAAAAGGTTTCCCGGAGTGTCCAGATAATTACCCGTACGCGTACTTTTTTTACAAATTGTACTTCCAACTACATAACCCCTAAAAAAGTACGCAAAAGTACTTTTTTTAGTCTCTGTACTTCTTTTTGAACTTTTTTTCGTTTGACAACAAAGTTTTTTTTTTCAGTGCAAAAAAAAGCTAATTGACGATATTTCAAACACCCTGTTACTATATTTTTATGCCGATTTATCACATGTCAACAAGTAAGATAATTGTTTTGTAATATCATTGTGGAAATCAAAAAAATTTGACAGTTGATGATGTCTTCTTTGCATTATGTTTGATATTATAATAAATTTATCCTACGTATAGATATGTTGTTCACATGTTGTTATTTAAAGTCAGTGAAGTAGCTTTTGTCTTCTTAAAAAACGCAGTTGAAAAAAATTTGTATTAAATAGTCGAAAATATTATTATGTAAATAAATTTAAACACCCAGCAAAACTTTGGTAATGGGTGCGATATTCTCATGCTTTACCTTGTAATCATAGCTCGTTACCTTTTTCATTATTTGCAAGCATAAAGTAATAAGTTACTCATTATTGATTACGTAATATATGATTTACAAATGTAAAGTAATAATTGAAATATTTTTGAAAATCTATTTTTAGATACATTACTTTGTGTTTTTGTAAGCAAAAGGGTAATGTATGTTTGTTTTGATAACACTAGCGAAAAAACGAAGCGCAACAATTCATTTAAGTTTAAAGCAAAGATAAACTTTTTGACGAGCTTATATCTTTAAAATCGTATGCTGTAAATGTTGATAAAGAAAAATCTGCAGAAGAAAAATGGAAAGAATTCTTAAACAGCGGATCCTTTCCCAATTTTGAAGAAATTTTTATTCTCAATCCCACATTCAAATGCGGCATCTGAACGCAATATCAGTTTAATGTTTTATTTTTGGCCTAAAGAACGCAACAAACTTCTAATCGAAAATCTGGAAAGTGAATTAATTATAAAAACCAACTTTGATTACACATGTACTGAGTTTTTTAAAAACCGAAAGCGGTTTTAATGGCATAGTTATTCAAGTGCAAAAAAATGATAAATATTTATAAACTTTTTAAGAGCTTCATTCCCAAAAAAATAATTCCAATTTTTTTTAACAAAATTGGTTTGTTGAGTAAGAAAAAAGATGTCAATTAAAAAATTAATCAAAATCGCAATAGAAAAAAATTAAAACAAAATTCTTAAAAGTACCTACTTTATGATCTCTTATTTTCTGTTTCTTTATAATATGAATTGTTATTGTTATGTACTAAATTATTTGTTTTTTAGTTCTTTGTTACATGAATTTTTACTTTTATGTAATAAATTTTCAGATATTCTTAATAAAAAATGTACTTTTTCTTCTTAATTGTACTGCCTTTTTTTCGCGATGTACTGTTTTCAAAGATTTTATATCTGGCAACCTTACGTAGTCCCCAATTTTTACCATGTTCCAAAATGTCTCAACAATGAGTTAGCCTATTCTGCAGGTAAAACATATTTCAGGTTTTTCCCCATTGAACCCCCCTTTTTTACCATGTACCTTGCTAAAATTATAAATTACCTGGCTAAAATTATCAACTAGTTAGACCATTCTCCAGTTAACACATATTTCAAATCTCGGGTTTCAAGTTAAATCGGTGTGCGCAGCCCGTTAAAGGGAGACTTTTTGCCCCTCCCAGTAGACATTTCCAAAAATCGGACCTGGGTAAATGACTATGCCGGAGCACGAGCCCAAATTTTAACTTCCCAGCTCCAGCGGTTTTGGCAGGACGCCAAGGATGAGAATTTTCCCCTTTTCTGCCCCCTCCCCGTTGGATTTTCCAAAACTTACGTCTTAACTGTTGCACTGGAAAAAGAGCCTGGAAAAGGAGTCTGTATATTAATTTTCAACTTCCTATTTCCAACGGTTTGAGCAGGCCGTTAATGGGGAGACTATTCGCCCTTTAAACGCCAATTTTTACCACGCCACTGGCTGAAATTCTAAAATTTACCTTATCAATGAGTTAGCACATACTCCAAGAAAAGGATATTTCAAGCTAAAGGGGTGAATGTTTTCTCCTTTTTGCTCTCTCCGAAGAAATTTTCAAAAAGCCCGTCTTAGCGATTGTCTACAATCGCCACCTCCCGCGGTTTGGGCCCGGCAATGTTGAATGAAATAAATAAGTATTTGCATATTCACATATTTATACATATTTACATTACCATCAATCCATAAAACCATCGATCCATCACACAATCAAGTTTGCCCATTTGCACATTTGTGTATTTACATTTAAATTCGAGGAAAACCAAACTTTAACTTCCCAACTCCAGAGGTTTTGGCAGGCCGTCAAGGGGGAGAATTTTTCCCTTTTTTTGCCAAAAATCCCGTCTTATCCTTTATCTACACTGGAGAAAGAACCATCATACCAAACTTCAACTTTCTAGTTTCAGCGGTTTGGGCAGGCCGTTCAGGGAAATACTTCCCCTTTTTGCCCCTCCCAGCAAAAATTTCCAAATATCCCTCTTGGGTGGATGTGCACTCTGGAGTGGGAACCTATGTACCAAATTTCAACTTTCTAGCTCCAGCAGTTTTAGCAAGTGGTCAAGGAGGAGAATTTTCACCTTTTTTACCCCTCCCCGTTGAATTTTCCAAAAATCCTGTCTTAGCTGTTGGCTACACTGGAGAAGGAACCTGCATACCAAATTTCAACTTCTTAGGTTCAGCGGCAACGCCCATTTTTACCACATCCCTGGCCAAAATTCTAAAATGTACGTTATCAAAGAGTTAGCACATACTGCCAGGAATCATATTTCAAATTTCAGGTTTTTAGCTAAAGGGGCTTAGGCAGGCTGTAAAAGGGGAGTTTTTCCTCCATTTTGCCCTCCCCGAAGAAATTTACCAAAACCCCGTCTTAGAGGATGTCCACGCCGGAGCTTCCTAGCTCCAGCGGTTTGGGCTGGGCGATGTTGAATCAGTCAGTCGGTAACGTTATTCCTTTAGAAGATAGGCACATATAATTATTTATGATATTTGTTTCCAAAAGTCCTGTTATAATTGGTGAAAATTTATATATTTAATTTTTTTTTTAATATTATAATAATTTCTGCACAGTTTTTCTAACTGATTATATAAAATATTCTATATAGTCATAAATAATTATATAAAATCAGATAAGTACAGAACCAATTTAGTCTTATTAATTCAGCCATGATACGTTAAAATTTTTCCCATTTTCCCAATACATATACGAGTATAATAATATATATAGTCAGCACACTGCTAAACTAAATTCCATTATTATATTATTGTTGGATCTAATCTGATACAATTCGATCTGCCATTTGTTGGATAAATTTGGATCTTACCTAATCCCTAAATATATTGCTAGATCTAATTTGATCTGCAATTTTTCGGAAAATTAAGATCCTTCTAAATCCCAAAATATATTGCTGGATCTAATATGATCTGCTATTTTTCGAATTAATTTAGATCCTTCTAAATCCCCAAATATATTGCTGGGTCTCATATGATCTGCCATTTTTTGGATCAAATAAGATCAGCTAGATATGAAAGAATATCAAATTGGATATGATTAAATAATGCGCCAGATAATTTTTTTTTACTCGGGCGTATATATTATATTGTTGGGTCTAATCTGATACAATTCGATCTGCCATTTTTTGGATCTATTAAGATATAACATATTTCGATCTTTCTAAATCTCCATTTTGTTGATCAATGTTACTTTGTGAGATGTGTAAATGACCAGTTGACAATCTGATTATTAGTTTTATTGGATTTCATTCGTTTCACATGACGTTATTTAAGGTTTTTTTGGGCTTATTGTTGCACCCAAAGAAGTGTGAGTGCATGTATTTTCCAAATCCTTATAATCTCTTTTCTTTTATACGAGTAGTAAATAAATAGTTATTTTTGATCTAAAATTTTTTTTAATAAAACTTACTAGAGTAGTACCCAGCAAAAACATGGTAATGACAGGTCATTATTGTGTAGATTACTATGTAATAATAGGTAGTTACCTTTGGCATTACCTTAAACAAAAAATAAATATTGTAAAATATTGATTTAGTTGTAATTACTGAAATAAGTACCGAATTCGTATTTCTGTATTTTTTAATATTTATTGATTAATTTGTTTTGAAAAACTATACAACAAAATAGAAAATTATCTGCTGTAAAAGGTGATTTTGCAAAACTACCCCGCAAAATAAGAGCTGAGAAAGAAGTAGTTAAACACTACATCTACCAAACACGAAGTTGTGAAAATTTCGGTAAATCATTAATGATTTTAACATTGGCGTGTCATTGGGAGGAAGTAGTTTGTTTCGGTGCTATGAAAAATCGATGATTAGATGGACTTTTTCATTAGTTTAAATATAGGGAGTGGCTTTGTTTTAAAGTCAAAAATGTGATTTTGAACACGCCAAGAATTACTATTCCGACCAGGACAAAGTGGATATCACTGGTATGCAAAATATATTTTCAATAAGGCATTAAATGACTGCAGGAATTAAGCATTTATGGACCAACTAAATAATTGTTTTTTTTTTACTAGTAGGGGTTAATTCAACATTTTGGAAGTTGTTTAAAATTACTTCTTACAAATCGAAAAATTTGCACTATTAACTTCTTTGGATGTTCTGAAAAAGAGATTCGTAAAGAATAACATCGATTTTATTATGCTGGGTAACATTGTAAAATAACATTGCACCTATATAAACTTAAATTTTTTAATGCACAAAGTAGATATTTTAAATATTTTTTTTTATAATTTCAATTGCAAATTATTTTTTTATCGATTTCTTTAAGTAAGAAAATTTTACTTAAGAAAGGTCCATTATTTTTTTACTAAGAGTAACTGCTTACTTTATTATTGTAACCGTGATGGTAACTCATTATTCTGATTTTTTTGTAAGCGTAATGACTACCCATGAATATTGGGACATCGCGAACAAAAGGAATTAAGCGAGTAAATAGCCTAGTAACTAGTGAAACCCTTTGTGGGCTATTTACTCCCTTAATTATTTGGTTATGTCTCTTCTTGCTGGGTATGTTGTACTGGCGCGGATAACGGCTAGGCAGCTTAGCCGAGCTTTTTAACGGGTCGTTGCCTAGCCGAATTCTGCGGCTCAATTGTCAGCCAATTTTCAGTCGTTCATTTAATTAAAAATTGTGTTTTTTGTAATTTTTGCTTTCAACATTTTTTTAGTTTTGATGTTTGGAGAAGGTTTTTTTATCTTTTTGTCGTTCTTTGGAATTTTTCTCATATGAATTATGGTTAATGTCAATCGAAAAGCATTTTTGAAGATTAATTTGCTTTTACTGCTCTCAAAAGTTGTTACAGTTTTGTCGCGGGCGAAACATTTCTTTAACCAAAGATAAGCCGCCACCAACAAAAATATCTGCTCTCCAGCCGCTGTCGAAAATTTTCAATCGTATTGCTTCTGTGGTTTTATATAGCTTCTTCTCAATAAAAATATTTTTAATCAATCAAACATTTGTAATCAAACAGATCTCAACTGACAAGAAATTAATTCATATTGTTGTTATTTAATACAATGCTAAGTATTTATTTAATTCACATGCTGACAATACACCTATGTATGTATGGGGATTGTCAGTCAAACATTGGGATAAAACTCTGAGTGTTATAAATAAATTTTATTATAAAATAGGTATTTCTATATTATTAATGTGCTGCTGTAACATTATTTATTTATACATAACAAAACGTATATGATACACATAATGCATGCACAAACAAACATTTATTATTGGATTAAAAACTTTAGTGCGCCCTGTTTATTGTTATTATTAATACTATAGTGGTAAATCTGCCACAAAAAATAAATAAAGAGATTTAATTTTATGTTTATTTTTGAACATTTAATAAATGAGAACTATAACAGTAACAATTTGTTAAATTACAACAACAAAAGAATGTCATTTAAAATGCAAATGTTTGGTTTAAAGGTATTTGCATAACACTGATTAATTCATTGGAAAATCTTTCACAATCGTCATGTGCAGAAGTTTAATTTATTGTGTTGACAGTTTTATCATGTAATCAAATTTATACAGAGGGAAATTTAAAAAGAGCAATGTTCCAGTTGAAACCCAGCAAAAACAAGGTTTCAACTACATACCAGCCTATTTAATCGCTTAATTTCTTTTGTTCAAGATGTCCAAAAAGTAATGAGTGGTCATTATCTTCTCACTTACAAAAAACACAAAGTAATGGGTGGTCATTACCCTCTCGCTTACGAACAGCCAAAAAATAATGGGTACCCATTACTTTTTGGACTTCGCGAACGAAAGAAATTAAGCGAGTAAATAGACCAAAGGGGAGAGCGTGGATACTGAGGAGGTTGTGTAGCGTCAACCGAAAATACTAAGTATTCTATAAAAAAAAAAGTAATATGATTATATGATCTAAAATCCTATTAATACTATTCATTTGCAAAATAACAGATCAACAATACATACAAATTTCGTTACTGAGTTTTTTTGAATTTTGATCTCAAAATCCTTACATTAATTAAGATAATTGAAATAATTCAATTTAAAGTCAACCCACAATTTAAAGTCTCCACAATGCTGCCCCTATTCATAATGACTACAAACTATCTGTGCCAAGTTTCAGCTTAATTCGTTTACATTTAGAAGTGGCACAAAAAGTTAACTTTCAAGAATTAGTAATTTGTCGTTAGGGTAATTTATACAAAAAATAGGGTTGACTTTAAATTGAATTATTTTTAAACTATACGCTATAATTTAACTACATTTTCCAATATAGTCTTAATTAATGTGCATAAAAGGATATTGAGTAACTTTTAAGTTGTTCGCGATTTTTTTACAATTTATACATAAAAATACATATTTTAGTCAAAATATGAAGATTTTCTGAAAAGATGTAAGTGAAAATTCAATTTCTCAAATCTAATCTTAATTTTTATGAAGATTACGAATCTGCAATCAAAATTGAAAACAAATTTGTAGTTTTTAAATTATGCGCGGTTTTTAAAAATTCAACAAAATTAAATTTTTTTGTGATATTTTTCTAACTATCTAAAAAGGTTGTCATCGAAAAATCCAACTTGTTGTACTTTGCAATCTACTTACAAAGGGCTTTCATTAGACATGATATTAGTTTTTATTTGTGAAAAGATAATAGTAATCCTTACAACTGATTCTAAAATTTGACTTTTTAGTTTATCGATATTATTTAGCGTATTAAAATTTTATTGTTAACAAAAATCCTGTCTCACATAAGAAGACATTCCGTGGACATATAATCACTCAAAAAAGAATTTTGAGCAGAGGTAAATATTATAAGAAAATTTCTTGATGAAAATCGAACTTTTTTGTATGAAATTTTCGCGAAATTCGCTACTTCGTATTTAATTTTGATTTTATATTCGCAATGTACACCCAAAAATATATTCGATTTGATGAGTCGCTATCCTAATAATTACATTTAATTTTGATCAATTTTTAATTTATTTAAAATAATAGTACAAGTACATTTTTGAAACGGGTTGCATAAATGTTGACGCATGGGCTGTGCTAATGATGATACACGGGCTGTGCAGTGACGACACATGGATTGCACGGTGAGTTACCTGAGCAATAAAGAGTCAGAGTAAGGTAAGTCACCATAGGTGTAGTATTTGAAATATGTAAGTTGCTATATTCAGATGTAATTTGCACCGTTACACATCCTTTTAAACGGGATCACGAAGTGAAAAACATAAAATGAAGTTTTACTCCATTTGGTCTGTAGTTTATGACGTATATAGCCCGGTTCATGTCTAACCAAGGACCCTTGAAACCAGGATGAACAAACTACATTTTTTTAGCCACGCATGATGCCATGGTGCCATGATGCCAAATGACGAAACTACAAAAAATTCTTAGGCGACACCATGAAATTCTTAGGCGGTTTACAGAAACTTTAGCCACTTGCAATGGTACAACCCCAAGTACAGTGATTGTGTTGTGAATGTATACATGTTTGAATTTTTTTTTCCTAATATCAACAAAAACACAATATTGATTATTATTATAACAAACAAATGGATATTTTTTTTATTACATAAAAAATGAAAATATTATAATAAAATGTAAATGTTTATTAAAATGTTTTTTTTTTTAATGTTTACTCATGTTTACCGATGTTTTGTGTTTTTTGTCTCTTTCATACTCACGGTTACCATAGTTTTGTTTGTTGTCTTAAGCAAAAAAAAATCAAATATCCATTTGTTTGTTATAATAATAATTAATATTGTGTTTTTGTTGAATGTTAGGAAAAAAAATTCAAATATGTACATTCACAACACAATCACTGTAATTGGGGTTGTACCATTGCAAGTGGCTAAATGTTTCTGTAAATCGCCTAAGAATTTCATGGTGTCGCTTAAGAATTTTTTGTAGTTTCGTCATTTGGCATCATGGCACCATGGCATCATGCGTGGCTAAAAAAAAATGTAGTTTGTTCATCCTGGTTTCAAGGGTCTTTGGTCTAACGACTTTTATCTTTTTTTTGTCGGACGGTGTAATGCATGCCAACAAAATATAACGTTGTAAGCTAAAGCAAGAACAAGAGTCATATAGACCTATAAGTTTACTATCCATTTTCTTAAAACTATTTGAAAAATTGTTTCTAAACTACATCAACAAGAAATTATTCCTGAACTTCAGTTTGGTTTTCGCGAGGGACATAGCACAATTAAACAAGTTCATATAATTACCACCGCCATCAGATCTGGTATTTCACAAGCTTTTGATAAATTTCGGCATGTTGGTCTACTTACCAAAATAGTAAGATTACTTCCGGAAAACACTCATAAACTTTTCAAGAGTTATTTATCTGATAGGACCTTCAAAGTGCGATCGAAAGAAGAATTATCTACCTCCCCAAGGCAGTACCATCTATACAGCAGATATGCCAACTAACCCAAATATAAAAACATCTATGTACATTTGCAGATGACACAACATTCATATGTGTTAATAAAGACCCGCAGGCTGCCTCTGAACAACTTCAACATCATATTCGTGAACTTAATATTGTTTAAATGGAAAATAAAGGTTAACCCATCAAAATGTGTTCATGTAACTTTCACCCTTAGAAGACAAAATTTCCCACCAATTGAAATAAACAACATCAGTGTTCCTGAGGAAAATCATGTTAGGCATTCATCTAGATCGGAGACATGGTCCCGAAATATTGAGGCCAAAATAACAGCTATCAAACTAAAATCTGCACAACTGCGTTGACTAATAGGCCCTCACTCTACTCTTGACTTGGAAAACAAGTTTTTGTTGTACAAATCTATTATAAAGCCAATATGGACATATGGCATCCAGCTATGCGAAACTGCGTGTGCATCTAACGTTCAGAAACTACAAAAAAGACAATCTAAGCTATTACGACTGTTAGTGTGTGCCCCATTGTAGATAAGAATCGAAAACATACACAGAGACCTAAACATTCGTATGGTTCAAGAAGAAATGGAGAAGTATTCAATTAAGTATGTGAATAAACTAATAGTTCGTCCCAACTTTCTTGCCCGGAATCTGCTTCAGTTCAAAGGACACTAGAGACTAAGAAGAATAGACACCCTGGGTCTGGCGCGGCAGGCTCATCCAACCTACGCAGCTGATAAACATTTGAATACAGTAAATTTGCTGGTTATGTAACTCTAATATATTTAGCACACGTTGAGTCACTAATATCAAAATTATATTTAGGTAAATATTTATTTGTATATACAGTGACTCACAGTCAAAGTGAGCAGGCAGAATTTTCAAGTAAAATTTTTTATACATTATAAAAAGAAAATCTGTTTGGCAAATATATAAATTATTTTTTTTTTTTATTTAACTAAAAAGCTTAAAAACATAACAATTTTTTCCGATAGATTTCTTAAGTAATATAAAAAAAAACAAAAATTTAAAAAAAATATTCAAATGTGCATCACAGTGAAAGTGAGCCACTAAAAGTAAATTGGTTGATATTTAATACAAATATTTTGTTGGACCTCCTTTCGCTGAAATAACGCCCTGCAGACGTCTAGGCATCGATTACAATAAATTTTGTGTGTACGAGGTGGGAATTGTCCTCCACTCCGATTGAAGAGATGGGCCCATAAATTTTAAATTTTATTGAAATCCGGAGATTGTGGTGGAACAACAAGAACATGTGGGCAATTATACAGTAACCATTCCCGAGCAGCATACGATTTATGCTTGGAATCGTTGTACAGGTAGAAGTAGAAGTCATCTTCGATCCCAAGTTTTTCAACACTCGACGTGACGTTTTGCTTTAAAATGTCTACATAAGCAAATTTGTTCATAATTCCCGAATCTGGGGTAAGGTTTTTTCCTGAAGCTGGGTGTTCTTTTGTCGCCATACCATTTGCTTCCGTCGGATTCAAATAAGTTAAATTTACGTTCGTTTGTAAATAAAACCTAACCAAACATTTCTAGTGGATATTTACTCTATTTTATGTGTGTATACCTTTTGCCAAAAACGTATATTCTTTTTAACGTATTTACGAGCAAACTCTATGAGTTTTTTACGGTTAATATGCTAATAAACGGCTTCTTTCTTGCTACTCTTCAATTATACCCGTATTTTCTAAGCACTCTTCTAACTGTTTCAGAGTGTACTAGGATATCCAACTGACTTTTGACCATTTCCGTCAGTTTCGGAGAGCTTAACCGAGGATTTTTTTTTTATTTCTCTTACAATAAAAGCCTCATTTCTTTCCGAAAATGCTTTTTTAATTACTTTTTTCATTTTAATTTTATTTCTACCATCTTTTGTAAAGTGGTGAATAATGTGCTGTACGGTTCCACGGCTTTTATTGACAAATTTAGCAACTTCTCTTTGAGATTTACCTTCTTTGTAGAGTTTAATTACTCGCTCTCTAATTTATACACTTGTTTGTCCTCCCATCTTACTCTTTGATGTTTTACACACAAATAAAGCATTAACAATAATATCAATGCAAAAATATTAAAACAAAAAACAGTTGCCGTTATTTTAAAAAGAACAAAATCAAGTGTGATGTATATTTGGGTAATTTTTTGAGTTTTTGTTGATTTTTATATTACTAAGAAGATTTATCTGAAATAACTGTTATATTTTTAAAGCTTTGAAGTTAAACTAACAAAGTACTTAATATTTTCGCGAATCTGTTTTTTGTTTTATTATTTATCAATAGTTTTATTTGAAAACTTACCCTGGCTCACTCTTTTAATGTGAGCTACTGTACCTTTAGGAAAATTTTAAATAATGTGATTCTCTCTATCCTAAATATGGTAGAGTTGCATATTTCCATGTGACAACTTTTCATATAAAGGGTGGTCCAACCACAATGCACGATGTTAATTGTAAATAAAACAAAAAGTTTTCAGAGAATTATCTTAATATTTCTTATTATGATAAAAGGATCTATGACAATTATGTGTGAAACAATATATCAGCCAAATGCTCGCCACGGCTTCGGTGGCATATCTCTATCAGATGGTCCATATTTTCAATGACTCTGAGACATAATTGAGGTTAAATGTCGTTAATGTGCCAATTATATCATCCTTTAGCTCTTGAATTGTTCTTGGGTTATTGACGTACACTTTTCTTTTATATATTCCCAAAGAAAGAAGTCCAACGCTATCAAATCGCATGATAGTTGCGGCCAATTAACATCGCCATGACGCACAGTGGCGCCTGTAGAACAAGTTAGGTTGCAAAAATTTCATGGGCCCTTAAAAAATATTAAATAAACTATTTTATAGGAAATTGTCCAACGATTTCAAATATGCTACTCTTATTACAATCAATACAATTTTAGGTAATTTGGTCCGCTTTCAGATACTGTATCTCGAAAACTAGGCAACGGATCGTCATTCATTTCGATTTTATTGATAGATCTATTTATTAAGAAAAGAATAAAAAAATTGTACTGTTTGTTTTGTGTTTGTCCAGTTAAATCGATATTTACCAACTATCCATTTTTTCAATATTTCTCAACTTCGATGGAAAATAAAAAAAAATATAAATTTCTATATTTGCCATTTTTTCAAAAAAAGTTCTTTGATTGTTCCTTTACACAATGCAAAAATTTCCAGATACCCGTCCTTGACCCATTTTTTGCTAGAGGTAAAATTTTGAAAAAATATATAGTTCCAAAAATGTGTTGCATGCATTTTTGGGCAATTTATGACATATAATCGTGAAAACTCATTCTTATTGTTATTGTTTCGTTCGTTATTTTAAGATATATGATTTTAATTTTTCACTCTGCAATGCTTACCTGAGATCCTCTGTCAAATTCTGCTCCCTAAATTCAGGTCCAGATACAGGAAGCAGAAATAAATGTACACACATAGTATAGAAATTGCGTTGGCTAACAAATAGCCAAACAGGTAGTCACAATCTAATTCGGACACGTGCATGATATCAAATTTAAATAACTGGACCAAAGCCCATATGTATACACACAGTAAAAAGTTTTGGTTTATTTGTACACTTAGCGGTGTTCATTGTAAACTTCTTTAGAATTAAATTTGAAATTAATACCTAAATAGTTTATATCTGAAACCATACGGTATGAAATTAAATACTTAAGGGAATTGTTTTAGCACCATAAAAAATTGCGAGTTTTTAATGACTACTTGGAATAGAAATAACACCAAAAAAAACAATAGAATCTATTACTGTTAGTTTAGAAATGACACCGAAACAGGCATCAGAAATTTTTTTATTTTTGTTTTATTACTTTCAGTTTAATTTGAGTGCCAAATATTAATTAAATTTCTCTTTTAAAACAATTTTATTCCTTCAAGTTTAAGAACAACACCTAGAAAGAATTAAAAGCATGTGTAAAGTTCTATCTCTCTCATGAACTAGCTTGTTCTGGTTTAAAACACTCGTTTATTTTTCTCTATTTCTTACAATTAATACCGATGAAGGTGTTAAAGTTATCTTTTTTACAACCACGCGGTTTAAAAGTTGAAAAGTCATTGAAAAGAAAAGTGTAAAAATGTAAAATAAAAATTGGTGTAAATTTTTATTTGTGAAAATTGTTTAACCACAAAGTGAGGGTTTCGTAATTTCAAGTAAGTATTTAATTCTTTTATAATACAGTTAAATACTTTTATAATACAGTTTTTTTCACTTTAGTTGTAAACAATCTGAACATCGACGTAGAAGGCAGAGAACTGTAATTTAGAGATCGGGATTGTGCCGTAAACTAAATTTGTTTCATTTATTTTCAGTGAAATTTTATAAATAAAGGGTGTCAATTTTAGTCCTGCCTAGATTAAAATCAACACCCGTTTAGTATAAAATTCATTCCATTGGGTATTAAAAATAATACCTAAAGGGTGTCAATTTTAGTCCTGCCTAGATTAAAATCAACACCCATTTAGTATACAATTCACTCCGTATGGTATGGAAAATAACACCTAAAGGGTGTTAATTTCAGTTCTGCTTAGCTTTAAAACAACACCCGTTTAGTATAAAATTCATTCCATTGGGTCTTAAAAATAACACCTATTCAAGAATACAATATATTCCTTATGGTATTCTTGGTCAGCTGTAGAGTCTAATATATATTGGTGTTTCTTTTATGCTCTAAAAACAAAACTTTCTCTCTCACTGTCCCTCGTTCAATCTCTTTATAAGAATACCATATTGGAATACATTTAATTCTTTTTCGGATTTGTTATATATATACACCGGCTCTGCGTTAATAATAAACTAAAACTTTTTTCCGTGCAGGTAATACGTAGATCAGACTATATATTTGAAAACAAACATAATGCAGGGATTAGTCTACGACTGAAAGTTGGCGAGACAAGCAATTTTAAGACTCTTCAAACATGACGTTGAAAAACTTTAAATTATTTTATCTGCTTAAGAAGTCAACCACAGCAAAAAATTTCGTGGAAGCTGCCTTCGAGGAATATACTAGTTTATACAGCAATATACACAGAAGCGAAAATATAAAAAATTAAATTTTCAAGATGCATGCAAGTCTAAACTCAAAATTGATAAAAGCAAACTGTATGAATGAGAAATTCAACTCCAAACAACAGAACTGGCTTAATTAACAGACTTTGCTAATTTGAGAGCTTTCTGAAGAAGCACAGGTGCCCTAAACAAATATAGATTGCTGAACACTTTCAAATCATCAAGTGTGAGACAAAATGAGGACATCTTCCACATGTTAGCAGCATCTTCAATCCACTTATTTCATCACTGCCGCATGTAAAGTCACGAAAAGAGAAAATAATTATAGTTCAGAAATGATATACCTTCTTTTACGGATTGTGAGCAATATTTTACAAAAAATTTGAAAATAAATTAAAGAAAACAAAATTTTTTTAAATCTTTTCTGGAATAATTTAAATTATAAAGCCCTTTAAAAAGACACATAGAAAATCAAATATTTTATTTTACTTCCCATAAAATTGATTGATTTTAAAAGGCGTATATGCCTTTTAAATTTTTTGATTATCTCATTTGGTTCAAAAGTAATGATTTTTCCAACGAAAAAACTCAAATGGCGCCACTATGCGAGGTGAGATAACGCTGCCATTAAATTTCTCGCGCAAGAGAGCCATTGTTTCGTTGGCTTATCGTCCAGTTTGGAACCACTTATCGTCCAGGTCCATATCCTCAATTTCTGGCCACAAGAAGTCCGCTATCTTCTCGCGATTGCGAACACCATTCACGGTAACTGCTTGACCGACCTCTTACCACACTATCGCGAACAACAGCAATGTTTTTCGCAGAACGAACTGGTTGTTTTCACATTTCTAAAGACTCGGTTGTGGACACATTTGGTCGATTATGCTGACCAAAAACATCTCGAAGTGGATTTTGATTTTAACGCCCATTTTCGTTAAAGGCTTCAATAATCTTAACGCGCTGTTCAATTGTGAATTTGTCAGACACTGAAACAAAGAAATGTCAAATTAATTTGGGCTGAAAACTTGACGTTAAGATGTGACTCATAATTAACGTCGTGTATTATGGTTGGCCCACCCTTTAGTTCAGGAATAACCCCATTAATCCATATTTTCGGTAAAATCAAATTGTAACATATTTTTTTGTGTCCGTTTTTATTTAATCTTTGGAGCACTTTCTGAATAAATAAATCAAAAATTAATCCAAAATAATAACACAAAAAGCTTTCTAAAGCAAACGTAAACATATGTGTACGTTGGGAATAAGTGGATCCAAAAAAGTCAAGTAACCGCTAAAAACCAAAAATAAAAAAAAACATTTTAGCGGCTAAAATTGTCAGCTAAGTACATGTCGAAACGTATAAAAACTTTTGAGCCTGGTACCATTTCTAAATAAAAACTAAAAGGAACATTTGTAAATAGTACCCAATGAACATTTTTAAATAGTACGTAATGAGTCAAAGGAGTACCAAAGTACTTTTAAGACTTCAGTAGTACCACAAAAAGTACGTCAGTAAGAACTTGATCATCCCTGTCTTCCAAAGTGTTTTATTACAAATGTAAAAAAATTTTGAATTTAAATCGCTCGCGATCTGATGGAGATTTGGTGAAATTGTTGAAATTTCTTAGTTCATAGCTCTGTTATATTATTTTACTTCAGTGGGGTAAAGTGCTACACACAGAAAAATTGAGTGCCAACCGAATAGAAAAGTATATTTTGGTTGCGGCCACCAATAAATTCTGTTACCACAACCACATATAAATGTGATTTCTAAATGTTTGGGAATTCTTATAAAAATTCTGTTGTGTTAACCGAATTTTGTTACGGAAACCAATATTTAGTTATATTAACCGATTTCAGTCGTAGAAACCGAACTACAGTTTGAAACTGAAAACAATTTCTCTGTATGGAAACTCCGAAGGAGGGCGTTGCCATATTGTTTGAAGGATAGAAAACTCATTTATACCATATTTCTGAATTGATGCTGTATTCGTGGTGATTGAACCTGCAGTATTTTGTATAATAGTCCAACGCGCAAACTATTGCACCACAACTCCCACAAATTTATTAATTAAAAGGCGCGAAAAACTTCAATGTCGTATCTACATCCACAGTTTAAATATTCTTTTTCTTAATTTTTCTAAACTCTTTTTTAAAAAGTTTGAATACAACTACAAACAAAATTTAAACTATCACTCCAGGGTTGCCACATTTGGAGTTTAAAATCAATATTGGAATTTTTTTAAAAAACTAAAAAAATATCATGGTTGGCATTCAATTCCTTTTCATAATAACGGTAGTAGGCTACCACAGCTACTTTAAGAGCGATATGAACATTTTAAAATGGTGATTCCATTAAAGGCATGTGTCTTTTTGTATAACCGGGTTTATTGAACTATTTTACCGGTTTAACTTGGAAATATCTTGAACTACCGTTTTAAAAACGCTAAACTACCTAAACAATAATTTATAACGGTATTTTGCAGATATAACAAAATTGATCATGTAATATTATGAAATAAACGCCATGATATTTAAAGACACATGCCACTATTGAAACCGCAGCTTTAAAATTTTCGTATCGGTATTGGTCTGAGCGTGGTATTGCTTGCCAACCATGAAAAATATTCATTATTTGGAGAGATTTAAATTATGAAAAGAGATCCTGGAGAGTATTGTTGACTTTGAAAAACATTTAGCTGTTTCCTAAATTAATGACAATATTATACATAATATTGACTATTAATTGCCGAAACATTCTACAGAGAAAGTGGTCTAAAACTTTTCCTTTAAAAACATAAGAAGATGTAAGAAAATGTTTTACAAATTCAAATTTCATAAAAAGTCAAAACAGTAGAAATAAAGCTAATGTCATTAGTAAATGCAAAATTTCCAATCTCTATATATAAAGGAATAACGTTACTGACTGACTTACTCATTCAACATCGCCCAGCCCAAACCGCAAGAGGTAGGAGGCTGAAAATTGGTATATAGGTTCCCCCCTCCGTCGTAAACATCCGCTAGGACGGGGGTTTTGAAAATTCCTTCGGGGAGGGGCAAAAAGGGGGAAAACTCCTCTTTCACGGCCTGCCCAAACCCTTTAAGCTAGAATCGCGAAATATGCCTTCCTGGCATGGTTGGCATTTAATACCTTTTTATAATAACGATAGTTGGCTACCACAGCTACTTAAAAGGCCTATATAAAAATTTTAAAATGGCGATTCCATTAAAGGTTTTTGTCCCTTTGTATAACCGGATTTATTGCGCTATTTTGAAATATCTTAAACTACCGTTAAAATAACACTAACTACCGAAACATCGATTTATAACGATATTTTGCAGATATAACAATATGTTACAGATAATGTTATGAAATAAACCCTGTGATATTAGAAGACACATGTCACTATTTAAATCGCAGTCGGTACTGATCAGAGCGTGGTAGACAACCACCCTTATAATGAAAAGGTATTGTTTACCAACCATGCTTACTGGGGGTATGTTCTAGCTTCTTGATAAGGCACATTTTACAATTTTGGCCAGTGACGTTGTAAAAATGGAGGTTTAAAGGGCCAAGTCTCGCCCTTTACGGCGTGCCCAAATAGTTGGATAACAGCTAGGAAGTGATTTTTGGAAAATCCAACGGGGAGGGACATAAAAGGTTAAAATTCTCCCCCTTGGCGGTCTGCCAAAACCGCTAGAGCTGGGAAGATGAAATTTGGTATATCGGTTGCACCTTATGTGCAGACATCCACCTGGGTGAGACTTTTGTAAATTCCTACGGGAAGGGGCAAAAGGGAAAATCTCCTCCTTAACGGCCTACCCACACCGTAAAAGCTAGAAACCTGAAATTTGATGTATGTATTACCTGAAGTATGGACTAACTCACTGATAAGCTACATTTTAGAATTTTAGCCAGGGAGTTGATAATAAAGGGGATTAAAAGGTGAAATGTCTCTTGTTTAATAACCTGCCCAAACCACTGGTATGAAGGTTCCTTCTCCAGTGTAGCCAACAGATAAGACGGGATTTTAGGAAAATCCAACGAGGAAGGCAAAAAAGGGGAAATTCTCCCTCTTGACGCCTTGCCAAAAACGATGTAGCTAGAGAGTTGAAATTTGGTACATAAGTTCCCCCTCAGGCGTAAACATCCACCCAAAAGGCATTTTTGTAAATCCTTACGGGGAGGGGAAAAAGGTCTCCCCCTCAACGGCCTGCCCAAGCCGCTGAAATTAGAAAGTTGAAATTTATTATGCAGGGTCCTTCTCCAGTGTAGAAGACAGCTAAGGCGTGACTTTTGGAATATCCAAAGCGGAGGGCCAAAAAAGCGGACAATTCTACCTCTTGATGGCCTGCCAAAACTGCTGGAGCTGGGAAGTTAAAAATTGGTACATAGGTTCCTCCTCTAATGTAAATGTGCAAATGTAATAAAGTGCAAATGTGCGAATGTACAAATTTGCAAACGTCCAAAAGTGCATATTTGCAAAATTGCAAATGTGAAAATTTGATTGATGGTTTGATACTTTGATAGATTGATGGTTTAATGGTAGATGGATTGATGTTTTGATCGATTGATAGTTTGATGGTAATGTGAAAATGTGCAAATATGCAAATTTGCAAACGGAAAAATTTGTAAATATTTATTTATTTCATTCAACATCGCCCAGCCCAAACCGCAGGGGTAGGACGCTGAAATTTGGTATATAGGTTCCCTCTTCGGCGTAGACATTCGCTACGACGGAGTTTTTATAAATTCCTTCATTTTAGAATTTTAGCCAGTTTAGGGGTTTAAAGGGCCCCTTTACGGCCTGCCCAAAGCGTTGAACCTAGGAAGTTGAAATTTGATATGCAGGCTTCTTCTCCAGTGTAAATAACAGCTAAGATGTGATTTTTGGAAAATCCAACGGGGAGGGGCATAAAAGGGGTAAAAATACCCCCTTTGACGGCCTGCCAAAACGGCTGGATGTGGGAAGTTGAAATTTGGTTTGTTGGTTATACCTCCATCGAAAATATTCACCTAGGTCGGATTTTTGAAAATATCTAGGGAGAGGGGCATAAAGGTGAAAAATCTCCCCCGTTACGGGCTGCCCACATAGATTTAGCTAGAAATGAAATTTGAAATATGTGTTAACTGCAATATGGACTAACTCATTGATCACCTACATTATAGAATTTTAGCCAGGTACATGGTATAAATGGGGGTTCAAAAGGAAAAAATCTGAAATTTGAAATATGTGTTAATTGGATAATGAGCTAACTCATTATTGCGAAACATTACACCGTTTATAGCATATGTGGCAAAAACTGAAAGTTGCTGCGATCCTTGATTGCCGGGCCGAAAGTTTTCATTTGGCCTACAATAAAAAATTTGGGGCCGATCGGATAACGCTAAGATCTGCTCAAAGTTCATTGAAAAATTAAAACACACTTTATATAGTGAAATATGGGGTTTTAAATAAAAATAATATATATTTATTTATATATAATAATAGCGAATGTTGTGGGGACGGTTTTTCGTTCCACAACTTACTATGAAGACATTTTGTTACTTTGGGGACCGTCCTCAAACTTTTCATTAATGTACTGTAAACACTGAAGGCGCATACGTTGAAGACATCTGTATATACAGCCAAAAAAGTCCCTATAAAATGTTATGTATCCAGTAAAATGTCTTTAGTGTATACAGTAGAATAAAGAAAAGTTTGAAGACAGTCCCCAAAGAAACAAAATGTCTTCATAGTAACTTGTGGAACGAAAAACCGTCCCCGCAACATGCGCTGTTCCACAAGTTACTATGAAGACATTTTGTTACTTTGGAGACCGTCCTCAAACTTTTTATTAATCTACTGTATACACTAAAGACGTTTTACTGGATACAGCTCATATTATAGGGACTTTTTTGCCTGTATATACAGATGTCTTCAAAGTATGAGAAATGCACATATATATATATATATATATATATATATATATATATATATATATATATATATATATATATATATATAAACTTTTCATTATTCTAGTGTTTACTCTGAAGACATTTTACTGGACACAGCGCATTTTATAGGGACTTTTTTGGCTGTATATACAGATGTCTTCAAAGTATGGGCAATGCATATACAGTACTGTTCAAAACATATGGAACTGAGACCGTATTTGAGCTTTTAATTGATAAACTTTTTTTAAATGACTCTTGGTTACTAACTATTTATTATTTTTTTACATTTATTTATTGCTTTTGTTAAACAATTAAGAAAAAACAGATTCCGTTAAATTACAACAACAAAAAATATATATTTTAAGAGATTGTCGAAATTTAAGAGTTCAAAACTTTTGCAACTGCAATTTCTTCTACTCTTAGCGAATTAATTAACACTAAGAAATGCTTGAAAATAACGGTAATTGCATTCTTTTTAAATTATTTATATTCTTGTCTTCACATTTTTACAAAAAATAATTTAAAACTATTGCGCTTCAGTAGTTTTCATTACATGGTGAAAGGGTAATATTCATTATAATAATTTTTGTGAAAAATGGCTGGAAACAAATATAATTCAGTTTTTAAGACCAAAATTTTAAAAGATTATCAAAATGGACTTTCTCAAAAAGAAATTTCAATAAAATATTCTGTACCCAAGTCAACGATATGTCGAATAGTTAAAAGTGGCAATATCCATACAATCCATAAAGGAGGAAGACCCCGTATTACAACTAAAAGAGAAGATAGAAAAATAAAGAATTTTTTTTTCAAATATCCGAAAGCAATCCCTAGAGAAGCAAAAACGGAAATTCCGATAGATGACAGTCTTTCCACTATCAAACGAAGAGCCGTAGAATGTGGTCTTAGAAGCTTTAGATGCACAAAAAACCATATGTATCAGAAAAAAACAGAAAAGCTCGACTTGAATTTGCTCGCGCCCACCTAAATTGGACTCCACATCAATGGAAAAACATTTTATGGTCGAATGAGTCTAAATTTAACCTCCGGGGGTCAGATGGAAGAACCTACGTTCGACGAACTCAAGGTGAAAAGTTTAATCCCAGTTACACAACAGCCACAGTAAAGCACGGAGGTGGAAATATTATGGTATGGGGGTGTTTTTCTGGGAATGGAATTGGTCCGATTCACCGCATAACAGATACAATGACAGCCCCAATCTATAGAGACCTACTTAGCTCAGTTATGATTCCGTATGCTGAATGGGATATGCCACTTTCGTGGACATTCCAGCATGATAACGACCCTAAACACACGGCAAGGATAGTTAAAGCTTGGTTAGAGGAAAATAAAATTAATGTCATGTCGTGGCCCCCTCAATCTCCCGATCTCAACCCGATTGAGAACATGTGGATGATTGTTAAACGCAACATCGGCAATAAAGTATTCCGAAATGGTGATGAACTTTTCGTCGAATTGGAAATGCAGTGGAATGCAATTTCTAACGAATATATATATAAGCTCATAGCCTCCATGCCTAAGAGATGCTCTGAAGTTATAAAACATCGTGGATATGCAACAAAATACTTAACATTTTGAGTTTTTTTTATTTTTATTTTTAATTTCGTTAAGAGTTGCAAATGTTTTGAACACCTGAATTTTGACAAATTTTGCTAAAAGTTATTTTTTTATTGTTGTAAGTCAATAAATATATTTTTTTGTTTTTGTAAGATAATATACTATAATTGAATTAAATAAAACAAAATAAGAAACTAAGTGTAGAAGTGTTTTTATTATAAAAAAACAGTATTTACTTTAAATGGGATTTCAGTTGCAAATGTTTTGACCAGCACTGTATATATATATATATATATATATATATGCATATATATATATGCATATATATATATATATATATATATAAATATATATTATATATATTATTTTTTGGATAACTAGACTTGACATCGATTTTAAATACAGTTTCTATTCCAACAAGCCATAAATGATCAAAATCGTTAGAGGAACAAAAATTTTACAACAATTTGAACGCAGTAATTTACGCGTTCTGAAAAAAAAAACGTCTGGCGGTGTTTCCGTCATTCGAATTACCAAAGCCGGGTTTTGGCTGATCAACAATCAAACTAGTTCTTTCTCGAAACTCATTTTGGATACGACATATTTTTTCAGATATTAAGCGTTATCGTAGAGACGAGAATAAATTAATAAAGGTGTGTAACTTTAATTTAAAAACTTGTTTGTTTAAATTATATTAAATAAAATTAATATAACATAAAGTATATGGTGGTAATAGCTTTTGGTTATGAAAATTTTAGTACGTGAGAATAAGTTCCATTTGTGAACGCGATTAAATTAAAATTTAATCACTTGAATTTAGCTAAAAGTATTAAAAATATGTTTACTTCCTGTTAATTGTGCGTGATACAATTTTTTGTAAGTGAGCTTAAGTGACCGAAATCACTCACACTCTCATCTCTAAAAAAAACCAAATGCATCAACAAAAACAATAAAATACTAAAAATAAAGAGAATGACAATATTAAAACACATTTACTGGTATTGTTCAATAAATGACAACCTGAGTTTTCACACAAAAATTAAAATAAAAAAAAGGGCCGGGCATTGTCTGGACTTTTTTTATTTTAAAAATAAGCTGATATCCTATACTTTTATAAAATCCATAAAACTAATTCCAACTCTTACTAACTTAATACTTGTTGCCCATTAACTGCGGAAATTATCCCAATGTTGGACCTTTTTTAAAAAAATTATTAAAAATATTCATACAAAATTTGTATAAACAAAAAAATTTTACTATATACTTTAATACCTGATGTTGAAGGTTCCATTATAAAAAATTTACTTTTAATAAATTTAACACTAATAATAATCGCTTGAATTGTAAAAATTTGCAATTTTTTCATTTATTTTAAAAACAGCAATAATTTGTTAAATTTGACCGCTCACTAAAAATAAAGTAAACAACTTAGTTGATTGATTTTGACATCTAGTGATGCAGAATTGTATGTACTTTTACCCTGTACCAAAATTTCTGTGCCCGTAAGGAATAACAGCTAAAGTCGAGATATGACAAAGTATTCCTGCCATTCGAATGCACTACCACTCAAAATCTTATCATTGTAGCTCAAAAAATTTATATTGTATACCTAAAAATCTAAACAGCTAAAGTCGATATTCTGTTATGATTTTGAAATAACAGCCTATCTCAATTTGCTTCAAAAATTTTTTTAAGAAGTTTCTTAATTAGAATTAGAATTTTAGCCCAAACCGTGCCGTGAGTGTGTTCAGACGTGAAATTTCTACCTAATTCGAGGTTAGTCATTATTCCGTTTGATAAATTGATATTTTTCAAATTGGGAATAACAGCCAAACTCGAGTTTAGTCATTATTGAGTTAGTTTGAAAGTTTCGAGTAATAGCCAAAATCGAATTTAGTCGTTATTCCAAAAGTGAAGAACAATAATTTGAAATCCCAAGTCCACTTAAGATTGTTTTCCAAACTTGAATTCAAAAATTCTAAATATTAACTTAAGTTTAGTCGTTTTTCGTAACTGATTTTCAGTTAAAGAATTGCCTAACTGAAGTTAAGTTCATATTCCAAATTTTGTATGCAGTGCAATAAAATCTTAAATTGAATTTGGTTATTAACTGTAAGACTACATATAAAAAAGTATTGCAGGATGTCTAACCGTGGAAAGAAAATGTTAGATTTAGCAGTTACAACAAATTAGGATGTATGATCGCTCGTTCAAGGTAAGTTTCAAATAATCTGTTTCTTTATGAGCAAACGTTATAATTAGTTTCTAAATTGATTTTTTAGCGGACATGAGGAATAAGGAGTACAATTTGAAGCAATGGCCTAAAAGTTTTGGAAAACATCAACCTGACTCCACAAGAGAGTTTTTTTTTTGAGAAATTTTTTGAATCCGTCGTTAAAAATGAGACCAAATCCTCAATCAACGGATTTGATTTTAACATCAATAATATAAGTATATTAAAAGGTATAGTTTTTTATATATTCATATATTAACATCAGTCCTGCCTCATATCGAATGCGGAAATGTTTGATCTCAAAATATATGGAATCAATTTATTTTTATCTTTTGATATTTTGAGTGTGCATTTCAATAGTGCCCGCACTTCTGATGCTCTTGGCTAAGCCTGACTAACAAATTGTTTAATTATGAATGCATCTTTTTCAGATTCAAATTATCGAAACAAAGATGATTTGCTTAGATCCGAAAGTATTGTTTCAACTAACAATGACTCATCATTTTCTGAAGATTGTGATGATTCCGTCAAAGATCCAGACTTTTGTGGTACATCGATGAAAACGCCATAATTGAAGACTTTCAGCTTTCTTCAAGTGACCCTGAAGGCAATTCCTTTAAAGCAGACTTAGAACTGGAGCTACTGGATGAACGAATGGAAAATGATTCACAGGCGGAATCGGGTAAAAATAAAAAGGTCATTCGTCAGAAATATCGTAATAGTGGGGAGTCATATACAACATTATCTGAAAAAGTTATAAAAGAAAGAGTTTGCACGCCCTTCGATATATGCCGATTCAACTGCCAAAAAAAGCTAATTTCGAGGCATGCATGATGTTATTTAATCACTATTGGTGTCTGGGCACATACGATCTTCGAGTTCTTTATATGAATATTAAAGACAAAAAATGCGATACTTTAGTAAACTCTACTGCCAGAAAAAGACAGCGAAAGAACAGTGTAGAATATTCTTTAAGTTTGGACGGAAAAGCAATTAGAGTATGCCGTAGACACTTTACCCAGTGCTTTGGTGAGACTGAGAGTTTTGTGAAAAGTGTAATGCGCAAGAAACTTGGTTGTCCAACTGTGTCGCTCAAAAGCTCTCGTGGGAAATCAGCACCACCGAATAAAATAAATTCAGAAAAATTGGAGGAAGTTAAAAATCATATCAATAAGTTCCCGGCTTATGAGAGTCATTACACTAGGCGTGACACTAGCAAGAAATATCTGCACTCTGATTTAACGCTTTCAAAAATGTACAAGTTGTACACTGATGAAACTGAGAATCCTATAAGTCTTTCAAAATACTCGCAAGTATTTAGAAGCATGAATTTAAAATTAAAATCTCCACAGCCAGACACTTGTTCCACTTGTGACACGTTTAAAATAAAAATTAAGTATGCCACTGGAGCGGAAGAAGAAAGTAAGTTAAATGAGTTTAAAAAACGACACGTTGAGAAAGCAGGCATTTGACTTGCAGCAGTGTTTACCTACCCCCTCTCTTAGAAGCTCAATTTGCTTTTATAAGCGTCAATTGTTCATGACTTAGAAGACGACTCCGCTCAGTGTTTCATGTGGCATGAAGCTGTTGCTCGTAGAGGTGGTAACGAAATCGCTTTTTGTGTTTATAGACAATTAAATATGATTGACAAAATTGTAACTAAAATATGCTTTTATAGCGACTCTTGTACTGGAAAAAACAAAAACTCCCATGTTTTTTCAATGTTCATTACTTTTGCCAATAATAATAGGCAAAAGAGGAATTTCTTCCATCAACAATATTGACTTACAAGTGATCAGTGCCATCCCAGCTATATCACAGGAAAAGAAAAAAGATCTTCTTGATATAAAAATCTTCATCGATCCAGAATTTCACAGTTTTTATGATAATCTTCATCACAATTCAAATGTACAAGATAATATTCATCCAGATTTGGTAGATGCAGAACAAGATGTAAATGCTTAGTTTTTTACCCATGTTTTTTTTTATTTTAGTTTTTTCATGGAGATTTCATTAATTTTACATTTTTATCCAATTAACTGATTTTTTCTTATATTATTTTCATTTAAACATGACAAACATATGAGTTTAATTTTAATTTTTATATTCCTTAATTTTTTTTTATCAAAGAAGTTGAATTACAAGTATATATAAAACAGTATGTACCTTTATAATAAAAACTATTATCAAAAAAAACTTGTTTATATTTTAAATAATAGCTAAAGTCAAATTATTAACTTTGGAATAACAGCTAAATTTGAGATAGGATTTAGAAATTTAAAAAAACGGAAAAGGAATAACAGCTAATCTGTTTGTTTTGCTTACTTCTCTTAAGTTAACTATTTTTTCATTATGAATTGAATTACAAATTAAAATATTATAAAATTGCTAACATAGACCTTACAAATATTAGCTTAATCTAAATTCCCTGATTTTAGGCAACGATTTAAAATTTAAAACTGCTCTGTTGAAAACTTGCCGAAATCGAGTTTAGTCTTTATTCCTTGTAGCCACAGATTTATTATAAAAACTTTATTTCGAAATTTCAATTATTCGCCACTTTGATACCATTTGAACCCAATGTGCGTCGTCTATCCTTATTTGCTATTACTCAGTATTGGATTTAAAAATCAGCAAAACAACAAAATAATTGTTTTTAAATGTTGTATTTTGTTTGGGTGTGAGCTGGCTAAATAATATCTAAACTAAAATCATATATCCAAATTTCTATGAAATTTTAAAAATTGTTCAAAAATTTTGTCAAATGAATTTTAAAACCTTTTGTCAATTTGTATTTAGTTTAGAATTTATGTAGCTATCTCGCACAGGTCCTAAGTGGAATTACTTAATTTGTATATTTTCTTTTAAAACAAAAAAATTCGTGTTTTCAATTGCATTAATTTTTTTTTTATTAACTGAAATCACCAAAATTTCAGATTTATGAGTTTATTTTTATATTTTTATGAGTTTTATTTTATTTGTAATTTTTTGAATTTAAATTGTATTCTTTTATTTCGGATTTTTTTTTAATTTCAATTTTAATTTTTGGGCAATTTTGTCTATTTTTTATAAAAAAGCTTTATATTTATATCTCTATATCTATAACTGCTAGTGTTCATATATGGACTTCACAAGCACATAATTTATTTGTTAGCTTGTGTTATTTTTAATATTTTATCAAATTACAAATAGAAAAATTTTAAATACTTTTATAACAATTTTTTTGTTTACATTTAAATGAGAAAAGCCAAGAATTGACAAGGCTTGACAGCATTTTTATAAATTCTTACTTTTTAACTACTATAACTACTTTGAAAGTCTGTATAAGTTAAACTGGTAATTAAATATTTTCAATTTTAAATACATATGTTTTGATATAAAAATAAACTCATAAATCAGAAATTGTGGGGATTCCAGTTAATAAAAAAAGTTAATGCAATTGAAAACACGATTTTTTTTTGTTTTAAAAGAATATATACAAATTAAATAATTCCACTTAGGACCTGTGCGAGATTGCTAAATAAAGTCTAAACTAAATACAAATTGACAAAAGGTTTTAAAATTCGTTTGACAAAATTTTTGAACAATTTTTAAAATATCATAGAAATTTGGATATATGAAATTAGTTTAGATTTTATTTAGCCAGCTCACATCCAAACAAAATACAACATTTAAAAACAATTACTTTGTTGTTTTGCTGATTTTTAAATCCAATACTGAGTAATAGCAAATAAGGATAGACGACGCACATTGGGTTCAAAAAGTATCTAAGTGGCGATGAATTGAAATTTCGAAATAAAGTTTTTATAATAAATTTTGGTATATGGTAAAAGTAAATACAATTCTGCATCACTAGCTGTTAAAATTAATCAACTAAGTTGTTTACTTTATTTTCAGTGAGCGGTCAAAGTTAACAAATTATTGCTGTTTTAAAAAAAAAAAGTGAAAAAATTGGAAATTTTTACAATTCAAGCGATTTTTATTAGTGTTAAATTTATTAAAAGTAAATTTTTTATAATGGAACCTTCAACATCAGGTATTAAAGTATATAGTAAAATTTTTTTATTTATAAAAATTTTGTATAAATATTTTTAATAATTTTTTTAAAAAAGGTCCAAAATTGGGATAGTTTCCGCAGTTAACAAGTATTAAGTTAGTAAGAGTTGGAATTAGTTTTATGGATTTTATAAAAATATAGGATATCAGCTTATATTTGAAATAAAAAAAGGCCAGACATTGCCCGGCCCTTTTTTTTATTTTAATTTTTGTGTAAAAACTCAGGTTGTCATTTATTGAACAATACCAGTAAATGTGTTTTAATATTGTCATTCTCTTTATTTTTAGTATTTTATTGTTTTTGTTGATGCATTTGGTTTTTTTTAGAGATGAAAGCATGAGTGATTTCGGTCACTTAAGCTCACTTACAAAAAATTGTATCACGCACAATTTACAGGAACTAAACATATTTTTAATACTTTTAGCTTAATTCAATTGATTGAATTTTAATTTAATCCCGTTCACAAATGGAACTTATTCTCGCGAACTTAATCTCACGTACTAAAATTTTCATAACCAAAAGCTATTACCACCATATACTTTATGTTATATTAATTTTATTTAATAATAATTTAAACAAACAAGTTTTAAAATTAAAGTTACACACCTATATTAATTTTTTCTCGTCTCTACGATAACGCTTGATATCTGAAAAAATATGTCGTATCCAAAATGAGTTTCGAGAAAGAACTAGTTTGATTGTTGATCAGCCAAAACCCGGCTTTGGTAATTCAAATGACAGAAACACCGCCAGACGTTTTTTTTTTTCAGAACGCGTAAATTTCTGCTGAAATTAAAAAAAATGCGTCCAATACTAATTGCTGTTTCTTGTGATCATGAGATTCATTTGGAAAATTTTCGTAAATTTGCTCACAATACGGCTAGATATTTTATTGAAAAGAATCCAAAAAACAATAATGCGCTTAACGGGTTACACATTTTTTTTCTAAAATGCTGTGTTTTTATTTGCTTATTATAACTGATCAATTAAAAAATATAATATTTTAAAACTACGGTTTCTATGAATTAATCACCACTTTGGGTACCAGTGAACCCACTGTGCGACATGTAAATCAACCTTTAATTACTCCTTTTTTAGTAAACGTTCGAAAAAAGATAAAAGGCGTTAAATTAAATGAAAAAGGCAATTGATCGGTTTTTAAAAACATAAGTGTATTTTTGGTTGTTTTTACACAAATAATATTACGAGTGTGGCATTAATTAATAATAGAGGAAGGCTTAGTATAAAGATTTCGTCGAAAGAAAATAAAATTTTGAACATATTACAAGGTTCGATAACTGAGAGGAAATTGAGCAAATTTCCCTTATTTCAAAGCAAATTCCTCTCATTTCTGCACAAAATTTCAGCAAATTGGTAAAACCCAATTGGACTTGCAAAAAAAAACCATTGCATAAAATCAAATACAAGCAATTTTGTATATATTAAAAAATGTATATATTAAAAAATGTAAATATGAGCTGCTTGGGGCAAACGTAAGCCACAAACAAAAATTTAAACACACTTACCACTCAGCAACAGCGTAATAGGGGGTGAAACGGAGTTTTGTTTGCTCCGATCACCGAAATCCCTATGGCAAAATCAGGCCTTTCTTCCATATAAAATACAAGCTTCTTTGGCTGCTCCATTGTTGATTTTATTCAACTAAAATTTAAAGTTCTTAATAAACTATAAATATTTGTATTATTTTGTAGTTACCTTTTGTTATCCTTTGCTTTTTTTATTTTATTTTGTTTTTGAAAATATCAAATATATATTCACTAGGCAAAAAAATAGCAAGTGACTGATTTTGACATTTGCATTCGCACAGTTCGAAAAATAGAAACTAAATTTTGTAGGAAAACAGTTACGTTATCATCCGACTTATCGTTCGAGTCATCGTTCGCATAGAAATAGCGTTAGTGAATCCCAAATCAGTTTTCTTTCGTCTAGAAATTATATACTATTCATCTTCTTGTGTGATTCTATGACGAAACAACATCATACGTTTCGCGTTATCTAGAGAATACTTTAATCTGGCTTTTACTTCGTTCGCATAATTATCGAAATTGTATACCTTGGGATGATTCCGGATATCATCACCTGGTAAGCGTGGTAATTTTCCAAACATTAGTTCAAATGGAGAGTATTCAGTATCCACATGAGGAGTTATGTTGTACGCAAATGTGAAATCGCTAAATGAAAAATCGCTAAAAAGAAATGAAAAATGGTCAAAAAAAAAAAAGAATTCTTCCATACGAATTACCATAAAACGAAAAAGTAAAAATTACCCATTTGTTTTGGGTGATTTTTCGTATTTTTTGGGCAATTTTTTACTTCTTAAAATTGGGTCACTTTGATAAAATAAAAAAAGATTATGTAGAGGACGCGGGTTGCATTGGTCAAAGAAACGCTTTAAGTTGTATTCGCGCGTCATACAAACGAGTATGTGACAGGTATGTATGTTTTAATGTATAGTGTAATTTATCCCAAAAAACTTGATAAAGTTTTTAAAAAATAACGACCTTTTTTATAATATAATTTCAAATTTTAATATAGCAATCAGGAAGCAACCACCAATTTGTGCTATCCTAAAATACAACGGGGGCTTCAATACCTTACTGAAAAGGTGGAAATTGTCAAAGCCTTTAACAAGGAGAACATTTGGTTGAGATATGGTATAACCAGCCATAAGGATAAACCGAATCATTTCTTTAAGGCGTGAATCCAGGAAGATGACTGCGTATTGCATTTTTTATTCTGAGTGCATTGCAAATTTAATAAAAGAATATATGCCTCCAAATCACAGAAACTATCTGTTGGATGGGACGTTCAAAATAGTTCCGCAGGGATGTTTTAGGCAACTATTAATAATTCATGTCGACTATTTCGATGAAAAGGCAAATGCAAATTAACCATGCTTAGATTTTTATTTTTTAGTTTAATGTTTTTCCCCTTTTCAGATACTTCCATTCATATTTGTTTTGATGGACAAATAAACGAAATAAAGTTACGAGAACATTTTCGAACTACCGGCCAAATGCTTTTTGACGGATTTTGAAAGTGCGTTACAGAAATCATTAAAAACGGTGTTCCCTAATGCAAAATGTTATGGGTGCTGGTTTCACTATTGCCAAGCGTTGCGACGGTATATAGGTAAAAAATACAAGGATTTAGCTGGTTTTATTCATGCTAGCAAGGAAGCTTCGTTGGCATACCACAAATTGTTGGCTTTACCATTGTTACCAGCAAAGTGGATTAAGTTAGTATACTACACTTTAAAAGAAGAAATTCTTGGGTTCGGCGCCAACAACAAATTTTCGACTTTCACAAATTATTACGAAAAATAATGGATAAAAAAAGTAAATACTAGATATATTTATTTACAAATCATATTTTTAATACAAATATTTGATATATATTTTTTTATGTAGATTGGTCCCGACAACTTTTCCGTTTTTCAATTGGCTACCAGTGCGACATCAGCAATTGAAGCCTACAAAGGTGTACTTGGCCGTTTAATACCCAAGAGAGGAATTTTTTTTAAATTTGTTTCGGTTCTGCAAAATGAAGAATTTTCCAAAAGTCACGATTTAAAAGTGGTGGGACCTTTGGTCCAAAACAATCGAAAAAAATGTACGCAGACAAATCCAAAAAGATAGTAGGTGCTAGTGAGCTGCTACAGAAGGGTTGTATTACCCCAATGGCTTTTCCAAACAGAATGGTTTTTGGAAAAAATAATATTTGTACCGACCTAGAATCGTACGAAGATATATTTGACGATGAAGGTGGACAATCTGACACGGCAGATAAAGAGGATGACATTGCGGGGCAGAGCGCCAAATCCAATTTAAGTGTCGAAGCTACTTAATGCATCATATGCAGTGATTTGCAAGCCAACACTGCATTGCTTCCTTGTAAGCATTTTAAATGTTACAGTGAATGCGTTTTAAAAATGCAAGCAAGCAGTTTGGCCAAAGGGTTGACCTCTTTCCACTGCCCATATTGTCGTTCTGTTGTAGAAGACACTCTTTAATTATTTGTTTAATGTAATGTTGAAATTTGATTAAAATTAAATAAAATCACACAAATTATTGTTTAATTAATAAATTATTACGCTTCGGAACGCGCGTTTCGCGAGGCGGCGCGCGCACAATGCAACGAGGGCTACAATACCTTCTAAATTGACGAAGCTTTTTAAAGGAAAACATATGGTTGAGATATGGTATAACCAACCATGGCTGAATTTTCATATCAAAAGTATTGCTGAATTTTTTGGTGATTTTCCATTTTTTTCTTGGGTCATTTTTCATTTTTTTTTTTTTTTTTGGCAAAATTTCATACATAGTTTTTGGATGATATTTCATTTATTTTTGGGTCATTTTTCGTTGGGCCATTCTTCATTATTTTTTCTGGCGATATTTCCTAGAGCCATAGAATTCATTCTACCCAATTATTATCCCCCACGAAAGACAAAATGTATCCATTGAGAACTCTATGGTTCCTTTCTACCGTGCCTAATATCTCGTGGTTATAAGGTGTTGAAAATCGTTACTCAATCTTCATTAATGCACACATCTCCTTCATTAATTCATTCGTGAACTCTGTCAGATTTGAGTACATTAAATAAACCATATTTTAATATAACTTCACTTCCTTTGTCTCCATTGAACAAGCATTTATATATTTTGTCAATTCCCATTACATTGTTAGTATATATAGGAAATTATTCGTTGGATGTAAAGAACCAACTGTGTCTATCACTATTGTGCTAAAGCTTTGTGACGGTGTATCGGTCACTTTTAGTGGTCCTTTTGTTTGTTTAATTTGTTTATTTCTCTGGCATAAGACACATTTCGATACAAAATTTTTTACCATTTTAGACATGTTTTTCCACGTGTATTTCTGTTTCAGCTTCAGTAATGTTTTCGTCACACCAAAGTATCCTCGCTGGGGAGTGTTATGATATAGTTATATGAGCTATTGCTTTCTATTTTCGTCTAGTATATTCTGAAGTTTATTGTATAGTAATATTTTTATGTCATCTGTACTTGATTTATTCAAATTATTATATCTGGCCTTAAATTTATCTACAGGAATTATTTCAAATATTTCATCTTCTCTTGCGATGGCAAATTTTTCATTCTTACTAGTTTTTAAATAAGATGAAATCTTCTGCAATAGAGTACCTAAGCACTTTGGATTATCGCTACATCTAATGCACATTTCATTAATATATTTATCATATTCCGTAACGTATCTATATATATATCATTATTCGGCCTTTTTTCTAATATAAATTTTAGTTTGCATGCATTTTTAATATCTTTTTCAATTACAGGTTTATTTCTCTCGTGTTTATTGAGGGATCTACTTCCGTGGGATATAGGCAGATCCTCACCTATTGGACCTTGAGATAATACTGCTCCCAGTGCAAAATCCGATGCGTCCGTTGTCAATATGAACGTTCTATCAAAATCATGATATTGCAATATTGGTGGGCTAATAAGACTATTTCTGAGGCTCTCAAATGCCAATTGGCATTTTTCAGTCCATTCAAATTTTGTTACCTTTTTTAATAAATTGTTAAGATAGCTTGCAGTTTCAGCGAAGTTTTTTATGAATCTTCGATAGTAGTTGCAAAAAGCTACGAATCTCCTGACTTCGTCAAAATTCTTTGGAATAGGATATTTGGAAATTGCAACATACTTGCTGGGCTCTGGTTTAATTCCATTTGATGTTATCAAATGCACTAAGTATATAACTTCCGGTCTTAAAAATCATCATTTACCCGCATTTAATTTTATGTTATATTTGGCTAATTGGTTAAATACGTTTATTAAATTTTTATTATGATGTCTCAAACTACAACCGAATACTATTTTGTCGTCCACATATAAAAATGCTTCAGACTCCAATCCCGATAATGCCATGGTAAGCATTCTTTGAAAACTGTTTGAAGATATTTTCAAACCAAATGTTAATCTGTTATACTGGTAATGGCCAATGGGATTTGAAAACACTGTTAAATGTCTTTTTGGTGGAACGAACTCGTCATATCAATTGTGGAAAATTATTTTGCTTTTCCCAACCTATCTAAAATGTCATCCAATTGTGTTAATGGAAACTTGTTATTTACTATTCTATCATTTAGTTTCCTGAAATCCACGAATAATCTCCATTTCTTCAAGTCATCTTGTTCCTTTTTAGGAACCAGTAAAAGTGGAGCATTAAACGGACTTATGAACGGTTTAATTATATTTTGTTCCAATAGACTCTTAACCTGATTATTCATCTCTTCCGTGTGCGTCTGTGGTAGACGATAATTCTTTGTTTTTTTTTTATTAAGTCTATAGATTATAATTATCCTTACAGACTAAAGAATACAATACAAATATACAGGAAAGAAAATAAAAACATTAACTATTTAAATACAAAATTATATTGCGTTTCATTCTATTTTTGGATAATTGAATTAAATGATAAAACTTATTAAACTACACACAAAGACGACGCAGCGGATCATTGTTTGCATAATTCTAATTAAAATAATTTACATGTAATAGTTGGAAATTTCGAGTTGGTCTTACAGGAATGTTGAATTGGATCCTATCCAACAGGAACTCAGAGTTTATTTCACCACGAATAACACTCAATAAAAACGAGATATTAAGCATGATTCGACGACTTTTCTGTAAAGGTAAAACATGTTAATGCTTGGTCGAGAAGAATTCCAAGATCTAAGAAAGTATTAACAGATTCGAGTTGAACATGTTCCAGAAAATAAACAGTTAGAAGATTTTTAGTTCTAAAAAAGGACATATGCTTGCATTTCTTTATATTAAGTTCCATTAAGTTATATTTGCACCAACTGGAGAAGCTATTAAGAATATTTTTACATCATCAGCAAACATTTACGTTTGAGTGCTTAATTACAGAGGGAAGATCATTTATAAATAAAGTGAAAAGTACAGGAGCAAGATGGCTGCCTTGTGGAACTCCAGAAAATACATAAATATTTTTAGAAATAGCATCTTTAAATTTTACAAGTTGAGTTCGATCCGTTAAAAAGCATTTCAACCATGTTAGCATGATTTACTTTGTCAAAAGCTTTGCTAAAATCGGTGTAAATTACGTCGGTATGCATACGATTTCTAATACACTTATTTAGAATTGTGGTAAGCTCCAGAAATCCGTGTTGACATGGAGAAAATATAGATGCGACTTGATGTTTTAACACGTCGATAATAATCTTTTCAAAAAGTTTTAGAATAGCACTTAATTTAGCTATGCCTCTATAATTAGATACTTCAATTTTACTTCCACATTAACACAAAGGGATGATAAATGATTCTTTTCACATAACTGGTAAATAGCCTTTAATCAAGGATTCATTAAATCTTCTATCGTATATATCAACTGCAATAGAGGGGCTTTTAAATAGTAATGAAATTAAAGAAGATTTAAAAAGCTTGCTAAATTTTTGTCAAAACCCATTTAAAGAAATAAAAACGGAATACAGGGTTTTTAAATTTTTGAAAGAACTTAACTTATACCAAGACCCAAACGTCTCTTTAGTTCGTAACGAGATATCTGAGATAGTTATTAGTGGCAATCCCACTTTAGGTCCGAAATCCTCCAACATTTACATTATGCCTTTGCAGTTTATGTTTCAAAAACTTTTTCAAACTCCAAAGCTTTTAGATTATACATTGGAAAATACAAAAGCATTTTTAAATGGAAACATCTTTAATAACTTTGCAAGTGGAGAATTGTTCAAAACGACAGTACAACAGTTAAAGAGTAATCTTGTTATTCCTTACATCATTTACTTTAGCGATTTTCAAATAAACAACCCACTAGGTAGTCACACATTTTCTATATGTAGATGTTATTTAAATTTTCTAGTTGCTTTCATATCGTCTAAAGTTTTAGAAATGAATGGAAATGAGAGAACACTTTACCACTTAGCAGCAGAGCTAAAAATATTAGAAGATGGAATAGAAATTGTGACTGGAGTTGAAGTTCGGAAGGTTTATTTTATTTTAGGTTTAGTTATAATGGTGATAATTTAACAGTAAATAGTATATTAGGTTTCGTACAATCTTTTAATTCTAAAAGGTATTGTCGTGTTTTTAAGAGAACAAAAACTCAGATGCAATGTGATACATCGCAATGTCAAGATTATTTAAGAAATAAATTAAATTACCAAGACGATTTATTGCAAAATAACTTTCAAGAAACGGGAATTAAAGATATATGTATTTTCGAAAACAAAAAAAGTTTCCACGTTACAGAAAATATTTGTTTTGATATTATGCATGATATATACGAAGGCGTCTGTGTGTATGATGTGTGTAATGTTCTCCTTGGGTTAATAAAAGATAAAGTTATAACATTAAGGGATATAAATAGCAGGAAATTATTATTTCAGTACGGGGAAATTGAGGTAGGAAATAATTCTATTCCTTTGGACTATGATAGATTAAAAAAAATTAATTTAAAAATGACTGCAAGTTAAACTAGTTGTTTTATTCAATTTTTACTCTTAATGATAGGAGATTTAATTCCATCACATAACAAACATTGGAAAGTCTTTACATCTTTGCTGCAAATAGTTGATTTACTTTTAAAAAACAGTTATACAAAAGAAGATATCGTAAGATTAGAAGAATTAATTAAGAAACATCATTCACTCTACACAAACTTGTATGGTTCTTTAAAACATAAACCCCATTTTTTAGTTCATTATCCAACTGCAGTAAGAAAATGTGGACCATACAAGTATCTTTGGAGTATGCGATTTGAAGCAAAACATAAAGAAGCCAAAATGTATTTTAATAACACCACATCAAGACTAAATCCTAGTTTCTCGTTGTCTTTAAAGGCTAGCCTTAAATTTTCAAGCTTTTTATTAAAACATGAAGATTTTTTAGAATCTGTGCTCGTTGTGTCGAATATCATACATGTGTCAAGTACTTGCAAATTAATTTTCTTTTATTGTTTTTTATTTTTTTGAAAAAAGTATTAATTAAATGTTTATGGGTTTTACACTGTTCACTGATTACTTTAGAACTTGCTTAAATTATTAAATTAATCCAGTATTTATACATAAATTGGATTGTTTATTTTATTCTGTAATAAGAGGAATAACACACCACAAAATGCAAAGTACATTTATGTTTATGTTGCAACTTATCATAATTCATAATTCTAATATTTCTTTGTTTACAAACATGTTTATATTTCAATTGCTTCTCATGAATGACTTCATTTAAGAAATTTGATTATATCAACATATTTATATTAAGTACGATCCTAATGATCGTGAATGAGCCCCGCATCTTTATATGCTTTGTCAATTCTTTTGTTTAATTCTTGAAAGGTTAATTCATTTTCTTGTACTACGTTAATATGTTTTGGTTTATTCAAAAATTAATATGCTTTAAATCCAGAATAAATTAAGATCAAAATAATGATTAATATATTAATATTGCATTGTTGGTTTTTGTTCTCTCTTCATAATTTAACAAATTTATATTTTCTAATGTATAATTCAATTCGTCATCATTTATAATGTTTACAATATTATAATCATTTAATTTGTTTGTCTTAAGATAATTCCAAATCTGTGAGCTTGGATTTACATAAACTGTTTCATCTATTGTTGTAAAATTTTCAAAAGTTACAAGATAATTTCCGGTTACAAAATGACTATCGATTGTATGATTACCATTTACTAAAATAGCACCATTTTTTATATATTCTATATCTTTTGATATCGTCTTAATTTTAGTACAATTTGTTCTTAAATTGTTTAACAAATCTGATAAACAGCTTGATTCTTTGTTTTAAAAACAATAAGTGTTTCTTAATTCTAATTTACAATTTTTTAAGTTAATATATTAATTTTTGCATTTAGCAATATTTTTGTTAATGTTTATATTATGTTATTTTTTGTAATGGATCTTACTTCATAATTAATACAAATTTTGTTAACTATTGGATATTTGATATATACTATAATACAATTATTTACTTGGACAAAATTAAATATTGAAGAATCCAATAGATCAGTTAAAGTTATCTTCTCTCTTTCATTATCAACTATTTCCCTCAGGTTTAGTATTGATAGATTCAAAATTTAAATTTTCGCCATTGAAATTGTTTGTACAATATTCTGTAAATCTGTTATCATTAGTCTAGCTCTATGTTTATACAATTTACCTGCTATCCATTTCCATAAAGTACCGAGTTCGTTAATACCTCGTTTGGTTCTTTCATCAACAACGCATTCTTTTAAGAGTGAATCCAATAATTCAACCTCCCAAGTCAAGAGAATCTAATTCCTGTTCTTGGGTTGTTTCTGGATAATAATTAATATAAGTAGTGCTAAATATTTTATACTCGAATATTATGTTCTCACTTATTAATCTATGTGTTTCTTCCAAAATTTGACTGTAAAACGATATATTTGTTACATGGAATATTCTTCTGTAATCATTGTATATAGCGACTCTTCCATTTTCCAAAACTAAGTATTCTTCCCTAGTGTAATCCACTATGTCCGCGTTAGCCATTTTATTAAGATAGATTATAATCATCAGTGTGACCAATGTAGAGATGGTTAGTATAACGGTTAGTAACATCTAGAAACAATATTTATTTAATATTATCTTTATGTATTATTCTGTTATTTTAAACTATTTGAACATTGTTCCCTAAGTCTTCCTTAACCTCTTGTTTCCTATATCTAGGCCTTAACTTTTTCCGTTCAGTTAGTATATTTTAATAAATGATATCTCCTGGATTGTATTGTCTTACTATTATTTTTCTATTAAATATTTCTAACATTTTATCTCTAGCTTTTGTTAATCTTTCAGGTACGTTACTATGATCTACTTTATTGAATAAAACTTCTGCTGGTTTCATATTCGTTACCGAATCTATAGTTTTATTATATTGTTGGACAGCTCTAAAAATTGCTTCAGCTCCGTTTCCTAAGTGAATTCTTCTTTTAGACATCTTGATATCTCAATTATCGTAGAATCAACTCTTTCTACTTGACCATTAGTATTTGAATGTCCTGGAGAACAATAACAAATTTAAATACCCAATCGTTCCATTTGTGCTTGAACAAAAGTGACGCAAATCATGTTTCGTTATCTAGAGTTATTGTTCGAACGTCTGGGTAAGGTTGTAGAACCTCTAGAATCTTCTCGTCTAGTTTTGTTTTGTACTCTGTTTAATAGTTCGAAATTTCGGGTAATCGTCCATGCACGTTATAAATTTTAGACTTTGGGCGTAAAAAATATCTACATGTACTTGCTCTCCCTCCGCGCTTGGAATTGGAGCCTCTCCAATTGGAACTGTTATTGGATGTCTCTGATATTTGTGTTTGTTGCAAATCTCACAATGTCTAATCTTTTCCTTGATTTGTTTAACCATATTTGGCCAAAAATATATCTGATTTATCTGCTTGAAGTTTTCTGCATAACTTCTGTGTGCCCTACAATGTGTTTCGTTGATAATTGCACATTATTCCTCTTCGCTTGGTACATCGTGTGGGAATGATTGTGTATGTCGAAATTAAACATTATTGAAGGTTGTGAATAACATTTCCTTTATTTCGTAGAATACTTCAGGTGTACAATAGATTCCTGTAATCAAATCTGGTTTTATGGATTCTATTAAGATTGTTTTAAGGTTATCAACCGTGTCAAACTCAATTATATGTCTGGTTCTTCCGAAGACATTGAATTGTTCGTGTACAGTAAAATTACCTTTATCTATCAACAATTGATGCTTAAATTGGTTGAGGGGTTTACTAGTGGTTGGAACATGATCATTATCACTACTCTCCACTGAGTGTTGTGTATCACCTGAAGATTGTTCATGACTATCCGCTTCTATGTCACTTAATACATTAATTTCATCTGCTAAATTGTTAATGAATTATCTTGAAAGTGCATCTGCAACTAAATTTGTTGTACCTGGTTTATAAACCATTTTGGGTGAGTATTCCTAAATAAGAGCATGTCATCTTTTCATCTTTGCATTAGGATTTCGACTTTAAACTGCAAATGTTAATGGTTAATGATCTGTATGTATTTCAATATCCCTTGACGTATAGAGATAATTTCTTAAATTTTTCACAGACCATACTATAATTCTTTTTCATTTAAGGTTTAATTTAAGGTTTTTGAAATAAAAATAATTTGTTTTTTATCCTGTGAAAGAACTGCTCCGAGTGCGTCATTTGATGCATCTGTTGTAAGCATACATTTTTTACTAAAATCGGGTTGTGTTAATTCAATCTGACCAATTAGTAGACGTTTAAGTCTATTGAAGGTGATTACTCCGTCTTCATCTAGTTCGATTACTGTTTTCTTTGACATATTGGTGGAAGCTTTGTCAAAGGTTTTGCTATTAAGTCGTAATCCCTTACAATTTTACGGTAGTATCCCGTCACTCCCAGGAAACTTCTCAATTGCCTTAATGTTTTTGGTTCAGGAAAATTATCAATAGTCTCTATCTTTTTAGGATCTGTCCGAATAGTTTTGTATGCAACAACATAACCTACTTCCTTTTTATAAAATGGGATTTCTCCAAATATATTTTCATGTGTGCTTTGCCTAATGTGTTTACGATTATCTCCAAATGTTCCGTATGTTCAGCTAAATTCTCTGAAAACACAATGATATCATCCATATAGACATGACAGAATTTTCCTACATAATCCCTAAGGATATTGTCCATAGCTCTCTGAAATATGCCTGGAACATTTTTTAAAACGAATGGCATTCTAACATACTCGTTTTTGCCATTATTTTCTGCGAAAGATGTTTTATCAATATGATCTTCCTTCATCAGAATTTGATGAAATCCTGATTGAAGATCCATTGTGGAGAAGTATTTAGCTTCACCAAGGTTCGATAGAATAATATTCGTATCAGGTATAGGATATTTGTCTGAAATTGTTACTTCGTTTAGTTTCTTAAAATCAATCACTAATCTTTGTTTAGGCGAACCGTCGCCGTTCAATCACTTTTTTAGTACCACCAAAATTGGTGAATTGTAAGTACTCTTGCTTGGTATGACTATCACAATCTTAAGCATTTTCTGGATCTCTTTGTTGACAAAATTATTTGCTGAAAAAGGGTAAGGGTATTGTTTACTCCATATTGGTGTATCTACCATTGTTCTTATTTCTGCTTTGATATCAGTTCTAAATGGTAAGTTTGTATTTACCTTTAAATGTATTCCTGTTATCTTTTTCATAATACTTTTTCCTAATTCTTTAATTCCATCTTCTGAAACATGAATTTTCTCATTTTCATTTTTTTCTATATTTGAATTTTTCTTCAAATGTTTTGAGTCCCCTTTTGAACCCTTTCGTTTGGATTTATTTTTAGAAGATCCTTTTCTATTGTCGGTATTCCCATCGACTTGCGTTTCAAAAACTGTTCCCACATATATATAATTGTCAGTATTGTACTCTTCGACTGGCTCTGTAGGATATGTTTCCGAATTTTTAACATTGTGGACGGTATTTATCTCTTCGTCTGGCATTCTAAAACTTTTTCTCAGATGATTGTTATTTAGTTCATGAAGTTCTTCATCCTTTAAAGAAGTTTCATGTGATTTAATGGTCTTATTTCTATAAATCTTTTTTGACTTGTTATTGTAAATAAAGAGGTTTTTATCAAAATCTATTATTGCATTATTTCTTTGCAATAAACTATAACCTATTATCATATCTGTTTCCAAATTGTCGACCCCGTAAAACCTTTCCTTAACTCCTAATACTGTTATCATATTGTTACACGAAATTTCTACACCTAGAAATTTCTTCACACTAATTTTAACAGCTGGAAAAATCTAGTGTCGCAATAAACTGGAAATAACTAGAATACCTGACTACTCATATAAATACTGGTACTCGGTGACGCAGTAGTTTAGTTCATAAGTAAAACGACACTCTGCAAAGAACTAAAGTGTGGCTAACGTTTAGTTTATCTAAATCGTGTAAATAAACTGTGCTATTAAAGTGTATTTCTGTTATTTTTAGTGACGGTTATAAATAAAGAGAGCTATAAATAATTTCAAACAGTGTTTATTATTTGCAATAAAGAAAGAACTCGATTTATTTAAAAGGTAAATAAATCAACGATTTTATAAAGGGTAAAATCGTAGCAATATAATAGTATTTTATGATAGTATATCCATTAATATTGGTAATATATTTTTATTTCTGTAGATACCATTTATAATGTAGCAATTCGTTGCCCAGTGTCGATAAGTATCTTCATCCTTTGTCCTGTCTGTCGGTCTGTTTTAAAAATATATGGGAGATTTAATTTTCCTCTAAAAAATGGTTCTCATTAATATTATTGATTCGTTGAGCTTTAGGTTTTTGAGATTGTCCACTACCTTCAAAATATATTTTAGGTGCAGGATTATGATTATGATGTTTATTCCACTTTTGTTTATGGTTACTGTGTTTATTAATCTGATTATTAGGATTTCGTGGTGCATTATAATTATGTCCACTTGGATCTACGTCCATTGGTTCAGGTTCATTTTGGTTCTGTTGACCCCTTGATTGATTATTGTGATTATCCGTTTTAGGGAATCGCAAATTATTGTTATTACCTTTATAATGTTTACCACCCCTTCTGTGATGATTTTTATTATTATTGGTACCATTATTATTATTGTTATTATTGCTATTATAGTTTCCTTTGAAACTATTAGCAAATTGTGCACGCAAGTTATTGGATTCTAGTTCCTGAGCCTTTGCCAGTGCGTTTGGAAGATCGGATGGCTGGAATGAGAATAGTATATTACCTAAAGGATCCCTGAGACCTGTAATAAATATTCGTAACAAAACGCTTTTGTTCCTATCATTTAACTCTCGAGTTAAAGGTGATTCAGTACAATACGTCATTATAGTTTTATTCACCATAAGAGTAAGTTTCCTGTTAACTAGATTATAATATTCGATAAGGCTTAAATTACCCTGTTTGAGTACGCTGAGTTCCTGTTCAATAATTTGAATGGATCTTTTATCCGCAAAAGCAAAATCCAATCGTGATAAGATTGCTTCGAAATTAAGTACCGTTCCATGACTAGTCAAAACGTCATTTGCCTCACCAATTATTCTATTACGAGGTATTGATAGAGCCGCAAAGTATCTTTTGCTTCCTATCTTATATAAACTTAAAGCATTTTGGGCAGTCTCTCGCCAACTAACATAACCTGTCTGGCCATTGATTTCTAGTATTGACCTTACAATTTCCAAGGATTTGTTATCTTCTATTGTAATGTCAATATTTTGTTTCGAGAATTCTCTAACTGTTGAACACGTGTTCAATGCATTAAATTGTCTTTCCAATTGATCGATTTTAATCATCAATGGTTCTAATCTTCTAACAAACACAGAAAGTATATCGTTATCGTTAACCAAATTTACATTATTACTTGCAGTAGCCATTATGTTTTTCAAACCTGTTATTTATGTTTTGTAAAAGAATTTATTTAATTCTATTTATTTTAATATAAATTTAAAAATAACTTAATCAGTATCAGAATCCAAGGTTAATTCGATTCTGTCTCCGTTGTAAAGAGATCTGCGTCTTTTTCATAATATTCGTCTTCTTTGGTTTAACCTTTGGTTTTGCCAATATTCGAAGATGTTTTAGGGAACTTCGTTCTCCGAAGAAATACCTGAGTCGTAAGTTTGGTAAAAAAAAAACGTAAGATTCTGTACTAGATTCTTCCGTATAATATTCTGACGTAGTGTCTTCACTAATTCAGATATATTAAAAATTCCCTGAGTTAATTTTTTTCAATATTTTTTTCTTGTATTTTAATTTTTTCTCCTTCTTAATTTCAAGGATACTTATTTTTCAGTGAGTTCTTTTCTTTACCTTTAATCTTTTTAAACTGGTACAGCTGGTCCCCTTATTTATTTTCAGGTACTGAGTTGTTTTGTTGATCGCTGGTAAGTATAGCTGGAGATGTTTGAGACGTCCTTCGCTAGGATGTATTTCAGTAGTTGTATGTGAAATCTTCGTGCTTGACGTTGGGCGCCAATTAATTTTCCTTTATTGTTTTTTATTTTTTTTTTAAATATTTATTAAATTTTTATGGGTTTTAAACTGTTCACTGATAACTGTAAATAATTAAATTAATCCAGTATTTATAGATGAATTGGACTGTTTATTTTATTCTGTAACAAGAGGAACAACACACCACAAAATGCAAAGTACATTAATGTTTATGTTGCAACTTATCATAATTCTAATATTTCTTTGTTTACAAACATCTTCATATTTCAATTGCTTCTCATAAATGACTTCATTTAATAAATTTGACTATATCAACATATTTATATTTAGTACGATCATAATGATCGTGAATGTTATTAACTTGCATGTGTCTAACATTCTTCTGGGTGGTCACTACACCCAAATACATTTCATAAATTGTTTATGTTTTATGGTGCCGTCATAAGCAATTTAAATAAATAACAAAACAATGAAATAAGAAACCCTTCGTCCCCAATTCGGGTTTTCCAATTATGGGTTTTTTCAATGTCTTGTAGTTAACATATGTTTTTCACTGTTAGTTTGAGTAGTTTTAAATTAGCCGAAATACAATCACTCTTTGCTCAGTAGTCATGCACTACTTGAATACCCTACAGTACATATGCAGCACAGAATAACCAACTGTACGCTATTGATCTTCGTATTAAAAATAAAATAGAAATCGGTGAAAATTAACATTATTCGTATAACTTCGAATTAAATATAAGTTTTGAACTAAACTAAATTACCTTTGTAATGAATTCTGTTTGGGTCTCCTTCGCTTCTCGCTTACGATATCTTTTAGTAACTCATAGATTGATTGATCGCAAGCTCACCAACAGAGGTCAGAGGCGTCACAGCATTATTCATGACAGTTATTACATTATCTGCGCATGCTATCAAAATATGGACAGCATCTGAACAGCTAACTTTGGCCTTATCATGTACTACGCTAAGACGTAGCGAGATCCAATGATTTCGTCCTCTTGAACGTTTGGTGTGATCATCGTTATCATCCCGTACTGTTATCATCGAATTTATATTCGTCTTCACTTCCAATGTAAACTGTATCAAGTACAGCAAAATATCAGTTGATGATTCATGTTTTAAGAAATTCAAACAGTTCAATAATTTCACTTACAAGTTTGATTGTTAAGTTCTGAATATTTTCTCTTCCGCGATTCTTCTTTTTGCTTTCGTTGTTCTGATCGCTGTTCTCGGCCGTATAACTTCTATTCAACGCCATGTACCCTGGTCTTCCTGTCTGTCAACAAAAACTTCTTGTATACGCATCTCATCCAGGGCGTTTGCACTAGCGATATCGAACAGATCGTCCATTGTTTCCTTGAAAATGTTCACGTTCGATTTTGATGTTTTCGATCTGCTGTTTGCACTTTGTTTGTGAACATTTCTCCAATCGCCGTAGAATTTTAGCAATTTATCTTGCCATTTATATTTATCACGTACTGGTATGCGCGCCTGTTGCCAAAAAATTATAGCTGCATCCACTGCTAGCTTAGCACAATTTTGTCTGCCAACACTTACAAACCGCATATTGTAAAAAAAAACTAGCAGTATCTGTCTGTTTGACGGCAGTTTTGCTCCAGATATTGGGTGTGATACATGCCCAATTCATTCTACGGAGCCCAATTTATCACTGGATCGAGTAACCATCATGGATGTAGTCGATTTTAACTCCGAAGCTGATGTAGATAGTAAATCCGACATCGAAACAACAATTTATATTTAATTACTTGGATATGGATACCGTCCTATATATAGGATGGCAAGTGTTCAGAAAAAACACGACTGAACTTCTTGTTTCTTCTGTTTTCTATCAAAAAGTATATAATTTACTGTAGTGTCAGAAGTACTCTATAAGAAATTCAACATGCTACAGAGTTCAGCGGCAACATCTTCAAAGTTGCTAATGTGTTGAAAAGCATTAAATTTGGTGTATGCAGTGTTGCCATATAAACAGTTTTATTGTTTATTCGAGTTTTTGGGATTCTTAACTATTTTTTAGTTTTTTCATGAAAACAACTTTTTTTCAAATTTATGCATTTTTTATAGTTTTTTAAATTATATGTTGCAACAATTAATAACATATTTATTCTCTTTATTATATATTTTTACCATAGAAATTGGAAATAATGGATATGAATAGAAAGAGTTGGTCAATGTGTGTACACACTTTAATACTTTTCATGTCACAATGTTATGTTTGGATTTGTTGTATTTTTTACTTATATTTATTGTCTAATTTGAACAAATATTAAACTTTTATAAGAAAAATCTGAAAATACATAAATAAAATAAAAAAACATTTTTTTTTTATGAAAAAATCTCTAGCATCCAAAAAAAGGAAAAAAAAAATGTAAAATTGGTTATATGGCAGCACCGTTAAACACTAATAAAAGTTGCCGACCAAAACTCACCTTTGGTGCGGCCAAACTATGTTCGTGTTCTTAGAGAGTACTAAAAAATTCGTGAGAGCGAACTTTTCTCTATCTTTTGTATACTTTTTGTTTCAATACAATTAGTCAGACGAACATATGGGTTGACACAGTTACAACAAAAAAACAAAGAAAGAGAATGTGCAGAAGTTGATAAGTTATTCAGGATGCATGTGCAGATTCAAGGCGAATTCAGGAGGTGTTATTAACACAGGTGGTGTTATTAACACAGCTGAGCTACTTTTTTATTATCTAATTGGACTGTCAAAAGTTGTTTATATTTACGTTTTCGTTTGAAATTATATAACTTTTTTAGTTATGCTAGTAATTTAGAATGAAAATTAAAAAAAAAACAATTTGTTGTTTTGAAGTTAATTCTTTACAGCAATGGAAAATGCAACATTAACAAGTGCCAGTCAACAAACAACAACAATTAAGGTAAAAAACTATAATAAATTAGGTACATGAGTAATTATTACAAACAAAATTATGATCTTGAGTAATCCACTTGCCAGTTTACAATCACAACAACCAGCGACACAATTTGCTGACACAAGTGAACCACAACATGATGTAAAATTGCAGTAAGTAAATTGGCGACGAATGTTGTGGCAACAGTGCCTTTAGCCTGTGAGTTAAAATTACAAGACATTACTTATCGTACCTGAAATTTCGAATATACCCCCTCACATTTCCATAGTGTTGTAGTGCGTATGCGTGATCCACGCTGTACAGCTTTATTTTTTACTCTCTGGTAAAATTATTTGCACTGGAGCACGAAACGAATCATTGGGTACAAGAAAACTTGCCCGTATTTTACAAAAATTTGGTTATCCAGTAAAGTTTAGAGAGGATCGTTTACAAAATATTGTTGCCACTCTCGATTTACGTTTTCCCATATGCTTGGAAAATCCGAATCAAGTTCATGGTCAATTTAGTTCGTATGAGCCGAAATTATTTGCGGGACTTATATATCGTATGGTGAAACCTCGTATGGTTCTGCTAATTTTTGTTAATGGTAAAATAGTTTTTACTGGTGCTAAAGCACGAAAGGACTTTTTTGAATGTTTAGATCTGATTTCTCCAATTTTGCTTAGTTTTCGTCAAAATTAATGTTTATACATTTACACTGTAATTCTTTTTTTAAGATATTTTGGCAAGGATAATTCATTATACCCTTTACCACAGGTGGAAGGGTATATATAAGTTTGTCATTCCGTTTGTAGTTTCTACAATATTGATCTTAGACCCTATAAAGTATATATATTCTGGGTCCTTATGAAGAGCGAAGTTGATTTAACGATGTCCGTCTGTCCGTCTGTGTGTTGAAATGGGTTTTCCGAAGAACCCAGACATGATGAGGACTTGATTGTTTTTTATTTCTGTTACATGTGATCCATTTCTGTTTGCTATTAAAAATCAGACAGATCGGTTAATAAATGGCTGAGATATTAGCAAAAAACCAGGACTACCTCTAATTTTTCCAGTAAAATCCCTTTGTTTAAAATGTATCTAGAATTTTGAGCATAACAACACATCCATGTGTTAAAATTATTTTCTTTCATCTCCACCTTTTATACACAAACAACACACATACAAAGATTTGTCATTTAAATAAAAACTAAACAAATCCCTAATGAACGAAGACTTTTATATATGTACCTCTATTGACGATGATTTTGTGTGAGCTTCAATAGCTCAGTTGTCTAGACGCTATGTCACAAATACTTTTTTTCTCTAAGCCCGCGGGGTTCGAGGTTCGAATCTCGTTCAGGTCAATTCACTTTTTTTTGTACATTTTTTTTATTATTTTCTTAAGACTTTTTATTTTGCTTATTTTTGGTTTTTTTTTTTAAATTTAATAATTAATTTATATAAAATTTTATATTAATAATTAAAATTCTTTTCTGTCATCTCCACATTTTATACACAAACAACACACATACAAAGATTTGTCATTTAAATAAAAACTAAACAAATCCCTAATGAACGAAGACTTTTATATATGTACCTCTATTGACGATGATTTTGTGTGAGCTTCAATAGCTCAGTTGTCTAGACGCTATGTCACAAATACTTTTTTTCTCTAAGCCCGCGGGGTTCGAGGTTCGAATCTCGTTTCAGGTCAATTCACTTTTTTTTTTGTACATTTTTTTTTATTATTTTCTTAAGACTGTTTTTTTTGCTTATTTTTGGTTTTTTTTAACATTTAATAATTAATTTATATAAAATTTTATATTAATAATTAAATAATCCATAAATAGGCTAAAAACATCAACATTTTTATAAAAACCATCTGATACAAACAAAATACAAACGTTTTTATACCTTTCACCACAGGTGGAAGGGTCGCGGGTTCGTTAAGATTTTTTTTTGTTTATTACAAACGGTTTTATTTCTATTTTTTTTATAAAAAGATTTTTAAACCATTTTATTTCTCACATATTAAGAAAATTTTATACATAATTTACCTTTGAGTGCAACTATTTTAGGTCATAACTTATAATAATTTATAAAAAAATTATAAACTATTTTCCTTCAAATTTTTAAAATTAAGCTAAAGAAATTACAAATATTTCTAATAAAAAAGCGAAATAAAATCCCAAATGCAAATTTGCCAGCTAAATCAAACTATTTTGTAGAAATAAAACACATGCAGTTCTAGTGATTTCTTTTAACGATTTGTTGAAATTCTTTTCTTTCACCTCTTCACCTTTTATACACAAACAACAAACACTATTCTAGAGCTGTATTATGACCTATGGATACGTCTTATATAGCAAAAGATCGAAAATCTTTAGTATAACATATTTGCTGAAAAACTTGGAAATATCGGTTCAGATACAAAAAAGTTATGCCCAAAACATAAATTTTTTTAAAATACTTATTTTCTGGAACCATAAATCTTCCCGAGTCCAAGTTTTATCACCAAACTAAATGGTTAATTTCCTCTTAAAGGCGACCGTATATATGTCCATATATAAACTTCAGTTTTTTCCCAACCATGGTGAAGGGTATATAAGATTCGGCATAGCCGAATTTAGCCGCGCTTACTTGTTTTTATTCTATAATCATAAATACTAATTCTTAAAGAATTTGCGGAAATAAATGAACGATCAATGACTAAGATCTAATTATGAACTCGTTTTATTTTGTAGTTTGAATTGTTCCATGACGGTATGTCCCTAATTATATAAGGCGTAGAACCACTATTTTTTAAATATTTACTTACAGCTTATATTTAATTTTGGTTCTGAAAAGAATGATTTCTATAGAGGCGTTTTTACTGAATACGCCAACGCCTTAAATAATCAAAGTATTTACAATTTTATCAAAAAAAAATATATGTTCAAGAATTTGTATAAAACCCATTTAAAATATTGACAAAATTTTATTAATTACGAAAGCTAACATATATAACTTTAAAATTTTGGTGTATCTATTTAACGACGTTTACTTATACTGCTACGGCGACTACTACTGCTGCGGCGAGGACTACTATTGTTACGGCGACATCTACTGCCTCTACGGCTACGACCAACACCTCTTCAGCGACTTTTATCTTCCATATTAGCACTTAAAGCATCCATATCTTAAGGGGCAGTAAAATATTTTTGATTTTCCCGTTGAAGAAAGCCATAGCATACACCACCTTGCAAATTTCTTCTCACCGAATTTTTTACAGCATCTTCATTAACCTGTAAAACATAAATTTTTTTGTAAAAAAAAAACAACTTGAATATAACTAATTGATATGTATCCCATCATCCAGAACATCGGAAGAGCCAAGAAAATAATCTTGTACCATCTTGAAAAAATTTTTATGGATGAATTTATTAAACTGATTTGAAGCACTTAAAGGCGATTCACCAATATGCGACATACCTCAAAATGACCTGGTATGTGTTACATCTTGCAAATCATCGGAGGAGCTGAGAAAATTCCATTTAAATTTTTTTCTCAAAGTAAATGAAAAATCATGTAGGCACATGATTGCTAATTCTTGTATCGTATTAAAATTAAAAATAAATGTATTAAATCAAATTCACGTGTTTTTTAGTAATTTTAAATCATTTTATTAATAAAAAATCTGATTTTTTAATATTTTTTTAAACAAACTTTTGTTCCACCTAAGTTAACTTCACACACATTGTATAATAAATTTATTTTTCACAAAAACTTTTTGCTTTGTTTCACTCAGCTGTTTTTGACATATCGATAAACGAAAGCAACAATAAAAAACTGTTGTTTCTGTAATGTTGTACTTGTTGTAAAATCAACACCACCTGTAAAGGGAATTCCCCTTGGTTCACATTCTGCATGCCATGTCAGCTACAACATTCAACTGACGTAAAATTCAAATGAAAATCGTTGTAACTTTTTTATTTCCCTTACGATTATGATCATTTATGGATTGTTAGAATAGAAACTGTATTTAAAATCGAAGTCTAGTTATCCAAAAAAAAATATTTTTAGTTGCTTAAACATACGTATTTTGATTAAAACCCCCATATTTTTCAATGAACTTTGAGCAGACCTTAGCGTTATCCGATCGTCCCAAAACTTTTTATTGGAGGCTTGTAGGCCAAATGGAAACTTTTTCGGTCCGGCAATCAATACAAAAAAATAATAAATGGTCAAATATACATCTTAGAATTTTGGACAGGAATATGGTAAAAATCAGGGACTCCGGGTAATTATCTGGGGACTCCGTGTACTCCCAGGCGTTAGCCCGAGCAACCTTTTTCTACGCTAACAACGTAGAGAGCTTTGCCCGCTAGTATAATATAAAAGCTTTGCACTGTTTGCGAGAAGTAGCGAATTTTCACTTATAAATGCCTTCATTAAGTTTTGGACCATTATTCCTACTTCTATATAAACTGCATAAATTTTACTAATTGTTCCCCTTTGCCCTTATTTTTAATGCTTTAATTTTTTTTCAAAAATTCTCAACACAGAGTTGATAAGAACTGATTTTTTCGGAGCTCGATTTTGTAGCCTTAGGTCTAAAACTTAAGCGGTGCGAATTTAAGGAAAACCTCAAAAATATTCCTGTTTTTTTATTTTTTAAATAAAAACATTTTTTTTAAATAGCCATAGAACGATTTATTTATCTAAACATATTACCAAAAATTTGTGATTTCAATAAGTAACTTTAATGATTTTCGATATTATACTCACAAGAAATCTACATTGTAGTATATCCCACAGGATCTTAATACAATTTAGATACGCTGAAGGGGGCATTAAAGTTATAGACATGTTTTTATGTGCTTAATCACACGTTTAAGGGTTAAAAGGTGTCAAAAACTACAAAGTTTTTGTATTAAAATATGTATCACAGACTGGATCTGATACCACGGAGCACTACATTATTTATACAATATTATAGTTTTCAAAAGAAAAATATAAAACAATAAATGAAAAAAATAAATATCATTGATGTTTTTAAAATGTTAGAATATTTTACACTTCTTATTTGGATATTTGGCCCAAAATTCTACCAAAATATTATTTAAACAACAAACTATAAAATATGGAGATCAAATTAAGCACTAAAATCCAACAAAAAGTTAAAAATTTTATTTTACTGAAAATAACAGGAATTGTGTGTTACAAATCTCTTTGTGTTTAGCAACTACCAAAAAATGTTCCATCCCCTACTGCTCCTATTACCAAGGACCCTTCAAACCAGGATTAACAAACTACAAAATTTTTAGCCACCCATGATGCCAAATGGTGCGACTACAAAAAATTCTTAGCCCACACTATGAAATTCTTAGCCGATTTACAGAAACATTTATCAAGGGTTGAACCACAAGTACAGTGATTGTGTTGTGAATGTATACATGTTTGATTTTTTTCCTAACATACAACAAACAACATTATTAATTATTATAACAAACAAATTATTAATAATTACAAAAACAAATGTACATATATTTCATATTTTTATTTTATTATTTTCTGTATAAAGCTACTTTGATTATTTTCAAAGCGTGTAAAGTTTTTTGTAAACAAATAATTTTTCAATCAATTATAATTAGTTTTTTTATCCATTTGTGATATTTCATTACCATAAGTAATGAAATTTTAATGGAAAAAAATTTAATTTAATGACATTTTTTTCATTTGCATTAGTGTCAACTAATGGTAATGAAATTTCAATAGTAATGAAAAATTCCCAAGTATGGATTTGTTTGTTGTTAATATTACAAAACAAAATGTAAACATTTATTATAATGGGTTATTTTAATGCAAGTAAAAAAACAAATTGATGTTTTTTGTCCCTTGGTTACTCATGTTTACCGATGTTTTGTGTTTTTTGTCTCTTTCATACTCACGTTTAGCTTTGTTTTGTTTGTTGTCTTAAGCAAAAAAAAACATTAAAATATACATTTGTACGGCGTTTTTATGCCGTGAATCATAATGAATTAAAATTTTGCAGAAATGATCTAGACGTAGCTCTGACATAAACATGATAAATATTTTAAAACTTGTGAAACAAAATCATTCCAAAACCGGCTCTTGAATACATAAAGTGCTTTACTTTGCATATATTTGTATGAAATAGCCACGGTATTTTTCGGTCCCATCTGCGGCGTTTTTATGCCGTGGATCATAATGAATTGAAATTTTGCAGAAATGATCAAGACGTAGTTCTGACTTAAACCTGATAAATATTTTACAACTTGTGGAACAAAAACATTCCAAAACCGGCTCTGGAAGACAGAAAATTCTTTACTTTGCATATATTTGTATGAAATAGCCACGGTCTTTTTCGGTCCCATGTACGGTGTTTTTATGCCGTAGATCATAATGAATTGAAATTTTGCACAAATGGGCTAGACGTAACTCTGACTTAAACCTGAAAAAATATTTTACAATTGGAGGTCGTTGTACCCTTAACTATAGACATGGTAAATGTCAGGTATTCAAAACATTGCATTATGAAAAAGTTATACAACTAAATAATTACAAAATATAATTAAAAACGCCTTGGTCTGAATATACTTTTTTATTATATTTTTTTTAATAATATTAGAGGAATATTTTTAGCAAACAAAATTTCGTGCGTGTTCTTAAAATGTATACAAAATAAAAATATAGCAAAAATATAAAAAGTATTAAAAATAAATATATAAAATATATTATAATAAAAATAATAATAAAATACAATATGTTACAATATAATAAATATAGAATATGTTATATAAATATATAATATAAAAGGTATTCAACAATACGTGCAGTGAACTTACGTTGAATTTAAATAAAATTTTGTTTTTTCTTAGTTTTTAAGTTGAAAGTGCAAAAATTTTAAAATGAATTACAAAATTAAATATTTAGTTAATTAATTTTTTTTAAATAACAAAACGAACAAAGCAAAAAATAACAAAAGAACAATATTCAAATTTAAATTATATATAAAGTTAATATTTTTTTTACTAAAAATATTGGATTAAAGACTAGAATAAATAAAGAAATAAATACGTCTTTTCGTTTCAAATTCCATACAAACTTTAATATAATAAAAAAACAGAATAAAATTAAAATAAAACTATTTTAGAGATTTTATTTTTCTGATGAATTTTATTTTTAAAATTGGCAATAGAAATTTATTTTACATTCCTCATACAATAAAGGCCACCTTAACATGTACCAACAACAACAGGTTTTACATCAGTGCTGTTCATTTGATGGGACAATTGTCCCCTGCTCAACTCACATGTATTCTTACGCTCTTGCTTTTAGTCGTCACTGAAACCAAAAAGTATATAATCTCAAGAGTATGGTGCTCTCTCACGAACTTTTTAGTACTCTCTTAGAACACGAACATAGTTTGGCGCAACAAAGGTGAGTTTTGGTCGGCAACTTTTAGTAGTGTTTAGCGGTGCTGCCATATAACCAATTTTAACTATTTTTTTGCCTTTTTTTGGGATGCTAGAGATTTTTCAGATTATTTCATAAAAAAATATGTTTTTATTTGATTCATGTATTTTTTTAAGATTTTTCATATAAAAATATAATATTTGTTCAATATACTATTTATTTTTACTAAAATTAGACATGTCTAATAAAGTTAAAAAATACAACAAATATTTGCAATTGTGTTAAAAAAAAGTTACGAATTTAAACATAACATTGTGATATGAAAAGTATTAAAGTGTGTACACACACATTGACCAACTATGTTTATTCATATCCATTAATTGTTGCGACATATAATTAAAAAACCTATAAAAAAATGCAATAATTTGAAAAAAATTGTTTTCATGAAAAAACTGGTAAACAGTTAAGAATCCCAAAAACTGGGATAAAAAATTACACTGTTTATGTGGCATCACTGCATACACCAAATTTAATGTTTTTCAACACTTTAGCAACTTTGAAAATGTTGCCGTCTCATTTAAAAATGTTGCCGCTGAACTCTGTACCATGTTGAATTTCTGGTAGAGCGGGAAAAATACTCTATAGCAGTGCTGCCGCTAGAGAAAAATTGAGTGAAGTAGATTTTGGAAAAAAGTGGAGTAGACTGAATAAAATTGAAGTAGTATACATTTTTGAAAACAAAACAATATAATTCATTTTATTTAATAAGAAAACCATAAAAATGACATTTCATTTAAATATAGATACATATAATAAAATAAACATACAAATAATAATATAAATCACATTTCGTTACTATGATAAGTACATATATGTATACAAATATGTTAAAATAATTTTAAATTTTAATTGGTCTTAATTTTTTGGTATTTATTTATGATTTCTTTGGGTGGAACCCAGTTTTCAAATTCAAAGTCTGACATTATTTCTTTAATTAGAAGTATAGAACTCACTGTTTCTACGTTAAGACAATTTCGGATAGCCGTTTTATTTAATTTCATTTGGGAGAATACACGCTCCGTGGAAGCACTGCTATGAGGCAAGCAAAGTAAAGAACTTATAAATTGCCGCAAATGTGGATACATGTGCTCTCCTAAACTATTTTTTACTTTAAAAACATTTTGCCAAAACATTTCAAGAGTCATCTCTTCCTCGGAAAATGCATGTAATAATGAAAGTCTCCATTCTTCATTAATATCTTCAATGTTCATATTTCCAACGAGATTAGGGAATATATTAATAAGTGGCACAAGGCTTGGCCCTAACGATAATGGATCAATTATTTGTAGTGCTTTCAAAACTGGGTCCTTAAAAACGTAAACAATTTTTTTGCATAGAGTAAATCTCTTCCACGGTTAAAGTGCCTCCTAGAATAAAAATTTCAGTTTGTGCTCCAAGATAGAGATCTTCAAGTTTTTTGTACATTGTACTATCTTCTATAGTATCTTCACTTAATGATTCAAAATTTAATAGGTTTATGTGCATGAAATTGTTTAAAATACTTTTTAAATACAATTTTAATGTTTTTAAGAGCTGATGGAAGCGTGGTTCTGTTGCCTGAAACTCTAAATTTATTTTATGTACGTTTTTTAGACTGCTGCTTAAAAACAGCAAATAGCATTTATTTAACGGTGTCATTTGTTCTAAGATTTTTTTAGCAATGTCATTATTTTCCTCAAAAGCAGCGCTAGCCAAATAGGTTTGAAGAGCTGGCCATTGTTCTAACACTCTTACTATGGCGTGTTCCAAACTAAGCCATCTAGTGTCAGCTCTTTTTAAAATCTTATGCTTTTTTAAGTCAAAGTAATCTTGAAATTCTTGAAATTCCACTTGCCTCTTACTACTATGTGCAAAAAAATAATAAATGGTTCTTACTAATTGTTCTATTTCTGGAGGTATGGTTTTCGTGGCTGTTGAAGCACATAGGTGCATTGAATGGCAAATGCAGCCAATCACATAAAGTTTGGGGTTCCATTCTTTTAATAAGGTTTTAACACCTGAAACGCCACCCATCATTACAGCGGCATTATCGGCGGCAAATCCAACAACATTTTCAAATGGTATTTTTAAATCAATAAACAATTTTTTTAGCGCCTCAAATAATGATCTTGCATCACATTTTTGTACTTCAATCAGTTTTAGAAAACGGTCTCGAATTTTGCCTTTTTGTTGATCAAAATATCGAGCAACTACTCCTAGGCATTTTAAGGTACTTATGTCAGTATATTCGTCTATAATAAGCGAAAACTTATTGTGTCTTAAACAATTAGCCATATCTTCCATAAAATTTTCAGCCAATACACCATTAATTGTCTCTGCTGTTTTGGTTCTACCACACTTTATTTCTTTCACTATTTCATCGTTTCCGGCAACACTCTTAATAAGACCAATTAATGGTGTAATCAGTGCAAAAGGTAAATTGTGAACACACAAAAATAATATTATTTTCAGCTCCGCAATTTTTATGTTTCGAATTTTCGATTCAAATGCTTCCATTTTTTTAATTTGGTTTATTTTCGGCTGCTGCTTCAATGTGCATTCATTTTTTTTATGTGACTCACCATAGCCATGTCTTTCAATATTTGTTTTATTGTTAGAGAGATATTTTTGGCAAATTTTGCAAAATGCTTTGCCTTTGATGTTATCTAACCAACTTAAATCACGCTTCCATTCCTCTCTGAAATGTTGATTATATTTTTTTTTGTCGTGATGGAAAAGTCGCTGCAGGTTCATGGTCGTCAGATTCCGAAGAAGAAATACTGTAACAGTTACATATCTTTTATTGAAAATCGGAGAAAATGTTTGATAACAAAATTGGTGGGGTGCAATAACCTCTCTGGCAATAACTTCACAGTGAGTTTATTTCCATCATATTTGGAAATAAGCTCACATGATGTTATTTCCATTTAAAAATAAAATTAAATCACATTTTAAAAATTTCAGTTTGGTAATAACATCACATCATATTATTATGAATGAGTAATAATCTCACATTTTTTTTTTGACCTTGCAATGCCTAAACTCATAATTATTATATTAAAAATCACATGGTATTACATACATATGCGCAAAAATTGATTGATGGTTCACGTGCTGTGGAATTTGTGTTTAAATTAAAATGAATATGGAAGAAATTTGTGAATATAAACTAATTCCCGGATTTCGAAAATCTTCCAAATTACTATTAATAGAAAGTGAAGAACAAATTTATCAACTAAGATATAAAAGAGATGATAATACATACTATCAATGCTATATCAGCACGTGCAAACAAAGTGTTGTTGTTGAAATGAACAACACAATATATTGTAGAAGAATAAAAAATAGTCACCACCAACATGCAACACAAAAAGAGACTATTTTAAAATTGCAGTTGCTAAATACCATTAAGGATGAATGTAAGAGGGCGTCATTAAAAAGGGCAGGCGTTAGAGAAATATATGACGAAGAATGCAAAAAAAAACAAGTTGGCGGCAAAATCATTGGAATTTGGCAGCATTAGAAGACAGCTTATGAATATAAAACAAGAAAAATATCCCAAAACACCAACTTGCTTTCCGGATATAATTAAATTATTCCAAAATGACAATGTGATGAAAGAATTTGGAATGTCGAAATATGAAGAAAATAAACAATTTTATATTGACACAGTTATTGATAAAGACTTTTCATATTCCATATTCGCTTCACCAACTATTTGCTCTGCTATACGAGACATGACACTTTCTTCACAGCCAAGAAATTATATCATTGATGGCACTTTCAATGTGGTACCAATTTCCAAACAATTATTAATTTTCCATATTCAACTCTCAGATCATGTAAGTATAAATTGGCTAAATAGAGAAGGAAATATTTCATAAAAGGAAAAATTTTTAGTTTTTATTTTTCCAATGATAACTAAGGATTTTCCCTTTTACGGAATGTTTATACCTTCAAGAATGTACATAGAGAAGGAAATATTTCGTAAAAGGGAAAAAATCTAAGCTTTTATTTTTCCAATGATAACTAAGGATTTCATTTTTATTTTCAGGCTTATCCATTCATTTATGTTCTATTATCACATAAATCTCAAAATTCATATTCTCATTTATTTCAATATATCCATACAAATATATTGAATTTGAATCCTACAACGGTGATTACAGATTTTGAAGCAAGTTTACGTAATGCTATTAAACACGTCTATCTAGATGTTAGTATGAAAAGTTGTTGGTTCCACTACGCCAACGCATTAAGACGTAAAGCTTTACAAATTCCAAATTTCATTAAAAAATCAAATAGAGATAGGGAATTAAAACGATTATTCCAAAAATTCTTGATTTTACCACTGTTGAAACCAAATGATATTAAAGATGCATTCAAAATACTACAAGAGATGCTCATACATTAGAATCACGAGAAAATTGTCCACAGTTACATCAATTTTTAAATTATTTCAATTGTCAATGGATGAAAAAGGTAAAATAAATAAATATTTATGTTCTTACTTTCAACTATATTATAATGGTATTATAAATAATAATCAAAATAACTTACTATTACAGGAGAGTCCCGAAAGGTTTTCGGTTTTTAAGGAGCCAATTACAACGAGCAGCTCAGCAGAGGCGTTTCACAGCCAACTTCGAATGAAGATATCAAAAAAAGGAAGTTTTTATAAATTTATTGATGTTCTCACTGATGTAGATGCAGCCAAATCAGCGGACATCATCAAAGCGATGAATGGCTGCACGTCATTATTCAAAAATAAAAATAAATGGTATAAAAAACGAATGAATTTCATCCACGAACGCCTTAATCAACTGAGTCGAAAAAAAATCACGTTGAGGGATATTCTCAATCAAACTTTCATATAAGGAAAATTGTATTTTTGAAGAAAATTTCATTAACGAAAGTGATGATGGTGATGACGACGGGGATGATGAAAGTAATGATGAGGAAAATGTTGATAATAGTCAGAACACAGATCACTTGTGCATATTATGCTGCGATAGAGAACGCCAAGTTTTATGTTTACCATGTAAACATTGCAAAATTTGTGGCCAATGTTTCCAAAAGATGGAGGAATCCTCAAAAATTAAGGGTATAAAAATATTGTGCCCTATTTGTCGCTCTATTGTCAATGACAAAATGTTTATTTTTGTATAATACATGTATGAAGAATTGCAATTGTATTGAATGAATTGTATGTAGTATTGTTTTGTTATTTTGTTGGTTTTGTTATAAATGGAAATAAACTCACTTTTTTTTTTTTGTATAAAATTACTAAAATGGAAATAAACTCACTGTGAATTTATTTCATTTGCGTTTGGAAATAACAACACGTGACTTTATTGCCATTTGAAGTGGAAATAAACTCACTGTGTCTTTATTTCATGTGAGGTTATTGCACCCCACCAACAAAATTTACCTATTGTCTAGACAAGTCCTTTCTTTTCGAGGAGACGAATCACTAGAAGATGATCTGCACCTGCCACTGTAAAAGTCAATTGACAAAACTTGATATAGCCGCCATTTTGATTTTCATGTGCTTTTTTATATGTATAAAACACAAATAAATTTGTTCAATGATATACTAACCCTTCATTTTCTGGATCTGAATTTTGTGCAGGTAGCTCCTTTTGGAAATAGCTAAAAAAGAAAGTTGAATTTTAAGTTATTCTTTCACATTACAAATTGAAACGCACCATGCAGAAATACTTGTTTGCAAAGTTAGATTAAAATAAACATACATACCTACTTATTAACCTGTTCTTCGTCGGTGAGCGTATTCCTTTGCTAAAGATATTAAAGAATTTATAATTAATAATATATTTTTTATGGAAATTATTGCACTACTTACCGATTCATCTTGCACATCACATGTCCGTACGTTATTAACTCACAACAATTTGACAGTTCACGCAATGACACTTTTACAAAGCAAAAATAAAGGGTTGCCATTCCAGCGTTTGCATATGTTCAGTGATTAAAACCACTATTTTCATCGTAATTAAGGGAATAGGAAAAACAATTAGGTAATATAGGGAACAAATTTTAAAATTTGAAGCAGAGCACAAAGTGAAGCAGATTTTTGGAGGAAGGAGTGACGAAGTAAATTTTGTGAAAATGAAGCAAAATACTTCGATTGAAGTAGTAGCGGCAGCACTGCTCTATAGTAAATTATATACTTTTTGCTGAAACAGCGACGAGTGAACATGTATAGCGGATGTATGCTGATTTTTTTCAATGCACTGAAAAAAATTAATAGCAATGTACGAAAAATATTTTGTGATACTACAAGATCTATAGAAATCTTTAATAGACTTAATAAAGAAACCCATTTTTTTAAAATAAAAGTTGAAATGTTTTGAAAAATTCGAGTCCGATCGTTCATTCATTTATTCCGATCAAAAGTATTTGTTTTTCCTTCCGAAAAATGCATTTTTTAACAGATATTTTATTAATATGTATATATAATGAAATCTTTAATATTTATTAAAAAAATCTTCAACTTTTTGTTTTCATACAATAAAAAAAGACACCCTAATTTATATATGTATTTCTTTTTTTCCTTTCAAAAATTTAATTTTTATTTACTTTTTATTTCTTTAAAACAGTTTTACACAAAACATTAACAGTTTCATATTTTCAATAAAAAAATAAATTCATTCAGATACTAGCACTGCTATTAACCCATTGAACATTTCTTACAGTGCAATTCTCATTTTCTCACAAGCACAACTACATTTTTATTTTTGAACAGCACTGTTTTACATACTGAGCATCCATGAAAATTTCCACAGCATACACACACACAATACTACCTGCATACACAATAAGAACAACAATAAAATTTCATGTTAATTTTGATATTTTTTTTTATCCTTTTCTATTATTTATAAAATATAAAGAACGTGGCCTTTTTATATCCCAGCAAAGCCACATATTACCAAATAATGTGTAATGAATTGTGTAGCCATAGGGGACAATGCCTTTCTTTACACCTTACTTCATTAATGAATTTTACAGGCGATGAGCCTCAAAGTAATTTATGGACCCATTAAGTTAGAGGTGATTAAGTAAGTGGTTCCTTATATGGTTACTAGAGTGGGAAAAGTAATGTGTCTACAAATATGTCTTAATAAAAAAAAATATTTAGCAAAGGAAATTATTACAAATATTTCAAACGTTATTAAATATAATGTGGTTATTAGAGTATTCAAAAACCGAAAACCGGTCAACCGGTTTCTTTATTTTTAAAAACCGATCGGTTTCGAATATTTTGTAAATTCGAAGAAAACCGAAAACCGGTCTTTTTTGTTCGGTTAACCGGTTTTTTTAATTACATCACCACTCAGTTGGTCTCTTTTATTTTTTCCGAACACTTTTATAATCGTTTGTTTGGTTACATCTAGTCTGAAGACTTAACTTTGTATATTCCAAATTCAAATAGTTTAATTTCTGATCTAAATAACACAATAAACAGTATTCAAAATTCTAAAAAAGAGACTGTACAGAATCATTCATTATATGATGATTTCATATATCTTGATAAATGCGACAAAAGAACTGAAAAGTTGGAAAATTTATATAGTTTTCTTTTAACCATTTGTCCAACATCTGCTATTAGTGAAAGAGTATTTTCCACTTCTAGCTTTATCAAAAGAAAACAAAAAAAAAAAATCGTCTTAAAACGAAACATTTAAATTGCATATTATTTCTAAAATATTATTTTAGAACTGAAAAATAGATTTTCTTTTTACATATTTAAAATGTAATATTAAAAAAACTTATTTAATGCCAAACGTTTTAAACGTTCAAATTGATAACGAACCTAATTTTAACAATTTACAAACTTAATTATCTCTATTCATTTGATATGAATATAGTTTTATAATATTAATTTTTAAGATATTATATTAAAAAATATTGGTTTTAAGTTAATTTTTTGTTGAAATGAAATACAATAAAAAAATTAAATTTAAATGAATATATATGTATTAGGGCGGGTCGATTTATTTTTCGACAATTTCCCTATGATTTCCGTATTCTATGGGTTATTCCATGAAAATTTGCCGAAGGAACCATACCTATATCGTTAAAATCGAGTCCCCTACTTTTTGTTGGTAGATTTTTTCCCAAATTGACGTTCGTATGAAATATTACCTACACGTTCACATCCATAACTCAAAAACTATCCATCGGGTTTAATCGCCAGTAGGCGCGTTGGAAAGGTGAGCTCATTTTGATAAATTTACAAAAAAAAATCTCCAACATTGGTCCAACGGTTCAAAAGTTACGGGCATTTTTGTCCAAATTTTGGAGCCTTTTTCCATTTTTTTCATGATTTTGTCCAAGAATATTACTTTCATGGCCATTTTTTTGGCTCAATCCATTATTTAATTCAATTTACAATTCAAAACGAAGAGTTTAAGCCCAAATTTATCGAATTCGGTTGATTAATTCATGCGATATTGCTAAAACAAAATAACACATAAAACCAACTTTTTGATTTTTTTTCCCTTTTTATTTTTGCTCTCTTTTTTGGGTTTGCATACGATTTATAAAGAATAATTCTTCGCTGACGTCATTTTGACAACAACAAATACACAGCAATTCTAATTGGACGAAACAATCAGCTGTAGTTGGCGGGGTGGGGATTCCAGTGTATGCTAGTTTTGTTTGAGCGTCATTTCAGTGAAGTGTTACTTGAAATAACTAACAAATAATCAAACTATTTTGAAATTTAGAAAAGATTTAAAGGTAAGTGTAAAAACATTGCTAACTATTATAGTTAATAGTTATATTATTATTCTATGAAAAACATATATAATTCTTTTAGTGACGGTTTAAAAAATGGATTCAGAGCCTGGTTCATCGCAAAATCCAACAGATACCCAACGCAGTAGTTTGCAACATTTGGTCTCTCATGATGTTTTTTCTTTTGGCGTGGGCTGTGAATTACCTGATATTAATCTGTCAACTAAACGAGATATATTGAAGTACTATTTTTTCTTGGCCGAACGTTCAAAAGCCCAAAGCAAAATGTTTTCGTATAAAAGATTTACTCCCCAAGTAGCAGACAGATTGTTAGAAATTTGTAATCAACTTAATATTGAACTTATACTCAAAGGTAGCATCATTAGAAAATTGAATAATTTGCTCGACGCATATAGTAATGCAGATAAAGAACGAGTAAAACGCGCAACAGAATTCAAAAAATTCGTAGAATCAACAAACCAATTATTCAACATTGGAAAATGTAAATGCAACTTGAAAGAAAACGACTGCTTATGTGGATCTATCCCAGAAAACCTAAAAGATTTCATGCGCGATCAATATAATGACAGAATACAAACGATACCGGAACACGATAGTGGAAGTGAAGAGACGATACCAACGACTATACCAACAATCCCAGTGAGCAACGATCCTACATACGAACCACATTATGACGAAATGGAAGTTGATGTGAGAGGAGGTTCAGAATTAGTTCTACCACCACAAACATACACTCCCAGATACAATACTAAAAACTATGCAATGATGTGTGACAGATTTGGTGTGCATGATAGAATGGGATCAGCATTGGCAACAGCTCTGATGGAAGACCTGGGCGTAAAAGATGCTCATGGCAATCTTGTCATCATGGATAAAAGTAAACTTCGTAGAGAAAGAGAAAAATGGAGACAAGACGCACTTCGTAAGCGGTATGATGGCTCGAATTTGATATCATTTTCATTCGACGGCAGGAAAATTTTATGAGAAGTTGCATCCAAGGATGGTTAAAGAACCTCATCTAGTTGTTTTGAGGGAACCAAATTCTCAATTGAGAGGCTACACAAAACTAGAAAGTGAAACTGCGGCAAGCAAAGTCAACAAATTGATCGAATTCTTCCAAGAAAAACAATTGTCTCTCGATTCATTAATTGCCATATGCGCTGATGGTGAACCAACAAATACTGGCGTACACGGTGGAATTTTGCGACTATTCGAAAAACAGTTAAAGAGACCACTGCACTGGTTTGTGTGTCTTCTGCACTTTAACGAGCTTCCGTTTAGACATTTGTTTGACACTTTAGACAAATCAACCACCACTGGACCACGATCAACTACCGGAAAGTTGAGCTCAAAAATTGCTGATTGTGAAAATCTTCCGGTATGTAATTTTTATAGCTAATTCTTTACCATTTTTTATTCTATTTTTTAGCTTTTATGTTTTCTTTTCAGGTGGTAACCGATTTTGAGGAAATCGCTTTGGAAAATATGCCTCCTGGTGATTTAAATCCAGAAGAATTATCTACTGATTCGAGGTACTTGATGTTAATGGCCAATGCAATTTCTAATGGTGTGGTTCCTGCGGATTTATCTCACATAAAACCAGGGCCAATTGCACATTCTCGTTGGCAGACCAAAGCCAATAGATTATTACGGTTGTATGTGACAACTAATAATCCAACTGAAAATTTAAAAATTCTGGCTAACTATATAATAAAAGTATACACGCCAATGTATTTCAATGTTAAGTATTATAGCTCTGCCGCGTACGGTAGTACATTACTTTTTAAATTTATTACTTGGACACGATTTTTACCACGGAATTTACTTGGAGTTGTGAATACAGTAATTCAAGATAATCCATATTTTGCACACTCAGAAAATATCTTGCTATCTATGTTGTTTGATGATAGAATGGAAAAACGAAACATTGCTATAAAGAAGATTTTACATTACCGAAGAGATATTGTCGACCCAACGGAACTTAGAGTTTATAAAAAATCTCTTATAAACTTTAATTGTACGGAATATACAAATATGATTGATTTAAATGACGATACCATTTTATTCGAACCACCGTTTACGCAAAGTTATTCGTATGAACATTTGGAGGGATATTTAAATTACGAAGTGCCACCGTTCGATGATCCACAAATTCCTTTACACATTCAAGGAACGGAAAGACATGTCCAATTGCTGGCTGCCACTGCTAAACGAGTTGCAGGAAAGAATGTAGAAGGCGCTATGGCGACGACATTAGAGAGCCGTACGAAAACACCCAGACTTGAAAGCAAACAAGACTTTCAGAAAAAATAATGTTTTTTTTCACATTTTGTCTTTTACTACACTCAAATTGAATATTTTTTTTTGATAATAGGTTGATAGATACTTTATTATCTCTTAATTTGAATTTTTGTAAAAAAAAAATAAAAAGGGAAAAAAAATCAAAAAGTTGGTTTTATGTGTTATTTTGTTTTAGCAATATCGCATGAATTAATCAACCGAATTCGATAAATTTGGGCTTAAACTCTTCGTTTTGAATTGTAAATTGAATTAAATAATGGATTGAGCCAAAAAAATGGCCAGGAAAGTAATATTCTTGGACAAAATCATGAAAAAAATGGAAAAAGGCTCCAAAATTTGGACAAAAATGCCCGTAACTTTTGAACCGTTGGACCAATGTTGGAGATTTTTTTTTGTAAATTTATCAAAATGAGCTCACCTTTCCAACGCGCCCGATGGATAGTTTTTGAGTTATGGATGTTAACGTGTAGGTAATATTTCATACGAACGTCAATTTGGGAAAAAATCTACCAACAAAAAGTAGGGGACTCGATTTTAACGATAGAGGTATGGTTCCTTCGGCAAATTTTCATGGAATAACCCATAGAATACGGAAATCATAGGGAAATTGGTGGATTTTTTCACTCCCTACAAATCGACCCGCCCTAATATGTATATATATTTTTTTTTCAAGGAATGTATTTTTTTATTTTTATTACTTTATATATTAAATTTGTTTTTTTTTGTAATAAAAACAATTAACAAATTATATAAGCTTTTTATTCAAATTAAAAAAAAACCGAAGAAACCGGTTGAATGGTTTTTTCTGCAAAAACCGAAACAGGTTTTTTTTTAAATTCTATTTTTCGAAGAAAACCGAAACCGGTTTTTTCAAAAGGCCGGTTTTTTTGAATACTCTAGTGGTTATGTTGGGAATCGAACCTGGGAACTGGATGCCGGCCGAGAACTCTACCCACTGAGCTATCAACGCTCTTCATGTTTTCGTTTGTGATGTCGAAAAGTACATACATTACAATTTTGCTTACAAAAAACAAAAAGTAATGAGTCTTAAAATAGATTTTCAAAAATATTTAGATTATTATTTTACGTTTATAAATCATGCAATACATTATCAATGATCGTTAACTCATTACTTTATTCTTGCAAATAATACAAAAGTAACGAGCTACCATTACAAAGAAATGCATGTTACCAAAGTTTTGCTGGGATTCATAAATGTGTTGTATACGAAATATTATATGCAGACATTTACAAACTAAAGATGTGTTTTCGTATAAGACAAATTTATTGATTTTTATAAAATTTATGGATTTATAAAATTTATAGAAATTTATACAATTTTTAAAAAATTTAGTATTTTTAAAAATATTTTTGAGTTTTTACTAATTTATGGATTTTTATAATATTTGTGAATTTTTATGTATATTCATAATTTTTCGATTATTAAAAAATTTTCGATTTTTTAAAAAAAAAATTTCGGTTTTGACAAAATTTTTCGATTTTTGCAAATTTTTTTATCTTTTAAAAATATTTTAGAATTTTTACTAAATTTATGGATTTTTATTTATGAATTTTTAAATTTTTTTCTTTTAAAAAATTTTTGATTTTTAAATTATTTTTTAAAAATTTTTCGTTTTTTTTTAATTTTTTTCTATTTTTTAAAAATATTGGATTTTTCAAATTTATACGATTTGTAATAAGATTTTTAAATTTAAAAAAAATTTTCTCAATTTTTATAAAAATTTTTTAGTTTTTTTTTTTTTTTAAATTTATTAAGTTGTGGCAATTTTTCTGTTATTTAATTAAAAGTACCAAAAGCGTACATTTTGAAAAAGTATTAATACCCGGTTAACCGGTCGTCCGGTCTAGACCGGGTAGACCGTGAAAACCGGTCGATCGGTCTTTCGGTAGACCGGTTCTGACCGTAGGCTCTAGTTTACAAGCTACAAGGTGTGCACCACTATAGTTAAGTTTTATAATTAGGTCTATACACAAAGTACTATTTACAGGATTTAAATAACACTACATTACACAAAAAATATGCAGGGTGTCCTATATAAAAATTGGAGCCAATATATAGTGGATTTAATATATGTTTGACCCATTGTTGTGATCTCGAAACAGAGGTGAGCTAAGATTTCGAAGAAATTGGTTTTGTAAATTACGAATAGCCCTCTATCAACGTGCTCAACAACCTTTGACCACCTTCTAGTCGAATGCGTTGACGTAAATATTTTTTAAAATAGGTCAAAAGAAAAATATCTTTAATATCTTTTAATATTTTGACCACCGTTTTATAATTTTTTTATATGACTAAGATAACACATTGATTTCAAGTACTAAAGTGTTAAACATTAACAGCAAGAGTATCGTTAATGATTTAAGTTACGCACTTTGTGCTTGATATATTTATTGCCAATTTTTGGTCTTTAAACATTTACGAATGTTATAACCCAGCAAAAACTTGGTATCAACTACTTACCAGGCTATTTACTCGCTTAATTACTTTTGTTCGCGATGTCCAAAAAGTAATGGGTACTAATTATTTTTTGACTGTGCGTAAACGAGAGGGTAATGACCACCCATTACTTTGTGTTTTTTGTAAGCGAGAAGTTAATGACCACTCATTACTTTTGGGACATTGCGAACAAAAGTAATTAAGCGAGTAAATAGCCTGGTAAGTATTTGATGCCATGTTTTTGCTGGGAAACTAACTGATGGACAATATTAGGCGTATATTTCTGTTTTTACATAATTTATCATACTGCTTAGATCGTTTGTTTGTTGCCAACCTTGTTTTATTATTTTGTTTTTCTGCTATGTATTTTTGTTCAAATGCTGTTCTTAATGTTTGGTTGTCTATCATGTTGACTATTCCAACTACTGCGACTTGCCACTACATATTTTGCATCACTAGCCACAACAGTTTGGTAAATAGCTGGATGGATGGCTGGCTCTTTGGTTGTCATGGTTGATTGTTGTTGCATTTTGACTAGTGTGGTCGCTTGTTGGTTATTTTCTAAGTTGGAGTTAACTTTACTGCTGACATTATCATAGCGAAAAGATCAGTTCAGTAGTGCGTTCAATTTTACTTTCCAGTGAATTTCACTTAAAGTTTATTGCGATTTTACTAGCATAAATAATTTTAATGACACATGTATGACTGGTTATGATATATTGTTAATAGACAATTTTTCCTCATCGTCGTCAAACTCCTCAACATCAGTGTGAAGATTGATAAAAGAAAATTGGATATGGTTTAATAGATGTGTTAACATGAGAATAGAAAAATGTTAATTGGAAATTAATTTTTATAGATATTTACTTTGTATTTACCTACTTTTTCAGTTCATTTTTTAACAATTCAAATATGTACAATTGTTTTAAAATAAAAGTACCCCAATACACATTGAAAAGTTAAAAACTCAAGTGCTTTAAATATTGCTTGTATTGTGCTTGATTTTAAGTGTTTTTTACAGTCAAAATCAAGTTCATACAAATAAAAATAATTTGTTTTATGTTTTTTCTTTATTGTCAATATTTTAAAATAAAATACAAACATTTGTTGAAATTTATAATTGGATTTTAAAGAATAGGTAAGTCAGATTTATTACTCTGTCTGTATGATCGTAGACTTTATAAATTTAAAGTATAACCAAAACGAAAAGGACTAATTGAACGGGGCAAGACGAAATAAAACAAAACTTGCTTTCGGTCGAACGTTATAAACAACTAGCTGATTTTTTATTAGAGATTCTGATTTTTATACACAAAAAGAGTTCTAAAACTATAACTATGTAAAAGGATAGACACAAAATACAAAATTTATTGGAAAACAAAGAACAGTGGTGAGCAAAAAATAAATAACATGTTAAACATTTCAGGAATTTTATTTTTTTTTTACTACATGTACGTATTGGCAACATACAGGTCCCAACATTCCGGCGGCGTTGAAAGTATTAGCTTTCAAGGGTTAACTAGAATAGCTAGCTTGTGAACTGGTCTTCGAAATAAACCTTTTGCAGTTTTTACATCAGCCACTCTGACTTTCCCATCTCTGCCAGGATATGTAGCTACAATATGACCAAGGACCCACTTTAAATCGAAACATTGTCTTCATGAATAATAACAAGTGTGTTTTGTTGTATGTTTAGTTCTGGCGATGACCATCGACTTTTTTGTATCATATCATTTAAATAATCTGTAGACCATTTTTTCCAAAACTGTTGTTTGATTGCAGTAATACGTTTCCATCTCTGTAAATGGTTAATTTCATTACTCTCAATGGTGGGTTCCGGTATTGAGTTTAATGGCCCGCCAATTAAGAAGTGTCCTGGCGTTAATGCTTCAAAATCGTTTGGATCGCATGATTGAGAAGAGATTGGACGGGAATTCATGATAGCTTCAATTTCAATGAGCGTGGTAGAAAGCTCTTCATAATTCATTTTAGCATTAGCTAGAGTACGGTAGAGATAACCTTTGGCTGATTTTACGGCGGCCTCCCAAATGCCTCCAAAATGTGGCGCTCTGGGGGGAATAAAATTAAATTTAATAAAATTTTTACTACAAAAATCATTTATATTGTTTTGAAAAGAGATCATTGAGTTGTGCATTAGCCCCAATGAAATTTGTGGCGTTGTCACAAAAAATATTTGATGGCAAACCACGACGACCAATTAATCGTTTCAATGCTGTTTTAAATGCGTCAGACGAAAGATCAGATACGGCTTCAATGTGAACCGCCTTGGTTACAAAACAGACGAAAATTGCTACGTAACATTATCATCTGTCAAATGGCCTGGAAGGGGTCACATGTTCAGCTGGTAAATCTCCCATAATTTGTTGCAGAAGCTTTGGTTTGTAGTGTATGCAACTAGTGCAGGAACGAACAGTTTTTCTAGCAACACCTTTAGCACCTATTACCCAAAAGTTTTGTCTAATAAAAGCTAAAAGAGCTTTTGGACCAGCATGAAAATTTTTGACGTGAAGTCATGTACTAGAACTTTAACAAAATGGCAATCTTTTGGCAGCAAAAACGGATGTTTACGATTTTCAGGAATATCTGCGTTATGCAGCCGCCCTCCAACTCGAATTAGTGGAAACCCGTTTACATTTTGTACGAAGAGACTTAATTTTTTAAGAGAGCTTTTCAATTGATGACCTTTGCTCAAACGTTCAAGTTCTTCTGAAAAATAATGTTGTTGAATTGTCCACACAGCACATTGTACAGCACGTTGGAGTTCTTTTGTTGTTATTTGACAACTTTTGTTTTTGCAATGAAATCTAAATAACCAGCATATTACACGAAGAATTCTGTTGTATGAGCTTGTACGATTTATTAAGTTTAAAACTGGGTTTTCAATTGTATGACACTTTAATACTGTTTTTCGAATAGCTGAATTAACAACTTTATCTTTTGCTGGTAAATGAGTTCGTGGCCAACTTTCTGGGCTTTGCTTTAGAAAAACTGGACCGGAATAACATATTGATAATGACAACTCCATCACTGAACATCCACGTGACAGAATATCTGCTGGGTTATTTGAAGTTGGCACAAGACGCCATGAGCATTGCGAAGTTTCTTCCTGAATATCAGATATTCTATTTTCAACAAAGGTTACGAGTGTAGAAGAATGTTTGTTTAACCACTACAGTACGACTGTTGAATCTGACCACAAAAAGGTTTTCGGGTGAAACTTTTCAAAAACTGGTGAGATTTTAGAGTAAAGTTTTGAGAGTAGGTGAGCGCCACACAATTCTAATTGTGGCATAGACTTCTTTTTTGTAGGTGCAACACGGCATTTAGATGTTATGAGCTGGACAACAATTTCACCCTTTTCATTTGTTGAACGTGCATAAAAGCAACATCCGTACGCTCGTATTGATGCGTCACAAAATCCATGTAACTGTAGTGAAACTAAATTTGGTTGTAAAACAAATCGTGGTACTTTCAGTAAATGTAAATTGTTTAAGTTTTCGATAAAGTTTAAAAATGATATTTTGGTTTTTTTCAGGTACTTCTGAATCCCAATCGACTTTTGTTATCCAAATATCTTGCAATAAGACTCTCGGTTGAATAACGATTGGATAAACCAAACCCATTGGATCGAAAATTGATGAAACCAACGACAAAATGGAACGTTTTGTAACAACGGCATATTGTTTTTTAGGTTGAAAAGTAAAAACAAAATGATCAGTGTTTGGATTCCAAGTAATGCCAAGCGCACTCGTGATAGCTTCATCGCTGATATTCATATTTTTAACTTGATTATCATGTAGCTGCAATGAAGAATTGTTTGATTTAAATTTAGGTAGTTCAAACCCACCTTGTTTTAATAATGTAGTTGTTTCTTCTTTAATTTGAAAAAGGGTATCTAAATCGTTGGCACCTGTTAACATATCATCAACATAGAATTGTGTCTTTATGGTATTTGAACCAAGTTGGTAAATATTTTGATATCGGTTGGCAAGAAAATGCAAGCTTCGAATTGCCAAGTATGGTGAGGAAGACATTCCATACGTTACAGTGTTCAACTGTAAGGTGGAAATTGGTTGGTCTTCATGTTCTCTCCATAAGATTTGTTGTAAAGGTCGATGCTGTGGATTTAGTAACACCATGCGGTACATTTTTGTGATGTCAGCTGTTAATGCATATTTCCACAGTCGAAAACGAATAAGCAATAAAAACAATTCGTCTTGAATAGCAGAACCAACACACAAAATGTCATTTAACGATTTCATTGAAGATGTTTTCGCCGACGCATCGAAAACCACACGCAATTTGGTGGTTTCACTATTTGGTTTTAGTACATATTGATGTGGTAGATAAAAATGAGGTTTATCAAAATCAGGTTCCACTCGAGTCATGTGACCCAAATTTTCGTATTCTTTCATAAATTGCATATATTGTTGCCTTATATTACGATCACAAGCCAAACGTTTTTCTAAAGATTGAAATCTCTTCAAAGCTAAATTGTAGGACGAGCCTAGTTCAGAGATATCATCTTTAAATGGCAGCATAACTTGAATTCGTCCATCACTTAAAACTTCAACGTGTTTAACGAAATGAGATTCACAAACTTGCTGTTCTTCATTAAGATTTATTAACGTTGATGATACTTTTTTCAAAGACCACAATTTTTCTAACTGTTTACTTAGATTATCATCATCACTATTGTTATTCAAAGTTGTTGTATATGATTTTAAATGTTGACTACTATTTGATGTTTTATAACTACCTGACACTACGTGGCCAAAGCAAGTTTCTTGTAAAATTGGTAAATTTGGTCCAAGCTTTATCTGTTGAGTACCAAGAATTTCAAAAAAGGATTCGGCTCCTATTAACATGTCGATTGGTTGAGATTCATTGAACCGTTCGTCGGCCAAATTTATATTTGAAGGCAAATTCCAATTTTGAACATCCAAAGCCATATCTGGTAGATGTCCAGAAACACGATTTGTTATGTATAAATGTAAGGGATATTCATAACTATTTAAACGAGAACGAATTGTTGTATATGTTTCAAATTTAATGTTGGTTGATGTAGAACCCACACCCAATATGTTCATTGAAGTTTTCCATCTTCTCAAGTTTAATAATCGTGCCAAGTTGTCGGTAATAAGATTAATTTGTGAACAAGAATCAAGAAGAGTACGGCACAATTTAAACTCACCATGATTATCAGCAACGAGGACGACAGCAGTAGCCAAAATTACTCTGTCTGATGATTGTTCCATATGAACGTTTACGACCGCATTTGATGATGATGGTACAAATGAAGATGATGCATTAAGTAAAACTGGTGGCGATGAATGATTTTGTTGTTGTGTTGTTGTACGGTGTAGCATAGTATGATGGGATTTATGACAATCTTTACATTTGTTCTTAGATGTGCATTTAGAAACCACATGACCCTCTGAAAAACAATTTATGCAAAAGCCCAATTTCTTTACTGTATCAAAACGTTCTTCACTAGTCATTGCTTTAAATTTCGAACAACCACTGAGCCAATGATCTAGGCATTTACAAAAAGAACACGATTTTTGTTGAGTAAAAAAAGACGAACGGTAATTTTGAGAGCGTTGTGTATGACGTTTTGACTGATGATTATTGTTTGCACCTGAATATGTTGGATGACTTTCAGAAGATTCTAAAAATTGACATCGTCGCTCTAAATTCTTACAAAATTCTTCCCAAGAAGGAAGTTTTGAGAAATCTAAATTTTGCTTCCATTTCATTTGTGTATCAACATGAGCTTTTTGGCTTATTAAATGAATAATCATGGCACTACACATATCTTCAGCAGTTCCCAAAGATTTAAGTGAACCATAAATGGCTGATGCATTATCGACCAGACTACGTAACTGAACTCCAGAAGGTTTGCTTACGTTGGGCAAATCATATAAATTTTGTATATGTTCCATAAAAATTAGTGTTTTGTTATCAAATCGATCTTCGAGGCGTTTTAATGCTTTTTCGTAATTATCAGCTGTTACTGGAAATCCACCAATCGTATCTAGTGCTGGACCAGATAGGCAGTGAAGGAGATGATTAAACTTTTCAATATTGGACAACGTTGTGTCATTTTCAACAAATTGTTTAAATGATGAAATGAAGTTTTTGTACATTGAATACTTTCCATTGAACGTTGGTAAATCAAGTTTTGGTAACTTGCTATGAGTTGTTACCGGTACAGCACATGAAGTGTCAAAACCTTGCCTTTTGTAATTATCTCCTAACAACTCAATAATTTTTGATTTTGTTTTGATACACAAATTCTCAATTTCTGCTCTTGCAGAATCTTCAGCATTAAGTTCCTCAATGTTTGTTTGTGTTGTCAACAGCTGTTTGAAATAATCTTCGACTAACGACAAATGACACTCCAATTCAGCAAATGACATTGAAGGAGAAATTACTTTTTTAATTCTTGACACACTGGCCTTTGTTCTTTGCCGTAGTTTTTTTAGAGTTTCTAAGTCAGACATGATAAGAGAACTAATATGCTGCAATTTATCTGTTTAATTTAAAACACTTTGTTATTGCTCTTGTTGTAGAGTTTAAGCATATAATTAAGAGCACGTTTGTTGATTTAAACAAATTTACGGAATGACCATATACAAAAAATAATAAAATGTATGTATGTTGAACGACTGAATTAAGAGGACTTTGACTAATGACTTATGATTTTAATTTTGAACACAAAAGAACACCGTTAGCTATACACTCTTTTTACTTCATTTTGCTTTTGTTTTCTCACGAAAAAATGCACAATAATTTTTACAAAAATCTTTTTTGGTTTTTTCTTATGTTTTTTTAGCAAATAAATAAATTTAACTTTGATAGTTTTGTTTACTGTTCCCCACAAGGGATGCCAAAAAATGTATGATCGTAGACTTTATTAATTTAAAGTATAACCAAAACGAAAAGGACTAATTGAACGGGGCAAGACGAAATAAAACAAAACTTCCTTTCGGTCGAACGTTATAAACAACTAGCTGATTTTTTATTAGAGATTCTGATTTTTATACACAAAAAGAGTTCTAAAACTATAACTATGTAAAAGGATAGACACAAAATACAAAATTTATTGGAAAACAAAGAAAAGTGGTGAGCAAAAAATAAATAACATGTTGTACATTTTAGGAATTTTAATTTTTTTTTACTTTTTTTTACTACATATACGTATTGGCAACATACAGAGCCCAACACTGTCCTTACATTATCTTTTTCTTATTTCAGGAAGATTCTACAATTTTCTACGCTTCATAATAAAAAAGGGATTAGTGAAAAAAAACACCGAAAGTCAAATAATCAAGATTAAATATACAAAACCAAATTATAAAAATGTATGTATGTATTTATGTTAAAAGGAGTTAATAAATTGTACCAAAACCAATCATTGCCGAGTTTTTATGGCTTTGTTTAAACTTGAATTTAGGGCTTGAAAAAAAGTGTTTTTATGTTGTTTGAACTTGAATTGAACTGTGATTCAAGGCTTCAATTAAAGTATATTCTCACTGTAATGTTCGACTTGAATTCCAGTGTCCCTTTAGCTGGAATATGCTATTGAATTTAAGTGCAATTAAAGTATAAATCAAGGCTTGAAATTAGAAAACATGACTTGAATAACACTTGATTTTAGGTTTAATTCTAGCAAAAGTGCTTATTGGGACGTAGTAACGTTTTTAACTGGATTTCAATTTTTCCATATTTTACATCATATTCAGGGTGTTTTTTATGTACCAGGTCGACATTTGTCAGTTGTATAAAGCAGTCGATAACAATTGAGTAGTCGCAGGCAAAAACTGCTTTTTGCATTTTTTTAAAAATTGGTTTTTGTTATTTTTGTATAATTTGGGTTGAAATCTACTAGAAAAAAGTCTTAGTAGCATAATTTTATTTATTTTTTCAACAAGAAAATTGACTTTTAAAAAATGGTGCATAACAAAACGTCATCAAAATTATTGTGACTCGTTTTTATTGTAGTGTATTGATTTTTATTATTTTTTAAAATTTGCAGTAAAACTGGCATCGAAAAATATACAAAATTTACTTATGAAAAAATTTTTGTTGTTTTCTTTTTCTATAAATTTTACCGAGTAAATGGGTGTATTTTAAGATGAATTGAGGTATTTTAAAATATTACCGTTAACAAAAATTGCACACTATAATGTTTTTTTTAACAAAACGTGCTTTTTCGCATTTAAAAGTCTTTTGATCTTATATATATATTAAAAAAAAAATAATCCTCATCTAACGCAGCAACAACGTGCTGAAGTTATCTCTAACGTTACTGATTGACTCACTCACTCGCCCATTAAACATCGCCCAGCCCAAACCACAGGATGTAGAAAGCTGAAATTTGGTATGTAGGTTCCTCCTCCAGCGTAAACATCCGCTAAGACGGAGTTTTTGGAAATTCCTTCCGGGAGGGGCTAGAAGGGGGGAACTTCCCTCTAACGGCCTGCCCAAACCCGTTTAGATAGAAACCTGAAATTTGAAATATGCATTTCTTGGAGTATGTGGTAACTCATTGACAAGGTACAATTTAGAATATTGGTCAGTGGCGTGATAAAAATGGACGCTTAAAGGGCGAAAAGTCTCCCCCTTAGATAACAGTTAAGACGTAATTTTTGGGAAATCCAACGGGGAGGGGCAGAAAAGAGGAAATTCTCACCCGTAACGTCCTGCCAAAACTGCTGGAGCTGGGAAGTACACATAGGTTCCTCCTCCAGCGTAGACATTCACCTAGGTCTGATTTTTGAAAATGTCTACGGGGAGGGCAAAAAGGTAAAAAGTCTCCCACTAAACGGGTTGCCCAAACGGATTTAGCTAGAAACCTGAAATATGTGTTAACTGGAGTATGGGCTAACTCACGGATCAGCTAGATTTAAGAACTTTAGTCATGTACATGGTAAAAATGGGGTTCAAAAGGAAAAAATCTGATATTTGAATTATGTGTTACCTGGAGTATGGGCTCATTATTGAAGTACAACTCAGAATTTCGGCCAGTGGCATAGTAAAAATTGGGGACTCCGGGTACTTACCTGGGAACTCTGTGTAATCCCGGGCTTTAGCCCGGTCAGCCTTTTTCTATGCTTACAAAGTAGCGGGCTTTGTCCGCTAGTTACAACACAAAAAAATATAAAAAACTCCAGGTTTGCGAAAAATCATTATGAACGACGAGGCATATTTAGACTTCGCATGCTTTGTTAATAAACAGAATAGCCGCTACTGGGGAACTGGAAATCATCAATTGACAAACCAACGGCCTTTATACCCTCGTATTCCCCTCGATCTACTGATTTGACTGCCCCCGACTACTTTCTTTGGGGATTCGTAAAGGGCAAGCCATATGCTAAAGAATAACATTATTGAAGAAATTGGAGCAATAACACCCGTATTAGGCCAAAATGTTATGCAAAATATGGCTAAAAGAGTACACATTTGCGCGGCGGCCATTTAGCCGATATTATAATTGTTATAAACCAAACTTTCATGCAATAAAATATAGTACCGTTTAAGATTTATTAAAAAAAAACATTGGCCTGGAACATAAAAAACATGGTATAGGAGTCTAGGACTTGGAAAATGTAAAGAAGACAGATTTTTTTTAATTTGAATTTTTTTGCAACATCTTTCGATAAAATATATTATTTTTATTGAATATCAGGAGGATTCCAGTAAAACCTAATGGGTTTAGTGTTACCATATATCCAGTTTTCCAGTTTTTTTGAGCTGCTTAACACTTTTCTAGTTTTTCATATTAAAAAAGTATATAGTTTTCATCTGCTATTTATTTTTAGAAAAAGTTTTGATTTTAATCAAAAATTTAACAATACTTTGATATTGTGGTAAGAAAATAGGTGCATATTACCCTGTGTTTTTATAAGCCGAAGGGAATAATTTCTCTGGAGGAATTTATGTATTTTGGTTTTGTGGTTAATACACAGATTGTGAAACAGGGAAGGAAAATATGTTTTCTGTTATTGTACCAACCAGACAAACAAATTGTACTTTTTCGATCCTCACGATACCAAAATTTTTTCCGCTTTTTTTTAACAATTTAATCGTATTGAGTCAGATTTGCATAGACACTAAAAAGACTTAAAAAAATTTAAATTAACGGGGTGAAACAAAATTTATCATTAATTTTATGTAGTCGTATAATTACCACAAAACTTTGAGGGCAATTTGAGTTTTTCAGGATTTGCTATTAAAAAATTTAAAGTCATTTAATTGCTTTTTAACAAAAATACACTTTTTTCTTATTTTTTTTTTGTTTTGAGAGGTAATTTAAAATCAGCTGTTCCGAATATTTTAGTACAATGTGTATGCAAACATTTGATACATTTGAGGTGACACCAATTTAGAGCCGGTTCAACTTAAAACTGACTTTATTTTTTACTATAGTAGCTGAATAAATAAAAACTGCTTTAAAAAAAAGTCGACTTTATGTTATGTTGTTTTATCAAGTAATAAATTGAAAATTTTAAAAAATTTCAAATTGTACTAAATGAGCCGCGGTAGTACCACGGTATCAACCAAGGTAAAAATGTTCCAAAAAAAGAACAATTGTACTATGTTTTCCATCCCTGTTGTGAAAAGTATTACACTTGTGGATTTAAAAATAATTTTAATGTTCATTTTAGCTTAAGTTAAGTTAATGCTCCTTTCTAAAATTTTGTTTCATACTATAACAAAGCTTAAGTCACTTATGCCAATTGTAGATGGTCCTTAACCCATTTTATACTACCGTTGTTTTAAAGCATTGGTGGGCATTTAGTTCAACAATTGTTAAATACCAATACCCACGCATTCTTATGCTCTTGCATTTAGTCGTCGGTGAGACAGCGCAAAAAGTATATAATTTTCTATAGAGTATGTTTCTCTCTCACGAACTTTTTAGTACTCTCTTAGAACACGAACATAGTTTGGCGGCAACAAAGGTGAGTTTTGGTCAGCAACTTTTAGTAGTGTTTAGCGGTGCTGCCATATAACCAATTTTAACTATTTTTTTGCCGTTTTTTTGGATGCTAGAGATTTTTCAGACTATTTCATAAAAAAAATGTTTTTTTATTTTATTCATGTATTTTTTCAGATTTTTCATATAAAAATATAATATTTGTTCAATATACTATTTATTTTTACTAAAATTAGACATGTCTAATAAAATAAAAAAATACAACAAAAATTTGCAATTGTGTTAAAAAATAGTTACGAATTCAAACATAACATTGTGACATGAAAAGTATTAAAGTGTGTACACACACATTTACCAACTATGTCTATTCATATCAATTATTTCCATTTCTATGGTAAAAATATATAATAAAGAGAATAAATATGATATTAATTGTTGCAACATATAACTAAAAACCTATAAAAAATGCAATAATTTGGAAAAAAAAATTGTTTTCATGAAAAAACTGATAAACAGTTAAGAATCCCAAAAACTGGGATAAAAAGTTACACTGTTTATGTGGCAGCACTGCATACACCAAATTTAATGTTTTTCAACACTTTAGCAACTTTGAAAATGTTGCCGCTGAACTCTGTACCATGTTGAATTTCTGGTAGAGCGGGAAAAATACTCTATAGAAAATTATATACTTTTTGGACAGCGACGAATGCACATGTTCAGCGGAAGCTTTAATATTTTTTTTCAAATTTACAGAAAATAAATTATTGATGACACTCAAAAAATATTGTATGTTAAAAAATGCATTTGGTTACCAATGCCTTTTATGTTATCAAACATTTAAGGAATATAGGGAACAAGTTATTAAAAGACATTATGATTGTTTTCATGGTAATATGAATAAATTAAATGCTGAGTAAAGATAATAGCTTTTTAAAAGAAATATTTTTTTTTTTTTTGGATAAATTGAAAGGATTGTTGTTAGAAGCGGAAGTCAAAAAAAAAAAACAAAGTCAGACAATGAATTAAAAATGGAAATTTCCAGCTTAATAATATTGGATATTGCCAGACAGGGCAGGCCATTTTCCAAAGGGATTTTCAATAAACAAATTTTGAAAAAAATTATGCAAAGACTTAAACTTCTTGGCTTTTGTTCTTTATTCTATTACCATATAATGTCACAAAATTACGTTATAGGGTAAAAGATTAAATAACAAAATCTAAGAGACTTATTTATCTCGTTCCTGTGAGTAACCTATTCAAAAATCTTCTATTTATTTATTTATCTCTTATATTATTATTATTATATTATATTATTATATTATGTATTATTATTATATTATATTGTACATCATGCCGTATGCTACTAACTGTCATTTACGAGTGTACTTAAATAGTTTCTCTCATTTTTTTACTCTCTTTTGCTGACTAATACAACTGCAAAAACTGTGTGCCCACGATTGACGATTTTTGGTACCCAAAATGAGTAAATGACGATATGACGATTTTTGCTCCTAAAACAGTGATGTTCATTGCATGGGACAATTGTCCCCTGCTCAACTCACATGTATTCTTACGCTCTTGCCTTTAGCGACGAATGAACACGCGTGGCGGATGTATGCTGATTTTTCTTTAATGCACTGAGAAAAATTAATAGCAATATAAGAAAAATATTTTATGATAATACAAGATCTATAAAAATTTTTAATAAACCTAATAAAAAAACGCATTTTTTTAATATAAAAGTTGAAATGTTTTTAAAAATTGGAGTCCGATCGTTCATTCATTTATTCCGATCGAATGTATTGTATTTTTTTTTTCCTTCCAAAAATAGCATTTTTTTAATAGAATATCATAATAAATCCATACATATTACAGATATTTTATTAATATGTAAATATAATGAATATTAATGGAAAAAATTTACAACTTTTTGTTTTTTATAAAATGAAAAAAAGGCACGGAAATGTATTTATTATTTTCCTTTCAAAAATTTACTTTTTGTTTAATTCATATTTCTTTAAAACTGTTTTACACAAAACATAACAGTTTCATATTTTCAATAATAAATAAATTCATACAGATACTAACACTGCTATTAACCCATTGAACATTTCTTGCCGTGCAATTCTCATTTTCTCACTAACACAACGACATATTTATTTTTGAACAGCACTGTCCTAAAATGACGATTTTTTACAAAAGGCTCGAATTGGCATCGTTTTAGCAATGAACTTATTTCGTGATATTGCATCCTTGTTATTCAACAAATGGAATATTTGTTATACGTATAATATAAGTAAAGTGTAAGAGGGATAGACATATTTGTCTATAAATGTTGTAATTTTTGTGTTTTAGTGCTGATCATCTTGGTATTATACGAAAATCTTCATGTTCAGAATATAAAAATACCAACACTGTTAAAAAAACAAGAAGCAATTAAATTTTAATGGTTGTTGAAAAAAGCAGAAGTTATAGAAAAGTAAAATTAAAGAAAAGGTAGTTAATAAAAATTTGGTAAAATTGTTTGATTATAATTAATTTATTTTGAATTTTACAGAAAATGAACGATGATGAATCCCTTGATTACTAAAAAAAGTTATTCCCAACTTATTTATTATGAAATTTGTCTGTCATTCGATAGCATTATGTTCTAGTTATGCATATTCAACTACTGTAAGTTATTGAAACTTTAGCCCAAGATATTTACAATTATATGTGAAATAGTCCCAAACGAAGTAGTCATGATATTCAAAAATTATTGTATATTAAACCCAAAATAATTTTAAATCCGAGTCAAACTCGGTGGCTATCATTGGAAATAGTTGTAAACCGCTTGTTGGAACTGTTTGAAACTTTAACAATTTATTTCTCATTTTGTCTTAACATTGATAAAATCGACACGGCCAGATCCATTTTAACCAATTTGAATGAAACAAATCAAATTTACTTATCTTTCTTAAAATATATTCTTTTTGTGATTAATAATGTAAATAAAATATTCCAAAGTGAGACCACATAGATTCACAAATTATTAATACAAAAGATTATTTAAAAGTGAAAAAATTAAATTGCTTTGATATACCGATAAAACAAGATTTGTTAAAAATGTATAATAAAGATATATATTTGTAAAATATATAATTGTCAATATTCTATCTTATTGGTTTTTACTTCATCTTTTAAATTAATATTATTGTTTTTCAAAAAAATGTATGTCATGCTGTGATTTTATTTTTATACCCTCCACCATATATGGTGAGGGTATATATCAGTTTGTCATTCCGTTTGTAACATGTCGCAATATAGGTCTAAGACCCCATAAAGTATATATATTCGTGATCCTTATGCAATTTTAAGTCGATTCAGCGATGTCCGTCTGTCTGTCTGTTGAAATGGCGATCACGACTCAAGACGCAAGCGCGGGTGCCTATTTTTATTTTACATCCTCCCCAGCAGTTTGGTATTGAAAATGAGCAAAATCGGTTTAGCGGTTAAAAAGTTATGGGTGAAAATGTGAAGATACCTCTAAATTTTCCATACAAATTGATGTATTTTAGTACAATTTCATAGTAGCGACTGGTATATTATATATTTTCTCATATTTCTTCACCAATCGCTTAGAAATTAATCATATTTTGTACACCTCAAATATTTTTCACTTCCAAAAATTTTTTTTTCACCTAAAAAAATTTTTTCACCTCAAAATTTTTTTCACGTAAAAAAATTCGTTTCCCCATCCAAAAAAGTTTTTTACCTCAAAAATTTTTTTTCACCTCCATAATTTTACTTCAAAAGTTTTTTACATTGTTTGTATCAAAAACAATAGAGAACATTGGTGGAGGGTATTCAAAGATTCGGCACAGCCGAATTTAAGCCTTTTTTACTTGTTTATTATGAGAACACGTTTTAATGAATTGTTGTCTTGTTTTTTTGTTAATAAAACTTTTATACTAGAAAAAGCAAAATTTGTTTTATTTTGACGATTTTTAAAAATAAATTGACGATTTTTTACAAAAAAAACTGACGATTTTAGGACTAACATGCCTGGCAACCGTGGTGCCCACTACTGTTTTAAAGCAATACATGCTTTGAATACCTGATATATGATAAAATATATGATAAAATATTGCATATATTGGTCCATAAATTGATTCGTATATGCCATATATATACATATATTAATTCATATATGGATATGTTTTTTTTTTCTTTATCAGATGTGGCCATATATGAAGGCAAAAGTTTTTTCGTTTTAAATCCTTGATTTAACGAATTAATTTCCAGTTCGAATTCTTAAACGAAAATTGGTGTAAAATTAGACTTTTAGTAATTTGGACCAGGTGTATTTCATAGGATTGAGATCTTTAATACAAATTGCAAAATGTTCCTTATTTAAGAAATTTTGAATATTTTGTATTTACTCAATTGCATCCATAGTCTGTCGGTTAATTTGTTCAACCAAAACTTAATATTTTCCAATCTCAATTCAAAAAAGGATCTATCGGTAACAGCAAATATTATTTTGTTTTGAATTACTTGTCAAAAAATTCAAATGAACTACAATCACATAATTTGAAAAATTGAAAAAAGTTAAATTAAAAAATCATATAAAATTTTAACTAACGAATTTGATAACAAAAACCATCAACAATGGATAACAATCTGGTAGTGTGTCCTAAAATCAGGCGCGGATTCTGGTGGGGGGGGGGGGGGGGTAACGGGATATATCCCTCCCACCAACTCGGTTACAAATTCCCAAAAAAAAAAGATTAAGTGATTTACGTTTTGCAACTACTAAAAAATTTCCTTAACATTTCTATAAATAATTTATTGTTGCCTATCCAAATATTTGACTGCAAATATCGTGCTTTTAAAGTTTTCTTGAAGACTACTCTTAAACACATCTGCCTCTTCAAATTTTGCAAGTAGAAATGATAAATTTGTTTTTTGTTTTGAATAAAAATTGCTTTAAAATAGTTTTTGTATCATAAATTTTTTAATTTTATTTTGTTGTTTCCTTGTCCTGTTAAGTATCGAAAAATCGTTTTACGCCTTTTCTATAGCGTGACCCATTTCGAGGTTCCCTACTTTTTTAAAGAAAGAAACACAGAAAATTCAAATTTAATGGGGAATGTTTACTATCATTTGAAAGAACATTCTTTTGGCATTTATTTTTTCAAGATTATGTCTATCAAATGTTGGCCGTTGCTACGTCGCAGATGGTCCATCCGTTGAGTCCAATTTTCGATAACTCGTTCAAGCATTTCGACTGGTAACTGGCGAATGACACGTGTGATGCTTTCCTCCAAAGCCTGAATCGAAACGGGTTTGTCCGCATATACTTTAGACTTTACATATCCCCACAGGAAAAAGTCTAACGGTGTGATATCACACGATCTTGGTGGCCAATAGACCGGCCCAAAACGTGAAATTATGTGCTCACCGAATTGTTCTCTCAATAAATGCATTGATTGATGCGATGTGTGGGAAGTGGCGCCGTCTTGTTGAAACCAAATGTCGCCGAGATCACGAGCTTCAATTTCAGGTATAAAATAGTCGGTTATCATGGCACGATAACGGTCGAAATTGACGGTTACGTTCGCACCGGTCTTCGTGTACACTCTCAGCTACGGCCGCTATATTTTCTTCACAGTGTGCTGGATGTGGTCTATTCGGTTGAATATTATCCAATAATGAATGCTGGGTCTCAATATGGGTAATGGTGTTGCGAATAGTATGCTCAGTAGGCCGATTATGTTGACCATGCACGAAACGCATTCCTCACAGAACGTGAATTTTCGTAATAAAGTTGAACGATTTGTAAACGTTGTTCAGGCGTAAGTCTTTCCATTATGAAATGCCAAACAATACTAAACAAAAATAACATGACAGCATGACACGACTCACACGTGATCTGTCAAAAAAAGGCTATTGAAAAAAGTATCTCTACTTTTTCTAACTAAAAGACATATGTATTTTTAATATTTATTTATAAATAAGCTTACTTAATGTTATGTATGGAATTACTTTTAATTTTTTTGAGTTTTTGTATACTAATTTAAACAATTATTTAATTTAAATTTATTCTATTTAAACAAACTGAATTCAAATTATTTATTTAATATAAAATTTTGTTTTTAACATATGTCCTATTGCGAAAAAAATATAAGTTTAAAAATCTGATAATGGGTTTTGAAGCGCAAATAGTTAAAATTTCGGAATGTTTAAGAATTTTAAATTTGTTTTTAAATACGAGGGCGGATCATTAAGTCCGTGACTTTTCGAACTTCCCTCGTAGTTATATCAAATGCAACACTGCTCCCATCAAGTGTCACCTTTCAATAGACTACTGTCAAATTTTGAGCAACTTCCGTCATTTACTTTGCTTTTAACAGCTGCTCAAAACATATAACTTCGTGGCTTTTTTTAAAGATTGAAAAAAGTGAATTTCGGGTGCTCATTATAAAGAGTTTTCTAATAGGTACTTGACAACTTTGAATGTAATTTGTGAACGCACTATTTCACTGATCATCTAACTGTTACATTCCTTTTTTTTCAATAAACTTAACATTTTCATCATGGTAAAGTACACGAACGAACAACGTATGCAAATTATAAAAAAGTACTACCGAAATTCGGAGTCGGTGACCGCAATTTTAAGAGCTAAATCATCTTCATTGACGAAGCTCATTTTTGGCCTAATGGGGTTCGTCAATAAGCAAAATATGCGTTATTGGATTGGTGAAAATACACATTTTCTTCATGAATCACCACTTCATCCACAAACAATAACTGTTTGGTGCGGTTTGCATGCCGGCGGCGTCATTGGGCCATATTTTTTTGTCGACAATAACGATCGTTATCGTGCCATGATTACCGTTATTTTTTGGAAAACATGGACTTGGACGACATGTGGTTTCAACAGGACTGTGCCACATACCATACAGCACACGTTGCAATCGATTTATTGAAGTAAGTTTGGTGAGCGTGTTATCTCAAGAAATGGACCAGTCAATTGGCCGGCTTGTTCGTGCGACTTAACGCCGCTAGACTTTTTTCTCTGGGGCTACGTCAAATCATTGTTCTATGCTAACAAGCCGACGACGTTGAAAGAACTCAGAGCCAACATTGAACGCGAAATAGCTGCCGTTACCGCCGAAATGTGTGACCGAGTCATCGAAAATTGGGTCCAACGAATCGACCGCTGCCGACGTGCCAGCGATGGCCATATGAACGAAGTAAAGTTCCATTCAGAAATGTTTTGATTGCATTTCAAGTCGATCATAAAGTTTTGGAAATATTCGAAATGGTTTGCGTTTTATTTAAAAAAAAGTTGTCAAGTCCTTATTACTTTTTGCGAAAAAAAGTCAATAAAACCAAGGAAAAGCTTGATAAATACTATGGGGACTCTGCACCAACGATTTCAAAAAGTGACTGACTTTCGTTGTGGCCTTACAAGCACGGAAGATGCCGAACGTTCTGGATGCCCAGTTGAGGTCTCTACACGCAAAACAATTAAAAAAATTCACGATATGGTGTTGACCGATCGAAGATTGAATGTGCGATGGATTGTGGAAGATATAGGCTTCTCACATGGCTCAGTGGTTTCAATTTCGAACGACCACTTGGGTATGAGAAAGCTTTCCGCAAGATGGCTGCCGCGTTTGCTCACAATCGACCACCAACGGAATTGTGCGACAGCTTAGTTTCCATGGCAAAAATCCATGAAGTAGACTACAAATTGCCCCCTCATTCCCCTTATTGTCTGGATTTAGCCCACAGTGACTATGTCCTATTTCCAAACCTAAATAAATGGCTCGCTGGAAAAAGATTTAGATCCAACGATGAAATTATTGATCAAACAAATGCCTTTTTTATGGACCTTGAAAAATCCTGCTGTTAAACGCAAAGTAAATAACGGAACTTGCTCAAAATTTGACAGTATTCTATCAACAGATGGTACTTGATGGGAGCAGTGTTGCATTTCATATAACTACGAGGGAAGTTCGAAAAGTAACGGAGTTATTGATCCGCCATCGTAGTTATAATTATTGACGACTCTGAAATGAAATATATCGGTCAATCGGATATTTAGATATAGCATGTCAACTTTTGTGTATTCAGCACTTTTTATTTTTTGAATTTTACACTTTTTTCTTTACAGAATTATTAAAAAAAATCTTAAAATGATTGGTTTAACACAGTCAAAAGTTAAATTAGTTAAGCTTTAATTTATATAATGACGATGAGAATGTTCAATGACCTAATGTACAAAATTTACGTGTTAAAAAAAGGATTTTGAGATTTTATAATGAATGATTGTATAATGAAAAAATAATGCTTCATCTAAAATTCGCTTGACCGATAAGAAATCTATTTTCAGAATCGAAACTAAAATTAGTTAAAAAACGAAGTATCTTTTTCAATTATGACAATTTTATTTCTTCTTAATTTTTATTTTTTAAACTTTTATTTTACACTAATTTGAAATATTTTTTCAAAACTTCTATGCAACTTCTTTATGTAAAAACTAATTTATTTAAAGTGTTGTGTAAAATAATTTAAATTATTAATTTAATAATTTATTTTTGTTTTTGCAATATATTAATTTTTATGAAATGACTGATTATTTTGTTTATACCATACCATATAATTAATTTTTAACTTTTTTTAGTCTTGTTTTTTATGCTATTATACCCTTCACCATGTATGGTGAGGGGGGGGGGCGTGTAATAAAGCCATAGGCAATAAAGCCATATGGCCTTACTTCACACAGCATTGAGAAACATTACCATATGGCTTTGTTTCCAATGGAGAAGTGAAATAAAGCCATTATGGCATTGCACCTTTAATAATTTTCTATGCATTATTTTTGTTGTGTATTTGATTTCTTTTAATTACAAAAAAATATCAATACAATAAGTTCAGTTAACAAATGAAAATGTGAATCGATTTTTTACAAAATTAACAATATATGAATGTGCGTGCCATCCTTGATAATGGGCACCACAAATTGGGCAGAACGCTTGGGAAGAAAAACGTGCTCATATGTATAAACTAACGGTTCTTTATGGTTCAATATGTTATAGAGCAGCAATCAAAATGCAATACGGCGCGTAATTGCCGCGCCGGCCGCGAAGACGCCGCGCCGGCCCCCTTCCAACGCCTATACGCCATACCTTATCAACGCTTGACAATAACAACTCATTCTTTTGGCAATACATATGTAACTATTACATATGTAACTATAACTATTACAATTAATTGCATTTTACACTGGTATGGCATTATTTCCACTTCAATTGACAAATGCATACGACTTTATTTCACTCCTTCCGTGGAAATAAGGCCATATGGCATTATTTACCAATGCGGTGTGAAATAAGGCCATATGGCTTTATTGCCTATGGCCTTTTATTTTTATTTATTACACGCACCATTGGTGGAGGGTATTCAAAGATTCGGCACAGCATAATTTAAGACTTTTTTACATGTTTTTTATAAATAAACTGTTAAAGCAAATTTTTCGTTTCATTTTAAATTTGTTCAATTAAGCATAACATGAATTCTCATTAAAATATATTGAACCTTTGTAAAACAGCTAAGCAAAAAATATGATTTTCAAATTATACAAGTAAAAAATTACTAAATTCGGCTGTACCGAATATTTAAATACCCTTCCCCATGTCGAATATTTAAATACGCTTACACATGTCAACAAAATATTTTAAAATTTAATCGATATTTTCGGTAAATTTTATATTGTAACATATATGTTATTTGATCTTTTTTATTTAGTCCTGGGAGCACTTTTAGACAAAATGTTTTAAAATAAAATGTGTTGAACAAGTTTGTTTTAACTCCACACACATTTACCTTAGATACTTAGAGACCGATTCTAAGAAAAATACAAAGCTTTCTTGTTAAGGAGTGAAATTACATAGTAAACATAACCCGTACCCTGAATTTAATATTAGTTTGTGTTTACTGAAAATATTTACAACGATGGTTAATTGCTTTTAACGACATTCGTATAAAATTACTGTGTAGTGGAGTTTTTCTTTGCTTCCTTCTTTTCCTGTTTGGTCAATAGCCGTACAATATTAATTTTGTAGATTATAAAAAATATAAATTATAATTTATTAAAATTTGTATAATCAAGTGTATGAAAAAGCACAAGTGTGAGTAAATTTCAAAATCAATTCAATTTATTCAGATCTTTATCATTTTACATTTCAGTTCTAATATAATTTATGTACATTGTAAAGAGTTCAAGACTTTGCCTTTTTCTACTTAATAATTAATTATTAGTTACTAAATTAATGGATATTTATATTAACAGTGTTATCGAAGGGAAAAATTTACAAAACCTATTTGACTTTTTATTAATTGGGTATAATCAGAATTGGAACATCTAATGTTAAAATTTTCGGACAACCTTTTGATCTTAACTTTAACTAATTCTACACCTGCAAGAGCATGCAGACGCTCTGTAGAGAAGAACCATGGCAAATTGTATATTAGTTTTAATAACTTGTTTTGCAAGACTTTCAATTTTTTTATATGACACTTTGCACTTGTGGACCAGACAGGAGCTGCATGACAGGAGCTGTTATCAATGCTGAGTTTTGAATTTCGATTTATAAACGGATACAATATACGAGTTAGTATGTTTACTTTATTTGTTATATATGCTACATGGCTCTGAAACTTCATCTTGGGATCAAGAACAACGCCTAAATATTTAACTTCTTTTTTCCATTGAATTGGATTGTTATTGAAATGTATGTTTTGTTGTGGTAAAAAACTTGGTTTACGTTTTCTGGAAAAATAGATTGATTGTGTTTTTTCATGGTTAAGCATTATTTTCCACTTATTAAAATATAGTTGGATTTCAGCTAGAGCTCTTTGGAGATTGGCTATAACGTCAACTGCCATAATCTCAGAGCTAAGTATCGCCGTGTCATCTGCAAAAATAGACATAGTACAATAGTCTAATTGTGGAAAATCAGCCGTGTACAAATTGTATAAAATAGGTGATAAACAGGAACCTTGAGGGCACCCTGCTGTAATAGAAAAAAGGTTAGAACAAGAGGAACCAATATGAACTTTATATGTTCGACAGGAGAGGAAGCTGTAAATTATTTTAGCAAGCGGTATAGGGAAGTTATAATTTAACAGTTTAAAAATTAAGCCCTTATGTCACACTGAGTCAAAGGAAGCTTTAACGTCTAGTAAGACCATTCCAGTCGATTTCTGGTCATTGAAATTCCTATTAACCAAGTTTCTTATTCTGATCAGTGGATGTGTAGTATTGTGTTCCCTACGAAAACCAAACTGTTGTGAAGGAAGGATACTGTTGCTTTCGATAAAATCTTCTACTTTGCATTTTATGACCTTTTCAAGTATTTTGCTTACGGATGACAACAAGCTGATAGGACGATATGATAGCGGACTACTCGAATCTTTATCCGGCTTTTTGATTGGAATAATTTTAGACTCTTTGAACTCTAAGGGAAAATAGCATAATTTTAGACAAGCATTTATATGCACTGTTAAGTAATTAATCCCCTTACGAGGGAGAGCTTTTAGACATATGTTGTTGATGCCATCTATTCCTGGTGATTTTCTGTTTTTTAGTGATCTTAGAATGACAGAAATCTGAGAAGCATCAGTTTGCATATCACTTGTATTGTTTACATCTAATCTGAACGTTTCAATGGTATCGTTAACCAGGGATTCTGTAACAGGGTTCCCAAGATTTTCAGAAGTTGAATGGCTTAAAGAAAAATTTTGAGCCATGATTTCGCATTTTTCTTGGTTGGAGGTGTAACGAGAATCGTTCATTTTAAGTATTGGAATGTTAATTGACTTCTTCCTCAAAATTTTTGTTAAGTTCCAAAAAGGGGGAGAGCCTTTATCTAATTTGGACAGTAATCTATTCCAAGAATTGTTCCTGAATTTCTCAATCCCCTCACGAATACTTAAGTTAAGTACTTTCATTTGGTACAGATCATTTAAGTTTTTTTTATCTTTGCCAGATTCGTCTGTAACTATTTCTCAGTTGGATCATATGTCTATTGCACTATTTATGACTTCTCTGAAATCAGTTATTAACTTGTCAATATGTTCATTATTTGATACATTATCTGTTAATGCATGGCAGCCCTAACAGGGTATGTTCATGCAGTTTTGTTTTTTTTCCCTCTTCTGCTTTGTCATGCGATCGACAAGCAATTAGTTATACACTTTTTCTTACAACATTCATTCGTCTGTGAACCTTTAAATTGAAAAGAAGTTAAACGTACAAGAAAGATTAATTAAAATAGTGATCCGCGTGTTGAAAGGAAAACTTTGCTAAAACAATATTTTTGAACCATAACAGTTTATATTATTTCCCCCAGTTAATTAAAATAAATTGTAAAAAAAAAGAGATTTAAATAAAAAGTTAATACAAGAAAAAAGGAAACTTCGGAATCCTAGAAAAAATTAGTGTTTTAATCAGTTCAACTAAAGTTTTTTAAAGGCAAGGTGAAAATTAGAAAAAAAAGTGACTTGGAAAATTATATTAACAAACAAAGAAAATTTAATAGAAGGTGCTTGTATTAATTAAAACGGAAAAAAAGAATATTATAAAACGTGATTTTAGCCTCGTGTATCAAACACCCGCATTTTTTGTGTGCATATATATATATGCAAGAAAGTGCCCTTTGTTACAATATAAAATTGTAAACGAAGGCGATACCAAGAGGCTATATATATATATAACAAAAACCAACCAACAACTGCTATAGTCTAAATGTGCACATCCTTAAGTTCAACTTGCCATCCACAACAGCAGCCGCCACCACCAACCACTTGAAGAACGAGGAACAACCGCCAAGAAGAAGAAGAAGAAAAAACCAGGTATTAGACAGAATTCAGCAGAACCAGTAAGTACCCCCTTTAATATATTTTAACCCCCGTGTATCCGTACATTTTGGTCCTTCGAACCGGATCCGGGTCCTCCAAAAGCCGGTAAACCCCATAAACCGACATATTTGTCCATAATCATTTTCAACCCCCATGCGATTCAATATGTATTGCCCTTTAATACATATTGCCCCCCTTCTCCTCTAGAAGACATTAACTTCTATAAAAATGAAGGAAATATAATTTACCCCCCCCGCGCAACTTAACACGCGTCATATTTTAATTTATCATATGATAAATTAACGGTACCCCGAAAGAACAAAACAACATGAAATAACTGTTGACAAAACTCAGTAGTACAGTCAGCCTACATAAAGTACAAAAAACAAAGGGGTATACCTAATCAACAAACTTAGCAACTATCGGTCTAGTTGCAAATTTTTGTACACTATTTTGTACAACTGTACCAAATATTAAGGCATAAGGAAATAAAACCGAAACAACTTGCCTAATCATTAGGCTTGGTAACGGTCGGTGTTGTTGCAAATTTTTGTACATCTTAAACTGTACAAAAATAATAGAAAGGAAAAGCTAAGGAAGAGCAGCAAAAAGAATAAAACAACAGCAAGCATAATAACATACGTTTGCCCCCGCAGTACTTTTTCCGTTATACACGGTAGCTTGTAAACAAACAAGAGACATCAGAAGGGTCATAAGTACATTGCATTTTGCTGTTTGATATTCAAGGGCAATAGAAGTCAGCAACTCATGTGTTTGTTTTTTACTTGACAACGGGATCGTTCCTTTTGTTGCTGTTTTCTTTTTTTGCTTTATCCATCAATCAAACGCATATACCACAACTTATTGGTTTGAAGTTCGATGAGACAGCAAGTATAAGAAAACAAACAAATACATGTATGTACTAGTTTTTTGTTTTTAATACAAATCATAACTAGGTCATTGGCACAATAACAAGTTGTGTATAAGAAGTTACATATGTACAGTGGCTACGAAGGACGTTGGATAAGTCATCGGATTAATATTATTGTCATATGCTAATTTTTTTGGACAACAATTATTAAATAATGAATATTTTCTAGGAATGTCACACCATTAAGAAAAATACCCTTACACACGTTACCCATTGGTTCCAAATGGCTTTAAATCATATAGCCACACAATAAAATAATTATTGAAATTTTCTTAAATAAAATTTTTTCGAGAAATAAAATAAAATTTTTTAAATTTTCCTCAAGTAAAATAATACGGGTCGCTTTTACGAAGCACCATTGAAAATTTCTTTAAATTTTCATCAACTAAAATAATATCGGTTGCTTTTACGAAGCGCCATTGAAAATTTCTTAAAATTTTCTTAACTAAAATAATACTGGTCGCCTTTACGAAGCACCATTGAAAATTTCTTAAATTTTCTTAAATACCATAATACTGGTCGCTTTTACAAAGCACCATTGAAAATTTCTTAAATTTTCTTAAATAAAATAATACTGGTCGCTTTAACGAAGCACCATTGGAAATTTTTAGATTTTCTTAAATGAAATTTTTACGTGAATAAAAGTAAGAAATTTTAAATTTATTAGCCTAAAATAATACTGGTCGCTTTTACGAAGCACCATTGAAAATTTCTTAAGTTTTCTCACATAAAATTTTCCTCAATAAAAAATATAAAATTGCATAAATTCTCTTACAAATAACCAGGGTCGCTTTTACAAAGCACCATTAAAAATTTCGTTGAAATTTTCTCACATAAATAATATTGGTCGCTTTTTCAAAGCACTTTTTAGAATTTTATTAAATTTTCTTAAATAGACTGGCCGCTTTTACGAAGCGCCATTCATAATTTCTTCAAATCTTCACAAATTATAAACAAGTCACCTGCAAGATGACCTTGCTAAAGAATTTAATTCGTTTTTCGGATCGTGTGGTCGAATTCAAAAGCTACTTTGATGACCTGATGGTAGAGTCGCACACGCGACACACCCTGGAGGCTCATGAAAAACAAATCGAGCGACTCTGGTCGAGCTTCGAGAATTCTTATGAAGCTGCTATGGATAAATATGAAACTATCCAAGAGGACATCGATCTAGAAGCCCTAAAGGGACGTTTTTACTCCACCTTTGGAGCTCATACAAGTGTGATCGCAAAAATTCACGAATTTCGTGAAGCGCTTCAGGCCAAGGCCAAAGTAGCTTCCTCCTCAACTGACCACTCAGGTGACCTAACCCATCACATATCTTTACCGCCATGTAACACCGAAGTATTTCACGGTGACTATAAATCGTGGCCAACTTTTCGTGACATGTTCACAGCCCTCTACCGCAAAAACAAGCGCCTGTCACCCGTGGAAAAAATGTGCCATCTGGTAAAGAAAACGCAGGGTGCCCGCGAACTTTTAAAAACGTGCCCTATGACCAACAATGGTTTCAACATGGCCTGGCAGAATTTAGTGCACCGCTACGAAAATAAACAAATTTTAGTAAACGCGCAACTAAAGACGCTCTTCAACCTAAAACCTATATCAAAGGAAACCGGTTCTGATCTCAGACGTTTACAGCGCACGATTAACGACTGTATAACAAACCTTCGTTTAATGCAAATTGACACCGCAAACTGGGATGTAATATTCGTCTACATCTGTTCAACGTGTTTACCTGAGATCACACTCAGCTTATGGGAACAATCTTTACCGAATACAGCTAATTTGCCTACATGGAAAGCGCTGGATGAATTTTTATCATCCCGGTTCCAGACTTTAAAGTCAGTTGCGGATATCCGATCCACCTTTTTAAGCTCACCTTCCCAATCGGACAGATCTAATAGATCTAGAACATTGCAGGGGACAAAGGTCAAAAGCTACCAAACTCAAGTTTCTAATGACAAAATGGGCAAGTGCGCTCTGTGTTCTCAGTTTCATCCGCTAAGATTTTGTTCCATTTTCCTATCTATGGCCGTTGAAGAACGCTATGCCACAGTGAAAAAACAAAACAAATGCACTAACTGCCTGGGAACTTCTCATGGTGCTAAAACATGTCAAAGCAAGTTTCTTTGTAAAATATACAAAGAGAAACATCACTCGTTGCTTCACCGCGTAGATCGACAAAATACGCCCGGTACTGCTAGTACCGTGGGCAAAGGCCCTGTTCATCTCACCAATAACCCCCTTCGTGATTTAGAAGTAACCCCCTCTCCATCGTCACAAGCAGCAACTCGAACGCTGCAATCTTTCTCAACTCATCTTGAACCCACCCCAAAATCTGTCATACTCGGTACCGCGCTAGTCGACGTGTACAATAGTGATCTCAAGTGTACTGTTCGTGCCCTAATCGACTCGGCATCCGAGGCAACGTTCATTTCGAGAAAACTTCAAATGCGTCTCGGTCTTTACACTCGGTCTTTACCAGCCCGAGTGCACGGGTTAAGTGACTCGGTGACCGCCACCTCAACTCAAAGCTGTCACATCAGAATCGGGTCCCCCGTCGACAAATCGTTTGAACTTTTTTCAAATGCCTTAGTCATCAAGGGTCTTACAGGTCACCTGCCTCACTATCCCTCGTCAGCATTAAAAAATGACAGTTTTTCTAATCTACAATTGGCTGATACTTGTCGCCGTAACTGTTCTGAAATTGATTTACTGCTCGGTGGTGATGTGTACCCAAAAATTATTCAGGACGGTCTACAGTGGGACACACATCAATCTTTGTTAGCCCAAAAGACAGTTTTTGGATGGATTATTACTGGCAAGATACCAGCAAGCCCGTGTGGGAGGGCAGTCTTTTCATTTTTTAACACCATCGAATTAAATGATCAACTTCAGCGCTTCTGGGAACTCGAGGACCTCCCGAAAAGGAAACTATCCTCCCCGGAGGACACATACTGCGAAAATTTGTACGCAGCCACTACGTTCCGCAATAAGGAAGGTCGATACGTCGTTTCACTCCCTTTTAAAAAAGATTACCCCGAAATATTAAATATAGGCCACTCTAGAAAAATCGCTCTCTCGCAGTTTCTACGAAACGAAATGAGATTAATAAAAAACCCACAACTTAAAACTGAATATTATCAAGTCATAACAGAGTACCTTACTCTGGGCCAAATGAAAAAGGTAACCCCCGTGAATGGTGACAGCGGCACATACTACTTGCCCCACCATGCTGTTATAAAACCCGACAGCACCACAACTAAATTGCGCGTGGTCTTCAATGCCTCTAGCCCCTCATCCAACGGCACAAGCCTCAATGATCTTCTCCACCTTGGTCCAGTCCTGCAAGCGGACTTGATGATTCTCATTTTGAGATGGAGATTTTTCCGCTACGTTTTTAACGCGGACATCGAAAAAATGTATCGCCAAATCTTGGTGCACCCCACGCAAACCCCTTTTCAACGAATTTTGCACTGGAATTCTCCGAATGAACTAACTCAGGACTTTGAATTAAACACAGTCACCTTCGGTGTCAACTGTGCCCCCTATCTAGCTATCAGGACGTTGTTAGAACTTGCCAAAGAAAATGAAACCGCGTACCCTCAGGTTTCAGAAATTTTGCGAAACTACATGTATGTCGATGATGTCCTATCAGGAGCCCATACAATATCGTCGGCAGTGAAATCTCGCGACGAACTTATAGCAGTTCTGGAGACAGCGGGTTTCCCGTTACGAAAATGGACATCAAATAACGAAATGTTGCTGCAAGGTCTGCCGTCAACACACTTGCGCGGCGAAGAATTCCTTCAACTGTCTGAGTCCAGTATTACGTATTAAAAATGATAGATTCTATTCAAGCGCAGCTCAATCTCAAGAACTATAAACTTTTCCTGTGGACAGATTCCACCATTGTGTTGGCTTGGTTGAAAAAACCAGCTCATAAGTGGAAAACGTTCGTACAAAATCGAATTTCATCTATTGTCGAAAAGGTCGGAATAGACGCGTGGTCTCATGTCGAATCCAAAAGTAACCCCGCCGACTTAGCATCTCGCGGCATTACAATATCTGATTTGTCATCCAGTGAACTGTGGTGGCATGGGCCAGCTTGGCTAAGACGTCCCCATTCAGACTGGCCGTCACGTGGAAAGGAGTTTGACACGGAAGAAGAAATCAGACCAGTCCGTGCACTTACAACTTTAATACAGCAGGACGATATCCTTGAAAAATTTTCGGACCTGCCTCGCGCGTTAAGAGTCATATGCTACATTTTCCGTTTTTACAAACGAACGAGAGCCAAGGTGAAAGCGGAAGAGATCCAGCGAGAAGAGCTGTCGGCCAAAGAGATAATTTTCGCCCGAAATCGCTTAATAATCGCCTGTCAAAAATCACACTTTTTCAAAGAATACTTACAGTTATCTGAGGAAAGACAACTATCCCGGAAAAGCTCGCTTCTAACACTTAACCCCTTCCTTGATTCCAAAGGAATAATGCGAATAAATGGTCGTCTAGCGGATTCCCCTACTTTGAGTTATGATGAACGTCACCCCATTTTACTGCCTTACCATGCGCGCTTTACAAGATTATTTCTCATATATTTACATAAATACTCCCTACATGGTCAGAACGCCCTCTTATACCGCTTGACAAGACTACGTTATTATGTCCCTAAACGGTTATAAAAACCATTTTATCTCGATGCATAACCTGCGTGAGACATAAACGCGAATTCAGTCAACAAATCATGGCGGCATTACCCCCCGAGCGTGCCAGTTTATCACGCCCATTTTTCGACACCGGCGTCGATTTTGCGGGACCCTTTGACATAAAATCCTATGCGGGTCGTGGCTGCAAGGTTACCAAAGGGTACGTGCTAGTCTTCGTATGTTTTGCGACGAAGGCGATTCATCTCGAAGCCACAGGCGATATTTCCACCCAAGCCTTTCTAGCCGCCTTCGCTCGTTTCTTTTCGCGCCGAGGGACCCCCAACGATATATACTCGGATAACGGCACCGCGTTTGTCGGCGCCGCTAACATCCTACGCGAGGATAAACAACATTTCTTGTCCACGATTAAAAAGGGTCTTCTCTCTCAAGATTGTTTTACTCCCGTCGAATGGCATTTTATTCCCCCTGGGGCACCCCATATGGGTGGCCTCTGGGAGGCAGGCGTCAAAAGTTTCAAATCCCATTTTAAGAAACTATGCCATAGCCAAAGCTTCACTTATGAAGAATTCAGCACCATGTTGGCACGAATTGAAGCTTGTTTAAACTCCAGACCCTTAAGTCCTATGAGTGAGGACCCAACCGACTTATGCGCTCTGACGCCGGGTCACTTTCTCGTAGGAACCCCCCTTTTATCCCCCCCAGAGCCTGATTTATCAAGCCATTCCCTCAGCTACGTCAACCGTTGGCAAAAGCTAAAAGTACTTCACCATCACTTGGCCCGTAGATGGAAAGAAGAATATCTGGCCGAACTTCACAAGCGAAATAAATGGAAATACCCCCATCGAAATTTCGTTATCGGCGATCTTCTTGTCGTTAAACAGGACAACTTACCCCCCAATTAATGGCGTCTCGGTCGCATTAATAAAATCTTTCACGGCCCTGACAATAGAGTTAGAGTTGCCGAAATCCGAACCGCGAATGGCAACGTCACCCGGCCCATAGTAAAACTGGTTTTACTACCGCTCCCTCTGGCAGCATGACAATTAATTATTTACTCTTATTTCTTCCTCGTTGCAGTAATTATGCGCCATCATAGCCGAGATAAAAGTTCTCCTATTGAGGAAAGGAAGAGGCAAGGAAAACCTCAGCCGAAAAACCCGGATTGCCGCCTATGCCGCAAAGGTCATTCGCTACGAAAGTGCGTCAAATTCCAACAAATGACCGTCTTCACCAGGCAAGACGTCGTGAAGCGCCACAATTATTGCCGCAACTGCCTCGCGCATTCGCACAGCCTGCAAAACTGCCGCAGCCGTGAGAGCTGTCACGACTGCAATGGTCAGCATCATACTCTCCTTCATCCACCTGTCATCCCCAGGGTAACTGAGAGTTTGCGCCGAGCTGACGACACCACCGTGATCCCCACAGTGATCATCAGGCTACAACTTAGCAAAGAGTGGATCCAGGTACGAGGCCTTTTGGACCCGTGCGCTTCAACCAGCGCCATAGCCGCTTTTGTGGTCGAACGGTATCACTTGCCGTTCGAGCGTTTTAATACTGATAAATGGTGTCAATTCACGTTTCGGACCCGTTTTGAGGAAGAACAAGGCTCTTTTACGGTGAAAGCCAGAATATCAAGCGATTTGCCAAAGAAACCATCGCCTAAGCATCTCGATCGTAGCGTCAAAGACGCTTACCGGAACCTAAGATTGGCTGATCCAGATTTTTATGAGAGTAACACCATCAACTTTATATTGGGAGCCGATATCTACCCACGACTCATCCGAAGCGGTCTTCAACTGGCATCCATTGGCTCTCCACTAGCACAGGATACTGCCCTAGGCTGGGTCATAATAGGCAAATTTGGAATTTAGCCAAATATCTAACCTAAATTTATAAACTTACACATTTATTGTACTTTGTTGAATGAATTATACATTAAACCTTAACTTATACTTATGTAAATTATTTATAACACTATTGAATTGTTAACCCTATGAATTATTTTACCTAGTTGGTTAAGTATATTGGAACCCAATTGCTTGTCCTTCGTAGGGAAGTTTGAACTAGAGAACCTACCCTCGTTTGTTATCCTGGGTGATAACAAGGGGGGGGCGGGATGTTAATGCATGGCAGCCCTAACAGGGTATGTTCATGCAGTTTTGCTTTTTTCCCTCTTCTGCTTTGTCATGCGATCGACAAGCAATTGGTTATACACTTTTTCTTACAACATTCATTCGTCTGTGAACCTTTAAATTGAAAAGAAGTTAAACGTACAAGAAAGATTAATTAAAATAGTGATCCGCGTGTTGAAAGGAAAACTTTGCTAAAACAATATTTTTGAACCATAACAGTTTATATTATTTCCCCCAGTTAATTAAAATAAATTGTAAAAAAAAAGAGATTTAAATAAAAAGTTAATACAAGAAAAAAGGAAACTTCGGAATCCTAGAAAAAATTAGTGTTTTAATCAGTTCAACTAAAGTTTTTTAAAGGCAAGGTGAAAATTAGAAAAAAAAGTGACTTGGAAAATTATATTAACAAACAAAGAAAATTTGATAGAAGGTGCTTGTATTAATTAAAACGGAAAAAAAAAGAATATTATAAAACGTGATTTTAGCCTCGTGTATCAAACACCCGCATTTTTTGTGTGCATATATATATGCAAGAAAGTGCCCTTTGTTACAATATAAAATTGTAAACGAAGGCGATATCAAGAGGCTATATATATATATATAAAAAAAAACAACCAACAACTGCTATAGTCTAAACGTGCACATCCTTAAGTTCAACTTGCCATCCACAACAGCAGCCGCCACCACCAACCACTGGAAGAACGAGGAACAACCGCCAAGAAGAAGAAGAAGAAAAAACCAGGTATTAGACAGAATTCAGCAGAACCAGTAAGTACCCCCTTTAATATATTTTAACCCCCGTGTATCCGTATATTATCAATATCGGGTACAGTAAGATGTCTATTAAGAAATCTAGCATAATTGACCCAGTTACCATTGTTAAAATCATATTTAAATAAAGTTGAATTAATATAAGCACTAACCAAAGAGACTTTCACGGGTAAATGATCGGAGCTTAAGTCGTTAAGTACTACTGCAGAGGACAAAATGCCTTGTAAGTTTGTCAAGAATATGCCCAAAGTGGACCCTTGCCTGTTAGCACTTGCTGGTACGTGTGTGTGGTCACATGGATATATAATATCAATGTTATAGGAATCTAATTTTTCATACAAGATATTACCCCAGCAGTTAGCTCTAATGCATCCCCAGGATTGATGCCTACAATTAAAATCGCCACCCAATATATACGCATTATCACGGCTAAGTTTGTGGGTATCAGCCGCAAAGAGTCGTTTTCTTATACCATCTTCCCCTGGTAAACCACCAGGGAAGTAGCATGAAAAGATATTAACGCATTGTGTATTAGTAAATAATTTTATACCAATATTTTCAATAATGTTAGTATTTACAATAGGAAGTAGTTGATGTGGTATATTCTTCCTTATAATGACTGCAACACCACCCCCTCTTGATGTTGTCCTATCGTTCCTGTACACATAAAATTGATTGTGCCTGATAGAAATTTTTGACTGTAACCCTGTTTCAGTTAGTAAGCAAATGTGTATGTCATGGGCTATTAAAAATTGAAAAAGTTCAATACTTTTGTTACGAACTACAATTCTTAAGGTTAGTAATTAACTCAATAGTTAAGCTTTTTAATTCCTGAAGGGAAAATAGTTCATTATTGTCACTATTAATACCTAAGTTATTTCCACCATTGCTGAGGATCTCCCTTTGGGTCTGCCAAATACCAGAATGGGTAGGTACATTTTGACGCAGCGCATCTGGAAAGTTATTATTGTAGTTCCTGGTAGACATAAGTGAGGGAACATCTCGAGTGTGGCGACGTGGAGCTGGTTGCATACGTTGACGGCTACTTATATAGTTTTCCTTACTCGGACATTGATCTGAAGTTGACTTGTGCGAACCACTGCAATTTGCACATTTAATAGACGATTCCTTACATTCAGATGTTTTGTGTTGGCCTGCACAGTTCCCACAAAATGTTTTAACCTTACAACGATTCGAACCATGGCCAAACATTTGGCAATAGGGTTTTTCTTTGACTTATAGGGTTTTTGAAGCTCCCATGTCACCTTCATATAGTCGACTACGGAATAATTTTGTCTTAATTCCCTAATATTGATTGTTTGTCGTTGAAAATGTACTACATATATAACATATTCAGTGTTGTATGAGTTTTTTTTAACAACTATTTTTACATCTAAGCATTTAAGACCCATATCAGTCAGCTTCTTCTTAACACTCATTGGATTTTGTTTATCCATACCGAATATAAGAGCCTTGTAAAGTTTTTCATTTTTGGTGGCATAGGTAAAGAACTCATATTCATCTGATAGGCGATTACATATGGTATCGAAATCTAATTTAGTTTTAAGGAACAATTTGAGCCCAATTGATATTTTCCTAATGGCATAATCTGTTATTTTACATAGATTGCAAAGTTCGTGGACTTCTTCTATTTTGCATTTTAATATTGTAACCGGTGGTATATGGACTTTTACGTTTTTTTCAGCTATTATTTCGTCGTCGAATACGTCATCTTCTATTGTTTAAAGAGGGGAAAAGTAATTTTTAGAACGTGATGCATTAGGTGCATTATTGTTGTTTGTTTGTTTTTTCCATTTAATCATTTTTTTTACGCTAAGTGCGTTAACATTGTCACTAGCTAGTGCACGTTTGATCTTGTTTGACCTTGTTTGCTAATGTTTATTTTGTTTTGTTTTTTGTTTTATTTTTTACTAGTTATTATTGATATTGTTTTAATTATAATTCATACAATTGGTGTAATACTGTACTATGAAAAGTATATTTAAGTATACGTCTGATTACAACAAGAGCTTGATCTCGAATGAAATTTCAAAATGATAATTGTAATGTACTAATGAAATAATTTTTATTGTTAGATTTAAGGTTTTTTGTGAAAACCAATAAACTAACTTATAATTGAAATTGGTTTTCATATCTTAAAGTATGTGTTTTATTTTCCACGTATCTGGCCGGCCAACATTCTAAAATACTTTTGCTGATGATTAAAGTGTATTTTTTTCCTGTCAAGAGAAATATTTTTGTGAAGCCAAAGTGATTATCTAACACCTGCCGGGAAAATGCATCCCCATAAGGATACACCAGTTGCAACTTCTGAAGCATAACCCAGTTTAATCGTCACAACATGCGCAACTGCACCACAAGCTGTAGCTGCAGATGCGCAAATACAGACAAACACACCGCCTGCAAATTTTATAGAAATGTAACTGGTTCCATGTGGCCCGGATCGTCTGCTAATATAACTAGTTCCGAGACTTTATGTCGAAGAACAGCACAGTTTGTCCAAACTTTACCGACATACGTAAACACCTCAACTGCAGTATATAATCCGCCATTATACTATATGGGGTCTAGCATGACAAGTTCACATGTCAGTGCAGTCAATTCTGGTTTAGGTCGCAATGCACATGTTTTTGATAATTACAAAACTTAGTCGTCAAATACAAACGTAAATACTATAGGTTCCGCTTGGAACCCTAACGTACAATCAACAGTAGGTATCGAACAATATCCAACGCTGTATGGGCACACTCTACGTAATAATTGAAATGGTTTGTATTTTGACACTCAGCCCGCCTTTATATCATCAAATCATCTTTAAATACGCAGCCATCAAATAATTTCTACCCTAAAATTATGCTTTCGTCCTCACAGATCGCTACTAGGTATGTAATAACCAATGATTTACCGTCCTTTTTCGAACAGTCGACAGAGCGTTGTGGATTGTCGCACCAAGAAAACCTAATAAGACTCTGAAAGTGTCTTAGAGGAGCGGCTTTGGAAGCAGTGCGTGGAAAACTAATGATACCGTCGACTGTTCCGTTAGCTATAGAAACGTTGAGAATGCTGTTTGGTCGTCCCGAAGTTACACATGAATCTCTTCAACGCATGCTTCGACAACTAGCACCCATTCGAATCAAACGTTTAGAAACCTTAGTACATTTTTCTTTGGGAGTACAAAATTGTAGAGCTACTATGACTATTTAAACGATCCTATGCTGCTTAACGATTTGTTAAGCAAGTTGACAGGTGATATGAAACTAGATTGGGGTCACCGCCGCATATCTGTTTCTCGAGTCGATATCGTTGTTTTCTATGATTGGCTATAAAATCTTGCAACCTGTGCAAGTCAGGCTACGCCCTTCAGTTCAACATTGGCTGCAGCTATAGAAGAAAAGTCGAGTCGAAATCTCCATAGGGCAAGAGTTTTAGTTAAAGATACTGTGGCGACACAAGATGTATCATCAACATTAATATGTGTCAAATGTAGCGGTCAAAATCGTCTTCAAAACTGCTCTGAATTCATAAATATGAGCCGTCAAAATCGTTGGCAATTTGTTAAAAATAAAAAACTTTGTATACGCTGTTTCAAAAATCATGTGATTTGTCGTTGTAATTCTAAAAGGAATTGTGGTGTTGATGATTGCCAAATGGCTCATAATCCTCTTCTGCATTCACAGAATCCCATTTCCACCGAGGTTAACAACTACTACAAACATTCTCCAAAACAAGCGAATGTACCGGATATGGTTCGCAACAAAATAATTCCACCGTTTTATATCATTCAAGACATCGAAAAAATGTGCTATTTCGGTATGTACCTGTAACATTACATGGTAATGGAGAAACTATAAAAACTTTAGTTATATCCTCGATTTCAATGATAGAATCTTCACTCGCAAATCAATTATTTTTAGATGGGCCTTCGGAGGACCTAAGTATAAGATGGACAAAAGGTATAACTCAACAAGAAGTAAATTGTAAGAACGTAAGTTTAAATATATCCTCTCAAGTTAACGGTGCAACGAAATACAGACTACGTAATGCTTTATCATTTACTTAATATTTTGACTATTAACGAACGTCCTTATTTAAAGAGCCTTCCTATACAGCCATATGGCCCGTCTGTACTTCGTATTTTGATCGGCCTGGATAATGTTAAATTGACTAGGTCACTAAAGGTTAGTGAGGATGATTACGATGAACTTATACTCGATGCCGTAAAGGTTGGTCTGTTTATGGTCGAGATAGTTATGGTCAGGCGGCTCCAGAAAGATTATAACATATTTGTGATTGCAGTAAGGACTCTCGTTTTGAGTATTTGATGCGGAATTATTTTTCCATAGGGTCTGTAGGTATTAGCCCAAACGTGAAACATCTAAAGAAGATGAGCGCGCCTTTAAAATAATGGAATAATGAGAAACTGGACTTCTCTTGAGGTATGATAAAATTGAACTACCGAATTCACTTCATATGGCCCAAAAACGTCTCGAATGTCTTAAGAGAAAAATGGTAAAAGATTCAGAATTAAAAAACTTTATAACATGTATATTAAATGATTATGTTAAACAAGGTTACATAAGAAAACTCCAATCCCATTAATTTCTTACTGAGAGAAAATCATGATACATTCCAATTTTTGCAGTGAAGAATGTGCATAAAAATAAAAGAGGCTTGTGTGGGATGCTGCAGCAAAGGTCCAAGATATTTCTTTGAATAGCGTACTTCTTAAAGGTCCTGATTTTTTGAGATCTCTTGTGGGAGTACTAATACGTTTTCGTGAAAGATCTGTAGCTTTATGTGGTGATATACGCAAAATGTTCCCCCAGGTCCGTAAAATGAAAAACAATCAGAAATTTGTATGGCGTAATTGTGAGTCTTCTCGTGAACCTTATGTATATGCTATGACGGTTATGACGATTGGAGCATCGTGCTCCCCATCCTTGGCAAATTATGTGAAAAATAAAAACGCGGATCGTTTTAAAGTCGATTTTCCCCAAGCAGAGCACATTTATTGATGACTGGTTACAAAGTGTCGACACAGAATTTCAGATGATTCAATTATCTGCAAATGCAAAACGCATTCATAGTAAAGGTGGTTTCGAAATGAGAAATTGGATTTCCAACTCTAAGGCTGTATTAGCTGCTGTTGATGGTAATTATGAGGCCAAGAATAAATGCATCACTAATCGTGACTCGCAATATGGTGGCTTCCTGACTATGATGCTTTAACCTTTGTTCATATATTTAAGGAAAACATATGGCTACTTATCCAACGAAACGTCAAAATTTACGAATTTTGATGATGATTTTTAATCTCTTAGGGCTGATTGGTTTGTTTGTTGTAGAAGCTAAAATAATTTTGAAAGATGTATGTCGATCAGGTGTATCATGGGATAAACCAATTCGCGAAAATTAAAGAAAATCCTGATGGCAGCTAAAAAATATAAATTTAGTCAGAGTCACAAGGTGTTTGCAATGGGTAAGTTGCAGTGATTATAATGAGCTGCATATTTTTGTAGATACAGGTATTCAAGCTTACGCTGCAGTGGTATATATTAAAGCAAAGGTCGGTAACGATATTTACAGCAGGCTCATTGCTTTGAAAACCAGAGTCGCTCCTCTGAAACCGATTTCTGTTCTAAGAATGGAACTAATGGCTGCCATTTTCGGATTAATATTGGCAAAGTTCATACAAAGTAAAGTTTCTGTACCAATAACACGTCGAGTTTTTTGGACTGACTCAAAAGATATGCTTTATTGGGTTTGATCTGACGCTAGAAAATTCCACCAATTTGTTGCGGTTCGTATTGGAGAAATATTACAAGAGTCATGTGCTCATGAATGGCGCTGGGTACTTACAGTTGACAACGTAGCTGACGATGGCACTAAATTAAGTAATAGGTCTAAAATACAAGAAAATTTGCGATGGTTCTGTGGCCCAAAGTTTTTGTGCTTACCTGAAGATGAATGGCCTCACTGTAATCTAAAAAATCCAACTACAAAAGTTGTTCACCATGTTGAAGTAGTATCGAAAACTAATAATTGACAAGTAGTCCCAGAACTTTCAAAATTAAGTAAATGGGAAAAATTACGGAGATGTCAAATGTACATTTTAAATTTTTTACGTTCGTTGCTGAAACATTCAGCTAAAGACTCAGTTAAATTAAATGGTTAATACAACAAATCAAAGCTGCAGAAATAGTTCTCTTTTGCCATTGCCAAAAAGAAATGTTTTCGGAAGAAATTCTACAACTGCAGTCTTCTAATGGAATGGTGAGTCGTAAAAGTTTAATTTATAAATTTTCTCCCTACATAGATGAGTTTGGAGTTCTGAAAGTTAAAGGAAAAATTGATGCAGCATCTAATGTTCCATTAGATTTAAAACGACCAATAATTCTACCTCGAAATCATTTAATTACCCATCTCATTGTGGACTTTTACCACCGAAGATTCCACCATCATCACAATGAAATAATAGTTAATGCATACGTGGCATGAGAGCTTTGGTGCGTGAAACAGCTAAAATTTGTTAACTTTGCCGTAATCGTCGTGCTACTTCATCACCTCCTGAAATGAGAAATCTACCTCAAGATCAACTAGCAGCGTTTACGAGACCATTTACGTTTACAGGGGTAGATTACTTTGGACCTCTTGAAGTTGTTGTTGGCAGACGTCGTGAAAAGCGTTGGGGGTGCTCTTTACCTGTATGACTATACGAGCTTTCGACAGATTCATTTCTCCTAATATGAAGCAGTTTATTTCCCGCTGTGGAGTACCCAAACGAATTTACTCAGACAATGCAACAATCTTTCGAGAAGCAAGTTGTACTTTTATTGAGGAAATCAAAAAGGTCTCATAAGATATTGTAGAACAAGAAAAGAATGATACGTTCCGTAAAATCAATTTTATTTGAAATTCTCCCACAAGAAAAAATAAGTGAAGAGGTTTTGAGAGCCTCATTAGCAGATATTGAAAATGTAATTAACATGAGACCACTTAGCTACATTCTCTTGGAGATATTTGATAGTGAGGCGTTAACTCCAAACCATTTTCTGCTTGTAAGTTCGAATGGAGTAAGAGATAAAGGAGAACTGGAATGCTCTTCTACAGCTCTTGGTAGAAATTTTCGAATGGCCGGTCAACTGGCTGACACATTTTTGAAACGATGGGTTCGTGAATGTCTTCCATGCCTAACAAGACGAGCTAAGTGGTTTCAGAGCCCTTCTGAACCGATAGCTATTAATGATGTTGTCATTATAGTTAATGAAAATTTTAAAAGAAACACATGGACTAAGGCTAAAGTAATTGATGTAATTCTGGCAAAAGATAGACAAATACGAAGCTCAGTTGTAAAAAGTTCTAGCGGAATTTCCTGTGGTTAAGCTGGCGCACCTTGATTCAAAGTCAGTAAACCCCACATCATATCATGGAGTTTACGGTGGGGGGAATGTTAAGGAGTGAAATTAGTAAACATAACCCGTACCCTAAATTGCATATTAGTTTGTGTTTACTGAAAATATTTACAACGGTGGTTAATTGCTTTTAATGACGTTCGTATAAAATTACTGTGCAGTGGAATTTTTCTTTGCTTCCTTCTTTCCTGTTGGGCCAACAGCCGTACAATATTAATTTTATAGATTATAAAAAATATAATTTATAAAAATTTGTATAATTAAGTGTATGAAAAAGCACAAGTGTGAGTAAATTAAAAATGATAAGTATATTTTACTAATGAAATAATTCTTATTGTTAGATTTTAGCTTATTTGTGAAAAACCAAAAAACTGAATTATAATTAAAATTGGTTTTCATAGCGTGCCTGGCCGGCCGGCACCTTCTAAAAAGCAATCGAAATCCCATGTGTTCGTTGGGAGTTAGTGAACTAAAAAGAAATCCGCTTAAAATTGCAACCATAAAAAACAAGTAAAAAAGAGCTTAATTTCGGCTATGCCGAATCTTTGAATACCCTCCAACAATGTCCTAAAAAATTTTCTCTACTATTTTTGATACAAATAATGCAAAAAACTTTTAAAGTTGACTAATTCTGCAGCAAAATATGCCTAATGGAGAAAATGCACCTATTGACAAATATTGACAACTCAAGAAAATAATGTCTTTGATGAAATTAATGTCTAATTGTAGCACAGACAAGACTCACCTAAATAGGTGTCGCTATTGACAAAACAATAACAAAAACATAAAATATGAGTTTTACAAAAACAAAAATACATTTTATGAAATGAAGCGAAAAACCAACAAAGTTTATCAATGGAAAATAACAGAAACAAATAGATACAGAAAAAAATTGTACTAAAATACACTAAATGGTATGGAAAATTTAGAGACACCTTCACATTTTCACTCACAACTTTTTAACCGCCGGACCGATTTTGGTCATTTTCAATACCAAGCTGCTCGGGAGGATGTCCAATAAACTGTTTAATAGGCACCCTCGCTTGCGTCTTCGCGTCGTGATCGCCATTTCAACAGACAGACAGATATTGCTAAATCGACTTAAAATTGATAAGGATCACGAATATATATACTTTATGGGGTCTTAGACCTCCACCATATATGGTGGAGGGTATAATAAAAATACTTTTTTTCAGCTAAGTATATATCCAAACAAACTTTTGGGCCTGGTACAATTTTTAAATAAAAGCAAGGCACATATTCTCATGGCCTTCCCTGTAGTGTGCGAAACTACATTAAAACCCACAAATGTCTAAATATCTACGAAATCAACCATATTATAGAAATTAAAAACTTTAATATGGTATTCGAAATGACATACATTTTTATCTTTAATTCTTTTAGGAATAAAAGTACATTTATGGTTCTAATTGTGTAGCACAAAATGTATTATAGTACTCGTATAAACTATATCATCCCCAAAAAAAATTTTTTCTATCAAACAGCCTTAAAAGAAATTAGATCATAAAAGTTATCATAAATAAAATTATAGAAATGGGAATTTGTGAATAGTACCAAATTGTTTATAGGAGTACCATAACACTTTTTGGTTATAATAGTTCAAAAGGTACTTAAGTACAAACTTTATCATCTAGTGTTTTGATACAAATAATGTAAAAAATAGATGTGAAGTTATTGAGGTGAAAAAAAATTGTTTGAGGTGAAAACCTTTTTTGGACGTGAAAAAACTTTTTGTGGTGAAAAAAAATTTAGTGGTGAAAAAATTTTAGAGGTGAAAATAATTTTTCGGGTGAAAAATATTTGAGGTGAATATAAAATCGTATTTACTTCTAAGCGACTGTTAAAAAAATATGAGAAAATATATTACATACCGGTCGCTCTATGATTTAGAGGCGTGATTGCAAATTCAACAGACGGACGGACATCACTAACAAGTCTTAAAATCACATAAGGATCACGTATATATGTATATTAGGGCGGGTCGATTTATTTTTCGACAATTTCCCTATGATTTCCGTATTCTATGGGTTATTCCATGAAAATTTGCCGAAGGAACCATACCTCTATCGTTAAAATCGAGTCCCCTACTTTTTGTTGGTAGATTTTTTCCCAAATTGACGTTCGTATGAAATATTACCTACACGTTCACATCCATAACTCAAAAACTATCCATCGGGTTTAATCGCCAGTAGGCGCGTTGGAAAGGTGAGCTCATTTTGATAAATTTACAAAAAAAAATCTCCAACATTGGTCCAACGGTTCAAAAGTTACGGGCATTTTTGTCCAAATTTTGGAGCCTTTTTCCATTTTTTTCATGATTTTGTCCAAGAATATTACTTTCATGGCCATTTTTTTGGCTCAATCTATTATTTAATTCAATTTACAATTCAAAACGAAGAGTTTAAGCCCAAATTTATCGAATTCGGTTGATTAATTCATGCGATATTGCTAAAACAAAATAACACATAAAACCAACTTTTTGATTTTTTTCCCTTTTTATTTTTGCTCTCTTTTTTGGGTTTGCATACGATTTATAAAGAATAATTCTTCGCTGACGTCATTTTGACAACAACAAATACACAGCAATTCTAATTGGACGAAACAATCAGCTGTAGTTGGCGGGGTGGGGATTCCAGTGTATGCTAGTTTTGTTTGAGCGTCATTTCAGTGAAGTGTTACTTGAAATAACTAACAAATAATCAAACTATTTTGAAATTTAGAAAAGATTTAAAGGTAAGTGTAAAAACATTGCTAACTATTATAGTTAATAGTTATATTATTATTCTATGAAAAACATATATAATTCTTTTAGTGACGGTTTAAAAAATGGATTCAGAGCCTGGTTCATCGCAAAATCCAACAGATACCCAACGCAGTAGTTTGCAACATTTGGTCTCTCATGATGTTTTTTCTTTTGGCGTGGGCTGTGAATTACCTGATATTAATCTGTCAACTAAACGAGATATATTGAAGTACTATTTTTTCTTGGCCGAACGTTCAAAAGCCCAAAGCAAAATGTTTTCGTATAAAAGATTTACTCCCCAAGTAGCAGACAGATTGTTAGAAATTTGGAATCAACTTAATATTGAACTTATACTCAAAGGTAGCATCATTAGAAAATTGAATAATTTGCTTGACGCATATAGTAATGCAGATAAACAACGAGTAAAACGCGCAACAGAATTCAAAAAATTCGTAGAATCAACAAACCAATTATTCAACATTGGAAAATGTAAATGCAACTTGAAAGAAAACGACTGCTCATGTGGATCTATCCCAGAAAACTTAAAAGATTTCATGCGCGATCAATATAATGACAGAATACAAACGATACCGGAACACGATAGTGGAAGTGAAGAGACGATACCAACGACTATACCAACAATCCCAGTGAGCAACGATCCTACATACGAACCACATTATGACGAAATGGAAGTTGATGTGAGAGGAGGTTCAGAATTAGTTCTACCACCACAAACATACACTCCCAGATACAATACTAAAAACTATGCAATGATGTGTGACAGATTTGGTGTGCATGATAGAATGGGATCAGCATTGGCAACAGCTCTGATGGAAGACCTGGGCGTTAAAGATGCTCATGGCAATCTTGTCATCATGGATAAAAGTAAACTTCGTAGAGAAAGAGAAAAATGGAGACAAGACGCACTTCGTAAGCGGTATGATGGCTCGAATTTGATATCATTTTCATTCGACGGCAGGAAAAATGATGCTCTAACTGTAGAAAAATTTGATGAGAAGTTGCATCCAAGGATGGTTAAAGAACCTCATCTAGTTGTTTTGAGGGAACCAAATTCTCAATTGATAGGCTACACAAAACTAGAAAGTGAAACTGCGGCAAGCAAAGTCAACAAATTGATCGAATTCTTCCAAGAAAAACAATTGTCTCTCGATTCATTAATTGCCATATGCGCTGATGGTGAACCAACAAATACTGGCGTACACGGTGGAATTTTGCGACTATTCGAAAAACAGTTAAAGAGACCACTGCACTGGTTTGTGTGTCTTCTGCACTTTAACGAGCTTCCGTTTAGACATTTGTTTGACACTTTAGACAAATCAACCACCACTGGACCACGATCAACTACCGGAAAGTTGAGCTCAAAAATTGCTGATTGTGAAAATCTTCCGGTATGTAATTTTTATAGCTAATTCTTTACCATTTTTTATTCTAAAAGCTATATTTTAGCTTTTATGTTTTCTTTTCAGGTGGTAACCGATTTTGAGGAAATCGCTTTGGAAAATATGCCTCCTGGTGATTTAAATCCAGAAGAATTATCTACTGATTCGAGGTACTTGATGTTAATGGCCAATGCAATTTCTAATGGTGTGGTTCCTGCGGATTTATCTCACATAAAACCAGGGCCAATTGCACATTCTCGTTGGCTGACCAAAGCCAATAGATTATTACGGTTGTATGTGACAACTAATAATCCAACTGAAAATTTAAAAATTCTGGCTAACTATATAATAAAAGTATACACGCCAATGTATTTCAATGTTAAGTATTATAGCTCTGCCGCATACGGTAGTACATTACTTTTTAAATTTATTACTTGGACACGATTTTTACCACGGAATTTTGTAAATACAGTAATTCAAGATAATCCATATTTTGCACACTCAGAAAATATCTTGCTATCTATGTTGTTTGATGATAGAATGGAAAAACGAAACATTGCTATAAAGAAGATTTTACATTACCGAAGAGATATTGTCGACCCAACGGAACTTAGAGTTTATAAAAAATCTCTTATAACTTTAATTGTACGGAATATACAAATGTGATTGATTTAAATGACGATACCATTTTATTCGAACCACCGTTTACGCAAAGTTATTCGTATGAACATTTGGAGGGATATTTAAATTACGAAGTGCCACCGTTCGATGATCCACAAATTCCTTTACACATTCAAGGAACGGAAAGACATGTCCAATTGCTGGCTGCCACTGCTAAACGAGTTGCAGGAAAGAATGTAGAAGGCGCTATGGCGACGACATTAGAGAGCCGTACGAAAACACCCAGACTTGAAAGCAAACAAGACTTTCAGAAAAAATAATGTTTTTTTTCACATTTTGTCTTTTACTACACTCAAATTGAATATTTTTTTTTGATAATAGGTCGATAGATACTTTATTATCTCTTAATTTGAATTTTTGTAGAAAAAAAATAAAAAGGGAAAAAAAATCAAAAAGTTGGTTTTATGTGTTATTTTGTTTTAGCAATATCGCATGAATTAATCAACCGAATTCGATAAATTTAGGCTTTAACTCTTCGTTTTGAATTGTAAATTGAATTAAATAATGGATTGAGCCAAAAAAATGGCCATGAAAGTAATATTCTTGGACAAAATCATGAAAAAAATGGAAAAAGGCTCCAAAATTTGGACAAAAATGCCCGTAACTTTTGAACCGTTGGACCAAAGTTGGAGATTTTTTTTTGTAAAATTATTAAAATGAGCTCACGTTTCCAACGCGCCTACTGGCGATTAAACGCGATCGACAGTTTTTGAGTTATGGATGTTAACGTGTAGATAATATTTCATACGAACGTCAATTTGGGAAAAAATCTACCAACAAAAAGTAGGGGACTCGATTTTAACGATAGAGGTATGGTTCCTTCGGCAAATTTTCATGGAAGAACCCATAGAATACGGAAATCATAGGGAAATTGGTGAATTTTTTCACTCCCTACAAATCGACCCGCCCTAATGTATATACTAGGGCGGGTCGATTTGTAGGGAGGCAAAAAATCGCTCAACCTACAAGGAAAATCGTATTCTAGGGATCAAAATAAGAAACTTTGTTGAAGAAACCATACCTCTAAAACAAATTCTGATGTCCCGACTTTTGACCCGTAGGGTCAAATTTTGAAAAATCCCACTTTGACCCAATTAGAGTGCCCCAATCGAGTCCAAATGTATGACCGACCCCCACTAACTTTGTAGGGCCGACCCACCCATTGCAGTGGCACACCCCTGAAACCCCCTGGGGGTTCCATTTTTGGCACTTAACATGAAAAAATCAGCGAAATGGCTATGTTTTTTTCTTTTTGGAGTTTATTTTTCTTTTAAGTAATTTATTTAGTCAGAACATATGCAAATCAAAAAATGAATTTAACTTAGTAATAGAAAAGAAACTAAAAAAATTATTGGAAATTTGCGTTTTTCACAACCCTTTTAAAACAAAGGCATCATTGTGATGCATTTGAATGTCGTAAACTTACTTGTGTGGGGTTTTTATTCAACCCTTTTAAAAAATTAAGGTATCGCTGTGACACAATTGCAGGTCGTAAAATTGCTTGTGTGGGTTTTTTGCAACCATTTTTATAATTAAGGTATCACTGTGATGCACCGCAACCCTTTTAAAATTGAAGGTATCACTGTGGCACAATTGCAGGTAGAATAACGGGGTAAAAAATAGTATAAATAAGTAGACAATATACCTTTAGTCTTCATTACGTTTTCGACTGTCAAAGAAAGTAAACTTGTTGGTACTATTTTAAAAATCCATTTATCATCCTATTACAATGAATGCACTATCCTCTACACCGCAAGATGAAGCCACAACAACTATCGAAAATCCAATGAGTCATATACCAAAGCATGATGTTACTGTTTTTGGTGTGTCTACTGATTTGACTGATCTTAATTTACCAACCCATCCAGATGGGTTTTTTTATAAATCATTCACTATTCAAGTACAAAATAAGTTGATTGGAATTTGGGAAAAACTTGGTATGGAAATGATGCCGAAAAGTTGTGTATCTATTAAATTGAATAGATTGCTTGACAAATATCAAGACCAAATCAAGAGCAAAAAGAAAAACCCCAAAATTTCCAGAGTTTCTAAAATCTCTGGAAAAAATTTTTCACATTGGAACATGTAAATGCGATTTGAAGGCAGCTCCATGTGCATGCGGCTTGGTTCCAGAATGCCTCAAAGAGTTTATGCACGATCAACATAATCAGAGAAGACTAAGAGTGGATGCATTTATGATGGAAATTGAAGAGCAAGGAGCAACGTCTTTGTCATCAATGCCAACATACCAAGATCCCGATGATTCAACATACGCACCGCCATCGGTTCAAGAAGATATGGATAGAAGCACAAGTTCACAATAAACAAAAAGATACGATTGGTTTAACATTGGCTTGATATGTGACAGATTTGGTGTGCCTGATAGAGTAGCATTAGGAACCGCTCTTTTCCAAGATTTTAAAATGAAAGATAAGCATGGCAAACCTCTCATCATGGATAAATCGAAAGTTCGCAGAGAAAAAGAGAAATGCAGACAAGAAGTGCTTCGCAAACGGTTAGATGATACCAATTTGTTAGCGTCTTCATTCGATGGCAGAAAATGTGATACTTTAACGAGAGCTAAAATTTATGAGAACCGAATTCTGAATTGATTGGTCACGTAAGACTGGAACATGAAACCGCTGAATAAAAAACAACCAAATTAAATGATTTTTTCAACGATAAAAATACATGACTGGATGTATTAATTGGCATATGCACTGACGGTGAGCCAACAAACACTGGCCCACACAGTGGAATTATACGACGATTCGAATTGCTGTAAAAAGACCATTGCATTGGTTCGTTTACCTTCTATACTTCAACGAACTTCCGTTTCGGCATTTGTTTGAAGCTTTGGATAAATCAACCAGCACTGGACCAAGATCGGCAACCGGAAAACTGAGCCGTCAAATCGAAACTTGTGAAACTCTTCCGGTAAGTTATTGCTATCACTCTCTCGGTAAGTTTTTGCTATCACTCATTTATCGAACCGATGTTGACGACCCAACGAATCTTAGAGTTTATAAAAAAACAGATATAAACTTTAATTGCACAAGTTACACGGAAATGATCAGTTTGATTGATATAAATAACGTATTTGAACCACCATTCACGCGAAGCATTTCGTACGATACATTGAAAGAATATTTAAATCAAGATGATCCACCGTTTTTTGATCCAAAAATTCCATCACACATACAAGGAACGGAACGACACGTTAAATTGCTAGCTAGCGTTTCCAAACGAGTTACATATATCGGGAAATGTAGTGGCTGTTATGGCGATGACATTAGAGAGCCGTGCGAAATTGCCCAGACTTGAAAGCAAAAAAGACTTCAATAAATATTTTTTTTTAGTTTCTTCGCTATTACTAAGTCAAATTAATTTTTTCATTTACTTATGTTCTGACTAAATAAATTTCTAAAGAGAAAAATAAACTCCAAAAAGAAAAAAACATAGCTATTCGCTGATTTTTTCATGTAAAGTGCCAAAAAGTTTCTCATTCCGTTTGTGATTTCTACAATATTGATCTTAGACCCTATAAAGTATATATATTCTGGGTCCTTATGAGGAGCGAAGTTGTTTTAACGATGTCCGTCTGTCCATCTGTATGTTGAAATGGGTTTTCCGAAGACCCCAGACATAATGAGGATTTGATTGCTATATATATCTGTTACATGTGATCCATTTCTGTTTGCTATTAAAAATCAGCCAGATCGGTTGATAAATGGCTGAGATATTAGCAAAAAACCAGGACTACCTCTAATTTTTTCCGTAAAATCCCTTTGTTCTTATATGTATGTTGAATATTACGCATAACAAAACATCCATTTGTTGAAATTCTTTTCTTTCACCCCTTCACCTTTTATACACAAACAACAAACCAATACAAAGATGTGTGTAAATAAAAACAAATCCCTTTTGAACGAAAACTGTTTATTTAATTCTATTAACGATGATTCCACATGACCTTAATAGCTTAGTTGTCTAAACGCTATGTCACAAATGAAATTTTTCTCTGAGGCGCGGGTTCGAATCCTACATCCGGTCAATTCAACTTTTTGTTTTGTACAATTTTTTTTTATTTTCTTAAGACTTTTTTTAACATTTAATAACACCATGGAACATTTTTGGGATTATTATTATCTGGGGGGTGAGAAATTCCAAGTCAGGGTGATGGTACTAGGTCAGTATAGTAAAACCCTCAAAGGGTTTGGCGTTCGTATGTGTCAGTTTTTTTTATGACCTTTTAAATTTTTTCCTTATCTTGATGTTTTTTCGCTTAGTTGTAACATTTTGGCAAAAACGTAGTTTAACATAACTCGAGAACCACTTGTCCGATTTTGCTAAAACAAACTCAAAAAAATTTAGAATTGCAATTTCTTTAATCCGTTCATATAACGTTTTTCTTTATAATCAAAAGTTTTGTCGGTAAAAATAAATTTGTGGAGAAAAAAAAAATATGTTTTTGCCTAAAAATTAAAATTTTTTTTTTAAATTCATAAAAAATCTAAACCGGAAAAAAATATCAAGTGTTATTGATTTCATGTAAAGTCACATAACCTATAAACAAAATGCGACATAGATCATAGAAATCGATTAACGCGTTCTGCTTTTATTTACAATTAAGTGAAGGTATCCCATTTTGACAAGAATATTGATATTTGTTTTTATTCAAAAAAGTGTAATTTATCGCCTTTTTTTATAAATTTTCCCCAATAACTCCAGACTTCTGGCCATAAGCTACTAAAAAAATGAAGTAAACATTTTTATAATTTCTTATTTTTATTTTATTTATTTATTTATTTTTATTTATTTTAATAAATATTGCCTAGAGTTTTTCGATGGTGGTTGTTCGGGACTAGTGGCATCGCATTCATCGCTATCATCAGTTTCTGAACCACACATAATGTCAATGTGTGACTCCACTGTTGGTCCTTCTGCATCTCCTGAAAATTCTTTATCATCAAGATCATCCTTGTCTTGCCACACAAGCTTACTCCACCAGCAAATTTCCGCAATTATTGTACTCGGCGACTTTTTGCCTCTATATCTGTAGGTTTTTGTTTTATTAAAATGAGTTTGAAAAAATAAAAAATCAGTATTACCTCATTTCAAATGGCATAGCAACTTGATGATAGCGTTCACCTTGTTCATCAGATTCGGTAGCCAATTGTTTGCTGAAGTAGTCCAGATGATGATGTAAATAATGGATTTTCAAGGACATGTGGACACCAATTTCCGAGAATGCTCTTAACATCCTTGCGACAGAAACATCGTAGTTGTTAGAACGATGCTTTCCCAACAAGCCTTCTATTACTTCTTTGATTGCCTGCCATGCATTCAATTCAGCGTCAATCAAAATATTGTTGAATGCGTCAGTTTTAATCAGCTTTCGTATATCTGGACCATTTACTACGCCTGATTGGAAAAAATTTATTTGTTAAGATGGAAAATCATGGGAAATGAATGTGGTATTATAACTTACCTTCTTTAATTTTACTTTCGCTGAGTCTCGGGTAAATTAGTTTCAAACACAAGAAAACTTCATCTCTTTTGGCGATAGTTTTGATAAAATTCTTAACAATTCCAAGTTTAATATGCAGTGGAGGCAGCAATATCTTCTCCTTCGGCACTAGAGGCTCACGAATAATATTGGCATATTGGTCACCTGAAAATCGTGTGTCCCAATCGCACAAAAAGCACATATATTTTATATAGCCGCTTTGAAGACCGCAAAGCATTGCTACAACTTTTAAATCGCTGCATATGCGCCACATATGTTTGGCGTAGTTAACCATTTTTAAAATATTTTCCAGTGCATCATATGTTTCTTTCGTTTCTGTACTATAGGCGATTGGAACTGAAGGTTTTTTATTGGTCTTATGCAGTAACACCGCCTTCAAGCTGAGTTTTAAACTGTCAATAAATAATCTCCAGTCATCTGCTTCATATTTTATTTCCATTGCGTCCATCAATTTTCCTACATCTGGGCAATATGCAGAAGTTTTTCATCATTCACAAGGAATAAACTTTGGAGTGTTGCCTGACGACTTCGATAAGCTGTGACTTTCACACCGGGTGCCAAGAAATTGTTTGATTTCAAAATGGAAGCCAGCTCTTCCGATTTATGCTGTGTTAATTCCAACTTGGCAACAATTGAATCAAGCTTATTTTGATTTATTAAAATAGGCTCATTGGATACTGATGGCTCATATGAGGGATCATCACGTGCATGATATGTCGGAGCAGTCGTAGAAGAGAAAATATTTGGGCTAGAAGCTTTTGGCACAGGAATGTGGTCCGAATGAGGAAATGGTGTTGCGGCACTTGCAACACCAACGTAATTATACGATTTTCTTATCCTTTTTGCGGCTCCTTAATTCGCACATGCATAGCAATTCAATGGATTGTGACCTTCGTCAGGATTAGTCCAAGTCATTGGGATACCGAATGGCATACTTTCACGTCTTCTATTTTTCCAATCCATTAGACGGTTGTAGCAGCTTTTACACACTATATTTGGTACCCAATTTTCGTTCACTATAACATTTTGGTTGAAGTACATCTCGTATGTTTGAACAAAATCAGTACTGAAATTTCCCCTTTTTTTATGTATTGACCAGAGCAGTAGCAAAAGCTATTTATATCTGGCTTGCACAGTTCCATATTCTGTTCAGTTTTGTTCACTTTTAAAAAACTAGAGAAAAATCACTTTTACTGTTCGCGTTCGTCGGCACTTGTTGAATGACAAAAATCACAGAACCAGTGTGAGAAAGAGAAGAAGTATAATGACAATGCATGGAAAAAATTTAAAAGGTCATAAAAAACTGACACATACGAACGCCAAACCCTTTGAGGGTTTTACTATACTGACCTAGTACCATCACCCTGACTTGGAATTTCTCACCCCCCAGATTGGCTGTTGTACTGTGTAATTAAATAATCCATAAATAGGCTAAAAACATCAAAATTTGTATAAAAACCCTCTGATACAAACAAAATACAAACGGTTTTATTTCTATTTTTTGCTACGATTTTAAAGAATTTATAAAAAGATTTTTAAACCATTTTATTTATCATATATTAAGAAAATTTTATACATAATTCCCCTTTGAAAGCAACTATTTTAGGTCATAACTTATAATAATTTATAAAAAAAAATTATAAACAATTTTCCTTCAAATTTTTAAAATTAAGCTAAAGAAATTAAATATATTTTTTTAATAAAAAAGCGAAATAAAATCCCAATTGCAAATTTGCCAGCTAAATCAAACGTTTTTGTAGAAATAAAACACATGTAGTTCTAGTGGATTCTTTCAACGATTTGTTGAAATTCTTTTCTCTCACCTCCTAACCTTTTATACACAAACACATACAAAGATTTGTCATTTAAATAAAAACCAAACAAATCTCTAATGTACGTAAACAGTTTATTTAATTGTATTAACGATGATTCCGCATGACCTCAATAGCTCAGTTGTCTAAACGCTATGTCACAAATACTTTTTTTCTCTTAGGCGCGGGTTCGATTCCTTGTCTATTCAACTTTTTTTTTGTACAATTTTTTTTGTATTTTCCTAAGACTTCTTTTTTTGTTTTTTATCATTAAATAATTAATTTAAATAAAATTTTAAATTAATAATTAAATAATCCATAAATAAGCTAAAAAACATCAAAATTTTTATAAAACCCTCTGCTACAAACAAAATACAATCGGTTTTATTTCTATTTTTTGATCCGTTTTAAAAGAATTTGTAAAAAGATTCTTAAACCATTTTATTTCTCATATATTAAGAAAATTTTATACATAACTCCCCTTTGAGAGCAACTATTTTAGGTCATAACTTATAATAAGTTATAAAACAAAAATTTATAAACTACTAGCTGACCCGGCAAACAATGCTTTGCCTTCAAATTTTATTAAATGCATTTAATGAATGAATACACAAAAATTCATTCAAGTCGATCCAGTCGTGTAGTTGCAGTGTAGTTGAATAACCTAGATACCGACTGCAGCGCCATCTGCCGGGCCGGTTTGTAAATGTAAACCATTCAAGGTGGCACCCAAACGCATGCAAAAAAAATTTTATTCAGTGACATACACACGTACAGTAGAATTATATACATAAAGAAGATTTGTAGGGGAGGTACCACGCGTCTTTATCAAATCCCGCCCATATTTGCAGCAGCACTTAAAAAATGCACACCAAACCGACGTACCAAATTTTGTTCAAATACCGTTATCAGGAGCAGAAATAATAGATTTTTAAGTTGTGGTTTGTATGGGAGGTACCACGCCCCTTTGTCCAATTGCACCGAATTGTAAATCTAAACCACCCGGGGCGCCACCCAAACGCATACAAAAAAATTTATGCAAATCGATCCAGCCGTTTAGGAGGAGTTCAGCCACAGAATCAAATTTTTAAAATTAAGCTAAAGAAATTAAAAATATTTTTTCATAAAAAAGCGAAATAAAATCCCAATTGCAAATTGCCAGCTAAATCAAACGTTTTTGTAGAAATAAAACACATGCAGTTCTAGTGATTTTTTTTAAAGATTTGTTGAAATTCTTTTCTGTCACCTTTTATACACAAATAACAAACACATACAAAGATTTGTCATTTAAATAAAAACCAAACAAATCTCTAATGTACGTAAACTGTTTATTTAATTATATTAACGATGATTCCGCATGACCTCAATAGCTCAGTTGTCTAAACGCTTTGTCACAAATACTTTTATTCTCTTAGGTGCGGGTTCGATTCCCCGTCTATTCAATTTTGTTTTTTACAATTTTTTATATTTTCTTAAGACTTTTTTTTTTGTTTTTTAAACATTAAATAATTAATTTAAATAAAATTTTAAATTAATAATTAAATAATCCATAAATTATAAAAACCCTCTGATACAAACGGTTTTATTTCTATTTAATATGACCTATGGATACGTCTTATATAGCTAAAGATCGGAAATCTTTGGTATAAGATATTTGCTAAAAAACTCGGAAATATCGGTTCAGATACAAAAAAGTTATGCCCAAAACATAAATTTTTTTTAAATACATATTTTCTGGAACCATAAATCTTCCCGAGTCCAAGTTTTATCACCAAACTAAATGGTTAATTTCCTCTTAAAGGCGTCCGTATATAAATCTGTCCATTCCATATATAAACTTTAGTTTTTTCCCAACCATGGTGAAGGGTATATAAGATTCGGCATAGCCGAATTTAACCGCTCTTACTGTTTTTTTTTAATGTTTGTATTGGGAACCCCCCAGGGGGGTTCCAGGGTTTGTGTCGCTGACATGGGTGGGTCGGCCCTACAAAGGTAGAGGGGTCGGTCATACATTTGGACTCGATTGGGGTACTCTAAATGGTTTAAAGTGTGATTTTTTAAAATTTGACCCTACGGGTCAAAAGTCGGGACATCGAAATTGGTTTTAGAGGTATAGTTCATTCGGCAAAGTTTCTTATTTTGATCCCTAGAATACGATTTTCCTTGTACGTTGAGCGATTTTTAAATCGACCCGCCCTATTATATATTCATCTGGAATTCAAAAATCCATGCCCGAAATTAGCGTTTTGTAAATAAAATTTTATTTGTTTTCTTTTATACCGATTTTTAATGAAAAATCAGGTGGTGATTTTACGATTTATAGAAACTAGTATGGAAATAATTTAACGCTTTGTTTTTTAAAGAAAATATAATAAAATACCAATTGTAGTAAAAAATATAATTTGCATTTTTAATAACTAAAATATATAAAAACAAGGAATATTATGAATGCATTTATGATGATAATTATGTCATCATATATCTTCTTAAATTATCATAAATCTACATAGACAAGTATGGATGGATCATATGTGGGCATACGTGAACAAATGTGAATATTTTTAGCTGAACCACTTTGATCAAGAAATTTGCTTATTTTGCCTCTGCGCTAAACTCTTTTTTGAGTATATGTCCACGGAAAGTGTTCTTATGTGAGACAAGATTTAATTTTAATACGCTAAATAATAGCGAGAAACTAAAATATGCAAGCTTTACGTTCAGTTACAAGGATAACTATTATCCTTTCAAAAATTAAAAACAATGTCATTTCCAATGAAAGCCTTTGGTAGATAGTTAGGAAATTAACAGGCTCTGCCTTCTTTTAGAGGCTCTAGCTTGTCTAAAACTTTGGGTTCTGAAGAGATCTTTTGCCCGATCGAAGTACCTGTATCAGCCTAGCAAAAAATCGTTAATTTGCTTTGTTTTTGTAAATATATGGAGGTTGAAAGCTCGTTAGAAATAGTAACAAACAAAAAACCACGAGGTACACTCTAATTGATTTCTGTTGAAATTTACCCAACTTATAGTAGGAAACTGTACTCCTACTATAAATTGGGTAAATTTACTCTGTGTGCGTAAATAAAAAAATACACAGATTATGCGTAAGTTGGTGAACACAAAATGAGTAAAATTACATTGAAAGTGCGTAAAAATTAAATGAAATTGTGAAATTAAAGAGTAAATTTACCAAATTTCGTGCGTAAATAAGCACGTTTTATGTGTAAATGTAAACATAACATGTGTAAAAATCCATTGTAAATGCGTAAAAATCCCCAAAAATGGGTTTATTTACCACCACTATATTAATAATAGAAAAACCCAAATTATTTTTAGTATGTGTTATTAATGGGTGATATAATATAATAAAAGCAATCAATAGGCATGTATGTTTTCTTTGTACACTTAAGCTAGCAAGTTATTTCATTTATATGGAGAATTAAGCGAGTTAAGATCTAGTCGCTTGTTACTCGCTTAATTCTCCATATAAATGAAATAACTTGCTAGCTTAAGTGTACAAAGAAAACATGCCTAATATTTTTATGAACTTGTTGAAAATGATTTTGAATAAAAATAATGTTATTATTAAAGGAATCTAAGGAAAATTAAATAAATGAAATTACAGAATATAATCAAAAGTATCAGATTTAAAACTATCCTGTAAAGAAAGCCTACAAAATCTTTATATGGAAAATAAACCTAAAAATGTAGAACTTTCTTTAATGAATGGTGGTAATACTTAATCGATTATAGTTGGGCACCTATCCGCTACCGATGCAAATTCTCGATTCACCGGCATAAAATTATACAACCCTGGTGGAAGAAAGAAACCTGTCAAACCAAAATCCTTTAAAAATAAATAAAATTACCTCTAGTGTTGATGTTGCTTTTGCACATCCCAATAAATCTAACGCAACTACCAAATTCACAAATATTCATGCTAATTACAATTTTTACAGGCTGCAAAAATAAGGAATATTTAAATCGTTAAAAGTCAAAAATTATCTTTAAGAATCAGCTAATATAACATACCATGATAACACTGACATGATTACATTTAAATTTGATGATGTAACGTTATTTTTTTAATAAATTAAATTTTTCTTATAATTTTTTATATATTTTTTTTTTTTTTTCACAAATACAATATTTACATTTCTGACAGTTTTACAATACCTACTAAATGCTGGTACATTTACACACTTCATAAAAAATATTTGTTTTTGAGCACCAAATAGTAATTGTAAACACAAAATTCGTATTTATAAATAAAATATGCTTATTAATACACTTTGTGTGCATTTTTGTAGACAAAAATGTGTACGCATAAGTTTTACACATATGTTGTCTAATTTTAAGCATTTTGCGTGATATTACGCAAACATTTACATAATTTATTGTAGTGAATTTACAATCATTTTTTAGAGTGCATATAAAAACTAAAAAAAAAACAAAAAAAAACTCTAAAATCGAATTTTGTTGAGTTTTTAAAAACCACGAATAATTTAAAACTCACAAATTTGTTTTTAATTTTGATTGCATATTCGTAATTTTTATAAAAATTAAGATCAGATTTGAGAAATTTACTCATATAAAGCATTAGCAAGTTGAAATTTTACTTACATCTTTTTTAATGGATTTTCCTGAAACTCAGCACAGAGTTTTTACACATTAAGAAATAGTGGCAACATTGTAGAGATTGCGAATTCAAACTTTGATGTTTTTTAAACCACTCTAAGATTTTTTTGTTTTAAATATAATAATTATTTCTCTAAAATACAAAAATGTAGTCTAATAATGTCAGCACTTCTGAGTGCTTAACTCACTATAACTCTCGCAGACTGGGTTCAAATATAAATGAATTTTCCTGAAACTCAGCACATAGTTTTTACACATTAAGAAATAGTGGCAACATTGTAGAGATTGCGAATTCAAAATTTGATGTTTTTTAAACCACTCTAAGATTTTTTTGTTTTAAATATAATAATTATTTCTCTATAATACAAAAATGTAGCACTTCTGAGTGCTTAACTCACTATAACTCTCGCAGACTGGGTTCAAATACTGGCGAAGGCATTGTTTTTTAGAATTTTAATATATGTATATTTTTCTTTTTATTTAAAATGTTTTTAATAAACTAAATTCTGTATTTATAATATTGTTGGATCTAATCTGAAACAATTCGATCTAAAACATTTTTCGAATAAACTTGGATCTTACTTAATCCCTAAAGATATTGCTGGATGAAATTTTATCTGCCATTTTTCGGATAAGATTAGATCTTACTAAATCCTTAATTATATTGCTGGATCTAACTTGATCTGCTGGTTGCCTACTTAAATTTTTCGTCATGCCTTCGGAATTTATAGTCGGACTTAAAGTATGATATATCGATGTTTTTGCCTCTAAGAGATCAATATTTTGCTGTAAGGGCCGAAGATATGAAGAAAAATTTAAAAATAAAAAAAATCCAAAAGTTAAGTGTTGTTAATTAAATATTTTCAATTTTAAATACATTCATGTGTTTTGATATAAAAATAAACTCATAAATCTCAAATTTTATGGATTCCAGTTAAGACTTAATGTATACCATTATTATTTAAAAAAGTAATACAATTGGAAACACGATTTTTTTTGTGTTAAAAGAAAATATACAAATAAAATAATTCCACTTTGGACCTGTGCGAAATAAATTCCAAACTAAATACAAACTGACAAAAGATTTTAAAACTTCTTTGACAAAATACTCCAACACCCATGCAAAATAGAACATTTAAAAACAATAAATTTTTTTCTGACGTTTTTATTACTTTGTTGTTTTGCTGATTTTTAAACCCAATACTGAGTAATAGCAGATAAGGATAGTCGACGTGTAGAAAACGTTCGAAAAAAGATAAAAGGCGTTAAATTAAATAAAAAAGGCTATTGACGGTTTTTAAAAACTTACATGTATTTTTGGTTGTTTTTACCCAAATAATATTACGAGTGTGGAAGTAATTAATAATAGAGGAAGAAAAGCTAAGTATAGAGATTTCATCGAAAGAAGAGGCCAAATTTTGTACATATTACAAATTTCGGTAACTGAGAGGAAATTTTTTCTTACTACAAAGCAAATTTTTCTCATTTCTGTACAAATTTCAGCAAAATCTGGTAAAACTCAATTGGACTTTCAAAATAATCAATTGGTCTTGCAAAGAAAATCAATTGGAAACAAAAAAATACAAACTATTTTGTATATATGTATGCTATGGTAAAAAATTTTAGAAATAATTTCGGGGCACGCCACTGCCCATATGTCATACAAAATTAATTTATTTTCTACGTACAAACGAATTAGCTGTTAAAAGCGGTCCAACAAAATATTTGTATACCCTCCACCATATATGGTGAGGGTATATATCAGTTTGTCATTCCGTTTGTAATATGTCGAAATATAGGTTTAAGACCCCATAAAGTATATATATTCGTGATCCTTATGCAATTTTAAGTCGATTTAGCGATGTCCGTCTGTCTGTCTGTCTGTTGAAATGGCGATCACGACGCGAAGACGCAAGCGGGGGTGCCAATTTTTACCCAGATTATTGAACATCCTCCCGAGCAGTTTGGTATTTAAAATGAGCAAAATCGGTTAAGCGGTTCGAAAGTTATGAGTGAAAATGTGAAGGTACCTCTAAATTTTCCATACAAATTTGTACAATTTTTCTGTATCTATTTTAATTTTCTGTTAAGTAAGTAAAAATGCTATGAAATCTTCTTCTTGTTCGACTACATTTATTGTCTTTCATACTATGAGAGTAATTACATTCTTGGAGCTATATGTGTGTTACTGTAATAACTAAGTTAACGTAAAAAGCAACAATGTTAAAGTCGCTAACAGAGCAGACCTCTGTAAATAACATTGCTAAAACTAAATAATAAATAAATAACATTACTAAACCTAAATAACAAAAGTTCGTTACATAAATTGACAAAACATATTCATATTACAGTTCATGCAAAATTTAGTATATATGTATATCATCTTCAGCCCCTATGGTGGAGGGTATTCAAAGATTCGGCACAGCCGAATTTAGCCCTTTTTTACTTGTTTTTTTTTTATTTATTAAATACCCAGCAAAATAAGAGCTGAGGAAGAAGTAGTTAAACACTACATCTACTGCACACGAAGTTGTGGAAATTTCGGTAAATCATTAATGGTTTTAACATTGGCGTGTCATTGAGAGGAAGTAAATAGTTTGTTTCGGTGCTATGAAAAATCGATAAGCAGATGGACTTTTTCATTAGTTTACAAAAGTTGTTAACTATAGGGACTGCAAAATAAATATAGGGAGTGTCTTTGTTTTAAAGTTAAAAATTTTAAATTATTATTCCGACCAGGACAAAGTGAATATCACTGGTATGCAAAATATGTTTTCAATAAGGCATTTAATAACTGCAGGAATTAACCATTTATGGACCAACTAAATAATTGTTTTTTTTACTAGTAGGGGTTAATATCAACATTTTGGAAGTTGTTTAAAATGACTTCTTACGTATCGAAAAATTTGCACTATTTTTTGGATGTTCTGAAAAAGAGATTCGTAAAGAATAACATCCATTTTATTTTGCTGCACTAAAAAAAATTAACTAGAATTTAGAAAAATTAACTTATTTGGAGGAAAAATTTAAATGAAAACGGCGCCAAAGACACTTTTTACCAATATTTAATAAAGTTTTCCTTGAAATTAAGAAACAAATTTTACTTAAATTTTGGTCAAAATTTCTAAATTATAGAAAAATTTTACTACTGAGAAGTAAATATTTTTATTGGAAAACAGTAAAATTTCCTCCTAATTAGTTCATACATCATCTAAAATTGTACTGTTAGTTAGGAAATGTTTCCTTGGCTTTAAGAAAAATTTTATTTTATTTAAGTTCATTAGATGATTTTTTTTACTAAAAACTAGGACTTAACTCCCTAAAAATAAGAAAATATTTTCTAACATAAAGTTAAAAAGCACTTCTTTTAAGTGAAAATTATACTTAAATTTGATTAAAATTTTCTAATAACTTTGAAACTGCTTCTATGGTAAAGGTTATATATTTAACCATAAGTATTTTCCCACTTTCGGAGGACGTCCGCTTTGTGAGGACACTGCTTTTAAAAAGCTTTTTGCTATAAATGTGTGTCTTAAAATTAAAGTGAATTATGCTAAATTTATGTATTTAAAATATAAATTAAACTTCATTAGCAAAAAGGTAAACAAATTAAAAAAATTTACTTCAGGATATCCTGAAACGTAATAAATTGTGACAGTCAGATCCTTTTCGTAGTTAATTAACGGTTCTGCTTGAGAGAACTACAAAAAGGGACGCCCTACGGGACACACGGCATCTATGGCTAATGAACACTGGGGGTCTTTTGTCTTCTTAAATTTACTTATTTAAGGAAATTGTTGCAGATATACAAAATATCACAGTTACATTTCTTGTTATTATTGGAAAATGGAAAAGTCATAAGTTTATTTTATGGGATTTTTAGCTTAAACTCTATTTGACATATACAAATTTAAACTTTTTTATTATTAAGTGAAAAAATAGTAAAGTTTAATAAGCGCTATATCAATTATAAGAAAGCAATTATGCCGTAATGTATAAAATGTGCTTGCGATATTTTGTATTGTAGTCAACAAACAAATTTATTACATAAAAGCGCAAATTCGAAATTTTTTACCCTTTGCTAAAAAAATTTAAAATATATTTTAAGCTACTTTAAGTTCAATATTTAAGACTGTTAAGATTAGAGATGGGCACTTGAGAGATTTTAGACTCACGCACGATCACGAACCAAAAAATACAATCTTGCACGAGTTTTTTTAAATGGCTACTTTAATTTCTTTTATTTAATAATATTTTTTCTTGATAATTAGGAAAACTAACTGGTTTGTTTTTTACTGATTGTTTTTTGGAATAGAATATTAAAAATAATTTAAACGTTTTCCAACAAAAAAAATCCTACACCAAATTTTATTATTTTTTAAAAATTAGAAAACTTTTACTTGGAAAAAAGATTATTTATTAAAATTTATAAAATTTATCTGAACTAAGTTGCATGAAAATTTTCCTTAGAAATAGTTCATCAGTTTCTAAAATCAAGAAAATTTTGATTATTACATAGGAAAAAATTTATTACTTTTTGTTTTTAATTGTCTGAACTAATTTTTAGAAAACAATTCTTCAAAATTAGAAAGTGGTATACTTAAAAACTGAATTTGGAAATGGCTTTCTAAAATTTAGTTAATTTTCCAACTCGCGAACAAAAAATTAACACACATTAAGTTCAAGTACTTTCTCGATTTAAGTTAGACACATTTTTTGAACTAAATGGGAGTAAATTATGTCCTAAATTTTTTTTAACTAAACTTAATTTTATTACATTTGAGTATGCAATTTTCTTAAAACTAAGATGTTTTTTCTTAAAATTAATAAATTTTTACATTTTAGTTCATGTCTTTTTTTTGAGCGTGGTTAGTTTATAAAAGCAACATGTATTTTGAATTGTATGTAGACATTTTTGAGTTTTTTTTTTTGGCATTGAAGTAAGTCATACAGTATATATTTTATTGTATTTTATAACAAATTTAAGAAAAAAAGAATACCTTATTTTAATCCAATAAGGACCAAGATATTTTTTATCGAACTGAAACTGGCTGAAACGTATAACGATAAAGTTTAAAATTTAAATAATTTCAGAATCAAAATCTTTTGATCCATAAGCTTGTGAAATGTTGTTGTACTGTTATTTGTGTTAAAAAGATTCACCAGTTCAGTAGATAAATATAAGTTTTTACAATGAATTTGATGTTCTATTTTTATATATATATATAATCGTAATTTGTTCTAATAAAAATTTTTAAAATATAACGCTATTTTTTGGTATCAAAATGTATAAATGAATGTATAAAGTATTAAAAGTATTGAGCAGTATTGATTATATAAAAATATGCACATTTTACAACTATACACTGTTCTATCAACTATAAAATGTTAACAGCGTTGACAAAATAATAAAAATATTTTATCCTCGAAAATCCCTTCAAATTGTGTTGTCATCCCTAACAAATCCCCGGATCCCCAAATGAAAATTTTATCCCCATTCACGAAATAAAATCCCTAATTGGGGGATAAGTCTCCTAATCTGACAGCACTGGCTTAAATTTAAACTGAAATACTAATCTCTCTAACTGTAATCTTTCGGATTCTACGTCTATTGTTGTTGCTGCTGTAAAGGATAAAGCCAAAATTACTAGAGCGTAAACGTGCGGAATCAGCCGATCCGTTAGCTTTATGTAGAGAACATTAAAATAAGTACTTGAATGTGTACGTTTCGTAACTTTGCGGACTATTCTGTTAAAAACAGACGTGACAGTATAAAACAGCTGATAAGTTTTTGTTTATGTAAAAAAAAAATCAAAAAACAAATCGAAAACAAATAAAAAAGTTTAACATATTTAAAAACACATTCTGAAAAACATAAAAAAAACATTAATGGATGATGAAAAGCTAATCAAATAATATTGTTGGTCCAGGGAAATGATGTGCTGTATAATTAAAAAAGCCCATATTATAGATTGCTACTTTTAAATATCGGTGGCCACTAATGGACAGTTTGGAGTTTTTAGCACCACATAGCTTCTTGTCCGTAGGTATGAAAAATACTCGTAAGAACTTTTTAAAGAAATAAAACGCAGTTTTCAATTTTTTACTTTTTTATTTTATAGTGCAGTCATCTAGAAATATTTTAGAAGAATTTTCTTCATCATCATCGTCATTCTCTCCTCAAGTTCCATCATCTTCGGAAACTCAATCTCCACTACCATCAACCGTCGGATTTTCACAAAATTCATCAAATATTTGTTCAATGTCACCCGCCGAAATAATTAACATTGATATACTCACCGTTGAAACACCTCCAATCGAAGCAGTATCCATGGAAACTTTACCCATCGTAACAACACCCAATTTAACTATGTCAAAATTTTTGTTCACATACATCTTAATTTTTTAATATAAATTAATATAATTAATTTTTTTATTATAAATTATTGGAAATAACCACAAAACATAAAAAAGTTTTTTCGTTTGTTTACTGTGTAATTGTCAAACCATATGACTCGTTTCCGTAATTTAAGTAAGTTCTTATACAGAAGTTCCCCGTTTACGTTTATGAAGCGTTACGTTTACGCTCAAGTAATGAGGCCTTAATGCTGTTACTACCAAAAAGTATATAATTTTCTAATGAGTATGTTTCTCTCTCACGAACTTTTTAGTACTCTCTTAGAACACGAACATAGTTTGGCGGCAGCAAAGGTGAGTTTTGGTCGGCAACTTTTAGAAGTGTTTAGCGGTGCTGCCATATAACCAATTTTTAACTATTTTTTTTGCCGTTTTTCGGGATGCTAGAGATTTTTCAGATTATTTCATAAAAAAAAATGTTTTTTTATTTTATTCATGTATTTTTTCAGATTTTTCATATAAAAATATAATATTTGTTCAATATTCTATTTATTTTTACTAAAATTAGACATGTCTAATAAAGTAAAAAAATACAGCAAAAATTTGCAATTGTGTTAAAAATAGTTACGAATTCAAACATAACATTGTGACATGAAAAGTATTAAAGTGTGTGCACACACATTGACCAAATATGTGTATTCATATCCATTATTTCCCATTTCTATGGTAAAAATATATAATAAAGAGAATAAATATGCTATTAATTGTTGCAACATATAACTAAAAAACCTATAAAAAATGCAATCATTTGAAAAAAAAAATGTTTTCATGAAAAAACTGGTAAACAGTTAAGAATCTCAAAAACTGGGATAAAAAATTACACCAAATTTAATGTTTTTCAACACTTTAGCAACTTTGAAAATGTTGCCCGCTGAACTCTGTACCATGTTGAATTTCTGGTAGAGTGTGAAAAATACTCTATAGTAAATTATATACTTTTTGTTACTACTAAACCAATTGCTTGTCATCTAAAGTAGTGATGATCATCTCTTAGCACAATTGTGCTGCTGACAGGGGTGCCAGATGATTTTGATAAAAAATCGGCATATTTTTATAAAAAAAATCGGCATAATCGGCACTTCGATTTACAAAAATCGGCAAATAAAAAACCCATTTTAAATACAAAAAACTCAATTTAAATACAAAATACATATTTTTATTAACAAAAAATAACAAAACAGAACAATTCAGCATTAATTAAAACATAACATAATATAAAAATCAATAAAAAAAAAAACGTTTTACAAATAAAGTGTATATATACATATATACTTTGTACTTTAGGATAAATTGTTTCAAAAGTTCAAATAAGTTTTTTTTTAACTTTTTTGTATGAACATATATTTTATGAGATACATATTTGAGTTAGACATTTTTATTAAATCTTTTTTAATATCAGCATTTTGAATTAATAAATTTTAAATAATCTTTAGAAAATAGAATTCCTAGTAAAGATTCATTTTCCAGGGGACATCAAAATTTTGTTTTATTTACGTTGACTTGACTAAAATTTCTTTTCACATTTGCGGAAGAATGTGGAAGGACCATAATTTGTTGTACAAACTTTGACAGCACTTTAAATGCAACAGTAGAATCCCACTGAATCTGAAATTTTTTGCCAAAAAGTTTGTAAATTTATTTCACTTCCTTCAAAAAATTCTTTAAATTTTACAAATTTTAACACTGAGTCCAGAGTCTAAAAAATGTTTTTATTTTTTAGAAACAAAGCTGAGAAATTCTTTTAAAATTTCCATAAAAGAATTATTGTCTTTGTTCATAATTTTGTTAGGGTTCATCATATTTAAAAATGTATAAGATTTTTGTCCAAAATCAAAACGTTTTGATATTTGATTTGCAAATTCTATATAAAAAGTTGTTTGTGTTCATAAATTCCTTTAAATATATTTCATCATTTAAAATATCGTTTTTTATAAAATTACTTGATACAGTTCTTAAAAGCCTTTCCATGGCTATATAGGTTGTGTATTTCTGTTGGCTCACTTTGAAATATTCTGTTAATATTATTAACAATTTCAAGAATATATTTTAAAAAAAGATAAATAAATTTAATTCGTTTAAATTTTTATCATTTTACTTTAAAAGTTTTTTATATTTTTAACCAAATTTGGTTATTTTTTTTTTTTTCAATGTGGAAATGTGAACTTTTTTTCATTTTGGTAACTTTTTTGACAGTCAAATATAATAATTTTTTTTCTGTATTTTTTAATTTTATTTAACAGTAAAGATTTGTATATACGCGATTTTATTCGCTGATTTGATAACACTGTTAAATATTTTATAAAAGTAACATATGTGGTTCGTTGTATAGTTGAAAAAAATTACTCTGAATTGAAGAATTTCTAAGTAAACTTAAGTGTTGGTGGTAAAAAAAATCAAAAACCGTTTAATAAATTGTACGACACTAATATGTCCGTAAAACAGATATCCGTCAAAGGTTATACATAACGAAACATTAACGATCAGTATAATCGGTTTTTCGGAAACACTACGTTTTGACCCATTTGCTGTCTTATTTAGACAAATAATAAAAAATAATTAAATGAAATATGAGCAAAGGAATCAAGTAAGAAAGCTAGAAACCGTCAGGCATTAAAAAATACCAGCACGGTCAAAATCCAAGAAAAGGTGCGCAAAATAGGTGTGAGGATAAAAGCTTGAGAGTGGTAGAACCAACAGAAATAAAAAGTAAACTTACAACGGCAAAGCCCTAGTCAAAAACAGCAAAAGTTGTGAAAAAGTTATCAGAAGTATGCCAGCACATGTAGCTCGCCAATAGTTTTAGTAAAGAAGAAAGATGGCAGCACCTGATTCTGTGTGGATTACAGAAAACTGAACGACAGCTACCCGCTACCCGGAATTGATACTCTAGACACGCTAGCAGGAGCCAAATGGCTTTACACTTTGTAATTGCAATGTGGGTATTGCCTAGTAGAAATTTGCGACAAGTTAATATAATAAGTACCCAGCAAAAACAGGGGTTTAATTTCTTACTTGCCTATTTACTCGCTTAATTACTTTTGTTCGCGATGTCCCAAAAGTAATAAGTGATCATTACCTTCTCACTTACAAAAAACACAATGTAATGGGTGGTCATTATCCTCTCGCTTACGATCAGCCAAAACCTATTACTTTTTGGTCATCGCATACAAAAGAAATTAAGCGAGTAAATAGCCTGGTAAGTAGTTGATACCATGTTTTTGCTGGGTATATAATAAGTAATACCAATCTGGAAAAAAAATTAAAAACAAATTTGTGCTTTTCAAATTATTCGCGGTTTTTAAAACTCTGTAAAATTCGATCTTTTTTGGTTTGTTCCTAAAAACGTTGCATTGCAATATCCAACTTGAACTTGACATGATATTGTTTTTGATTTTTGAAAGGTAATAGTTATCCTTGTAACTGAACGTAAAAATTGTTTTTTTTAGTTTTCGGCTATTATTTAGCGTATTAAAATTAAATTGTTAACAAAACTCCTTTATCACATAAGAAGACATTCCGTAGACATATAATCATATAAAAAATAATTTTTCGCATAAGAAAAGTTCTTGATGAAAATCGAATTATCTTTAATTTTTCTCAATTTTGAATTTATTAAAAATAATGGAACAAGTAAAACTTGGAACTTCAATGGCGATGTGCTACCTCTATATAAAACTTTTTTCAAATTTCTTTAGCACACCATATTTTTTCCACAATGGCATATTTTCGGGGTAATGGAGCTCGTGAATTCGAATTTTTTTTACAACCATCATTACAATTTAAAATATTTAAATTACAACTTAAAGTATTGTTGTATGTATTACATATTAATATTCTTTCATGTGTAATTTTTGAGTAATAATTTTTTTTTAACTAAATATGCCATTAGATTTTTTATTTTATTTCCCAGTTGTAAAATCGTATTCAACTTCTCAATCAAAAAATTTATCTGTCCTTATACGTACGTTTCTACATGTCGCGTGATACACTTCTTTTATTAACCTTTGAATTTAAGTAGATATAGTCTTTCTAAGTAGTTAAAGATAAAGCTGCTTCAAAATTAAGAATTTATAAAAATGCTGCCAAGTCTAGGAAATTCTTGGCTCTTCTCTTTTAAAAGCAAACAAAAATATTTGTCATAATTTGATAAAATATTAAAAAAAAAAAAAAAAATAACAAATGAATTATGTGTTTGTAAGTAAGTGTAACGCAGTACAAATACGAAAATTGCTCTATTTCGCATTCCGTCAAGGTCAATGAACGAAAACCGCTTTCGTTCAAATGTGGCCCCAAATGTTCAAATTGTATATGTTTACAAAAAATAAACCAATTTAACAAATATTTCTTTAATTTTATTTGGTGTTATTTTAATTTCAATTGATGTTATATAAATTACTTTTGGATTCATTCCAAAAGTTTTTTAAACGTTTTATTTGTTTTTAAAATAGTCGTTTTTGCATTTGACTAAAAATTTGCACGTGGCTATTCCACGTTCCAGTTATGTCTGTGCTGTTTTTTTTTCAAAATTCGATGTAGCTTACGGTGTTGGGCACTTTTTTCGATTGATATTTTTTAATGATAATAAACCTACAACCCTATAAGAACAATGACGGTCATTTGATGCATCATCTGATGGTCATTGCTGATGGGTATATACATCACAAGTTTCTATCATTTTATTAAGGGCAATATTGTTCTTGTAGGGAAATAGTTTTAATTAGAACATTTATTTAAAAAACAGCACTTTCATTTAAAAAAATAGCAATTTTAAATTTAAAAAATATTGTTTCAAATAAAAAAATACATTTTGAAATTCAAAAAAAGAAAAATAATGAAAAGGTTATTCTATGGATATAACTGAAAATTTGGACATGGATATTCCACAATTCTGTGATATCTGCGCTGTTTTGGTTTTTCAAAATACATGGCGTATCGATGCTAAACGTTGGATACTTTTAATGGCTCAAAGATAAATACCTCATGTTTAAACTGATCTAACTTTTTGAGCAATTATTTTTACAAATCTCATAATTGTTTCGAAAATAAGTGGTTTGTTTCTTTACAAAAGTATTGCAAAAATGCAACCGTTATATATTCGCGAATAATTAATACAACTCATCTTCCATTTAAAAAAAATAACCAACTTTGAGCCGCTATAACTTAACAATGTCGAATTTTGAAAAACAACAGAGATAATATGGGATCGTGGGAAAGCCACGTGCAAATTTTTAGACAAATCTAAAGACAAATATTTCAAGTACGATTAGATTGTTTCAAAAACTTTTGGAATGACTCCAAATCTAATTTTTAAAACACTAATTGATAAATATTTCTTAAATTTCGATATTTTTTTAATTGCATTTTGTAATTTCTAATTTAAATTTATCTTTTTTAAGCATCAATTGCAAATTTTTTAATTTTATTTGTAATTTTTTAAGTTTAAATTGTGTTCTTTTATTTTTATTTTCAACTGTCATTTTTTTGGACAATTTTTTTTTAAAGGAGGCAACACTCAGGAAATTCTTCCTACGAATTAATGTGTTGCTTTCTTTGAAAAGAGGATAGATGAGAGATGATGGAGAGTTGGCGAAATTGTTGAAGATTTTTATTTCATAGACCTGTTCAGTGGGGTTAAGTGCTTAGGGAACTCCCAAGGTATAGAAGGCTCATATATATTAGTTTTATAAATTGATGTTGCCGTCGCTTGGGATCGTAGCCGCTACGTTCAGTGTAATGTGCTAACCATTACACCACAACCCCGCCCTCATATATGGGTGATTTTAAATTTTTATTATGGCAACACTGACTTAAATATTTTAATTTTTTAAAAAGCTTTTTTCGAATTTTATATCTTTAACTAGTTGTTAAGAAAATAACTATCCCCACATACTTGATTTTTATTTATTTTTTTTTTAACGAAAATAATTTGTACATTTGGTTCCGCCTTTGTACGAAAGTTGTTTTCATATATTGACTTCACCGGAACGCGAAATAGAGCAATTATATTATTTGCCCTGCTATGTCTTTACTAACAAATACATAATTCATTTGTTAGTTTTGTTGTTTTAAAAATTTTATCAAATTAGCCAACAAACAATACGTACAGTTTGCGTACCAGTTTCGGTCCGTCATAAAAACCGTCCGCTTTAAAACCGTCAATGACGGACCGGATATATCGGATGAAAAACGGAGTTGTCCGTTAAAAGTCCGTCAATGACGGACCGTTTACGGACCGGATATATCGGATGAAAAACGGAGTTGTCCGTTAATAGTCCGTCAGTGACGGATCCGTATTCGGTATGCATTCGTACCGTTTTTTCAACAAAAAACGGATTTCTGTAAAGGCATATTATTTTAATTTTTAATAGCCAATTTTTATTTTATTTTTCTTTAAATTTATTTACAAAGATATTTAAAATAAATATTTTTATTTGCAAATCTTTTTTTTTTTCTTTTTTTTACGTTAGACTAACACTCAGGGGATGTCCCCTACTAATGCAATGCATTGTGTTAGAATTAGGAAAATAAGTTATGAGAGGGAGGAAAGAGGGAGTAGTGTTTGTGGATATTTGCCTTGAACTTCTCTAAATTGTAAGTGACAGGGAAGACCTCTGCGGGGAGTTTATTCCACATACGGCTTGTACGACTGATAAACGAATTTTCTCTGTAATGCGATGTGCGGTCAACGGAACAATCGACTACAAACGGATGTGCTCTGATAGATGAGCGAGTATGTCGAACATAAACCCGGGCTCTGGGAATCAGTTCCCTTATGTCGACAGAGCACTTCCCATGGTAATATCGATAAAACAGTGAGGCACAACCCACATTCCGACGATGCTCCAATGAATCAATAGAGTTCGATATCCCAATGTCATTGATGAGCGCCGACGCCCTCCTTTGCACACGGTCCAAAAGCTCCAAAATAGACTTTGAAGCTCCTGCCCATATATGGGAGTTGTATTCCATTTTCGGTCGGATATAGGTGGTATAAATAGTAAGGAGATCGGATGGAGTAAAGTATTTCTTACACCGTTTGAGGAAACCAAGACACTTGAATGCTTCTTTCGACACTTCGAATACATGCTTATTCCAACGGACATCACACTGAATCTTCATGCCCAGAACATCAAGAGTATCCGATTCCTTGATATCAACACCACCCATGTTTGTTGATGACATTGTTGATCTCACAGCCCTATGGGACAACATACAACATTGAGTTTTACCTGCATTGAAGTCGACCCTATTCGTAAGACCCCACTCAGAGACCGTCGAGATGTCACGATTGAGTGTGTCATTCATTAGCTGCCTTCTGTACTCAACCTCCAGAAGGCTTGGTATACAGCCAAATGAAAATGAATGACAAATGTTGCGAAAGAGTAGATAGGATTGGAAGTTTGATCAAGAAGATCATTGATAAAGATAAGGAAAAGAGAGGGAGAAAGAACAGAACCTTGTGGTACCCCTGAATTAAGCTGAAACTCGTTGGATGAGATCCCATCTATAACAACACGAATAGTGCGATCTCTGAGAAAGCTCGAAATAAAACGAGAGAAGTCATTACCAACACTAAATGCAATAAGCTTTGTCAACAGTGCGCCATGCCATACACGGTCGAACGCTTTGGAAATATCCAGTGCAACCACTTTACTTTCGCCAAATTGGTGAATGGATCGACTCCAACGCTCCGAAAGGAGCGCTAACAGGTCCCCCGTCGAACGGCCACTACGAAAGCCATATTGTCTATCACTCAGAAGCGAGTTGGACTCTAGATAATTAACGAGATGATAATTGACCATGCTTTGCATCACCTTCGAGAGCGCTGAGCATATTGCGATAGGGCGGTAATTTTCAGGGTTAGTAGCCGTACCCTTTTTAGGGATTGGTTGAACATTGGCAACCTTCCAGCAGGAGGGAAAGACTCCCGCACGGTAGGAAGAGCTAAAAAGGTTGGCCAATGGACGAGCTAGCGTCGAAGAGCACTGTTTCAGCACCAGTGCTGGTATACCATCCGGCCCCGGGGACTTATTTACATTGAGATCCGCAAGAACCCTTTTAACTGCACGAATTCGGAAGAATATCTTAGGCATAGTACACGATACTCTTGGGAGTTCCGGCAGTGGTTGATTGCTATACGGCAAGAATGAGTTTCTTGCAAACATTTCCGCTAAAAGGTTAGCCTTATCAACCGGGTCAGTGAATATTTGATCATCCACTAAAAGAGTTGGGATAGCCGAACTACCATTGTCCCTTACTCTTTTAACGAAAGACCAAAAGCTCTTACTACCCTTAGGAGCAGAAAGAACTTTAGCACGAATGCGCTGTTCGTAAAGAAACTTTTCACGCTTAAGTACTTTTGAACACTCATTTCTCGCCTGCTTACGTAGTAGTTCAGAATTAGCGTTCCTTGCGGCACGCCAAATTCTAAACACTTCCTCTCTGGATCTGACTGCATTCTTGCAAGTCTGGTTAAACCAACATTTAATCTTTGGTTTAGCTGAAATACTTTCAATTGGGATATAGGATTTCATTCCAATCAATATTACATTTTCTACCTTTTTCGCAGCAGCATTAATATTGTCGTTGAGAAAACATAGTTTCCAATTGAAATGCTGGAAAAAATCGTTGAGCTCTGCCCAACGTGCTTTTTCGTAAATAAAAACTGAACGTTTCTTAGCCGATGGTGAAACGTTACGAAGTTCGGAGAACGAAAAAGATGCGGAAATGGTACAATGATCCGAATTACCGAGAGGTGCAAATGATCTCACCCCATACTTACCAGGGTGTGAAGTGAGGAAAAGATCTAGAGTGTTTGCGTGTTCACCTTCAACGCTCGGAATGTACGTTGGTTCATTCACTAGTTGCGTCAGTTGGTTGTGCGCGGCGAATAGTTCAACATAAAGGCCCTCGGGAATTGTATGGTTCATAGCATACACAGAGAAAAAATTCGCTCTCAATCCGCGTATGTTGCAGAAGTCTATGCGAAATCTGCCTGTCATAGCAAATTACAGAGTTCAATGCAATATATCTGCAATAGTACAACAGCCGGTACACACTTTGTTGCTGAATTGGTTACTCAGTGATCAGTGCTATGCCTTCATCACTGATTGGCCCAACAACAAAAAGAATACAAGGCGGTTGTACCATGCAAAATAGAGAAAAAGAAAATTAAAAAAGGGAGAGGAAAGGGAAGGGAAAAAATCTAGCAACAATAACACAGGCAAATAGAGACATAAAAGCCCTTTGCTTAGTCGTTGCAATTAGAGGAGAAAAAAAAAAAACACTGAGAAGTGAAAAAAAAAACTGAATGATCCCGAAGTTGCAGCATATATGTATATTGTGCAGTTGTTATGCGTAGCTGTTATGTGTAGTTGTTATATATGTTGTTGTAATTTATGTTATTATTTTATGTGTTTTCTATTTTGTTTTGATTTTGTTTGTTATAGTTGATGTTTTTTTTTCTTAGGGTTATTGTTTTTAATTTTTTAAGTTATTTGTTAGTCAATATCAAAATTGTTGTGTGTTATTTTATTATTTTAAATTATAATTTTTGAGATTCGTTTATTTTTTAAACATAGATTTTACGCGAACATTTAATATTATATTTTTTGAACATTTAAGATTATTTTTAATTTGACGAGTTGAAACAAAAGAAAAAAACGTGCGAACGGTACGACAGACAAACACTAACTACATAATTTTGCACACATCATCGTAAAACTTGTTTTCAATTTCATAAATATTTACCTGAGGAATACTTAAGTATTCGTATTTATAACTAATCAAATCCAAAAGCAACGGATGAAAAACTTATGAACAGTGGTCCGTATTTGACGGTACAGAAACGGATACACCAAAACGGAGAAAAAACGTTATGTTTTCGAAAATTCAATTATACGGTCCGTTAATGTTCCGTTTACGTACAAGCTTTGACGGATACGTATTTTCGGACCGTAAACGTACAGTAGAAGCCGGATTCATGAATCCGTACGTATCGGAGAGTCCGTAAAAATGTTTCTTGGGTACAAATAAAAAATTTCAAATACAAAAGCCAAGAGTTTCCAAGACCCGTCAGCATTTTTATAAATTCTTAACCTGTAAGCAGATAAATCTATAACTTTTTATCAAGTCTATATCTACTTAAATTTGTACATATTAAATTCGAAAAAAAGAAACCTTAAATAAATGGATAACAATAGAATGAGAGCAGCACGCGTCGTGTAGGTATATGAACTGATAGATTTGTTGAATGAGAAGTTGATTACATCTTACAACTGGCAAATGAAATATAAAAAAACTACTAGCCTATTTTATTAAAAAAATCCAGTGTACTCAAAAATAAAACGTGAAAGTATATTTATAGGTATTACATATAACAATACTTTAATTTGTTAACTAAATATTTTCAATTTTAATATAAAAGTAAACTCATAATTCTGAACTTTTGGGACTTATTATGTGGTATTGGAATCTCACGAATTTTATAGTTTAAAAAGAAAATATTTAATTAAAATAATTCTGTTAAGGACCTCTGCGACGTAGCTAAATAAATTCTAATCTAAATACAAATTGACAAAAGGTTTTGAAATTTCTTAGAAAAATATTTGAACATTTTTTTAAACCTGACTTTAGTTTAGATTTTATTTAGCCAGCTCGCACTCACCCTAAATACAATATTCAAAAACAATAAACCACACATATTGAGGGTAGTCGACGTGTAAATTAACCATTAATTACTCCTTTTTTAAAAGAGTTTGACCTGCTTTTAACCACTTGAAAGTGTATATTTCCTTTTTTAGCACAAATTTGAGAAAATTTCCTTAAAATCTGTTAAAACCCAATTGGACTTGTAATGAAATCAATTGGCCTTGCAAAGAAAATCAATTGAAATTGCAAAAAATCCTAATGTATATATACAAAAAATTGATTTTTGAAATCATTTCGGGGGCCTGAGTCCCTTGAGCCTTCTACTGAGCACGCCACTGTGTGGCCTTATATAATAATATATTATAATATATAAATACATATGTCGGTATGCATTTCCATTTATAATTATATAACACATTAATTTTTTAAAAATTAACTTATATTTTGTCAGATATAACCACATCTAGGTATACATTGATCTTTATAAAATTGAATATGGTATATATGATAAAATATAATATATCATATAAAGATATAAAGATACATGTAATAATACATGGCTTACACGGCACCATATTTACCAGAATAAAAAAGTTTAGATATTATCATATGTGGCCTCATCTAATATATTCATATATATTTACATATGTCAGTAAACATTACCATATATAATAATATATAACATTAATCTTTGAAAAATTACCATTATATTTATAATTATATATAGCTTACACGGGACCATATTTCCTTAACCATATATACTTATATATGGCTTATACAGAAACACATATAATTTTATATGCTGTCTAATATTTAAGATATGGTCTATTATCAAAAATATATTTCCATATGGTATGAGATATAATTATATATGATTTGACTATGGTCTAATATAGGAAATATTTTTTGATAGGGTATAAGATATTATTATATATGGAACAATATTTGCTAACAAATTTGAGATATTGTATATATTGTTGTATATCTAGAGTATTTTTAATATAAAATATATTTATATGTGGTTCCATTTCAATGGTTTCGTAGCCCAGCCAGAAAGATAATTTATTTTATTTGTTTTTTTAATTTATTATATTAATTTTATTTTTTTACAAAACTTTCAAATTTTATCTCATTTCGGGACAACCCCTAGAAATTTTTGATATAAGATATAATTAGTTTATAATAATCTAGGTTCATATAAAATTATATATGATCTTTGATTCCAAAACTCCTATAAGTGGTGAAAATTTATATGTTTTTTTGTTTAAGATATAATTATTTATCTACATTTTTTCTCAGTCCATAATTTATTATTATATATAATTATATATAATATTATATATAGTAATATATTTATATTATTATATAATTATATAAAATCAGATAAGTACAGAACCAATTTAGTGTTATTAATTCCGCCATGATACGTAGAAATTTTTCCCAAATTTCCGAATATATAATTATGTATACCACAATTATACGAAAATCGTAGTCTAATAAAGTCAGCCACACACTGCTGAGTGCTTAAATCACTATAACTCTGGCAGACATGGTTTTTTAGAATATTAATATTGTTTAATTTAAAATTTATTAATACGTTTTTTAAAAAATATGATTTGGAATATGTATTATATTGTTGCAACTAATCCGATACAATTCAATCTGCACTTTTTAGGATAAATTTGGATCTTACTTAATCTCTAAATATATTGCTCAATTATGGGGACTAGAAGGATCAATTTAGATTCTTCTAAGTCCCCAAACATATACCTGGATCTAATTTGATCTGTCTTTTTTGAATAAATTTAGATACTAATGAATATAAAATTGGATACGATTAAATATTGTCCCAGAACAATTTTTTTAGTCGGGTACTTATATATAACTTAAACAGAACCATATATACTTATATATGGCTTATGCAGAACAATTTATAATGCATGCCATCTTGTATTTGAGTTATAATAATATATGGTCTATTTTAAAAAAAATATTTTAATATGGTATGAGATATAATTATATATTTTTTAATATATGGTCCAATATAAGAAACATTTTTAATATGGTATAAGATATAATTATATATGGTACAATATTTGCAAAAAATTTGAGAAAATTTAGAATATTTCTGATATGATTTAAGGTATAATTATATGTGGTTCTATGTCAACGGTTTCGAGTCCCAACCAGGGAGAAAAAAAAAACTTTTTTATGCTCTGTAATTTTTTTCTTATTGTATTATTGATTGGTTATAAGATATAATTAGTTTATAATAATCTAGGTACATTAAAGTCGTCCAAAAGAAAAAGTTCGAATTCACTAGCTCCCCTACCCTACAAATATTTTTCTTCATAACTCAGGAAGCAAATGATACTCCCCACCTTAATATTTTTCAGAAATTTAAAAATATTGGATTTTGAGATATTGGTATTTGAACATTTTAGGACGCCATTTTGAAGGTAATGTTTTAAATTCAAAATAGTACCAATGGGAAAGTTTTAGGTTGTATAGTTTAGAAGTTATGGGCGACTTTGTATGGACACTTTTCCGATATTTTGACGTTTTTGCCAATTATCATGACGCGATATTTCGAAAACCGAAATGGTTTGGGGTTCAAAGGTTAATAACTTGATAAGCACTACTAATTTAAAATATTTGTGACAAATCCGAAAATGACAGTTTTCTGTGCGGTTTGACATGGAATGGTCCCATATGGAAAAAATATGGTCTGACAAAAAAAATCTCAAAAAAGCTTTTATATAGTGGTAGCACATCGCCATTGAAGTTCAAAGTAGTTCGTGTTCTATAATTTTAAATTAAAGAAATTTACTCATTGTATAAGCAGTTAGCAAGTTAAAGTTTTCTTACATCTATTCAGAAAAGTTTAATATTTTCAGTAAAATATTGTTACAGAAGTTTCTAAATACTAGAAACTTCATCACAAACTCTTTGACAGCTGGAAAAATCTAGTGAAGTAATAACTAGAATACCTGACTACTCATATAAATACTGGTACTTGGTGATGCAGCAGTTCAGTTGATTATAAAACTTTGTGTTAAGAACCAAAGTGTTGCTAATGTTAAGTCTATCTACACCGTGTAAATAAAGTGTATTTCTGTAATTTTTAGTACCTGTTATAAATAAATAGAGCTATAAATAATTTCAAACCGTGTTTATTATTTGCAATACAGAAAGAACTCGATTTATTTAAAAGGTAAATAAATCAACGATTTTATAAACGGTAAAATCGTAGCAATATGTATTTTTATGTACAAGTTTAAAAAAAATTTAACTTAAAAGTTAGTAATTTTGTTAAAGCATAGCGTGTAGTTTAAAAAATAATTCAATTCAAAGTCAACCCTACATTTTGTATAAATTACGACAAATTACTATTTCTTAAAGGCATTTTTTTTTTTACCTCTAAATATAAAGTAATTTTGCTAAACTCGGCACAGAGCTTTTGACATTAAGGAATAGGGGCAACATTGTGGAGATTGCGAATTCAAAGTTTGATGTTTTTTGAACAACTGTAGGGTTTTTTGTTTTAAATAAAATAATTATTTCTCCACATATTTTCTTATACCCAGCAAAATAGGAGCTGAAGAAGAAGTAGTTAAACACTACATCTACTGAACACGAAGTTGTGAAAATTTCGGTGAATCATTAATGATTTTAACATTGGCGTGTCATTGGGAGGAAGTAGTTTGTTTCGGTGCTATGATGAGCGAATGGACTTTTTCATTAGTTTACGGAATACAGGAACTACAAAATAAATATATGGAGTGGCTTTTTTTTAAGTTAAAAATGTGATTTTGAACACGCCAAGTATTATTATTCTGACCAGGACAAAGTGAATATCACTGGTATGCAAAATATGTTTTCAATAAGGCATTTGATGACTGCAGGAATTAACCATTTATGGACCAACTAAATAATTGTTTTTTTACTAGTAGGGGTTAATATCAACATTTTGGAAGTTGTTTAAAATGACTTCTTACAAATCGAAAAATTTACACTATTAACTTCTTTGGATGTTCTGAAAAAGAGATTCGTAAAGAATAACATCCATTTTATTTAGCTGGGTAGCTATATATAATTATACATAATCAAATAAGTGCAGAACCAATTTAGTCTAATTAATTTTTCACAAATCTCCGAATATATAATTGTATATAAGTCCCGTAGATATAACTATATATAACACAATTTTACGAAAAATTTAGTCTAATAAAGTCAGCCTTACACTTCTGAGTGCATAACTCACTATAACTCTCGCAGACCGAGTTCAAATCCAGGCGAAGGCATTGTTTTTTAGAATTTTAATATTTGTTTTATTTAATTTATATAAATATTTTTAATTAATTTTTATAAATAAAAGATCTTAAGCTCAATTCAAAATAATACCCAAATCAAGAAGATCGAAGAAAACTAAAAGAATTTTTTTCTACGTTATTTAATAAACTAGCTTCCGTATATCGAGGGCTTATATTCAAAACCCTCTATCTTAAAAACACAACTTTTCAGGAGAGCAACAAAACTGTTTATTTCGCGTATTCTAGCGTTTTTGAAAAATTGATCTTCTACAACATTTATTAAAAGCGAAGGAAAGATCTTATACATGTCATTTTTTTTAGTTTTTGTGTAATTGCCGATTTTGCCGAAGATGGAGGGTTTCTTATTTTAAAAAAATCAATGCGTATATAAAGATGTAATAAAACACACTTATTTAAATATTTTATGATTTCAATATATTTTTAATATTTTTTATTTAAAATAACTGCAATAATACAACATTAGATTTAAAATAATAATTATTAATATTAAAAAAGGATACATGGTGTTCGTCGTGGACGAAGAAGAATATGGAACAAAGACAAATATTGGTAATTATTATAATTGTTCTCTATAATTTGATTTAAATTATTTATTTACCTTTATATATGTTTGCACGTAGTGCTGTTGTTAAGATGCAATAACGAATTAACAATAACGTTGAAGACACAGTTAATTATCTACTCGTAACAAAAAGAGTAAAAACTTCCCACAAAGTTGTAAAGGAGTGGAGCAAAGAGGGAACTCAAAAGAAAGAATTAACCCCCAAATGGGTTTGATATTCCGAAAATACCAAATTAAAATAATAAAATATTGTTAGCTTAAACACATGGGCTTTTTATTTTTTTAAGTTTATTTTTGATTTGCCTTTTGTAAATTATCATAGAAAATATGGTATTCTGGTGGAATTACACTTTTTAAATCTTGTAAGTTCTTTCATTTATTTGGCTGTACCAACCGGAATACATATACAAGAGTGTAATTGGTCTTATTAAAGAGAAGCGTATGATTTTATCATCATTATAATTAAAAAAAAAAAATTGTATGTAAATACAATTGAAATATAATGCATCAAATGACTTTTTTACGATCTGGGTTTTTATTTTAACAATTTTCTGGCTTCTTTTGTGCACTATCGCACTTCCTTTGTGTATGTCCTTTTTCCAAGTATTTTTGTTCAATAACTTTATTATTTTCTGCGGTAAAGTTGGACAAAGCATTCGATAAATAATAATTACTATTTTGATATCCACAACGATCTGAAAAAATTGTGATAGGCAACGAATCAGATAAGCAATATGTTTTTAAATGATAAATTATACAAGAAACAAATGTTGAGGCGGACAAGTCTCCATTAATTTCACTCCACCAATAATTTGTGCTTTGATGGGTAAATAGCGAAGATATAAACTTGAAGACGTTATTTAAAATATATATAGCAGATTTATTGACATCGGGACAAAGTTTGACAGCCGAGGTCGCGGTGGCCATTTGGCCGATATTTTGTTCCATACATAATTGAACCATACCATATTATCATAATAAAAAGAAATGAAAATAATTTCCTAAATAATTTGTTTTATTCAAAATCAAAATCGGCCCTTAAAATTTAATGAAAATAATTTCCTAAATAATTTGTTTTATTCAAAATCAAAATCGGCCCTTAAAATTTAACCACCCTTTATTTATATTAAAATAATAGAAAAGGTAAGTCATTACAGGTAACTTATTATTATTTAATTCAAAATAAAAAAATAAGTAACATATTATAGGTAATACATTATTTTTATTTTAATGCTGAATGTAAGGAGTACTCATTACAAAGTATTGTATAAAGTAATGATTAGTCATTACCATGTTTTTGCTGGGATGTTTTAACTTATCTGAAAGCGACAATAAAAGCAGGTAAAAACTTAAAAGTTTAATTTTTCATACATTTTTAATATAAAATAATATTTCCAATACAGTGAAAATAAAAAGAACTCTAATAGAAAGTTTCGAACTGCATGGCTGGAAGAATTTCCTTGTGAAAAAAAATTGTGCAATCACGTAAGTTATTTAAGGAAACATGCATCATTACGTACTCACATACAATATGTTGGAAAGAAAAAAACCAAATCAAAATAAATATTTTTGTAAATGCTGAAAAAGCAATCTTGTCAAACAAGTATACTAATTCGAACTAGCACTTGTAATGTTAATTCCCCACAATTTGCCATTTATATTAATGGATTATTTACCCGGGTAGTTAGTGGAGTGTTGTTCTGACTCAAGATAGCACGAAATATTAAATGTGGCAGAACAAAAGCAACACAGCAACTTAGACGTTAGGGAATAAAGTCAAAAACGATATCATATCTAAATTGAAGACTACAAAATTTTCTTTAATTATAGATGAAACCACAGATATATCGACCAAAAAATCCCTAGTATTAGTCGTTCGATACATGGACAAATTGTCACGAAATATTTATGACAGGTTCTTAAGTCTCGGCTGTAATTTCGGATGCCAAATCACTTTGCGACATCATAAAAAATTTGTTTAAAGAACATAATATTCCTCTGGAGAAAATTATTGGGTTAGCAACTGATGGTTCCAACGTAATGGCTGGAGAAGCTAATGGGGTGCAAGCAAAATTTAAAAAAGATATTGATAGATTTTTTAATTAAATGTACTTGCCACTCAATACATTTATGTTCTGCTTATGCTTGTAAGAAGCTTCCAGCACAAATTGAAATTCTTTGTAGGAACATTTATAGCTTTTTTACGCATAGTTCGAAACGTATTCTTGAATTTAAAGAATTTCAAGATTATTGCAGTGTAGAGCCACATAAAATATTAGGTATATCTGGTACCCGGTGGCTGGTACTAGAAAATTTAATCAATCGTATAATGGATCAGTCGTCTGCTTTGCATTTATATTTGTTAGAGTTTTACTTCGAAGTAAACGGTATTAAGCATGTGAATTGTGTGAACTAGAGCAATGTAAATTGAAAAACCCCAAAAATCAAAATTTAACTTTCGATGCTCTTTAAAATTTATAAATAATTTTCGATAGGAAATAAGCTTTCTAAAGACTTAATAGTGATCAGGTCTTCTTTTGTTTAGCTTAGAATTGATAAACAATGCCAACGAATTAGTCTTGCACAAACACAATTTTAAAATTCCATGCATATGGCAATCTGTTCCGATTTTCTTTATCCCATACCTATTTCACCCTTGGATCCATACTTGGTACATATATTTCAATAAATATGATACGGATATAGGTAAATCTATTAGATACAATGACCACTATTTTATTTCCATCAAAAAAATATAAGATACTAATAATATTTCAAACCATTTTCTTACTGTCCCTATGTTTATTCACATGCGACTATTGGAAATTATAATACTTTTTAATGTAGTTTTTTTAAATTGCAACAACAAAGTTTGAATTGTTACAAAAATAAAGAATTATTGTTGTACTATAATCTAAAAATAATATTGTTAGTTTCTTCTTCGACCCGAAGGCTCTTTCTTGGTGCTTTGCAGTTTCGCTGAAAGTGTCCCACTTTACCGCAGTTGTAGCATTTGTCCTTGGGTTTGCCTCGCTTTTCACCTAATGCCTTCAGAACTGCCTCTTTTAGCTTTCTTAACATGGTACTTATATCTTTTTCTTCAATTACTCCGAGGCTTCGCACATTAAATATTTGCGGCTTAGCAATTATTTTCACAGTCTCCAGTGACGGCGCGAATGAAAGAGTTTCCGTAAAAGACGATTTTCTTGTAGCACACACCGCGTACCTTACATCAGGATCATGAATTCCCCTCACAAATGCTTCAATTTTGGATTTATCATGAAAATCTACTATCTTTTCATTGATGTACTTTTTGGTTTGCATTGTATATGGTGATTCCTCCGAACGTTTTCTTTTTAAACATACCTCCTCTTCCATTTTGTTTTTATAGATTTTAAAATATTTTAGATTTTAAAACAAATATGAATCTTTCCATAAATTTGTAGTGCTATAGTTGCAATATTATTACGATCTGCTTGTATATTGGAAAGATAACGTGATCCTTGGAACAGTAACTTGTTAGTTTTATTATGTATTTGCTTCTTTTTCATCAAATTCATAAGTCGCAACGTCAATGTTACGCCGCTCGAATTCCTCTATCAGACGCTTTTGTAATTCTGTCTTATTACCTGTTGTCGGTAGCTCCTTCTTGAGTTGCTTCACTTTAAGCTCCTCCAATTTATTTTGCAATCCCACTTCTGACACCAATTGTTACGATTTTACCCTTTATAAAATCGTTGATTTATTTACCTTTTAAATAAATCGAGTTCTTCCTATATTGCAAATAATAAACACTGTTTGAAATTATTTATAGCTCTATTTACTTATAACAGGCAATAAAAATTACAGAAAAACACTTTAATAGCACACTTCATTCACAAGGTATAAATAGACTAAACGTTAGCCACACTTTAGTTCTTAACACTCCAGCGTTTTATTTTATAAACTGAATTGCTGCGTCACCGAGTACCAGTATTTATATAAGTAGTCAGGTATTCTAGTTATTTCCAGCTTATTACGACACTAGATTTTTCCAGCTGAATTTGTAAAGAAATTTCTAATTCTAGAAATTTCTTGTAATAATATTTTATATATTTATTTTTAATACTAATTATATTTTTGCTATATTTTTATTTTTTATATATTTTAATAAAAAGCATGAAAAAAATTTGTTTGCTAAAAATATTACTCTAATATTATTTTAAAAAAATATAATAAAAAAGTACATTCAGACCAAGGCGTTTTTAATTATATTTTGTAATTATTTAGTAGTGTAACTTTTTCATAATGCAATGTTTTGAATACCTGACATTTACCATGTCTATAGTTAAAGGTATAATGATACCAATTATATGTAATTTCAGAAACAATTGCTCTGTAATTAAATACATAAAGAAGTTAGTATTCCCTATGTCTTATTAAGCTGAAAAAAGTATTCTTACAGCCATATGCATAAACACTTAGTTGATTACAGACTTATAGAAAAATTTGTTGTTCTTTTACACGTAAATTTGATTTATGTGTGTTAATACACAGAGTGCAAAATTGTCACCCCTTCTGCTATATCTAGTTCAGTTCTTGAGATATGTGGAATTTAAATTGAAATCTGCAATTTAAATTAAAACGCTTGCTTAATTAAAGAGCTATTTTGAGAAAAATTTGGTTTCAAAGTTGAAAAAGAATTTACAATTAGATCTCAGAATTGTATACATTATTTTTTTACAAAATTTCTACGCAGTAAGAAGCAGGTCGACAAAAAAGACCGTGGCTATTTCATACAAATGTATGAAAAGTAAAGGACTCTGAATTCAAGAGGCAGTTTCTTAATATTTTTGTTCCACAAGTTGAAAAATATTTGTCAGGTTTAAGTCAGAACTACGTCTAAGCATAAAAATACCGTACATGGGACCGAAAAAGACCGTGGCTATTTCATACAAATGTATGCAAACTACAGGACTTTCTGTCTTCAAAAGCCGGTTTCGAAATATTTTTGTTCCACAAGCAGAAATATATTAGTCAGGTTTCAGTCAGAACTACGTCTAGATCATTTCTGCAAAATTTCAATTCATTATGATCCACGACATAAAAATGCCGTACATGGGACCGAAAAAGACCGTGGCTATTTCATACAAATGTATGCAAAGTAAAGGACTTTCTGTCTTCCAGAGCCGTTTTTGGAATATTTTGTTCCACAAGTTGAAAAATATTTGTCAAGTTTAAGTCAGAACTACGTCTAGATCATATCTGCAAAATTTCAATTCATTATGATTCACGGCATAAAAACGCCGTACGTGGGACCGAAAAAGACCGTGGCTATTTCATACAAATGTATGCAAAGTAAAGGACTTTCTGTCTTCCAGAGCCGTTTTCGGAATATTTTCGTTCCACAAGTTGAAAAATATTTGTCAGGTTTTAGTCAGAACTACGTCTAGATCATATCTGCTAAATTTTCATTCATTATGATCCACGGCATAAAAACGCAGTACGTGAGACCGAAAAAGACCGTGGCTATTTCATACAAATGTATGCAAAGTAAAGGACTTTCTGTCTTCCAGAGCCGTTTTCGGAATATTTTCGTTCCACAATTTGAAAAATATTTGTCAGGTTTAAGTCAGAACTACGTCTAGATCATATCTGCAAAATTTCAATTCATTATGATCCACGGCTTAAAAACGCCGTTCATGGGAGAGAAAAAAAGACCGTGGCTATTTCATACAAATGTATGAAAAGTAAAGGAATTTCTGACTTCAAAACCCAGTTTAGGAATTTTTTTCCTCTACAAGTTAATCTAATTTGTTCGGTATTAAGTAAGAATTATGTCTATGTTGATTTTACAAAATTTTAACCCATTGCGAGCAACGGTATAAAAACGCCGTGAATTGGGCCGAATAAGACCGTGGCTTTGTCATATACGGTGAATACTATAAATGAGTGTCATTGACTTTAAATCGTTAACTTCATGACATAATCGACTTATTGATTTTATTAAAACACTTGATGTAAAATTAGCCACCAAAATTTATATAAGGGGCACCTTAATATGCATATGTCAACAATAACACACCACAAATTAAATTTTACATACTGATCATCCATATAAATTTCCACATCATATCATACACACACACGTGTTTACCAACATACTCATTAGTCAACAACAACAATAGCGTTATAAATTTTGAAAAACTTAATGGATTTTTATAAAATTATAGATTTTTATAAAGTTGATATATTTTTAGAAAATTTATCAATTTTTTTTTTATTTATAAATTTTTAAAAAATTTTGGATTTTTAAAAAGATTTGTACTAAATTTATAAATTTTTTAAAATTTTTTGATTTTAAAATTTTTTTATGGATTTTTATAAAGTAATCAATTTTTATTAAAATTGTCAATTTTTAAAAAATTTTTCGATCTGTAAAATTTTTTTGATTTTAAAAAAAATTTTCGATTTTTATAAAACTTTTCTAGTTTTTTTTTACAAATTTATATAAATTTTGTGAATTTTTCTGTTATTTAATTAAAAGTACCTAAAACGTACATTTGCAAAAAGTACTACAACCCGGTTAACCGGTCTACCCGGTCAGACCGGGTTTAAACCGGGTAATGGGGGGCTCTAATTTCACAACTTAATTTAATAAAAACAATGTTTCGAAATAAACTTGATTTTAAAACTATTAATAATATAATGCAATCAAAATAATTGTGCAAAAAACAAAATAATTCCCACTATGTGTGGTCTGCCAAAGAGATGTTTTAACTTTATGGAATAATTGGTCAGTGATGAATTTATTTGTAATAAAATTACATTTAAGTTTTTTGGTTATTAAGTATTTAATATGAAAAACAAAAAATATTTTTGTTTGTTTGGTTTTTTGTTAGTTCTTAAATACAAATTTAGTTAACCCTTTAACCACTAAGACCGTCTACAGAAGGTCATCACTAAAGTCCAATTATATCCAAAGAAATATTTTTGGTGCAATAATAGCCAACGACATATTTGTCTGTTTGAATTTACCTTTCGAACAGTGCCGGTTTGAACACGCTCAGTTGAATAGTTTGATAGATACACCCATTTCTGTCAAGATTTTTGTCAAAACAGACACGAAAATTATTTATGATTTTGGTGCAAAATTAAAACTAAAAAAAAACATACTTTGCAACAGCTCAATCGACTCGAAATTTTTTTTGAAAGTAGCTTCAAGCTGTATTTTGATAATTTGTTGCGTGTTTGATTTGTGAAACAAATATTTTTGTATGAGTCGAGCTTATTGTCTTCAGGTTGTCTTTAATTTTTTCCACCTGGCGCTTTTAGGTTAAATTTTTTTGACAAATGGACTTCACATTAGTGCTTTTTAGTCCAAAATGTTACTAGAACCAAAATTTCATAACAAAATAAAAAGGGTTAATATTTGAATTGAAATAATAAATTTTTTGATATATTTATAAAAAACATAAAACTTTTAATTTTGGTTATTTTTTTTCTCATTTGGTTATTTTTTGTTTAAATTTTGGTTACAAAAAAGTTTTTTCCGTGGCATGTATGTGCTCATTGTGCATGCCATGTCACCTACAACATTCCATTGACGTAAAATTCCAATGAAAACCGTTGTAACTTTGTCGTTTCTCTAACGATTTTGATCATTTATGGCTTGTTAGAATAGAAAGTGTATTTAAATCGATGTCAAGTCTAGTTATCCAAAACGAATTATATTTAGTTGCTTAAACATACGTATTTTGATTAAAAACCCCATATTTCACCATATAGTGTGTTTTAATTTTTAAATGAACTTTGGGCAGACCTTAGCGTTATCCGATCGCTACAAATTTTTTATTGGAGGCTTGTAGGCCAAATGAAAACTTGTTCAGCCCGGCAATCAATACAAAAAATAATAAATGGTCATTTGGTTCTCGAGTAAGCTTGTGACAACCCGTTGTATTATGTTGAGAGATATTTTCAAAATCTTTCTTCTCTATTTGAAGTCAAACTGCACTGGATGATGTTATCTTGGTTGCAGTAAACCGAAATCCATTTAAGATTTTTGGTTAAAATCTTGTAAAATGTTATTACAGCGACTTTAAAAAATAGAGATGGAAAAGACTGATTTAAGTGTAAAATTTGGCGTCTTGGGATCTTCTATTGTAAAACGTGACGTTGTGATTGTTTAAAGATTTCTTGATATTTCTTTTAAACAACATTGTTTTAAAAAAATCGTGTGGGTTCCTTCGGCGACTTATAAAAATAAAGATAGACCGACTTGATGTGCAGGAAATTTTGGATTATGTAAGTTCAGGATATTGAATTGAGTCAGTAAGACAGGAATATTTGTGTTCAAGATTTAACGTGTTGAGATCTTCTATTTTAAAACTTGACATTGATATAGTTTGAAGATTTCTTTATCCACTTTAACTTTCTTTAACCAGATTTTTTACAAGTTCTTGATAATTGGTCAGTGAATCTTTTAAGAATTGTGGAATTTTTGTTATTAAGAATTATGGGCAGCATTAGTTTAGCTCCTTTGTTACAAAAAAAAGGTTTGATATCTGTTGCGAATTTAACACATATTTTAGTTTAATGATTTTGCTATTATATCTCGTCGGAGCTGGCTAGCCTCCTATTTTCATTTATTTTAATTAATACAACATATTGAAGCTTTTATAAAATATATTTTTTGTTTGTTATAAATTTTGATTCAAAAATTAAACTGAAAATTGTTGAAATAAAAAACTGAGAAATATAAATTACAAAATTACAACTTATTTCTAGTAATCTTGGGGAAGTCTCCACAGGGCTTTGAATATAATCCCTCGATATATAATATTGTGGGATATAATCTGATGCTATTCGATCTAAAAAAATAATCGAATAAATTTGGATCTTACTTAATTCCTAAATATATTGCTAGATATAATTTGATCTACAATTTTCGGATCAATTTAGATCCTTCTAAATACCCAAATATATTGCTGGATCTAATTTGATCTGCCGTTATTCGGATCAATTTAGATATTAAGGAATACAAAATTGGATATGATAAAATATTGTGTCAGATCAATTTTTTTACTCGGGATGTCAGCTTGTTAATAATTAAAAGCTGAAGAAGCAAAATTAGTGATCAATTGAATAAATTGTGTAATTTGTAAAAGTGTAGCTCAATAGATTTTCATTAAAGTCTCTTGCGTAATTGTTTTAAGTGTTTGTGTAAATAAAGAGCTGCTATAGAAAATTTCAACTGTGTTTATGATTTGCAATATAAAAAGAACTCAACGATTTTCAAAGGTAAAATCTTAGCAATATGTATTATGTTTTTTAGCCTTAAAACCCCAGAAACTTATTTAAAAATCTTTTGAAAAACTTTTTAAAACTTTTTCTGTATCAAATAAATTTTCTGTAGAAGAAGAACAACTAAAATTTGATAACTTCAATTGGACACTTTTTTTAAAATCTCTTGGATTTATCTGTTGAAAATCCAGAATAGAATATTTCTGAACATAAAACAAAAACGACCCAATTTAATAACATCATTTACATTTATGTAAATCAAAAAAAATTTTTGAAAAATGTTTCAAAAATGCTTTTTCACTAATGATTCTATTTATTTGTTTTAATAAAGAGTATTGTATATCAATGCATAAATTTCGCTTCTTTAAACTTATTTTCCTGCATTCTTTAAATTGTTATCAAAGCTTAAATACTACAAATGATATGAACATTTTTCACTCATGCATCAGAATATCTAATCATTGTATTATCATTGCTTCCTTAGAGTAAAGTATGAGTAATGCTAGTAGCTACATATGAATACTTCCATCCTATGACACGCTAATGTTAAATTCATCGATGAAACCATCAGAAAAGAATTGATGCCTTTGCCATAGTAGTGATGCTTTTATTGCTTTTTTGGCAGCTTCATTTTTGCTCTTATTTTCTTTCCGTTAGTTCTATTTAAAAACCAAAATATCTTAAATGTACATTTCGCACTGTCTCAAAATGATAAGTTCAGAGCACATTATTCCAATAAAACTTTTTGCAATAAAATTTTTATATAAGGAATCACATATGATTATGGTTGTACTAACAGAATTTATTTGTTGCAGCCTACAAATAAACTTCACAATTCGGTGGGAGCTAAATATTTATGTATGTAGGAGTAGCAATAATGTTTATTTCCTTTTTATATCTTGAAGTGTTTAATAAAACTATAATTTTTGAAATTTTAACTTAAACTATTTTCACGTCAATTCAGCGATCACAGAATGTCCTGTTTTAATTTAACCTTCAATTAAGTTTAAATTTTATATTTCACGCATGCGGCTCTGAAAGAAATTTGAATTTGGTCTTTTTCATAAATTTTTTTTATACCATTCACCACAGGTGGAAGGGTATATATAAGTTTGTCATTCCGTTTGTAATTTCTACAATATTGATCTTAGACTCTATAAGGTATATATATTCTGGGTCCTTATGAAGAGCGAAGTTGATATAACGATGTCCGTCTGTCCGTCTATGTGTTGAAATGGGTTTTCAGAAGACCCCAGACATGATGAGGACTTGATTGTTATATATTTCTGTTACATGTGATCCATTTCTGTTTGCTATTGAAAATCAGATAGATCGGTTAATAAATGGCTGAGATATTAGCAAAGACCAGGACTACCTCTATTTTTTTCGTAAAATCCCTTTGTTTTTATATGTACAGTGGTTCACAGCTTATTTCAACCAGCAAATATTTAGAACTTAAAGTGGCTATAATTTTTAACGAAACGAGATATCAAAAAAATTTATATGCAGGCTTGCAAAATATTTTCATAGCTTAAAAAAAGCAACTTTATTCAGTCTTCAAGATTCATTCTATAAAACTTACAAACTAAAATAAAAAAATAAAGGAACATAAATAGTCACAGCTTATTTCAACCAGCTAACATAAACAACAAAAAAAACTAAAAAATACTATAATTTTTAAACATTTTAAAACTTAGTATGGCCTCCTTTTTGGTCTATAACAGCTTTAAGCCTTTTCGGCATCGATTCCACTAACTTTCGAGTAGTTTGAGGAGTTATTTTTGCCCATTCTTCCATTAACGCAGCTTTAAGGTCATTTTTGTTGGAAATCTGGTGTTGGCGGACGTTTTGATCTAAAATTGCCCATAAATTCTCAATGCAATTAAGATCAGGTGATTGTGCAGGCGGTTGCATCAAGTGCGGGCAATTCCAAATAAGCCATGTTTGGACAATTCCCGACTTGTGTTTCGGGTCATTGTCCTGATAGAACCGAAATGACTTATTTATACCCAGATTTTGGGCACTTTGCAACAAATTTGATTTCAATAAATTGAGGTAAACATTTTTGTCCATCGTACTCTCAATAAACTCCAAGTTTCCGACCCCAGCTGCTGACATACAGGCCCAAACCATGACGCTGCCCCCACCGTGTTTTACTGTAGCCTTTAAGTTTTTGTTTTGGAGCTCTGTATTGGGCTTACGCCATACATATGTTTGGCCATCCGAGCCAAAAATGTTAAACTTAGACTCATCGGCATATATTACTTCCTCCCAAAAGCTTGAATCTTTCGTAATATGATCTTTGGCGAATTTAAGCCGCGCTTGTTGATTCTTGTTATTTATAAACGGTTTTTTGCGTGCTACTCTACCATTAAAACCATTACTGCGAAGCACACGACGGATAGTTTCTGCACTACACGTTTTATTTAATTCGTTTTTAACTTGAACAGCTAGTTTTGGAGCAGATAATTTGGGGTTTTGTCTTATTTTTCGAACGATATAGCGCTCGTCAGTTTCATTAAAAATTTTGTTGGGTGCTTTTCTTTCCTTATTATGAATTCTATTTTCACGCACAAAGCGAGATATTATGCTCTGTACTGTAGAATCACTTAGACAAACCATTTCGGCTATTTTTCGCCGCGAGTGGCCACTTTTAAAATGTCTGATGACCAACTCACGCTGTTCTATGGTAGTACGTCGACCCATTGTAAAAAATGCACCTGTTAACCACTTGACTGCCGAAAGCATATTAAAAACTGATCTTAATCATTGCAAACATGACAACAAAGAATACACATAAAAATTTACCGCTATTCCTAGAAATATAATATGTATATAAATGTAAATAACTAGCTGGTTGAAATAAGCTGTGACGTGAAATTGTGTTTCATAACTACGTTTCATATTCTAGCTAATTTGGAGAACCACTTTTTTAGTTTTTTATTTTACATATTCTCTCAAAATTTTAATATTTATAAAACTGCATTTAAATGGTTTTGATATTTTGCTTTGCATAGAAGTTATACACAGTTAAATAATTTAATTTTAAGTGGTTGAAATAAGCTGTGAACCACTGTATGTTGAATATTACGCATAACAAAACATCGGTTTGTTGAAATTCTTTTCTTTCACCTCTTCACCTTTTACACACAAACAAACCAATACAAAGATGTGTGTAAATAAAAACCAAACAAATCCCTTTTGAACGAAAACTGTTTATTTAATTCTATTAATAATGATTCCACATGACCTTAATAGCTTAGTTGTCTAAACGCTATGTCACAAATGCTTTTCTTCTCTGAGGCGCGGGTTCGAATCCTACATCCGGTCAATTCAACTTTTTTTTTGTACAATTTTTTTTTATTTTCTTAAGACTTTTTTTTTGTTTATTTATTTTTTTTTTAACATTTAAATAAAATTTTATATTAATAATTAAATAATCCATAAATAGGCTAAAAACATAAAAATTTTTTATAAAAACTCTCTGATACAAACGGTTTTATTTCTATTTTTTGCTACGATTTAAAAGAATTTATAAAAAGATTTTTAAACCATTTTATTTCTCATATATTAAGAAAATTTTATACATAATTCCCCTTTGAAAGCAACTATTTTAGGTCATAACTTTTAATAATTTATAAAAAAAAATTATAAACAATTTTCCTTCAAATTTTTAAAATTAAGCTAAACCTTTTATACACAAACAACAAACACATACAAAGATTTGTCATTTAAATAAAAACCAAACAAATCTCTAATGTACGTAAACTATTTATTTAATTATATTAACGATGATTCCGCATGACCTCAATAGCTCAGTTGTCTAAACGCTATGTCACAAATACTTTTTCTCTTAGGCGCGGGTTCGATTCCCCGTCTATTCAACTTTTTTTATTTTTGTACAATTTTTTTATATTTTCTTAAGACTTTTTTTGTTTTTTTGACATTAAATAATTAATTTAAATAAAATTTTAAATTAATAATTAAATAATCCACAAATAGGCTAAAAACATCAAAATTTTTATAAAAACCCTCTGATATAAACAAAATACAAACGGTTTTATTTCTATTTTTTGCTCCGATTTAAAAGAATTTATAAACAGATTTTTAAACCATTTTATTTCTCATATATTAGTTTATTTCTCATATATTATTTTATTTCTCATATATTATATTAGAGATGTAATATGACCTATGGATACGTCTTATATAGCAAAAGATTGAAAATCTTTAGTATAAGATATTTGCTAAAAAACTCGGAAGTATCGGTTCAGATACAAAAAAGTTATGCCCAAAACACACTTTTTTTATATACCTATTTTCTGGAACCATAAATCTTAGCGAGTCCAAGTTTTATCACCAACCTAAATGGTTAATTTCCCCTTAAAGGCGTCCGTATATAAATCTGTCCATTCCATATATGTCCATATATAAACTTCAGTTTTTTCCCAACCATGGTGAAGGGTATATAAGATTCGGCATGGCCGAATTTAGCCGCTCTCACTTGTTTTTTCCTAAAATTTTTCCAAATATGTTTTTATAAAATTTTTAGTTTAAAAATTTATTCTTCACAATATTATTCCTCTTTTTTTGTTTACTTACTAGTTTTTGTATACATGTGTTTTTTTCTCTTAAATTCGTTTTGACACGAAATTTTAAACTTTTTAAAGCTATTGTTTTTAATTTTTGACAATTATTTTGTTCTCTCTTAGTTTACTATTTTTTACTGGGAATGTTAAAAAAACAGATCAATGTTACAATAGCACTATTTTTTTTATTTTGAAAAAGTTGATATTTTAATATTAATATCTAATTTAAAAATCTTTTTTTGTTTTTTTATAAAAATTCTTATTTTATTTTCGATATTTCGCTAACAATTTGTTAGCATCTTCTGGAAAACAAAAATTTTTATAATTATAAAAAGTTGACAAACATTTTAATAAAACTAAAGACAGAATTGATAAATGGGATATGTCAAATTTAGTTTACAAAATACCTTGTCAGGGAAATGATTAATAAAATTGTAATAAGGTATATATAGGAACGACAAAGAATAAATTAAGGACCAGAATTTTAGGACATTAATCAGACCAAAAATATAGAAAAATATTAATTCAGAAAAAAGGCATTGTCATCTCATTGTTCTATATTAAATCACTATCCTAACTTTGAAAATGTTTTAATATTAGGAACAGAAAATAATTATAAAAAAACGTTACATGTTAGAGATGTTAGAGATCATTAATACACCTTTAACACAGAGAATGAACTTCAAAGCAAACACAGAAAATTTAGCTTAGAATTATGGATATTTAATTAGTAAAAATTAGGAAGCTTAAATGCATGGATATGTTTAAATAATTATAATAATATAATTTCATAATGTTATTTTATTTTATAATTAACATTTATTATGTTGAATTTCATAAACAAAAGTATTAAACCAATATGAAAATATTTTTTACGAGCTTTAATAGGAAAATGATGTTTATAAAATTACCACTTATATTTGTTTAAATGTTAATTTAATATTTTAAATAATTTAATTTGTATTTAAATGTTAAATATTTTTATGACATAATGTTTGTCAACTTTTTATAATTATAAAAAATTTTGTTTTCCTGAAGATGCTAACAAATTGTTAGCGAAATATCGAAAATAAAATAAGAATTTTTATAAAAGAAAAACATCTTTAGCTTAATTATGTAATTAGATATTAATATTCAAATAAGATCGAATAAAGTTATATAGTTGACATTTTAATTAATCAAACAGCACTTAAATACTGCCAAAATCTCTAACTAAGTTCGTATCCATAATCATTGCGTAAATCAACAATTTAACAAACAAAAACTTTTCAATAAGTTGATTTATTTACTTTTTTTTGGTCCCAAGAACAAATTTGGGCATGCAATGCTGTTGCCAAATCTTTCCCAAAAATATGGTTAAATCTAAAGTTGCTAGAAAATAACCAAATTATTTGGAAGTTTAATTTTTCGATAACCCAACAAACCAAACAATATTATTTCGATATAATAACGATAGCATTAAGATGATAAGCTTGGCCGAGAATGGAATCGTAAACGATACATTTAAAATTGGTACTGTAGAGAAAATTACACTTTCGTTAGTGATATCGTTACTCCATAAAATAACGATTTGATTATGATATCAATAATAATGGGCAGCGCAATAATAATTTCGCTATCTATCATTCCAAGAAATTATGATATCATTTACAATATCGATATAAACAAAAATATATGATATCTTTAGCGATATCGAAAATAATGCTTAATGTAATAGTATTTATGATATCCTATTAATTAAAAATATACATTTTCGCATTCTAAATATATTAAAACACACCATCTGTTCCGCTGAATTTTTCAGATTTCTAAAAGAAACAGTTTGCAACATTTTGTTATGAATTGCCTTTAAAATATGTCTTTTTCTTAATACGATTGAAAATATTTTTTTTGTACCAAATTCAAGAAGGTTTTTTCAAAAATGTAAACTAATTCCAATATTTTTTTTTTCGAAACTAAATGAAGTTTGTTTCAAAACTTAATATTTTTTTTTTAAATATCATAATGGTATGATATCATTAATGATACGGTATCGTTTCTAGGTTTATTGAGTTAGTTCAAAAATAGACTTTTGCTGTGTCTTTGCAAAAGGTACGGTGGCACACTATTGCAGATAAATTCAGTAACTGGACTGAAATCGTTTAGCAACACGTTCTTAATACGACACACGCGGAATAAATATAATAACAGGTTACATGCTAATTATTTTTTATTTTCTCTGTGACGTTCACTTGCAGCAGTCAAGTTTTATGTGACGAAACTATTTATTCCCTACAAGCTCGTGACATATCACATTGCGATTGATATGTAACCAGTTTTTTATTTATTATTATTATTATGTATGTATATTTAAGCCCTCCACGTAAGACTTCATTTTGCACTAGTTCTGATACCCAGCAAAAACAGACCTTACCAAATAATGAGTCTAGTAATCTAAACTCCAAGGTTTTCACGTATTACCTTTTATGTTATTATTCTAAGGTTCTAAGGTAAGGTGTCATGCTTACGAAAAAATAAAGAATAATAGGTTGCGCATAAGCATATTAATAATTGGTTATTAATAACCAATTATTTTTAATTTTTCCCCAAGAAATTTAGTAACACATTATTTTTAAACTACTGGTTATGATTTAACTTTAAGTAAGCGGCAAGGTAATGCGATGCAGTGTTGTCAATCCCAATTTCTAATCCGTTTTTCTTCAAAAAGGAGATATATAAATTAACGCTTTGATGGCCAATGGGTTGATAAATGTCCCATTTTAAATTTTTGTTATATTTGGCCCATTTTTTTACCAATTTTCTTAAATGTGGCTTGAATCGACAGATGATAATTCTTGCTTTCACACAATACTTACTATTTGGATAAATATGGTCTCAGAGCCAATAGGATAGCCACAAATTCATAAATAAATATATGTTTTTGCATAATTTTTGGAACACATTTTTTCGTATCCTATTGCACAACACAGGGGATCAAAACTTTGGTAGGACATAGTCCATTCCTTTAATTTTTAGAAACATCGAGATATTTGGAATTGGTTTACTCCATTTCTTAACGGATACTAATACAATTTGGGACATATGAATCCCAATTCAGGTAATTTTTATTTGATTTTTATAGATTTTTCCCCTGATTACAAATTCCAAAATTTTCTTTTTCTTTACAATTTTGAAAAATTGTATATAAATGATATTTCGGAACAACTCCATTTTTGCCCCAAAATATTAATTACGTATACAAGATATGTTATGACACAAACAAGTTAAAAGAAATTATTTCGACACTACTTCAAACTAAGGCTTTTACCTGTTCACTTACATGTCAATATGTTTTATTAAACTCTATTAAATCATATATTAATAAAATACACATTAATAAATAAAGTTATTTAAACTTTTAACAGTTACTCATTATAATTTATATTAAAATAATAGAAAAGGTAAGCGATTATAGGTAACTTATTATTATTTAATTCAAAATAATAAAATAAGTAACATATAGGTAGTAAATTATTTTTATTTTGAAAATAATGCTGAATGTAAGAAGTGCTCATTACAAAGAAATGTATAAATTACTGATATGTCAATTCCATGTTTTGGTTCGGTACAAATCAAATACTGTCTAACATGAGACTAGTTATGAGAAAGATAATTCTAACCTATTCTGTTGCATATTCACTTACACCAATGCAGTGATATCGTACCCTAGACAAGGTCAGCCATATGTCGCATGAAGCCTAAAAGGTAGAAGTTGTCACCTCATATGACAAAGTTAAAGTTAGCGGTTACATTTATATACATAAGAGAACAAAATCGAGGACCGGTTTCTGACACAAAGTTCCGATCACGTGACCAACTCTGTGATTGGTCCATTTCCCATAGGCAATGTACTGATTTTGTTTTAGGCATTAGAGGGTAAGAATCTGCTATAAATTAAAAAAAAAACTTGTTCTTTTATTTATAAGTGAACACCAGAATCTCAGAGCGTATTAGTAATGAGGGTTATTATTTAAGTGCATTTATTTATATGAAATTCCAATTGTGGGAAGTATTTTTAATAATATATTATTTGTGAAAGTTGATAGCTTGTGGGGAAAATCTATACATAGAGGAAAAATCTATACTTTTATTAAAAAATTCGCTTTAATAAATATAGTCGCATCAGAATTCTAGATAAATGGATGTCTCCATAAATGCCAATTTATATTTAGTCGACAAAGTGGACTGACATTGTATGACATCGGACTTTTATTTGTAAAACTAAACCCAAGAACATCAAAAAGAAATTTGTCTACAGTTTACGCAATTCAAGATAATTGGGAGTTAAGCAAGATCTATGAGATTTTGCGGCAGTATAGTCACATTTAAAATTTTTTCTTGCAAAAATTAAAAAAAAGTGCAAAAATTTGTTGATGCCTTCCTCAAAATATGGCAATCAATTTTAGGGAAACGAAAATATTTATATTTTTCAGTTCGTTTCTGAAAAAATTACCTTTATTTTTGAATACATTGATATGAAGAAACTTCCTTTATTATTATATTTGATTTTGCTTTAAACAGTTATAAGAAAAATTCGAAGTCTCGATTATAACTGAGCCATTCTTTATAAATTTTCAATTTACACTCTAAAAAAATGGCATGTCCCAAACATATTTATGCTGGTAATATAAATATGTTTGAAAGAACTTTCGGACATGTTGGCGTGTTTTACTTAAAACATATTATATTTGCCTGCAAATGTCATGTGTGTTTGCCTGTACATATATGTATATGTTTGGATCACATCGAATCCCTCTGCCCGCAAATATATATATATATATATATATATATATATATATATATATATATATATATATATGTTTGCCTACAAACATAAAATATTTATGTCATAAACATTATTTGTTATCATGTAAGCACATGTAGTATATTAAGTTACAAAGCAGTTATTAATAAAAGCCGCGCAATATGTTGTATATATTTAACTATCGAAGTTCTCTCTATATTTAAATGGGAAGACCTGGAAAGTTAATTGAATAAATCTCTTGTGTGTCATTTATTAGCTGCTTTTAAATAAAAATATTATGTCATGACAAGCAAAATGTGTAACACCTACTATTTTTATGAACAAATAGAAACACTTTTTATAATAATAGTTTCTTTATTATAAAATAAATAATACACTTAAATACACTAATTCCAATTCTATAATTTTATGTAAAAAGTAATTTTATTATTTTAAATTTCGAACACTTTTTTGTTTTAATTATTTTTTTCATCACACATGAATATTTTTTCAACTTACGCACTAAAACCCAAGAAAAACGAAATATAATGGATTCCCGATTTAACGAACAATTGATTGTCAACCCTGTTCATTAAATCGAATAATTCATTAAATCCAGTAATAATCAAAAAAAATATTTAATCATGTAATAACAAATTAAAAGGACAATTCATATCATATTTAATTGATAATACAGTAACACTCTCTCCATTTGTATATGCATCTAAAATATTTACTTTTTCTTTTAGTGTTAAACGTTTCCTCCAATCCATTTTTTCAATGTTCATAAGTTTACAAGCTCACAACATCACAACAAGAAACGTAATAACCAAATTAACCATCGGCTGAAAATTCCGTAGGATAACCAATAAAACAACACTTTTTTTTTTGCAAAATTCGACTTTACTTATCGATATAGTCTTCTTCAAGAACGATACAATCACTTCAACGCCTTTCTAACATTTCCATACCTTTTTTATATAATGATTTATCTTTGGTCTCAAAATAGGACTCTGTTTCGGCAATACCTCTTCATTCAACCCAAATCTCTTTCCAGCGAGTATTTTTTAAGCTCTGAAAACAGGTAAAAATCGGTGGGAGCCAAATCTGGCGAATACGGTGGATGCGAAAGCAATTGGAAGTGTAATTCGTGCAATTTGGCCATCATTTGGAATCATCGACACGTTGTTGTTTTTGGTACACTGTGAGCAAACACGGCACCCATTTCAAAAACAGCTTTCTCATGGAAAAATCGATATCTTTAAGGTATCAGCTATTTCATGCAACTTCACTTTAAGGTCGTCAAAACGATTTTGTGAACTTTTTTGATGTTTTTCCGTATCACCAACTCTTTTGAACGACCAGAGCGTTCGGCGTTTAAAGTCTGAAAACCACTTTACTACCATTTGTCTGGATGGAGCAGAGCCCGAATAACACTTATCAAGCCAAGCTTTGGCTTCAACAATGTTTTTTCCCATTAAAAGCAATGAGAAATCAACACACGAAATTGATTTGCAACCATTGTTTTCAAAAACGCAAAAGTAGCGTCACTAAAACAGCTGTAACTTGTTTACTAATAAACGAATTGTCATTAAATTTTTACAGGTATCATCTCAAGGTTGGTAGTTCCAAAAAATTATATAGATTTTAAATTAGTGGCGTCACTTATGTGTCATCCTACGGATTTTTCAGCCGATGTGTTATGTACTCATATGTACATGTTGAACAAAATATTAGAATGCAAAAGAAAATTTTAGAATGCCTTGAAAAAAATTCAAACTTTTATTTTACTCAAAGCTAGATGTCAATACATAACATAATTCAATGTAAATGAAATCAAATATATGTGTGTGTGTCAAGACTTCAACCTTTTGCCGACTACTCCATCTAATTTTTAGAAATTCAGAAATCCAGATTTTATTTTTATTTATTTTTTTATATTAATCATATAATTACAAATTATATCTTAATACCCTAACCGAGCACTAGCAACAAAGGCCATCGGCTCGTTGTAGCGAAAACAGACCAGAGCCTCTGGTGGGAATCGAACACACGACCCCCGCACTGATAAGCTAGTACGCTACCAACTAGCCTACCGGGGCGCTCAATTCCAGATTTTAATTTTATTTAACATACCCAACAAACAAAACGTTCCGTTTACGTACCGTTTTCGTTCCGTCATAAACGGAATCCAACTCCATTTACATACCGTTTTATGTATACGTATACGGAACATCGAAACTGATTCGAATCCGTTTAAAAACCGGAGTTGTCCGTCAAAAGTCCGTCAATGACGGACCGGATATATCGGATAAAAAACGGAGTTGTCCGTTGAAAGTCCGTCAATACGGACCGTTTACGGATCCGTATTCCTATTATGTAAATGCCTAAATTTTGAATAACAAATTATAGTTTTTTTCTTTAAATTCATTTATATAGATATGTAATAAAATAAAATAACAAAATAAAATAAAACTTTTAAGAATATTCTCCTCCAGCATAACTAGCATCTCTATACATCACTGTGGTTATGGCACATTGAATATCATAAAAAATAAAACAAAATTTTAATTTTGATTTAATTAGTGGCGGTTACGAAATGATGTAGCATACAATGCAAGTTTGCAAATTTTTTTAACAAAATCTATTATGAATCGGCAGACAATAATTTCAATTGCATAAATTTGCGCATATCACCGTGAAACTTCTTTTAAATTTTATAAATATTTACCTCAAAATAAATTTATTAAATTTATTTTCGCTGTATCTGTTTTTCTAAACTTTAGCGCGACCCGTGTAATGATCACACACATATTTCAATTATTCGTTTTTGACACCAAAACGAATTCAAAAGAACGAATTCGTTAAATCGGGAATTCACTATAGTTCAACTGACATATTTAATTAATTGATCGATGTAGACTATAGTTCACCATTATTAGGTCTTTTTGTTCTTTTTATTCATTTCAATTCATTTGTATCTCTTTTCAATTACTTTTTTGTTCCAAATTAAGAGCTACAAAACAATTATAATTTATGAAAATAAAATGTTTTTTTCCACAACAAAAAATTTATTTTAACTAAAGTGGCAGTTGTTCTTATACAATAATATAAATGAAACAAGTAAAAAAAGGTTTAAATTTTGCTGTGACGAACCTTTGAATACCTTCCACCAATATCCTTAAAAAAGTAAAAATCTTTTGAAGTAAAATTATGGAAGTGCAAAATTTTTTTTTGAGGTGAAAAACTTTTTGGATGCGAAAACAAATTTTGAGGGCAAAAAAACTTTTTGAGGTGAAAAAAAATGTTGGGATAAAAAATATTTGAGGTGAGCACCCCCGCGCTTGCGTCTTCGCGTCGTGATCGCCATTTCAACAGACAGACGGACATCGCTAAATCTACTTAAAATTTCATAAGGATCACGAATATATGTGTGCCTTAGACCTATATTTCGACGTGTTACTAAGTCCCATTTCACACAGAGCAACTTTTGTTGCTGCAATTCTTGTCAATTCTCTTTTAAAATTGTCTTTATCTTCACACAGAGAAATTTTTTTCAGCAATTTTCGTCTACATTTGATTTAAAATGAATGAACAAAAAACGAAGCATGAAAAACAAAACGAAGAATTAAAAAACAAAACGAAATACCGAGAACAAGCAACTCCCTACGAATTACCACTCTTCTGTCCCCTCTTTCCCACAAACTCAGAGTTTCGCAACAAAAGTAGCTCTGTGTGAAATGGGACTTAGTAACATGTCGAAATATAGGTCTAAGACACACATATATTCGTGATCCTTATGAAATTTTAAGTAGATTTAGCGAACGGAATGTCAAACTGATGTATACACTCGCTATATATAGTAGAGGGTATAAAAACATGTAAAACATGAATAATAGTGTGCCAAAATTTCAATCAAACGAACAGTTCACGACACGCAGTTCAGTCACAACTCAAAAATTTAACCAACTGGTTCACTAATTCCAATTGAACGGTAATGACTGACTCATTTTGAACGATTATGTCCAACACTAGTTTTATTTAAAGGCTACAAATATCAATTCTCCGTGTTTGCAAATATATGTTTTATTTAATCTTACAAATATTTCATTTCATTTTATTCAGTCTATGGAAACAAAATTCCTTACAGACTATGATTAAATATCTTAAAAATTATAGTACAAAAATGCTTACTTAAAATTCTAAATACAATAAAGCTTAATTATTTTAAAACTGTATTAAGAAATAACATAAATTTGTATTTTGACGTGCAAAACTCTACAAATGATTTAGATTCGCAATTTTGATCAAAATTAATTTGATTAAGATGAATAAACGTGCGTGTTAACGTACTATTAAGAGATGAAGTGGGACGTTAAAGATATCAATAAATCTAAGATTTCTAGGCGGAACATAAAATGGAATAAGAGATAGTAGATCAAGACAATTAACTAAACCATTTATTATGTCAAAAACCAGTGATGCTGATTGGTATATTCTACGATATTCCAAAGTCTGCAACCCTAAAAATAGGCATTTAGATTTATATGAAGGTATAGGATCAACAAAGGCAAATGAACTTAAAGCAAATTTAATAAATTTCCTTTGAACTCTCTCGATACGAGAGACATGAGTATAATTAAAGGGATTCCAAATTACCGCAGCATACTCTAACTTTGATCTAACAAATGTTGTATAAATTAACCTCAACGTGCAAGGATCAGAAAAATATGATGAATTCCTTTTGAGAAATGCAAGCATTTTATAAGCTCTCGGAATAATGTAATCAACATGTGGAACAAATGAAAATGATGAGTCAAAATCCACGCCAAAATCAAGAGTAGACTTAACTGTTTCCACATTATGATTATTAATATTAAAATTAAACGAAATATGAAAACACTTGGAAAAATTAAAATGTAAGTTGTTCAACGTACACCATGCATAAAAATAATTTAAATCGTTTTGTAAATCAAAAACATCAACAATTGAGTTAATTTGAAGAAATATTTTTAAATCATCTGCATACATAAGAAATTTAGAATTGGTGAAGCAAGCAGAAATATCATTTATAAACAAATTGAAAAGAAGTGGACCCAAAACACTGCCCTGAGGTACATCAGACGCTTGAATATAAGGCCTTGATTCAAAGCCCTCAATAACAACCTTACATACTCTATTTGATAAATATGATTTAATTCATTTTTGAAAAACAGAATGAAAACCAAGCTGTTGCAGTTTTAAGAAAAGAATGTGATGTGACAGTTTGTCAAAAGCCTTAGAAAAATCAGTATAAATTGCCTCAACTTGGCTACCCTGTTCACTAAAAACAGTTAAGTTCGTTGTTGTAGATCTACCAGAAAAAAAGCCATGTTGATTAGGTAATATCCACGACTTTGTAAGAAAAAACAATCTTTTATAGATGATATGTTAAAAAATTTTAGAAACACAAGATAACTTGGAAATAGGTCTATAAAAAGTTACATCATCCCTACTCCCATCTTTAAAAACTGGTGTAATAGTTAACAATTTCCATCGGTCAACAAAAACACCCTCTTTAAGAGATAAATTAAAAATATATGAAAGTGCAAACGTGAACGACGAAGCACATTTTTTTAAAAAATTAGTACAAGTCCATCAACATCTGATTTAAAACTAATTCTGATTAGCAGAATTTCATTATAAACCTCCTCTTCAGTGACTTCAATAGAACCAATATTCAAATTGGAGTTGGAATAGAGTTTGAAAACCTGGAACTACTTGTCACTAAGGCTCAAAATTTGACTTAAAAAAGTCTGCAAATAAATTAACAGAATCAGTACGAGAATGTGAAATGTTGTCCGAAAATTTTACAGTAGACGGAATATCAGATGATTGTCTTTTAGATTTAATAAAAGACCAAAAAGCTTTAGGATTAATTTTGATTTCACGCTCTTTCTCAATAAGATACTGTTTATAAAGAAATTTATTTAAAAAATTAAACTAACGTTGATAATAAACAAATTTGTTCTGATATTCAGGATTACCAGAATCAACAAGCGTTTATAAAATTTGTTTCGAAGATTTTTAATCTTCTAAAGACAACTAGTATACCAAGCAAGTTTATAAGGTCTAGTCTTCCTGTATGGAATATTTTTACTACAAATTTTTCAAACTACCCGCAAAAATTCATCGTAACATACCGAAGTTGAAAGCCCCGAAAAAATTTGCAACCAATTTACTGAACTTAATAAAAATCTTTTAAGTCAAAATTACATACATTGAAATTAAAGTTATTAGAATTAAAAGATTGAGAATATCTAAAAAATTTGTAATCTTCCAACTCAATTACCATCGGAAAATGATGAAGATTAGGTGGAGATATTGGCAGTAAAGATTCATATAACTTAAATTTACAATCATAGGAAACAAATACAAGATCCAAAAAACGATGAAGCTGATAAGCAATATGATTTATTTGAATCATATTTAAACTCTTTAAGCTGCCAATAAAATCAATTTCTTGATTTCTATTAATATTAAGCGGAGTTAAAACAGAAACATCAGACAATTTTGACCAATAAATATTTTTTAGGTTGAAATCACCTAATATACAAAGGTGTGAATTAACTGCCAAATTCTCCTCAAAAAGTAAAATGTTTGAAACATAGGCAGCATAAATATCGTAAGGACTATCCGGTGGTATATATGATACACATACAAATAATTCAATATTAAAGCCAGCAATAGAAATTACAAGTTGATCTAATAAACCATTCTTATTATCTAAAGCACATAAAGATGACTTATAATGATTTCTTACAGCAACTAAAACACCACCACCTCTAGAAAAACCGGTGCATTTCTGTCCTTCCGGTAAACATTAAATAGCATAGTATTAAATAATTCAGCATCAAAAAAGTCGGCATTCAACCATGTTTCAACCAAAACAATAACATCGAAATCACATTGAGAAGAGAAATCATAAATATTTTTGGATTTAGTACGCATTCCAGATAAATTCTGATAGTACAATTTAAACCCATTTTTGTAGCAAGCTAGCGTTGAACTGACGGCTCCAACTTTTTTGGAAAACTTACAAAAGGCCTTACCTTAATGTCAGCAGGCCAAAGCTCAGGTTTAATAATCTCATTAAAAAAGCACGTAGATATTCCTAATTTAAAGTTAACCCGTTTTAAATGACTAACATCAGCATCTTTTTTTAACTAATTTGTAGCAATCAATATGATGTTTACCTATCTCAGTATTTTTTACAACATAACTTATGATTTGCTCAGTTGAAACAGTTGGCTTAAAAACGTGGCTTAAAAACGTGCATAAAACGTGAGCTTGAGCTCGGACTCGATTTTTTGAGTAAAAGGTACTTGTCGTATGCATAATAAAATTTGATGCATTTGCTTTTACTCACTGCTCACGTTTGATCTCGTCTTGTTTAGTTTGAACTAAGTTCGATGAGCTTGTGCTCATTTTCATATGCATAAAAACAAGCTTTTGCTTTCTTTCGTGAGCTCTTGCTGGAATTTTGTTGAGCATGCCTTATAGTTGACTCGCGTACACTAAAAAGGAATCATGGCTGAATATTTTGTGCCACAAAGAAATACAAAATCTTATCAACAGCGTAAAACAAATTTAGCAAGTGAGGATAAAAAATTATACAGGTTTGTACTCTTAATTATAATTTTTTTTATATAATTAATAATAAAATGTTGGCCAATTATTTTTTTGAGGAGTCAGAAGAAACACGTGGTGGTGCCCTCAGCAACATTGATAAAATTCGACTCTATTAAAGATTTTGTGCAGATCCTGGATTCCAAAATGGTATAGCCACAGATATTGGAGTCCATCAATCAACTGTGTCGCGAACTATTGCGGAAGTTGCGAAACTTATATCTGCCAAAGCAAGCGAGTGGATAAAATTCCCGAAAGATGCAGATGAAATGAAAGATGCCCAAATGAAATGGCAATCAAATTATTGATTTCCATTTGCAATTGGAGTGATTCATTGTACTCATATAAAAATTAAAAAACCAACAAATCAAAGCGATGAGTATATTTGTAGAAAAGGCTTTCACTCTATAAATGTGCAGGCAACTTGTGATGGAAAAGAACTTTTTACAAGCATTGACATATCCTGGCCTGGTTCAGTTCATGACTCACGCATCTTACGAAACAGCGAGGTATGTAGAATAATGCAAAATGCAACGAACGATGCATTACTTCTCGGGGATGAGGGCTATGGAATATGCCCATGGCTAATGACACCATTCCGGAACCCAACAACTGACATAGAAAAAAAATTCAACAAATTGTTTACAAGGGAACGTGTCATTATAGAACGGTGTTTTGGGAAATTGAAGCAAAGATTTTCGATACTTCAATACAAAATTCGTGTATCGACAGAGCTGGCGCCCCACGTAATAGCCACTTGTTTCATTTTGCATAACATAGCTAAATTTTTAAAAGACGATTATATCCTTATCAATGACGATTACAACAATAATGATGTATGGCAATTAAGAAATGATATCGAACAACAAACAGCAAGAATTTCTGAAGTTGGAAAAAACAAAAGGATGATGATCGCAAATTTATTATCAAATTAGTTTATAATAAAAATAATAGAAATGAAACGATTTTTTTTTGGTTTATAAAAATAATAAACGTAAATTCAATTCACTTTTTTATACAAAAATAAAATAAATGTAATTCACTTTTAGGCATTAAATATTAATTAATTTCATATTAATAAAAATCAAAATTCATGGAACTTCAAGTTTCTTTCCACAAGTTTTTCTTGCAAAATCTGCATTTTTGCAGAAAGCACTTTGTTTTGTTTTAACAAAACAAGCCTCTGCAGACTTTGAAAATTCAACTCCCTTGTCTCATCAGTTTCATAACGACTCAAAACTGCTGTTGACTTTTTGTTAACCTTCAAAAATAAACAACATATAGCAAAAAATTACAGTTTGATCATCATTATCAGTGCAACGGCACTTTCTTTGCTGTTTTGCTACTGATGTTGCTGTTGTTTTAGTTTCTCATGTTGTTGTTTGTGATGTCTCTTCTAATGTATCAAACGTACAGTTGTCATCATTGGTTCCAAGAGAGAGATGAACTGGAAAAAAATAAACGAAGAGCGAAATCAACAACAAAATTTGAATTCGATAACGGTACACTTACCTGGAAGTTTGTTTGTTGAGGGATTAGAATTAACAAAGCAATTGTGACAAATCAGTTTCCCAGTTTTTTAAAATAATTTTTTTATTGCCTGTTTTATTCTTGTCTTTTTTATTTTTTATGCGTCATTTCATGTTAGCTATTTTTTTTTATTATATTTTTCCCTGTTAATTCAATGCCAAATTTTTGCTTCATTTCTGTTACACATGTTTCTATTGTTTGTTTTTTTTTTATTTTTAATGCTTGGTAATTGACTTTTTTCTAGTAAATATTTATTTTGTTTTATTTTTTCCACTAAAAATTTAGAAATGTCGTCAGTTTCTATTTTATTATTATTTGATTGTACTTCTACTTCACTTTCACTTGACGACATGTTTGCAATTAGACGTTTGATCTACCTTGCCAGACCCGTTCGTTAAACTGATAAGTTCGGTTTACGCAGTACAATTCAATTCGTGATAAGGTACAATTCATTACACTAGTAGAGAACGTAAAAATAGTTTTAATGAAAAATTTAATTTTGAATTTCCTTGAAAACTTTACTTAAAAAATTTGTCGAGTAATGTTTGTTTTTTGGAATAGAAAAATTATTTCTTATAACATTTTCTTGAAGATCTCTTGAAATCATTAATGTTGAGAAATCAACGATAATTTGTTAAGCCCATTGAATACAAATTTCGAAGCTTTTGGTTGTTCTTCATTATCGATTTCTTCAACGTCATGTTTATCATCTTCCATTCGTAGTCATTGGCTGATAGTTCTACCTGAAAATTTTATTTATTTATTTATTTATTTTTATTTATTAATCATATAATTACAAATTATATGTTAATACCCTAACCGAGCACTAGCAACAAAGGCCTTCGGCTCGTTTTAGCGAAAACAGACCAGAGCCTCTGGTGGGAATTGAACCCACGACCCCCGCACTGATGAGCTAGCACGCTACCAAATAGCCTACCGGGGCGCTCACCTGAAAATTTTGAATTGTTAAATTGTATCAAAGATAGAATCGTTATATAAGATATTCAGATACATTTTAGAAGGGAAGAATTAAAATGTGACTTACATTTGGAAAAATTGAATTCAACATACGTCTATTTTGAATTGCCACTATATCTTCGCCTTGACGTAACAACATTTCTAAGGGAATATCGTCTTCCTCATCAAAGTGATAATATTCTTTTAAAAGCTTATTCCAACACTTTGCCAAAGATGATTCGGAAATAGATTTCTACGCTAGAGCCAATGTTGTAACAGCTTCATACAAATTAAATTGTTTTGGAAACATAGTTACATTTTGATCTGGTGTTGAAAAAAGTCTTGATAACAGCCTATTTTTATAATGTAACTTAAGCAAACAAATGGCATTCTGTTCCATTGGTTGAATCAGGGGTGTAACATTTGGGGCATATAAAGCACCCATATTTTGCCACTGTGTGTTTTGTTTACCATTTCTTCTGCCGGAGGATGGGACGGTTCATTATCCAGAAGTAAAACAGCATTTAACGGCAAGTTATTTTCGCAAGAAATTCTTCAACCTAAAATAAAGATCTTAATTAGAATTTGTCTAATCAAAAACTAAAAGTGACATATCTGCGGCACAAATTTTTCAAAAACTAGCTTTTGAATAGTACACAAGTCATCCATGCATTCTTTGAGAGGGTGTAGTCAACAGGCAGTATTTTATTCCGAAAGCAACGAGGTTTTAGAGACTTTCCGATCAGCAATGGCTTAATTTTTTTCGAACCACTGGCATTACATCAAACAAGGGCTGGTATTCTATCTTTCTGCCTGGTGCAGATGTCTCTCCCGCATCAACGTACGTTTTTCAGGCAATGCCTTCCAAAAAATACCAGTTTCATCGGCATTAAAAATTGCACCTAATGGTAAGTTATGTTCTAATATAACTTACTGTAGTTTCCTCTTAAATGGTTCAACATCTTCCATATTGGATGATTGTTTTTCTCCACTTTGTTTTGTTTTGTTTGTGGATTTTTTTAAACCATACTTTTTGCACTAATTTTCGGTGATCATCAACAATTTGTATTTTTTCTTTTATCAGTATTTTTCTTGTACCCATTTTTTATATTTACACCACGAAAGAATATGCGTAACTGACCATTGTAGGATAATCAAAACAAAAAGAAAAAAAAAAACAGAATCTCAAATAGCGGCACTTTTTTCTACTCACTTTTTTTTTAGTTATTTCTTAAGAAATTTCTTAAAATTTTGTTGTTTTGTTCGTTAAACTGAGCATAAAAACTGTTTTTTTGCTCGCTATATAAGGTACTCAATGGAGCAAACTGACCTATTCGTTAAAAGCGATGTTCGCAGAATCGAACGTTCGTTAAACCGGAAAAATAGTGTATATGGTTACAGAAATTTTAATCCTCAATTTCTATTTACATCGCGCTAATTTTGTCCCGTTACGGGAGATTCCACGAAGTGACCAAGATATTTGTACGTCTAAGGAACTGTCCGTCTACGGGAGCTGTCCGTTAGTGGAGCTTTCAATGTACTCATAGAAACACAAATTCCCATATGTCAGCCCTGATATATAAAACAGTTAAATGCCAACCCTTTGCAATAACTAATGTTACATTAGTGTACTACAAAGGACCCTTGAAACCAGGATGAACAAACTACCAAATATTTAGCCACCCATGATGCCATGATGCCAAATGATGCGACTACAAAAATTCTTAGCCGAGACCACAACATTCTTAGCCGATTTTCAGAAAAACTTAGCCGCTAGCAAGGGTTGTAACAATTCAAACATGTATGTATTCACATCACAATCACTGAACTTGCGCTACAACCCTTGCTAGAGGCTAAGTTTTTCTGAAAATCGGCTAAGAATGTTGTGGTCTCGGCTAAGAATTTTTGTAGTCACATCATTTGGCATCATGGGTGGCTAAAAATTTTGTAGTTTGTTCATCCTGGTTTCAAGGGTCCTTGGTTCCACTGTCAAACTTCAAATAGCGTCTCGCTCCCCTCGCCACACGCTCTGCACTCGTCATAATCTGCCCGTCCAATCCGGTACAGTTGTGCCCGTAATCCTGCATGCCCCGTCAGGATACATACCATCATACTGACCTCGGACTTACTCTTATTAAGGAGGCCCCTAATTCTCTTCCCGTCTGGATTACCCCACAAAATTTTAGTGTCCCTGGCCACTGTTCCAACAGGCCGTGTGGGTTTCCCTTGTCCACGCCTTTAATTCCGCTTTCGTTGCCTCAAACGGTTTTGCGTTCGCCAAGTTAACTGCCTCGTGTTCTCTTCACCCGATGGCTAGTGTATTGGCCCTTTCGTTCCCGGCTATCCCTGAGTGGCCCTGTACCCATATAATATGGATCCTGTCCCCAGAGAAAAACTCGGTAATGGCCCTTCTACAGTCCAATAAGGTTCTGGACTTAACCCTACTAGCTGATATCGCCCTAATCGCCCTTAAGCTATCGGTGAATATGTTAGCGTCTACTCGCCCCATATTCGATTCAATCCATCCCACACACTCCGTAATAGCACGGACTTCCGCTTGGAAGCTGGTGTTGTGATCAGGAAAACGGTAGGATATCTTGGTCTCCGGGTTCTCAATATAGCCCCATACCCGTTCTATTCAACTTAGATCCATCTGTGTAGCAACAGATCCCCACGGGCATCTGCTCCAGAGTTCCGCTCGACCATTCTCCTCTATCAGGGATCATAATCTCGCAGTTTCCGCCTCCGGTATGCGGTCGGGCATGTCAGATGAGTGTGTGTATCCGGACAACGTGCCCAGTATACACTGATGACCTGCTCTAAAGTCACCTATATACAGCTCGCCAAGAGATAAGAGGTGTTCGGCCGCGAGTCACCTGCGATTCGATTGGTGGTATATCCAGCAGTGTCTCCAGAACTTTGATTGACGTGGTGCACATTGAGCCACTTATACCCAAGCAACACGTACGCTGGACCCCCTGAAGTGGTCTTATGTTGCACTTTTTTTGCACAACACCGGCTCGCCTTGTTGATTCTATCCTCTATGTGGTATTTCCATTTCAGCTTCCGATCAAGGATTACGCCTAAGTACTTAACCCTGTCGGTCACTGGTATCGTCCTGCCTGAGAAACGTGGTTCCCTGTAGACAGGATTTTTCGTTCTCCCCGTGAACAGACATATTGCCGTCTTCTCCGGGTTAACGTTTAGGCCCCTAGGCCGAGCCCAGCCAAAGGCCGTATTAAGGGCCGCCTCGGCCCTTCTGCACAAATAGTTTGGATCCTTGCCCCTTAGAAGTATTACAACATCGTCTGCACAGCAGACTGGTTGGAATCCCTCTTCGGTTAAGGTCCTTAGGAGACTATTAATCGCGGTTACCATAGCAGTGGAGATAAAATCCCACCCTGTGGCGTTCCGCGAAGTACTCTTCTCCTAATAGTTCCACCGTACATTTCGCAACTTATCCATCAATTCCCTAGCATGTGGGTGATCCAGTCACTAAGCGCCCGGTAAACACGAAACCGGCTCAAGGATCGGATAAGAGTATCAGTCAGTACGTTATTAAAGGCTCCCTCGATGTCAATGCACACCGCCAGTGTGTACAGTTTATCCTCGAAAGGATTTCCGTATATAGTGTACGACCTCATTTAATGCGGTCTCCACTGATCTGCCCTTTACATGAGCAAGCTGCTTATATTTTAGGTCTCTGTCCAGTATTCTACTTTTGATCATGGCATCGACTATCCGCTCCATGGTTTTAAGTAGAAAGGACGTTAGGCTAATCGGGCGATAAGCTTTTGGTGTCGCATAGGTCGGCTTTCCAGGTTTGGGTATAAATACTACCCTAGCAACCTGCCATCTAACCGGAGTGTATGCGAATTTTAAACACGCAGTGTATATCCACCTCCCTCTGTAAGAGTGCCGCGAATATACCATCCAGCCCCGCGGCCTTATATGGTGCGAAATTTCCGATCGCATTCTTGATCATTTCAGTCGTTACGACCATCTTTTGGTCTCCCTGCCCCCATAACGGTTAAGAATTTTAGATCATATAATCATATTCTTTCTATAAATTATTTTATTGTAAAGCAACATGAAAATTTTTATTAGTAAATTATAGAGAATAAAAATTTAGAAATTCCACAGAGCCAGCAGGATAGAATACTTATTTTCGGTTGACGCTACCCAACCTTATCAATATCCACGCTCTCCTTTCTCCCCTTTGGTCATTGCTTGTTGATGATTGTCTATTTTATATTGAGTGTTTGGAAACAAATTAACAACTCGAAAACAACACACAATTAGACTAACATCAACGAAATTTAACAATTTATATTTATCCTCTATATTTTACAGTTTTTGTTATGAACTTTAATTCTTAAAGTATCCAATAACAAAGCTTATATGAAGTCGTTAATTTCAAATGTTTTTCCTAATCCATATTAAATCTAAAACATTATCTATGTTGATAATTTATGTTGATAGTTAATGTTTCTTTACAATAAAATAATTTATAAAAAAAATGAAAGAAAAAGATTTAAAAACTATTAAATAATTTAAAAATATTTGAATGAAATGCAAATTAAAATTTAAACAATTTAACGATTTGATATAAAATATTTGAATTAAAATTTTAAGTGCTTAAAACAATTTGAAATTATTCAACATTTTGAAAAAACTCAAAAAAGAAACCAAAAGTAAAGCTTCAAAAATCAAAAATAAAAGAATTGTAACTCACTAACAACAAAAGTGTTTTAAATGACTTGGTAGAAAAAGGTACTGTCAAAAATCCCGCTACTTATTACGGGATATGAAGAAGGTAAATCGAAAGAAGAAAATGACAACAAAGAACTTGTAGAAATTTTACGCACGAATATTCAAAAAAAAAAAATTAACCCAATACTGATAAAAAGACAAAATGAACTATATTGAAATCATTTCAATAAAAGGAGTAAGCACAATGGCAATAATTTACATTCTAAAATTTATTGCCAAAGCTATAAGAAACGGAAATGGCATTGCACGCCAACAACAAATATACAGGTTGGTTGAAAAGTTCCTGCGCTTGAAATGAAAGAATACTGTTTTTGTTACGAAATATATTTTATTATTCAATATAATCTCCTAGAAGCTCAATACACTTGTTCCAATGATCTTCCAATAATTTTATCCCATCCTTATAATGGTTTTCCGGAAGCTCTGCAAAATAACCGTTTACGGCTGCTATGGCTATGGAAGGAATTGTTTGAGATTTCTGAAGAGATAGTAGTCACTGGGAGCCAAATCTGGTGAATACGGTGGATGTTCAAGAAATTCGTACTTTAATTCTTTGAATTTAGCCATCGTTAAAACACTTTTGTGAGCAGGTGCATTGTCTTGATGAAAAATGATTTTTTTCTTCTTTAAACCAGGTCTTTTCTCACGAATTTTTTCATCCAGCTGATCCAAAAGGCTGCAATAATATTCAGAGTTGATTGTTTTACCTTTCTGAAGATAATCAATCAACAAAATTCCTTTTGCATCCCAAAAAACTGATGCCATAACTTTCTTTTCGGCACTAACTTTCCAAACGGTTTTTTCATACGTAATTCTTCATGTAAAATATGGAGTACTTGTTCGTCTGAGATGCCTATGGCATTAGCAATTTCACGCTTAGTCAAACTTGGATATTCACTAACCATATTATGTACCTGCTCAATGATTTCTGCTGTGGTTGCAGTTTTTGGTCGTCCTTCGCGTGGATCGTCTTTAAGGTTGGTACGACCACGTTTAAATTCACCAGCCCAAAATTCAACGGTGCGTTTTGAAGGTGAGGACTCCTTGTACACTTCTAACAATTGTTCATAAATTTCCTTTGCTTTTAAACCCTTCAAAACAAAGAATCTAATGACTGCACGATATTCAATTTTTTCCATATTAAAAAAAATCAATGACACGTCAACTTCAAATGGCTTGTAAACAAATAAAGAATTGACAGAATGACTTGCAACTTTGCATGTGTTCTCAGGACAGTTATACCAACTTGAGAAAAAAATATTGTAAAGCCAGAAACATTAGATAAACATATTCAAAATTGAAAAGCAACCTTTAATACTATTAGGGCAACACTACACAGACAATACGACAGGTGCACTACACCTCACAAGGAGGAGGCCAATGAAATATTTCACACATTTAGGGATAAATTGATAAAAGCGTTTCACAAACATAATATTAATATCAAAGTCTCACTGACATTAACCTGTGAGATAGCGAAATTACTGAGACGGACGAAAGCGACAAGGAAGATTCACAAAAGGAAACCTACAGGAAAATAAAAACGATCATCATGCCACGAACGGAGGATGACGTCATTGATAAAACCATGTATTTGATGGTAATGTGAATGAACTGCAAAGTTTCCATGATTCATTAACACTGATAGTTAGAATAATTAAATTAATAAATTAAATAATTAATTAAAACTAAACTAAAGGGGCATGCAAGAAATCTAATTTCAAATGAAGATACCATACAAGCTATTAAGGCTAAATTACAATCTTCAGTGAAAGGAGAATCGTCTGAGTTGTTGTGTTCAAAACTAATGAACATAGAACAGACTTCAAAATCGGCTACTACATACGTAGAAGAGATTCAGGGAATTACGAAAAAACTAGGAGAAGCTTATATACGAGAAGGATATCCCCAAGATATTGCAGATAAATTAATAAGACAAAATGCAGCCAAGGCCATTTCTCGAAACGCCTCAAGTGATGAGGTAAAACTCATCATTGAACAGCACTGAGGCTACCACTTCAAATTCTTCAGTGTTTTACTTTAAGCGTCGTGGTTCTGCCCAGTTGAACTACAGGAAAGGCAGATTCAATAATAACCGCGGACGTGGACAATGGTAATCATAGCCGTGGGCGTCGCGGAGGTCAAGGCAACAACTATGGAGGACAATACAATCGGACACAAAATAGGGGACGAATAAGACCGACACAGAATGTCTCGGAAAACGGGATTTCCCCCCAGAACTCGGGGGTCATCACGAGGATTAAATAGGGACATAATAGATATCGAATCAAAAATATTTCATTTAAACCACAATTTAAGTAGTTTTATTGACATTCAAATATCAACCAACAATAACTTAATTACGTTCCTGGTGGATACCGGAGCAGATGTTTCATTAATTAAAATCGGTGCGCTAAACTCATTAAAATTTAACACAAATAATATTATCCAAATATCTATGATCGGAGAAGGAATTATTGGATCCTTGGGAACCATTGAAATTGATTTAAAGGTAGAGAACTTCTTTATTCCTCATAGATTTCATGTAATTTCAGATACGTTGCCAATACCATTTCAGGGTATATTGGGCTTAAACTTTTTCAAAGCATACAATGTTATTATTCAATATGGACAAGATGCAAACTCGAATTTACTTTCGTTAAGACCATATAATTCAGATTATCCCATTATTATTTCAGTATTTGAAAGTCTGGGCGATGGTGCAATGACACTACCAGCTCGGGCAGAAAATTTCAGAGCTATAAGAATTGGCAACGAGGTTTCTGATTTACTGTTGCCAAGTCAGACAATTCAGGATGGAGTGTATGTAGCATAGTATCCAGAAATTTCATATACGTTAGAATAGTAAACACGAATTCTGAGAATAAGTTTTTAAGTAAAGTATCAATTAGGTATGAGAAACTTTCTTATTATGAACTTATTGATAGGTGCAATGTTGCTAGTGTGAAGGAAAGAATTTTGGAAAAATTAATAAAAAATTTTCCTGAAATTGTAAAATCTGAATTGGTTCAGTTGTATTCAAAATATATTGATATTTTTGCTTTGCAAAGTGATAAAATAAACACAAACAATTTTTATACTCAAAAATTAAGGATGTCTGATCATAATCCTGTATACATTAAAAATTATCGTACACAAAAGCATGAAATAACGAGGCAGGCTGAAAAGCTACTGCAAGACGGAATAGTCAAACCATCAGCTTCCAACTATAATAGCCCTATTATGCTCGTACCAAAGAAATCATTGCCAAATAACCCTGACAAAAGATGGCGTTTAGTAGTTTATTATCGACAGATAAATAAAAAGCTCATAGCAGACAAATTTCCGTTACCAAGAATTGAAGACATTTTGGACCATTTTGGAAGGGCAAAATTTTTCTGATGTCTGGATTTGACCTCTGGATTTCATCATATCGGATTGAACTGAAATTCCAGAGACATTACTTCCTTCTCAACGGAGAATGGTTCACTTCGTTTCACACGTTTACCAAATGGTTTGAAAGTAGCCCCTAATTGAATCTAGCATTTTCAGGTTTAGCACATTCGAAAACTTTTATATACATATGGATGATGTTATAGTCACAGGATGTTCAATAAAACACATTCTAAGAACCTGGAAATTGTTTTCCAAAGATGCAGGGATTGTAACTTAAAGCTGCATGCAGATAAATGCACTTTTTTCAGATATGAGGTTACATATTTAGGTCATAGATGTACCGACAAGGGTAATTTGCCGGACTGTAGCAAATATGAGTCAATTAGAAACTACCCCAATCGACAAATGGGGACGAAGTTCGTCGATTCGTAGCTTTCTGTAATTATTACAGATGCTTCATACTACATTTTGCATTCTACTCTGTCCATTTAACTAAACTGACTAGAAAGAAAGAGCCTTTCATATGGTCTACTAATTGTGAACAAGCCTTTCAACACTTTAAGAAAGCACAGTTGTCTCCACAAATTCTGCAATACCCATATTTTGACGAAACTTTTTACATTACCACCGATGGGAGTTATATCGCTTGTGGTGCAATATTATCGCAGCAAAAAGATGGTATGCAGCTTCCAATAGCATATGCGTCACGTGCATTTACAACCGGGGAATCAAACAAAGCACCAATAGAACTGTAGTTAATAGCGATCAAATGGGCAATCAATCATTTTCGACCTTATGTATATGGAAAGAAATTTATAGTACGTAGTGATCACAAACCACTAACATATTTATATTCTTTTAAGAACCCTCCCAGCAGATTAATGAGAAACCGCCTGGAACTAGAAGAATATGCTTTTGTTATAGAACACATAAGGGGAAAAGACAATACAGGAGGGGACGCGCTGTCTCGTATTGCCTTCAATGACATATCCATACCTTCGGTCAACAAAGCTTTTGGGGAAACTACACGTGCGCAATCAGGAAACATAACTGACGAGAAAATATAAGGAAATAAAAAAGTAATTCTTGAAAGGCCTAAGGTTTTTGAAACTATTGGCTTTGATTGTGTAAAAAAGTGGGTCAAGCTTAAGGTAAATATAGATAGGAGTATTCCCACACTTCATTTTAAACGAGATAAACAAGTGCTAGCACCAAGAGTTAGTATACAAAATACTTTTGCTAATGGAAACATCGATCTAGCTCAATTTTTTCCAATCCTTGAAAAGGAAGCAATAAGTAGAAAATTAAATAAAATACAAATGAATTTAAATGACAATTTATTATCGTATCAATTGAAAAATTTAAACGGAAAGCGAATCAACATTTAAACAAATTACAAATAGCGCTACCACCAAAAATATCCATATTAACTAAAAAGGATGAACAAAAATATTTATTAGAAAAATTCCATGACAACCCCCTTTTCGGAGGGCATCCTTTAACAACTAGACTACTTAGGAATCTTAGATAATTTTATTATTGTAAAAATATCACTAAGGATGTGAACCAATACGTCAAGAAATGTGTTCAATATCAAACTAATAAAACCACAAGACACATAAAACCGGATATGATTATCACCCTAACACCGCAGAAACCCTTTGAAACGGTAATAATAGATACGGTAGGACCCTTTCCGCTATCAGAAAACGGAAATCACTATACTGTAAGAATGATATGCGATCTTACTAAATATCTAGTGGCAATACCACTAACTAATAAAAGCGCCAAAACGTTAGTAAAGCATTAGTAGAACATTTTATATTATCTTATGGACCCATAAATAAAATACTCAGTGAATACAACAATCAAATTCTTGTAGAACTTCTCACACTTTTGAAGATAGAAAGGGCAATATCAGCCCCCTACCACCATCAAACAGTAGGAACAGTTGAAAGATCACATCGCACATATAATGAGTACATACGCTCAGACATTCACGCATCCAGAAACGATTGGCACAAATGGATAATGTATTACTTATAACACAATACCCTCAACAGTGCATGGATACTTTCCATTTGAATTAATTTTTCCAAACGTACCAAATCATTGTCCACTAATACAGACCGATAAAATAGATACAATATATACTTTCGACAATTATACAAAGGAAGTAAAATTCCGTCTACAAACAGGACTAAATAGAGCACAACACTTAATTCACAAAGCAAAACACATCCAAAAATATTACCACGATCAAAACATCAACAATAATAATATTACAAGAGGTCAAGAAGTATTCATAAAAAATCACACAGCACACAAACTAGAACCAATTTACAAAGGGCCATATAAAGTTATTGATGATAAAAACAATGTATTTATAAATTTAAGGGGAAAAAATCAAAAAAATAAAAAACAAAATACTATAAAAATTTTTAACAAATAATATTGATTATTTTATATACATATATCTAAACATAGCATCTTAAAATGTTTTACAATGCTAATTTCAACTAATTTAATGTAAACAAAATATAATATTGTTTAAAGCCTATACTTATTATAATAACGACTACTGAACTTATTTTTGTATATGACAAATTTATGTTACAGAATATTTTTATTGAAAACAAATTTATATAGATATTAGTGAAATTATTATTAAAAAAACTTATATGTAGAAAGCTCTTATCGACATCACTTGATCAATGATCTCTATAAGAACTTTCTCTTCAAAAGGGGAGGTGTAGTGAGAATTCCAATGAGTAATAGTTGAATGACATTTTTGAATTGCAAGATGGTATTAAAATTCAATATATAATATGATGTACCTAATTTGGCACACTTTGAGTTCAAACACTTCATAACACCGTTTGGTCAAATTATATACAATTATTTACAAGTAATTGTGTATTCTCACTTACCCTTCTTTTCGCTTAGTCCTAAGATTTATTATTGTAACTAGAGTATTCAAAAAAACGGCCTTCTGAAAAAAACGGTTTCGGTTTTCTTCGAAAAATCGCATTTTGAAAAAACCGGTTTCGGTTTTTGCGGTTTCGTTTTTTTTTTTATTTTAATAAAAAGCTTATATAATTTGTTAATTGTTTTTATAACAAAAAAAGAAATTTAATATGTAAAGAAATATAAAGAAAACAAGTAAAAAAGGGCTATTTCGGATGTGCCGAATCTTTAAATACCCTCCACCAATATCCTAAATAGATGTTCTCTACTGTTTTTGATACAAATAATATAAGAAAACTTTTGAAGTAAAATTATGTAGGTGAAAAAATTTTTTGAGGTGAAAAACTTTTTTAGATGTGAAAAGAACTTTTTTGGAAGAAAAAAAAATTTAGTAGTGAAAAAATGTTTGAGGTGAAAACAAAATATTTACTGCTAAGCGACTGGTGAAAAAAATATTATAAAATATGTTATGTACCAGTCGCTACTATGAAATTGTACTAAATTTGTATGGGCAACTTAGAGGCACCTTTACACTTTCACTAGTTTTTTTAACCATGGACTGCACAAAAAAAAAACATTTTAAAGCATATTTTTTGTCAAATACTCAATTTTGTTCCGGCTAATGGGGACTAGCTCTGCAGCTGAATATGCCTAATGGAGAGAATGTACTTTCTGATGCGCCACGCATTGATAAATAGTTGCAACGAATATTCTTTCTTTAAAAAATTAAAGCGTGTTTGTCTAATGGATAGAATACAGCAAAGAAATTAATTTGTTAAAGAAAGAACATGAGTTGTAACTATTTGTCAATAGATGGCCCATCAGAAGGTGCATATTTTGCTGCAGAGCTAGTCTCCATTAGCCATATTGTGTTACAATGTGCAGTAGAGTATTATTGATTTTCTATTTTCTTCGTAACAAAAATGAATATTTGCCAAAAACTATGAAAAATATATGTTTTATGTGCATATTATACCTTAATTTTTTAAATCAATATTCATTTAGATGTTTAAGAGCACAATATTGCACTTTATTCATGTGTATCTTTTTATGAAAGAAAACATTAACATAAATATACATTTGCCAATCCCTCAACTCTCAAAAATACAAATGGAACAAAAAAAAATACTATTTTATTACGTCAAACATTTGAAAATTTGACTTTAAAATTATGTAATAAGTCCACCAGTAACATCTTAATGCATTAGAATTTGACGTTTGTAGTTAATTTAATATTTTTGGTAAATAAATTAATTGAAAGCCTAATCCAAGGCTATATCGCCATGGGGTGCCTCCTATTCAAAAGTAGCGGCACTAAAGCAATTATGCATTTTGCTCTTTCTTTATACATCAATTTGTTTGGACCTAGCCATGGGGCAGGGTATTGTTTTAGTTAATTCAGCGATACCTATTCAAAAGTAGCGGCACTAAAGCAATTATGTATTTTGCTCTTTCTTTATGTATAAATGTCTTTGGTAACAAAAACAAAAAATACATTTTATGGAATGAAACGAAAAACCAACAAAGCTTAACAGAAAAACCCAATCAGGTTTACTATATCTCCTATAATAGCCAAAGAATTGGAGATATTTTAAATGGAAAATCCTAAGAAAATGCATCGGGATAATTTGCTTGTCAGCCAAATATACGAAAACGAGAAAAACACCATCAATGGACGTATTAACGACAATCCAGCTCCTCTGGACATTACCTCATTCAATATGAGCCCAGCCTCCAGCAATCATAGGGGCTGAATATGATATACGATGAACTGTTATATGAATATGTTTTGTCAATTTATGTAACAGAACTTTTATTATTTAGTTTTAGTAATGTTATTTGTTTAGTTTAAGTAATGTTATTTACAGAGGTCTGCTCTGTTAGCGACTTTAACAATGTTGCTTTTTACGTTAACTTAGGTATTACAGTAACACACATATAGCTCTAAGAATGTTATTATTCTCATAGTATGAAAGACAATAAATGTAGTCGAACAAGAAGAAGACTTAATAACATTTTTACTTACTTAACAGAAAATAAAAATAGATACAGAAAAATTGTACAAATTTGTATGGACAATTTAGAGGTACCTTCACATTTTCACTCATAACTTTTGAACCGCTAAACCGATTTCGCTCATTTTAAATACCAAACTGCTCGGGAGGATGTTCAATAATCTGGGTAAAAATTGGCACCCCCGCTTGCGTTTTTTTTTTTGTCGTGATCGCCATTTCAACAGACAGACGGACATCGCTAAATCGAATTAAAATTGCATAAGGATCACGAATATATATTGTGATGAGTTTAACACTCAATAAAACTTAAACCAAGTTTTGTAAAAAGTAATATAAATTTATTACAAGCATGTGTGATGAGTTTAACACTATAATTAACACTAAGTTATTTCTAATTTTTACAACGACTTATATACTAAATTTATTTCATATTAAACTAAGTGCAGCAACAGCATTTGAGTGACTTAGACCACACCGATTGTGTTAAACATGTCTGTGACACATATGTTTCAAATATCATTCATGTGTGTCAAGTATTCTTTTGGGTGGTCAATATGTTAACCTCATTTCATTTATTGTTTATGGTGTTATCCTAAAATGTACTATAAACAATTGAAAAGAATAAACCAAGTAATGAAATAAGAAACCTTTTATTTAGTTTAAATGGTTTCAATTTAATTGTGCTAAGTGACCCCATGCTCAGTATTCAAGCACTATTTGAATACTCTACAGTATGCATACACCACAATATACTTTATGGGGTCTTAAACCTATATTTAGACATATTACAAACGGTAAGATAAACTGATATATACCCTCACCATATATGGTGGAGGGTATAAAAATACATTCTTTGAAAAAAAAAAAAAATATATATATATATATATATATATATATATGTGCACAGCACATATTGCGGGGACGGGTTTTCGTTCCACAAGTTACTATGAAGACATTTTGTTACTTTGGGGACTGTCCTTAAACTTTTCATTATTCTAGTGTTTACTCTGAAGACATTTTACTGGATACAGCGCATTTTGTAGGGACTTTTTTGGCTGTATATACAGATGTCCTCAAAGTATGCGCAATGAATATATATATATATATATATATATATATATATATATATTCATCGCGCATACTTTGAGGACATCTGTATATACAGCCAAAAAAGTCCCTATAATATACTCTGTATGCAGTAAAATGTCTTCAGTGTAAACAGTAGAATAATGAAAACTTTGTGGACAGCCCCCAAAGTAACAAAATGTCTTCATAGTAACTTGTGGAACGAAAACCCGTCCCCGCAACATGCGCCATGCACATATATATATATATATATATATATGCATTTCACATACTTTGAAGACATCTGTATATACAGCCAAAAAAGTCTCTATTATATGCGCTGTATCCAGTAAAATGTCTTCAGTGTAAACAGTAGAACAACGAAAAGTTTAAGGACAGTCCCCAAAGTAACAAAATGTCTTCATGGTAACTTGAAGACATTATATATATATATATATATATATATATATATATATGTACACGGCGCATGTTGCGGGGACGGGTTTTCGTTCCACAAGTTACTATGAAGACATATTGTTACTTTGGGGACTGTCCTTAAACTTTTCGTTATTCTACTGTTTACACTGAAGACATTTTACTGGATACAGCGCATATTATAGGGACTTTTTTGGCTGTATATACAGATGTCTTCAAAGTATGTGAAATGCATATATATATATATATATATATGTGCATAGCGCATGATGCGGGGACGGGTTTTCGTTCCACAAGTTACTATGAAGACATTTTGATACTTTGGGGACTGTCCTTAAACTTTTCGTTAATCTACTGTTTACACTGAAGACATTTTACTGGATACAGCGCATATTACAGGGACTTTTTTGGCTGTATATACAGATGTCTTCAAAGTATGTGAAATGCATATATATATATATATATATATATATATATATATATATATATATATATATATATTCATTGTGCATACTTTGAAGACATCTGTATATACAGCCAAAAAAGTCCCTATAATATGCCCTGTATCCAGTAAAATGTCTTCAGTCTATGTAGTAGATTAATGTAAAGTTTGAGGTCAGTCTCCAAAGAATCAAAATGTCTTCATAGTAACCTGTGAAACGAAAAACCGTCCCCGCAACATACGCTGTGCACATATATATATATATATGTGCACAGCGCATGTTGCGGGGACGGGTTTTCGTTCCACAAGTTACTATGAAGACATTTTGTTACTGTGGGGACTGTCCTCAAATTTTTCATTATTCTAATGTTTACACTGAAGATATTTTACTGGATACAGCGCATATTATAAGGACTTTTTTGGCTGTATATACAGATGTCTTCAAAGTATATGTAATGCATTTATATATATATATATATATATATATATATATATATATATGTGCTGTGCACATATATATATATATATATATATATATATATATATATGTGCACAGCGCATGTTGCGGGGACGGGTTTTCGTTCCACAAGTTACTATGAAGACATTTTGTTACTTTGGGGACTGTCCTTAAACTTTTCGTTATTCTAGTGTTTACTCTGAAGACATTTTACTGGACACAGCGCATTTTATAGGGACTTTTTTGGCTGTATATACAGATGTCTTCAAAGTATGGGCTATGAATATATATATATATATATATATATATATATATATATATATATATATATATATATATATATATGCATTGCCCATACTTTGAAGACATCTGTATATACAGCCAAAAAAGTCCCTATAAAATGCGCTGTGTCCAGTAAAATGTCTTCAGTGTAAACAGTAGAATAACGAAAAGTTTAAGGACAGTCCCCAAAGTAACAAAATGTCTTCATAGTAACTTGTGGAACGAAAACGCGTCCCCGTAACATGTGCTGTGCACATATATATATATGTGCTCGGCGCATGTTGCGGGGACGGGATTTCGTTCCACAAGTTACTATGAAGACATTTTGTTACTTTGGGGACCGTCCTCAAACTTTTAATTAATCTACTGTATACACTAAAGACATTTTACTGGATACAGCGCATATTACAGGGACTTTTTTGGCTGTATATACAGATGTCTTCAAAGTATTTGAAATGCATATATATATATATATATATATATATATATATATATATCAATATTTCCGTGGAAATGCCTATGGAACACTTTCCCATACGTAATGAGGAACATCCTCAAACTTAGACTTCATCTCTCCTTCCATCACCAAATGCTTCTTTAACCTGTGCAACTTCAGCAGATGCAATCTGTCAAATCTGTACAGAGGTTATGAACGAAAAAATAGCTTGCCTCGTAATAGTTCAATGCAACCATGCTTTTCACAGAGCCTGTATAGAAAATTATTTGGTAAATAATGATAAATGCCCTATATGTCAATTGGCATGTCAGTTAGTTGATTTGCAGAAGGTTACCTTCCCTCTAAAGCAAGCCAAGTCTAAAAGTAGACCACGTGGTGCACTCGCTAAGCAGTACAATACTAGGTCTTTTAGTAGAAATATTTTTCCGGCTCCTAGATCTCCTCTATAAGATGCTTCTGATAATGAAGTTCAAGGACAACGAAGTCCTGTAAACAATCGAAATATGTCAGACAATAATTATATGACAAAGGTAAATCTTAACAATCAGCCTTCATCAAATTTGAATGTAATACCACCGATTGTGGATTACAATGAAATTAATAATGTGATTGAATCTAGTATAACAAAAATTTTACAGAGTCTTAACCTTTGTCAAAACGTTCCAAGAGATGACACAAATCATAACCCTTTGCTGCGTGTAAACCTTCATGATAATAGGAATTCGTTAGAAAATACGTATCGTCAAAATCGTGTTTCACAAACACTGTATCAAAATTCTTTTTAGTTCTTTTTCTGGAAACTCCTTTAATTTTCAAGCCGACAAAATAACCTCCATTATTCAAAATTGGGGTATTAAATTTGATGGTTCAAGAAATGAAGATGAATTTTTATATCGGTTAACTGTATTAACAAACGATAATTTTAACGGTGATTTTTCTGGCATATGTAAAAATCTTCATATATTGCTTGCGGGAAAAGCACAAAATTGGTTTTGGAGATACCGTAAGCAGGTCGATGTTATTGTTTGGAAAGACTTCTGCGATGCTATTAAGCTTGAATATAAAGACTTTAAATCTTCATTCGAGATCCGGGAAGAAATTCGTCACCGGAAACAGAAGCCCGGAGAGTCATTTGACACATTTTTTGAAGCGGTAGCTAATATTATGGATCGTCTTCCGATTCCATTGCCCGATGTAGAACTAATCGAGATAATTACCTCGTAGGCAAATTTCCGAAATTGATACGTGCATTGATCGATTAAACGATGATTTAAACAACGCGCAGGAAATTTCTGTAGACGCTGTTAATCAGACGGACTCAATACCGCGATGCTGGAATTGTGACCAACCTGGTCATCATTAGGAGGATTGCCTCCATGATCGGTCCATATTTTGTTATGGTTGTGGTGCGAAAAACACTTATAAACCGCAATGCCAAAGATGTTTATCGCGAAAGCCAAAAAACTTCCAAACCCAAATTTCAACAAGGGACCCAATCTAAAACTTACTACCAATTTAAGTAATTTTGCTAGAAATTATCCTACATCTGATGGGACCTCTGACTTGACACCTGATTTGACCCTTGATTCTTTTATCACACCTGATTTTCGTTCAACGCTTTCTAGCGATTCAGATACTCAAGCATTTTCTAGTTTCGAAATATTGAAAAGGGATTTTAGTAATTCTCATAATCATTTTAAGGAGGATTGTTCCAAAATAATTCATCCAAAACTTCCTTATCACAAAAGGTTAGAATTTTATATTTCTAAACGCAATGAAATTTTTGGAAACCCATCAATTGCTCAGCTGACTACAAAAAAATCAAAACGATCTACTGTTCGATTGAGAAGATTCTATAAGATCCGTAAACTTTGCTCAAAACTTCTAATCTCTGCTATTTTAGGCAATCGTGGTGACCAACGTTATTATTCTAAGATAGATTTTCTCGATTATTCGGAATATGGTTTGCTGGACACAGGTGCGAGTATTAGTTGTATTGGATCCGCTCTAGCCAAGGAAAACTTCTCAAAATTTAAAAATTTCACGAAGTGCAACTCTTCTGTAAGAACTGCGGATGGAAACCCACAACAAGTTATTGGATGGCTTAATGTGGAAGTTTCTTTTAAGGAAAAACCAGAAGGTTAAATTTGTTTATTATTCCGACAATATCACAACGAGTGATACTGGGAATTGACTTCTGGAAGGCTTTTAATTTGATTCCGAAAATTATTGAATCAGTCGATATTATAGATAAATCTGTCTTTAGCGTCAGTCCGTCCGAATTGTCGGATTCTAAAATAAAGTCCTATTGTCCTTCAGAAAACAATACAAAGCCTGATTTTGAAATATCAGATGAACGTTATTATCCTTTAACATATAGCCAACAACAACAACTTAAGGTGGTAATCTCTCTTTTTCCCAACTTTAAAAAAGACCGCATGTTAACTCTGGGTGTAATTGAACCATCAACTTCGCCCTGGAGTTCCCCAATGAGATTAGTTATTAAACCAAACAAAGTTCGTCTCTGTCTGGACGCGAGAAAGGTTAATTCGGTCACTACTAAGGATGCATATCCATTACCATCGATTGAGGGAATATTTTCACGCCTTCTAAAAGCCAATTTAATTTCAAAACTGGATCTTAAAGATGCTTTTTGGCAAATCTGCCTATCTGAAAATTCCAAACCATTAACGGCATTCACAGTCCCTGGTAGACCACTCTATCAGTTCGTGGTTATGCCATTTGGGCTGTGCAACGCGCCACAGACAATGTGTGGTTTAATGGACGAGATCAATGCAGCGGATCTCAAAAATTGCGTCTTCGGTTACCTTGATGACTTAATTATTGTCTCTGAAGATTTTTCACAACACCTTTTGGGTTCTATTACGTATTTCTGAGCAGTTTAGAAAAGCAAACTTGATATTAAATATTTCCAAGAGTAATTTTTGCGTAACCAGGGTTAAGTATCTCGGTTACGTGATTGGCGGTGGCGGAATCACCACTGACCCCGAAAGGGTGAGCGCAATTGGAAACTGGCCAGTTCCTTGAAATTTGAAACAGGTCAGGGGTTTCTTAGGAATAGCAGGGTGGTACAGAAGATTTATTGAGAATTTCTCAACAATATTATTTCCAATAACGGAAACACTTTCCCATAAAAAGAAGTTCTCCTGGACACCCGAGGCTCAACACGCTTTTGACAGAGTCAAGTCGCTACTTAGTACCTCTCCTGTTCTTATTAATCCTGACTTTTCAAAAAAGTTTTATTTGCATTGTGATGCAAGCGATTATGGTATCGGCGCAGTGCTGGTACAACTGGACAATGACGGTCAGGAAAAACCCGTGGCACATATGAGCAAAAAGTTAAACAGTGCGCAAAGAAACTACAACGTTACTGAACGAGAATGCGTTGCAGCCTTAGAAGCCATTCAAAGATTTCGGTGCTATTTAGAACTACAGGAGCTTGAGGTAATCACAGATCACTCCAGTCTTGTCTGGCTGATGCTGCAACCGAATCTACGCGGCAGGTTGGCTCGATGGGCGCTGAAGTTGCAGGCGTTTAAATTCACTATAAGCCACCGCAAGGGCAAAGATAACGTGGTACCAGATGCTCTTTCGAGAATCCCCGGAAATGACGTAGCGGAAATTGAACTAATTGGTCCTGAAATTGATTTGAATTCCCCGTTGTTTAATGAACAAGACTATGAGGGCTTAAAAACAAAAGTTCGTGAGAATCAGGATAGATATGCAGATATGAAATTGGTGGATAATTTTGTTTATATACGAACAAATCATTATGATGGCAATATGGAAAATGAACAGAATTGCTGGAAGCTATGGATTCCGTATGGTTTAAGGGAAGACTTGATTTCTAGATTCCACAATTCTCCCACATGTGCACATGGTGGTATGGCTAAGACACTGGACCTTTTGAAACGCACGTTCTTTTGGCTTGGAATGGTTCAGAACGTTCGTGATTTTGTTAGAAATTGTACAATATGCAGCCCCGAACTTTATAATGAAGCCTGAAATAGGTAAACAGGCTATGTCTATTCGACCATTTCAGAGGCTTTATGTTGATTTGTTGGGATCCTATCCCCGTAGTAAATCAGGTCAAATTGGTTTGCTAATAGTTTTGGATCACTTGAGCAAGTTTCACTGGCTACTGCCACTAAAGAATTTTACGTCGGCGATAATTAAAGAATTTTTACAAAAGCAAATTTTTCACGTTTACGGTGTTCCCGAAACGATCGTTAGCGACAACGGATCCCAATTTAAAGCTAATGATCTCAATGCTTTTTTTACCGCACTCCGTATCCAACATATTTACACGGCATTATATTCGCCACAGGCAAATGCATCCGAGAGAGTAAATCGTTCTTTAATCGCAGGAATTCGGGCATATCTAAAAAGTGATCATACATAATGGGACGAAAATCTGAGTGCCATAAGTTGTGCACTTCGAAATTCGTGTCACCAGGCTATTAACATGTCACCCTACCATGCGTTATTCGGGTTGGATATGATAACTCATGGATCTTCATACACCCTTTTGAAAAACTTGAAATTATTGGATGAACCGTCCTTCAAATTGTCTCGTGATGATAATTTACAATTGATAAGAAAAGACCTCCGAGATCATATAAAGGAGGCATATGAACAAAATCAACACTATTACAATCTTCGAGCTAGGCCACGAACTTTTCAAGTTGGACAGGAAATTCTTCGACGAAACTTTGTTCAAAGTTCTCTTGAAAAACGCTTTAATGCCAAATTGGCACCCTTATTTGTCAAAGCTCGCATTAAGGAGAAACTAGGAAACCACTACTATGTTCTGGAGAATTTAAATGGCAGTCCTGTAGGAACCTTTCATGCCAAGGATATCCGAATCTAAAATTTTCGTATTTATATTGTATTTTTTTTTGTAATATTGGGTACAAATTTATAATGAAACACAGGAAAACGTTACGAAATTCCGTTTGTTATTTTACGATACCTTTCACACACCTTTTACAAATAAAAATAAATAAGGGAATTTTTAAATACAAGCACTGTTTTGTGAGCGTAGGTAATTTCTATAGATTTTTTTTTGTTTGGGCTTTGAAAATTATCTAATATTCGAAGCCGAATATTGTTATAAATCGGTTTTGAATTAAAAGCAGAGAATCAAGTTGTTATTTTACATATATATAAAATTTGGTGATTGGAAAATTAAAGATTCCATTCCATCAAGGTACTGCGAAATCGATTTTCATTGATACTGTATTAGGGCAGTGGCAAGACATTTTCCTCGTGTGCGAAATACCGGCATTTTTGTATAAATTTATGTCGCGTACTGGGTTAAGATAATTTGTATAGCCTTGCTGTCAGTAAAAACTTATAACATTAAGCACAATTTATCCTTAAAATGTCAACTCGAGTAATGATATGCAAGCCTTTCGTTAATCTAAAATCAAAATTTGTTGGTGGGGGAAAAAAAAAGTATATACTCTACATTGTATATACGTATGTGTTTTGAGTTTAAAACATTTTTTTTAATTCCGGAATATATGCACAAAATTTTTCTTATTTACGGTTTAAAACACAAAATTTAATGGCGAAGGTAGATATCTAAACCTCTGAAATTCATTAACATAATTTTGTTGGTCAATTAATAAGTTTAAATTTTCTTGAAACAATGATCGATGCGTGCCATGGGTTCGCCAGCCCTGCTATATTATTTAATTTCCATTGCTGTAAAAAAATAACGATTGATTTAATACTTTTTCTTTCAAATGATCTTTAACTTCCAGCGGACTGGAAAATTTATACATTGTGTTTCCAATTTGCTTTGATGAGGTAATCTGGCGAAGTATAATACAAGTGATCCAAATCAAATTAACCGATTAATAGAACAATTTTGTAGAAGTCTTTCAATTTTCCCAATTATATTAATAGGGACAACAATTCCAACCACCAAAGTTTGTTACATTGAAAATTATTTAATACATCTATCAGATATGTATATAGGAAAATTATGATTTTAATGGAACCCGCAAGGTAGCCGCGGGATTTGCGTCAAATAACTTGGAAAACGTTTGAAATCGTTTTATTCTAGCTAATACTCGCTCTTAAAAGGTAATAATATCCAGTTTTGTAATGTAAGATTTCCATCCAAAAAAAAAAAAAAAATTTTTCCTTTCCCCAAAACTGTTTTAAATTTTTCCGTGAGCGTAAACCCCAATCTTAACTTCAACATTATCATATGGTTTACTCCTAAAAAACGTTTACTAGGTGAGCAACTTTGTTGCTTTATATATTGTAACTGATAACCAGAGAAGACGAATTTGTTTTGGTTTTATTTACTCATATTTGCTTTTTCTGCCAGTTTTGTTTCATTCTAAATATGCTTTTTTCCCAACTTTTTACGTTTGCTTTTTTCCTATATTGTTTTGCTTAAAATAGTTTAAACTTTATTTTTATTGCCATCTCTGCCAATATTCATGTTGAGTTAATTTATTGAGTATCTAATTTAGATAAATTATAAGTAACTTAGCTGCAAAAATTAGTTACAAAATAATTTATTGCAATAGCTACATCATTTCAGACATAAAATAATTATGTTTTGGAAGTTACATACAATTTTGTTTTTCGATAAAAGCTAAGAATATGAGAAAAAGGGGTTAAAACTGGTACTATGTTATATGTGATGGGAAGGTAGGTTAATTCGTAAAAATTGGAAAGTTATCGATAGCAGTGATCTAAGTGGTTATTTATATTAAAAAAGAGAAAAGGTATTTGATCTTATTTCGGTTTGAGCTTACGTGGCTCATAAAAAAGATCGTCAACTTCCTTTTTCTACAACCTTTTGCCGAGTAACAACGTGTTACATTTTTACACAATTCAATCAAAAAAGATTAGTGCAATCTTTGGGAAAATTTTTACTAAGTAATCTATACAAATTTGTTCGGTATCAGTCAACATATTAATTTAAGGAATTTTCAGAAACTCGCAATAACGTTGGGAAGTCCTATTAGGAAGGAGAACTTGAATCCTCCTTCTTGTGCCCTATGCTCTATTCGCTGGATCGTTAAGGATAAACGAAAGGAGGGGTTTGAAAAGTTACCGTGCCTGAAGGCACGCCGTCTTCTTTGCACAACCCGGTATACAAAAAGTGGAAATAAGTTCTGTCGCACAACTGCTTCCAACTCTATTAGGTCTGGAGGGGATCCACAAATGTTCTTGCATATATATTATAGCAACAAATTGCATAGTGTAGACGATGCAGCGGGAAAAGACATGTTGTCTTAAAGTGTTTAACCAAATGCTATCACACGCATGAATATCGTCCAATAAAAAAAATAGAAGACTACACAGGCATCAGAAAATTATAAAGTTAATGATTTATTTTATTTAAATTCTAAATTGAAATTTCTAAAGTGTCATAAACCGGTTAAAAATTAAAAAAATAGAAAGAACATCTAACTAGTAATTCCTAATTGTAGTGGAGAGACAATGACCATTGAATCGCAATCCTTAAAATTGATAAATTGCTAGTTAAAATATCATATTGCAGCGCGTAAGTAATATTAAGACAAATTTAATGGCATTTTTTTATACGTATGTATGTATATGCAAGAACATACTAATTAATTTTACTTAGCAACCTCATAATTGTTATCATCATTAGAATATTCATAATTAGTGACGTCATCATTCTACATCGAGACTGCTGAGGCCTATCATTCTTCGACAAAAGGTTGGGTGAGTTTTTGAATTGAAATAATTTTTTTTTATTACATTTATATTCTTGCATATTACTAACCTTAAACTTTGAGCGTTGCTTAAAACAAGAAGTAACAATTATGACGTCATTCATTCATAAATTCTTAAAGTCATAAAAGTAACGTTATTTTTTTTACTTTTAAGTGGAATTTTTTTGCCTTCTCTTAAAGTAAGTGTAGTTTTTTTTCTCAACTCATTCATAGTTTTTTTGTTTTGCGTAGTCAAACCAAAATTTTTTTGAGAACCATATGGATCTCAGTAGATTTTTTTGTTATAGATAAGTAATCGATTTGTAAGTTTTACTTTCTCTTACTTATTTGCCAATTTAATCATCTTTTGTTATTTGGTGATCGTTATCGTTATATTTAGTATTGGGTTTTGGAAAAGTTAAATTTGGAAACATAATGTTAGCATGAATATTAATGAATTTGAACATTCCAATAGAATTAAAATTAATTCCTTTTTATATATATGTATGTATTAAATTTAGATCTTTTATGATTAGTTTTTTTTTTCATTTTTATTCGTACTATAGATTTAAATTTATTCAATTAAGTTCTTAAATAATTTTTTTTAATTGTAAGCGAAATCAACCTAATGGATTGAAATAAATTTTAAGATTTACAATATGAATTGCTAAAATATTTTATATGTTTTCTTGAATAATGTAAAATGTTAGGGTAGACTTTTGTGGGTTCCTGGAATAAGGATTAATCGCCACCAGGAAAAGGTAGGAGAGGGTTATGAGGCGTGAATCTCAGAACATCTAAAGATCAATTACAAACGATATATGATCAGTACCTTTTTTTTTTTTTGTAGTATTTTTTCAAACTTTGACTATAGTATAGGGGCTTGTTTGTTTTTCTTTGCGTGCTATAGTTATCCTGGTCCATTTTAGAATAACAGTTAATTAGTATTAAAAATGGGAGTCTATAATAAAAATACATGTAATTGCACTGAAGCTATAGGGAATGAGACACGAACCTCCCCAAACCCGACTGATTGCTAGCAATGAAACGGCTCCCACGTTCTCTTTCCGTGTAGGCTTTAAAGGGATATATCCTGGTATTTCTATCGACGATGGTATCTCACTAAAACAATACAATAATTTGTTTGAGTTATTGTAAGGTACATTACAGATACAGGGACTAAAGAGAGCTATAGTTGAACATAGAAATGGGAACCCAAATGATATTTCAAGAATTGCTCACGAACCTCCCCCAAACCGTGTCGACCCACTGAATACTACTGTACATAGAACTAGTTCAAGTAATAGTTCGGCTAGCACTAGTCTTATTAGAATTGATAAGTGGAATATAACTTATGATGGAACCCAAGACATTTATGATTTCCTCTTTAAAGTAAACACACTCCGCCAAAGGTACAATTAAACTGAGGAACAAGTTGTTTCGAATTTTCATTTATTCTTAAAAGGAAAGGCAGAAACTTGGTTTTGGTCCTTTTTAAAGAAAACTCGACATGCCACATACACACAAGTTACTGAGGCCATTGTAAAGGAATTTGCAAGAGTAGAAAACGATTGTGATAAAATCGTAAAAATGGCCGAGAGACGTCAAATGCCAAAGGAAAGATTTGACGACTACTATACTGAGCTTGTCAATATGAACTCTCGATTAAGTCAGCCAATGAGTGATCAGAAAATAATAGAACTTATTAAGAATAATTCCAAAGAATCATTAGGTTCTCTTCTCTTTTCCTATGACCTTTTTAGTTTAGATCACCTTCGAGAGGCAGTCCGAAAAATATAAAGGTCGTCAATATCAATTAAGGCAACAGAAACGACTCGTATCGGAACTAGAGTCTAGCAATGAACAAGAGTTGGAAGTGGACTCCGAAGGCGATGTTGCCGCTATTGATTATCGTGGTAATCAAAGTAGGAAACCAATCGATACTACTAAATTTAAATGCTGGAATTGTGACCAAATAGGTCCCTTCTTTTATGATTGTCCTTCGGACAAACCTAATTTGTTTTGTTTCCGATGCGGGGAAAAGAATATTAGCACTCCCCAATGCAAAAAGCATTTGGGAAACAGAACTAGAGGGTAACGAGAACTAGAGGGCAACTCGTTCAATCCCCAGAATCCCTCATATTCTCAAAATTTTAATTTTAACTCTAAGGGAACTGGCAACAATTTAGATACGCATACGGGCAATGGTAGAGATTAATTGCAAATAACAAATACTAAAATAAATCAACCAACAAATATGTTATCTTTGCATGGAAGGAAAATTAAATATGATGAAGCTAGGAGTAGGATTTTTTGTAGAAAAGATTCAATACGTATAAAGAAGTGCAGAAACCGATTTGAAAAACGAAAACATTTTACACAAATTTTAGAATCTACAATTTTGAACGACAATAACGATGAAAGACCATCAATTGAGGTTTATGGTTTGCTAGATTCTGGCGCTTCCATAAGCGTTTTAGGAAATGGTTGTGATGAAATTATTGAAAAATTAAATCTTAAAATTTCACAAATAAATAGTTCATTAAGGACTGCAGATGGTATTGTATTGTAGTATTGTAGGGTATACGGAAATCCCTGTAACCTATAAAGGGTTAAAAAAAATTTATTGTTTTACTTATTGCCATCCTTAAGACAGAAAGTGTATCTCGGTGTTAATTTCTGGAAGTCATTTGAGATCGCCTCTCAAATTTTTATTTCCGAAATATCGGTATGTAATAAGTCTGGTGTGGAATCGAAGAATAGTACTTTGCATAATTTGACGAATATAGAAAGAACGGAGTTGGTACAAATTATTGCCGAATTTCCATCTGATGCGAATATGGGCTTAGAACGAACAAATATTGAAACCCATAGCATAGATACGGGAAATTCTGTACCGTTTAAAATAAATTACTATCCTTTATCTCCTCCACGTCAGCAGGAAGCCTATGCTGAACTGGATCACATGTTGTCTCTCGGCGTGATAGAATAGTTTTAGTTAGAAAACCTGGCAAGAATCGACTCTGTTTTGACTCGACTCTGAATTGACAAATAAAGACGTATACCCTCTCCCACATATTAATGGACTTTTGAGTCGACTTCAGGACATTCATTTCATCTCTGGTATTGACATTAAGGACGCCTTTTGGCAAATACCATTAGATAAGAGTTCAAGAGAAAAAACGGCATTTGCAGTACCTGGTCGGCCACTATATCAATATACAGTTATGCCTTTCGGGCTCTGTAACGCCGCACAGAGGATGAGCCGTTTGATGGAAAAGGTTATTCCTAGCCGACTCCGTGAGAACGTGTTTATCTAATTAGATGACCTTTTGGTTTGTACACCAGATTTCAAAAGTCATATTAATGTGTTGAGAGAGGTTGCAAGATGTTTAAATGATGCGAAACCCACAATAAGCCTTGAAAAGAGTCGATTCTGCCAGAAGGAAATAAAGTACTTGTGATATATTGTAGGGCAAGGAACCTTACGTACAGACCAGGCAAAAGTAGATGCTATTATCAATTTTCCACTACCGGCAACCGTCAGACAGATACGTAGATTCATTGGAATGACCGGATGGTATCGTCAATTTATTCAAAATTATACAGAATTAGCAGCTCCACTAACAAATTGTCTTAAAAAGACAGACAATTTTAAAATTACACCAGAAACGGAAGTTTCATTTAAAAAATTAAAAGAGGCCTTGACAACTGCGCCCGTATTGGTACAACCGGACTTCAGTAAGCCATTCACGAGACAATGTGACGCTTCGAGAGTAGGAGTGGGTGGTTTGTTAGTGCAGACGGACAATAACGGACAGAAGCACCCAATAGCATACGTGTCCCAAAAGCTTAATAAGGCCCAAAAGAATTACACGGTAACAGAGCTTGAGTGCCTTGCTGCGATAGTCTGTCTTAAACGTTTCCGGCCATATGTCGAGGGTATGCAGTTCAAGATTATAACCGATCATAGTAGTTTACGTTGGCTTATGTCACAAAAAGATTTGTCAGGAAGATTAGGAAGATGGAGTCTGAAGTTGCAGTGCTTGGATTTTGACATAGAATTCCGAAAAGGGTCCGCTAATATTGTGCCAGATGCATTGTCCAGGATTGTTGAGATTGAAGAGATTGTAGTTACGTCCGTTTTCTCCGAAGTAGATTTGAAATCCGAGCATTTTTCGTCCGCTGAGTACAACGATCTGAGAGATTAAATCATACAATTTCAGGAAAATTTTCCAAATACTTTTATATCTGATGGTTTTGTTTACCAAAGGGTTAAATTTAGAGAAGGGGAATTCGAAGAAGAAGATTCGTTGTGGCGTTTATGGTTGCCTTCTGGTTTAACAGAATTAATTATAGAAAACAATCACAATATTACTTCATGTCATGGTGGATTCACCAAAACCTTAAATCGTATTCGTGAAAAATATTTCTGGCCGAAAATGGCTAAGGACATAAAGACGTTTATTTCAAATTGTGATATTTGTAAATGTGCAAAACCTACCAATCAAATTCTTCGACCTCCAATGGGTCAACAGACAAGAACCGATCGCCCATTTCAAGGTCTGTATATGGATCTTTTAGGTCCATACCCCAGTTCAAAATTAGGCAATACTATGGTTTTTGTAGCCATAGACCACTTTTCCAAATATATTTTTCTAAAACCTTTAAAAAAGGCCACGACCTCATCGATAGTTGGATATATTGATGAGAACATTTTTCATAAATTTGGAATTCCTCAATATATCCATTCAGACAATGGTAAACAGTTTGTTTCCAACCAAATGACTGAGTTTCTAAAAGCATATGGCATAACAGTCGAAAAAACAGCACTATACTCTCCGCAGGCCAATGCCTCAGAGCGAACAAACAGGGTATTTTTAGTAAAATTACGAATTTTAATCAAAGAAAACCAAGAACAGTGGGTTAAGCAGGTGTCGAAAATAGCTAGTATTTTGAGAATTATCACGAGTCTCTAAAATGTTCACCCTATTTCTGTTTGTTCGGCTACAATATGGTCCAGCATGGCTCTGCATACCCCATATTGGAAAAGATAGGACTATTACAAAATACCCAGGCAAATTATATACCAAATGATAGTAGAATAGGGCTGATTGACGATAGGATCCGTGACAATATAATATTGGCTCATGAAAAGGCGACGAAAAATTACAACACCCGTTGTAAAAAAGTTGAGTTTAAAGAGGGTCCAGAGGTATTCAGGAAAAATCGTGCTCAAATTGAATTTAGCAAAGGTATTAATGCCAAACTTTTACCACCATACCTGAAGTGTCAAGTACTTAAGAAAGTTGGTTCCTCCCTATATCAACTAGAAACATTAAATGGAAAATATATTGGGCTATTTCATGCCAAAGACATAAAGGCCTTTTAACAGTTTTCATATTACTACAACCCGGCTAATTAGTTATCTCAGGGTATGGACGTGCCCCACGAAATCGAGAACAATGGGAAAAAAATCCGTTTTCCATTTTTCAACATTCACAGGTTTTGTTTTCAATGAAGGTTTGTTACAGTTTTTTTTTTATGACAAGACCTTAAAGTATATTTTGTTTGAAAGAATATAAAGATCCGGCGTTAAATTGTATTACACCAAAATTTTACATATGTAAATATAAACCTTTTAATAGATATAGTTCAAAACAAATCTTGAAAAGGTGTACCATATGATGTGTAAATATAATTCGCCGTGAGAGCAGATAGTTAATTTTAATATAGACACATAAAAGCTTTCTTGATAGTGAGGGAAGTTGTAATGGTTGATTTGTATTTTTTTTTTGCTTTGCTTTGCGACCAGCATCGAAAAAATTGATTTGTTATAAAATACAAAAGAAAGAATTTATTTAAAATTGGAATTTATAAAAAAAGTGGGAGTGGTTAAAAAAAAGGTGTTTTAATAAAATATAGAAATCCTAGAACATTAAGATAACAATTAAAATTTATTAAACCAGTGTACTTTTAAATTATTCTGCTGACGCAATCACACGTGTTCTGGAGGAAACATTCTGTTTTGGACTCATCATTTATGTAAAACAACATTTTGTCAAGGGATTGGATATCTATGGCTTTGGCCATTTCGATATTTCAATCCTCAATTTGGAAACTTTACAGATGGTTTATCGTTCCCCAATAATATTTTATCATCGGTAATTCATATAAGGCCATCTAAAATGTTTCAAAACGTTAAACAAATTCAAATCCTTAAATTTCATGTTTAAAAACCGCTGAAGAAAACGTCTACATCGTTCTTTTGGAAGCTGACCAAATTTACAACCTCCAGTCCCACTGTGCATAAATTATAATAATAATGATCTACAACAAGAATACCGTTATATGAATTAACACAAAAATTATTAAAAGACAACTTTCGACATTGTATTGCTAAGGAAACAGTTATCATATCGTGACGTCATCAACACAAGAGACAAACAACATCCACAATTTCTAAAATTGTTATACATATGTATCAGAGAACTGCAAAATCAACTTTTTTCTTGATTTAATCATACACAAAAATTCTTGTTCACTTTTAATAATTCAACAAAATTCACTGTAGAATAAAATCAGCATCATGTTACTGAACACTGTTAAGTGATTACATTTGCATAAAACATAAACGACAGATGATTCACACTGATTCCAATTACGCGTTCAGTAACATGATGCTGATTTTATTCTTCAGTGAATTTTGTTGAATTATTAAAAGTGAACAAGAATGTTTGTGTATGATTAAATCAAGAAAAAAGTTGATTTTGCAGTTCTCTGATATGTATGTATAAAATATAATGTTAACTTTTTAATAATTTTATTACATTTATTTAAATGCCAACATAACACTCTACTGCTAACAACATTGTAAACGAACTCTTCAGGAATTTTGGCATGTCTGCTAAGTTCGTTTACTAAAATAGTAAATAACATAATAAAGTTTATATGCTAATTCAAATGATAATTATACTCTATTATAAGTAAACTAACAATTTATTAAATATTAAGAATTAATATTATTAGAAACATTTTTTTTGTTATAAAGGAAATATTATTATAATTTAAAATTGATTTTAATCATAATTATTGCTTATTGAAAAAACTAACGTATACACCAAAAATTTAGCATGTTTGTTAATTCTTTACATAACTACAACTAAAATTGTGAAAATAATTGAATAGCAGATGTAGAAATGTTACATTAATTTTATGGTACTAATTCAAATGACAACTCAAGTTAAAACAACCTTTTAATATACTTTTCTAAATTTTACAGTACTAAAACGTATGGATTGAGCTCAATGCATCGTTGGAACTAGAACTAAAGGATGGTTTTAAAATCGCCATAATCTCATACACCGTTTATTGTCATTTGCTTTCAGAACATCAAATCCTTTTAATAAGGATCACAAATTGTAAGTTGTAAATTTTCAAACATGTATTCGCCTTTTAACAAATTTTGGTAATTATTAAGATTTATTAAAATTTTTATATTGAATTTTCTATTATTGTATACAAAGTATATGCTCGAATTATTTTTTTTTTTTTGATAAAATTAGATATTAAAATACGTTTAGTATATTTAAGCTAACTTTTTTGGATTTTATAGATAATTTAAAAGATTATGATTTCAATAAATGAATCACAATGTTGAATTATAAAATGGAGTAGAAAGATTTGAGTGGGAATGTTGGTTACAAAGATATATATGTATGTGTGAGTGACGAAGTTAATTAAGGATTTAAAATTAGGGAAATGACAAGGACAAATTAAGGACACGAAGTCATTTAGTGCAGATGGGTGGGAAATTAGTTAAAGGTGACCCATGCGATAAAATCACCAATCGCAAATGGACATAAATGGCAGTAAATCAATTTTGGTAATTTTCATTATATTTACATTTCAATTCTCAAGGTATAGAGAATGTAAAGTTGTAAAGACTTGGAATGCACATTTTTTTTTCTGTTGCCAGCAGCTTTTATTTTAGTAAGGTTAAAGGACCACCCCAACCCGGCGAGCTAAGCCCTTTTCATACCATTCCAAGCCCGACCAAACTAAAGCAACAAAAGAATAAAATACAATTTTTTTTTAACAACAACTGCTGCAACAGCGCAAAAGGATTCTTCTTCACGTGTGGCTAGACGCCACTCAGCGGGCGTTTTGTCCAAAATATCAAGGTCTAGAGCGCCAATTGGCGGAATATGAATTAAAAAATCTCAAAGAAAAAAGAGCCATTATTGATGCACACATGGAAAACATTAGTTGGAAAATTATTGTAATTACAATAATTTTTCTACTACAGAAAAGTTTTAGTTTAAATTATGCAATATCAATTATATGAGTTAAAAGTTCACTTATGTGGCTGAAAATTTGAAGATGTAACTCAATTGAAATATTTTTTTGATATAATTTGGAATTCTTAATTAATTAAGACAGAAATAAATATATTTAAAACAATTTAATAAAAGTTGGGACTAAATTTTTAATGAACGTTTACTAATACTATACTTAATATCTTCTACCTAATGATGGTTGCATTAACAAATTTTTGAAGTAAATTTTGACTTATTTTCAGTTACTATACCAAATGTAATAACAATGAAATGTTTTAAATGTCAATAATAAAAATATAAAAAGGTGTGTAAAAATAAAAAAAAAAATATAAATAATATTTCCAGATTATTTCAAATTATATAATATATTCACAATTAAAAAACCAAATTACGGTAAATGTAACTTTTTCTATTGACGTCTTTACCAATTGTATTTCATCTTTTTTTTATCAATTGTTATTTTTTTTTGAAGGTGACAACTCCAATAAGATATTGAAGCAAGAGGGTCTATAATGAAAATAAAGTCCAAATTATTGCAGTATTCGTATTGTGAGCAGTATATTAAGCAGAAGACCGTTAATAGAATAACCTTGGAACGATTAAATTTGCAATTCAGTGTTAATTGAGTATCTAAGGAAAAACTTCGTGAGACCTAAGGTTTTTATTTTAGAAAAATAAAAGGACCGAACTTAATACTTTTCTCAAAAATACTCCAAGCTTATGGTTTTAGTCGCAAGTTCTTCATATAATAAGAAGAAAAACTAAGATAAACTGAAACTTTCATAAAAAAACACCTCTAATTCTCAGAACATCAAGTTTTTTTTATATAAAAATTCTGATTCTCTTTCAGTATATATTTCTATAAAAAACACCACAGATTCTGGAAATGTCTTCGTATAAAGATCAAGTACATACATTTAGGAGAATTTTTCTTAAAAAAATATTGAATACCAAGAAAAAACATCAGACTCTAACTATTTAAATGTTAAAGCTCAACGATTTGGAAGACTTTTTACTGTAAAATACTTGCGAGTTCTGAAAACTTTTTCTGTATAAAAACCTCTTAGATATTCTTCTGAATCTAAAACTATTTTCTTGTTGAAAAACCTTCAGAAAATTTCTAAGAATTCGTCAGAAATTCATCAGATTCGAATAATTTTTTCTATCAGATACGCCTAAGATTTGGAGGAATTTTTTATATATATTTTAGCTCATATTTAGTTTATTAATTCATAAGTGTCTTTAAAATGTATGAATTAATCAATTTGTAAATAATAGTATAATATTTACATTCAATTTAAATAAAAAAAAACAATGGCGCGTAATCATAGTCAAAAATAAAGTATACTTTAGAAGTTCTATAGTCGACTTTTCAAAAAAGTATACCTTAGGCCTACTATAGACAAGTAAAAGTATACTTTTGTCGTTAAAGTCTGCTTTAAAATTAAAACTAGATGAAGTTGGTTTTAACGAATTTAAAATCACGTACAATCAAACAGCTGTTTCAAGTAAATTTTTGTGAAAAATAAATAAAAAATAAAGAAAATTTTTGTGAAAAAAAATGTTTCAATTACAAAATATTGAAAGAGATTTTGCTATACTGGAGGACTTAAATGGACAAAGAAAGCCTAAAATATACAAAGAAAGGTATATGCCTTTTGAACTTAGTGACGAGGAGTTTTCTCACGATACAGGTTTGACAAAATCACAACACGATTTTTGATATACCTGTTAAAAATTGAGGAACCAAGAAATAACCGGGGGCTACCAATTCTCATAAGCCTGCAAGTGCTTACAACATTTCGATTTCTTCGAAGAAATGCTCATCAAAGTGACATTGGTTAGTAATTCCATTACGGAAAATAGTGACATTTAAATACTAGAACTTTTCAGGCGATCTTCATGGAATGTCTCAGGCCACTGTCGGAAGAGTAATTAAGAACATTTTCAAAAAAATCGCTTTATTACTTCCAGATTTTATAAAATTTCCAAGTAATACTGAACTTGCTGGAGTAAAAAACAAGTTTTATCAGTTGGCTCGATTCCCAACTGTAATTGGTGCAATAGACTTCACGCATGTGCGTATTAAATGTCCTGCAAAAAATGTTGGTCAAGAAATGGCAGGACATTTCCTCAACAGAAAAGGATTTTATTCGCTCAATGTTCAGGTAAGTTTGTGAAAGTTCTGTGTCATTTGATGGTGCGCCCAGTTCTAAAACATTTATATATTAAGTTGTGTGCGATGCAGACTGCAAAATAACAGACATTGCAGCAAGATCTCGTGGTTCAAAACACGACTCTCGAATTTGGAGTGAAAGCCAACTTAAAATCAAGTTGGAGCTTACCAAAAGTGAACACAACGGAGTGCTACTTGGAGATGCCGGTTACCCATTATCACCAATCTTATTAACGCCATTAAGAAATCCCTCCACATCCTAAGAAGAAAGGTAAACTTTTAAAAAATAAAGTGAGAATTTTTTTTTTTTTAATTCATCAATCCGTTGCAGGTATAACAAAAGTCATATTTCAACTCGAAGCAAAATAGAATGTTTAAATGGGCAATTAAAATCAAAATTTCGTTCCATATTCGAAAGACTTCGTGTTGACTTAGATACTGCAAAGAATATAGTAGTTGCAAAGGAACGAAATTGTATATGTAAGTTTTAAAAATTCATAACATTAACAAATATATGCCAAATTAAAGCTACAATTTTCATCTAATCTTTTATATATTTATTTTCTAATTTATATGTTTTAATTTTTTCAGTTCTGGATGTTTATCCTGCTGTTGAGCCCCAGCTGCACGATTTTAATGTAATATCCAATATAATCAACCAGAGCACTAACAGATCAAATTCTGGAACCGCATACAGAACAGCTTTTTTAAATACTTACTTTTAAATATTATAGCTATTTCTTTGAAATAATTATATCAATTGAAAATATATTTTTTAATTAATATTTTTATAACAAAAATATATAATAAATTTTGTTGCTTAAAAAATTCATAACAAACAAATTTATTCGATCTTTTTATTTTAAAAGAAAATTATGAATTTTATTTAACTTCAATAAAAATAAATGTTTTTCCTTTTTATTAATTTCAATAGTAGCGAATATAATGAAGCTCGTTAAAACATAAATTTATATAGCAAACAAACGAACAGAATATTAATTTTATGCTAAACATACAATATGCATGTTGTTATAAAATACTTTAGAAATAGCCCACACCACTTATTTCCCTTGATAAGTTACTCCTCTAGTTTATACCTTTTTTTACATTTTCCAATAGTCTTTTTTATGTTTTTTACGTTTCAAACAAAAATAGTTGAAACATTTCTTATGTAAATTAATTTAAGCAACATTTGTAATTGATACATTTTCTGTTCAAATATACTGGAATTTGATAAATTTTGTACAAACATATTTTTATTTAAAAAACTGAATGGAATATATTCATATTTTATTTGACTCTGGTCCGAATAAAAGTTATTTGATTTGGTATTGAATACATTTTCTTTGTATTTTAAATATTTTATTTTATAATTTTGCGTATAAAAGTTTATAAGATAATAATTAAAAAATTAGTGTAGGAAATTATTTCATTTGATATTTGAGACAAAAGGATATTAAATAAAAATTATTACACTATACAACAGAAAAAAAATATCATGGTGAATCGGCATACAATGTGCTTAACACATTTTTGTAAAATATTACGAGCAACATTTTTGTGAAACATTTTAACCCACTAACTCATCAATGTATGGGTTTTTATCTTTTTCGTAAAGAGGGGAGAAATACCCTTAAAACCGGGATTAAAATGCACAAAAATATATGTCATAAAATTTTACTATAATTCTCTGAATACACCAAAGCTCAAAATTCAACTTTAGCGCAAATTATGTATAAGTACGAAATTAGTAATAAAATAAATAAATAAAATGAATAAATAAAATAAATTAATAAAATAAAATAAATAAAAAATAATAAATTTATATTTTTATTTGAGTTCAATTGATTTTTAAATATTTAATCTTTCACGGAAACAAATAAAAATTATTATCGTTTTTTTTATAAAATTAAAAAGTAATTGAAATTTACAGCTATGATAAATAATACAATTCATTTACTGATTTGATTGACACTGCCGATAAGAAACACAACCCGAGTAAAAAATATATAAGTTTCTATAAAGCTCTATACATAATTTAATCCGAATATGGGAATATTAAAAATTTGTACTATATTAGATACAGTTGTAAAGCTTTATACAAACTTTTTTATTTTTATGAGTTCGGCAGTGTATTAAAAAAAAAAATTTTTGGATTTGTACTTTTGTTTAAATTAACAAAACAAAAAAGGAACTGTGTTCTTGTTAATAACTTAAATATCACTTTGTTTATAGTCACAATGGACATTTTAGCGTTTGGAAATAAACTATTAAAAATTAAATTTTTACAATTCATTTAGAAAATTACTTTGTACTTTTATATACATGAACGAAAATGGGTGGTTCTATGTTACACATACAATTTTGCTGCTCCTAACTTGCTAAATTGTTATTTTATAGTTTATGCCAAATTAGTTAACTCTTAGTTATTAATTTAGATAAAAATTTACAAAATGTAACAAAATTTTAAAACTGCAAATTTAATGAACATAACGAATGCATTTGTACCTGAAGGCAAACTGAATACAGAAAACGTATGTTGTTTTTTATATTGAAATATAAAAACACTAATGCCGTTTTCTTTTCTGACAAAAATGTCTTTTTTCTGCCCTTTTTTTAAAAAGTTTTTTTTGTACATAGTAATAAAAAGTAAAAGAGGACAAATTAGGCATCAAATTAAAGGTATTTTAGAGACTTTTTTAAATATGTACAAAATATTTTGAATCATGCCTTAAATTTCGTGAAATTTTACAAAATATCACATTTTGTATATTTTGATATTTTATTAAAGAAGATGTGCATGCTTGGACATATTTTTAACACATTTAAATAGGTCTCTTTAATTTGATACCTAATTTGCCATCTTTTATTTTTTATTACTATGCACAGACATCTTGTAAAACAATGGCAGAAAAAAGACAACATTTTTGTCAGGAAAGGACTGCATAAATTTTTTTACGTATAGTGAAATTTTGTTTTGGGTATGCCATAAAATTTGTAGATTTGTTATTTTATAAAATTTTCGACCTTGAACTCAAAATGTTGACCGCGAGAGGTAGCTCCTAGCCTTAACAAGTTTGGCCTAAATTTTCAAATATCAAATTTGGAAATTGGAAGCAGCGAAATTTACGAACGAAACTTGATTTCTAACCGCTTAGAAACCATCTTTATGTCAAAAAAAAATCACAGTTTTTTGACGAAGAAGATCCAATTTTACCATATGTAGTTCTTCGTCATAATGTATTTGTTTTTTAATCTGCTGCATTTTAAGTGAGTGAAGTTCCTGAAGCTGCACCTCCTGCATTTTATGCATCCGTTGCATAACGGTTGTTTTTTCTGGAGTTCATTTATTTCCTCAGAATGCAATGATTCCTTGGCTATTTGGCCAAGGAAAAGTGCTCATATATGACCATATATGAATATTTATATATGTCCATATATGACCATATACCGCCATATACCCTCAAATTACGGATCCGAGCATATATGAAATAATATATGAATCCATATATGTGGCCATTTATTACCATATATGAACATTTTCACCTGGGTATATTAAAATATTAATTCCCAGGTGAAAATGTTCATATATGGTAATATATGGCCACATATATGGATTCATATATTATTTCATATATGCTCGGATCCGTAATTTGAGGGTATATGGCCGTATATGCTCATACATGGACATATATAAATATTCATATATGGTCATATATGAGCACTTTTCCTATATGCCCCTATATTGAAATACTTTTATTTTATTTTTCAACAGAAATATTGTTTTTTTTATTTAAATTGAATGTAAATATTATACTATTATTTACAAATTGATTGATTCATACATTTTAAAGACACTAATGAATTAATAAACTAAATAAGAGCTAAAATAAATATAAAAAATTCCTCCAAATCTTAGAAAAAATCATTCGAATCCGTTGGATTTCTGACGAATTCTTAGAAATTTTCTGAAGGTTTTTCAACAAGAAAATAGTTTTAGATTCAGAAGAACATCTAAGAGGTTTTTATACAGAAAAAGTTTTCAGAACTCGCAAGTATTTTACAGTAAAGTCTTCCAAATCTTTGAGCTTTAACATTTTAATAGTTAGAGTCTGATGTTTTTTCTTGGATTTCAATGTTTTTTTTAAGAAAAAGTCTCCTAAATGTAATTGATCTTTATACGAAGACATTCCCAGAATCTGTGGTGCTTTTTATAGAAATATATACTCAAAGAGAATCAGAATTTTTATATAAAAAAACTTGATGTTCTTAGAATTACAGGTGTTTCTTTACGAGAGTTTCAGTTTATCTTGGTTTTTCTTCTTATTATATGAAGAACTTGCGACTAAAACCATAAGCTTGGAGTATTTTTGAGAAAAGTATTAAGTTCGGTCCTTTTATTTTTCTAAAATAAAAACCTTAGGTCTCACTAAGTTTTTCCTTAGATACTCAATTAACACTGAATTGCAAATTTAATCGTTCCACGGTTATTCTATTAACGGCCTTCTGCTTAATATACTGCTCACAATGCGAATACTGCAATAATTTGGACTTTATTTTCATATTAGACCCTCTTGCTTCAATATCTTATTGGAGTTGTCACCTTCAAAAAAAATAACAATTGATAAAAAAAGATGAAATACAATTGGTAAAGACGTCATTAGAAAAAGTTACATTTACCGTAATTTGGTTTTTTAATTGTGAATATATTATATAATTGGAAATAATGTGGAAATATTCTTTATATTTTTTTTTTATTTTTACACAGCTTTTTATATTTTAATTATTGACATTTAAAACATTTTAACGTTATTACATTTGGTATAGTAACTGAAAATAAATCAAAATTTACTTTAAAAATTTGTTAATACAACCATCATTAGGTAGAAGATATTAAGTATAGTATTAGTAAACGTTCATTAAAATTTTAGTCCCAAGTTTTATGTAATTGTTTTAAATATATTTATTTCTGTCTAAATTAATTAAGAATTCCAAATTATATCAAAAAAATATTTCAATTGAGTAACATCTTCAAATTTTCAGCCACATAAGTTAACTTTTAACTCATATAATTGATACTGCATAATTTAAACTAAAACTTTTCTGTAGTAGAAAAATTATTGTAATTACAATAATTTTCCAACTAATGTTTTCCATGTGTGCCCCAACAGTGGCTCTTTTTTCTTTGAAATTTTTAAATTCATATTCCGCCATTTGACGCTCTAGACCTTGATATTTTGGACAAAACGCCCGCTAAGTGGCGTCTAGCCACACGTGAAGAAGAATCCTTTTGCGTAGAGGCGTAGGTTAAAAAAACTGAAAATGACTTATAGTCTTATGTTCACACCAATTTTCGCTTAAGAATTCGAACTGGATCATAATTCGCTAGAACAAGGGTGTAAATAAAAAAACGTTTGCTTTATATATAGCCATATCTGATATATGGAATAATATATTGGTTCATATATGTCATATATGAATATATATGACATATATGAACCAATATATTATCATATGTTGCCATATACATATAGTATCATATATTACCATATATGAACTATTTCTTTGAATGTATTTGCCCATATATGCTTACATATATGACATATATGTTAATATATAATCATATATGAAACCATATATGCCCTTACATTAAACCATACATGACAATGTATGAACATATATGAATATTTTCACCTGGGAAGCTTTAAATTTTGGTTATTTTTTTTTCAATTGGTTACTTTTTTTAAAAAATTGGGTTTCAAAGAATGTTTGTCCGTGTCAACACTGTACTGTTGATACAATAGCATGCCAAATAATTACAAAGACAAGACATGTTTATTGGTTTTTTCAACATTTACTTTGTTTAAATATTTAAATTTTTGTCTTGCACCGACCGGTCGACGAAAATTTCACTACAAATTGGTGTATTTTATTACAATTTCATAGTAGCGACTGGCAAATTAAATATCTTCTCTTCTTTTTTTTATCAGTCGCTTAGATGTGAATAATATTTTATATTCACCACAAAAATTTTTTACCACTAAAATTTTTTTTCACCACGAAATTATTATTCACCTCAAATTTTTTTTGTACCACAAAAAATCCAAAAAAGTTTTTCACCTCAAACAATTTTTTTCACCACCGTAATTTCACTTCTAAAGTTTTTTTTACATTATTTGTATCAAAAGCACTGTATAGAGAACAGGGATGATAAAGATTGTACTTTAGTACTGTTTGAGCTACTATTCAAGTCTTAAAAGGTCTATGGTACTAATTTGGTACTATTCACAAGTGTTTACTTTGCATTTTTTATGTTCTTATGCAATTTTTGTGATATAATTTTTTCTAAATGATGGTTGATCGAAAATAATTTTTTCGGGGACGATAAAGATGATACTATATTACATTTCGTGCCACAATTAAGAACCTGAAATGTACTTGTGTGCCTAAAAAAGTTAAATAGATATATAAATATATGTCATTTCTAATATGTTACTATATGAAAGTTTTCAATTTCTATAACATGGTAGATATCGGGGATATTTAGACATTTGAGGGTTTTAAAGTAGTTTCATGCACTGCAGTGGAAGCTATGAAAATATGTACCTTGTTTTTTATAGCAAAATGGTTCCAGGTCCAAAAGTTTGCACATATTCCGCCATGTACTTAGCTGACAAATTTTCGGCGCTAAAAAGTATTTTTTATAGTTTTGTTTTTTTACGGGTTATTGACTTGTTTTAGGTTCAATAATTCCCAACGTATACATACATACTCGTATGTTTACAATCGCTTTTTAGAAAGCTCTGTAATTTTGTTTTGGGTAAATTTTTAATTTATTTTTATTTTTATATTTGCTCTCTAAGTATGTAAGGTAGATGTGTATGTATTACCGAACATGTATAACACCTTTTATTTTAAATCATTGTATCTGAAAGTGCTCGCAAGATTAACACATTGGTGGAGGGTATTCAAAGATACGGCACAGCCGAAAAAAAACATTTCATTTGACTGAATTTTCTCCATAAAAATTATACTTAAAGCGATTTTCTTAACGTCATCATACAGGGCAGTGGCGTCCCAGGGGGCCCGGCCAACCTCCCCCCCGAAATTATTTCCAAAATACAATTCTTTTAATATGTTAAGTACACATATCGATGGCTTAATATAAAAAGGACCTAACTTGATTTTTTGTTACTTGACAGGAGAAGGAAAAAACTTAATATGTAATATACGTAAAATTTTAGATACATAAAAAGTTTTAATGCAATTTTTAATAAAAAGAGGCAACACATTTTTGGAAATTGCATTAAAACTATTTTTGTATCTAAAATTTTGCGGATTTTATTGAGTTTTTTCCTTCTCCTGTCAAGTAACAAAAATCGAGTTACGGCCTTTTTATATTAAGCCATATTTATATAAAACAAGTAAAAGAGGGCTAAATTCGGCTGTGCCGAATCTTTGAATACCGTCCACCATTATCCTAAAAAGATGTTCTCTACTGTTTTTGATACAAATAATATAAGAAAACTTTTGAAGTAAAATTATGTAGGTGAAAAAATTTTTTGAGGTGAAAAACTTTTTTTAGATGTGAAAAGAACTTTTTTGGAAGAAAAAAAATTTAGAGGTGAAAAAAAATTTTTGAAGTGAAATAATTTTTTGTTGTGAAAAAAAATTTTAGTGGTGAAAAAATGTTTGAGGTGAATACAAAATATTTATTGCTAAGCGACTGGTGAAAAAATATGAGAAAATATGTTATGTACCAGTCGCTACTATGAAATTGTACTAAATTTGTATCGGCAACTTAGAGGCACCTTTACACTTTCACTAGTTCTTTTAACCATGGACTGCACAAAAAAAAAAAACATTTTAAAGCATATTTTTTGTCAAATACTCAATTTTGTTCCAGCTAATGGGGACTAGCTCTGCAGCTGAATATGCCTAATGGAGAGAATGTACTTTCTGATGCGCCACGCATTGATTAATAGTTGCAACGAATATTCTTTCTTTAAAAAATTAAAGCGTGTTTGTCTAATGGATAGAATACAGCAAAGAAATTAATTTGTTAAAGAAAGAACATGAGTTGTAACTATTTGTCAATAAATGGCCCATCAGAAGGTGCATATTTTGCTGCAGAGCTAGTCGCCATTAGCCATATTGTGTTACAATGTGCAGTAGAGTATTATTGATTTTCTATTTTCTTCGTAACAAAAATGAATATTTATGTGCATATTATACCTTAATTTTTTAAATCAATATTCATTTAGATGTTTAAGAGCACAATATTGTACTTTATTCATGTTTTTTTTTTATGAAAGAAAACATTAACATAAATATACATTTGCCAATCCCTCAACTCTCAAAAATACAAATGGAACAAAAAAAATACTATTTTATTACGTCAAACATTTGAAAATTTGACTTTAAAATTATGTAATAAGTCCACCAGTAACATCTTAATGTATTAGAATTTGACGTTTGTAGTTAATTTAATATTTCTGGTAAATAAATTAATTGAAAGCCTAATTCAAGGCTATATCGCCATGGGGTGCCACCTATTCAAAAGTAGCGGCACTAAAGCAATTATGCATTTTGCTCTTTCTTTATTTATCAATTTCTTTGGACCTAGCCATGGGGCAGGGTATTGTTTTAGTTAATTCAGCGATACCTATTCAAAAGTAGCGGCACTAAAGCAATTATGTATTTTGCTCTTTCTATAGATATAAATGTCTTTGGTAACAAAAACAAAAAATACATTTTATGGAATGAAACGAAAAACCAACAAAGCTTAACAGAAAAACCCAATCAGGTTTACTATATCTCCTATAGTAGCCAAAGAATTGGAGATATTTTAAATGGAAAATCCTAAGAAAATGCATCGGGAAAAATTATGAAAATTTCATAAAATGATTTTTAAATAGTTACGTCTATGAAAATGCCGATGTTCTACCCTTCTGTAGGTACGCCATGTCGTTGCAAGCCAGATTTGTTGAGAAACTTTAGCTACACGATAATTTGGTTGTCAGCCAAATATACGAAAACGAGAAAAACACCATCAATGGACGTATTAACGACAATCCAGCTCCTCTGGACCTTACCTCATTCTATATAAGCCCAGCCTCCAACAATCATAGGGGCTGAATATGATATACGATGAACTGTTATATGAATATCTTTTGTCAATTTATGTAACAGAACTTTTGTTATTTAGGTTTAGTAATGTTATTTGTTTAGTTTAAGTAATGTTATTTACAGAGGTCTGCTCTGTTAGCGACTTTAACAATGTTGCTTTTTACGTTAACTTAGTTATTACAGTAACAATAAAGACAATAAATGAAGTCGAACAAGAAGAAGACTTAATAACATTTTTACTTACTTAACAGAAAATCAAAATAGATACAGAAAAATTTTACAAATTTGTATGGAAAATTTAGAACCGCTAAACCGATTTCGCTCATTTTAAATACCAAACTGCTCGGGAGGATGTTCAATAATCTGGGTAAAAATTGGCACCCCCGCTTGCGTCTTCGCGTCGTGATCGCCATTTCAACAGACAGACGGACATCGCTAAATCGACTTAAAATTGCATAAGGATCACGAATATATATACTTTATGGGGTCTTAAACTTATATTTCGACATATTACAAACGGAATGAGAAACTGATATATACCCTCACCATATATGGTGGAGGGTATAAAAATAGCTTGTATTTTTTTGTTTCCAACTGGTTTTCTTTGTAAGACCAATTGATTTTTTTGCAAGTCCAATTGGTTTTTAGCAGATTTTGTTGAAATTTGTTCAGATATGCGAAAAATTTGATGATGTTAGAAAAAAACAAGTAAGAGCGGCTAAATCTTATATACCCTTCACAATGGCTAGGAAAAAACTGAAGTTTATATATGGAATGGACAGATTTATATACGGACGCCCTTAAGAGGAAATTAACCATTTAGTTTGGTGATAAAACTTGGACTCGGGAAGATTTATGGTTCCAGAAAATAGGTATTTAAAAAAAATTTATGTTTTATGCATAATTTATTTGTATCTGAAGCGATATTTCCGAGTTTTTCAGCAAATGTGTTATACTAAAGATGTTCGATCTTTTGCTATATAAGACGTATCCATAGGTCATATTACAGCTCTAGAATAGTGTTTGTTATTTGTGTATAAAAGGCGAAGAGGTGAAAGAAAATAATTTCAACAAATCGTTAAAAGAAATCACTAGAACTGCATGTGTTTTATTACTACAAAAACGTTTGATTTAGCTGGCAAATTTCATTTGGGATTTTATTTCGCTTTTTTATCAAAAATATTTTTAATTTCTTTAGCTTAATTTTAAAAATTTGAAGGAAAATAGTTTATAATTTTTTTTTTTTATAAATTATTATAAGTTATGACCTAAAATAGTTGCACTCAAAGGGAAATTATGTATAAAATTTTCTCAATATATGAGAAATAAAATGGTTTAAAAATCTTTTTATAAATTTTTTTAAATCGGAGCAAAAAATAGAAATAAAACCGTTTGTATTTTGTTTGTATCAGAGGGTTTTTATAAAAATTTTAATGTTTTTAGCCTATTTATGGATTATTTAATTATTAATATAAAATTTTATTTAAATTAATTATTAAATGTTAAAATAAACAAAACAAAAAAAGATCTTAAGAAAATAAAAAAAAATGTACAAAAAAAGTGAATTGACCGGGATTCGAACCCGCGATCCTTCCACCTGTGGTGAAGGGTATAAAAATGTTTGTAGTTTGTTTGTATCATAAAATATAAAATTTTATATAAATTAATTATTAAATGTTAAAAAAAAAACCAAAAATAAACAAAAAAAAAAGTCTTAAGAAAATAATGAATAAAAATGTACAAAAAAAGTGAATTGACCGGGATTCGAACCCGCGGCCTTAGAGAAAAAAGGTATTTGTGACATAGCGTCTAGACAACTGAGCTATTGAAGCTCACACAAAATCATCGTCAATAGAGGTACATATATAAAAGTCTTCGTTCATTAGAGATTTGTTTAGTTTTTATTTAAATGACAAATCTTTGTATGTGTGTTGTTTGTGTATAAAAGGTGGAGATGAAAGAAAAGAATTTTAACACATGGATGTGTTTGTTATGCGTAAAATTCTACATACATATTAAACAAAGGGATTTTACGGAAAAAATTAGGGGTAGTCCTGGTTTGTTGGTTAAATCTCAGCCATTTATTAACCGATCTGTCTGATTTTTAACAGCAAACAGAAATGGATCACATGTAACAGAAATAAAAAACAATCAAGTCCTCATCATGTCTGGGTTCTTCGGAAAACCAATTTCAACACACAGACGGACGGACAGACGGACATCGTGAAATCAACTTCGCTCTTCATAAGGACCCAGAATATATATACTTTATAGGGTCTAAGATCAATATTGTTAAAATTACAAACGGAATGACAAACTTATATATACCCTTCCACCTGTGGTGAAGGGTATAAAAAGTATTTGTGACAAAGCGTTTAGACGACTCAGCTATGAAGGCTATATGGAACCATCGTTTATAGAGTTAAATGAACAGTTTTCGTTCAATAGGGATTTGTTTGGTTTTTATTAAAATGACAAATCTTTGTTTGTGTTTGTTGTTTGTGTATAAAAGGTGAAGAGGTGAAATGAATGAATTTCAACAAATGAATGTTTTCTTATGCGTAATATTCAACATACACATAAAAAACAAAGGGATTTTACAAAAAAAATAGAGGCAGTCCTGGTTTTTCGCTAATATCTCAGCCATTTATCAACCGATCTGGCTGATTTTTAATAGCAAACAGAAATGGATCACATGTAACAGAAATAAAAAACAATCAAGTCCTCATCATGTCTGGGTCCTTCGGAAAACCCATTTCAACACACGGACGGACAGACGGGCGGACAGACGGACATCGTTAAATCAACTTCGCTCTTCATAAGGACCCAGAATATATATACTTTATAGGGTCTAAGATCAATATTGTAGAAATTACAAACGGAATGACAAACTTATATATACCCTTCCACCTGTGGTGAAGGGTATAAATATAGTTTATTGTTTTTAAATGTTGTATTTTGTGTGGGTGTGAGATGGCTAAAAACTAATCCAAACTAAATTCTGATGCCTAAATTTCTATGAAATTTTAAAAAGTGTTCAAGGATTTTGTCAAAGAAATTTTAAAATCTCTTCTTAATTTGTATTTAGTTTAGAATTTATTTAGCTACCTCGCGCAGGTCCTAAGTGGAATTATTTACTTTGTATAATTTCTTTTAAAACAAAAAATTGGTGTTTCCAGTTGTATTACTTTTTTTAATGAAAACCCTGAGAGTATATTTTTATATGAAAACATATGTATTTAAATTGAAAATATTTAATTAACAACTTATCTCATATTTTAGATATAGTAGTTAAAAAGTAAGAATTTAAAAAAATTGCTTCCAAGTTTTGGCAGTTCTTGGTTTTTCTCTTTTAAATGTAAACAAAAATAATTGTCATAAAAATATTTGAAATTTTTCTATTTGTAATTTGATAAAATATTAAAAACAACAAGAGCTAACAAATAAATTATGTGTTTGTTAGTAAATGTAGAACAGGGCATACAATATAATTGCTATATTTCGTGGTCTTATAAAATTTTAGAGCAAATGGTTTTCTATGACATTGCATCTTAGAGCTTAGCAATTTTGAAACTTGTTAAGAATTATATTTGTCCTTAATGTATAAAAAATAAAATTTTCGCTTGCGGCTCTAACTTCTACAACTATTAATATACGAAAACCAAAATTATTTTTTTTTAACAAAAATAGCGCGATTTTTGGTAAAAATTTTCGCCTGACAAATAGATTTTCCGGTAACGATAATGTGGTAAAAAAATTAATAATATATTGCACCAAGCCGAGACTTTGACCTTTCGTCAAAATAATTTTGTAGCATAATATATTTTTATCAAAATGATCTAAAAGTGCAGAAAAGCTTTACAATACAAACACAATCAAAACGTACTTAATATTAAACGTATTATAAAAATTGTTTATAAATTTCAAAGCTGTAAATTTTGTTTTTAATGCTTCAAAAAGTTCAAAAAATTTAGGTTTAGAAATTGCCAACTTTTAAAAAAAAATTTTGGAAAATATATTATTGACTGCTCTGCTCAACAGTCAAATACAAACTGACAAATGTCAACCGAACAGAAATGGCGGTCAAAAATATCAACCTGGAACATAAAAAACTGAAAAATAAATAATATTTTGATAAACGAATGTTGATGGTCATAAGTTGATGCTCTTTAAATTTTGAAAACTTGGAGGTTTCCAGAAGAAGTTTAAATGTAACTGCAGATAAAAATGCACTTTTATTTAGCTCTTTTTAAAGCAGACTACATATAACTCCACTCAATTTTAATCATACAAATTGAAATTTTGCTTTTTAGTTATTTAACGTAAATTAAATCATCAGTTTTTGGAAAAAAATAGAAATTACTAAGTGGTTCCACATTGTATGTATATGCCTTCAAAATATATTCAAAATTCGTAATTTTTCGTCTTCCATTTAAGGTCCCCATAAAGTCTACTAAATAAAAAAAAACAAATTATGTGACCCGCTCTGGAATACAAAAAAAAAATGTTGTTACTTTTTTGGGACCGGGGTCTGTGGGTTCCCTAGGGCCCGCGCGATTTTTTCTTAAAACTAAATGGATCTAGAAGGAGCCACATTTCATGGATCATGAAACAAAATGCACATTTGAGATCCTGAGGAAATTTCATTTAAGTATACACACTTATATGTTGCTACACGTACCAAAAAGGGAAGTTAGAAAAACACTTTTTTTAGGAACGCCCGATAAAGTGCACTTCAGCCGAAATGGCGCATATATATAAAAATGAAAAAAAAACCTTGTTTCTAGTTACTAAACATTTATTTTCATAGATAAACAAGTCGCACTAAGCGACTAAAGAAAAATCTATCGGTAAATAGTTTTTGTATCCAAAAAAGGGCTGTTTGACGAAAATGTCAAAATTCAACATCCTCCAACTCGGAGAGTTCTTGACGGATCCCGCTGAAATTTTGTGTCAAACTACTACCCAATAGGACTAAACTTGGTTTCATCCTGATCCCAAGACATTCGTTTCAAAAGTCCGTGCACTTGATATTTTTTCCCCCAAATATTTTATCACCAAAAATCCCATTAAATTTTGTTGTCATCTCCAACAAATCCGGGATCCCCAAACGGAAATTTTTATTCCCATTCTCGAAATAAAATTCTTAATTTGCTGATAAATAAACTGACTGCACTATGATTAACTCTATTAGACTTCAAACACACTCTCTCGTCTCCCATTTAGGAATACTGGAGTTTGACTTCAAACGTTCTTTATTTACATCGACCGAAACTGAGGTTAGACTTCAAACTCACTCTCTCTCGTGACCTCAAACTCACTCTCTCCCTGTTACACAGAGCGCCTTGAAGATCGTTGGAAACCAATAATAACTGTTGAAAATACTCAACCCCGAATATGTGGATAAAAGTTTATAGTCTCACTTTCCTTAAAATCCGATTAAGCGAAGCTGAGGTTAACCTTGTCAACCGCCTAATAATCCCGCTGACGATAAATTGTTTGTTATAGTATCGCTCGTATATGTGTAATCGTTTTTTATAATTTTTGCACAACAAATCCTTTAATTTATTAAAAATAGGCGATTGATTGGCGCCAGAAATAGTCAATGTTAGTATTAATAAACATGTTTTTATCATTTGTTATAAAATTTTCATTATTCTAAAATGCATTTGGCACGTGACTGCATTCCGTGGCTTTCTGAGTCTTATTTCCGATGGTGATCCCAATTACAAAGTACCTACACACATATGTACATGACAGACAGATGCCGTGCCAACCGGGTTTTAAAAATTTTACTTATTACTAGATTGGGTAAGTTTTTTTTTTTTAATCTCTTAAGGTATTTTATGAAAATTAGATAAGTGGTAGGGAAGACAATATTGTTATTTAGTTAACCTTTTTAAGTTGACCAATCTCATATTTAGTGGGTTGGAATTAAAGCTTTTTGAAACATGTACACTGCATTCATTTAATATTAATAATAAACTGGTATGGCAGTTATTCTTTACAGACTGACTGCTTGACTGACATCATCGCCCAGTACAAACATCGCCCAGTACAAACCGCTGGAGCTAGGAAGCTGAAATTTGGTATCTAGGTTCCCCTTCTGGCGTAGACACCCGCGACGACGGGGTTTTTGGAAACCGCTGGAGCTAGGAAGCTGAAATTTGGTATGTAGGTTCCCCTACCAGGGTAGATATCCGCTACGACGGGGTTTTCGGAAATTTCTTCAGGTAGGGGGGAAACCCCCATTTCACGGCCTGCCTAAGCCCCTTCAGCTAAAAACCTGAAATTTGAAATATATTTTCCATGGAGTATGTGCTAACCCCTTGATAAAGTACATTTCAGAATTTTTACCAGACATGTGGTAAAATTGGTGGTTTAGCAAACCGTTGGACCTGGGAAGTTAAAATTTGGTATGCAGGCTCCTTCTCCAGTATAGATAACGGCTAACTAGTACTTTTTGGAAAATCCAACGGGGAGGGACAGAAAAGGGTGAAATTCTCCCCCTCGACGGCCTGCCAATACCGCTAGAGCTGGGAGGTTGTAATTTGGTATATTGGTTCCACCTGAGGAGTAGACATTTATCTAGGCGGAAGTTTTGTGAATTCCTACGGGGAGCAGCAAAAAGGAGAAGTCTCCCCCTTCACGACTGTCCAAAACCGATGAAACTATAAAGTTGAAATTTGGCACATAGGATCCCACTCCGGCGTAGACATCCACCCAAGTGAGATTTTTCGAAATTCCTGCTGGGAGGGGCAAAAGGGAAAGGTCTCCCCCTGAACGGCCTGCGCAAACCGCTGAAACTAGGAAGTTGAAATTTGGTATGCAGGTTCCTTCTCCAGTGTAGATAACACATAAAACGTGACTTTTGGAAAATCTTTTTGCTTCGAGCCAACGGGTAAAACGGCAGTAACGATAATCTCTGGATGTCGGAAGAGGTCCCACAATGTCGATATTAACATGTTCGAACCTTGTTTCAGGAAGAACATAGTTGGATATCGGTGCTTTATTATGATGATAAATTTTACCACGTTGACCATTGTCTGCAGTCTTTTCTCATGTCTGGCCAAATGAAACGTTGTGAAATTAATTTGGTTGTTTTAGCTGCACCGGGGTGACTAGTGTTATGCATCGAATTGAAAGCAACTTTTCGAAATGGTTGTGTTAAATATGGTCGTGCTTTTCCTGTTGACAAGTCACACCATATTTCCAATTGTGTGCCAGGAATTTCAACTTTCCTTAATTTTAAATTTGAATCGACTTCTAAAAAAGTTTTTAATTCAACACCATTCGTCTGACTATTTGATAGTTCAGTGTAATCAGTACTCGATTCTGTGTGCAAAGCGTTGATATGTGAAAGAGCATCGGCTATAATATTTTGTTTTCCTGGTATGTAACGAATGTCGGTCGTAAACTGGCATAAAATATCAAGATAACGTGCTTGACGTGGTGTGGCCTTCTTAAATTTTTGTTGAAAAGCTTACTGCAATGGCTTATGGTCCGTGTAGATGCACACAACCATATGACGAAAATATTTGACGGCTTTATAGAGAGCTTCTATCATAGGTGCCATATTTTTGATGCGCTGAGTTAAGTCGTTCGGAGTAAAAACCAAGAGGCTGCAACACGTTGCTGTCGAATTTTTGTAAAATGGCACCCATTGCAGTGCCGAATGCATCTACTGTAAGTGCTAGAAGTGTATTTTGTTTCGGGAAAACCAATACCGTGACCTCGCAAAGAGACGATTTAAAGTTTTAAAAAGCATGTCTTGATTCTTCAGTCCATTCAATTAAAGATTGGTCGTTATTTTTATTACCTTTAATGAATTTACACAACAGAGCTTGGTGTTCGGTAGCTTTCAGCAAAAATCGACGAAAAAATTTATCATACCAAGAAATGATTACAAACACGTTGGGGTAGTTGGTACTCGGCTAGTGCATTTATACGATCAGGTGGAGGGCGAACTCCATCTTTGTTTACCAAAAAACCTAAAAATTTAACTTCTCGTTGTCCAAAAAAACACTTTGATGGATTTATTATCACGCCATATTCATGCAGTTTCTTGAAAACTTTACATAGGTGCTCTCGGTGCTCCTCTCTGTTTGCAGCAACTAAAATATCATCTAGGTACGGCCAAGTGAAATCCAATTCACGTTGAATATGATTCATGAACCATTGAAATGTTTGCCCGGCGTTACGTAGACCAAAACACATGTGGGTAAATTCAAATAACCCAAAAAGGAGTCGTTATGGCGTATTAGGTATGTCATCGGGATTAGCTGGTATCTGATGATACGCTCTACGAAGGTCTATTGTTGAAAAAATATCGCAATTATGTAAGAAATGTGTAAAGTCGTGGATGTGGGGAATCGGATAACTATCGGGCTCTGTTATGCTGTTGAGCCGACGGAAATCTCCACACTGTCTCCACTCTCCATTATTTTTTCGAACCATGTGTAGCTTAGGTGATGTCTTTGAATTCATTCAACAGATCCTTAAAAGAATCATTTTGATCAATAAATGAAAGGCTTTTGTATAACTCACCATTCTTGAATAAAAAAACAAATTTTCTGAACGTTGTTTAAATTATCCAAAAGTTTACGCTGAGGTAAATTGACCAACAAGTTTTAATACGACAAAAAATCCACGCCAATGCCTGAATGGGTGACGTCGGCTATTACAAATTTCCATCAGGGTGGAGTCCCAGGTTAAGTGTAAGTATTTGTTCACCAAACATTTATATAGGTAAATGGTTGGCAGCGTATAAGTATAAGTTGATTTGTGGATATTTTTTTGTTTGGTTGTAGGAGGAATGACACTGACCTCGGCACCAGTATCAATCAACAATTTAAGTTGTGAATTTTTATCATTTAAGATTAGATGGCAGTTTTTTGTGACTTGTCTGTCGTTAGCCGTCACGTCGGACTTTTTTGCTTTGTCACCGTATTTGCGGTGATACCGGCATACTTCATCTAAATCGGAGCGTCCACGGGAACAAGATCTGCTTCGTGGCGTTGATTAAACTTTGTTTTCAACTCGGCTACCTCTTTCACAAGTAAGCTGACCTGTTTTACCAGTAATAATTGTGCTGGGGATACATTTTGTGGCGTAGAAACTGCATTGACATGTGGTGAGTCGCTAACCTCAAATATTTTGTCAGCAAGTACTGCGAGTTTATCGAGTGGATCGCTACTAATTTAGAAGTTTGTTGTTTATATAGTAGCTTTAATTAACCACATAAGGCCCTAATGTCTAGGTTATGTATGGAACGCACAATTGGTGATAGTCGGCTCATCATTTCATTGCCGGCTAAGTCTCGCATCTCGCGAAGTAATTGTGATGGACGCATGTCACCAAGTTCCAAATCCTGTAAAAGCTTTTTTATACGTTTTTGCTCCGAGACTGCATAATATTTTAAGAGCCGTGCCTTAAGTGCATTGTACATATTGTCCACAGGTGGATTAAAAACGATGTCGCTAATTTATGAAAGCACGCTGCTTTCGATGGCCGCTACCACAGTTTGGTATTTCGTTTTTTAATTTGTTATACCAGCGGAAGCAAACTGTGATTCGATTTGCGCAATCCGAAGAGCTGGTTTGGCGTGCCAGAATAGAGAAATCCGTACACTCTTGTAATTTGAGCCGATTCGTTATCAACATTGGCGTGTTGTTGCATTTTGAGGTTTGCGGTAACCGCAGCTGCCGCGGCAATTTCATCATCGCCGGTCATAATAACATACATGTTGGTTGAAAAGTTCCTGCGCTCGAAATGAAAGAATACTGTTTTTGTTACGAAATATATTTTTTATTCAATATAATCTCCTAGAAGCTCAATGCACTTGTTCCAATGATCTTCCAATAATTTTATCCCATCCTTATAATGGTTTTCCGGAACCTCTGCGAAATAACCGTCTACGGCTGCTATGGCCTCTTCATTCGATGAAAAATGCTTTCCACGAAGGAATTGTTTGAGATTTCTGAAGAGATAGTAGTCACTGGGAGTCTGGTGAATACGGTGGATGTTCAAGCTATTCGTACTTTGATTCTTTGAATTTGGCCATCGTCAAAACCAGGTCTTTTCTCACGAATTTTTTCATCCAGCTGATCCAAAAGGCTGCAATAATATTCAGAGTTGATTTTTTACCTTTCTGAAGATAATCAATCAACAAAATTCCTTTTGCATCCCAAAAAACTGATGCCATAACCTTCTTTGCTGATCGTTGTGACTCCACCTGCTTTGGAGCTGAACAACCAGCTTCAGTCCACTGTAAACGTTCTTGTTTCAATTTATGATCATGGTGGTAGATCCAAGTCACATCCATAGTTATAAAACGACGCAAGAAGTCGGTTTTATTCGGCTTAAAACGCTCCAAATTACGCTGATTTGTTTTCGATCCAGTTTTTGTTGAATTGTTAATGCGTGCGGCACTAACTTTCCAAACAGTTTTTTCATACGTAATTCTTCACGTAAAATATGGAGTACTCGTTCGTCTGAGATGCCTATGGCATTAGCAATTTCACGCGTAGTCAAACCTGGATCTTCACTAACCATATTATGTACCTGCTCAATGATTTCTGCTGTGGTTGCAGTTTTTGGTCGTCCTTCGCGTGATCGTCTTTAAGGCTGGTACGACCACGTTTAAATTCACCAGCCCAAAATTCAACGGTGCGTTTTGAAGGTGAGGACTCTTTATACACTTCTAACAATTGTTCATAAATTTCCTTTGCTTTTAAACCCTTCAAAACAAAGAATCTAATGACTGCACGATATTCAATTTTTTCCATAGTAAAAAAAATCAATGACACGCCAACTTCAAATGGCTTGTAAACAAAGAAAGAATTGACAGAATGACTTGCAACTTTGCATGTGTTCTCAGAACAGTTATAAAAACTTGAGAAAAAAAAGTTTGGAGCTAGCTGTGCCATCTCTTGGTGAGCGCAGGAACTTTTCCACCAACCTGTATATTTATTTTTTTTTAAAGATTTTGATAATTTAAGTAATTGTGATCGCTTATTTGTCGTTTTACGTTCTAAAAAATCTTTTCGATGATCTCGTCGGGGTCACCATTTATGGAGTATGCTTGTTCATAGTTTTATAAGAACTCATTTATTTATCTAACAAAATCAGAAATGTTCATTATTAATTCAGTGTTGTACTTTTTGGTAACATAAAATAAATGTCTTAAAAAATAGTAGTAAAAATGATAATTCAATAAAGTATATAGAATGGTGATGCCACAAATATTTTAAAAATATTTTTATAGAGCCTTATATAATTATATTGGACCACATATTGTTTTATATGGCACCATATAAACCAATTTAAAAATAATCAATTCAGAAATAATTATATCTAATTATATAAGGTGAAATATAGGCCATATATAATTATATATAAATATATATAATTATATATAAACTTTTTTACTCGGGCTGGTATTATAATATATTTTCTCATATTTTTTCACCATTCACTTAGAAGTGAATAATATCTTGTACTCACCTCAAATATTTTTCACCTCAAGAATTTTGTTCACCACTAAAATTTTTGTTTACCGCAAATTTTTTTTTCGCATCCAAAAAAGTTCATCACCTTAAAAATTTTTTTTCACCACCATAATTTGCCTTCAAAAGATTTTTACATTATATGTAAAAAAAATTGATACGGCAGCATATATAATTATATATGGCCTCATATAAAATTATATATAGTCCCATATTAAATTATATATAATTTTATGCGGAAATTGGTGGATATAATTATATATGATTACATATAATTATATAAACTTAGATATAACTAGATATAATTATATCCGAAAAATGGATATATCTAGTTTTATACAATCATATATAGTTACTACATAATTTTACCTATATTTTACTTTTTTCCTATTAAATAATAATAAAACGATTTTCTTTAATTTACAAGTGTATTTTAATTTTTATAAAAAGCACTTGTTTACAATTATTTAAAAGTAATATTCAAAATTAAAAAAAACATATAAAAGTTATAATTAATAGACAAATCCTTGTATTTTGGAAGTGTATCCATGATTAGCCACTTATTTATGTAGATAAACTGTGAGCGGGCTGCTTAGTTTCACTATTTTCTTTCAGACTGTAAAATAGTTTCCACAATGTAATTCTATAGTATATGTTTCTAAACAGATTTAAAAGAAATAAATGAAAATTTAACTAAACTGAATGTTTCTGTGAATTATTAAAAATGGATGCTTCAACAAATTTAAATAAAATAGTGATATATTTAATAAAAGGGAAATAAATAAAAATGTTTTTTATTTTTTATTTAAATATTGTATGTATTTGTATTAAGGTTAATTCACTTGTTTATCATACCTGTCCACCCATATTCAAAGAATACTGAACATTGCAATCATTTTAAACCGTTAGTGTTAGACAGTTAGTAACTGCAATATCAATTTATTATTAAATGAATGCAGTGTACATATTTTTTAAGGTTTTAATTCTATACCACTAAATATGAGATTGGTCAACTTAAAAAGGTTAAATAAATAAATTGTCTCCTCTATTACTTATCTAAATTTCAAAAATCCCATAAGAGAGCAAAAAAAAAAAACTTACCCAATCTAGTAATAAATAACATTTTTGAAATCCGGCACGACATCTGCCAATCTTATATGTATGAAGGTACATTGTAATTGCGATCACTTTCAGAAATACGACTCAGAAAGCCACGGAATGCAGTCACCTGAAAAATACATTTTAGAATAATGAAAATAAGTAATCAAAAGATGATTATTAATACTTACATTGACTATTTCTGGCGCTATTTCATCGCTTATTTTTAATATATTAAAGGATTTGTTGTGAAAAAATTATAAAAAAAAGATTTAAATGAATTCAATAAAAAATATTAATTTATTTTGAAGTTTAATTTGAAAGCTTCTTCAAAAACATAAATTGTATATATCTACAAAAACATAAATTACAAAAACGAATTAAGGACTGATATTTATGATGTAATTCTAAATAATGACAAAATTGAATATGTCAACATCAACAATTTATTGTATGCATACAATAAAAATGTAAAATATGCATTTAAAATCCAAATGTGTCAAAATATCACAATATTTGGGATATACGGCAGTATAAAGGCCATTGTGCCGAATAATTTAGTTATATGTATTTAAGTTATGGTAGGACTAGAAAGATCATGTAAATACATGTTTGTTGGAGTTAGATTGATAAAAACATTTACCAAATATTTTTACTTATCAACAAATTTGCATCAAAACTTGCATCGATTCATTAATGCTTATTTTGCAAAAGCTAAAACAAAAAAAAAATTATGTGGGATATAGCTGCTTTATATAATTATATATAACTATATAAGTTAGATATGTTAATATATTTGACCATATATAATTATATATAAATTTATATGACACCATATTAAACAATTTGGAAATAATCAATAACAGATATAATCATATATATAATTATATATAACTATGTATACTTATATATAAACTTTTTGGTGGAGGGTGTTCAAAGATTTGGCATGGTCGAATTTAAGCTTTTTTACTTTTTTTTTTTTTATTTTGTCTAAAATATTTTTTGAAAAAAAAATAAGTAAATGTAAAAAATTTTGATGCTCGATAAAAAAAATAAATTTGAAATTTTGTACTAATAATAACAATTAATAATATTTAGTAAATTTACATATTTGATGATTTTAGCAAACAGATTTTAAATTTCACTTTACGAAAAGTAAAGTGGAAGAAACGGCAGATAATTTTTTCTACAAATTTCATTGTACCAAACGTCAGCAGACATGTGTTGCTAAGATTAGCAAAAAAATACCACTGGGCTCAAATTATCAAAATTTTCAGTTGCCATTACAGACTTTTTTGGTGAGTGTAATTTGCACGAAAGTATATTCAGAAAAGATTTTGTGATTTTACAAATATAAAAAATAAGATTATAATAACATACATAAATAGTCCCTTGATATTAAACAATAAAAAAAAATTTCGCTAAACAAGAATTCCAATTCGAACTCTATATTAATCATTATTTCGCTGAGTGCATATAAAACAACAAGTGTCTACACAAATAAGTATACAAAAGACAGAGAGAAGTTCCCTCTCACAAATTTTTTAGTACTCTCTTAGTACACGAACATAGTTTGACGTCAACAAAGCTGAGCTTTGGTGGGCAACTTTTAGTAGTGTTTAGCGGTGCTGCCATTTAAACAATTTTAACTGTTTTTTCCGTTTTTTGGGTTGCTTGAGATTTTTCAAATTTTTTCATAAAAAATGTTTTTTTTTATTTTATTCATGTATTTTTTCAGATTTTTCATATAAAAATATAATATTTGCTCAATATACTATTTATTTTTACGAAAGTTGGACATATTTAATATAAGTAAAAAGTACAACCAAACTTTACAATTGTGTTAAAAAATAGTAACGAATTCAAATATAACAATGTGTCATGAAAAGTATTCAAGTGCATACACAATTGATCCATTATTTCCCATTTCTATGGTAAAAATATATGAAAAAGAGAACAAATTTGATATTAATTGGTGCAACATATAATTAAAAAAACTATAACAAATGCATGAATTTGAAAAAGTTGTTTTCATGAAAAAACCGGAAAACAGTTAAGAATCTCAAAAACTGGGATAAACAATAAAACTGTTTATATGACAACACTGCATACATACACCAAATTTAATGTATTTCAACACATTAGCAACTTTGAAAATGTTGCCCACTTATAAAAACATGTTGACGCTGAACTCTGTAGCATGTTGAATTTCTCGTAGAGTACTTCTGACACTATATAGTAAATTATATACTTTTGGCGAGACTGATTGACTTTTTGTTGAATGCGTGATCGCATGTAGGTGTGAAAGAAAAACGCTGCGTAGTGGTTTTGCCTGGCTCTGTTTTAAAACGAGTAACCGGTTGAATATTGCCAAATAATCTCATTATTTTAACAAAGGGATGTCATTGGAGGTAGCTAGTTTGCTCCAAGCATAGGATTAGGGAGTGAAATAACTAGTTAATGGTAAGGATGAAATAACTAGTTATACGTGAGGCAAAAATTACTGGTGCAAAAGAAATGTATTTATTCAATTGAAAGATCGTTGTGTTCAGTTCGATTGTTGTTTTATTAATCAATCAACTATAATCTAACTTATAATAATAAAGTACTTAACGCTAAATGAATGCATGTGTGAGTATCAGAGAACTGCAAATGCTGATTGCAAAACGTTCATACACAATCAACACATGAAAAAATATGTGTTTGCGTTCAAACGTTGAATATACTCCAACACACATATTTGTTAATGATTTTAAATCAATCAAACGACGTGCAAATTGTTGTCACTGATTTGTAATCATCGGTCGTTTTTATACCATTGATTTTATTCTGTTCGTTTTTGTCAACAATAATTATTTTGATGTAGAATAAATCAAAAAAGCAATAAATAACGCGTATGTGTGTATTCATAATTTAAACAAAATAGGGGGTGGTTTTGTAAAAACACATTTCATAAATTAGGCTGGGTCTAAAATCCGTTTTTTTAGAATTTTTATTAGTAATACCAAAAATAATGTTTTTTGTGAATTTTTTTTTTAATTTAGGTCGATATCTCAGGCTCTCCCAATACCTAATTTTCCAATTAAAATAGATGAAAAAAAAAAAATTAGACAATATTTAAATTTTTCGGAATTAGGCAGGCCTGAGATATCGACCTAAATTTTTTTTCCAAAAAAATATTTTTATTTCACAAAGAAGAACATTTTTAGTATTGTATTACTAAAAAAATTCTAAAAAAGCGGATTTAAGTCCCACCCTAATGTTACTTTAAGAAATGTGTTTCTATTTTGTTTTGATTATGAATACACTCATACGCGTTGTTTGTTGTTTTTTCTGATTTATTCAACGCTGACTTTTTGTTGAGAGATTACATTTGCATAAAACATAATCGACGGATGATTCACACTGATCCCAATTACGCGTTCAGTAACATAATGCTGATTTTATTCTAGAGCAGTGCTGTTCAAAAATAAAAATGTAGTTGTGTTTGTGAGAAAATGAGAATTGCACTGAAAGAAATGTTCAATGGGTTAATAGCAGTGCTAGTATCACAAAATATTTTTCGTACATTGCTATTAATTTTTTTCAGTGCATTGAAAAAAAATCAGCATACATCCGCTACACATGTTAACTCGTCGCTGTTTCAGTCAAAAAGTATATAATTTTCTATAGAGTATGTTTCTCTCTCACGAACTTTTTAGTACTCTCTTAGAACACGAACATAGTTTGGCGGCAACAAAGGTGAGTTTTGGTCAGCAACTTTTAGTAGTGTTTAGCGGTGCTGCCATATAACCAATTTTAACTATTTTTTTGCCGTTTTTTGGGATGCTAGAGATTTTTCAGATTATTTCATAAAAAAAATGTTTTTTTATTTTATTCATATATTTTTTCAGATTTTTCATATAAAAATATAATATTTGTTCAATATACTATTTATTTTTACTAAAATTAGACATGTCTAATAAAATAAAAAAATACAACAAAAATTTGCAATTGTGTTAAAAAATAGTTACGAATTCAAACATAATATTGTGACATGAAAAGTATTAAAGTGTGTACACACACATTTACCAACTATGTCTATTCATATCCATTATTTCCATTTCTACGGTAAAAATATATAATAAAGAGAATAAATATGCTATTAATTGTTGCAACATATAACTAAAAATCTATAAAAAGTGCAATAATTTGGAAAAAAAATTGTTTTCATGAAAAAACTGATAAACAGTTAAGAATCCCAAAAACTGGGATAAAAAGTTACACTGTTTATGTGGCAGCACTGCATACACCAAATTTAATGTTTTTCAACACTTTAGCAACTTTGAAAATGTTGCCCTCTCATTTAAAAATGTTGCCGCTGAACTCTGTACCATGTTGAATTTCTGGTAGAGCGGAAAAAATACTCTATAGAAAATTATATACTTTTTGTTTCAGTGACGACTAAAAGCTAGAGCGTAAGAATACATGTGAGTTAAGCAGGGGACAATTGTCCCATCAAATGAACAGCACTGTTCTACAGTGAATTTTGTTGAATTATTAAATGTGAACAAGAATTTTTGTGTATGATTAAATAAAGAAAAAAGTTAATTTTGCAGTTCTCTGATGAGTATGCAGGCTAAGCATATTCACACAATAAAGATTTGGTATGTGTGGAATGTCATACACAAATATGGTATTGGATTACCATTTAATTTACCCTACTGAAGGTATGGTAAATATGACATATCAAACATACTACACTGGTTACAAGTCATAGAATAAAAACTGATTTTTGTTAACAATTTGAAAAAAAACAAGTAAAAAAAGGGCTAAATTCGGCTGTGCCGAATCTTTGAATACCCTCCACCATAGGGGCTGAAGATGATATACGTATATACTAAATTTTGCATGAACTGTAATATGAATATGTTTTGTCAATTTATGTAACGAACTTTTGTTATTTAGTTTTAGTAATGTTTTTTACAGAGGTCTGCTCTGTTAGCGACTTTAACATTGTTGCTTTTAACGTTAACTTAGTTATTAAGAGTAACACACATATAGCTCTAAAATGAAATTATTCTCATAGTATGTAAGACAGTAAATGTAATCGAACAAGAAGAAGACTTAATAACATTTTTACTTAACAGAAAACAAAAATAGATACAGAAAAATTGTACAAATTTGTATGGAAAATTTAGAGGTATCTTCACATTTTCACCCATAACTTTTTAACCGCTTGACCGATTTTGCTCATTTTCAATACCAAACTGCTCGGGAGGATGTACAATAATCTGAATAAAAATAGGCATCCCCGCTAGCGTCTTCGCGTCGTGATCGCCATTTCAACAGACAGACAGACGGACATCGCTAAATCGACTTAAAATTGCATAAGGATCACGAATATATATACTTTATGGGGTCCTAGACCTATATTTCGACATGTTACAAACGGAATGACAAACTGATATATACCCTCACCATATATGGTGGAGGGTATAAAAATACAAGCTATTTTGTGTATATGTATTCTAAAGAAAGTTAAAAATTGTATTTCGGAAATAATTTGGGCACGCCAGGGGGAGAGTTAAGATTTTTATGAAAAACTCATAGAAATTAAACTATAACTATTTATAACTTTTATCGAAAACTTAAACTTCTGTGTACATAATCTAAACTCACATGGATCTTATTTTAAAGTGGTAAACAATATGTAAAAAAAGCATTTGAAAAGAATTAATATTTAAAAAATTTTTGTATCGTCATTGTGCCCCTTAGAAAATCAACGTAACCACGAGTTTTGTTGCTAAGAAGACAAGAATGAACTATAAATGTTTTTGTTTAAGGTTTTTTCTGAATGCTCTAGCTTGTCTAAAAATAAATATAAATATTAAGTGTGAAGTTAAACTTTTAAACAATTTATTTGTTATACTTTTTAAATTACATTTATATATACGGTCCGCCATCTAAGGTTTTTTTTTCAACTAGTGCTTATTTCGTGAATGGTAACACTTAGCTCATGTCTGATTTGACAGATAATTAGTTTTATCCTTCCGCTGAACGAATATGGTTGTGTATACGCTTGAACAACGCTGGGAAATATTGCGACATTACTTTGAAAATCATGGTGATGTTGCAGAATGTCATCTTTTCAGATGAAGCTCATTTTGATCTTGGCGGGTATGTAAACAAGCAAAATTGTCGCATTTGGGGTACAGAAAACCCGCACGCATACATTGAAAAGCCGGTGCACCGAAAATGAGCAAGGAGTGGCCGTTACAGTCAATGGCGATCGTTATCGGGCCATGTTGAACGAATTTTTGTTCACAAAAATTGAAGAGGAGGATATTGGCAACATTTGGTTTCAACAGGACGGTGCTACGTGCCACACAGCCGAAGCTACACTCGATGTTTTGCGCCCTGTTTTTGAAGATCGCATTATCAGCCGCAGAGCTGATGTCGTTTGGCCACCTCGGAGCTGCGATTTGACACCGTTGGACTATTATTTGTGGGGTGCCGTCAAAGATAAGTATTACGCCGTCAAGCCAGAGACAATTGACGCTTAAAAGGACAATATTCGTGAAGCCATTGGTGAAATATAGCTGCACACAATCGATAATGTGCTTAAAAATTGGACCGATCGTGTAGGCCAGCCGGAAGGATTGTACTTTCAAATAAAAAAAGAAATTTGAGAAAATATTCAGTAGTTTTTTTTATAGCATTTTCAAAAAAAAAAAAAAGTTATTTGGACTATATAAGTTAACGAAACAAATATTTTATGTTTACTGGGTTAACTTTGTTTCGCTGACACTTTATAATTTGCCTGCACGCGCAATATATTGCAACTCATTTAATTAATCCATTGAACCTAACTAGGTGTTGTAACTTTATTAATAACAATACTGCTGACTTCATGTCTGCAGTTTTGATAATATGAAATTTTATTGTTTTTGTAAAGTAAGCATAATTTAACTTTAAGACTTTTTGGATAATAAAGAAATCAGTCGTAGTCAAGCACTCGAACAAAACGTATTTTTATTTAATAAAATACTAATTGGCGCCCAACAAAATAATTTTGTTTTTTTTTAAGAAATCACTTAAGTAGTGCCGTGGAAAATTTACAAGTGTCCTTTATTAGTGCAGTAAATTTTTATAAAAAAAAAAAAACAAAAAGCAAAATTTCTTAGTGTTTAAATTCGGAGGAAATACAACACAAGTCACAGGAAAAAAAGAGCATAAGAGGGAACCTTAGTAAACAGTGAAAAGGACAAATTCCCCTATGCCAGTGATAATTAAGAAATTAAAAATACATTAAAAAGAACAACCCCTAAAGAAGTGAAAAATATAAGATAAAGTTAAAAACTTTAGAAATTAAAAATAAACTTTAAAAATTAAAAATAAAAAATTTTTTTTAAGATTAAAAACAAACTTTAAAAATTAAAAATAAAAAAAAACTTTGAAAATTAAAAACAAACCTTAAATATTAAAATTTAGAAAAAAAAAAATCAAAATCAAAAGTAAAAAGTAAAAAACAAAATAATATAAGAACTAAAACCATTAAAACATTGTAGCAAGATACTAACTTGGAAATAAGTCACCAGGCAACGATTTTTGCCTGGGCTACGAAAACAACAACAGTTCAATTAAATAGCAACAAAATCTCGCCAAATAATAACCGTACAACACCTTAAAGAAAAAGATAACAATAAACAGCAACCTCCACTACCAACAACAAGGCAATTATAGACGTACACATCTGCAACAGTAACAGGAAAATGGCAACAATAACAACAGTAACAATTCTATTGTAAGTCATAATATCTTTTTATATTAAGTGAATTAGAAACATAAGAATATTTTTATCTTTATTCAAATTTAAAATTTCAATAAATTAAATAGGAAATCTTTAATAATCAAAAATATTACTGATAATTTCAAGATAATATAATAGAAACTTTTTTTTTATTAAAATATTAATTTAACAAGAAATAATTTAAAAATTTATAAACAAATATCAATCTGCGATTCCTACGGGACCCTCCAGATTTATCAACTGAAAAGAAATAATAAAATATAATCTATAATAATAAGACAATATTGCTTTAAAAAAAAATCAATCTCTGGAATAAGTTTTACTTTTTGAAATGTCTAACCCCAACAACTTAATAAGACCACCAGTTTTTGTTCCTCCCCCATCCGCCAATCCCAACAATCCTCCACATTCCCCAGAACCAATAAATATAAATATTCCTCAAATGGAAGCTGCTATAACGAGTTTAGTCACTCGACTATGTAGGGAACAATGTAGGAGTTTAGTAGGGAATATATCGAACCCCGATTCGGATTTCATAGCAAAGGACCAAGAGATCGAGGATCAGTATAGGGAAAACCTTTCCGACCTGGACAAGGTACCGGATGTTGTACGTTGCCTGAGAGAATTTTCTGGCAATGCAGCTGAATTTAGCTCATGGAAGAAGAGCGTCGAGAGAGTCTTAAATATCTATGGAACACAAAAAGGTTCTCCAAAATACTTCGGAATCCTAAATGTAATAAGGAATAAGATCGTTGGAGCCGCAGACTCGGCTCTTGAGTCATATAACACTCCTCTATGTTGGGAAGCAATATCACGCTGCCTGGCATTGCATTATGCCGACAAAAGGGATTTAGGCACCCTGGAATACCAAATGACGACGTTGGTACAAGGAAACTCTGCAGTACAGGATTTCTATCAAGAGGTCTACTCCCACCTGTCCCTGATTATCAATAATATTTCCTGTATGACTATAGGAAAGGAAGCCATGGATACATTGATCCAGACATATCGAGACAAGGCATTGGACACCTTTATCAGAGGATTAAGAGGTGATCTCTCCAAACTTCTGTGCATCCGAGAGCCGAATAACTTGCCACAAGCACTACATCTCTGTCTTAAATTGCAGAATCAAAATTATAGAACCGATCATGCTTTGGGAAAAAGTATCGGAAACACACGGATAATTCCTCGAAATCAGAATTTTAGACCCCAAACAAACTATGGAACATCGGAATCTCTTCAACAAAAACCATTCGCAACCCAATACCAATACCAAAACCCAATCCGATACCCAACCCAATACCCAACCCAATACCCAACCCAATACCCAACCCAATACCTAAACCAACTCCCAATCCAGTACCCTACCCAAAACCCAACCCAATATCAACCCCGTAATACTGGAAACATTCAATTCCAAAATTTTTCTGGACAAGTTCGACAATCTCAAAGTGTTAACCCAATACCTCCAGCCAGACCCTTTGCACCAAAACCTCAACCAAGACCTGTGCCAATGGAAATTGACCAATCCATGCAGTCTAGGAACATCAATTACATGAATCGTTCAAAAAACAATGATCAATTTATGGGAAAAAGACCGCCAGAGCAATATGCATTCCAGAACCCAAAAGCTCAAAGAAACTTCAACATAGAAACGGAATACGAGGAAACTAACAACGAAATTGAAGAAAAATACCATAAAGAGATGGCATCATATGAAATAGAAGAAGGATTACAACCACTCCAAGAACAAATCGATAAATATGGACCAGAATACCAGTTGGATAATGTTGATAATAAAGACTTTGCCGACATACATTTTTTAGAATAAACAACTCGTCTTTGCCATATTTTGAAGCAAAGACGAACAAGGGGGAGATCCTAAAAATTTTGGTGGACACAGGATCTAATAAGAACTATATCCAAACCTCACTAATAAAGTCGGCCATCCCTAACAAAAAAAATTTTTATGCGAATTCCGCCGGAGGAAAAATTTTGATAACAAACCATACATTCATTAACCTTTTTGGATTGAATTCTATAAATTTAAAATTCTTTGCTCTACCCACCCTCAAATCTTTCCATGCGATATTAGGCAATGACAGCCTTAAGGCACTTTCAGCCATTATTCATACGGCAGAAAGCTTAATGATAGTGGGAAATAACATCAAAATTAAATTAAAACAACAAATATCGGAAAGCGTTAATAGTATTTCACAAAGTGTACACAACATCCAAATCAGAACTGATCATATGTCAAAAGACCAAAAGCAGAGAATAACGGAACTGGTCAAAGAATTTCCAGGCCTTTTTTCTGAACCAAACGAACGGTTAACCTATACAACTACGGTAAAAGGAGAAATAAGGACAACAACTGATAATCCTGTTTATTCAAGATGTTACTTTTATCCGATACATTTAAAGGATGAAGTCGAACATCAAATCTGCGAATTACTAGACCAAGGTATTATAAGACCCTCCAAATCGCCGTACAATTCACCTGTTTGAGTCGTACCGAAGAAAATGGATGCTTCTGGAGTAAGAAAATATAGAGTGGTTATCGATTTTAGAAAACTAAACGCGATTACCATCCCGGACCGGTATCCAATTCCTGAAATTAACGAAGTTCTTTTCCAATTGGGGGAAAACAACTTCTTTACTGTTTTGGACCTCAAAAGTGGATTCCATCAAATTCCTCTAAAGGAAGACGATGTTGAAAAAACCGCATTCTCTATCAACAACGGTAAATACGAATTTACCCGGCTTCCCTTCGGTCTGAAAAACGCACCATCAATCTTTCAGAGAACCCTAGACGATATCCTGAGAGAACATATAGGAAAAATACAGATGACATCATCATATTCGGAAAAGATGGAAAAACACATTTTGAAAATATCAAGAAAATATTCCACACCCTGGAAGTTGCCAATATGAAGGTGCAATTGGACAAATGTGAATTTTTGAAACCAGAAGTGGAATTTTTAGGGTTTTTTATATCTACTGAAGGAATACCCTAAAAAAGTGGAAACCATTAATGACTTCCCAACCCCGAAGACTTTAAAGGACTTGAGGTCATTCTTAGGCATGGCTGGATTCTATCGCCGCTTTATAAGGGACTATGCAAAATTAGCAAAACCCTTAACAGCACTTTTGAGAGGGGAGGAGGGACGAATGTCCAAATCCGTCTCTAGCAAAATTGTCATCAAATTAGAGGATGAAGCACTAGCAGCATTCGATAAGATCAAGAAAACACTAATGTCAGAGGATGTCATTTTAACATACCCCAATTTCCAGAAGGAGTTTCGGTTGACAACAGATGCCTCGAATTATGCAATCGGAGCCGTACTAGAACAGGAGGGTAGGCCGATAACCTTCATTTCCAGGACCCTCAGTAAAGCCGAAGAACATTACCCAACGAATGAGAAAGAAATGTTGGCAATTGTATGGGCCCTCAAGGGCCTGAGGAATTATCTTTACGGTGCGGCAAACGTAAAAATATTTACGGATCACCAACCACTGACATATGCCTTAACCAATGGAAACACTAACAGCAAACTTAGACGGTGGAAAGCAATATTGGAAGAATACAATTACGAACTCCAATACAAACCGGGAAGCACTAATGTGGTAGCAGATGCGTTATCCAGACCTCCTCAGGAAATGTTACAAATAGATTCCACAGCAGCCACTCAACATAGCAATCAAAGCTCTTCCGAAAATCTTATTCAATACACGGATACCCCAATAAATGCGTTCAAAAACCAGATCATAATAGAGCCTCATGAAACTCCGTCTTATGAATTTAAAATAGTGTTTCCAACGTACCACAGACACATAGTGTTGGATCCAGACCTCTCCGAGAAAAAAATAGAACAGATTTTTGAGAAATACTTGAACCCTTCAGTTACAAATTGCGTGAAGACAACCGACGCAATTCTAGGAAAAGCGCAAGAAATATTCTCCAAAAAATTCCACAAATATAAAGTTCTTTACACCAGAAAAATGGTATCTGATATTCATAACGAGTCAGAACAAGAGGTGGAAATAATAAATGAGCATAACAGAGCTCATAGGAGTGCCGAGGAAAACAAGATTCAACTCCTTGAGAAATATTATTTCCCCCAAATGATGGCAAAAATAAAAAGGATTACAAAATCATGCAGGATTTGCAAGGAAAATAAGTACGACCGCCACCCTAATAACATTTCTTTACAGGAAACCCCAATCCCACAGTTCCCAGGTCAAATAGTACATATAGACATATATATAACAGAGAAGACTTCCATTTTAACAGCAATTGATAAGCTGACAAAATATGCGCAGCAAGGATACTGAAATCAAGATCTGCGGAGGATATCAAACAACCGCTTAGAGAAATATTGTTAAGTTTTGGAATGCCCGAAATAGTGGTAATGGACAACGAAAAATCATTTAACTCCAAAGCGATAGTATTCATGTTGGAAAATCAATTTAATATCAAAGTGTTCAGAATCCCACCATACGCCAGTACTGTAAATGGACAAATAGAACGATTTCATTCTACCCTATCCGAGATCATGAGGTGCATCAAATCTGAAGGAACCCAGAATGGTTTATCCGAACTTCTGGATAAGTCAATTTATGAATAAAACAATACTGTCCATTCAACTCCAGGCAGGAAACCGTTAGAAGCATTTTTTGGTAGATAATCTTTTAATGACCCCACGAAATGGGAAAAGGATAGAATTCAAATGGTAGAGAACTTCAAGGATCGACAGCGATCCACTTTAGAGTATAATAACAAGTACAAGAGGGAACCAAGAGATTATAAAGTGGGCGAACAAATCTTTGTCAAGGAAAATAAGAGATTAGGGACCAAGCTATCTAGAAATTACAAGAAGGAGGTAGTGAAGGAGAATAGACACTCTACAATATTTACTGAAAGCGGAAGAGTGGTTCACAAGAACAATATTCGTAATTAAGTAGTTATTTTTTTTATTTTTTTAACAGGGTGATGATATCTGCTGTAATGGGAGAAGTAAAGATACTAGATTACACTAATGCAAGGGTAGTAGCAATCGATACAGGTATAGCAAAACTTCAGACTGGGGCTGTGAAATTAATACATGTAATTGATCTGGATAATTACTAGAATTTTATCGATAATATGAGGGAAACAATGAGAACGAGAATAAGTGCATCCCATCCCCTACATCCCCTCCTAATCCTAGAAATTTCATACCTACAGAATAAACTAGACCAATTGAAACCAAGGTCCAAAAGGTCCCTTAACTTCATAGGTTCAGCATGGAAATGGATTGCCGGCAATCCTGACCATGAGGATTTTGAAATAATAAAACAGAAAATAAACAACGTATTAAGTAATAATAATAAACAAGTTGTAATCAATAAATTATCGTTGAACAGAATAAACGAGTTAAGCTCTAATATGAATCAGATAATAAAAGTCGTACAAGAAGATGTACGGGCCTTTCAAAACTTAGATATTACAGAGTTTAAATACAAATTGGAAATAATAAAAGAAGAGATAACAAATCTACAGTATGCCATCCATTGGGCTAAAGCAGGGGTAATTAACTTATTTATTCTATCTCACGACGAAATGGAAACAATAAGAAAACTGTTTGAGAATAACCAAATTCCATATTTAAATATGGAAGAAATATTAGAGTTTAGTGAAGTAAGGATAGCCTCAAGTAATAACTCCCTGATTTATATTGTGAATATCCCAACAACCTATAATGAGACATGTAACAAAATATTAATAAAACCTGTGAAACCTAGGAAAATTGCTACTAATATTAAATTTAACGAAATTTTAAATTGTAATAAGAAAATGTTTGGTATAAAAACTAAGTGTAAGAGTTACAACATGTTGACAATGTGCAAGAGCGAAGATATTGAAGATATCAGTGGCTCCGAATGCCTACCTAATCTGATCCACAGCAAACCCTCTAATTGTACCTTTATAAGTAATTCACACATACTCACTGTACAGGAGATACTCCCTGGCACCCTTCTATTGAATCAGTTTAATGGTACAATTCTCATAAGCCAAGAAGCTTATGACCTTAATGGCACTTTCATCATTAAATTCCATAATGAAACGGTCTCGGTGGATGATACTATCTTTTCATTTTCGGAAATTAACTTTTCTAATCCACTACCGGCCATAGTGCAATCAATAGTGGGAAACCCAGTTGTTGAGGAAATCCTCTCGTTGGAGTTAATTAAGGAAATGCACACTAACAACACAGAGGCAATCGAGCTCCTGAATGTTGAAACTAAATTAGGTGATGCTATCGCCTACATTTTGGCGATTTCCCCAATTGTTATAATACTGTCCGTCTGTCTGAGGAAAAGATGCAGTAGTCAGAGGGTACAATGCTCTGAAAATATTAATATTAATACTTCACTACCACCACGGAATATTGTCATGTGTGGGAATGAACTTGGAACACGTCCAATAGAGCGAATTATCCAAATACCTTATTTTTGATTCAGGACAATCAATTTTAGAGGGGAAGAGTTAACGAAACAAATATTTTATGTTTACTGGGTTAACTTTGTTTCGCTGACACTTTATAATTTGCCTGCACGCGCAATATATTGCAACTCATTTAATAAATCCATTGAACCTAACTAGGTGTTGTAACTTTATTAATAACAATACTGCTGACTTCATGTCTGCAGTTTTGATAATATGAAATTTTATTGTTTTTGTAAAGTAAGCATAATTTAACTTTAAGACTTTTTGGATAATAAAGAAATCAGTCGTAGTCAAGCACTCGAACAAAACGTATTTTTATTTAATAAAATACTAATTTATATACTGGGCAAAGCCCGCTACGTTGTAAGCGTAAAAAATGGTTGCCCGGGTAAAGCCCGGGGCTATACGGAGTTTCTAAAAATTACGTCTTAACTCTTATCTACACTATCAAACCATCAATCTATCAATCCGTCAAACCATCAATCTATCAATCCATCAAACAATCAAATTTTTACTTTTGCACATTTTCACATTTGCACTTTTGCAAATTTTCACATTTGCACATTCACTACATATGTATGTATTTTAACATTTAAGCTTAAATTTTTTTTAACTAAATCACAATACAATACACAAATCGTAAAATTTTTGATTTATAGATTGTATGGATATAACTCTTTTAACCCTCCGATGAGTGACAGTTCTGAACTTCACGGCCGTGTGAAAAGGTCCCTACGGACCTTTTTTGTAAATCATGTTTTTTTTTCTGTTATTGTCTGATCCTTTGTTATTTGTGCAATACTTAAGTTGCAATACAATTTATTAAAATCTATTAAAAATATTTTTATGGAGCCTTATACTAGGGCGGATCAATAAGTCCGTGACCGTTTGAATGAAACACAGTTTTTTTTTGCAAAAAAAAAAATATTTTTCAACATAATCTTCTTTTAGCTCAATACACTTAGTCCAACGTTTCTCCAATTTTTGTATCCCTTCCAAAAAATAGGATTATTTGAGGTGCATGATATATGCATTTGTTTAATCAATAATTTCATCGTTGGAGCTAAATCTCTTTTCACCGAGCTAGTTCTTTAGGTTTGGAAATAGGAAATAGTCACTGGGGGCTAAATCCGGAAAATATGGCGGATGAGGTACCAATTCGTAGCCCAATTCATGGAATTTCGCCAATCTTTTGAAGTTGTCACACGATTACGTTTATAGCCAATTGAGTGCAAACGTGGCACCCATCAAGTTTCAATTGTGTTAAAATAGTTGTTATTCAATACAGAATCGCAAATGCTAAAACAAAAAATATTTTATGTGTAATATATCTGCTTAACTAATTATACATAACTGTATAAGGGAGATATATTTTTAAATTGGACCATATATATTTATATATAATTTTATATGACATAATATTAAACAGTTTGGAAATAACCACCCGATTAAAAAAATTGATATGGTGCTAGATAAACTTATATATGGGGCCTTATATAATTATATATTGCACCATATTAAATTATATATAATTATATGTAGTTTTATGCGGAAATTGGTGGATATATTTATATATGATTATATATACAGGTTGGTTGAAAAGTTCCTGCGCTCACCAAGAGATGGCACTGCTAGCTTCAAACTTTTTTTTTTCTCAAGTTGGTATAACTGTCCTGAGAACACATGCAAAGTTGCAAGTCATTCTGTCAATTCTTTCTTTGTTTACAAGCCATTTTAAGTTGACGTGTCATTGATTTTTTTAATATGGAAAAAATTCAATATTGTGCATCCATTAGATTCTTTGTTTTGAAGGGTTTAAAAGCAAAGGAAATTTTTGAACAATTGTTAGAAGTGTATAAGGAGTCCTCACCTTCAAAACGCACCGTTGAATTTTGGGCTGGTGAATTTAAACGTGGTCGTACCAGCCTTGAAGACGATCCACGCGAAGGACGACCAAAAACTGCAACCACAGCAGAAATCATTGAGCAGGTACATAATATGGTTAGTGAAGAACCAAGTTTGACTAAGCGAGAAATTGCTAATGCCAAAGGCATCTCAGACGAACGAGAACTCCATATTTTACATGAAGAATAACGTATGAAAAAACTGTTTGGAAGGTTAGTGCCGCAAACATTAACAATTCAACAAAAACTGGATCGAAAACAAATTTCTCAGCGTAATTTGGAGCGTTTTAAGCCGAATAAAACCGACTTCTTGCGTCGTTTTATAACTATGGATGAGACTTGGATCTACCACCATAATCCTAAATTGAAACAAGAACATTTACAGTGGACTGAAGCTGGTTGTTCAGCTCCAAAGCAGGTAAAGTCACAACGATTAGCAAAGAAGGTTATGGCATCAGTTTTTTGGGATACAAAAGGAATTTTGTTGATTGATTATCTTCAGAAAGGTAAAGCAATCAACTCTGAATATTATTGCAGCTTTTTGAATCAGCTGGATGAAAAAATTTGTGAGAAAAGACCTGGTTTAAAGAAGAAAAAAATCATTTTCCATTAAGACAATGCACCTGCTCACAAAAGTGTTTTGACGATGGCTAAATTCAAAGAATTAAAGTACGAATTGCATGAACATCCACCGTATTCACCACATTTTTGCTCCCAGTGACTACTATCTCTTCAGAAATCTCAAACAATTCCTTCGTGGAAAGCATTTTTCGTCGCATGAAGAGGCCATAGCAGCCGTAGACGGTTATTTTGCAGAGCTTCCGGAAAACCATTATAAGGATGGGATAAAATTATTGGAAGATCATTGGAACAAGTGTATTGAGCTTCTAGGAGATTATATTGAATAAAAATATATATTTCGTAACAAAAACAGTATTCTTTCATTTCGAGCGCAGGAACTTTTCAACCAACCTGTACATATATTAATTTAGATATAACGGGATATAATAAATGAGTAAATCTAATTTTACAAATTTATATAAAATGTTATATATTTTTTATATGAATGGAACCCTATTTAATTTTACCTCAAATTAGCTTTTTTATAAAATACATTTAAGGGTTTTCTACAAATTAAACGATTTTTAATTTTGTTTTTAGTCTCAAAAAAATTTATTACATATTTTTTATTTATTATAAAGCATTAAAACACAATAGGAAGAAAAATTCAAATACTCGTAAATATTAAAGTTATACAAATTTTGAAGGTACATCTTTGATATGGATCAATGCCAAAATTTTAAATTCTCTTACCAAACTTCCGTTTTCAATATAATAGTTTTATCCTTGTCATTTGTTCTAAATAAAAAATCCGTTATAAAAATTACCGTTATACTACTTGTTTGTGATAACGTCGAAAATATATTACTAAACCATGAATACAGGCTTCTGTAAAAATTTAAAAAAATACATTGACTTAATAAAATTTAACTTTTTGTTACTCGCAAAAATTTAATGATTGAACCTCATTCCTGTTGCTCTATATTTAAAATTGGGTCGCACATGGATTTTAATTTTGTATTTTCTATCACATATTCAAATTCAACAAAGTGAGAGGCAATACCTCAAATGTAATTTTTGTCAGTAACAAAAAGTTTTAATGTAAACGTTCAAAACTTTTAACATTATATAGATTTATTTTTATACGCTATCGATATGAATAGGTAGCGTGTGTAAATAAATCTTTTTAAGGAAATATTAATAAAATATTCTGTCTCATTGTTGCTCCTAACTGTGAGATCGATCCGAATAATGTAACCACATGGTCGTTAATTTTGTATATCAAGCACATATTTGAATTTAATTGCAATCAATATTATTCATAATTTCAAAAAAAAAAATCTACATATTCTTGTTAAACCAAAGCCCACTATTTGAGGGATTGAGTTTCACAAGCCCCCTAAGCGGATAACCATCTATCTATAAGCTAACATAATGAACTTTCAACAAAAAATTTCGGAAGACAATTATCTAAAAAATAAAAAACATTTTTATAAGTGACTTAAAGATAGAAGGTTACATTGGTACTTACGCATTGGACATCCAACCACATTTTATAAATTTGAAATTTTTTGAGAGCAATTTAAAATAAAATTGTGAACATTCAAATAAATAAAATAAAAAAATTGTTATGAAGTCTTAAAATAGAATTTTTGAAAGCTTTTTCAAAAACAAATAAAATAATGGCAAAATACACTGTGCAGCAGTATTTTTGGGCGTCGACGAATCATATGCCAGATAAATGTATTATATTAGTATAATAAAACCCCCGAAGGGTTTGGGGCTGTGTGGGTACAGTCAAGTTTTATGGCCGTTAAAAGTTTTAATTTTCTTTGGCCACCACTGTACAATATAACATGCAAAAACAAGTAAAAGCGTTCTTCTGAGCTTAATTCTGAGTTCAGGTGTCTGCAATGAAATTTCATGGGTATTTTTTTTTTTTTGTAGAAAATTTTAACCCTCTGTTGGCCCGTTTTATGGGTCATTTAAGACCTATTTTTGAATATATACTAAAAAAGTCTCATAAAACTGGCGTTTAGTGGGTTAAAATTTTCGGCAAATATGTTCAAATATGTGGGTTCAACGATGATAAATCGTGAAAATGGTGAATTTATTTTATCACTTTTAGTATAATCTTAAATGTTAAATAGAATTCCCAAACGGATATGGGCTGTGTAGGCACAGTAAAGTTTTATTTCCGTTTACATTTTTTTGCTATACTGTATAAAATAAGACACGAAAAACAGTATAAAGATTCTTCTGAGCTTAATTCTGTTTTTGGATAAATTTAATAATTATTTTATGAGGATTATTTGTAGCAATTTAAAGAAGAAGAATTAAATTTCAGATATTTTTTTTGTATATACAAAATCAACATAAAATTAATTATGTTTAATATGAACAAGGCGTTAAGAATTTTTATTAAATAAATTAATAATTATTTATAAGTTATATGTAGATATATAACATATTTAATATTTTCAAGTTATTCGTCGCTATAATCAGTATCAGTATCTGCATCAAAATCCATATCCACCTGTGCTTCTATGTTCGTTATTATTATCATCATAATCTTTTTCCAGAAATATGTGTTTACTCCACCAACATATTTCTCCAAGCACTGCTCCTGGCGACTTTTTTCCTCTATGTCTGAAATTTATCACTGTTAAAAAATTCTAACATTTATACTATATCAAAGGCCAATAACATTACCTTTTTTCAAATGGCATAGGGACTTGATGATACCGTTCGCCTTGTTCATCTGATTCAGTTGATAGTTGCTTCCTACAATAGTCCATGTGGTGATGTAAATAGTGGATTTTCAACGACATATTTACACCAATTTTGGAAAATGCTGCTAACATAGTTGTAACAGAAACTTCGTAGTTTTAGGAACGATGTTTTTGTCAAAAAAACCCTCTATTACTTCCTTCACCGCAATCCAAGCATCCAATTATTTTTTATGTAAAGTATTGTCGAACACTTCCTAAAATAAAAATTACAACTATTTTATCAATCATGTGTGGTATACTATACCATTTCTAAGTTTTTGTTGGCTTATTCTTGGAAAGATAAGTTTTAAACTCATACACACTTCATCTCTTTTGGTAACGGTTTTGATAAAATTTTTGACGATTCCAAGCTTTATATGAAGTGGCGGCAGCAGAATTTTTTCTTTTGCTACCAAGAGCTTCCGGATCATGTTCCAGTTTTTAAGCGCACTATCTTCTCTGTTATTCCAATCGTGACATAAATACTGATCTCCAGCATATCTTGTATCCCAGTCACAAATAAAGCACATCAATTTGATGTACCCATTTATTTTTATTTAGTCAACCATATTCAAAATCGTTTCCAATGCTTCATACGTTTCCTTTGTTTCAGTGCTATAAGCAATTGGAACTTTGACCTGTCAATAAAAATTCTCCAGTTATCTGATCGATACTTGGTTTCCATAGCATCCATTAATCTTTCAACATCAGTACTGTATGCTGAAGTCTTTTCTTCATTAACAACAAACATTGTTTGTAGTGTCGCATCACGGTTTCAATATCCTGTAACTTTTAAAACAAATTCCAATAGGTTCTTCGAGTTCAAAAATGACGCCAGCTCTTCAGATTTATGTTTTGAGAATAGGATTTAATTCAGGTAAATCTGGATCATAAGATATATCACTTATTTCAGAGTATGTTGGGGCAACGATGGAATTTCTTCCGAATGTGTCAATGGAGGTAGGGCACTAAAAACTTTACTGTATTCATATGACTTACGTTTTTTTATCGTTATAGACTCTTTGTAGATACATGCGTAACAGTTTAATGGATTTTGTTCTCCAGAATTAGTCTAAATCATTGGAAACGCGAAACTCATGCAACCGTTATTATTCCGCCATTCCATGAGACGATTGTAACAATGTTTGCAAACAATATTTGGTACTCAATTTTGAAATATGCCTCGTAAGCTTCGAAAAAATCGGCAGTGAAACGTCCTTTTTCCTCCTTATTTGATACAAGCTTACCACAAACATAACAAATTCTGTTTATTCCGGTAGTGCATGCTTTGATTTTTAAATTTGAATGAAACGATAGACGCTTCTTCCCGAAAAATACAAGCTCAGAAGTACGTTATTGTACAGTGGTGGCCAAAAAAATGAAAACTTTATATGGGCATAAAACTTGACTGTACACACACAGCCTCAAATCGTTTGGGGGATTTAGCATACTTACCTAGTACATTCGCCGGATCTAGGAATCATCGACGCCCAAGATCATAACCCCCATTTTGTTCCACAGTGATATTAATCAGATTTTAAAATTTCTCATGTGAAACAGAAATTTTTGCACATTTACACAGAATAATTGTTATTTTAATATTCAGATTTATTTATTGACGTTTAAACATTTATCCGATCGATGCTGCACTCCCTCGAAATAATAACTTTAAATTACGTAGATTTTCAGCAATGGTCAAAACAGAATTTTTTTTATTAGATTAAGCTCTAAACCAAAATAACATTTTGCTCTTACATGCGTAGTTTAAGTTACTACATATGTATGCATTTTAGCATTCCAGTTTAATATTTTTTAACTAAATCACACAATACAATACACAATTCGTAAGATGTTTAATATATACAATGTATGGATATCTCATTTAACAAAAAAAAAAAAAACGTTTTTGTGATCCTTTGTTATTTGGCAACACTTAAGTTGCAATACAAAACAGTTATTGCAAATAAATAAAACATACTTTTATGGAGCCTTATATAATTATAGTATATTAGACTACATATCAACAAATATAATTATATATAGTGCAATATACAACTATATATAATTATATGAAATTATATATAATGACATATAAACTTTTTTACTCGGGTATCTATGAGATCTCGTGAGCTGGACGGTTTTTAAAACATATTTTTTAGGTTTTCATAGAATTTTTTACTTTAACTAAAGACAACGTATACAATATTAGTACGATATGAAAGGTATATAAAACATGTCAAAGCCGTGCTTTCCTTTTTTCAGGGATATTCTCTAAAAAAAAGTCGATTTTTCAGTTTTAGGTACGGAAATGTTTGTGATTTAAATATCAAATTGACATATTTTAATCTTTAGTCGATTTTAGTAAATACGTGTTTCAGCTTTTTTTTTGGAATACGCGCTAGTTCGTTTTACCAAAAAATCAATAAGGTGGGAACATTATGTTCTAAACAGGGCTCAATGGGATCAAATCTTTTCCTTTGACAAGTAGATCATCATTGTAAAGGTATACTTTGGAATTTGGAAATTCAATAGATTTTCGCTCTGGATAGAGTATTCAAAAACCGAAAACCGGTCGGTTTCGAATATTTTATAAATTCGAAGAAAACCGAAAACCGGTCTTTTTTGTTCGGTTAACCGGTTTTTTTTAATTGCGTCACCAACTGGGTCACTTGATCTCTTTTATTTTTTCCGAACACTTTTATAATCGTTTTTTTGGTTATGAAGATTTAGATGTAAGTCTGATAAATCCGATGAAGACTTAACTTTGGATATTCCAAATTCAAATAGTTTAATTTCTGATCTAAATTGCACAATAAACAATATTCAAAATCCTAAAAAGAAACTGTACAAAATCATTCATCATTATATGATGATTTCATATATCTTGAGAAAAGAACTGAAAAGTTGGAAAATTTATATAATTGTCTTTTGACTATTTGTCCAACATCTACTATTATATGTCAAAGAATGTATTTTTTTATTTTTATTACTTTATATATTAAGTTTCTGTTTTTTGTAATAAAAACAATTAACAAATTATATAGGATTTTTATTCAAATAAAAAAAAAAACGAAAAAAACCGGTTGACCGGTTTTTTCTGCAAAAACCGAAACCGGTTTTTTATAATTCGATTTATCGAGAAAAAACCGAAACCGGTTTTTCAAAAGGCCGGTTTTTTGAATACTCCAGCTCTGGACCACATTTTGCCCGCATAACTTTTTTCACGAACAAAAAGTTTGATACAGTTTTTTTATTTATGCATTCCCAGATAAAATTTTTTAATTTCATTTAATTTTTTTAAATCCCTCCATTAAATAAATCTCTATATGTTTTATTTTAATAAAAAAATTTTCTTGTTTTTTGCATCAAACTGTTTTTTAACGACAATTTGAATAAAGGAGTTACTTTCAGTGCGATATATCTTTCCCTGGCTTCATTAACGCCACATATTAACCTGTACATGCTTCATTTTTACAATATCCCATTAAGCTGAACATTTAGGATAAGCTAAGATACGTCCCGCTACTAAGCGTTCCTACGTTTTACGTCATTTTGATTTATGTTATAAAGCTTATATCAATGACGGTATAAAGTTCAGGATGTACAACATGCAAAATCCTTAACTTCAACCTTAGCTTCGTAGCTAACTAGCCGACACCATAAAATTCTTAGCCGACACCATGAAATTCTTAGCCAATTTACAGAAACACTTTGCTTTTAGCAAGTTTGGTACCGCAAGTACAGTGGTTTTATTAAAATCAATAATTGAAAATTTTTTTTTGCTGTTTTGGCCTAAGACAACAAACAACTAACATATATTATTATAACACTAATTTTTTTGTTTGATATAATTATTAATGTTCACAGCCCTTAATACATAGTTAATATTTTGTACTTACATTGAAAAAGTAAATGAAATTGCTTTTATTTTATCGCGAAGAATTTTGTTATATTAACCGTTTTTAGTAATATGGACAATTTTTCACATAAACGCATAAAACTAATGAGGTAGTCTACCATACTTGGTGAATGCAAATTTAAATAATAATTTGTACTGATAATAAGAATTTGTGAATGAGAATCTATATATTTAATATATATCGTTAATTTTTTTAATCTTTCTAGTGCTATTCGGTAATATATGGCGTTTTTTTTGGTAAAAATAATTGACAATTGAAGAAACGCATCAGTCAGTGTTACCAGGTTTTTCAAGACTTCATCCCCAATTATAGATTTTTCATCCCGAAAAATCCCCAAAATTTGGTTTTTAAAAAATTCATATTTTTTAAAACAAATTTAAATAAAACATATTTTTGTAATGTAAATCATTTGCAACGGTATATACATTTATACATTTACAGTTATACATTTCAATTTATTTGATTTGTACTTTTAACATATTTAAGATTAAGAGAACTTATTATTTTAACTCATATATGGTGAGGGAATATATCAGTTTGTCATTCCCTTTGTAACTTGTCGAAATATCCTTATGCAATTTTACGTCGATTTAGCGATGTCCGTCTGTTTGTCCGTTAGCTATCATGACGCAAGCAGGGTTGCTCATTTTAAACTAGATTAATGGACATCCTCCCGAGAATTTTGGTATTGAAAATGAGCAAAATCGGTCTAACGATTAAAAAGTTATGAGTGATAATGAGAAGGTACCTCTTAATTTTTAATACAAATATTAGCAACTGGCAAGTAAAACATTTTCACTTATTTTTTCACCTTTCGCTTAGAATTAAATAATATTTTATATTCAGCTCAAATATTTTTGAGCTCAAAATTTTTTTTTTTCACCTCAAATTTTTGTTTTCACCTTCAAATTTTACTTCTAACGTTTTTTGAATTATTTGTAACAAAAACAGAAGAGGAATTATTTAAGGATATTGGTGAAGGGTATTCAAAGATTAGGTACAGTTGAATTTGAGCCTTTTTTTTTTGTTTTTTTTTTTATCAGATGGTGAATTTTTGGTGGAGAAGGTTGATGGAATTTCTAGAATCCAAATCAGGAAAAATTTCAACCCTATCTCCACGATATAGACCACAATTGCATCTGAACATGTTCGTGTGTGGTTTTAGCACTCCGTCGATCTAAAAATTTCACGGAATCCGCGTGATCCACACGTTATCACTGGCCGGGAATGGGTTAATATACATAACCACAAAAAATGTTATGTACCAAAGTTTATAATTTAAATAGTTTTAAGATCAAAATCACCTGATTCATCAGCTTAAGAAATTTTGTTGTATATGGTGTTTGTATTAAAAAATTTCACTATTTCAGTAGATGGATAGAAATTTTTACATTAATTTAAAATTTTACTCATATATAGTAGTCTTGCTACATAGCAATTTGTCTAATAATTTGTTTATACTGAACCCCAAAATACGTATTTCCGTTTTTTTCAAGTTTGTGATTTAAAATTTTAAAGTCGAAAGCTTCATTAAATCTTGAACGTATGAGTTGCAATAGTATTAAGCATTTGGGTATTGAGTGCCTACTAAATACTTAAAAGTACCCACTAAATACTTCTAGAGTTGTATTTGTCTGTATAAAAGTGTAATTTGAAAATGAAAATGTAACGCTGATTAGCATAAATGTAAAAAGTATAGTAACGTATTGAAACTATCAAAGTTGGCTAAAGTCATTCCCATATAAATTTGACATAAGCTTACGTTAGTTATGGTTATGTCAAATTTGTATGGGATTGACAGAAGCTAACGTCTATAGTTTCCCGCATAAACACAGCTACTATTACCATAAATTATAAAATATTAACAGGGTTGAAAAAAATTAAAAGAGAAGAAAATATTGCTTATATTTTATCACAAAAAATCCCAAACGGGAATTTCTATCCCTATTCATGAACTAAAATCCCCAATTTGGGGATAAATCATCTAAACTGATAGCACTGGCATCAAGTGTAAAATAAACAGAAAGAGAGAAAAGCATCGTGTAAAATAAAGAGAAAGAGAGTGGTACAAGCAATAAATTAAAAATATAATAAGGGTAACCCTAAAATACATTTTATACAAATTTCATGTTTTGTGTATAAATTTCATGCATTTTGTGAATAAATATGATGTATTCTGAACAATTCATGGTATCACGGAAATACTTTTTTCCTTTATTTTGAGAATTGCAATATTGAAGAATGTTTCCTGTTGAATCAAAGACAATATTTATTGATATATTTTTTTTTTTTTAATTTTCAATCGAGTTTCTAATTGTGTGTTGAAAATAAAAAATCATTTTCGAAAAATTTATAGCAATACGAATAGAGCGAAGTGAACAAACATAGATATGAAAATATATATAAAGGCAACAATACCTTTTTTAATTTTGTCATTGCTGAGTTTTGGAAACGTGTTTTTCAAACAGTCAAAAACTTTCTCATTTTCTTTGATAGCCATTTCGATGAATTTCTTAGCAATTCGCAATATACAACCTTCAAACTTGAAACTGAGCCGTCAATTCATAGTCGCCAGCGTTATATTTCATTCCGAATTTATGCACTAAACCTTTCGTGTCATTGCAGTAAGTGAACGTAGTTTTATTGTCAACGGTTCCCGATATGCCGTGGCGCTAATGTTCTGATGTGTGAGTTTTCTGCGCTCTAAAATTAGGTCAAAAATTCTGAAATCAATTGAGATAATCCCAACTTAGCCACAATGTGATCCATTTCGTTTTGTGTTAGCGGTTTTGGTTCATCATCTTCTAAATTGGGAGTATAATCGGGATCTTGCAAATTGGATGGCAAGGAGAAAACACTTTCGAGTGTCCATGCGGACATAGTCTCAGGACTTGGAGGTGTAGGTGGTGCATTACTATCAACGCGTGGTACTGTTAGTGAGGCAGTAAAAGCTGCAACATATGCTTTTCTCTTCTCTTTCTCTTATTTTATCCAACAAGCGTAGCACCTGGTTTTATCATGACCGTTTGGGTCTTTTACCCAGATTACCGGCTTAGCAAAAGGCAAGTGTCCACTTCGTCGATGAAACCATTTCAAAATAGTGCTAAAGCGATTACTGCACACTGTATTAGGGGTGAAGTCTTCACCCCTTGTATCCATATTATTGCATATTATATTTTGACGCACTTGATGCAGTTTTTTTGGGTTAGTTTGTTTTACACTTTTTTCTCCTAGTCTATAACTACAATTGTGCCAGAGATAATTGGTTCCCGCATGTTCTTCGGAAAAATCAAGTTTTAGCCAAAATATACATGAGGTCATAAAATCCGAAAGGCAGCTAATCTAGCAAAACCCAAATGGGGTGTTAATAGTTTCGATAAGTAAAGGGTGGTCCAACCATAATGCACGATGTTAATTGTGAGTCACACCTTAAAGTCAAGTTTGTTGTCCAACTTAATTTGACATTTTTTTGTTTCAGTGCTTGAGAAATTCATCCATGGAGAGGGACACAATTGAACAGCGCGTCAAGATTGTTGAAGCCTTTTACGAAAATGAGCATTCAAATCAAAATACATTTCATGCACTTCGTGATTTTTTTGGTCAGCATAATCGGCCAAGTGTGTGCACAATCTGAAGAATCGTGAGCAAATTTCAGCAAACCAGGTCTGTAGGAAATGTGAAAACACCTGAGCATGCCCCGTTCGTTCTGCGGAAAACATTGCTGTTGTTCGCGATAGTGCGTCAAAAGAGCCGACAACCTCGACTCGTCTTAGGTGTTCGCTATCGCGAGATGATAACGGACTTTTTGTGGTCAGAAATTGAGGATATAGACCTGGACGATATGTGGTTCCAACAGGATGGCGCCACTTGCCACACAGTCAACGAAACAAGAGCGCTTTTGCGCGAGAGATTCATTGGCCGTGTTATCTCACGTCGCACAATGGCGCCCGTAGAACAAGTAGGTTGCAAAAATCAAAAATTGTATGTGCCCCTAAAAAATATTAAATAAACCTATTTTATTTAAAAAGCTAGGTTACGGATCGTTATTCTTTTTGATTCTATTGATAGATATAAAAAATGTACTGTTCTCACATTTTCAATATTTCTCAACTTTAATGGAAATTTAAATAAGACTATAAATTTCCGTATTTGCCATATTTTCAAAATAAGTCCTTTGATTATACATAAACCTAATGAAAAATTTCCAGCTGCCCCTCCTTGCCCCATTTTTTGCTAGAGGTAAAATTTTGAAAAAAGACATAGTTCCAAAAATGTGTTGCATGCATTTTTAAAATATATGATTTTTGTTTTTCATTCTGTAGTGCTTGCCTGAGATCCTCTGTCAAATTCTGCTCACTAAATACAGGTGCAGATACAGGATGTACAAATTAAGGTACGCACCTAATATAGAAATTGCGCTGGCGTACAAATAGTTAAACATCCAAAACAGGTAGGCACAAATCTTGTTCGGAAACGTGCATGATGTCAAAATTACATAACTTGACCTAAGCCCATATGTATACAGGTAATAGGTAGATTAGAAACATTTAACGGAACCGCTGTCTATTAGATATACAAAGGATGAGGAAAAAATAAGGTCGCATATTACAAAATCTGTTGCAAATGCAAGCCAACTGCGTTTAAAAAAGGATTAAGGAAAACATTCCCATGCACCCCCCCTTGCCCTCAAACGAAAACCTTAAAAAGTATGGTTCTGAATAAGCTTTGGCTTTGCTTATGGACTCCTCCCTGAACTGACATTGATCAGTAAATGGGGCTGCGATGGATCATCCGGACAAAGCGTTTATAAGCAAAAGATATCTTCCGATGACGCTATAATCGACGACCGTCATCAATACATTATTGTCGACTAATAATGTTTCAGTTTGCAAGGGAATCGCCGGAACTCATAAGGACCACAGTGAGCAAACACTTTCATCAAAATACATCAAACAAATATAAGGAATGGATCAGAATGAATCTAATACTGGATGCGTTTTTAAACAAGTTGGACTAAAAGTAGACTGCCCCAAGTTTGGATACGGCAATTCAAACGATGGAAAAACTTCGAGGAGATTTTTGAAAATTATGAGGCTTTAACTGAATCACTGGTATAAACAATCAAATCTTTAAGAGATTGGGAACGATCTTAAATGTTTTAAGCTACAAGGAAAAATTTGATTCTGAAAAATATGGAAAATATTTTTCGAAGACAGCATCACCTTTGGCAGAATTATATCCACAGAAAAAGTTGACCCCGGAAGTTCATAAAATATTGTCGCATGGCAAAGATATAATTGAATATCAGACTTTGCCAATTGGAGAGCTTTATGAAGATGCACAGGTGTCCCTATACAAATTTCATAAAAAATATAGATTGCTGAACACTTTCAAATCATCAAGGGTGAGACAAAATGAGGACCTCTTCAACATGTTAGCAGCATCTTCCGATCCACTTATTTCATCACTGTGGCATGTAAAGTCACGAAAAAAGTAAGAAAATAATTATAGTTCAGAAATGATTAGTCTTTTAGATATACCTTCTTTTACGGATTGTGAGCAATGTTTTACATAAAATTGAAGAATAAGATAAAAAAAAAAAAAAATTAGATCTTTTCTGGAATAATTTTAAATCATAAAATCCTTTTAAAAGAAACATAAAAAATCAAAAATTTTACAAAATATTTTATTTTACTTCCCATAAAATTAATTTTTCCACAAATTTCAGCATTGCTAACCCATAAGTAGGCACTTAAAGGCGTAGAACCCTTATAAACAAATACAATACAAAAAGTAGGCTTGACTTTAAATTGAATTATTTTTTACCTTACGATATATGCTATAATTTAACAACAATTTTCTAATATATTCTTAATTAATGTGCATAATTCTGTTGTATATATGTAACTGTATCTTCGGGAGTTATATATAACATAATTATATATTCGGAAATTTGGGAAAAATATCATGACTGAATTAATATTATTATATATAATACAGGCGCAGATTCTGGGGGGGATAACGTGATATACCCCCCACCCAACTCGTTTAAAAATCCCCAAAAAAAAACAAAAATAATTGATTAACGTTTTGCAACTACCAAAAAAAATTCGTTAACATTTCTATAAATAAAACATTGTTGCCTATCTAAATATTAGACTGCAAATATCGTGTGTTTAAAGTTTTCTTGTATTCCACTTTTAAACACATGTGCCTCAACAAATTTTGGAAATAGAATACAAATTGCATTAAAACGGTTTTCGGATCATAACCTTTTTAAGTTTATTTAGCTTTTTTCCTCGAGATACGCCTTTTCTATATTAAGCCATCGATGTGTATTTTTATTTGTTTACTAATGACTTATATGTATTTTTAATTTGTATTTCAAGATAAGCTTACTTAATTTTTGTTGATTTTGATTTTTAGTTTTCGTTGAGTTTTTGTTTTGTATATAAATTTTTTAATTTAAACGAGTTGAATTTAAATTATTTATTTAATATAAAATTTTGTGTTGAACATATGTCCTATTGCGGATGAAATGTGGAAAAATATTCCGAATCAGTTAAAACCATAAGTTTAAAAATCTGGTAATGGGTTTTGCAGCGCAAAGGGTTAAGAATTTAAAATTTGTTTTTAAATAGCTATAATTATTGACAATCCTGAAATGAAATAGATCGGTCAATAAGCTTTTAAGATATCTCATATCAACTTTTTGCGGATTTAGCACTCTACTTTATTTTAAACTTTTTTCTTTAAAGAACTTTAAAAAAAATCTTAAAATGCTTGGTTTAACAAAGTCAAAAGTTGAATTATTTAAGCTTTAATTTATATAATGACGTTGAGAATGTTCAAGGACCTATGATGGATAATGTACAAAATTTACGTGTTAAAAAGGGATTTTGAGATTTTTTATAAATATTCTATAATGAAAGAAATAAAAATCGTAATGCTTCATCTAAAATTCGCTTCGCCGATAAGAAATTTATTTTCAGAATGGAAACCAAAATTAGTTAAAAAACGATGTATCTTTTAAGCTTACTCAATTATGACAACCCAGGTGAAAATGTTCATATATGGCTACATACAGTGCGTTCATAAATTATAGCACATATGTCAATCTGTAAATCAGTGATTTATAAAATTCCAACAGTGGATGCTATCTCTTCCATATTTTTGTGGAACTTGTATCAATATATTCTCTTTCTAAAAATTAAATAATATTACTCAAAACTCCCATTAATTAGAAATACCGTTATTAAAACCTCTTACATTGCAAAATATTACATATTAAAGTGTTCAATTTGTATAGCACAAATGCAGAAAAGTCTTTGTTTAACAAAAATAAACAATTAATTCCTTTATTTATTTAACAAAAATAACAAAAACAATAAAAATTAACAATATATCAATAATTTGTAATACCACCTTTCGCTTTTATGCAATCAAATATTCTATTTTTCATAGAACTTATTAATTTTTTCAGAAGAGCTTGATCCAGTCCGTCCCATTCTCAGAGAATTGAATTTTTTAGCTCATTCGCATTTGTATATTGACGATTGTCAGCATAAACTCTTCTGGCGAGAATTCCCCATATGTTTTCGATAGGGTTCATATCTGGAGAACAAGCAGACCACTCCAAAACATCGACATCATTCGAGCTTAACCATTCTTTTGTGAATTTGCTGGCATGGCAGGCTGCATTGTCTTGCTGGAAAATATAGTTTTTATCTGTATTTGCATGTAAAAATGGCAACAAACTGCATTTTAGTAATTTACAGTATTTTTCGCTATTAATTTTAGTTGGCACGATTTGCAACTCCAAACAACATTCTTCAGTAAATGCACCCAAATCATAACTGAACCGCCACCAAAGTTTCTACGAGAGAAACATTGGGGTTCTTTCCGTAGGTCACGCCAGAACAACAATTCCCGTCAGGGCCATCTAAATTAAATTTTTTTTCATCTGAAAAAATTATCTTTTAAAAGAAAGCAAATTAGTTAATTATTTCAAAACCAACATTTAAAAACTTACATTTGACCAATTTGTATTCATATTATTTTTACAAAAATCCAAACGTGCATTAATATGACGTTTCAAAAGACGAGGAATTTTCTTCATTCTCTGTCTTTCTTCATTAAGAACAGTCCAAATGGTCGTTTTACACACTTTGTTGGAAACGCATCCAGCAAGTCGGGTACAGCTTTTGGTGCTGTTGCTTGCTGTGTTCAAAATAAGTCGGCGCTCGCGGTCATTTAACTTTTTTTTTCTACCACTGCTTTTATTTTTGCCATAATTTTCAATATTTTCCAAATAATTATAAACAACCTTGCGACTTCTGCTTTCGATGCACCATTTTCTGACAATGTTAAAATTTGACCTTTTTCAAATTCACTCAGTACCTTTCCTCGTGGCATTTTGTTTATTACTAATGTTGTTAATAAAATTAAATATAAATTGATTGATTTAAAACGGTAATTGTTGTCAAACAATGACTTTTTTGTTTTTGTGCTATACAATTTGAACGCTTTAATATGCAATGTTCTGCAATATAAGAGATTTTAATAACGGTATTTCTAATTAATGGGAGTTTTGAGTAATATTATTTAATTTTTAGAAAGAGAATATATTGATACAAGTTCCACAAAGAGATGATGATTATAGCATCCACTGTTGAAATTTTATAAATCATTGATTTACAGATTGACAAATGTGCTATAATTTATGAACACACTGTATATGGGTTCATATATTAGACAATATATGCTCGGATCCGAAATTTGAGGGTATATGGCCGTATATGGTCATATATGAACATATATGAGTGTTCATATATGGTTATATATAAGTACTTTTTCTATATTCCGGTATATTAAAAATGCTATTTTTTATTTTTAAACAAAAATATTGCTTTTTTATTAAAATTAAATGAACATTAAATCATCATTAAATTCAAGGGAAAAAGGGATATTTACATGCAATAAATTTAAGATAAAAAACACACATAAATTTTGGGAAGAGAGTATTAATATTATTTTTAGATTATAGTATCTTTATAATAGTATCTTTATAATAATAACAATTTCTTGTTATTATTAAAAAACAGTATTAAAAATAGAATAAATAAATAATAAAAAAATAAACAACAAATTATGAATTGTCACATTAAATGAAGAGTTGTTGTACTTTAATCTAAAAATAATATTAATATTAATCATAATATTAATAATAATACCATATTACTCCGCCAGAGGCGAAGGATCAAAAAGACTGAAAATTATTAATAGTCTTAAGACCCAACTACATATGGCTTAAGTGACTTAAGCTTTGTTTTTGTATCAAACAAATTTTTGGAAATACAAATTTTTAATTTTAAACAATTTTATTTATAACGGAAATACAATACCTAGTATAAGTCATTTAGTCTAATTACGCTTCTGCCTTTATGTTCACTTAAGAATTCAAACTGTATCTTAATTTGGTAGAGCCAAGGTTTAAATTTCCCTTATATATGGCAATATCTGATAAAAATTTAAATATATTACTCCATATATGGAATAATATATGTACTCATATATGAACATATATGGCGTATATGACCCAATATATGGACCAACATGTGCAATATATTACCATCCATATCCATATTCATACATATATTACCATATATGAACTTCATCTTTAAATGTATTGGCCCATATATGCTTCCATACATGACATATATGTTCATATATGCTCATATATGAAAACATATACGATCATATATGAAGCCATATATGATGATATATGAACATATATGAACATTTTCACCTGTGAATTTTATTTGTTTTAAACTTTTATTTTACAATAATTCGGAAAAATTTTTCAAAACTTTTATGCAACTTCTTTTTGTAAAAACTAATTTATATAAACTGTTATGTTTTTGTTTTCTATATTATTTTTTTATTGAATAATTTAAATTAAAATCATTTAATTTAAATTATTAATTTAACAAGTAAAAAAAGGCTTAAATTCGGCTGTGCCGAATCTTTGCATACCCTTCACCAATATCCTAAAAAAATGTTTTCGATACAAATAATGTAAACAACTGCTGAGTAACATTATGAAGGTGAAAAAAAGTTTTCAAGGTGAAACACTTTTTTGGGTCTGAAAACAAATTTTTTGGTGGAAAAAAATTTTTGAGGAGAAAAAAATTTTTTGAGGTGAAAAAACTTTATTTTTATTTACAATTAACATCGTGCATTTTGGTTGCACTGCCTTTACTAAAATACACCAATTTTTATCGAAAATTTAGAGGTACCTTCACATTTTCACTCATAACTTTTTAACCGCTGGACCGGTTTTGCTCATTTTCAATACCAAACTGTCTGTCTGTTGAAATGGCGATCACGTCAAGAAGACCTAGATTAATGTGCATCCCATTAATCTAGGTCTTCTTGACGTGATCGCCATTTCAACAAACAGACAGACGGACGGACATTGCTAAAACGACTTAAAATCGCAAAAGGATCACGACCCGCCGAATTTCACCAGCTTTTTTAATGTTTATTTACAAAAACTGCTGTTATTTCGCTTCCAACAACAAAACAAAAATTTTTGCATTTCGGTGAAATGGACATAACCTTAGAACGGTGAGACCTCTGGGCTTCCTTTAGGGCATTTTGGAAAGGTAAGGGCTATCTTTTACGAGAAAAACATAAGTTACCTGCCATCTCGCTGAGCAAATTGGGTGGGCCGAAAATCCGCTTTTTTAGAATTTTGCTTGGTAATAGCAAAATTATTGTTCTTTTTTAAAAAAAAAATTTTAGGTCGATATATTAGGTTCGCCCAACCCGGTTAAAGATACAAATTTTCTAATTTTTTTTTTCAACTATGTTGATTGGAAATTTAATTCTCTACAAAAAAAGTGAAATGATAAATTTTTTTAAAGTTGATAGTTACTAAGATAATGACAATTTTGTTAAAAAAAATATTTTATAATGTTAACAATACTTACCACAATAGTATATTATGCTGAAAATTGTTTTAAATTTAATAAAGTAATAGTATCCAACAATTAAAAATAAGATTTGTTAGTAAAAAATTTCGAAACAAATTAATCATGTTAATTTTTAAATTTTAAAATTTATATATTGAAAATTAAACATTATATTGCTGTTTACAATCAAATATGGGAAATTCTGACGAGATTTCTCATTTCGAAGCCACAAACAGTATTTGCTGCTTCTGTTAGAAGTTTCATCGTACGTTCTACTGCTTGTGTGTGACAAAATTTTCAATCTCCCACACATATTTTGGTTTATTATCATTATTTGATAATATGTTTCTTAATTTATCCGTGCAAATAAAAACAAGTAAAAACTCTCGATAAAGTTAAAAAAAGAACATCACACGGGCTTTATGAGAACAAATTGTAAGTTTTGTTACGGATAAAAAGGTTAAGAAAATTACGACCATATTTAAGAAAATTGAATTTACTATAAAAATAATATGTTCAAAATAATTTTTCATCCTCAAAGAGTGATAACATTATAATAATAATAATAAATATTTTAATGACCAAAATTGTCATTATCTTAGTAAATATCAACTTTAGAAAAATTTACCATTTTACTTTTTTTGTAGAGAATTAACTTTTCAACCAACGTAGTTGGCGCATAGCGCATAGTGCCAAAAATATTATATATAATCATATATTATTGACTAAGAAAAAATGTGGAGAAATAACAATATTTAAAGCATACTTGGGAATTTTTCATAACCATTGGAATTCCATTACCATTAGTTGACACTAATGCAAATATAAAAAATTTCATTACTAATGATATTGAAAAAGCACAAATGCACAAAAAACTAATTCTAATTGATTGAAAAATAATTTGTTTTCAAAAAAGTTTATACGATTTTTAAATTATCAAAGTACGTTGTTAGCGTAGAAAATGGTTGCCCGGGCTAAAGCCCGGTATTGCCCGTATTGAATATACGGAGTTGCCAGATAATAACCCGGAGTCCCCAAATTTCACCATGTCCCAGATCAAAATTCTAAGATGTACCTTAATTATGAGTTAGCCCATACTCCAGGTAACACATATGTATTTCAAATTTCAGATTTTTTTACCATGTGCCTGGCTAAAATTGTAAAATGTAGCTGATCAAAGAGTAAGCACATACTACAGTTCACATATTTAAAATTTCAGATTTCTAGCTAAATCGGTGTGGGTAACCCTTTAAGGGAGCGCCCCGGTAGGCTAGTTGGTAGCGTGCTAGCTTATCAGTGCGGGGGTCGTGGGTTCAACTCCCACCAGAGGCTCTGGTCTGTTGTCGCTACAACGTGCCGAAGGCCTTTGTTGCTAGTGCTCGGTTAGGGTATTAACATATAATTTGTAATTATATGATTAATAAATAAATAAAATAAATAAATAACCCTTTAAGGGGGGAGACTGTTCACCTTTTTGTCCACCACGTAACATTTCCGAAAATCTGACTTAGGTAAATGTCTACACCGGAGGAGGACCTATGCACCAAATTTTAACTTCCCAGCTCCAGCGGTTTTGGCAGGAAGTCAAGGGTCAGAATTTTTCCTTTTCTGTCCCTCCCCGTTGAATTTTCCAAAAATTACATCTTCACTGTTATCTACATACTAAATTTCAACTTCCTAGGTTCAACGGTTTGTGCAGGATGTTAAGGGGCAGACTTCATCGATCAGTTATCACATACTGCAAGAAAAGCATATTCCATGGTGAATGAAATAAATAAATATTTACATATTGACACATTTTAACATTTACAAATTTGCACATTTGCCCATTTACCCATCTGCACATTAGCACATGTGCATATTTACAAATTTGCATATTTGCACATTTACATTACCATCAAACCATCAAAGCATTGATCCATCAATCTATCAAACAATCAAATTTTCATTTTTGAACATTTACACTTTTGCAAATTTACACATTTGAACTTTTGCTCATTTGCACATTTTCACATATGAGTCATTCCATGTCAGACCGAGTACCTTTTCTACACCACCTCTTCCGATTTACTTTAAATAAGGCAGACGTATTAAACACTAAAAAAAATTTACACGTGTTTCCAGAAAAATATTAAAATTTTTTTTGAAAAAGTTATGTGCATTCGAAAATCGTCGAAATCGTGAAACTTGTGGATGGATTTTAAAGACCAATGGCTTATTTTAAAGGTGTTTGAACCTCCTTTTTAAAAATTTCAGAATGGAAGTCGAATGGATTCTATTTTTACTGATTTTTTTACATTGTAGTACCACGAAAAGTTACATTTTATATGTAGGAATTTCCAAAAATGCAGCTTGGGTGGATGTCTACGCTGGAGTGGGAACCTATATACTATATTTTAACTTCCCAGCTCTAGCGGTTTTGGCAAGTCGTCAAATGAGAGAATTTTCTCCTTTTTTGCCGTTGGGTTTTCCAAAATTGACATATTAGCTGTTATCTACACCAAATTTCAACTTCCTAGGTCCAGCGGTTTTGCCAAGCAGTTAAAGGGGAGACATTTCATCCTTTTAAACCCCATTTTTACCACGTCCCTGGCTATTTCGGTGTGGACAGGCCGTTATGGGGGAGATTTCCCCCTTTTTGTCCCTCCCCGCAGGAATTTACAAAAATCCTACCTGAGTGGATGTCTACACCTCAGGTGGCCCCTCCCCGTTGGATTTTTCAAAACTCACGTCTTAGCTGGTATATAGACTGGAGAAGGAGTCTGCATACAAAATTTCAACTTCCTAGATTCAACGGTTTGGGAAGGCCGTCGAGGGGAAGAATTTCACCCTTTTCTGCCCCTGCCCGTTGGATTTTTCCAAACTTACGTCTTAGCTGGTATCTACACTGGAGAAAGAGTCTGCACACAAAATTTCAACTTCCTAGGTCCAATGGTTCGGGCAGGCCGTAAATGGGGAGACTTTTCGCCCTTTAAACCCCCATTTTTACAACGTCACTGGCAAAAATTTACCTTATCAAGGAGTTAGCACATACTCCCAGGAAGGCATATTTCAAATTTCAGGTTTCTAGCTAAAGGGGTTTGGGCAGGCCGTGAAAGGGGAGTTTTACCCCTTTTTGCCCCTCTCCGAAGAAATTTCCAAAAACCCCGTCTTAGTGGACGTCTACCCCGGAGGGGGAACCTGCATACCAAATTTCAGCCTCCTAGCTCTTGCGGTTTGGGCTGGGCGATGTTAAATGAGTAAGTCAGTCAGTAACGTTATTCCTTTATATATGGAGCAGTTGCGTCAAATTCATATGCAAAATGTGAAAGCTTTTATAAAAGAGCTTTTTTACCTACAGCGAGCTTCGACGAGAGCTTTTACATATATGAGGGCACAATACAAGGATGGAAATTTCGAATTTCGAAATGTTATAAGTTGTATAATTTATTTAAGCCAAAACACTTTAATACTTCTTTTAAAAGATCTTTAAACAAAAAAGGCTTGCTGTGCTTTGCTAAGGATAGAGCAACAACAAAAGGAATCTTTTCTTTGATATTTTTTTCATATTGAAATTGGTCGATTGGCAAATTTTTCTTTTGGAACTTTAATTTCAGTTCATCTACTAATTTGGCCTTATCTAAATTTTAACTCAAAAATATCTTTTGGGATGCATTATAATGCCTTTCAATGGTATGTTTATGATTGCGTTTAGCATTATAACCACAAACCAAACATACGAGATCGCCGTCATTGTTTTCAATAAACAAAAACAACTGTTCCCACGCTTTATTAAATGTATTTTTATTAGTGAACATAGACTGATCGTTGTATGTTTAAAAAGTTATTTTCAAGTTGATGGAAAAGTACTAACGTACTGAATTTTCCGTCTCTTTACTACAAACGCAAATATCATAGTATAAGTGTTTGGACGCATCTGATATAGAGAATAATAAAACGAAAAATTTCAAATATACAAATAAATATATTAATATAAATATTAACTAAAAAATATTAACACAAATATTAACACATAACATGACTGTTAATAATGCTAATGATTTCTCTTAATTAATGCATTAGTAACGGTGATGAAATTCAAAAACATTGTCATTGAAAATAATAATATAATTTGAAACTAATTAAATTGTGTAGTATATTTTTGGGATTTCATATATAGTAAAAGTACACTCAAAATTTTTAAATTTTTTGTTAGAAAGGCAAAAGCATGTTATAATTTTAAGACTTTATTTCATAGTTGCCACAAACGATTAAAAACAAACTATTTCTTATTTTTTTATTGTTACAATATAGAAGCAAGACCAGTGTTATAAATGCGCTATGTGTCCTTACATGAGAACTTTTTTTGTGTTCCGATTTTCAATTATCAAGCAAATTATTGTATCATTGGGAATTAACCTTACCATGATCCACTGAGGTAGAATTTTATTTTTTTTAAATTGTATTATATGCCATAAATTAAAAGAGATATTAAGAAACATACATAAATTGTCTATTTGGCTTACAAGTTAATCTCGTTGATATTCTACCCAACGTATTTTTGTTTTAGTGGCCCAAAACCATAAAAAGTTGGGTTAAAAACGACAAGTTTTTGCTATTTTGTTTCACTGCGAATGAAATGTAGTCAATATGGGGTTTTCAGAGACAAATCTACCGCATTCGAGTAGGTTGAACCTTTTTTTAAATTTTCATATATTAATTTAATTGAGGGGTATCTGAGCATTTTTCGTTAACGTCAATATGGGGCTTTTCAAAGGCTATTTCCGAAGAGAATTTTTCTACAATATTTGAAATATTACAAATACATGACGAACCTGGTTCCACCACATAGGAAATTTAGGTATACAAATTTTTGCTTTTTCGAGAACGGTAATCCTGAGTTTAGATTTTGGAGTAAAAAATTGGAAACAGAGTCGTATTGGAGTAACCATAAAATATATGTAAATTGCACAACTTTTTCTTTATAAAGAAAACTGCAAAATGTACATATTGCAAAATTAATCTCATATGTCCAAATCAGCATATGACTTTTAACACGTCGGTCTTGCTTCTTGAATTAAAAATTTTTTTTATAAAAGTGCAATAAAAAATTACATAAATTGCTTTTTCATATTTGCTTGGCAATCATGGAATAAATAGTAATCAAGTTTTGAAATAATCACATGCTTTGTACGCGTTGTTATATCGCTTGCCAATCTAAAGAAATATTTAAATGACCAAGTTATTTTTATGATAGGTTAACTTTATTCTTAAACCAAAAAAAATATACTACACAATTTGTTTAGTTTTTACTAATATTAATGTATTTATTACAATAACTTTTGCAAATGGAATTCATAACGTAAATAATGCCACAGGTCTTATGCTTGTATTTTAATAAAATAACTCATATATTTTGCATTTTAAAAATGTTGTATGTAAAGAACTAAATAGAAAACCGCCAAACTTTAAAGGCACTTCACGAAAAATCTATACCTTAGATAAAAAAAATAAAGTACACCATTGTAATTAGCATGGCCGAAATATATAGAATTGATGGTCAGGACACTACTACTTTTTAAACGTTAACATTTTGTGCTGTAGTGTAATTAAATTTCATACCATATTAAAAAATATTTTTGATAATGACCCATGTATTATTACTGGGTAAAAAGCCCGATACTTCGTTATCAGTGGTTTTAAATATCAAAATTCTCGTATGTTGAGAAGAAAATATTATTCTATTTTCTAAATATTTTACTATTTAAATAAATTTGTTTCATCCTTTGAGTGGATGTTTAAATTTAAAGTTTTGAATTTCTTGTTTATAGGTCATTCAAGGGGGACATGCCCAGTGTTAATATCACTTGTTCGCCTTTCATCCTATTTCGTTCTCCTTGTCTAATGACTCATTTCATTTGTTCCCATTCCATTTATTTCCCCTCGTCTAATGTTTCATTTACACTCGTTCCCCATTCCATTTATACCCTATCAAGTGTGTCGATTTCACTCGTTCCTAATTTCATTCCATTTCAATGCCCATGTCAAGGATTATAATTCCACTCGTACCCGTTACATTCCATTTCGTATCCCTTGTCTACTGTTTAAATTTTACTCGTACCCTTTCCATTCCATTTCTGTCCCCTTCCAATTTGCAATTTTACATTGCAAATATTTCCCCATATATACGTTGTTACCGTTGAAAATGGTTGCACGGTCTAACGCCCGGGGGGTATACGGAGTTACCACATAATTATCAGGAGTTCTTAATTTTTACCAGGTCTCAGAGGAACCTTTGCACCAAATTTCAACTTCCCAGCTCCAGCGGTTTTGGCAATAGTAAGAATTTTTCCCTTTTCTGCCCCTCCTGGTTTGATTTTCCAAAAATTAAGTCTTAGCTGTTTTTCACTAAATTTTAACTTCCTAGGTGCAACGGGGTTTGTGCAGGCTGTTAAGGGGAGATTTTATCGATGAGTTAGAACATACTCTAAGAAAAGCATATTTCAAATTTCAGGTTTCTAGCTATATGAGTTTGGACAGGCCGTGAAAGGGGGTTTTCCCGTATTGCATATTTGCACATTTTCATTACCATCAATCCATTGATCCATTAAACCATCAATCTATCAAACCAACAATCCATCAAACAATCAAATTTTCATTTTCCACATTTGCACTTTTGCAAATTTGCACATTTTCACATTTGCACATTTGCAAATTTGCACATTTACAAATTTGCATATTTACATGGAAGGATAAATCTATGTACCAAATTTTAACTTCCCAGCTCAATCGGTTCTGGCAGGCCGTCAAGAGGGGGGATTTTCATTTTTTTTACCTCCGCGTTAGATCTGTTATCTACACTGAAGAGGGTACCTGCGTACCAAATTTTAACTTTCTAGTTTCAGCGGTTTGGTCAGGCCGTTCGGGGGGAGACTTTTCCCCTTATTGCACCTTCCAGTAGGAAATTCCTAAAATCCAACTTGGGTGGATGTCTACGCTGGAGTGAGAACCTATGTAACAAATTTTAACTTCCCAGTTCTAGCGGGTTTGGCAAGTCGTCATGGGAGAGAAATTTCCCCATTGGATTTTCCGAAACTGACATCTTAACTGTAATCTACACTGGAGAAGGAGCCTGCATATCAAATTTCAACTTCCTAGGTCCAATGGTTTTGGAAGGCCGTAAAAATTCTAAAATGTACCTTATCAAGGAATTAGAACATACTCCCAGGAAGGTGTATTTCTAATTTCAGGTTTCTAGTTAAAGAGGCTTAGGCAGGCCGTGAAAGGGGAGTTTTCCCCAGTTTTTGCCCCTCCCCGAAGGAATTGCCAAAAACCCCGCCTTAGCGGATGTCTATGCCGAAAGGGGAATCTTCATACCAAATTTCAGCTTCCTAGCTCCAGCGGTTGGGGCTGGACGATGTTGAATGAGTGAGTCAGTCAGTCAGTAACGTAACTACTTAAATATAGAGATATCTCAAATATGAAATAGCATATACATATAAGTATATATGGTTTTGTATGTCATATATAAATATATACAGTCCCGGGTAACCGATATATAAGTATATATAGTGTTATATACAATTTTATATGGTAACCGGCTAGACTGGAGACCGGTTATCATACCCGGTCTTACGGTCTACCCGGACAAATGAATGATATTGTGTTCCATTCTTAAATGACAAAGTTCAACCTTTCCAATAAGACCAGAAATTTGAAAAAATAATCAGTACTTTTTTTATAGCAGATTCAAATTTAAAATTTTAAATGGCCCACGCTATACTTTCTGAAATCTATTTTGGTTTTCGTAATATTTTCGTTCCACGACCAGCAAAAATTTGTATTATTCTTGGTGCAATTTATGTCTAGACTATTTCTGCAAAGTTTAAACCCATTTGGAGCTTCGGTGTAAAAATGCGGAACATTTTTGTTCCACGACAGCAAAAATTTGTATAATTCTTGATGCAATTTATGTCTAGACTATTTCTGCAGTCTTAACACATTTGGAGCTTCGGTGTAAAAATGCCGTAATACTACCCGACAAAGACCGTTACATTTTCAAACGAAAATTCAACATATTTTAGTTTTTTGTTGTATTTGAAAAAAAACAAGTCATATAAAAGCGAGTCACATAGAAGCAATTTTTGAGACGGTACTTTAAATAAGTACTTTTTTCAAAAAGTACTCCTATAGTAGCCAAAGAATCGGAGATATTTAAAATGGAAAATCCTAAGAAAATGCATCGGGAAAAATGAAAATTTCATAAAACGATTTTTAAATAGTTACATCTATGAAAATGCCGATGTTCTACCCTTCTGTAGGTACGCCATGTCGTTGCAAGCCAGATTTGTTGAGAAACTTGAGCTACACGATAATTTGGTTGTCAGCCAAATATACGAAAACGAGAAAAACACCATCAATGGACGTATTAACGACAATCCAGCTCCTCTGGACCTTACCTCATTCTATATGAGCCCCGCCTTCAGCAATCATAGGGGCTGAATATGATATACGATGAACTGTTATATGAATATGTTTTTCAATTTATGTAACAGAACTTTTGTTATTTAGGTTTAGTAATGTTATTTGTTTAGTTTAAGTAATGTTACTTACAGAGGTCTACTCTGTTAGCGACTTTAACAATGTTGCTTTTTACGTTAACTTAGTTATTACAGTATCATACATATAGCTCTACGAATGTTATTATTCTCATAGTATGAAAGACAATAAATATAGTCGAACAAGAAGAAGACTTAATAACATTTTTACTTACTTAACAGAAAATAAAAATAGATACAGAAAAATTGTACAAATTTGTATGGACAATTTAGAGGTACCTTCACATTTTCACTCATAACTTTTTAACCGTTAAACTGATTTCGCTCATTTTAAATACCAATAATCTGGGTAAAAATTGGCACCCCCGCTTGCGTCTTCGCGTCGTGATCGCCAGTTCAACAGACAGACAGACGGACATCGCTAAATCGACTTAAAATTGCATAAGGATCACGAATATATATACTTTATGGGGTCTTAAACCTATATTACGACATATTACAAACGGAATGACAAACTGATATATACCCTCACCATTTATGGTGGAGGGTATAATAATGTGGTCATGATGGTGTTGCTATAAATCATCGGCAGTGTTGCTATAAATCATCGGCAGTATAAAATAGGTTAATAAATTTCAAACATTTTAACATAGCATTATTCATATTCTGCCGCTATTAACTTTTTTGAGGCCTAAGAATATGCACAATTATTTTTTTAATAAAAAAACCACAACAAGTTATGTTCCGATTTACGATATTCCATCTTAAAAAGAATAAAAAACAGTATCTGAGGGTATTTTAACAAACAGCAAAACCAAAAATATTGTGTTCACAAAAAGAAATTTATAAAACTTTATTTTTCTAATTTTTTCTTTTACAAACTTGTTATCATTCGGTCATTATTCTAACCAAGCATTTACTAAAAACACGTTCCCACACACACACATGTAAATATTTAAATAGCAAACATACATGTGACTTATTAATTGATTAGAAGAATTAATTAAATATTTCATTGGGTAGAGGCTAACTTTTTCGCTAAAATCGCTCAGAATTTCGTGGTCTCGACTATGAATTTTTTTATAGTCGCACCATTTGGCATCATGGCATCATGGGTGGCTAAAAATTTGGTAGTTTGTTCATCCTGGTTTATAGGGTCCTTGTTAGTACTTTAAAAATGTTTTATTTTTTCCTCTTTTACTTGTGTACAAGTAAATTTATTTTTGTAGATGAATACTCGTATTTTTATTTATTCAATTTATTTATTTTTTGTTTTCTGTTTGAAAACAAAAGTTTTAAATATCAATACTGATATTGTCAACAAAGTGCAAAATTATTTATATCTTTGATGAAAAAAAATAACAAAATATAAAAATATTTCAAAATTCAAGGTTTGTTTTTTTTTTCATTTATTGCTAAGCAATAGATATAAATGCTTAAAAACTAAGAATTTATAAAAATGCTGCCAAGTCTTGGCTAACAAATTAATTATGTGTTCGTTAGTAAAGGTAGAGCAGGGCGCACAATTTAATTGCTTTATTTCGAGTTCCGACAAAATTTAAATACGAAAAAAGCTTTAATATAAAGGCGGCCCTAAATGTTCAAATTGTATTTGTTTACAAAAAATAATGAAAAGTCAGGTAAGTAGGAATAATTCTTTTCTTTACTAGTAGTTATAGATATAAATAAAAAATTAGAAAAATATAAAACTTTTGTAAAAAAATTTAAAATAACATTCGTATGTAGGGAATTTAGAATCTAATAAACTGTACACTCACAATATCATTTCGTTAAAAATAATTTAAAACACATATTAAATTAATCGAAAATACAATCAAAAAGACGACTACTGATTTTCCATTATATTTAACACATTTTGTTGTTTATTTTTAATTATTGTTTAATAAACGACAAAAGTAAAAACAATAGAAAGTCGTTTAAAATAACATTGAAAGTCGTTTAAAATAACCTTTACCGACAAAAAATTAGAAAAAACTACTTTTGTGGTTTGTTTTTCAAATTGAAAGTTTTTTTATTTGTATGTTATTACAAAACAGAACACAACACATGCAGATGTATATATTTTTATCGGCTTTGTGTGTATGTATATTTGAATAATTTCTTGTAATTTTTATTTTAATAATTTTGTATATATACAAACTATTTTGGTAAAAAAACAAAAAGGAATTATATGAATTTCTATTTTTTGAAGCAGAAAACATAAAATTTTACATTTAACTGAAAATAACAACTCCTACTGAATGTCTGTAAATTTTTATAGTTTGTTTTTTGAATAGTTAAGAAATATATTTCTATGAATTTCAATTGATTCTTCATTTAAAAACAAACTTTACGTATTACTTTTTAAATAAACTACAATCGGTAACGGAAAATGTATTGTGAGTGTACCTGTGGGATTTAAAATAAGTCGTAATATTCCGCAGAATTAACTTCTTAATAATAAGATTAGATTGGCACAATTTAAGAATAGTTTTTTCAGTATAAAATGATTAAAATTCTTCAAACGAATACATATATTGATAAACAAATTTTTGCAATTTTTTGTTTTGCAAAACTATGAATATTCAGAAAAAAGGTTACTAATAAAAATATAATAATAAATCCTGCATTGGCATTTTAAACATAGGAAAATATTTGAAATACGAAAGCTACAAAAATTTAAGAAGACAAAAATATGTAGAATATAGTAACCATTTTTATATATATGGTATATTAAGGTCGTCGTCAATAAAAAAGCTCGAATTCTCGAGCTTCACAACCCTACAAATATGCCATTATGGAAAAAAAAATAGGGTCTGTCAAAACAATTTTTAAAAAAATGTTCCGCATATCATGAAACTTTCTTATATTTGCCTCTACGCAAAATTCTTTTTTAAATGATTATATGTCCACAAGGATAACTATTATCTTTTCAAATATTAAAAACAATGTCATGTCTTATGAAAGCCCTTGTAAGTATAGGGTCCGCCAAATAACTTTTTTTTTTTGAAAATGCTATAAAAAAAACTACTGAATATTTTCTCAAATTTCTTTTTCTATTTGAAAGTACAATCCTTTCGGTTAAAAATGGAAAATAATTTCATTCAAATGGCTGCCTTGGCTGGTCATGCAGTAGCCTACACGATCGGTCCAATTTTTAAGCACATTATCGATTGTGTGCAGCTGTATTTCACCAATGGCTTCACGAATATTGTCCTTTAAAGCGTCAATTGTCTCTGGCTTGTCGGCGTAACACTTATCTTTGACGGCACCCCACAAATAATAGTCCAACGGTGTCAAATCGCAGCTCCGAGGTGGCCAAACGACATCAGCTCTGCGGCTGATAATGCGATCTTTAAAACAGGGCGCGAAACATCGAGTGTAGCTTCGGCTATGTGGCACGTAGCGCCGTCCTGTTGAAACCAAATGTTGCCAATATCCTCTTCAATTTTTGTGAACAAAAATTCGTTCAACATGGCCCGATAACGATCGCCATTGACTGTAATGGCCACTCCTTGCTCATTTTCGAAGAAAAATGGCCCAATTATGCCTCTGGACCAAAATCTGCAGCAAACAGTGACTCATGCGTGCGGGTTTTCTGTGCCCCAAATGCAACAATTTTGCTTGTTTACATACCCGCCAAGATCAAAATGAGCTTCATCTGAAAAGATGACATTGAAAAGATGACATTCTGCAACATTACCATGATTTTCAAAGTAATGTCGCAATATTTCCCAGCGTTGTTCAAGCGTATACACAACCATATTCGTTCAGCGGAAGGCTAAAACTAATTATCTGTCAAATCAGACATGAGCTAAGTGTTACCATTCACGAAATTAGCACTAGTTGAAAAAAAAACGTTATAAGTTGGATTTTTCGATGACAACGTTTTTAGATAGTTAGGAAAATAGCACAAAAATATAAAATTTTATTGAATTTTTGAAAACCGCGAATAATTTAAAACCTACAAATTTGTTTTCATATTCGTAATCTTCATAAAAATTAAGATCAGATTTGAGAAATTTGTACATGTAATACGTTAGTAAATTGAATTTTTATATACATCTTTTCAGAAAATTTCGATATTTTGACTAAAATATGTATTTTTACGTATGGATTTAAAAACTCTCGAACTAATTAAAAGTTACTGAATTTTTTAAAATTTTGATTCCATATTCCTTTTATGAACATTAATTTAGACTGTATTGGATAATTTTGTTAAATTATAGCGCATAGTTTAAAAAATAATTCAATTTACTTCACTTTTTGTATAAATTATTCTAACGACAAATTACTAATTCTTAAAAGGTAACTTTTTGTGCTACCTCTAAATATAAACGAATTTAGCTGAAACTTGGCACAGATAGTTTTTAGCCATTAAGGAATAGGGGAAACATTGTGGAGATTGCAGTTTCAAACTTTGATGTTTTTGGATAACTCTAATGGTATTATGTATATAATATATATACATATAACGTCAATTAACGTATTTGTAAAAAGTCCATATTCAATTTAAGACAAAGATGTTTAAAAATGCGCTATTTATCAAACATGTATGTGACTACATAATTGCTCAATGCATCCTAGTGTTTACATTTACAAAAGACTATTTGCAAAAACAGTTAGATCTGCAAAAGCTTTTCGCTAAATACTCTTATTTGAGTACATACTTGACTCAAGTGATCAAAACCTTTGTCAATAAAACATTTTCGCCTAAATTTGGGACAATATACATGCAATAAAATGATGCTACAAGAATGTATCAAATATAGATCGATTCGTTTAACTTACTAATCATAACTAAATGTTTTCTCATAGACACTAAACAGCAATATTGCATGATATCACGATCAACGTTCCACACGAGTATTCAAACCAAAATGCCACAATAATATCGGAATCACAAAAAAAAATAAAATATTTAATTTGTATTAATAATTTTATACTAAGAACAAAATATGAAAAAGATTACATTATGACTAAAAACAAGTTTAAACCGGATTTTGGAGTAAATCTAGTTCATAACTGGATTTACAACCAGATTTCCCAAAACATAGTAAGATTTTCCAAAAATCTAGTTTCATAATTATGTTCTCACAGCATTCAGTAATAGTATGTAAAAAATATTGTGAAACTCTGGCATCACCCTGTGCAAAAAATGTTAGCAAATACTAATTTTATTTATTTAAGAAAACTTTACAATCTGAGTAATATATACAATAAAATTTCGTTCTTAATTGAAAGTAAAGTTATTTTCGCCTCCGGCGAAGAAAATCTTTGCAAATAACATTGGAGTAATGCAGGGAAGACCTTTTATATCAACATTGTTTCTTTTATCTCGATAATAAATTCTGCAGTTCGCCATCAAATAATTGGTTTCTAAGAAGCATATTCGATTTAATTAATGTTATTTTTTTATTTTGTTTTGTTTGCAAAATGTTGTTGCTGTCTAATCGAAATCCAGTTAAGCTGTCAAATTTGATAGTGTATTTTGTACAGAAGTTGGCACGATTTTAAAAGAGATTTCGGTATAGTGTAAATTCAGCATAAATATATTTTTCGATTTTAAATTTTTGGAATATTTTTATTTTATTATATTAATTATACTATCAAAGCTTTGTACTTACAAGTACAAGTAATGTTATTACTTTGAAGTATTTTTGGTTCAAGCTTAAAATTAATTATATTAGTTATATTGTAATGGAAAGTTGCACATTAAATGAATTATAGTTACATTATTATATTAAGTACGTTTAAGTTTTGTATGTACAATGCGGTAAAAGTGAGAAGAAAGGAAGGCCCTAAAGAAAATTATTATTATATTATTAATTAGTAATTAACTATGAAACTAAATTATTTTATTTTTTATTGGGTAATGAAAACACTTAAAATTTGGGTGGTATTTATTTTTGATAAAAACAAAAAATTGAACGTTTTCGGGTGTCTGATTGGGGAATTTTAAAAATGTTCAGCACACTTTTCTGTTAAAGGTCTTTCAAATTTTATGAAACTGGGGTCGAATTACGGCATTCGATCGAAATTATTTACAACTTATTTATTACTCGAGCTTAAGGTTTGTTTTTAATAAAAAATATTATTAATTTTACAATATCTGGCTACTCCATTATTTAGCATCTTAAGGAAATAATAATTATAATAACAAATTATAAACAAAATTAAAGTTTTGCAAAAAAAAAAAAAAAAATTTTTAAATTTGGAAATAATAACACAAGTTTACAAATTCCGGTCAACTTTTGGATCAGCGCCGATGAGAATAAATCTTAACGTTATTTGAAGCGCTGAATTCGAATCCGAGTTTCGTTTTTCAAGATTGGTTATAGTTTTCTAATTCTCGTATGGTGGCAGCACTGCACTGTCATAACCACAATTAGCTGTTGGCATCGCTAAACATCTAAACATCATCTCAATTTTATTCTTAATGTTTTTGTTAAAAAACCTGTAAAAATGCAAAGAAAAAAGTCGAAAGCTTGCGGATGTTATATGATAAGAAAAAGTGGAAAAAATATTACAAATGTGATGAGAGATGCATATTTTCATTGTTTTGATTTCTCTGTAGCAAACACAATTTGTAGTGATTTAAAGGTTTAAAAATAAATTATAATTAAATGAAAATGTATTTTTAGTGTGGTTCGAGATCATAGAAAAAGTTTTTTCCAAATGAACAATTTTTTTTCTTATTTTTTTTATTTAAGTAATCATGGAGAATACACAGAAAAAATTATTAGACACTAGCCGAATGGAATGGATTTTCTGGTCAGCTACGACTTTCACCGTAAAGTTTATAAAATATGAACTTCACTATTAAAATATAACTTGGCACGGTTAAAAAAAAAATAATTGTTTAAACATATGTAAAAAACAATGTCTTTAAAATTAGCTAATTGCTAATTTGGAGAATATAAATAACAAAAAATAGTAAATTTCATCTAAACTCAATAATAAAAATCAACTGTATGTTAGCATAAATAACTTTTTCCGTTGATTTGTGAGTTAGAGATATTTACAATTGGCATTTCGGCACGAAGAATGTTGATGAAAGTCGTAGCTGACCAGAAAATGCATTCCATTCGGCTAGTGTCTAATAACTTTTTCTGTGTATTCTCCATGATTACTTAAATAAAAAAATAAGAAAAAATTTTCATTTGGAAAAAACTTTTTCTATGATCTCGAACCAAACTAAAAATACATTTTCATACATATAAGTAATAAAAAGATCAACTTTAAAGAATAAACTTCATTTTAATTAAATTTTAAAGATTAAATTATTTACGAGTACATTATATTCAGCCCATTTTGTTGTTTATTTTCAAGCATTGTTAAATAATCGACAAAAGTTAAAATAACTATCAATTTTTAACTGACAAAACGTAGAATAAAACAATTTTTGTGTTTTTTTATTTGTATGTTATTTTACAAAACACAACACACACAGATGTATATATTTTTATTTTCTTTGTGTGTATTTATATTTGAATAATTTCTTGTAATTTTTATTAAAATGATTTTGTATGTAAACAATCTATTTTGGTAAAAAAAGAAAAAGGAATTATATAAATTTCTATTCTTAGAAACAAAAAATTTTACATTTACAAGAAAATATCAACTTCTACTGAATGTCTGTAAATTTTTATAGTTTGTTTTTTGAATGACTGATACCCACATATGATCCACCCATACATGTATCATATATGTACATTAACGAAAATTGAGGTAATATATAGATATATGATCATGTATGAAGATAAATAATGACATATTTGTATTTATAGTTACATGTCTATATATTTCGCGTTTTCATATATATTTGTCATTAAAAGAATAACTTTTATTTTTTTAGTAAAATTGGTCAGGTTTTTTATTAAATTTTCTTTTAAATACAAACTAACAACTAAATTTATATTAATTTACATAAAAATGTATCTGATTTGTATACGAAAATCTAGGATTAAAATAACCACATCACGGTTTTGCTTGACGTATTAAAAAAATATTTTATATCTGCAGTTTCTGGTTATGTATTCTTCTTTAGAACTTTTACTTTAACCAATTACTTCGTTCTGGAAGCTGATTCTAAAAGATAAATTGAATTTTAATCCAGCATTTTAACACCAAACAATGGAAGCATAACGGCCTAGATTTGGCGAAGAATATAATTAAAGAATCCACGTGTGTGTAGTAACTTGTACAATTTGTATTATTGTTGAAATTTTGTCTAAACAATTTGTTTATTCAAAAGCACTACCAATATGCATTTTATGGGGCAAATTGAACATTTTAATCTCGATGATGATTTCGAGTGTTATATTGACCGCATGACTCATTTGATAAAACTTAATAATATAGTTGAAAACGCTAGAAAAATATCGTTTGTCGTAAGCACAGGTGGCGGAAGAATTTTAATATGAAGATCTGGTTTAAAAACTGAAAATTCATTTCCAACGTAAAACAAATGTTACTGCTGAAAGATTTAAATTCTTAAATTGAAATCAATTGCCGGAGGAGACTATACAAGATTACATAGTAAAGATCAAAGGTCTAGCTAATACTTGTGAATACCAATCTTTCTTGGACGACGCCTTGAAAGATAGATTGAATGGGAATACGAAATAAAATGGTTCAAGCTAAGTTAATTGGTCTTTGCTGTAGGAAGAAATAAGGAAGACGGGCTGTGATCGTGATTCAGCTTTTATTAATAAAGTAAATGGTGGAAGAAATAAGGAAAAAGAAGTGGCACCAGTTACTTCAAATCCAAAACGTAGAAACTTCCAGTGCTTTCATTGTGGCCGTTGGGGACACATTCAAAAATCATGTAATTTATATAATATCCAAGTATAGTAATAAGAATATATTTAGAAAGAAACATTTTGTAAGACAGTGTTCTGATAGAAATAACAGTATTGATGAAGTGAGATCAGGGGATTATGAGGATGAGCGTAAAAATTGGGGTCAAAATAATGAAACAGAGTTAGGTTATTTCAATTCATTGAGTGGCAATAATTCCCCTTTGTACATAACGGTATTTTATAATAATGTTTCACTTCGAATTTCATAGAGATTCATTGAAAATCAAGTATCGATTGAACAAGTTAGAGCTGAAACAGATAAAGATAACTGTTTAAGGAAAGTTATGAGCACGCTGCTCAAGGGATGGCTACAAAAAAATTCTTAGTAGAGACCAAGAAATTCTTAGCCGATTTACAGAAAAACTTAGTCTCTAGGAAGGGTTGTAGTGCAAGTACAGTGATTTTGAGGTGAATGTATACATGTTTGAATTGGTACAACCCTTGCTAGAGGCTGTTTTTCTGTAAATCGACTAAGAATTTCGTGGTTTCAACTAAGAATTTTTTTGGTAGTTTGTTCATCCTGGTTTATAGGGTCCTTGGTTAAATCCAATACCAATGCATATTAAACCATTTTACAATAAAAGGTTGTCATTGAGTGTAAAAGGAGGGTGTTTGTGGTATAATCATAGATTAATGATTGCCATTACTATGAAGTCGTTGGTTTTAAGCAGTTTTCATGAAAGATAAAAGTATCACGTGTGGTTGCCGGAAATAGGAAGAGATATTGAGGAGTATATATCGAATTGCCGAATGTGTCAGGCCTTGTCATCTGTGACCAGTAGTTGGCCGAACCCAACATATTTTTTTCAAGGGTGCACTTGGATTTTTTTATTTTAAGAATTAGTTTTTTTGTTGATAGTGGATGCATACCCTAAGTGGTAAGATATAAAGGGAACGTCTAACACTAGGTTGGAAATGGTAGTATCGAAACTTAGAGACATTTTTTCTTATTTTGGAATACCTAATACAATAGTATCCGATAATGGGCCACTATTTAGTTCAGATGGGTTTGTTAAATTTTTTCGTTCTAATAATATTAAATGTGTTAAAAGTCCTTCGTACCACCCAGAATCAAACGGAATTGTCGAAAGAGCAATACAAACTGCAAAAACACATCTTAAAAAGTATTTCCAATGAAAAAGTCTCCCAATGTGGTGACGAAATATTAGGATAAATAAATATTTATAATTAAATTTTTTATAAATAAAGAATCTTTAGCTCGATAAGGAATATTGCAAAAAGTATTTCCTCGACCCAAGGACTGCATAATGGCCACTTAATTTGATCTTAAATAATTTCATACTAAAATATTGGTCTATTCCATCTACAGTAACAGAAAAATCTCCCAATGATTTAATTTTTACACACTAAAGAAACACTCTGTTTGCGGAGAGTATTGGAAGGGAGAATACAAATGTGATTATAAAACCATCGGGATTAAGGGGAACGAAAATCAGTACGATATGAAGGTACCTTTATTAACATGTTTTTTATTAATTAGATCTAATTCTGGGACAAAATGGTTAAACGCCACAGTTATTAAACCATTGGGCAATGAAATGTATTGTATCAATGCCAGTGGACATCATCGCACTGCACATGTGTAGGAATTGAGATTAGATAGACCAAAGTCAATTAGCAGTACAGTTGTCCCAATTAGTAATAAAATGAGAATTAGAAAATATCATAGTTCGTGGAGTCAGAATGTGTTTTACATCACTTGGAAAGGTTAAAACAAAAGAGAATTGAATTAAATGACTTAAAATCGTAATCTCTTAGATAATTTAGGAAGAAAGGAATATTTGCGAGTTTAGTATCTGTGCGTTTCATTTAGAAAGGGCAATTTGAGGCAATAACTTCTGCTTTGGTAGTAAAAATTATGTTAATTATTTTTTACTATTGTATACCTATGTACTTATTATTAGTTTTAATTGTGGTTCTTAGTTTTTATTAAATGGCTATTACTTCATACATTTAAGTAGATATATTATTTTAAGCTAAGTGGGGAGAAATGTTATGTACGAGTATATATGTAAATATTAGTACTAAGTGTTATTATACTCTCTCGGTTGTAACATATAATAAAGAGTCTAGTCTTAAGCCAACCAACGAAGCCCGTCAAAAAGTATATAATTTACTATATAGTGTTAGAAACACTACCAGAAATTTAACATGCAACATGTTTATGTGAATGGGCAACATTTTCAAAGCTGCTAAAGTGTTAAAAAACATTAAATTTGGTGTATGCAGTGCTGCCACATAAACAGTTTAATTTTTTATCCCAATTTTTGGGATTCTTAACTGTTTTTCAGTTCTTTCATGAAAACAACTTTTTTCAAATTCATGCATTTTTTTATAGTTTTTTCATTTATATGTTGCAACAATTAATAACATATTTGTTCTCTTTATTATATATTTTTACCTTAGAAATTGAAAATAATGGATATCAATAGACAGAGTTGGTCAATGTGTGTACACACTAGACCTGCCCTTATTTTTCAAAATGGCGGCGCGTAGGAGAGTAGGGTCCAAAAAGTTTCCATTTTATGCCACAATGCTCAATGTAAAATTTGGGCTCGATTCGACGACTCTAAGTGGACCCAAAACTTAATTGAATAATAAGACAAGGTTTTGTTATAAGAAATTATTAACTTTATTCGGCATTTTTGGAAAAAACTCAATTTTGGTAATAGTTTTGTCAATATTTTGTAATTTTCTTATTTTTATGTTATTCTTCACTAAATTACCTTTTCACTAAGCTATTACTCAGAAAAATCTGATAAAAAATAATAAAGTTACAATATCTTAAACATTAACTAAAGATGTTTTTTTGAACGATGGATATTTTTTGCGAACTTGAACTTCACTCCTCTTTCAGCGGTGTCATTAACGACGGCTAAATTTTTGCAGAAAACGCGGCCTTCTTTAAAACTCTCGTTGGTTTCCCATGTTGATGGGTCAAATTCCACAAACCGAACCGCACAAAGAAATTGTTTGTCTTGTTTGAAATGAAGTCGCTCAAGCTTTGGTTCGCGAATGTTTGCGGTTTTGAAACGGCCCGATTTTGATCCACTTCAATAATAGGCTCATCGTATGCAAGGCGCTCAACCATTTTTCTTTTCTGTTCAAGAGAAACATTATAGTCAAAGAAAGCCAAAGCCATTGGTTCTGCTGATAAATACCACATGTGGTTACTCATCTTCTTCAATATGGCAGCAGAAACTGGAGCATCAATTTGAGCGTATTCAATGGAACCTCGTATAAAATTGAAATCCTGGTTTGCAGCATTGATTAGATTTGTACAACCAATCCATGCACGAATGTAGATTCGCGCCAAGAAAATGCACACGTCGCGCAATCCAATCAGTTATCTTGCCGTCATTGTGAAATGGTTGCGGAAAAGGAAAATTTTGAGTGAATAAATGCCTTTTGCCATCCATTGCGCGTTGCTGGTAGCGCCACAATGTGTTTCACCCAAGAAAACAGCAACCAGTTGGAGAAACTCTCTATAATCATTACGAGGGTGACGTTCTCTCAACTGCTGATTGCAGTAATTTCTGATGGCGGCTTGTTCATCGGGGGAGAATTTTTAAACCAACGATTTCGTCCTCGACACCATTCTGGAATGCAGTCTGGTCAAGACTCTTCCAGACTTTCGCGAATCTCTCGAACAATTGATCTTCAGGACCGCTACTTGTCGGCAATTTCACTTCAAAAACCTGGCGCAGATCGATTTCGTAAATATGATGGCGATAGGCCAAGTGCAGCAGTTCTCGACGGCAATACTGTGGTTTCTGCAAGATAATGCAAGCGCCATTGAGAGCTCCAGTGTTACTGGAGGTCATGTCGAATGACATTGCTTCAACTCGATCGACAATGTTCCAACGAACCAACAGATTGTAAACAGCGTCAGCTGTATCTTTTCCGCTTGAAGATTTTATTTGAGGTGCTCCATGGAACTTCGAAGTCCCATCATAGCTGACCATAACCGCAACTCTCTCCACTTTTGCACTGCCTACAAGGTCAACCAACATTTTGCCGTCCCAATGTACGACAAGCGGATTATTAATACTTAGCTGTTTATGGGAAGAGACGAATGACTTATAAGTACTTATATCGCTAACTATATATAATACTTAATTACGTTTTCTACGAATTCGGTCTGGATAACTTCTGCTTCCTTCCGGCGGTTTTCTCGACGATATCGATTAATCGTTGTTCGGTTAATAGCCAGCTCGTCTACGGAATAATTCAATGCATCGGCGCAGGCTATCAACACATGAGCTGCCATTGGATCGGTTAGCTTGGCGTGGTCAAGCGCAGAAGGAAGTCGTGGCGTTAGAAAATTTCTACGCCCTCTCTTCTGTACACTTTTGTGCGGTTCAACGATGTCACCAGTTTCGGCATCGGCAGTGCTCTCCTCCATCGCTTCACCCACGTCCTCAGCTTTTTCATCAATTCCTTCCATAACCTCAACCTCACCTTCATCATTCGATTCTGTATAAGATAGAAAATGACATAAAGCCAAATACGAACCACTATCTTTCGACTTGGACATTTCTTCAAATTTCCGCTTTCTCTGCTTCTCTTTCTCCTTTCGTTCCGATGCTCTTTTTTCTCGCAGAAATAAAACCATATCGCAGCCAATCATGCATCCTGGGTGTCCTGGTTGTCGTTGTCGAATGAGAAACTTCTTATCTTCTTCAATTCGAATGGTTTTTAGGGCATCTGCAGTCGCAATATAAAAAAAATTTTCCAGATCGTTGGTAAATGAAAGCTCCTTTTGTTTCCAAGCCACAGATCTCTTGCTAGCGGGCACTTTTTGTATATCTTTCCACGTATTGTACAATTTCAACAATTTCTACGCGCATCTTGTTCCGTATCGTGTTGGAATTCGTGCTTGTTGCCAGAAAATATACACTGCATCGAGCGTTAATTTTGCACTTTCCTTTGCGTCGAGTTTCACAAAACGCATGTTATGAAAGAAGACCTGTAGGACTTGCCTATTAGACGGCAGTTTGACACCGGTTATCAGATGCGCTGTTCTGACCACTAAGTCTATGTTGTAGAGCGATTGAATGGTTTGACGCGTTTCTACCGAGGAAATGGCTGATGCAGAAACCGATGCAGGTTTTGATGTTGATGGTTCTGACATTATAATTGTAACAACCTATAAACTCACCCAAAATAATAACAATTATAATTTAGTTTACAACAATTAACTTTGGTACTTTATTATTTTGGTTTACTTCTTTAGCACAATTAAGTAACACACTGGTTGGCTGTTCTCATACGACTGACTCAAAACGTCTACTCATTCGTTTGACAGTTGTTCTCTCGTTCTGGGCCTGGTTGTGTGTGTGTGTGTCTCGACACGGGTTGCCACAATAATTAAATCAGATCACGGTATTTTGCAGGAAAATGTAATAACTAATTCAGAAGTAAACAGCAACGCAGTTATGCCAAATAACAATGCCACTAGAGATGTGCGCGTGACGTGATTTTTCCGCGTCACGCGTGTTTCACGTGTAATTTATTGGAGAATAACATAAAAATAAGAAAATTACAAAATATTGACAAAACTGTTACCAAAATTGAGTTTTTTCCTAAAATGCCGAATAAAGTTCCTTATTTCTTATAATAAAACCTTGTCTTATTATTCAACTCAATTTTGAGTCCACTTGGAGTCGTCGGATCGAGCCCAAATTTTACATGGAAAGTAATTTGGCATAATTTTTATAATTCCAAAAATAATGATGTCATTAACGTCTCTATACTGGATAATCAATTAAAAACAACAATAAGGCGAGTTCGTTAGCAATATTAATGTTTTTCTAATGCAAAATATTTCATTGCATTAATTTCAACTAATGTAATTGAAAAATACCCAAGTATGATTCAAAACATTTACATGAAGAAACTAAAAAAAGAAAAAAGCTAAGACAGAAGAACACGTTTATAATGAACAGGTTACAACGAACTTTTGTCATAACGATTAGTTTAAAGTATTAGCATTAATATTGTAACCTAAAGTACCAGTCCTGTGGTAGGTGGAAACTGGATCGGTTTCTAAAGTACATATCACGTGATCGGTATAAAAAGTCTCTATCACGTTTTGGATCTGAAAGTACTAGTCCCGTTTTAGGTGAAAATAGTATCTGTTTTCAAAAAACTTACCACATGATCGGTTTAAAAGCCTCTACCACGTGATGAGTTTAAAGGACGAGTTCCGTGATGTGTTTTTTAGGGTTAGTTGTGTGACATGTACTTTTGGACCAGTCCAGTGACATGTAACAGAGGACAATTGACCTCCTAGGACAAGCCAATGTTAAAGTGACCCGTCATTTTCATTTAAAAAATTCCGGTCCCATGGTCGTTAGCTATAACAATGAACCGGTCACGTGACGTGTCCTGGGATAGGTCCTTTTCCCGCAGTTCTCTTAATAAACAATTTTAATTTTTTACGTAAACTTTGACATGCAACATTTTTGCTCATCAAACTACTGGTTTATTATTAATTGTCAGTAAACATCAATGCATTTTCACATAAAATCAATGTATTAGTCAAATTTTAAAATTGACTTTAACGCTTCCTACATCATTGGTTAGCTGGCTTTAAAACCTCTATTGAAATCGGAATTATTAACTTAAATAATGTAAATTTGATTCCATTACAAATTACTCAATATCAAATTGATTAATTTAGGGTTTCACATTCCCTCAAAGTAACGGACGCCTCCCTATAATGCGACGAATTGTTTAAAGCCGTCGCTGACCGTTCTTCCAATTTAAATAAAAAAATGATTTTCTTAATGCTTTTATTTAAACGAAAAAATATATTTATATGGATATTAAAGAAAATAAATTTTATTTTTTACAACTAACTAAATTGCCGCTTCGTTATAACCGCATTCCACTGTACTTCCAAAATAAACGTTTGCTTAACTATCAGTTGAAAAAATAAAATTTCTTTAAAAAATTCAGTTATTCTTAAAAAGAAAAATTGTTGAATTTACTCAAATAAGAAATAGTCACTTAACAGGAAATTCAGTTTATATATTACATTCATATGTCTTCATTACACTTAAGTGCGTCAGATAAATAGAAACAGAAGACAACTTATGTAGAGGATAAAAAAGGATTGCCAAACCCAATAAAGGCAAAATTGTTTAACTGTACACTCACCAAAAAAAGACTGTAATGGCAACTGAAAACTTTGCTGTTATTACGGGAAATTTTCCTAATTTGAGCCCAGCGGTATTTTTTGATAATCTTAGCAACACATGTCTGCTGACGTGTAGTACAATGAAACCAGTAGAAAAATTACTAGCCGCTACTAAATTTTAGTATACTTTTTGTAAAGTGGAATTTAAAATCTGTTTGCTAAAATAACTAAAAGAAAAAATACTAAATATAATTAATATTAGTACAAAAATTTAAATTAATTTTTTTTATCAAGCATCAACATTTTTTTATTTTATTTATTTTTTTTTTTTCAAAAAATATTTTATACAAAATTCAAAACAAAATCAAAGGCTTAAAAATTGTTAGAACATAAACAAATTAATCATTTTTTTTTTAAATTTGGGAATTTCTGTTTTGAAAAATATTTTAGTAAATTTTTTTTTTTTTTACTTTCAAGAACAAATTTTAATTGTTTTAAGGGCTGATTTTTAGTGGATGTCCTATTTTCAGAGTCGGTATATTCTCTTCCGATCCCTTTTTTTTATCTATGTAGCATTTTAAGACAATTTAAGTTAACATGATTTTTGAAATTAGCAACAAAAATTTATAAATATTCTGTAAAAACTCTGTAATTCGTAAAATGTAAATAGCAAAAAGATTTGCTAAATAATAATTTTTTACTAAAAATCAGTACAAAAATAGTAAAGTGGGATTGAAAACCGTTTACAAATTTTTTTACTAACTTTTTTTCTGAGTGTAAGAGTTCGAATGTTTGAACTAATAAATTAACATTTGCATTTAAAAAATTGATGGACAAAAAAGATAAATAACAGATGAGTTTTTCAAAAATCTTTAACTTGATTTAATTCTTGTTTGTACGAATTTTTGGCTAGCTGACTACAACCACAAGTATTCACATACTTGTAGTCTAGACTAGCCCAATGATATATCTAAGTGATGAGAGCGAGGCATCGCGGACAAAAGTAATTAAGCGCATAAACAGGCTGGTAAAAAGTTGATATCGTACTGTAAAATAAATAAAAGACCATTTTATTTACTTCCTTTTTCTTTGCAAAGAGCGGCGTTATCGCTTCCTAGTGTGTTAAGCAAAGAACATCTTTGTTAAACAAATTCACTTTCAATTTATAGTAAATAAATGCTTACTAAGCAATTATAAATATTGTGGGAAATATAGCAATGGCCAAAACAACCTTAGAGATATATTTGTTATGTGTGAAACAACGATGAGTGTAAAACCATAGAGGAAGAATAGTATAGAGGATGCAACGCCGTCAGCAGCCAAATAAAATTTTATACAGAATACAAAGGTTCGGAAACTTTGAGAAAACAGGGGAAAATTGAGCAAATTTCCCTGATTTCTGCAAAAATTTGAGTAAAGATCCCTGTTTTTAAACCTTTTTTTCAAATCCAATTGGGAAAGCTGATAAAAACTAATTGGATTTGCAAAGAAATTCAATTGGAATCGCAAAAAATCCAATTTAAAAAGATGCTGAACCTTTGAAATCTGCACATACAAAACTAAGAGAACGTTTTTTACGACGTGAGAAACCCACAAGAGTTGACTGTTTATAAATGTTTACAGTAGATGCTATACTAGTTTATTTGTTTATTTATTTATTTATTTATTTATTTAATTGATTCCATTTCCTGTACAACAAGACTGAGTCTTATATTTTAATACAGGAAATTATTAAGTTACAAAAGTTACAAAAAAAATTATAATATTATTAATTATTACCATAACACATTTAATACAAATATAACAATATTGATAAAAAGAAAAAAAGGAAGATAAAAAATTAAAAAAAATATATAAAAAAATTGTACTAAAATTCAGACACTAGGCATTGATGTCGAGGTATCACAATGTTTCGGTTTCGTGACGACTGGAAAAAACGTATTTTGTCAAATATATACTTGGGGGTTTGACTGTTTATTATTTTCTGCAAAAAGATAAGAGTGCGAATTTTTAACAGACTTTCTATTGAGACTCCGTAAAGATTATTGGAAACATGATCAAACCTTCTCAATCCATACACATACCTTATAATATTGTTAAACAAGACATTTAGCTTTCTTTTACTTACTGAGTCACAACTTCCAAATAATTCACACCCATACATTAGGGAAGGAATCGAGTATGTCTTGGCAAGTAGGATCCTTATTCTTAAAGGGGTGAAATATTGTGTGGATCAGATAGCTCATAGCTTTACATAACTTTGACATACTAGTGAGTTTATATGGTTAGTCCATGTCAAATTGCTATTGAAAATTATCCAAAGATTTCACTAGTTTACAAAATGAAATTTTTTTCATGTACAGTTGATGAGAGATTGATTTCCTTATGTATTTTCTCCCGCTGAATTCGAAAATCAAAGTTAAATTTTTTTTATGGAACAGTTTTTGAGATATTGTGATTTTTTTAATTTTTCGACCTTTTTTCACTTGACGAATCATATCTCGGTCGATTTTCTTCTGGTTTGTCTTACTTCTTACGTAAAAGTATCAGCTTTACGCACATGAAGAGAAATCAGACGTTTTTTTTAACGATTTGTAATTTTCCGTCGGAAAAGTGTTACTGTAAAATATGATTTTATTGAAAATGTGCCCTAATGTTATCGATATATTTTGAACGGCTTTACCGATCAAAGATCCGATTATACATATTTGTTCGTCATCTCAATACCTAGGTACAAAGAACGACCCAATCGTACATTTCTAGCTCGAGATATGTTTTGTCAAGTGAAAAAAGGTCGAAAAATTAAAAAAAATCACAATATCTCAAAAACTGTTCCATAAAAAAAAATTTAACCTTGATTTTCGAATTCAGCGGGAGTAAATACATAAGGAAAATCACCTCTGATCAAATGTACACAAATGTACAATGTAAACTAGTGTTTTTAGCGGTGTTAACAATATCAATCTTCTCGCCATTTAAAAGAATATCATCGGAAATGGAAGGAATTAAGCTTTTCTTAGATATTATAATGCATTTAGATTTGCGTGAATTCAAACAGAGTCCGTTTGCACTAGCCCACAGGTAGATTCTGTTTTGATCGTCATTAAGATAGGATATGCCCGAAGCTATATTTTGAACTGAGCTACTTAAAGTGAGTTGCACGTCATCTACGTATAAATGGATTTTGCATTTAGTGAGTTGTCTTGGCAAATCATTTGCATATAGAGCAATTCCATATGAAAACGATCAAAATTGGCAAATTTTTGGACGACCCCTCTCCGATTTTAAAATAAATAGTCTCAATCGATTGACTGGTTTAGTGGTGGTCTACACCACTGTCATGTGACAAAATTGAAGAATTCTTCATAAGGGACCTCATTGAAAGTTGTTTTGAAAAAAAATACTAAAGCGATCGCAACGAGTGATAGCTCGTTGGAAAGGTATTGAATCAGGCTTTAATTGAAAAATAAAATTTTCCTAATTTTTCTCAGATATTTACCTTTTTTCCCATGAAAATTAAATTTTCCCATGAAAATTAAATTTTCCGATTTTCCACAGAAGCTCCTAAATTTTCCGGCTAATTTTATTTTTTTTGGATTCCTCATAATTTTTGCTTTAAGAATCAGCAATAAAAAAATGGGCCCCGACTCCTTGTTTGGACAGGAGAAGAGCATTTAAGAGACCACCTTGTTCTCATTGTTTTTATATTTTTTATAATTGAATTATTTTTAATTATTTAACATTATTTTATTTTATTATTAAAAATACATTTTAAAAATTATTTTACTGTTAAAAATACATTTATGAAGAAAAAATCAATTTTTTTTAAGAGCCCCAAGTTGAGTGTGTAGTGAATATGGTCTGCCTGCCTTCACAAGATCGGCCATAAATCCATGGATAATAGCAGCAGTGGCATGTAATGGCACACCAAACCCGACTGAGGCTACAGGTCATAAAATGTTTTGTAAATTTTTTAAATTACCAGGTAATAAATATTTCGCCTAAAACGACACGTGCAGAAACAAGTCATAAAACACGGATTTTCCATAAATATGGCGAAATATTTATAACCTGGTAATTTAAAAAATTTACAAAACATTTTATGACCTGTGGTCGGCTTATTGGCAGTAACCAATTAAGTGCCTCTTTAAAAAACATTTTATGACCAGTAGTTCACGCAAATTTTCCTATTAAAGAAAAGCAAATATCGCTTATTTTTTTTACCTATTTTTTACCAAAAAATAAATATAAATACTTCACACACTCTGAGTCAAATTTCAGTTGAATACTAAACGTGAAAGTGTTAAAGTGTTTTTTTTGAAAAGTAAAGAGTGAAGCTGTAAAGACAATTTAAAGTAAAATGAATAAATTTTGCTGCAATCCGTTTAACAAGAGTGGACATCGTTCGAAAAAGATAAAAGTATTAAAATTAACTGGTGTTTCGAAGCGATACATGAATGAATTAAATATACAATACGGTGAAGAAGCACAATTCATTTGCCCCAAGTGTAAAATCGATTTGTCTCAACAAGTAAATGCATTGAAACAAATGCAACCACAATCCGAGAGTGAAATGACAATTGAACAAAATGTTTCATCTGATAGTGAGGCAGACATTCCGATGGTCAATATGTCTTTGAGTCCTTTGAATGAGGCTATTACCACTTTAGGTGAAACGCCTATTAGAAAAAGAAAGTTGCGAAGTGAAAAATACAGGAAAGATAAAAAAGGCAAGGTTATGAGTGCAATCGCGACAATATTTGATGAAGGCTCTGATAACGAATGCAGTCAAGCAGATGACGTTGATGACGGCAAACAAATGATTGAGCAGTTGAAAAGAAAATTCAATTTAGCGACCACTTTTCCGGAGAAATATCTCATTTTATCTGTGCTGCCTCAATCATTCTATACGCAAGATTTCTGAACAGTTTCAAACATCTTTTTACATCGCGAGAAGAAGCAAAGAATTAGTTCGACAGAAGGGCATATTGGCGACTCCCACCAAGAAATTTGGCTCAAGGACCCTCAGCGAAGCAACGGTGAAATTGATTCAAGATTTTTACTGCAATGATGACAACAGCCGCGCCTGCCCAGGTACACGTGACTATGTTATCACACGTGAAGATGGAGAAAAAGTACACAAGCAGCGCAGATTATTATTGTGTAATCTATCCGAAGCATACCATCAGTTCAAAGAGAAATACCCAGCAGAAAAAGTGATATTTTCTAAGTTTGCCATCCTACGACCAAAAGAATGCGTGCTGGCATTAGACAGGCACGGAATGCATTCAGTCTGCGTTTGCATGTTTCATCAAAACATCAAATTAATGTTCTTTCCATGCAAGAAATTGAAAGTATTTCACGGTGAAATTGAAACATATAGGGACCTCCTGTCGAAGTCGTTGTGCGCATACCCCACGGAAAATTGTCATCTGTCCAAAAGCGACAATTGTCCGAAGATTGACGAGCTAGAGCAATATTTGGCGGAAAAGTTTGAACAGCTGTTAATTCAGGAGGTGCATTTCAAACAGTGGATAATTAGCAGCGGCAGATGTTCCCTTGAGACCGTGGTAAAGCAGATTCCGGAATTCATCGAGGAATTCGGATTCAAGTTGAATGAACTGAAGGCGCACAATTTCATATCCGAGATGCAATCGAAATTTCTAAAGGAAAGTAAGGAGAAATTAGCCCAAAATGAATTCATTGTGATAAGCGACTTTGCCGAGAATTACACTTTTCTCGTTCAGGATGAAATTCAGGCTTATCACTGGGCAAACGACCAGTGGACGGTGCATCCTTTTTGCATTTATTTCAAAAACGAAGATAACGAACTACAGACCGTAAGCCTTGTTGTTGTCGCGGAGAGTTTAGCTCATAATTATGTGTCCGTTTATTTATTTCAAATGAAACTGTTGCAATCGACAAAGTAACGTTTTTCTCAGACGGCGCGGCTTCTCAGTACAAGAATAAAAAAAATTTTTACAATCTTTGCGTAATTGAAGAAGAACAAAACTGCAAGGTCGAGTGGCACTTTTTTGCGACGTCCCACGGTAAGGGCCCATGCGATGCGTTAGGGGGAACCCTAAAACGCATGGCGACTAAGGCAAGTTTGCAAAGGCCATATACTGACCAGATCTTAAATGTACAACATTTGTTTTCGTGGATTCAAAGCAAGGAAATTGCCTTTAACACAGTTTTATGCACTCAAAAAGAACACGATGCCATGGAGCGACGACTTCAAAACAGATATAATAATGTCAAAACTATAACTGGAACGCAAAAGTTTCATTGCTTCATACCAAATATTTCTGATATGTCAATTAATGTAAAGCGGTACTCTTCGTCTGCCGACGTGCTAAATTTAAAGTTACTTTAATTTTATAATGATGCCAAGACAATTAAATTTTTAATAAATATTGTAATTAAGTATAAGCAGCAAAATAAGAAAGATTTTTTCTTCATAAATGTATTTTTAACTGTAAAATAATTTTTAAAATGTATTTTTAATAATAAAATAAAATAATGTTAAATAATTAAAAATAATTCAATTATAAAAAATATAAAAACAATGAGAACAAGGTGGTCTCTTATATGCTCTTCTCCTGTCCAAACAAGGAGTCGGGGCCCATTTTTTTTATTGCTGATTCTTAAAGCAAAAATTATGAGGAATCCAAAAAAAAATAAAATTAGCCGGAAAATTTAGGAGCTTCTGTGGAAAATCGGAAAATTTAATTTTCATGGGAAAATTTAATTTTCATGGGAAAATTTAATTTTCATGGGAAAAAAGGTAAATTTCTGAGAAAAATTAGGAAAATTTTAATTTTCAATTAAAGCCTGATTCAATACCTTTCCAACGAGCTATCACTCGTTGCGATCGCTTTAGTAGTTTTTTTTAAAACAACTTTCAATGAGGTCCCTTATGAAGAATTCTTCAATTTTGTCACATGACAGTGGTGTACACCACCACTAAACCAGTCACTATAAAAAAAAAAAAAAAAAATATGTAGGTACATTATTTTTTGCTGGGCAATCGATTGAGACTATTTATTTTAAAATCGGAGAGGGGTCGTCCAAAAGGTGATCGCTTTCATATGGAATTGCTCTATAAGGAAAATAAAAGTGGACCTGAAATAGAACCTTGAGGCACCGCTCTAATTAGGGATAAGATATTTGACATACATCGTTTACAAATACCGATTGTGTCCGGTTTAAAAGATAAGATGAAATAAGTTCGGTTGATGTATTCGTAAATCTAAAAAAACGTGTTTCAGTTTTTAATGAGTATATAATGGTCTACCGTACCGAAAGCCTTAGAATGGTCTAGAAGCCCTAAAAAGTTAATATTTCCATTTTTTAATCCTTGGCGTATATTTTTACTAACTTCCACAAGACCTGTAACGCAGCTATGATTCTAAGGAAAACCAGACTGTATATTGGAAAGCAAATTATGAGTATTGACATATGCAATCATTTGTTTGTACATAAGCTTTTCTAAGACTTTGGATAGGAAACCCAAGATGGCTATAGGTCTGTATTCTCCATTCGACTTAGGCAATGGCACAATTTTTGCATGTTTCCAGTTTAACGGGTACCTACATGACATTATAATAGTATGCAATAGATGAGTAACATACGGCAAAATCAAGGGCAAGAGCAAATAACGTCATATTGTGTAAAGTAAGAAAATTGAAAATGTTCCTCAATTGTCACGTTATCTGTATTTAACGTATTTGAGGAAAAGTTTCAAAAAGTGAGATTTGCTTGGATTACAGGGGTGTTAGTAAACGCTCTGTTAAGCATATTAGCATCTACTTGGAAGTCAATATTGTTATTCACATTGCCAATTCCTATTTCCCGAATAATATTCCAAGTTTGCTGAGAATTGATTGCTGTACTAAACCGTTTGGAATAATATTCGGTTTTTGCATATTTGATATATTTATAAACATTTTTTCTTGCAATTGAATATTGTATTTTAAGCTGAGAGGTTCTAAATCGCTTCCACCTGACGTAAGCCACATCCCTTGGAGAATTGCATTCTTAACAGCGTTTAAAAACCAAGGGTTTTGTTTATGTATTGTTCTCTTATGTTTCAGTGGTACAGTTAAATCAAAAAGATATTGAATATTGTGCTCCAAAAATGAAGATTGCTCATCAACGGATGACATAAAATAAATGTCACTCCATGCAATATGTGATGCATATTCATATAAGTTATTTAGATCTAAGTGTTTAAATTTACAATATATAAAATACTGTTTAACTTGCTGAACTCGAAAGTTATAGGTTAGAAAAATCAAGTCATGTTTAGAAAAACATTGAGCGGATATTTGATTATATAAAATAGCAAAATTTATTTTATAATTTGTTTTTAAAAGCTTGCAATTTTTAAACCAAAATTTTTTGACCTTTTTAAAGAATTTAAGCAAAATTTACAGCTTTCAAATTCATAAACAATTTTTATTTAAAACTTTTATATTACATTGACAGATCTAATGTATACGTTTAATATAAAGTACATGTTGATTGTTTTGTGTTTTAAATCTGTTATAATACAAAATTCTTTTGACCAAACGTCAAAGAATCGGCTTGGTGCAATATATTATAAAGTCTTTACAACATTATCGTGACCGGAAAATATATTTGTTAGGCGAAAATCGCGCGATTTTTCATTGGTGCCGGAGGCGAAAATTTTGTTTTTCATATATTAAGAACAAATATAATTCTTAACAAGTCCCAAAATTGCCGAGCTCTAAAACGTAATGTCATAGAAAACCATTCGCTCCAAAATTTTATAAGTTCGTCGGATGCTGCAAAATTGATGGCTTTTAAAATTGTTACCAGCAAATTTAATAAGAACTGGCTGGGAGGACACACTCATGGATGGAAAACAGAAATTTACTTAATATTTGAACTATTTTGAAATGCAGTGGTTGCGCATCACTAAAATATTTTATTTATATAAAATGGTTTTTATTATAATTCTTTAAAATACTTCAATTTAGGTTGGCCCAAGTAACTTAAATATTTATAAGGAGTACGTTCGGATGTTATTAATCCCATCAAATATAAATGCGTATAATGCTGTGCATAAGCAACATTTCTTTGCTTTGCCTATTTTGGCGACATTTCATCATTGAAGTAATATTTCATTATATTTTTAGTGTTAATTTTTATTATGAAATTTTGCCTCAGAAAATGGGGCTTAATTACATTCTAAGATTGGGGTCATATTTCTTGGGGCCATTTTTCACAACTGCACCGTGAACTACATCGAATTTTTAAAAATAAAAACAGCACAGATATCATAAGAACGTGGAATAGCAGCGTGCAAATTTTTACTCAAATTCAAAGACCATTTCAAACACGTTTAGATTGCTTCAAAAACTTTTGGAATGACTCCGAATGTAATTTATAAAGCATCATTTGAAATTCAAAAACACCCAAATAAAATAAAATAGTTTTTTTAATTGCGTTTGGTATTTTTTAATTTTAATTAATATTTTTAAGTATCGATTGCGAATTTTTTAATTTTATTTGTATTTTTTGAATTTAAATTGTATTCTTTTATTTCGGATAATTTTTTTAATTTCAATTGTCATTTTTGTTCAATTTTGCCTACTTTTTTCATAAATAAAAGCTTTATTTTTATCTCTATATCTATAACTACTTGTTTTCATATATGGACTTCAATGGAACACGAAATATAGCAATTATATTGTATGCCCTGCTCTGTATTTACTAACACACAATAACTTATTTTTTAGATTTAGTTGTTTTTATTATTTTATCAAATTACAAATAGAAAAATTTCTAATATTTTTCTAACAAATATTTTTGTTTACATTGTATTTGAATCTCACACAGAATAAAATTAAAAAATTCTGTTTGTAATAGTGAACATCTTCCATAAAAATTTTTGTAAATACAAAAAAATTATTTTTTAAAAAGCCACCAACAATAAAATTTGTAAATACAAAAAACTTTTTGTTATTTTTTTTGTAACTTAAATTTTTATTTTTAAAGAATTTTTATATGAAAAATAATCATTTACAAACAATTCAAACAAAAAATTGTTAGAAATCGAATTTAAATTTTAACAAATATTTTTAAAATAAAATATACAAATTTAATAATTCCACTTAGGAACAGTACGAGGTAGCTAAATAAATTCTAAACTAAATACAAATTGACAAAAGATTTTAAAATTCCTTTGACAAAATATTTAAACAATTTTTAAAATTTCATAGAAATTTGGATACCTGAATTTGGTTTAGATTTTACAATATTTAGCCAGCTCGTACCTACACAAATTACAATTTTTAAAATTTTTTTCTAACGTTTTTATTATTTTGTTGTTTTGTGAATTTGTAAACCCAAAACTAAGTAATAGCAGATAAGGGCAGTCGAAAACGTTCCAAAAGAGGTAAAAGTTGTTAAATTAAATAAAAAAGGCAATTCACAGGGTTTGAAAAAATTGGAATTGTACTTTTGTATATTACGAGTGTGGAAATAATTAATAATAGAGGAAGGATAAGTATAAAGATTTTATCGTAAGCAGCGGCCAAATAAAATTTTTTGAAATCTGTTAAAACCCAATTGGACTTGCGAAAAAAACAATTGGTCTTGCAAAGAAAATCAATTTGAAACAAAACAATGCAAAATATTATGTATATATCTATACTAAACCTAGTAAAAAAATCGTATTTTGAAAATAAATTCGGGGTGGGGGCCCGGCCCACTGTGGGTAGGTATATTTCGCATAAAAGCGCAAACTCCAAATATACTTCTAATCATTATGGATCTTTTGAACTGGTGATCCAATCGGAGAATAGTGTATGCAATAATTGAAGAGCAGGGCCGAAGATTTTAGAAATTTAATTTTTTAGTGATCCTGTTTTAACTTAGACCGTGTTTGTGTTAAAACAAGATGACAATAAAAATAGTTTTTTAAAAGTTCAGGGTCTCTTCTTCAATTTATGTAAACACTTTTGAACAATTGGATTAGAAGTTTAGAAAATCCAATTCTTACTTTTTTGTTGTTTTGGAACAACTGTGTAGCGTAAACCTTATTCTTACTTTTCCGCAGCTGCCAATCACTAAATTTCTTGTAAGATCGCTTTACAAATTTGAAATATGTACGTAGTATTATAGATTTTAATTTCGCACATATTTTTAAATTAAGGGAGTGGATTAAATAAAATATGTTCCTGCTTATTCCGAAAATTTGATTGATTGTTTGATGGTTTAATAGATTGATGGTTTAATGGTAATGTAAATATGCAATTGTGTAAATGTGCACATGTGCAAATGGGCAAATGTGAAAGTGTGTAACTCTGTAAATATGTAAATATTTATTTCTTTATTTCATTCAACAACGCCCAGCCAAACTGCAGTAGGTAGGACGCTGACATTTTGTATGTAGGTTCTCCCTACGGCGTAGACATTAGCTAAGACGAGGTTCTTGGAAACTCCTTTGGGATGAAAAAACGGGAAAAACTCCCCTTCCAAGGCCTGCCCAAACTCTATAGCTAGAAACCAGAAATTTGAAATATGCTTTAACAGCATGCACAAGCTGTTGGACCTATAAAGTTAAAATCCAAAGGGGAGGGGCAGAAAAGGGAAAAATTCTTACTCTTGATGTCCTGCCAAAAGCGCTGGACCTGGGAATTTGAAATTTGGTTCATATGTTCCTCTCCCGGTGTAGACATTCACCTAGGTCGGATTTTTGTAAATGTCTACGAAGAGGGGCAAAAAGGTGAACAGTCCCCCTTAAGGGGCTGCCCACACCGATTTAGCTAGAAACCTGAAATTTGAAATATGTGTTACCTGGATAATGGGCTAACTCATTATTGAGGTTCATCTTAGAGTTTTGGTCTGGGACATGGTAAAATAATTATATTTAAAGCGAAAAAAATATATATATAAATTTTCACTACTAATATCCTGTAGTGAAAATACCAAATAAATGACTAATAATAATAATATTTTAAACTCAAACATTTAAAGTCAATGACTGGCCTACTTTTGGTTCAAATACTTAATGCCAACGAACAATAGGCTTTAGGTATGCAAATTTATTTGATACCGTCGTTGGATCGCATTACATTATTGGCGACTAGTCATTATGTATTTTCACTTACCCTCAAATTCGCTTAGTTTTAAGTATTACCATACATATAATTATAAGTATATATTACAAGTTGATAATAAAGATTTTCAAGCAGTTACAAAAGAACCACCGCGTTAATCATTTCAAATTAAATGTTCGGCCATGAACGCCGAACCTAACATGGCGACCGTGACAGTGTAAAAAATCGAGCGTGATAAAAGAAAATCACCCGTGAAAAAAATATAAATCGGACCGTGAAGATATAAAGTGCAAGTTAAAATTCAAAATTAAGTGAAATATTAATTAAGTGAAATATTTTCTGATGATTTGTACTGAATCAAAAGTGAATAAAAAAAAAGCTGAACGTCAAACAAAAATTATAACTGAATACATAAACATTAAATAAAATATGACGTGGTGGAAGAAAATTTTACAAACAATCCCGTTACTTGTTGCGGGTTATGAAGTGGGTAAATCCACGGAAGACAATAATAATAAAGAAGTAGTAGAAATACTACGTAACAATTTGAAAATGAACATTGAAGAAACTACAACCAAAAACGAAAACATGAATTACATCGAAACATTGTCGATAATAACAGTTATCAGTATAGCCGTTATCTACGTAATGAAGATGATACTTAAAGCCGTAAATAGAAACGCTGCCGCACCCCAACAACAGATATAAGAAGCCAATAATCAAATTGAGAAAGAGACAAACAAAGACGATTTTAAAAGCTGTAAATAGAAATAGAAACGCTGCCGCACACCAACAACAGATACAAGAAGATCCAATATTCAGATATCAGAAGAGACAAGTGTAAGCTTAGAAATTAAGTTTTTTTATTAAAGTTTTTTTATAAAAGATTTTGAATTTAATTAAAGACTTTAAATTAAAATACAAAATAAGCACAACATATAATCATGATTTGGAAATTAAATTTAAACAATCTTATAAGTGCATAAATCAAAATAGGTCGATAGGGCCAGAAACATTGAGTAAACATATTCAAATTTTGATAGAAACATTTAATACTATTAGGGCAACATTACACAGACAATACGAGAGGTACACTACACCTCACAAGGAGGAAGCCAATGAAATATTTCACACATTTAGGGATAAATTGATAAAAGCGTTTCACAAACATAACATTAATATCAAAGTCCCACTGACATTAACCTGTGAGATAGATAGCGAAATTACTGAGACGGACGAAAGCGACAAGGAAGATTCACAAAAGGAAACCTACAGGGAAATAAAAACGATCATCATGCCACGAACGGAGGATGATGTCATTGATAAAACCACGAAAATTGTACCCGTATTTGATTCAGTAACACTGATAGATAAAATAAAGGAAGCACATGAAGGGATTGCAATAGAGGTGATTAAAACTAAACTAAAGGGGCATTCAAAAAACCTAATTACAAATGAAGATACGATACAAGCTGTTAGGGCTAAATTACAATCTTCAGTGAAAGGAGAATCGTCTGAGTTGTTGTGTTCAAAACTAATGAACATAAAACAACAATCAAAATCGGCTACAACCTATGCCGAGGAGATCCAAGAAATCGCGAAAACACTAGGTGGAGCCTATATAAGAGAAGGCTACCCACAGGATGTTGTTGAAAAATTAATAAGGCAAAATGCAGCCAAGGCCATTTCTAGAAACGCTGCAAGTGATGAGGTAAAACTCATCATTAAAACAGGGAACTTCATGAGTCTTAATGAAGTCGTTTCTAAATTCGTAGAAGCCAGCACTGAAACATCAATTTCAAATTCTTCAGTATTTTATTTTAAGCGTCGTGGTTCCGGTAATCAGAACTAGAGAAACAGTGGATTTAATAACCGTGGACGTAGACAAGACTGGCGTCGGGATAACAACTCTAGAAATTTTAATGGTAATAACAATTCACAAAATTATAATGAACATAGACGTTACTATGGGCAACGTAGCGGCCAAAGCAATGGTTTTGGAAATCATTCCAACCGACAACAAAACAGAGGACGGGTAATATTGGCGCAGGAAGTCTCGGGAAACGAGATTATCCCCCAAAATTCGGGGGGTCATCACCAAAACTAAAGAAAAAACAAATATTAAACCCATAGGAAAAGTTTTCCACCTAAACCTCAATTTGAGTAGTTTTATCGAGATTCAAATATCCCCTCATAATAATATATGTACGTTCCTTGTAGATACTGGAGCGGACATCTCACTAATTAAAATCAGTGCCCTCGGCTCATTACACTTCTACACGGGAAAAATTATACAAATATCTGGAATTGGAGAGGGAATTATTGAATCCCTAGGAGCAATTGAAATTGATTTAAAAGTGAAAAACTTTCTCATCCCTCAAACATTTTATGCAATTTCAGATGCATTCCCAATACCATTTCAAGGTATACTGAGATTAGACTTCTTGAAGACATACAATGCTACTATTTAATATGGACTAGATCCAAATTCGAATTTACTTTCATTGAGACCTTTCAATTTAAATTATCCCATAAACATTCCGATACTCGAAAGTATGGGTGACGGTACAATAACACTACCAGCTCGATCTGAAGTTTTTAGAGCTATTACAATTGACAACGAAGTCTCTGATTTGGTAGTTCCAAGCCAAATAATAGAAAATGGAATATTTGTAGCTGGTTGCATAGTATCATGAAAATTTTAATACATAAGAATTATGAACACAAATTCTGAAATCAAATTTTTAAACGGAATACCAATAGAATATGAAAAACTGTCTGACTATCAAATCCTTAAAACACCCAATGTTGATAGTAAGAGAAACCAAACAATTTTGTAAAGGTTAGCAAACAAATTTCCTGAAATTTTAAAATCTGAATTGATTCAATTATGTTTAAAATATATTGATATTTTTGCTTTGGAAAGTGATAAGATAAGTACAAACAATTTTTATACACAAAAATTAATAGTTTCTGTATACATAAAAAATTATCGTACGCCACACTCACAAAAGGATGAGATAACAGAGCAGGTTGAAAAACTTCGGCAAGACGGAATAGTGGAACCATCGGCTTCCAATTATAATAGTCCTATTATGCCTGTACCAAAGAAATCATTGCCAAATAACCCTGACAAACGATGGCGTCTAGTTGTTGATTACAGGCAAATAAATAAAAAGTTAATAGCAGACAAATTTCCATTACCCAGAATTGAGGACATTTTAGACCAATTGGGAAGAGCAAAATTCTTCCGTTGTTTAGATTTAACCTCTGGATTTCATCAAGTCGGATTAGATGAGGAATCGCGAGACATTACTTCATTCTCAACAGAAAATGGTTCATATCGGTTCACCCGTTTACCATATGGTTTAAAAGTAGCCCCAAACTCCTTTCAGAGAATGATGAATCTAGCATTTTCAGGTTTAGCTCCTTCAAAAACTTTTATATATATGGATGATGTTATTGTCACAGGATGTTCGATAAAGCACACTCTCAAGAACTTGGAAACTGTTTTCCAAAGATGCAGGGATTGTAATTTAAAATTACATCCAGACAAATGCACTTTTTTCAGATCCGAGGTTACGTATTTGGGTCATAAATGTACTGATAAAGGTATTTTACCAGACTGTAGCAAATACGATTCAATTAAAAACTATCACACCCCTAATAATGGGGATGAGGTTCGTCGATTCGTAGCTTTCTGTAATTATTACAGACGCTTTATACCAAATTTCGCATTCTATTCTGTCCATTTAACTAAACTGACTAGAAAGAAAGAACCCTTTATATGGTCTTTCAGCACCTTAAAGCTGCCATACTTTCTCCACAAATTCTTCAATATCCAGATTTTGATGAAACCTTCTATATAACTACAGATGCGAGTAAAATCGCATGAGGTGCAATATTATGACAGGAAAGAGATAAGATGCAGTTGCCTATAGCATATGCGTCACGTGCATTTACAAACGGGGAATCAAACAAAGCCCCAATAGAGCAAGAATTAATATCAATCCAATGGGCCATTAATCACTTTCGACCCTACATATATGGAAAAAATTTATAGTACGTAGTGATCATAAACCACTAACATATTTATATTCCTTAAAAAACCCATCCAGCAGATTGACAAGAATACGTCTGGACCTGGAGAATTAATAGCAATCCAATGGGCCATTAATCACTTTCGACCCTACATATATGGAAAAAAAATTATAGTACGTAGTGATCATAAACCACTAACATATTTATATTCCTTAAAAACTATTGGCTTCGATTCCGTAAAAAAGTGGGTCAAGGTTAGGGTAAATATTGACGGAAAAACCCCCACACTAAATTTTAAACGAGGTAAAAAGATGCTAGCACCAGGAATTAATATACAAAACACTTTTACTAATGGAAATATCGATTTAGATCAATTCTTGAAAAAGAAGCAATAAGTAGAAATTTGAATTAAATACAAATAAATTTAAATGATAACTTATTTGGCCTCGTATCAGTTGAACAATTTAAACAAAAAGCCAACCAACATGTTAACAAATTACAAATAGCGCTAACACCCAAATATGAATAATAACTAACAAAGATGAACAAAAATATTTGTTAAAAAAATTCCACGATAACCCTCTTTTTGGAGGACATCCTGGAACAACTAGATTACTTAAGAAGCTTAGACAATTTTATTATTGGAAAAGTATCACTAAGGATGTGAAACAATACGTAAAAAAATGTGTTCAATGTCAAACCAATAAAACAACGAAACACATAAAACCAGAAATGATAATAACCCCAACACAGCAGAAACCCTTTGAAACTGTAATAATAGATACCGTAGGACCCCTTCCTGTATCAGAAAATGGTAATCAATGCATTATTACCATAATATGCGATCTTACTAAATATTTAGTAGCAATACCAGTAACTAATAAAAGCGCCAAAACCATATCTAAGGCATTATTGGAGCATTTTATATTAATTTATGGACCCATGAATAAAATACTTAGTGACATGGGTACCGAATACAATAATCAAGTTCTTGTGGAACTTCTTACACTTTTGAAAATAGAAAAAGCAACATCAGCCCCTTACCACCATCAAACAGTAGGAACAGTTGAAAGATCACATCGCACCTTTAATGAGTACATACGCTCATACATTCACGCATCCAGGAACGATTGGGATGAATGGATAAAATATTTTGCGTATACTTTTATTACTACACCCTCAACTGTTCATGGGTAATGCCCGTTTGAATTAATTTTTCCAAACCTACCAAATCATAATCCACTGACACAAGCCGATAAAATAGATACCATATATAATTTTGATGACTATACAAAGGAAGTTAAATTCCGTCTACAAACAGCATTAAATAGGGCACAACACTTAATTGACAAAACAAAACATTGCCAAAAATATTCACATGATCAAAACACAAACAATACTAAAATTACCATAGGTCAGGAAATATTTATTAAAAATCACACAGCACACAAATTAGAACCAATTTACAAAGGGCCTTTTAAAGTTATTGATATTGATAATAAAAACAATGTATTTGTAAACATAAAGGGAAAAAATCAAAAAATTAATAAACAAAATATAAAGATTTTTAATAAATAATTTTAATAATTTTCTATATTTACCAATAGCATTTGGAAATTCATACAATACCAATTTGAACTAAATTTATGTAAAAAAAAAAATAAAAACAAAAAAAAAATTTTACGAATTATCTTTAGTAAAAATATTATAAATATTATACGAATATTATATCATTTACATAGAAAGTTGTTATCGACATCACTTGATCAACGATCTCTAGAAGACCTTTATATTCAAAAGGTGAGGTGTAGTGAAAATACCAAATAAATGAATAAATGACTAATAATAATAATATTTTAAACTCAAACATTTAAAGTCAATGACTGGCCTACTTTTGGTTCAAATACTTAATGCCAACGAACAATAGACTTTAGGTATGCACATTTATTTGATACCGTCGTCGTTGGATCGCATTACATTATTGGCGACTAGTCATTATGTATTTTCACTTACCCTCAAATTCGCTTAGTTTTAAGTATTACCATACATATAATTATAAGTATATATTACAAGTTGATAATAAAGATTTTCAAGCAGTAAAAAAGAACCACCGCGTTAATCATTTCAAATTAAATGTTCGGCCATGAACGCCGAACATAACAATCCTCTCAAAAATTTATAGTTCTTGTTATCCCGAAATGATTTAAATTTAAAAGTTATGTCAAAAAATATAAATAAGGAAATAAAAAACAAACAAAAAGCACAAAAAATTGATCTCACTGGCTAGAATTCGAAACCATTGACATGGGGCCATATATAATTATATAAAATTATATATTTTACCATAACAAAAATACTCTAGATATGGAACTATTTATATATAACAAAATCTCAAACTTGTTTGCACATATTGTATCATATATAATTATATCTTATACCAATCAAAAAATATTTCTTATATTAGAAGATATATTAAACCACATATATTATATCTCATACCATAATAAAAAATAAAATTCGAAAATTACACACACAAAAACAACGAAAATAATTTTATTGTTGTTTTTTGTGTAATTTTCATATATAATTATATAACTTTATTCGATCTTATTTAAATATTAATATTCAATTTTTTTAAGCTAAAGATCTTTTTTTAAAAAAATTTCTTATTTTATTTTCGATATTTCGCTAACAATTTGTTAGCATCTTCAGGAAAGCAAAATTTTATTAATTATAAAAAAGTTGTCAAACAAAAAAATATTTAACATTTAAATATAAAAAATATTTAACATTTAAATATAAATAAAATTTTTAGAAAATTAAATTAACATTTAAACAAATAGATGTGGTAATTTTACAAACATTTTTCTGCTAAAGCTCCTAAAAAAAAATTTTCATATTGGTTTAATACTTTTGTAAAAGGGCAAAACTTGAGCGGGAGTATTTAGGGCTTCAGGTTGAGTTTGTAGTGGAATGTATAGCTTGGGCACCTAAATATGAAGAAGAGTTAGGCCCTTTTTTTCTCGGATTATAATTTCTCGCAGCTCGAGACAATTATAAAGGAGTTGTTGGTTGAGTTAGAAAAAATGGGAAAAAGTATAAAAACAACAAAAGAATTAGTAATGTATTTTTGGAAAGTGCTTTATTGTGCTCACCGTTTCTGTTGAGGGTTACAAAGTAAGTGAAGTAAGTAATTATTTTAGTAAGAAACTTCAATTTATCTTTATGTTTCAAAACCAAAATATGAATTTAGATAATTTCTATGTTGTTTACAATTCACAATACTTCATAGTTCATAGTTCAAACATTCCAACTATAACTATTTTATATAAATTCAATTTTGTTGGCAAATTCAAATACTTAATTTACAATTCTAAATATATAAAAATTTTGTTTATTTTAAATTGTTTATTGTCTAAATTTATGAATTTAGACATGCCGCCGCCTCAATTTATGTTGACCTTCCGGCTGGCTGTGCACAGAGCACTTGGGCAAGTGTTCGGATAGCTTCCGATATGATCTGCTGATCCGGAATAACTTGGCGTGCATTGTTGTTGTTAGGAGGTTTATTGATGTTGTGGTTTCTGTTGCTGATGTGGGTGCTTCTGTTTCTGCTGCTGCCGTGGTTGTTTCGGTTGCTGCTGCTGTTGTTGTGTCGGTTGCTGCCACTGTTGCAGTTTCGGCGATTGTTTTGTCTGTTGAGCCTACCTCTTAAATCATTCCGGGTACGACTTGGGTGCAGGAGGGTGTGATGATAACTGTCACATCTTCTACATAAATCAATTGATTGGCAGGCTCTCAAATCATGACTGCGTGCCAAGCAGTTTTCACAGTAGCCAACTCGGTTTCTTTCCCTTGTGTCCATCTTCAGGAACTTCTGGCAGAACCTGAGGGAGTGAAAATTTTTACACACCATGCACTGGTGTATGTCAGGATCACGATCACGGCGATTTTGAGGTCTAGAAAGGATGAAACAAAACAAAAAGAAAACCAAAAAAAAGAGAAGAAAACATATGAGTTATTAAGGTTACATGAGATGAATAAAGGGAATTTTTAGTTGGTGATTACAAGGGGAGACAATTTTAGAGATTAACTTAGAGGTGGATCGTTTTCATTAAGAAAGGGTAAGTAGCAAAGCTTTACAATTGGTTTGGTTATGGTACCAGCAGCTGTTCGTACTTCTGCAACTCTAACGTAGTTATCAGAACCGACATGAGTTGTCTCTATTCTGCCTAACCGCCATTCGTTGGGTGGCAATAAATCGTCGATTATGACGACAAGATCTCCTGGTTTCATATTCGGTGCGGAATTTTTCCACTTATATCTTTTGTGAAGGGATTTCAAATAGTCTTCCTTCCACCTTATTGCGAATTGGTGGTGGAGAGTTCTGAGTTTTTGCCATCTATTTACAAGAGATATTTTCTCAGGTTCTGGCTCTGGGAAAGCCGTTATGGGTTTACCTGTGAGAAAGTGGCCTGGAGTTAAGGCCGTTATATCAGAGGGATCTTCTGACATTGCGGAAATGGGACGAGAGTTCAATATCCCCTCAATTCGAGCGAAGATTGTGCAGAACTCCTCGAAATTGAATCTGTGAGAGCCGGCAATGCGTTTAAAATGAAATTTAAAGCTTTTAACGGCAGCCTCCCATAGACCACCCATGTGAGGTGCATGAGGTGGTATAAAGCTCCATTCAAACCCTTGAGTTATGTAAGTCTGAGAAATGTCCGCGGAAGCCGACGTTAAAAATTTTGCGAATTCGCGACCTAGTTCTCTGCTCGCCCCAAGAAAATTACGGCCATTATCGGAGACAATCCTGTAAGGGAGCCCCCGCCTCCCAACGAAGCGAGCGAATGCTGCTCTAAAAGCTGCAGTTGATAAGTCAGAGCATGCTTCAAGGTGAATAGCCTTAGTGCTGAAGCAAACGAAAACGCAAACATAGCCTTTTGCGTATGGTGCGTTTCGCAAAGTGGGGATCTTGAGCTCAAATGGGCCCGCGAAATCTATACCGGTGGTTTGAAATGGAACTGAGAGGTTGCATCTCTCCGAGGGTAATGGTGCCATAATTTGAGAACATTGTTTCTGCCTAAAAATTATGCAAGTTTTGCATTGGCGTATGATTTTCTTTACTCTAGGTTTTAGACGAGGGATATAAAATTCGGTTTGTGTCATTCTACACATTTGATTGCATTCTGCATGAGCTAAAAATATGTGTAAATGATGCAAATAAAGCTGGCAGAGTCGGGAGTTGCCAGGTAAAATTATGGGATAGCGTTCACTGTAGGGTAGTGAGGAGTTGGCTAAGCGCCCGTTAACACGCAAAACTTTATGAGAATCCATAAAAGGATTAAGTGGTTTTAGAGAGCTTTTATCTGATATTAATTGTGAGTCTGAGATTTTTAGATATTCTTCTCGGTAATGTGATGTTTGAGCAAGAGCAATCAGTTTGTTTTTTACAATTTTCATTTCCTTTTGAGTTAGATTAAGAGTAGCGTGACCTGTGTATGGTCTAGACTTGGAGAGGCTTCTATGAACGAAGCGAAAGACAAAACACAATACGCGTAGTGCCTTGTGATACGAGGAAAATTGCTCTAATATATCATTCTTTTGAATCGAAATGTGCAATTCCTGTACTTTTACCGTTGAGTGTTGTGTAATTGGTGGATTTAAGGGATTCCGCTTTGGCCATTCCGAGGGTGGATTAGTCAACCACAATGGACCATGCCACCATAAGGGATTTATAATAAGATCTCGCGGTCTACTGCCTCGAGTTCCTAGATCAGCTGGATTATCATGTGTGGGAACATGACGCCAAGATGCAGTTGGCAACAGAGTATGTATTTGGGAAATGCGGTTGGCAATATACGTTTCCCAGGTCCATGAGGGTTTTGATAACCATCCCAATACAATTGAAGAATCTGTCCATAAAATTATTTCAGACTCCTTCATGTCAAGAGAGTTAATAACGCGCTTAACTAAATTGGCGAGTAAAACAGCTCCGCAGAGCTCCAGCCGAGGTAAGCAAACGGTTTTTAAAGGAGCTACTTTGCTTTTGGCAACGAGTAAATTAGAAAATGATGTATGCTCCGAAGTTTGGCATCTAACATAGACTGCCGCGCAATATGCCCCTTTGGAGGCATCAGGAAACCCGTGAATTTGAATTGAATATGCAGGGTTGTATTGAAGCCATCTTGGGATCACAATCTCTTCCACTTGGGCAAGATCAGAAAGCAAATTTTCCCATTTGGCAAGAGTTTCGGGACCTACGTTTTGATCCCACTCTAAACGTTCCAACCAGAGTTGTTGCATTAACATCTTAGCCCGGATAACGACAGGAGTTATCCAGCCCGCAGGGTCAAACAATCTGGCAACGGCCGACAATATAGTTCGTTTGGTTACGTTTGAACTCTGAGAAATTGGGGAAAAGGAATAACTAAAAGAATCCGTAAGCGCGTTCCATTTCATCCCCAACGTTTTCGTTGCACTACTCTCATGAAAACGGAGAAAATTCGAATCATAAAGATCATCCGCCGGGAGATGAGAAAGCAACCGAGTATCGTTAGCTGTTAGCTTTTTTAGGGGGAATCCTGCTGACTCTAAAGCCAAAATTAGTTGCGATTGGGATCTCAAAGCTTCTTCTATTGTGTATCCTCCCGACAAAATGTCGTCCACGTAAGTTTCTCTTCGTAAGATTGAGCTCGCTATAGGATATTGCGATTCAGAGTCGGAAGCAAGCTGAAGTAGCGTTCGGACTGCTAGGAATGGCGCACAGTTGACTCCAAAAGTGACAGTTTTTAACTGAAAATCTTTCAAGGGTCCGTTTTGCTCACTTTGAAAAAGAATTCGCTGATAAGGTCTGTCAGCGGGATGTACCAGAATTTGGCGATACATTTTTTGAATATCGCCACTGAAAACAAAACGATATTTGCGCCAATTGAGTATTACACTCATCAGATCCTGTTGTAGCGTGGGTCCGGTGTATAATGCGTCATTTAAAGAGAAACCCGATTTCGTCTTTCGAGATGCGTTGAAAACAACCCTAACCTTGGTTGTTTTGTGTTCGGGGCGGACTACAGCGTGATGGGGCAAGTAGAAGGAAAAATACTTTTCGCCAACGCTAACTTCGCGAAAGGAAGTTCTTTCCATATGGTCAAGTGTTAAATATTCGCCCAGAACCGCATTATACTGCGCCTGAAGTTCTGGATCTTTCGAAAGTGATTGCTTCATTCGTGAATATTGACCGAGAGCCAAAATTCGAGAAGCTCCAAGGAATATAGAGTCGGGAAATTCCCTTTTGAAAGGAAGTCTTACAACATATTTTCCATCTGACTCTCGTGTAGTGGTTCGTTCATAAAGATCTTCGCAATATTGATCCTCATCCGACATATGCACAGTTGAGGGCAACTCTTCTTGCTCCCAAAATCTCCTGAGCAGATCGTCAAGTTCCACTGTTCTTGAAGGTACCACAGTTGTCGTAAAGGACTGGACCGCCTGAGTATCAATGGGACCACAAAGAACCCAACCAAATATTGTGTTGTAGGCAGAGGCCAAACCGCAAATATTTTTCTTTGTTCCCGTTGTATATAAATGTCTTTCACAATCGTTTCCGAGAACAAGATCAATTTGTGAACGTTGATTAAAGCTCGGATCAGCTAAATCAAGATCTTCTAAGTCGGGAGAATGAGGAATTTCGAATGAAGTTAAGGGGACATATTTAGTGACATTTGGTAGAACGATGGCACTAACGGAAAACTTGAAATTCGTTCTTTGAGAAAATATTACCAAGTCACATTCCTTGGTAGTAGAACCGGGTTGTTCCCAAATACCCAATATTTCGTACCTGGACCTACGTGTAGGAATTTCAAGCCTTTTCCTTAACTTATCGGTAACAAATGTTCTTTGTGAGCCCGGGTCTATAAGTGCCCTGACCATAAATAGTTGGCCCCTGTGTTCAATCTGAACCAAGGCTGTTCGGAGTAATATGTCACTACCACTAACTGACATATTAGATTGGACATGTGATTTAAACGCCAGTTTTGACGTGGACGGTAAAACTGAACTATCCTCGCTTGCACGTGATGCATTAGCTCCTTGAAAATTATTTGATTTGAAATTTGGAGGGGGAGTAAAATTGGGTGAACTATTCGGTTTTGCCAAATGTAACAAAGTGTGATGCTCCCTTTTGCAGATGAAGCACGTGTGTTTGCTGGGACACTTTGCCTTAAAATGATTTGGTGAAAGGCATTTGTTGCAAATTTTGTTAGCCTGAGCAAAATCGATTCTCTGTTGAACCGTGAATTTTTTAAAATTGGGACACATTCTCAGACTATGATCTCCATCACATACTTTACATTCCAAACTGATCTTTTCCCGTGAGGCGTTATACTGAATTTTAGGTTGAGATATACTGGGAATGCTCATTCGTTCTTTTATTATTTTCATACTGGAAATTCTGTCGACAGCTTCGTATCGGTCTATGAGAAATTCCTCCAATTGGGACCATTTGATTAAATCTCGATGATTTTTAAGCGATTGTTCCCAAAGAGATAGTGTTTCATTGGGAAGTTTTGAGCGGACCAGAAAGACAATGAAGAAATCGCAATGTTCTGTGTCCACATTCAAATTCTTAAGAGATTGCAACACATCGCTAACAGTAGAGTGAATTCTCTGAAGGGTTTGGCTGTCCTCTGAGGTAGCAACCGGAATGTTGAACAGAGTCTCGAGTAGACGGTCAACTAAATCCCTTTTGTTTTCATAACGTGCCTTGAGTGCATCCCAAGCAAGATAAAAACTGTCATCGCATAATGGGAATCGTTTAACAATCGCCCCAGCATCATGTGTTGTTCTTCTCCTCAAATGGTACAACTTTACCACTGGAGGGCAATTTGTTCCGTTAATATACACGGCCGTGAACATATCACGAAATGATGGCCATTTTTCATAGCTGCCTTCAAAAACTTCTGTATCGCATGGTGGAAGCTTGATGCTGTTATTACAGTTTTGCATCGAAACGCCTTGAGAGGGCAAGCTCATTCGAGAAGTGAGGGGGCACTAACTTTTGCAATTTTCAACCAGTCAATAATGCGAGACCTACATACGTAAAAGGATTCAGAGCATGCATTAAAATTAACCTTGGCATTGCCCTTAACCTCTTTGGAATGTTCTGGGAACTGCGAGAGCATGAGGTTCTCGTATGATGATTCTAATTTGGCCCATCTATTCTCTAGATCTCTTAACTTTGTTTCAAGCATTGATTCTGTTTGGTCTTCAATTTCCGCGTTACTAAAATTTGAGCAAAATGAAAGCAAGTGTTCCCAGTCAAAAAGAAATTTATCCTGAACGAACAAATGGCGATTATTTCCTGAAGTACTATCGTTATTGCCGTCCTTATTGCTCATGATTAACGATTTTTAAATGGGCAGATTACTTTTTCTTGTTTATGATTCCTAGCAAATTTATTTGCTTATAGATAGCTACTATTTGCTTATAGCTTGGATTTTTTTATTAAAATTTAGGACAAACAATTTTCGTTTCTTTTTGGAGAGAAAAAACAAAAATGTTCAATTAAAACAACACGAGAAAAGAAATTGTTGCTTTTCTTTTTTTTTTTTTTTTTGAATATGATTGTTAAATTGGAACAATATGGGAAAAGAAATTATTGCTTTCTTTTTTGAAAAAAGATTGTTCAATTGAAACAATATGAGAAAAGAAATTGTTGCTTTCTTTCTTGAAAAAAGATTGTTCAATTGAAACAATATGGGAAAAGAAATTGTTGCTTTCTTTTTTTGAAAAAAGATTGTCCAATTGAAACAATATGAGAAAAGAAATTGTTGCTTTCTTTTTTGAAAAAAGATTGTTCAATTGAAACAATATGAGAAAAGAAATTGTTCCTTCCTTTTTTTTTTTCTTTTAAAAAGATTGTTCAATTGAAACAAGATGAGAAAAGAACTTGTTGCTTTCTTTTTTGAAAAAAGATTGTTCAATTGAAACAATATGAGAAAAGAAATTGTTGCTTTCTTTTTTGAAAAAAGATTGTTCACTTGAGACAATTTGGGGAAATTTCCGTTTTGTACCGGAAAAAATGTTCAATTGGACGAGAAGAAAAATTTGAGAAACCGTGATAAACAAAATCCATTAATATCGTGTATATAAATTTCTCAGTGTACTTAAAAAGGAAAATGAAATTGTAATTTGTTTTAGAGTTCAACTATCCTTACTCTATAATTTTCTTTTAAATAAATCCGCTGTAAATTTACTTTCTTCCCTTTTTTCTTTTTCTTTTTTAATGATTATAAAGGTAGCAAAATTTTGTATTAAAATTTCTTTTTTATTGCAATGAAACTATATTTTGAAAGCAATTGTGAGCGGTAATATTTAACAAATCAGAATAAATATTTATGTTTGTAGATACCAAAATTATTTACCTTAGTTTTATCTTTTGTTTATTAATTGTTACGTTGATATTTGATAGAACAGTTTTGTCGTCGACTGTATACTTTATGTTGCTTGATACACGTTTGTTGTTATTCGCCCGCACAAGTTGCAAACTTTGATGTACGAATGTTTGTTTAGCTTTTGCTTTCGCTGTTATTTGATCAAACACGTTGTAGAGCTTTTGTTTTACGACCGTTTAAAGATCTGACAGTAAGCACAAGAGAACAAGTTAAATTCACCACGACCAACTCTTTTTTTTTATATTTTTTTGTGTGTTTTATGATGGCTGACTAACCCGAATTGGTATATGTATGTATGTATCAATGTACAACGTATGAAAGGCAAAGAATTTAATAAATAGAAAACAAAACAAACTAACGGGATTAAATTTGCGAATTCTTTGAATTTAAAATTTTTTAGAAATATCAATTTTTTAAACGGGATTTATTTTTTAGTATACCGAAAATGTATTTTTTGTTGAAAAAATTTTATGATTTTTTAGAAACTTCAATTTTTAACGGGTCTTATTTTTTAGTTTACCGAAAATTTATTTTTTTGTTGAAAAATTTTATGATTTTCTAGAAACTTCTATTTTTAACGGGTCTTATTTTTTAGTATACCGAAAATTTATTTTTTGTTGAAAAATTTTATACTTTTTAGAAATTTCAGTTTTTAACGGGTCTTATTTTTTCGTATACCAAAATTTATTTTTTGTTGTAAAATTTTATGCTTTTTTAGAAATTTAAATTTTTGTTGTTTTTTTTTAGGTTTTCCAAATTTTTTTGTGTTTTACTTGTTTCTAGAAATTTTTCTTTTTTAAGCTTTTTTCTAAAAAATTTGCCCTTTACTTTTTTTTCTTGCTGTTTTCACACTTTTTTTTCTTGTTTCTAGAAATATTCTTCCTTTGGTTATACTTTTTTTTCGGCTTTCACACTTTTGCTTCTTTAGAATTTTTCTTTTTTTTGCTTTTAAAAATTTCCAGAATTTTAGGGTTTTCTTTTTTGCTTTTAAAAATTTAAATTTTCCAGAATTTTCGGGTTTTCTTTTTTGGCTTTCCCCGTTTTTGTCCAAAATTTAGCACTTTTTTTTATATATTTTCAAATTTTTTCCCGAAAACTTTGATTTTTGTTTTATTTATTTTCGATTTCTTTAGATTTTTTTTTTTGCGTATTATATCTTTCAACTTTTTTTTTGTCTTTATGTATGATGCGTACCAATTATACCGACTAGAACATTGAGAGTGATATGTGTGTACATAAATGTAAAAAGGTCAACTTTACCTCATTTTAGTGGTGAAACTGCAAAGCTTTCCAGTGATGCTAATCTCGTGGTTTTTCCTTAAGGTTCGAAGTGACCATGTAAAAGGGCAGAACTTGAGCGGGAGTATTTAGGGCTTCAGGTTGAGTTTGTAGTGGACTGTATAGCTTGGGCACCTAAATATGAAGAAGAGTTAGGCCCTTTTTTCTCGGATTATAATTTCTCGCAGCTCGAGACAATTATAAAGGAGTTGTTGGTTGAGTTAGAAAAAATGGGAAAAAGTATAAAAACAACAATAGAATTAGTAATGTATTTTTGGAAAGTGCTTTATTGTGCTCACCGTTTCTGTTGAGGGTTACAAAGTAAGTGAAGTAAGTAATTATTTTAGGTATAAAGAAACTTCAATTTATCTTTATGTTTCAAAACCAGAATATGAATTTAGATAATTTCTATGTTGTTTACAATTCACAATAATTCATAGTTCATAGTTCAAACATTCCAACTATAACTATTTTATATAAATTCAATTTTGTTGGCAAATTCAAATACTTAATTTACAATTCTAAATATATAAAAATTTTGTTTATTTTAAATTGTTTATTGTCTAAATTTATGAATTTAGACAACTTTGGTTTATGAAATTGAACATAATAAATGTTGTTTATAAAATAAAATAACATTATCAAATTAAATTATTATAGTTATTAAAAACATATCTATACATTTAAGTTTCCTAATTTTTTACTAATTAAATATCTATAATTCTGAGCTAAATTTTCTGTGTCAGCTTTAAAGTTCATTCTCTGTGTCAAAGGTGTATTAATGATTTCTAACATTTCTAACATATAACGTTTGTTATAATTATTTTCTGTTCCTAATATTGAAACATTTTCAAAGTTAGGATGGTGATTTAATATAGAACAATGAGATGACAATGCCGTTTTTTCCGAATTAATATTTCTATGTTTTTGGTCTGATTTATGTCCTGAAATCCTGGTCTTTTATACTTTGTCCTTCCTATATGCACCTTATCACAATTTTCCTGATCATTACCCTGACAAGGTATCTTGTAAACAAAATTTGACATATCCCACTTATAAATTCTAACTTTAGTTTTACTAAATAATTTCCCTAATGTATTAAAATTACGATACGATGTTAGATCTCGCCAATCTTTCTGATAATCCAGGGACATATGTCAAAGATTTAAAAATTCGTGGTTTAGTTATGTATGTTCCATTTTGTGTCATCCTATTTCTATATTGACCTACTAATCCATAAGATAACTCAGTTGGAAAACCATTATCTCGTAATATATCTCTGATCTTTATAATGTTTTCTCTATAAAATTCTACATCACTTATTGTCAATAATCTTTTTATAAAATTCTTAGCTGTGTTCATGATAATGTTCCTACTATGTTTAGAGTAATAATTAATTATTCTCCCTGATGCAGTTGGTTTCTGATCTGTTGCCTCTCTTAATTATCAATGTATCCAAATATGGGAGTATCGAATTACATTCTCTCTCCATTGTAAATTTAATGTTTTAATCAAAACTATTTAATGTAAGCATGTTGTTAACTGCTAATTCTGGAATGATACAAAATAAGTCATCTACATACTTCGTCATTATCCTTGGTTTTACACTTAATTTCTCTATAGACTCATCTAGCAATTTCTCCATTATTATATCCGCAATGATTGGAGAAGCTGGAGATCCCATTGTATATATATATTCCTATTGTACTGAAAATATCTATTGTCCTCTATACAAAATTTGAAAATACGTAAAAATAAACATTTTCCATCTCTGTATGTTGCATTATTACGTCCCACTTTTCTTCTATAGTACTCATTGCTAAACCAACTGGTATACTAGGAAATAGTGAAATAACATCAAATGAAACTAAAATCTCATCATTTTCTATGTGTTGTCCTCTAATTCTATCTTTAAATTGTAAAGAATTCTTAATATTGTATCTAGAAAATTTCGTTATCTCTTTAAGAATATTTACAATATATTTACATAATTCGTAAGAGGGTGAATTAATATAGAAACAAATAAGTCTTAATGGAAAATCTTCCTTGTGAATCTTCGGTAGTCCATATAACCTAGGTGCGATAGCAATGTTAGTCTTTAATCTATTTTTCTCATTACTCATCAAAATTATTTTCTTAAATAATTCTTTAACCAAACTGTTATTTATCCTTTGTAATCTACCTGTAGGATTCTTATTTACTAATTTATACTTTGTACTATCACTTAAAATATTATTGATTCGCAAATCATAATCTTGTTTATACATAGCCACAGTAGTGTTACCTTTATCTGCTCTCAAAATAAGAATATCCCTCTTCTTCTTTAAAAATTTTTCTGTTTCCTTTATTATATCTAGCATAAATTTATCCCTGTTTGTGTCATCTTATTTAAATGGTTATCAATAATTGTCGTCAGTCTATTCCTGGAAAATTCCTGCATTTCTGCTTTTTTTTTAAAATGTTAAACTTGACTTAGCATTCACAATTTTATTCCTCACTGATTTCATCTGGTTAATAAGATTCCTAACATCTTGATTTTTCTTTAAAGTATTGTAGCCAATTCTTGATTGTTGTTGAAACGTGCTCATTTTATTTGAAAATTATATAACTTTATTCAGAGAGATTGGCGAGATCTAACATCTTTGATAAAGGGAAATATGGAATAGCTTATCGTAATTTTAATACATTAGGGAAATTATTTAGTTAAACTAAATATAGAATTGATAAGTGAGATATGTCAAATTTAGTTTACAAGATACCTTGTCAGGGTAATGATCAGGAAAATTGTGATAAGGTATATATAGGAACGACAAAGAATAAATTAAAGACCAGGATTTCAGGACATAAATCAGACCAAAAACATAGAAATATTAATTCGGAAAAAACCGCATTGTCATCTCATTGTTCTATATTAAATCACCATCCTAACTTTGAAAATGTTTCAATATTAAGAACAAAAAATAATTATAAAAAACGTTATATGTTAGAAATGTTAGAAATCATTAATACACCTTTGACACAGAGAATGAACTTTAAAGCTGACACAGAAAATTTAGCTCAGAATTATAGATATTTAATTAGTAAAAAATTAGGAAACTTAAATATATAGATATGTTTTTAATAACTATAATAATTTAATTTCATAATGTTACTTTATTTTATAAACAACATTTATTATGTCCAATTTCATAAACCAAAGTATTAAACCAATATGAAAATATTTTTTACGAGCTTAAGCAGAAAAATGTTGTTTAGAAATTATCACTTCTATTTGTTTAAATGTTAATTTAATTTTTTAAAAATTTAATTTTTATTTAAATGTTAAGTATTTTTTATATTTAAATGTTGAACATTTTTTTGTTTGTCAACTTTTTTATAATTATTAAAATTTTGTTTTCCTGAAGATGCTAACAAATTGTTAGCGAAATATCGAAAATAAAATAAGAAATTAAAAAAAAAGATCTTTAGCTTAAAAAATTGAATATTTTCATATATAATGCAAATTTTATTGCATTTGAAGACACCTGGTAAACATGATCATAACTTGTGTATACATAACTTGTATAGACATTACTTAATAAAAAATAAATCGATATTTTAGGGGTAAAGTTATTTTCTTTTATTTCGGTAACGCTATTTTAAGGGTAACGCTATTTTCTATTATTTCGGTAACGTTATTTTAGGGATAACGATTTTTTCAGTTATTTCGATAGCGGTATTTTAGGGGCAACGATTTTTTCAATTATTTCGGTAACGGTATTTTAAGGATAACGATTTTTTAGTTATTTCGGTATTTTCTATTATTTCGGTAACGGTATTTTAAGGGTACCGATTTTTTCAGTTATTTCGGTAACGGTATTTTTGGGGTAACGATAGTGAGTTGAAAGGGTGTTGAATCGATAACGGTGTTTTGCTGGTATTGCCTGCCAATCCTGTTTAAAATCCAAAAATTGAATAAAAATTTATAAATTTAATAAAAGTTCATAAATTTAGTAAAAATTCAACAATTTTTTAAGAATCCAAAATTTTTTCAAAATTTTTAAATAAAAACAAGCATTGATAAATTTTATAAAAAGAGATCAAGTTTATAAAAATCTATAATTTTATAAAAACCCATAAATTTTTGCAAAATTGCTAACGTATTGGTAACGCTATTGCTGTTGTTGACTAATAAGTATGTAGGTAAACACGTGTGTGTATGATATGCTGTGGAAATTTTCATGGATGATCAGTATGTAAAATTTAATTTCTAGTGTGTTGTTGTTGGCATGTGCATATTAAGGTGCCCCTTATTGTATGAGGAACGTGATATAAATTTTATTTTACACAATAACCAATGGCAATAAAATACCAATGTAACAACATACATACTGTATACATTCTGACATTGCTTTTAGTTAAATAAAACAAACATTAACATATTGCATTACCTACAATAATAAAATTCACTGAAAAACTCTTACCTAAAATTTTATTACTCTTTCCATCATACATTAGAGAATGCCCAAATGCAGGTACATACAACAGTATCGGTTGTGGCTACCGAATTAGTTGGGAATAGAATTCTTGCAGTTACGCCAACTTTCTTCATAATAAATTATATTTTTAGTTGGAAAAGCCAATATTCAGTTGTTGAATTTAATATTTATATTCCACATAAATGTTATGAAGTTCAAGAAAATATGGTTCACAACACCACAACTAATTTTAATTTTCTTTGATATTTTTGATACTTATACATTAGAATATTTTAATTAAAAAAAAATATTTTTTTCTACCTACTGCACTTTTAAATTTTGATGGCTAATTTTGAAATTGTTTTTTCTTACCGTGGTTATTACACATTTATAGTATGTACCGTATATGACAAAGCCAGGGTCTTTTTCGGCCCCATTTACGGTGTTTTTATACCGTTGCTCGCAATGGGTTAAAATTTTGTAAAATCAATACAGACATAATTTTTACTTAATATCGAACAATTTAATTTAAGTTGTAGAGGAAATATATTCCGAAACTGTGTTTTGAAGTCCTTTACTTTTCATACATTTGTATAAAATAGCCACGGTATTTTCGGTCTCATGTACGACGTTTTTATGCCGTATATCGTAATGTGTTAAAATTTCGCAGAAATAGTCTAGAGTAGTTCTAACTTAAAACTGAGAAATATCTTTCAACTTGTGGAACAAACATATTCCGAAACTGTCTCTTGAATTCAGAAAGTCCTTTACTTTTCATACATTTGTATGACACAGCCACGGTCTTTTTCGGTCCCATGTACGGCGTTATATGCCGTGGATCATAATGAATTGAAATTTTGCAGAAAAGATCTAGACGTAGTTCTCACTTAAAACCGAGAAATATTTTTTAACTTGTGGAACAAAAATATTCCGAAACTGTCTCTTGAATTCAGAAAGTCCTTTTCTTTTCATACATTTGTATGAAATAGCCACGGTCTTTTTCGGTCCCATGTACGGCGTTTTTATGCCGTGGATCATAATGAATTGAAATTTTGCAGAAATGATCTAGACGTAGTTCTTACCTAAAAGTGAGAAATTTTTTTAGACTTGTGGAACAGAAATATTCGGAAACTGCCTCTTGAATTCCTTTACTTTTCATACATTTGTATAAAATAGCTACGGTTTTTTTTTGTTAACCTGCTTCGTTGTGCGTAAAAATTTTGTGAAAAATTATGTACATAATTCTGAGATCAAGTTGTAAATTTTTTTTTCAATTTTGAAACAAAAATATTTCCAAAATAGCTCTTTAATTAAGCAAGCGTTTCAATTTAAATTGCAGATTTAAATTGCACATGAACAAGAACTGAACAAGACAGAGCAGAACGGGTGAAAATTTTGCACTGTGGGTATTAACACACACAACAACAAATTTTCTTTATAAGTCTGTTATAAGATTCAACTAAGTGTCTATGCAAATTAATTTTGTTTTTAAATATATTTATTAAATTTTTATGGGTTTTACACTGATTTCTGTTCACTGATTACTTTAGAATTAACTTAAATGATTAAATTAATCCAGTATTTTTTACTGGAATTGGATTGTTTATTTTATTCTGTAATAAGAGTAACAACACACCACAAAATGCAAAGTACATTTATGTTTATGTTGCAACTTCTCATAATTCATAATTCTAATATTTCATTGTTTACAAATATGTTTATATTTCAATTGCTTCTCATGAATGACTTGATTTAAGAAATTTTACTATATTAACATATTTATATTTAGTACGATCTTAATGATCGTCAATGTTATTAACTCCCCCCTTTCTTAAGAGATGAGCCAAGCATCTTTATATGCTTTAAATCCAGAATAAACTAAAATCAAAATGATTAATATGTTGGTTTTTGCTCTCTCTTTAGGATTTAGCAAATTTTTTTTTCTAATGTATAATTCAATTCGTTATCATTTATGATGTTAATAATATTATAATCATTTAATTTGTTTGCCTTAAGATAATTCCAAGTCTGTGAGTTCGGATTTTCATAAACTGTTTCATCTATTGTTGTAAAATGTTCAAAAGTTCCAAGATAATTTCCGGTTACAAAATGATCATCGATTGTATGATTACCAATTACTAAAGTAGCACCATCTTTTATATATTCTATATCTTTCGATATCGTCTTAATTTTAGTACAATTTGTTTTTGAATTATTTAACAAATCTGATAACAGCTTAATTCTTTGTTTTCAAAACAATAAGTGTTTCTTAATTCTAATTTACAATTTTTTAAGTTAATATATTAATTTTTGCATTTAGCAATATTTTTGTTAATGTTTATATTATGGTTATTTTTTGTAATGGCTCTTACTTTATAATTAATACAAATTTTGTTAACTTTTGGATATTTGATATATACTTTAATACAATTATTTACTTGGACAATTTTAAACATTGAAGAATCCAATAGATCAGATAAAGTTATCTTCTCTCTTCCATTATCAATCATTTCCCTTATTTCCCTCAGGTTTAGTATTGATGGATTCAAAATTTCAATTTTCGCCATTGAGATTGTTTGTACAAGATTCTGTAAATCTGTTATTATTAGTCTAGCTCTATGTTTATACAATTTAATCGTATTTTAAGTTTTCTTAGAATTTTCAAATTGGTGTGACATTTCAGAAATTATTCTGAATAATTTCGACTTAGTAATAAACTGTTTGTTATTATTCTTGTATTCTGATGAAATCATCATGATCGGGTGTACCTGCTATCCATTTCCAAAAAGTACCGAGTTCGTTAATACCTCGTTTGGTTCTTTCATTAATAAGGAATTCCTTTTAGAGTGAATCCAATAATTCAACCTCAAAGTAAAGAGAATCTAATTGCCGTTCTTGGGCTGTTTCTGGATAATAATTAATATTAGTAGTGTTAAATATTTTATACTCGAATATTATGTTCTCATTTATTAATCTATGTGTCTCTTCCAAAATTTGACAGTAATACGATATATTTGTTACATGAAATATTCTTCCGTAATCATTGTATATAGCGACTCCTTCATTTTCCAAAAGTAAGTATTCTTTCAAAAATAAATGGTAGTGATTCTTAACAAATCAATTTTTCATTGATTCCAAAGTATAATTTAGTTCTGATTTTCCCATTCTAAAGCAGTTCTTTTTCACAACTTCCAAAAATGTAATTTCCTTGCAATTTAGCACTCTTGTTTCCTATATCTACCCCTTAACTTGTTCCTTTCAGTGAGTATCTTTTCATAAATGATATTTCCGGGATTTTATCGTCTTATTATACTTTTTCTATTAAATCTTTCTATCATTTTATCTCTAGCTTTTGTTAATCTTTCAGGTTCGTTACTATGATCTACTTTATTGAATAAAACTTTTGCTGGTTTCATATTCGTTACCGAATGTATAGTTTTATTATATTGTTGAACAACTCTATAAATTGCTTCAGCTTCGTTTCCTAAAGTCAATTCTACTTTTAGACATCTTGCTATCTCAATTATCGTAGAATGAACTATTTCCACTTGACCACTAGTATTTGAATGTCCTGGAGAACAATAAAATATTGAAATACCCAATAGTTCCATTTGTGTCTTGAACAAAAGTGACGCGAATCCTGGTTCGTTATCTAGAGTTATTGTTCGAACGTCTGGGAAAGGTTGTAGAACCTCTAGAATCTTCTCGTCTAGTTTTGTTTCGTCCTCTATCTGTTTAATAGTTAGAAATTTCGAGTAAGCGTCCATGCACGTTATGAATTTCAGACTTTGGGCGTAAAAAATATCTACATGTTCTTGCTCTCCCTCCGCGCTTGGAATTGGAGCCTCTCCAATTGGAACTGTTATTGGATGTCTCTGATATTTGTGTTTGTTGCAAATCTCACAATGTCTAATCTTTTCCTTGATTTGTTTAACCATATTTGGCCAAAAATACATCTGATTTATCTGCTTGAAGTTTTTTGCATAACCTGTGTGCCCTACAATGGGCATGTTTTCTTTGTACACTTAAGCTAGCAAGTTATTTCATTTATATGGAGAATTAAGCGAGTTAAGAACTAGTCGCTTAGTACTCGCTTAATTCTCTATATAAATGAAATAACTTGCTAGCTTAAGTGTACAAAGAAAACATGCCTAATGTGTTTCGTTGACAATTGCACATTATTCCTCTTCGCTTGGTACATCCTGTGGGAATGCTTGTGTATGTCGAAATTTGACATTATTGAAGGTTGTGTATAACATTTTTCTTATTTTGTATAATACTTCAGGTGTACAATAAATTCCCGTAACCAAATCTGGTTTTATGAATTCTATTAAGATTGTTTTAAGGTTATCAACCGTGTCAATCTCAATTATATGTCTGGTTTTTCCGAAGACATTCAATTGTTCGTGTACAGTACAGTATTTCAAGATCTCTTGACCCATAGAGATAATTTACTAAATTTTTCAAAGACCATACTATTGCGTATAATTCTTTTTCATTTGTAGAATAATTTTTCTCGGTTGAATTTAAGGTTTTTGAAATAAAAATATTTGGTTTTTATCCTGTGAAAGAACTGCTCCCAGTGCGTCATTTGATACATCTGTTGTAAGTATAAGTTTTTTACTAAAATCGGGTTGTGTTAATTCAATCTGACCAATTAGTAGGCGTTTAAGTCTTTTGAGGCGTTTATTCCGGCTTCGTCCTGTTAGATTACGGGTTTCTTTGACATATTGGTGGAAATTCAACCATTTTCACCAGATAAAAACTTTGTCAAAGGTTTTGTTAATAAGGCGTAATCCCTTACAAATTTACGGTAATATCCTGTCATTCTAAGGAAACTTCTCAATTGCCTTAATGTTTTTGGTTCAGGAAAATTATCAATAGTCTCTTTTTTTAGGATCCCTCCGAATAGTTTTCTATGCAACAACATAACCTAAAAATTCTACTTCCTTTTTATAGAAGTGAGATTTTTCTAAAGATATTTTCATGAAGCATGTGTTTACGATTATCTCCAAATGTTCCGAATGTTCAGCTAAATCCTTTGAAAACACAATAATGTCATCCATATAGACGTGACATAATTTTCCCACATAATCCCTAAGGATATTGTCCATAGCTCTCTGAAATATGCCGGAGCATTTTTCAAACCGAATGGCATTCTAATATACTCGTATTTACCATTATTTACTGCGAAAGCTGTTTCTTCAATATGATCTTCCTTCATCAGAATTTGATGAAATCCTGATTCAAGATCTATTGTGGAGAAGTATTTAGCTTCACCAAGGTTTGATAGAATAATATTTGTATCATGTATAGGATATTTGTCTGAAATAGTTACTTCGTTTAGTTTCTTAAAATCAATAACTAATCTTCGTCTAGGCGAACCGTCGTCGTTCAATCCCTTTTTTGATACTACCTAAATTGGTGAATTGTATGGACTCTTGCTTGGTCTGACTATTCCAATCTTAAGCATTTTCTGGATCTTCTTGTTGACAAAATTATTTGCTGAAAAAGGGTAATGGTATTGTTTACTCCATATTGGTGTATCTACCGTTGTTCTTATTTCCGCTTTGATATCAGTTCTAAATGGTAAGTTTGAATTTACCTCTGAATGTATTCCTGCTATCTTTTTCCTAATTCTTTAATTCCATCCTCTGAAACATGAATTTTCTCATTTCCATTATTTTCTATATTTGAATTTTTTCATCAAATGTTTTCTGTCCCCTTTTGAACTCCTTTTTTGAATTTCTTTTTAGAAAATCCTTTTCTATTGTCGGTATTCCCATCGACTAACGTTTCAAAAACTGTTCCCACATCTATATAATGGTCGGTATTGTACTCTTCGACTGGCTCTGTAGGATATGTTTCCGAATTTTTAACAATGTTGACGGTATTTATCTCTTCGTCTGGCTTCCTAGGACTTTTTCCCAGATAATTGTTATTTAGTTCATGAAGTTCTTCACCCTTTAAAGAAGTTTCATGTGATTTAATTGTCTTTTTTCCATAAATCTTTTCTGACTTATTATTTTAAATAATTACACTCACCAAAAAAAGTCTGTCATGGCAACTGAAAATTTTGCTGATATTACGGGAAATTCTGCTAATTTGAGCCCAGCTGTATTTTTTGCTAATCTTAGCAACACATGTCTGCTGACGTGTAGTACAATGAAATTAGTAGAAAAAATAGTAGCCGCTACTAAATTTTAGTAGACTTTTTGTAAAGTGGAATTTAAAATCTGTTTGCTAAAATCAGCAAAAAAAAAATTACTAAACATTAGTAAAAAGCTTTGAATTTATTTTTCTTATCGAGCATCAAAAATTTTGATTATATTTTTTAAAAAACGAATTAATCATTTTGTTTTAATTTGGTAATTTCTGTTTTGAAAAATATATTGGTCAATTTTTTTTTTTACTTTTAAGGTTTAATTTTAATTGTTTTTGGGGCGGATTTTTAGAACTGAAAAACCTTTTTAGTGCTATTTTAAGTGGATTTCCTCTTTTTAGACATGAGTCGGTATCTTCATTTCCGATACCTTTTTAAATATATGTAACATTTTGAGGAAATTTTAAGTTTCCTTCAATATCCACTTTTTTCAAATTAGTAAAATTTTTTGCTAATTTTAGCAAATCGGTTTTCAAAAATTTGTAAAATGATTTCTGAAGTTAGCAACAAAAATTTGTAAATATTCTGTAAAAATTCTGTAATTTGTAAAATGTAAATAGCAAAAAGATTTGCTAAATAATAATTTCTTACTAAAAATCAGTACAAAAATAGTAGAGTGGGATTGAAAACCGTTTACAAATTTTTCTACTAACATTTTTTTCTGAGTGTAGCTTTTTATCAAAATCTATTATTGCATTATCTCTTCGCAATAAACTATAAGCTATTATCATATCTGTTTCCAAATTGTCGACCTCGTAAAACCTTTACTTAACTCCTAATACTGTTATCATATAATAGTGTTTTATGATAGTATATCAATTTATTGTCTTAACTCTCCTGCATATTAGTAATATATTTTTATTTCTGTAGATACCATTTCTAATGTAGCAATTCGTTGCCCCAGTGTCGATAAGTATCTTCATCTTTTGTTCTGTCTGTCGGTCTGTTTTAAAAATATATGGGAGATTTAATTTTCCTCTAAAAAATGGTTCTCATTATTAATTCGTTGAGCTTTGGGTTGTTGAGATTGTCCACTACCTTCAAAATTTATTTTCGGTGCAGGATTATGATTATGATATTTATTCCACTTTTGTTTATGGTTACTGTGGTTATTATTTTGATTATTTCCTGTTAACTAGATTATAATATTCGATAAGGCTTAAATTACGCTGTTTGAGTACGCTGAGTTCCTGTTCAATAATTTGAATAGATTTTTAATCCGAAAAAGCAAAATCCAATCGTGATAAGATTGCCTCGAAATTAAGTACCGTTCCATGACTAGCCAAAACGTCATTTGCCTCACCAATAATTCAATTACGAAGTATTGATAGAGCCGCAAAGTATCTTTTATTTTCTATCATATACAAACTTAAAGCATTTTGGGCAGCCTCTCGCCAACTAACATAACCAGTCTTGCCATTAAATTCTGGTATTGACCTTACAATTTCCAAAGATTCGTTATCTTCTATTGTAATGTCAATATTTTGTTTCGAGAATTCTCTAACTGTTGAACCAAGGACCCTATAAACCAGGATGAACAAACTACCAAATTTTTAGCCACCCATTTACAGACTAACGTAGCCTCTAGTAAGGGTTGAGCGCAAGTACAGTGATTGTGATGTGAATGTATACATGTTTGAATTGGTACACTCAGAATATTATGTAGTTAACTGTTTGTAGTTTAATAAAAGAGTTTTCCGTTCCATTTAAAAATAAATGAAAATACATTTATTTTTCAAAGAAATATCTATATTAACTATTTTATACATTTATTCGAAATAATTTACTATCATTTACCGATTTTTTCAGTTTCATTTATTTTTTTCATTTGTTTGAAATTTAATAAAAATTTACCCACAAAACGGAAACTTGAGGTTTATTTGTGTCCGTAACAGTTATTACAAATTTAAATTTTGTTTGCTGTCTGTTTCAAAAAAAAATATTCCAAAAATTTCAATTTGTTTTTTTGTTTAAATTTGTTGTATATATACAAAATTTTTCAATACAATTTACAAGAACTTCATAAACACATATACATATACAAATACATTCACACAAAAGTGTTTATATACATTTTGTATTGTACGAGTACATTAAAAAAAACAAAAAATTCAAAAACGGATATAATTTCAAATAAATGAAAATAACATTTATTTTTAAGGATTGGTATGTAAAATTTTGACATTTATTTTAACTGATTATATCAGTTGTTTCTTACGGATGTGTTAGTTGATTAATCAACATTTAAAAATAAATAACAAATGGCATTTAATTTAAATGAAAATTAAGTAGACCGGGTTCTAAATGAAATATCATTTCTTTTAAAGGATATTTTCAGTTATTTTAACTTACAAACTTTTTTAAGTGTACAAGCCTTGCTAGAGTCTAAGTTTTTCTGTAAATCGGCTAAGAATTTCGTGGTTTCGACTAAGAATTTTTTTGTAGTCGCACCTGGTTTATATGGTCCTTGGTTGAACCCGTGTTTAATACATTAAATTGCCTTTCCAATCGATCAATTTTATTCATCAATGGTTCTAATATTCTAACGAACACAGAAAGTATATCGTTATCGTTAACCAAATTCACATTATTACTTAAGTATCCATTATGTTTCTTAAACCTGTTATTTATTTGTAAATGATTTTATTTAATTCTATTTATTTTAATATAAATATAAATTTAAAAATAACTTTATCAGTATCAGAATCCAAGGTTAACTCCGTTGTAAAGAGATCTGGGTCTTTTTCTTAATATTCGTCTTCTTTGGTTTTGCCAATATTCGAAGATGTTTTGGGGAACTTCGTTCTCCGAAGAAAGACCTGAGTCGTAAGTTTGGTATAAAAAACCGTAAGATTCTGTACTAGACTCTTCCGTATAATATTCTGACGTAGTGTCTTCACTCATTAATATATATTAAAAATTTCCTGATTTAATTTTTTTCATTTTTTTTCTCCTTTTCTTAAGAATACTTCTTGTATTTTAATTTGTTCTCCTTCTTAATTTCAAGGATACTTATTATTTAGTGAGTTTTTTCTTTACCTTTAATCTTTTTAAACTGGTACAGCTGGTCCCCTTATTTATTTTTAGGGGGGCTGAGTTGTTTTGTTGATCGGTGGTAAGTATAGCTAGAGGTGTTTGAGACGTCCTTCGCTAGGTGTATTTCAGTAGTTGTTTATGAAATTTTCGTGATTGACGTTGGTCGCCAATAAATTTTGTTTATATATTTATTAATTTTTTATGCGTTTTACACTGATTACTTTAGAACTAACTTAAATGATTAAATTAATCCAGTATTTATACTCGAATTGGATTGTTTATTTTATTCTGTAATAAGAGGAACAACACACCACAAAATTCAAAGTACATTTATGTTTATGTTGCAACTTATGATAATTCATAGTTCTAATATTTCTTTGTTTACAAACATGTTTAAACTTCAATTGCTTCTCATAAATGACTTCATTTAAGAAATTTGACAATATTAACATATTTATATTTAGTAAAATCTTAATGATCGTCAATGTTATTAACTTGCATATGGCTGTCAGAATACAAAATAAAAGTCTTTTCTCAATTTTAATTTTTAAATTCGCGAATACAAACTTTAAAAGATTAAATTGTATTTGCGAGCAGAATTTGTTCCTACCCTGTGAAAAAGATAAGAAAACCTTCTAAAATGTTTCTGCTTAATATTTTACATCAACAATCCTCTTTTTCCATATTAACCAGTTATGTTATAATTTATTTTTTCATTTGCTAATGTAAGAGCTAATAACACTTGTCTAAATTCATAAATTTAGACAATCAATAATTAAAAATAAACTGCATTTTTTATATATATAATCAAAAATAAACTAATTGAATTTGCTACCAAAATTTAATTTAAATAAAATAGTTATAGTTGGAATGCTTAAACTATGAACTATATGAACTATGAATTATTGTGAATTGAAGTATCTTTATGCCTAAAATAATTACTTACTTCACTTACTTTGTAACCATCAACAGAAACAGTGAGCACAATAAAGCACTTCCCAAAATACACTATACTAGTTCTTTAATTTTTATATTTTTTCCCATTTTTCCCAACTCAACCATCAACTCCTTTATAATTGTCTCGAGCTGCGAGAAATTATAATCCGAGAACAAAAGGGCCTAACTCTTCTTCATATTTAGGTGCTCAGCTATACAGTCCACTCCAAAGTCAACCTTAAGCCCTAAATACCCCAACTCAAGTTCTGCCCTTTTACAACACTAGTCAACAAATTAAAAAAAAATTGTGCGACAAGCGTGCGACTATTTTTTTGTTATGGATTTGGGTATCCTGAATTCGAAAATCGCATTTAAGAATTTTGTTTCTGGAGTAGTTTTGAAAATTTTTAAATTTTTTGTTTTTATATTTTAATTTTGAAGTACTTTTACTATTTTGACTATATCTCAAACTAGGACCAAGATATTTTGATCAAACAAATTGTCATTTTATGGTCAACATTTTTCTTGAGTACGGCTTTTAGATTGATTGAGACGTTTTGGACCTATGGGTAAACATTTTAGAGAAAATTCTCTTTTTTTCGGCAAAAACTGAAATCTGAAAGTTTCAAAAAATAAAAATTATATTAATCTTCAAAAGAAAAATATAAAATAATTTTTTTCTTAAATTTAGTACTTCTATATAAAAAATAAGTAATTTTCAAAGAACATCTAGGGGTAAATACCAAAGCTATGACCATTTATGTAAAATTACCTCATTTGAGATTTTCTCCTTTTTTTGTTTTATATTATTATGAAAGCATGCCCAATAATATTGTATAGTTAAGATCAACAGTATTAAAAAAAAATAAAATAAACTTTTTATTGATTAATATTGTTTATTGATTTTCTTTAAATTTATTTGTATTTTAGTATTAAAAATAGTTTTTGGACCTTCTTTACGTTTGTTTTCGTTGGGGTCAGTTTCTTTTAAGAGAAAACAAATGTAATCTCCCATCATTCTCTCGTCCCAATATCCCTAATATCGCCTTTCGATGGATTTTATTTCTTGGTGGAACCTCTCTCCGTGCTCATAACTTACATCAAGCTCACGTGTGAATGTAAAAAATTAATCTTAAGTGACATATTAACACCTGTTGAAAGAGTAAAAGAGACAAATTAGGAAATAATATTTGTTAATTTGGAAAAAAAATATTTTATATCCCTTTTTCATAATTCTTAATCAAATCTTCAACAATGATCTTGTACTCCGAGTTCTTGTTGTTTCCCAGGAAATCAGAAACCACCATTTTAAATGATTTCCAAGCTGCAGTATCGAATTTTGAATCTTTTATACGTTTTTTTTATTTGTGGTCCATTAAAATTTCCTTCCTTGATTTTTGCAAAAGAAATACTTTAAAAATTTTACTCAAATATTTGCAGTTGGCCTTCCTTATTCAATGCTTTGACGAAGATTTTCAAGAGTCCAAGTTTTATATGCAATCGTGAAAGAATAATGTTTTTTTTCCCAATAAGAGGCACATAATTTATGTTGTCTTGGCTCACTGTAATGACTAATCTTTCCGGCCAATGTTTTCTCTTATAATGAAAATCACGAGCAAATAAAACAACAATATTTTGTGTATCCACGTTGCATTCCACATAGCATGCCCACCACTTTTAAATCGGAACAAACTTTCTAATTGTAATCTTCGTAGTTAATACATTTTAGCATTTTATTTTAATTATCCATTGTTTTTTACGATTCTTTAGTGTGCGCACTATGGTGCAATGGTTTCTTGTTTCCGTTATGTAAAAGAACTGCTTTGAAATTTTCTTTACTACTATCAACAAACAGTCGTCATTCAATTGCATTGTAAAGCTCTCCAAGCTCCTAGAACAAACCGGAAATGTCCCTGCAGAATCATATCTCATCTTCGGTTGAATAATACTTCGCGTAAGGAGAATCGCGGTTTCTGTAGTATGTTACTTTTACATTTGACTAAAAAAGTTGTATTGTTGTAAATGAGATGCAAGTATGTACTTCTGCTTTTTCTTTTGTGAGCTCCAATTCTCTGGCCAAATAATTTAATTGAGCCTGAGTAAGTAAGCGGCTCTATCCACTTGCGTTATAATTGTCTTCAGGTGAGTTTTGATTTACAAATGATGAGTCGGAACTTACGTTGGTGTTAGTTGATTTTTGATATTTAGGAATGGGCAATCCGAAAGAGGAACTGGAAAACTGACAGAGTCTACATTAGCAAAATTCAGAAATCTTGCATCGACAAAAATAGCGATCGTCGATGTGGTTTTCTTCAAATCATTTGTACTCCGAATTTCATGCATCGGCTAATAAAAACAAATTTTAACACGTGAGGTATTTTTATTTAATAAATCAGTAAAAAATAATTTCAATTTCATGCCAGAAGCCCATCCTGTAAGATGTCTATAACACGGAAGACATATGATTGGTGTCCATTTTTCTTGCAAATTTCCCTACGGGAAATGGACCAGTCACAGAGTTAGTCACGTGACCCGAACTTCGTGGCAGAAACCGGTCCTTGAGTTGGTTCTCTTATATGAAAGTACAGGTTGGTTAAAAAGTTCCTGCGCTCACCAAGAGATGGCACTGCTAGCTCCAAACTTTTTTTTTCTCAAGTTGGTATAACTGTCCTGAAAACACATGCAAAGTTGCAAGTCATTCCGTCAATTCTTTCTTTGTTTACAAGCCATTTGAAGTTGACGTGTCAATGATTTTTTTTAATATGGAAAAAATTTAATATCGTGCAGTCATTAGATTCTTTGTTTTGAAGGGTTTAAAAAAAAGCAAAGGAAATTTATGAACAATTGTTAGAAGTGTATAAGGAGTCCTCACCTTCAAAACGCACCGTTGAATTTTGGGCTGGTGAATTTAAACGTGGTCGTACAAGCCTTGAAGACGATCCACGCGAAGGACGACCAAAAACTGCAACCACAGCAGAAATCATTGAGCAGGTACATAATATGGTTAGTGAAGATCCAAGTTTGACTAAGCGTGAAATTGCTAATGCCATAGGCATCTCAGACGAACGAGTGCTCCATATTTTACATGAAGAATTACGTATAAAAAACTATTTGGAAAGTTAGTGCCGCACACATTAACAATTCAACAAAAACTGGATCGAAAACAAATTTCTCAGCGTAATTTGGAGCGTTTTAAGCCGAATTAAACCGACTTCTTGCGTCATTTTTGAACTATGGATGAGACTTGGATTTACCACCATTATCCTAAATTGAAACAAGAACGTTTACAGTGGACTGAAGCTGGTTGTTCAGCTCCAAAGCATGTGAAGTCACAACGATCAGCAAAGAAGGTTATGACATCAGTTTTTTGGGATGCAAAAGGAATTTTGTTGATTGATTATCTTCAAAAAGGTTAAACAATCAACTCTGAATATTATTGCAGCCTTTTGGATCAGCTGGATGAAAAAATTCGTGAGAAAAGACCTGGTTTAAAGAAGAAAAAAATCATTTTTCATCAAGACAATGCACCTGCTCACAAAAGTGTTTTGACGATGGCTAAATTCAAAGAATTAAAGTACGAATAGCTTGAACATCCACTGTATTCACCAGATTTGGCTCCCAGTGACTACTATCTCTTCAGAAATCTCAAACAATTCCTTCGTGGAAAGCATTTTTCGTCGAATGAAGAGGCCATAGCAGCCGTAGACGGTTATTTTGCAGAGCTTCCGGAAAACCATTATAAGGATGGGATAAATTATTGGAAGATCATTGGAACAAGTGTATTGAGCTTCTAGGAGATTATATTGAATAAAAAAATATATTTCGTAACAAAAACAGTATTCTTTCATATCGAGCGCAGGAACTTTTCAATCAACCGGTAACTTTAACATGGGCTTGTCATAGGAGGTGGCAATTTCTACACTCACCAAAAAAAGTATGTAATGGCTACTGAAAATTTTGCTGTTACTACGGGAAATTCTGCTAATTTGAGCCCAGCGGTATTTTTTGCTAATCTTAGCAACACATGTCTGCTGACGTGTAGTACAATGAAATTAGTAGAAAAATTAGTAGCCGCTACTAAATTTTAGTAAACTTTTTGTAAAGTGGAATTTAAAATCTGTTTGCTTAAATCAGCAAAAAAAAATTACTAAATACTAATAATATTAGTACAAAGTTTTAGATTAATTTTTTTTTATCGAGCATTAAAAATTTTGATTATATTTTTTAAAAAATATTTTATACAAAATGAAAAAAAAATAAAAGGCTTAAAAATCTTAAAAATTGTTAAAACAAACGAATTTATTATTTTGTTTTAATTTGGTAATTTCCTTTTTGACAAATATTTTAGTCAATTTTTTTTTTTTTACTTTTGAGGTTAAATTTAATTGTTTTTAGGGCTGATTTTTAGAACTAAAAAACCCTTTTTAGTGATATTTGAAGTGGATGTCCTATTTTTAGACATGAGTAGGTATCTTCACTTTCGATTCCTTTTTTAATCCTATGTAACATTTTAGGGCAATTTAAGTTTCTATGTATAAGTTTTAATTAACATTTCTTTCAACATCGACTTTTTAAAATTAGTAATTTTTTTTTTGGTAATTTTAGCAAATCGGTTTTCAAAAATTTGTAAAATGATTTCTGAAATTAGCAACGAAAATTTGTAAATATTCTGTAAAAATTCTGTAATTTGTAAAATGTAAAAAGCAAAAAGATTTGCTAAATAATAAATTTTTTACTAAAAATCAGTACGAAAATAGTAAAGTAGGATTGAAAACCGTTTACAAATTTTTCTACTAACTTTTTTTTCTGAGTGTACCTTTTAAGCTACTGGCGACATATCGCTGACCTTGTATTGGTGTAAGTGAATGCGCAATAGAACAGGTTAAAATTATCTTACACATAACTAGTCTCATGACTGGCTCAAATGTACATACCACAGGACTGAGGAGAAGTAATTAATAAAAACCTGGTTACATATCAATCAGAATGTGTTATGTTGCAGAACTTGTAGGGAATGAATAGTTTCGTAATATATCACTTGACTGTTGCAAGTGAACATGTCACAGAGCAAACGAAAATTAGTTAGCATGTAACCTGTCAATATTTCTTCCGCGTGTTTCATATTAAGAATATGTTTCTGAAAGATTCCATAAGGTCCAGTCACTGAATTTACCTGCAAAGTTTATTACAAAAGTTTTTACAATTTTTTATATTTTGCGACTAAACTATTTTCTCAAAAAAAAACATCACAGAATGTGAATATTTTTCTAATTTTAACTGAATTGAAGAACAAAAAATTGTTTGCTATTTTATTAAGCAAAAAATTAATTCAAAATTTTCATATTATGGGTGGGGTTAAAAGCAGGTCTTTGGAGGCAAGTCTGCCCCAGATTCGGAGGCCAGTCTGCCTCAGCCCCACAAATTAAGAATTAACATTTCGCAAATCCCACCGATTGACATTATTTTATACACAGCAAAACTTGTTGAACCAGTTCCGTGTTCTATCATTATTTCAACTATAATAGTCCTCATTTCTATAGTCGACATTTGTGTTATGTTCATTTCTCTCTAGTTACATGATATATTTACAAATAACTAGTCAAGGTTCTGCCACCATTTTAATAGTTGGGGCGCTGGTAATTTTACAGTTATTACCACTTTTTTAGACACTGAATTATATTTTACACCAGTATTGTGACATGTCCCTCATTCAGCTATCACAGATTAATCACCTTGGATCAATCGACCCTTCATTTCCCGTAGGGTTGTTACAGGCATTCCAAAGTATTTCTGATAAATATCTTTGAGTAAATTGCATACCACCTACACATTCTCATTTTTTGTGTTACATAACTAATAAATTCTCATTTTAAGACATCTCTTTTTGGCATTTTTGTCATTTATATTTATGAGGGCACTTGCTTTCTTGTCTACATAATTTGCAAATAAAAAAAAAACGGGTTATCAGTACCTGCTAAGAAGTACAACAATTTTAAAATTTTTCCTCAAAAATAGATTTTTTACCTGTCCAATATTAGTTTTCTTCAAAAAAATTATTTTTGTGCAGTAATTCTGTAAAAAATACCGAGCGAAATAAGAGCTGAGGAAGAAGTAGTTAAACACTGCATCTTCTGAACCCGAAGTTGTGAAAATTTCGCTGAATCATTAATGATTTTAACATTGGCGTGTCATTGGGAGGAAGTAGTTTGTTTCGGTGCTATACAAAATCGATGATCAGATGGACTTTTTCATTAGTTTACGGAAGTTGTTAAATATAGGGAATACAAAATAAATATAGGGAGTGGCTTTGTTTTAAAGTTAAAAATGTGATTTTAACACTACATGAATTATTATTTCGACCAGGACAAAGTGGATATCACTGGTATGCATTAAATGACTGCAGGAATTCACCATTTATGGACCAACCAAATAATTGATTTTTGTACTGTAATTATAAATTGTTATAAATAAATATTAAAATTAAAAAACCAATATGCCTTTCAATGGAATTTTAAGATAAAATATTATTCTTTTGACTTCATAAGTATATCAACATTTTGGAAGTTTTTTAAAATGACTTCTTACAAATCGAAAAATTTGCACTATTAACTTTTTTAGATGCTCTGAAAAAGGGATTCGTAAATAATAAAATCCATTCTATTTTGCTGGGTAGTAATATAAAACGAAAAACAGAAAAATTTAAAATTTGGGTACAATTACATAAATGATCATAACTTTGGTATTTGTCAATGGATTTTCTTTAAAAATAGCTTATTTTCTTTGTAGAAGTACAACATTTAGGGAAAAACTTATTTCATATTTTTCCATCTAAGACGAATATCTTTTTTATTTTTTGAAATTTTAAAATTTGTGTGTTTTATAAAAAAAAAGTATTTTTTCGCGAAATTTTGACCCATATCTTGTAAACTACGTAACGGATTTAAAAACCATATTCACAAAATATGTTGTGCCTTAACTGGGTTTTCGTTTGCAATTTGACTGATAAAAAATTAAAAAAATTTTAAAACCTAGCCCAGAAAATGCGATTTTCGGCTTTAGGAGGCCCTAATACTTAAACTAGTGTAATAGAGGAATATTTTTAGCAAACAAAATTTTTGCGTGCGAGTTCTTAAAATATATAAAAGTCTTTAACAAAATATAGCAAAAATATAAAAAGTATTAAAAATAAATATATAAAATATATTATAACAATAATGCAATAGTGTAGTGAACTTAAATCTAACGTTGAATTTAAATAAAATTTTGTTTTTTCTTATTTTTTAAGTTGAAAGTGCTAAAATTTGAAAATCAATTCCAAAATTAAATATTAAGTTAATTAATTTTTTTTGTCAATTTAAATAATTGTCAATTTAAATAATATTTTAAGTTAATATTTTTTTTAACAAAAAATGTTGGATTATATACTTTGAAGACATCTGTATATATACTTTGAAGACATCTGTATATACAGCCAAAAAAGACCCCGTAATATGAGCTGTATCCAGTAAAATGTCTTCAGTGTAAACAGTAGAATAATGAAAAGTTTGTGGACAGTCCCCAAAGTAACAAAATGTCTTCATAGTAACTTGTGGAACGAAAACACGTCCCCGCAACATGCGCCGTGCACATATATATATATATATATATATATATATATATATATATATTTTATCCTCCTTTATTCGATCTTCAATATTATAATATATTATTACTTAAAATCGAGTTCAAGATCCTTTTATAAAAAATAATAATAATGATTATTTATTATTTCTTTTCCTCCAATATTTCGTCACCACATTGGGTGATAGAAAATAATTACAGACGTAGATATATGTTAGAAATGTTACAGATAATGAAAATACCATCTACACAACGCATTAACTATAAAACAGATATAGCGAATATAGCCCAAAATTATAGACATTTAGTGAATAAGAACTGAGCTAATTATTTTAATTTTAAATAATATATGAAATTCAAAATGGTTTTTTGTTCTGTTATATTTTCATTTTAAATATTTGTTAAAACATTTTTGTTTCCTTATCTTTTTTAAACTTAAAATATTTTTGTTTCATATGATATTTATATTTTTCATATTGTCAAAAAGTATTTTTATGATTTCCCGCCTTTTTTAAAATTTTATATATATAAGTTTTTATTGTTGAAAAAAATTATATAATTTCCCTGAAGAAGTCACCCAATGTGGTGACGAAATATTGGAGGAAAAGAAATAATAAATAATCATTATTATTATTTTTTATAAAAGGATCTTGAACTCGATTTTAAGTAATAATATATTATAATATTGAAGATCGAATAAAGGAGGATAAATATAGAGAAAATCTGAGAGCACATCAGACTAAAAATGAATTATCATTACAATTTAAAGACCAACCAGGAGATAAAAAGGAAAATCAATAGGTATAAGACTGTTAAGGACCAAATTGTAAAATCAAGGGCAGCTATAATATTTTTGATACGTTGCAGAAAATCAGGTATAATTCCTAAATTTATAGAGAATTCTACTAAATATTTCTAATCTTTTCGAGATAAATGGCATCAATAGAATTCGACAGTCTATATCAGGATTCATTCAATCTTTACAAAACAAGATTTTAAATTTGGCAATAAAACGGAAACATGAAACAATGAGAAATGCTAAGAGAGAATTGGAATATATATCGGAGAATTTGGCTCAAAGTTTAGATAAAGATTTATTCAACACATTCATTCAACACCAAGAAAATTTAGCTATTAAATTAAGTTTACAGGTAAAAGAGGTACATAAGAAGAAATTTAATTGCCTTATTAATTTAAAACAGAATCAATTAAATATTAAACAGAATAAGAAATGGTTTGTTAACAAATCAGATTTTGAAATCCCCTCTGAAGTAGAATGGGTTCTTTCGTTAGGACATAAACACGCACTTCCGGTCAAAAGGGAAAATTTTCCCGTTTTGAAAATTATAGCGGATGGTGAGGACTTTATACAGACTTTAACAGGAAAGGAAGAACAAGAAACAGCTAGGAATAGATTTACTAATATTATAAATGGTCATTTAAATAGAAAACAATTAACAAATATAGATAAATTTATGTTAGATAAAGTGAATAAGACAAGAAGATTTTTGAAAACTAATAAGGATCTGCTTATTTTAAATGCTGATAAGGGAAATACCACAGTAGCTATGAATAAATGGGATTATATTTTAAGAATGGATAATATTGTGGGTGATATTACTACATATAAATTGACAAATAGGGATCCAACTTCCGGATTACAGAGAACAAATAATAATTTAAGTGAAGATCTTTTCAAATTAAATATTTTTACATCTTTAGAGAAGAACAAACTTAAAACAAATGTAGCTACAGCTCCTAGATTATATGGAGTACCTAAAATTCATAAGGAACAATTTCCTTTGAGACCAATATGCTCATTTGTTAACTCCCCATCTTATGAACTCTGTAAATATGTTACTAGTATTCTAAAGAAAGTAACACAAAACTCTAAATATAATGTAAAAGATTCTTTACATTTTAGAGAAAGGATAACAAATTTAAGGATACAAAGTAATGAGAGATTAATTTCACTTGATGTTATATCTTTATTTCCAAGTATACCAATAGATATAGCTTTAGATATTATTGAAGAAAAATGGAATGTTATCGAAGAACATACTAAAATTGAGAAGAATCTTTTTCTACGTATTTTGAAATTCTGTATAATGGACAATAGATATTTCAAATACAATAATAGAATATATATACAACAAAAAGGACTTCCAATGGGATCTCCAGCTTCTCCAATTATAGCTGATTTTGTAATGGAGAAATTATTAGATTCTTGCATTGAAAAATTGGATATAAAACCAAAAATCATAACAAAATATGTTGATGACTTATTTTGTATTATTTCAGAGAGTTCGGTTGATAATATTTTATCAACATTTAATTCGTTTCATGATAATATAAAATTTACGATTGAAAAGGAATATGATTCTGAAATTCCTTATTTAGACACATTGGTAAAGAGAAGAGGTGATAGATTATTAATAGATTGGTATCAAAAACCCACAGCTTCTGGAAGAATTCTAAACTATTATTCGAAACACCCAAGAAGAATCATAATTAATACAGCAAAGAATCTAATTGAGAGGGTATTGAATATTAGCGACTTAGAATTTCACGGAAAAAATATAGAAAAGATTAAAAATATTTTAAACAATAATAATTACCCAATTCAACTAACATGTAATTTAATAAGGCAATATAAGAACAGAAATAATTTTAACACAAGAAACGTTATTGAACCTAAAATTTATAAATCTCTAACTTATGTTCCTCTTATATCTGAAAGGTTAGAAAGATCAAAAATTTATGATAATAGGAAATATATAGTAGCACATAAAACATATAACACATTAAGTAGACTATTTAGCAACACAAAAGACAGAATAGATAAATCGGAAATGTCAAATTTAGTTTATAAAATACCGTGTAATGGTAATAATAGTGGAAACTGTAATAAGGTATACATAGGTACAACAAAAAATAAACTTAAAACCAGAATTGCAGGACATAAATCAGATCAAAAATACAAGAACACCATTCCTACACAAAAAACAGCATTATCATTACACTGCAATAACTCTAATCATTATCCTGATTTTGATAATACGATAATTTTGAACATAGAAAATAATTACAGACGTAGATATATGTTAGAAATGTTACAGATAATGAAAATACCATCTACACAACGCATTAACTATAAAACAGATATAGCGAATATAGCCCAAAATTATAGACATTTAGTGAATAAGAACTGAGCTAATTATTTTAATTTTAAATAATATATGAAATTCAAAATGGTTTTTTGTTCTATTATATTTTCATTTTAAATATTTGTTAAAACATTTTTGTTTCCTTATCTTTTTTAAACTTAAAATATTTTTGTTTCATATGATATTTATATTTTTCATATTGTCAAAAATATTTTTATGATTTCCCGCCTTTTTTAAAATTTTATATATATAAGTTTTTATTGTTGAAAAAAATTATATAATTTCCCTGAAGAAGTCACCCAATGTGGTGACGAAATATGGGAGGAAAAGAAATAATAAATAATCATTATTATTATTTTTTATAAAAGGATCTTGAACTCGATTTTAAGTAATAATATATTATATATATATATATATATATATATATTCATTGCCCATACTTTGAAGACATCTGTATATACAGCCAAAAAAGTCCCTATAAAATGTGCTGTGCACATATATATATATATATATATATATATATATATATATATATATATATATATATATATATTCATTGTGCATACTTTGAAGACATCTGTATATACAGCCAAAAAAGTCCCTATAATATGCGCTGTATCCAGTAAACTGTCTTTAGTGTATACAGTAGATTAATTAAAAGTTTAAGGACGGTCCTCAAAGTAACAAAATGTCTTCATAGTAACTTGTGGAACGAAAAACCGTCCCCGCAACATGTGCTGTGCACATATATATATATATATATATATATATATATATATGTGCACAGCGCATGTTGCGGGGACGGGTTTTCGTTCCACAAGTTACTATGAAGACATTTTGGTACTTTGGGGACCGTCCTCAAACTTTTAATTATTCATAGTAACTTGTGGAACGAAAACCCGTCCCCGCAAAATGCTCTGTGCACATATATATATATATATATATATATATATATATATATATTCATTGTGCATACTTTGAAGACATCTGTATATACAGCCAAAAAAGTCCCTATATTATGCGCTATATCCAGTAGAAAGTCTTCAATGTAAACAGTAGAATAATGAAAAGTTTGCGGACAGTCCCCAAAGTAACAAAATGTCTTCATAGTAACTTGTGGAACGAAAACCCGTCCCCGCAGCATACGCTATGCACATATATATATATATATATATATATGTGCATAGCGCATCTTGCGGGAACGGGATTTCGTTCCACAAGTTACTATGAAGACATTTTGTTACTTTGGGGACCGTCCTCAAACTTTTAATTAATCTACTGTATACACTAAAGACATTTTACTGGATACAGCGCATATTACAGGGACTTTTTTGGCTGTATATACAGATGTCTTCAAAGTATTTGAAATGCATATATATATATATATATATATATATATAATATATGCGGGCGGGTCGATTTATTTCTCGACAATTTCCCTATGATTTCCGTATTCTATGGGTTATTCCATGAAAATTTGCCGAAGGAACCATACCTCTATCGTTAAAATCGAGTCCCCTACTTTTTGTTGGTAGATTTTTTCCCAAATTGGCGTTCGTATGAAATATTACCTACACGTTCACATCCATAACTCAAAAACTATCCATCGGGTTTAATCGCCAGTAGGCGCGTTGGAAAGGTGAGCTCATTTTGATAAATGATAAAAATCTCCAACATTGGTCCAACGGTTCAAAAGTTACGGGCATTTTTGTCCAAATTTTGGAGCCTTTTTCCATTTTTTTCATGATTTTGTCCAAGAATATTACTTTCATGGCCATTTTTTTGGCTCAATCTATTATTTAGTTCAATTTACAATTCAAAACGAAGAGTTTAAGCCCAAATTTATCGAATTCGGTTGATTAATTCATGCGATATTGCTAAAACAAAATAACACATAAAACCAACTTTTTGATTTTTTTTCCCTTTTTATTTTTGCTCTCTTTTTTGGGTTTGCATACGATTTATAAAGAATAATTCTTCGCTGACGTCATTTTGACAACAACAAATACACAGCAATTCTAATTGGACGAAACAATCAGCTGTAGTTGGCGGGGTGGGGATTCCAGTGTATGCTAGTTTTGTTTGAGCGTCATTTCAGTGAAGTGTTACTTGAAATAACTAACAAATAATCAAACTATTTTGAAATTTAGAAAAGATTTAAAGGTAAGTGTAAAAACATTGCTAACTATTATAGTTAATAGTTATATTATTATTCTATGAAAAACATATATAATTCTTTTAGTGACGGTTTAAAAAATGGATTCAGAGCCTGGTTCATCGCAAAATCCAACAGATACCCAACGCAGTAGTTTGCAACATTTGGTCTCTCATGATGTTTTTTCTTTTGGCGTGGGCTGTGAATTACCTGATATTAATCTGTCAACTAAACGAGATATATTGAAGTACTATTTTTTCTTGGCCGAACGTTCAAAAGCCCAAAGCAAAATGTTTTCGTATAAAAGATTTACTCCCCAAGTAGCAGACAGATTGTTAGAAATTTGGAATCAACTTAATATTGAACTTATACTCAAAGGTAGCATCATTAGAAAATTGAATAATTTGCTTGACGCATATAGTAATGCAGATAAACAACGAGTAAAATGCGCAACAGAATTCAAAAAATTCGTAGAATCAACAAACCAATTATTCAACATTGGAAAATGTAAATGCAACTTGAAAGAAAACGACTGCTCATGTGGATCTATCCCAGAAAACTTAAAAGATTTCATGCGCGATCAATATAATGACAGAATACAAACGATACCGGAACACGATAGTGGAAGTGAAGAGACGATACCAACGACTATACCAACAATCCCAGTGAGCAACGATCCTACATACGAACCACATTATGACGAAATGGAAGTTGATGTGAGAGGAGGTTCAGAATTAGTTCTACCACCACAAACATACACTCCCAGATACAATACTAAAAACTATGCAATGATGTGTGACAGATTTGGTGTGCATGATAGAATGGGATCAGCATTGGCAACAGCTCCGATGGAAGACCTGGGCGTAAAAGATGCTCATGGCAATCTTGTCATCATGGATAAAAGTAAACTTCGTAGAGAAAGAGAAAAATGGAGACAAGACGCACTTCGTAAGCGGTGTGATGGCTCGAATTTGATATCATTTTCATTCGACGGCAGGAAAAATGATGCTCTAACTGTAGAAAAAATTGATGAGAAGTTGCATCCAAGGATGGTTAAAGAACCTCATCTAGTTGTTTTGAGGGAACCAAATTCTCAATTGATAGGCTACACAAAACTAGAAAGTGAAACTGCGGCAAGCAAAGTCAACAAATTGATCGAATTCTTCCAAGAAAAACAATTGTCTCTCGATTCATTAATTGCCATATGAGCTGATGGTGAACCAACAAATACTGGCGTACACGGTGGAATTTTGCGACTATTCGAAAAACAGTTAAAGAGACCACTGCACTGGTTTGTGTGTCTTCTGCACTTTAACGAGCTTCCGTTTAGACATTTGTTTGACACTTTAGACAAATCAACCACCACTGGACCACGATCAACTACCGGAAAGTTGAGCTCAAAAATTGCTGATTGTGAAAATCTTCCGGTATGTAATTTTTATAGCTAATTCTTTACCATTTTTTATTCTATTTTTTAGCTTTTATGTTTTCTTTTCAGGTGGTAACCGATTTTGAGGAAATCGCTTTGGAAAATATGCCTCCTGGTGATTTAAATCCAGAAGAATTATCTACTGATTCGAGGTACTTGATGTTAATGGCCAATGCAATTTCTAATGGTGTGGTTCCTGCGGATTTATCTCACATAAAACCAGGGCCAATTGCACATTCTCGTTGGCTGACCAAAGCCAATAGATTATTACGGTTGTATGTGACAACTAATAATCCAACTGAAAATTTAAAAATTCTGGCTAACTATATAATAAAAGTATACACGCCAATGTATTTCAATGTTAAGTATTATAGCTCTGCCGCATACGGTAGTACATTACTTTTTAAATTTATTACTTGGACACGATTTTTACCACGGAATTTACTTGGAGTTGTAAATACAGTAATTCAAGATAATCCATATTTTGCACACTCAGAAAATATCTTGCTATCTATGTTGTTTGATGATAGAATGGAAAAACGAAACATTGCTATAAAGAAGATTTTACATTACCGAAGAGATATTGTCGACCCAACGGAACTTAGAGTTTATAAAAAATCTCTTATAAACTTTAATTGTACGGAATATACAAATATGATTGATTTAAATGACGATACCATTTTATTCGAACCACCGTTTACGCAAAGTTATTCGTATGAACATTTGGAGGGATATTTAAATTACGAAGTGCCACCGTTCGATGATCCACAAATTCCTTTACACATTCAAGGAACGGAAAGACATGTCCAATTGCTGGCTGCCACTGCTAAACGAGTTGCAGGAAAGAATGTAGAAGGCGCTATGGCGACGACATTAGAGAGCCGTACGAAAACACCCAGACTTGAAAGCAAACAAGACTTTCAGAAAAAATAATGTTTTTTTTTCACATTTTGTCTTTTACTACACTCAAATTGAATATTTTTTTTTTGATAATAGGTTGATAGATACTTTATTATCTCTTAATTTGAATTTTTGTAGAAAAAAAATAAAAAGGGAAAAAAATCAAAAAGTTGGTTTTATGTGTTATTTTGTTTTAGCAATATCGCATGAATTAATCAACCGAATTCGATAAATTTGGGCTTAAACTCTTCGTTTTGAATTGTAAATTGAATTAAATAATGGATTGAGCCAAAAAAATGGCCTTGAAAATAATATTCTTGGACAAAATCATGAAAAAAATGGAAAAAGGCTCCAAAATTTGGACAAAAATGCCCGTAACTTTTGAACCGTTGGACCAATGTTGGAGATTTTTTTTGTAAATTTATCAAAATGATAGTTTTTGAGTTATGGATGTTAACGTGTAGGTAATATTTCATACGAACGTCAATTTGGGAAAAAATCTACCAACAAAAAGTAGGGGACTCGATTTTAACGATAGAGGTATGGTTCCTTCGGCAAATTTTCATGGAATAACCCATAGAATACGGAAATCATAGGGAAATTGGTGAATTTTTTCACTCCTACAAATCGACCCGCCCTAATATATATATTCATTGCCCATACTTTGAAGACATCTGTATATACAGCCAAAAAAGTCCCTATAATATTCGCTGTATCCAGTAAAATGTCTTCAGTGTAAACAGTAGAATAACGAAAAGTTTAAGGACAGTCCCCAAAGCACCAAAATGTCTTCATAGTAACTGGTAAAACGAAAATCCGTCCCCGCAACATGCGCCGTGCACATATATATATATATATACCCAGCAAAAATGAAGCTGCCAAAGAAGCAATAAAAGCATCACTACTATGGCAAAGGTATCACTTCTTTTCTAATGGTTTCATCGATGAATTTAACATTAGCGTGTCATAGGATGGAAGTATTCAAATGTAGCTACTAGCATTACTCATACTTTACTCTAAGGAAGCAATGATAATACAATGATTAGGTATTCTGCTGCATGAGTGGAAAATGTTCATATACTTTGTGGCATTTAAGCTTTGATGAAAATTTAATTCATAAGAATGCAGAAAAATAAGTGTAAAGAAGCGAAATTTATGCATTGATATACAAATAATTCTGCATTAGTGAAAAAGCATTTTTGAAACATTTTTCAAAAATTTTAATGAATGTTTAGACAAATTTTAAATATTTTTGGATAATTTAAAAACTGGTTGTACAATTTTGAAACATTTTAAGACAATTTTAAAATATTTTTGAACAATTTTAAATAATTTTTTCACAACTTTAAAACATTTTTGGGCAATTTGAAATAATTTTTTTACAATTTTAAAATTATTTTGGTAAATTCTGAATTAAAACTTGAAATTGTGTAGTGTTAAATTATGTACGTAATGCAAAAATGCAGAGATCACGTCGTCATAAATATTTAAGGCTGAAAAATTCAAATAACAGGACAGCTCGTTTCAATTAAAGGTCAAAAAATCAGTTTTTCTTGATTTTTCAAAACTTTTATAAAAATTTGCAAAACTGCATAAATTCTAACCCTAATAAAATTTTATATTATTTATTACTATACAAAAACTAAAATATAAAAAATAATTTAGTAAAAAAAATTAAAAAAGTTCATCAGAGCTATTTTCTCAATTTGAATAAATGCTTTAGATTCAAAAAAAAAAACAACAAATACGATATACTATAACTTATGCTTCAGAAGTAATGAAGAGTGATATTTTAAGATATGCATCGGGTTTATATCCAGATCACTGCATTTGAAGTGCCTTATAATAACACCAAAAAATCATAAAAGAATGTCAACTGAAGTTTAGGAAGCAATGAAAGAAGTTATAGTCACAGAATGACTACCATTTTTTTTGCTGGGTATATATATGTGCATGGCGCATGTTGCGGGGACGGTTTTTTGTTCCACAAGTTACTATGAAGACATTTTGCTACTTTGAAGACTGTCCTTAAACTTTTCCTTATTGTCCACAGCATGGTCGTCGCAGCGAACGTAATTTTTAAATTCACGTTGGGCTTCAACATCAAGACAGGTTTCCACAATATCGTCTTCTAAAATCTTTCGCGTGGGTGGCGGAAAAGAACTTTGCCTAAAATTGTAAGATGTGAAAAGTGTAAATTTGTAGCTATTGCATGTGCGTAGTATCGCTTTGAATGAACGCAAAATTACCTTTTTGAAACAGTAAGTAATAGTTGATGGTTCAACAAGCCTCCGAGAATTTTTTATGATATGGCATTGAAAATACTTAATTTTTTTTCGAAATCTCCCATAGTTTTTCCACTCTCTATTGCAAAAATTTGTTTTCGTACAATATTTTGTCGGTAGTAAGATTTGAAGCAGTGATCTAGGGGCTGCGCTATTGATGTTGTATTAGCTGGTAAATATTGCAAGTCAATGTTTGCTAGAACTGCTGATGTCTTATGAGAAAGATGCATTATCTACGAACAATATTATTTTATTATTTTGCGTCCCTGTTTTTCCATTTCAAGGGCAAAATTTTGTTTTTGAAAACCGTGGATTTTTCGACTTACCAATGACAATTACTTTTTTATAATCACCGGTTACGTTGCAAATAAAGAGCGTTATACCTTCTCTTTTCTACCAACGATGAAGCCAAGCAGAGCTTGGATTGAAATCTTCTTTCATTTCCACAGCAAATTTCTTAGCTTTTTCCAAAATCATGTTGCGTGAAATCAGGGCACCAGATTTACGCATTTGTTTGAACCATAATGAAAGAGCTTTCTCTACGTTTACGCACGCACCGGCTCTATCTCTTTTGGTTGACCACTTAAAAAGTCTTAGACTTTGATAAAATTGAATCTTTATTTTTTAAAAATCTATTTATGGTGGCCTTAGAGCACTTATACTTTGCACAAAGTTCATCCCTTCCAATTTTATTAGCATCAGCAATAACACTTAATTTTTGTTTAATGTTTAAGCTAGTATGCTTTCTTGCACTCATTTTCACAAAAACTAAATGAAAATATATGATACATATTAAGAGTTGCCACATACTTATTTTTATTTAGATGTGCCAATTACTATTTTTGTTAATTTTTAAAAGACAACAAACCGGCATTTTTGTATGTGATTTCCGATAAAGGGTTTTATTTTTTGAATTAATTAAAAGGGTACCGCAAATAAACGGAACTCAATTAAAAGGGGATTTTTACATATATATTATATTGGAATTTTTCATTGCCTCTTTTTGAGCGTAAATAAGCTGGTAAATCAATTATGCGGAAAACAATTAAGCGGAAACTACTGTATATATATACAGGGTGATTCAATCACGACCCGCTGAATTTCACCAGCGCATTTCTTGGCACATTTTATGAAAATATTTCCATTGCGACCATCCCCGAAAATGCAAGTGTGCGAAATGGCAGCGGTTTGAAAATTTTCGGATTGGTGGTCGGAGGGTAGTAGGGTAAAATTGCTAACTTCTGAACCAGTGGTCGGATTTTGTTTGATTTTATTTTTGGGCTTGTAAGAAAGGTCATTGGGAGACCTTTCAGAATCAATAAAGAAAATTAAAAAATTGCTCTTTTGTGCGACAAATTCAATGACCGTGTTTTGACACCGTTGGACTTCTTTCTTTGGGGTTATTTGAAAAAAAAGGTGTACGTCGATAAGCCAGCAACAATTCAAGAGCTTAAGGATGAAATAATTCGGCACATTAACGGCATAGAACCTCAATTATGCCTCAGCGTCATGGAAAATTTAGACCATTTGGAGGTTGTGCCGCCGAGGTCGCGGCGGCCATTTGGCGAATATTTTGTTCCATACATAATTGAACCATACCATATTATCATAATAATAAAAAATTACAATAATTTCCTAAATAATTTTTGTTTTATTCAAAATCAACATCGGCCCTTAAAATTTAACCACCCTTTATCTATATATATATGAAATTTAAAAATTTGCGGCTAAATCGAAATAAAAAATGCTAAATTTAGTTGCAAAAATGGTCACACTGCACTCAGCAAAAAAGTCTGTAATGGCAAATGAAAATTTTGCTGTTATTACAGGAAATTTTGCTAATTTGAGCCCAGCGGTATTTTATGCTAATCTTGGCAGCACATGTCTGCTGACGTGTTGTACAATGAAATTAGTAAAAAATTAGTAGCCGCTACTAAATTTTAGTAAACTTTTTGTAAAGCGGAATCTATAACCGGTTTGCTAAAATCAGCAAAAAAGTTTACTAAATATTGTATTAGCACAAAATTTAAAATTTATCGAGCATCAAATTTTTTTTTATTTTATTTATTTTTTAACTAATTTTTAGCCACCCATGATGCCAAATGGTGCGACTACAAACAATTCTTAGTCGAGACCACGAAATTCTTAGCTGATTTACAGAAAAACTAAGCCTCTAGCATGGGTTGTACCAATTCAAACATGTATACATTCACATCACAATCACTGTACTTGCGATACAACCCTTGCTAGAGACTAAGTTTTTCTGTAAATCGGCTAAATGGTGTGACTACAAAATTTTTTTGTAGTCACACCATTTGGCATCATGAGTGGCTAAAAATTTGGTAGTTTGTTCATCCTGGTTTATAAAGTCCTTGCTACAAATACATGCTAGTGTACTGTTGATTTAAATGCAAAAGTTTTAATGCATTTCGGTGGTTGAGTGGTTATACTATTAAACTTGTTTCAGCTATAGCTTACAGCGTTTTTCATGAATCTAAGTATATTAGTACGTTGCACGATTAACATAGCCTGTACACATTCTGGTAGCTTTATATAGTAGTTGCTTTTTTCAGCCATCAGCGATTTTTTATCTTGATAAATAGCTTCTACAACAAAAATTCTTGAACTTTTTAGCTGAAGCAAAGTTGAGGCAAACCCAGACGAACCTATAAGGCTATAATGTTAAACTAAAATTTTAGTACATGTGAAGCTTTCCATACCGACTGTCTATCTTAAAAAATTATCGACCAAAGTCGATGAGTTACAGCGCAATTTTAGTGGAATTATATGATATTAGAATCAAATAATCCTTTAAGTACATTAATTGTAAACGCCATTGTACTACATAATTCCTTCCCATTTCAGATTTCATCTTTGGGGACTTGTTTGCGATATGGTTAGCCCTTCTCTCGCCGGTGAGCATGAGGTAGTACTGGCATCCGCCTAATTTCCTCGTGACGCAGACAAGGCACCAACGACGGAAGTTTGGGCTCTCGAGGAGTATTGTCAGAAAAGGAATCGCTGCCACTCATACGCTCATCACACGATTTGGGGTAGCAGTGATGTCAACAAACGTGGTGAGTACTTTTTGAATTTATTTGTAGCAACAACATCAACATTTAGGAATGCGATCAGGTCGGAGGTTTTGGATATCACTTTGACCAGCGCCAATCTTTCGTTTGCTATCTCAAGTTGGCATGTTTCAAGTGAATTTTCTATGTCCGATTGTGGGAATATAGTTTTTGTGGTTGTAAGTGCTTTAGATATGGATCACGACTATCGGAATCCTAGGAAGACGGTCTGGAACAGCTTACGTTTTCATCTGGGTAACAGCTTGGGTAAGCCCATGGAGTAGATCTGTAGCTCACGTGAGATTGATTACGTGGCGTCTGATTTGCAGTCGAAAGCCCGGAATATTAGGAGGGATGTCCCAGTGCAACAATGGTCTCGAAAAACTCAAGCCGAAGGCTAGGAGATTATTCAATGTGGCAAAGGAAACTGGTGACTGGGTCACCTAAAAGACTGCACTCATACTCACGTTTACCATTGTTTTGTTTGTTATCTTAAGCAAAAAAAAATCAAATATACATTTGTTTTTATAATTATTAATAATTTGTTTGTTATAATAATAATTAATATTGTTGTTTGTTGAATGTTAGGAAAAAAAAATTAAACATGTATACATTCACAACACAATCACTGTACTTGTGGTTGCACCATTGCTAGAGGCTAAATGTTTCTGTAAATCGCCTAAGAATTTCATGGTGTCGCCTAAGAATTTTTTGTAGTCTCGTCATTTGGCATCATGGCATCATGCGTGGATAACAATTTTGTAGTTTGTTCATCCTGGTTTTAAGGGTCCTTGATCGACCCACAACTTTTCTGATTATTTCACTCTATACTGTTGTCCGGATTCGTTCCGACAACCTGGAAAAAATAAAAGTGGTCTTCATACCTAAAACGGGCAAGAAATCTGAACAGTTGCTCAAATCTTTCAGACCGATAAGTCTGAGTGCTTTTCTCCTCAAAACTTTGGGAAAAGTTTTAAACCATTATATCAGGCGTGTGTACCTCAGGCACATGCCGATTCATGTACTACAACATGCGTATCAGTAGGGAAAAGCACTAAACCTGCGATCCATCATGTTGTCACTGAAATTGAAAAAGTATTAGAGGCGAAACAAATTGCCCTTTCTGCTTTCATTGACATTCAATAATAAATCATTGCTCCAATTATCATAATATGGTCCATTGAGACGTTAATATCTAGCGTCATTTTATTGAACATTGGTGGTTTCTCCAAGGACCCTTGAAACCAGGATGAACAAACTACCAAATTGTTAGCTACACATGATGCCAAATGATGCGACTACAAAAATTCTTAGCCAAGACCACAACATTCTTAGCCAATTTTCAGAAAAACTTAGCCTCTAGCAAGGGTTGTAGCGCAAGTTCAGTGATTGTGATGTGAATACATACATGTTTGAATTGTTACAACCCTTGCTAGAGGCTAAGTTTTTCTGAAAATCGGCTAAGAATGTTGTGGTCTCATGGCATCATGGGTGGTTAAAAATTTGGTAGATGTTCATCCTGGTTTCAAGGGTGCTTGGTTCATCTAGGACTATAAGTGCCACTAGGGGCTGTCCACAGGGGGGTTCTACAGGAAACTCGACTTCTATATCCGGTTTGCTAAAATCAGCAAAAAAGTTTACTAAATATTGTATTAGCACAAAATTTAAAATTTATCGAGCATCAAATTTTTTTTTATTTTATTTATTTTTTAACTAATTTTTAGCCACCCATGATGCCAAATGGTGCGACTACAAACAATTCTTAGTCGAGACCACGAAATTCTTAGCTGATTTACAGAAAAACTTAGCCTCTAGCATGGGTTGTACCAATTCAAACATGTATACATTCACATCACAATCACTGTACTTGCGATACAACCCTTGCTAGAGACTAAGTTTTTCTGTAAATCGGCTAAATGGTGTGACTACAAAATTTTTTTGTAGTCACACCATTTGGCATCATGAGTGGCTAAAAATTTGGTAGTTTGTTCATCCTGGTTTATAAAGTCCTTGCTACAAATACATGCTAGTGTACTGTTGATTTAAATGCAAAAGTTTTAATGCATTTCGGTGGTTGAGTGGTTATACTATTAAACTTGTTTCAGCTATAGCTTACAGCGTTTTTCATGAATCTAAGTATATTAGTACGTTGCACGATTAACATAGCCTGTACACATTCTGGTAGCTTTATATAGTAGTTGCTTTTTTCAGCCATCAGCGATTTTTTATCTTGATAAATAGCTTCTACAACAAAAATTCTTGAACTTTTTAGCTGAAGCAAAGTTGAGGCAAACCCAGACGAACCTATAAGGCTATAATGTTAAACTAAAATTTTAGTACATGTGAAGCTTTCCATACCGACTGTCTATCTTAAAAAATTATCGACCAAAGTCGATGAGTTACAGCGCAATTTTAGTGGAATTATATGATATTAGAATCAAATAATCCTTTAAGTACATTAATTGTAAACGCCATTGTACTACATAATTCCTTCCCATTTCAGATTTCATCTTTGGGGACTTGTTTGCGATATGGTTAGCCCTTCTCTCGCCGGTGAGCATGAGGTAGTACTGGCATCCGCCTAATTTCCTCGTGACGCAGACAAGGCACCAACGACGGAAGTTTGGGCTCTCGAGGAGTATTGTCAGAAAAGGAATCGCTGCCACTCATACGCTCATCACACGATTTGGGGTAGCAGTGATGTCAACAAACGTGGTGAGTACTTTTTGAATTTATTTGTAGCAACAACATCAACATTTAGGAATGCGATCAGGTCGGAGGTTTTGGATATCACTTTGACCAGCGCCAATCTTTCGTTTGCTATCTCAAGTTGGCATGTTTCAAGTGAATTTTCTATGTCCGATTGTGGGAATATAGTTTTTGTGGTTGTAAGTGCTTTAGATATGGATCACGACTATCGGAATCCTAGGAAGACGGTCTGGAACAGCTTACGTTTTCATCAGGGTAACAGCTTGGGTAAGCCCATGGAGTAGATCTGTAGCTCACGTGAGATTGATTACGTGGCGTCTGATTTGCAGTCGAAAGCCCGGAATATTAGGAGGGATGTCCCAGTGCAACAATGGTCTCGAAAAACTCAAGCCGAAGGCTAGGAGATTATTCAATGTGGCAAAGGAAACTGGTGACTGGGTCACCTAAAAGACTGCACTCATACTCACGTTTACCATTGTTTTGTTTGTTATCTTAAGCAAAAAAAAATCAAATATACATTTGTTTTTATAATTATTAATAATTTGTTTGTTATAATAATAATTAATATTGTTGTTTGTTGAATGTTAGGAAAAAAAAATTAAACATGTATACATTCACAACACAATCACTGTACTTGTGGTTGCACCATTGCTAGAGGCTAAATGTTTCTGTAAATCGCCTAAGAATTTCATGGTGTCGCCTAAGAATTTTTTGTAGTCTCGTCATTTGGCATCATGGCATCATGCGTGGATAACAATTTTGTAGTTTGTTCATCCTGGTTTTAAGGGTCCTTGATCGACCCACAACTTTTCTGATTATTTCACTCTATACTGTTGTCCGGATTCGTTCCGACAACCTGGAAAAAATAAAAGTGGTCTTCATACCTAAAACGGGCAAGAAATCTGAACAGTTGCTCAAATCTTTCAGACCGATAAGTCTGAGTGCTTTTCTCCTCAAAACTTTGGGAAAAGTTTTAAACCATTATATCAGGCGTGTGTACCTCAGGCACATGCCGATTCATGTACTACAACATGCGTATCAGTAGGGAAAAGCACTAAACCTGCGATCCATCATGTTGTCACTGAAATTGAAAAAGTATTAGAGGCGAAACAAATTGCCCTTTCTGCTTTCATTGACATTCAATAATAAATCATTGCTCCAATTATCATAATATGGTCCATTGAGACGTTAATATCTAGCGTCATTTTATTGAACATTGGTGGTTTCTCCAAGGACCCTTGAAACCAGGATGAACAAACTACCAAATTGTTAGCTACACATGATGCCAAATGATGCGACTACAAAAATTCTTAGCCAAGACCACAACATTCTTAGCCAATTTTCAGAAAAACTTAGCCTCTAGCAAGGGTTGTAGCGCAAGTTCAGTGATTGTGATGTGAATACATACATGTTTGAATTGTTACAACCCTTGCTAGAGGCGTGATTTGCAGTCGAAAGCCCGGAATATTAGGAGGGATGTCCCAGTGCAACAATGGTCTCGAAAAACTCAAGCCGAAGGCTAGGAGATTATTCAATGTGGCAAAGGAAACTGGTGACTGGGTCACCTAAAAGACTGCACTCATACTCACGTTTACCATTGTTTTGTTTGTTATCTTAAGCAAAAAAAAATCAAATATACATTTGTTTTTATAATTATTAATAATTTGTTTGTTATAATAATAATTAATATTGTTGTTTGTTGAATGTTAGGAAAAAAAAATTAAACATGTATACATTCACAACACAATCACTGTACTTGTGGTTGCACCATTGCTAGAGGCTAAATGTTTCTGTAAATCGCCTAAGAATTTCATGGTGTCGCCTAAGAATTTTTTGTAGTCTCGTCATTTGGCATCATGGCATCATGCGTGGATAACAATTTTGTAGTTTGTTCATCCTCGTTTTAAGGGTCCTTGATCGACCCACAACTTTTCTGATTATTTCACTCTATACTGTTGTCCGGATTCGTTCCGACAACCTGGAAAAAATAAAAGTGGTCTTCATACCTAAAACGGGCAAGAAATCTGAACAGTTGCTCAAATCTTTCAGACCGATAAGTCTGAGTGCTTTTCTCCTCAAAACTTTGGGAAAAGTTTTAAACCATTATATCAGGCGTGTGTACCTCAGGCACATGCCGATTCATGTACTACAACATGCGTATCAGTAGGGAAAAGCACTAAACCTGCGATCCATCATGTTGTCACTGAAATTGAAAAAGTATTAGAGGCGAAACAAATTGCCCTTTCTGCTTTCATTGACATTCAATAATAAATCATTGCTCCAATTATCATAATATGGTCCATTGAGACGTTAATATCTAGCGTCATTTTATTGAACATTGGTGGTTTCTCCAAGGACCCTTGAAACCAGGATGAACAAACTACCAAATTGTTAGCTACACATGATGCCAAATGATGCGACTACAAAAATTCTTAGCCAAGACCACAACATTCTTAGCCAATTTTCAGAAAAACTTAGCCTCTAGCAAGGGTTGTAGCGCAAGTTCAGTGATTGTGATGTGAATACATACATGTTTGAATTGTTACAACCCTTGCTAGAGGCTAAGTTTTTCTGAAAATCGGCTAAGAATGTTGTGGTCTCATGGCATCATGGGTGGTTAAAAATTTGGTAGATGTTCATCCTGGTTTCAAGGGTGCTTGGTTCATCTAGGACTATAAGTGCCACTAGGGGCTGTCCACAGGGGGGTTCTACAGGAAACTCGACTTGGTGGAGCCGACAACTAATGGCATTACCGAGGGCTTTTCTGACATTGTTAGGTATCTTGTTGTTAGGTATCTGGATAGAACCCCTACTTGGAACCAACATATGGCTTCCGTAACTAGTAAAGCTACCAGGCCATTATATGCCTATCAAAGACTTTTTGGTAGGTCTTGGGGGCTAAGGTTTCGAATGGTTTACTTCGATTTAAAAGAATAATATAATAAAATTGTCGATATTCAAAAGTTTATCACTACAGGTACGGTTATTCTGATCAAATATATCATTTAATTAGGGTTTAAGTAGAAGCAACCGAATTGTGGATTGCATTAATAATAAACATCACTAATGATTGGTATTAATAAACAAATTGTATACCATAGTATTTGTTTTCCTAACAGATTGTTTAAATTCAAAATTAGCCATTAAAATTTATAAGTGTTTGTGGGCTAGTGGGTAGACAGCTAGCCTAGTACTCATAATTTCCGAGTTAAAATCCCGGAAAAAGCAAACATTTAAAAAATATTTTTTTTAATTAAAATATAATATTCAAATGTTTAAATGGCAAATATATCAAAGAAAATTAAAATTAGTTGTGGTGCAGTAAGCAAGAGTGTGAACTATGAATCTGAATGCCCAGGTTCAATACAGGAAAAATCTAAATATAAAATTTTGTGGAACGTAATAATATTTCTGTAGAATATAAAAAAATAATTTTATATGAAAACAGTTGTCGTAACCGCCAGAATTAGATTGGCAACAAATTCGGTAGCCACAACTGATACTGTTTTCTGGGTTTAGTTTTATAAGATGGAGTGGCGTTTTTTTGACTTGAACAATTTAAAAATTTTATTTACCCAGAAAAAATATTTGAACTACGAATCGAATTTGTTGCCAATTTAAGGGTTTGATTGCTGCAACAAAAATTTACGGTTATGCATACCGAATCAACTTACTGTTGTCGCAACTAATTCTCTGCTGCAACAATCATCAGTTAGATTTGACAAGTAAATCTGTTCCTAAAAATCTGTTTTCTTTGTACTAATTTGCAATAAAAACCGATAGAAAAACTTTTAGATTCTGAGAACTTTGCCTTAGAAATCCCTTCTCAAATTCTAAAAAAATGTTTACAAACTTTTTTGTAAAAGTTTTATTTTGTGTGAAATTTTTCTAAAAAGATTAAATTTTAATGACGTTTCAAAATATAAAAACGTTTTTATTCTAAAAATTTTATCCTTTCGAAAAAACTATAATATTAGAACAGAAAAACCTTTTGATTTTTTGGCACCGATGACTTCAATAATAAACTTACATTGAGTACTTTTAATGTTCGATTCTGAATGCTTTCTGCCACAGAAAAGATTTCATATACTGGCTATATTTTCTATAAAAAAACACATTAGATTTTTAAAAATAATTAAAAAATACCTACACAAAAAACTTAATATTCTAGGAACTTTTTCCACGAAAACCTATTTAGAAACCCATAAAATTGCTTTAGGACTTCAAAAAATAAAAATCGTTATGCATAACACTTTGAAGGATAATTTTTTAGAAGAATTCCTTTAAAATAGACTTCAATTTTCAAAGTTCTTGTTAGTAGAAATACAACGTGGTGGTGTATACTTGTGTTATGTGAATGACGAGGTTCTGGGAGTGTGTAGCCGGAATAAGTTTACTTAAGTGTTTCATATCACACTAAAGACGACATACTGACATTTACTTTAATAATTTTAAATATAAATCATACTAGTGTACACGTTCATGCATAGAGAGGGCAATAATACACACATAATATGTAATGAAAAAACAAAGAAGATAATTTAAGATGGAACACAAAGCACAATAAAAAACATATACGACTTTTTACAGGATAATAGTGTCTTATGGCGTTTTAAAGTCGTGTCAAGACATAAGTACTTCTGTGAGTGCAATAACAAACGCGTGAACAAGAGCAGTAACATCATCAACAACAACATCAAAATTACAACATCATCTTTAACAAAACAGACACACACATTTAAGCAGCAATAACAACGGCATCTACAGTTCAAAATAAAATAAACGAAAACAAAAAATAGAGTATGCGGAGTCCGCGACAATAAGGACTTAAACACGTTGACACAATTGTCTTAGCTACTTATATACTATGGGCCACTATGACATTATGTTTAAGGGGTTGAAAGTTCTTAATTTACCATACATATATGTTATGTATAAATCTGATTCAATTTGCTTATCCAGCGACTAAATATAAGGTTAAGGTTAAAAAGAGGAATTGGAAGAGAATATTCTCTTCACAACAGACTCATGTCCAAAAATAGAACATACATTTAAGACCAAAAACCGGGATGTTTTGGGCTCTCATGTTGATTCGAATTTAATTAGGATCTGTTGACTTCAGTCGACACAAGTTTTGTTAGAAAATCTTTGCAAATAGTTAATAACTGTTTTTATTTTTAGAAACAATTAGGTAAAGCAATTTTACGCTATTTCCATAGTGTTCTGAAATGTAATGCTGATTCTGTTGTTATCTTTCTACTCACTGTAAAAAAATAAGTAATATTACCCAAGCAGATAACCTTAATCATGAACATTACATGTTTGCTTGGATCCTGCTAAATAGATGAATTAATACTTAAGGAAACAACAAAAAAAAAAAACCCTAAATTAAATTGGTGGGTTTTTTTCTCTTAAGATTATAACAAAACAGGAGATGAAACAAGCTCCACAAAAACAAACAAAAAAAAAAGAACGCATATAAAACATTAATGTTCCAGACAATAAGCACAGTGTCATTTTTTTTTTTTTTTGTTATTTTATTCCATTTTGCTATCAACCAACATTCATTCAACCAACGCAAGTCAACAACTGAATGTACAGAGGGACAAAAACGAAAACAGTATTAGTAGTCATCTTCTAATGAATGTAATTCCTTAAGACAGAGGTGGGCAACCTTTAGAGCCGGAAGAGTCAAAAATTACAATTTACTAAATTTCAAAGTTTTTAAAGAGTCCTGAAAATGGAAAAATTAAATTTTTGCTGCTTTTTTTTTTTTTTTTGCTCTCCGATGAACAGTTACAAAGTGACTCCCGAGAACTTTTGACGGGATTATAGCCCTCGGAGATAGGTACTTGGACCGACTTCCTCGGGAGTCCCTTTGCAACTGTTTCCAAAAGAGCAAAAAAAAACAATAAGGGGTAAAAATTGCTTTTTTCCATTTGAGGGTCTCCATGAGCACACATCCATGGAAAGAGGGTTAATCTTGTAGGACCAGGAGAACACAAAAAGCAAAAAGTTTCCGTACATGCTAAAAATAAATGCTCTTTTCCATTTAAAGGACCCCCATGTAGTATGCCCTTGGAAAGTGGGCCCACCTTATAGGTTTCCCCGCGGGAATTAATCCAGTTCAAAGTTTTCGGGAATCCTTTCAGAACTATGCTTTTTTCATGTACAGAATTCCTTTGGAAAGTGAGTCCATCGTATAGGTTTCATCGAAAGTTATAATCCTGCCAAAGTTTACGGCAATCGCTTCAGAACTGATCCCAAGGGATCAAAAGTGCAGTACCACAACGAGTACCCGAAATAAATACATTTTTTCTATTGAAAATACGCTAAAGGGAGCAAGCTCTGGATGAATAGGTACATGTTATGGGTCTCCTCGAGAGCTATAATCTGCTGCACAAAGTTCTTGGTAATCTTAAATACAAGATACAATCAAAAAGAGGATCATTATATTCAGCCCATTTTGTTGTTTATTTTCAATGATTGTTTAATAATCGACAAAAGTAGTAGAAACAACCGAAAGTCGTTTAAGAAAACCGTCAATTTTTAAGCTGACAAAACGTTGGAAAATCGAATTTTGTAGATTGTTTTTCAAATTGAAAATTTTATTATTTGTATGTAATTACTAAACACAACACACATAGATGTATATTTTTTATATTCTATGTGTAAATATATTTAAACAAACAATTTTGATAAGAAAACATTAAGGAATTTTTTAAATTTCTATTTGTAGAAACAGAAAACATAAAATTTTAAATTTAACAGAAAATATCAAATCCTACTGATAGTCTGTAGTTTTTTATAGTTTGTTTTTTGAATGACTGATTCAAATACTTAAAAAATATATTACCCAGCAAAACTTTGGTAATGGGTGCGATATTCTCATGCGTTACCTTGTAATGATAGCTCGTTACCATTTTCATTATTTGCAAACATAAAGTAATAAGTTACTGATTATTGATTACGTTATATATGATTCATAAATGTTAAGTTATAATTGAAATATTTTTGAAAATCTATTTTTAGATCATTACTTTGTGTTTTTGTAAGCAAAATTGTAATGTATGTTTGTTTTGACAACACTAGCGAAAAAACGAAGCGCAACAATTCATTTAAGTTTAAAGCAATCAAATACTATATGCGTCGATAGCTCAGTAAGTACAGTTCTTGGCTGGTAACCACAGTTCCCTGGTTCGATTCCCATCATGACCACATTTTTTTTTAATAACGTTTAAAAAATTTGTAATAATTTTTTTTATTAAAAATTCCTCTTTTTTATAAATCTATTTTTAGACACATTACTTTTTCCATTCTCGTAACCATATAAGTAACCCCTTACATTATCACCTCTAAAGTAATGGGTATATACATTACTTTGAGGCTCATCGCCTGTAAAATTCATCAGTGAAGTAATGTGTAAAGTAAGTCATGAACCCCTATGGCTACACATTATTTGTGTGGTTTTGCTGGGTACTGTGAATTTCAATTGATTCTTCATTTAAAAACAAACTCTGCGTAAATATTTTTTAAAAACTACCCAGCAAAATAAAATGGATGTTATTCTTTACGAATCTCTTTTTCAGAACATCCAAAGATGTTAATAGTGCAAATTTTTCGATTTGTAAGAAGTCATTTTAAACAACTTCCAAAATGTTGATATTAACCCCTACTAGTAAAAAAAACAATTATTTAGTTAGTCCATAAATGGTTAATTCATTAAGTCATTAAATGCCTTATCGATAACATATTTTGCATGCCAGTGACATTCACTTTGTCCTGGTCGGAATAATAATTCTTGGCGTGTTCAAAATTAAATTTTTACTTAAAAAAAAGCCACTCCCTATATTTATTTTGTAGTCTCTATATTTAACAATATCCGTAAACTAATGAAAAAGTCCATCTGCTCATCGATTTTTCATAGCACCGAACCAAACTACTTCCTCCCAATGACACGCCAATGTTAAAATCATTAATGATTCACCGAAATTTTCACAACTTCGTGTTCAGTAGATATAGTGTTAAACTACTTCTTCCTCAGCTCTTATTTTGCTGGGTACAGTCGGTAACGGAAAATATATTGTATATATTTTAATAGCGAAAAAAATTATGCTTCCTACAAAAATTCTATTTTATTTTATATTTTTGTGTATTAAAACAGATAGCTTTTATTTGAATGCCAATAAAATCTACTTGTATATCAAGGCAATTTAAGTTTGTAAATATAGGTTTTAATTGTTAGAAATAAAATTTCTTTCAATATCCAATTTTTCAAAATTAGTATTTTTTTTTGCTAATTTTAGCAAGACGGTTTTCAAAAAATTATTTCTGAAATTAGCAACAAAAATTTGTAAATATTCTTTAAAAATTATGTAATTTGTAAGATGCAAATTAAGAAAAAAAAATTACTAAATAATAATTTTTTTAATAAAAATAGTAAAGTGGGAATGAAAATCGTTAACAAATTTTTCTACTCACTTTTTTTTGAGTGTAAGTACATACCCTATGGGAAATGGACCAGTTACAGAGTTAGTCACAAGATGGAAACTTTGTGGCAGAAACCGTTCCTCGAGTTGGTTCTCTTATATGAAAGTAAACGGTAACTTTAACATGGGCTTGTCATAGGAGTTGGCAATTTCTACCTTTTGAGCTACTTGCGGTATATCGCTGACCTTGTTAAGTGTACCATATCACTGCATTGGTGTAAGTGAATTCGGAGCAGAACAGGTTAGAATTATCTTACACATAACTAGTCTCATGTAAGATGTGTATTAGAACTAGTGCAAAATGAAACGTTAAGTGACTGGCTCAAATGTACATACCACAGGTAGGGTTCCCAGACGGGCTGGATTGTCCAGCTTTTTCTGCTCTTGTCCAGTGTCCAGCTAAAATAAAATTTGTCCAGCTAAATTTGAATTTTCGAAAAAAAAATTCAAATAAGGCTTTTTCTTAAGTTATAAATATCCTTATTATCACATTTAATATAATAACTTTTGAAAAATTGCCATTTTTATTTTCCCTTTGTTGGCATCACTTTCAACATATAAGTCAACACTGATTATTGTACAATGTTGTGTTAAAAAAGATCATCTCTGATGTAAGGTATTTATCATCACTAACAACATCTACCAACCCTTGAACAGCTGATCTCATAATAAATATTGTTGAAAGAAGTAGAAGGTAATAAGTTTTCTTTTATTTATTAACTTTTTAAATAGGGTTTATAATTTCTAGAACAACTTATTGAAATGGAAAATGATGAAGATGCTGGCCCATCAAAAAGAAGACTTAAAACTTTTTGCGAACAATGGAAAGGATTTCCAGAATATGCGAAGTGGATACGCAAAAAGATGATTACACGGTAGAGTGTAAATTATGTCAAACAGATATTGTAATAAAATATCAAGGCAGTCGATCGCTAAATAAACATATAAGAACAAAAAAGCATGTTGAAATGGAGACGTCGCAGAAATTGTCTCAAACTATTTCAAAATTTGTCATCCCAACAGAGACAAAAATTGAAACACAAATCGCCAGGACGGAGTTAGTATGTGTCTACCACAATGTTAAGCACGGTCTTAGCTACAATAGTCTTGATTGCTAAATAAAATTATACGCAGTTTTATATTGTGGGTGAAGAAAAGCAGCAGCAATTGTCAGAAATGTTTTAGCCCCTTACTCACAAGAAATAACCGTTGAAGCTTTAAAAAGGAACTATTATTTCTCTGTAAGTAGCGATGCATCTAATATTGGTAATATTAAAACCTACCCATACGGTGTTCAGTATTTTGATCCAGAATATGGAATTTGCAAACAAGTTTTAGACTTTTATAACGATCCATATGAATCTTCAAGCGATATTTTTTCAAATATAATGAGAATAACTAATGATTTTGATTTAGATATAAAGCAAATTACATCATATAGTGCTGATAATGCTGCTGTGAACTACGGCATTCACAACTCTGTTTACAAAAATTTAAAGATGCGTCAAAGCAAATTGTCATATTGTAAATAACAGCCTTAAACGAGCACTAAATGTATTATCTGTTGATGTAGAAACCATTATAATAAAAATATTCAATGAGTTTAGTTCATCGGCGTTGACCACTGAGAAACTAAAAGATTGTTTTGCGTTTGCTGGTATAGAATATAAAGAACTCTTGAGGCATACTATGACGAGGTGGCTCTCCCTTTTACCAGCTATTGATCGTCTAATTTTTTGTTGGCCAGCTGTAAAAATGTATTTTTTGAAAAAGGGAAAAAATATATGCCAAAAAGTTTTATGGGAATTTATTTCATATGGAATTACGACAAATGATATCAATGAATATGATGAATGTAAAACTGAAGGCTTGTCAGAAGCATATTTATATTTTGTATACAACATAATGCAACAAACTCTTGAAAGTGATTCTTTTTCGATTTTATAGTTGTACGATATAATGACCCGACTTATGACTAGCCTTCAATGTAGAATAAACGAAGAATTTTTTGGCAGCAAGGTCAACACTATTTTGTAAAATATTTCTCTTAATGAACAAAAAATGTTTATGACAGAAGCAGAAGATTTTTTAAAAATAGTTGTTCATTATTTAGAAAATAGTTTCTATTTTGGAGATGATTCTTTTTTAAACTTAAAAAACAATCTATTTTCTTGGGTAGATTTACAACAACTTCCACAAATTTTAAAAATATCTAAAGCAGTAGACAACGATAAGTTATATAGCGATTATTGCTGCCTTCGTGAAGCTTATGAACACTTGCCAAAAGATTTGTCAAACGATAAAATATGGTCTCATTTTTTTACCAAAAGTGATAATGAATTCGAAAATTTACGAAAAATTATATGTTTCGTGTTTTCAATACCAGTAAGCAACGCCTTTTGAGAAAGAATTTTTAGCATTTTAAATAATCTTTACACCAAAGAAAGAAACCGAATGTCATTCGACTTAATTAATGCTAAAATATTGATACGAACAAATTTAGAGAAATCTTGTAAAGATTTTCAAAAGTTTTTACAAACTTCCAAAGGTTCGTAATTGGCACAATCCGTTAGTTCCAATACAAAATACATGTGGCGGAAAAAGTAAAAGTATTTTATATAGACTGAAATGTTATTTGTTAATTGTTTTTTTTAACTTTGGTTTGTTTTTTTATTTTAGTTTTAAGATTTTTGTTAATTTTTTGTTATTCTCAAAGAGAGACTAAATTGAAAAATTTGAAGTTTTTTTTAATTTTTTATTTATTATTTAAATCAATAAATTTCAAAGTGGAAAATATTTTTTAAATAAAAGTTATGTTCACAAAACAACCTTTTTTTCGTAAAAACATTATTTGAAAATATCCAGCTTTTTTTTAGGAAATCCAGCTTTTTTAATCCGAATGTCCACCTATTAGCGAATCTGGCATCCCTTATTAATTAAAAACTGGTTATATATCAATCACAATGATGCAGAATTTGTAGGGAATGAATAGTTTTGTGACATATCACTTGACTGTTGCAAGTAAATATGTCAAAGAGCAAACGAAAATTAGTAAGCATGTAACCTGTCAATATTTCTTCCGCGTATCTCATATTAAGAACATGTTTCTGAAAGATCCATAAGGTCCAGTAACTGAATTTACCTGCAAAGTTTATAACAAACGTTTTTATAATTTTTTATATTTTGCGACTTAAACTATTTTCTTAAAAAAACCATCGCAGAATGTGAATATTTTTCAAATTTTAATAAAACTGAAGAACAAAAAATTGTTTTATAATTAAACAAAAAATTAATTAAAAATTTTCAGATTATGGCTAAGGTTAAAAGCAGGTCTGTGGAGACCAGACTGCCTCAGACTTGGATGCAAGTCTGCCCTAGCCCCACAAATTAAAAATTAACATTTCGCACGATGTAATTATTAAATTCGATTGTTTTTGGTTTATGTTCAAAAATATTTATTTTAAAAATATTCTGGATTTTTCAACGGATAAATCCAATAGATTTCAAACCAATTGTCCAATAGAAGTTCTCAAATTTTCATTTGATTCAGAAAAATTTTTAGATTTAAAAGATTTTCAAACAGTGGCTGCTAACCTTCCGCAAACACATTTTGATAAAATACAAATAATTTATATGTCCTTTAAAATTTGCTATTTGAATATTTAGGTCATGTGCGAGGTGGCTAAATAAATTCTTAACTAAATACAAATTAACAAAAGGTTTTTAAATTTCTTTAAAAAAATTTTAAAATTTCATAAAAATTTGGAAACCTGAATTTAGTTCAAATTTTATTTAGCCAGTTCGCACCCACCCTTAAAAAATTTAATATTTTAAAAACAAATGCTATAATTTTACGTTGCATGGTTTGAATTAATATTAATCAACGAATCAACTTTAATAAATCATTCCAACAAACAATGGTATATTTTATATATTTGTTATTTCGCGAATTAAATCATAAAACAAAATTAATGTAATATAAATTAAATTAAATCATTTCCCACTTTATTCAATACCAAATCATTTCCTAAAAATGATTACAAATTAATCATAGACTTGTGAAAAATGTTTGTTCAAATTAATTCGACTTTAATTTTACTTAAGAAATTTTCAAACAGATAGCTATTTTCAATTATATAGTCGTTCAAATTAAACAGTGTCCATAAAGGAGTTAAGCAAAAAATAATTTTTATATACTTTAATTTAATGAATTTGTAATAAAATTTTAACAATGTTATTAAAAATTTGGGATTTTTGGGGATAGCATTCCCCCTAGGTGTATCTTAATAAACTCTTAAGTGTTGTGATACCTATTAGTCAGTCGCGGGCAGCTTGATTTGCCTGTCATTGATACTTCATCATGCACATTGGATTTATTTTTAATTAATGCAGTTATATGTCACTATCTAAATAGATTAGATTAGTGTAATGTCATCATTTCTGCAGTCACAAAGTGGGTTCTGCTTAAATCAGATCAGTATTATATCAGCTTTGCAACAGTCGCAGGATTGGTGTTTTCGCCACCCATTGACATTCTTTTATACACAGCAAAATTTGTTTAACCAGTTCCGTGTTCTGTCATTTCAACTATAACAGTCCTCATTTCTTTAGTCCACATTAGTCAAGGTTCTGCCACCATTTCAATAGTTGGGACACTGATAATTTTACAGCTATTACCACTTTTTCAGACACTTAATTATATTTTACACCAGAATTGCAACATGTCCTTCATTCAGCTATCACAGATTTATCACCTTGGATCAAACGACCCTTCATTTCCCGTAGGGTAGTAAGTGTGTTTGGGAAATCGACATTTTGTACAAATTTGTAAAAATTTTTACTGGAAGGTATTTGTTTACACAAATACTCAGTAAGTAGAGAGCAAAAACAGAGAGTAAAGTGACGGTTCAATACAAGAAAACTTACTAATTTTTACTGGATAAATTTTTGCCAGTAAGAATTTGTAAGAAAAAAAAACAGCTGATTGAAAATACAAAGAATTTGTCCAAGCATATTAAATATTTTTTTTATAAAAGTGAAAAAAATATGTAAATATCAGCTAATATACGATCGAAGAATTAAGATGGAAGTTCAGAATGTTCCTGGAGAACACTTTACATCTAATTACCAGTTTTTATTAATTTTTTCCATATTGAACGGTTGAATTTTTTTATTTGGTATTTACTATCAGCTGCTTTAACTATCTTACTAATTCTAACAAGCTTTCCGTTTGCGTATTTTTTTTGGATATTTTTTTTCTGGAGAAAATTTTGTTTTATTCCGTATTTTTGTTACTGAGTAATTTTTATTAAACTTTACTCGAAAAGTACACAAACGGACCTAGTTTCGTCGCATCTCTGGTCGCCTCCCGAGTGCGGTAATCGCCGACTGGCACGAACGGACTTGACAGAACGTTTTCATCACGGCGCAGTCTGCACATTCTAGTTTTTCTTTTTAATTTTGGCAAATATTAGATACTTAGAGCTAGTTTTTTGGATGTAGTTAAACCTTGTTTATTGGTTTAAACTTGGAATGCTGTTTTTGGGATCCAGTTTATTTTGTTTTAATTTGAGTTTAACTAGGCAAGATTGGCCAGTTAAAACTAAGTTACAGATGTCAAAACACACAGCTGATGAAAAGCATCGCTAAATAAATCAGCTGTTTCGTAAATACTAAAAAGTTGTTTACAAATTAAAATAAAAATGGATTATTCCTCATATTGTGAAGATTTCAGCGATTCTGAAACATATAAAAATTTAAATAAGACCATAACAAGAAAGCCTAAGGCAATTAGAACTCGTCCAAATAATTTATTTATATTCGTGAACACTTGCTTTTGTTTGTAAAAATATTTGTTTTGCGCTTTTATTAAGTATTTTCAATGCTACCACATGTTTGGCGATAAAATATAAAATATTGTTGGAATTAAATATGGCAGCATTACCTTATCTGTCAACTCTTAAACTACTACTGAAAAACAACAAGTGGGATCAAAACCAGTTTATATTTATTTTCAGTTTAACTAATAAGCCATTAAACCAAGTTTAACTCACATCCAAAAAACTAGCACTTAGTTTACGAGTAAAGGTGTTATGCTCAGCTATACCGAAATCAATGAAAATTGCCAAACATATAAACAATCTAAAACTGCAAATGGCTACCTACTTTGATCCTCAGAGTTCGAAAATAGGAATATTAACCCTCTGCGACTGACGTGATATAGTTCTCACAATTCTAATGACGTGGTAGACTACCAGACACCATTTCCATGGCTTATATTTTCCAAAGTTCCGTTTTGTAAAACTAATAAAACCATTTTTGTTTATTGTTTATGAGTGTAAGTTATTATTTATATAGTTATTTTTCTAATTCAAAGCGAAAATTCGTGTTTTATGTTATTTATCGGCATGGCATGAATTTTCTGTAAAAAACTTAGACCTGTACTAGAACAGCAAAAAAAAATTCAAAAATAAATTTTTTTGAACAATTTTTTTTATTTTTTATTATTTAGACTTAAATTTAGCAGTTGGTAACAAAAAAAATTTAATTCAGTGGTTAAAAAAAAAATAAACATTTCAATTGGCACATCAAAGCCAAACAAAAAATATTTCATGTTATAATTTATGATGCAAAAATTTTAGATTTAGCTTAATTTGCACTTAAGTTAATCAGTCTTAAGTCTTGAGATCATATATATATATAAAAACTACAAGTTTTCTTGACAGGTTTCGCAAAGAGGCTTGGAGCACTGGAGGCAAATTGGCTTCAAGCAATCACAACAGCAATACCTAGTTACCCTTTTTATCTTTGGGGGACAAATTGAACACAGTTTTCTTCCACTTGGTGGAGTAGATTGAATAGTTGGTGGCAGAGGGGGTAGATCTTTGCCAAGAACCCTGGTGAGCGTCATTCTCAGTTCTCGTGGCAACCTTTCATTGTATACCCGGAATTTCATATGGTCTAGCACCAATTCTCTTGCCAGATTGAGAATAAAAGTTTTTCTTCTCATTTTTACGTCACTGTCAGTACACATTTGATACAAGACAAAGGTATTAATACCAACCATGTCTATTAGTCTTTGAAATACTGCCATAGGCCATCGACGAGTTTTTCGGCTGCATGAATATATCGAACACTTTTTATCAACTTCGTCAACTCCTCCTTTTGTTCGATTGTAATCTACTATCATAACAGGTTTTTTTGTGTCAGTATCTATTTCTTGACAATGGTGAGAAGACGAAATCAGCAGAACAGCTTTATTTTTTTTCGGTACATATGATAGCAGGGTATATTCTTTCGTAAAACCATACATGGAACTCCCGACTTCTCTAGTTTTGCACGGTAAGAAAGAAGATGGTATCTCAGCTTTATTTTTTTTTAGGGTTCCTAAGTAAGTTAATCCCTTTTTCAGCAGAGCTTCCGTAAGTGGTATAGAGCTAAACCAATTGTCAGCCGTAATGTTTCGGTTTGAGTTTTCGACAACTTTCACAAGTCTCAATACAGACTGAGTTGGTACTGCCAGTTTCCTTTCCTGTTCATTTAACCCTATCCCGTCAGAATTTTTACCATAATAAATATAAGCATTGTAAATGTAGTATGTGCGAGCATCGACTAACAACATTATTTTAATGCCATACTTGGCTGGTTTCTGAGGCATGTAGATTATAAACTTGCAGCGACCTTTAAACGGCAGTAACATTTCATCGATGCAGAGGTATGGTCCAGGAGTAATATTGAGATTGACTGTTTAGGATGAATTTGTTGAAGAAATTGGTGCAAGTGGATCTTCCTTGAGACGCTCCGCTCTAGTAGTTGAATCATCAAATCTGAGGCAGTTTATCAAACAAGAAAAACGCAACTTGGACATCCCACAACGAAATATTTCACGGCCACTGCCATCGGTTGCGAACACTGTTCGAAGATCTTCGTCATTACATTTGAAAACTGAAGTGTAGTACAATAGACCTATGAATGCTTTCATTTCCGTTACATATGTATCCATAAGTTCTACCTTTGTAGTATTATTAAATTTTGCTCGGTAACTACAGACTTTTTGATTAGTATATTGTACTTAACACTCCAACATGGATTCGTCAAAAATTTTGGACCAAAGCTGCAAATATCCTTCAAAGGTAGAAGTATGCAAACGACCTGGCAATCTAACTATGTTGTGGGAAGCTGTTCTGGATGTTTTTGGTCGCTCTCTAGTACTCCACATAAATCCTTTCTTACCTTTATAATAGTCGCTTGTTGGGTCTTGATTCACTTCTTCAGAAATATTTTGTGGCTCAGAGGTAATCGCAAATTGTTCTTCATCGTCTTCATCATTTGAAATTTCATCATTATCTAAAAGTTCCGTTTCTGGCTGAAAATTGGGGTCATTGCATTCATCATCCATATCGCTGAACTCATGCTCACTCTCTTCCTCCAACCACTGTCGTATTTGCTCATCGCGGCTTTTAAAAGTTCCAGATGACGTTCTCTTAGAAGATTGTGGAACTTGCGATGTGTTTGAGTGCTCCATAATAACAAAACTAAAAAATAACAATTTTGTTGACGTGTTGTTTGGCAGACACTAAGAAAATATAATTATTTTACTGACATGGTGTTTAGGAGACACTATGAAAATATAACAAAAATACTGATGTGATTGTCTCTCAGACACCTACCTTAATATTGATGTGGTTGACTTGCAGACACTTTTTCGCTTACACTGGCACGTGTGCTTACATCAATCGATCTAAACACAATAACATGCGTATAAGTACACAATAAGAAGGTACAGAGAATGCGAGAGTAGATGTTTGGAAAATAACGGTATAAAATACTCGTTTTTGTTTGTTGGTGTCTGCTAGACTACCACATCAGTCGCAGAGGGTTAAATAAAAATGTATAGGTACTTACACTTATAATTATTATTTTAACGTTAATTTTTAAATAATAAAAGCTATGAAATAGATAAATAATAAAATAGGTAATTTATTAAATATATATTTTAATAAAAACAACAGTAGTTTTTTGTTTCTTTTTTGACAATTCTTATTGACTTATTCTTATTTGGAAAAACATATGTATAATATGTATTTTAAAAATATAATACTTATGCCCATAATTTTAAGCAATAGATACCTACCAGTGCCTAATTACCTACCATGTATACGAAACCATTAGGTATACTCTAATTAATTTCTGTTGAAATTTACCCAACTTAATTGGGTAAATTTACTCTGTGTGCGTATAAAAAAATACACACATTATGCGTAAGTTGATGAACACAAAATGGGTAAAATTACATTAAAATTGGGTTAAAATTTACCTAATTTGTGCATAGTCACACGTTTTTCCTGTAAATGTGCACATAAAATGCGAAAAAAATCGCACTATAATGCGTATATTTACTAAATTTTTTCACAAGAATAATGAAAACAATTACTTTATTTTTTTTTTAATAAATCTGAATTTATTTATGTACTTAAAAAAATTATAAAAGTACATGTAAATTTCACAAATGATATAATTAAAAAAAACTATTTAAATACATAAAATATTAACATAGATTAGAAAGTGTCAGATTTTTCTTAACAAAAAAACTTCAAATTTTAGAACAAAAAAGGCTGATGATGAATTCATATGAATTGATTTTCAATAATGCTTATTGATATGCATTCATCTCGATGGAAAGAATCAATAAAAGTGTTTTTTTAGTGAATCTTGAATGAATATTTTCATCAACTTTAATATTCCACATTTCCACACATTTATATTTCCATGATTGGCCTATGTTTTTCTTCCATCTGTGTTTTCTTTATCCATTCCTTGAACTTTAAGACGTTTTACAACCGACATATAATTATCGTCGGGATTACTACCGGCTGAAAATTGGATTTTATTTATTTTAAAGGGTGTAATATAATTGTCATTTAAAACTTTTTAATTTTTTCAAAATTTTCTTTAAATACATTTTTGTTGTCCATTATTGTTGTTTCTAGTATAAATTTTAATCCAATAGCCACAACACAACTTAGTTTTAATTATCATTTTTGAAATTTGTTTATTATTTTAAACATAGACGATTTTACGCGAACATTTAATATTATATTTTTTGAGCATTTAATATAATTTTAATTTGACGAGATGAAACAAAAACAAGTAAGAGCGGCTAAATTCAGCTATGCCGAATCTTATATACCCTTCACCATGGTTGGGAAAAAACTGAAGTTTATATATGGACATATATGGAATGGACAGATTTATATACGGACGCCTTTAAGAGGAAATTAACCATTTAGTTTGGAGATAAAACTTGGACTCGGGAATATAGGTACTTTAAAAAAATTTATGTTTTGGGCATAACTTTTTTGTATCTGAACCGATATTTCCGAGTTTTTCAGCAAATATGTTATACTAAAGATTTTCGATCTTTTGCTATATAAGACGTATCCATAGGTCATAATACAGCTCTAGAATAGTGTTTGTTGTTTGTGTATAAGAAAAGAATTTCAACAAATCGTTAAAAGAAATCACTGCATGTGCTTTATTTCTACAAAATAGTTTGATTTTGCTGGCAAATTTACTTTTGGGATTTGATTTCGCTTCTTTATTAGAAATATTTGTAATTTCTTTAGCTTAATTTTAAAAATTTCAAGGAAAATAGTTTATAATTTTTTTTATAAATTATTATAAGTTATGACCTAAAATAGTTGCACTCAAAGGTAAATTATGTATAAAATTTTCTTAATATGTGAGAAATAAAACGGTTTAAAAATCTTTTTATAAATTCTTTTAAATCGGAGCAAAAAAAAAAGAAATAAAACCGTTTGTATTTTGTTTGTATCAGAGGGTTTTTATAAAAATTTTGATGTTTTTAGCCTATTTATGGATTATTTAATTATTAATATAAAATTTTATATAAATTAATTATTAAATGTTAAAAAAAAACCAAAAATAAGCAAAAAAAAAAAATATTAAGAAAATAATAAAAAAAAAATGTACAAAAAAAAAGTGAATTGACCTGACCGAGATTTGAACCTCGAACTCCGCGGGCTTAGAGAAAAAAAGTATTTGTGACATGGCGTCTAGACAACTGAGCTATTGAAGCTCACACAAAATCATCGTTAATAGATGTACATATATAAAAGTCTTCGTTCATTAGGGATTTGTTTAGTTTTTATTTAAATGACAAATCTTTGTATGTGTGTTGTTTGTGTATAAAAGGTGGAGATGAAAGAAAAGAATTTTAATTATTAATATAAAATTTTATATAAATTAATTATTAAATGTTAAAAAAAAACCAAAAATAAGCAAAAAAAAAATATTAAAAAAATAATAAAAAAATGTACAAAAAAAAAGTGAATTGACCTGACCGAGATTTGAACCTCGAACTCCGCGGGCTTAGAGAAAAAAAGTATTTGTGACATAGCGTCTAGACAACTGAGCTATTGAAACTCACACAAAATCATCGTCAACAGAGGTACATATATAAAAGTCTTCGTTCATTAGGGATTTGTTTAGTTTTTATTTAAATGACAAATCTTTGTTTGAGTGTTGTTTGTGTATAAATGGTGGAGATGAAAGAAAAGAATTTTAACACATGGATGTGTTGTTATGCTCAAAATTCTACATACATATTAAACAAAGGGATTTTACTGGAAAAATTAGAGGTAGTCCTGGTTTTTTGCTAATATCTCAGCCATTTATTAACCGATCTGTCTGATTTTTAATAGCAAACAGAAATGGATCACATGTAACAGAAATAAAAAAGAATGAAGTCCTCATCACGTCTGGGTTCTTCGGAAAACCCATTTCAACACACAGACGGACAGACGGACATCGTTAAATCAACTTCGCTCTTCATAAGGACCCAGAATATATATACTTTATAGGGTCTAAGATCAATATTGTAGAAATTACAAACGGAATGACAAACTTATATATACCCTTCCACCTGTGGTGAAGGGTATAAAAACGTGTGAACGGTACGATAATTTATAACCCAGCAAAAATAAATGGAAGTGATTCTTAAGAAATCAATTTTTCATTGATTCCAAAGTATAATTTAGTTCTGATTATCCCATTCTAAAGCAGTTCTTTTTCACAACTTCCAAAAATGTAATTTTCTTGAAATTTAACACTTTTCAAATCTAGTACGAGTAACATATTTTAAAAATAATTAAAGTTAAACCAAGGGCCCTTAAAACCAGGATGAACAAACTACCAAATTTTTAGCCACCCGTGATGCCAAATGATGCGACTACAAAAATTCTTAGCCGAGACCACAACATTCTTAGCCGATTTTCAGAAAAACTTAGCCTCTAGCAAGGGTTGTAACAATTCAAACATGTATGTATTCACATCACAATCACTGAACTTGCGCTACAACCCTTGCTAGAGGCTAAGTTTTTCTGAAAATCGGCTAAGAATGTTGTGGTCTCGGCTAAGAATTTTTGTAGTCGCCTCATTTGCCATCATGGCATCATGGGAGGCTAAAAATTTACTAGTTTGTTCATCCTGGTTTCAAGGGTCCTTGGTTAAACGTTAACAATAGATATTTTATATAAATTCGATATTCATAAGTGTTTTTAACTACTAAACCTTGGTTATTTTGAAACAAGTAATCAGGTTTAAGTGATTTGTATCAATTTTTAACTTTGAATTTCGAATAAAGTAATTTGAAAAATAAGGCCCGATTACTGAATGTGAATTAATGAAAGCTTTGTAAACTGTCGAATTGCACCTTTTTTACTTTGTACCTTTATTTGCCTATAAATATATTCAGTTGAACCCCGATGATCATAAGTTGCTAACTACTATGTATCAAACAGTTTTACTTAAGAAAAATATGCCAAATGACTCTTACAATATGGATAAATTGTTTAGTATGCTTAACTAAATTTGTCGGTTTGTTGTCTTTTATGAATTGTCAACTTATGACCATTGATATATCGTGGAAAATTTTATACTTGTGCTACAAAACTGTTTCTACATGCTTTACAATTTAAATAAACAATTCAAAATTTATTTGGGAATATCAAAAGATCTCATTTTTCACTAAACGATCAGAAAGGGCTTTAAATGCAATGAAAAAGGATCATAAAAGAAAACTTCCACCCTATGACACCCCAATGTAAAAATCATTGGTTCCAATCCAAATTTTCACAACCCCGGAATCAAAATCACTGCTTCTTTTTCTCTTTTTTGGCTACTTTTTTTTTTGCTGGGTAAATTGAAAAAACTAAACAGTTTTGTTTTTAATTTTAAATTTTTTTTTTTTTTTATTTTTTTTTCTCTATTTAAAAATGTCATATTTTGTTTTACCATTATAAGTTAGTATATTTACAAACTTTGTGAGTAAAATTTTTATTCAACAAAATGATAGTAATTTTAGGCATAATGTGTTTAATTGTAAACACATAGTGTCTAAAAATACTTCGGGTGTGTATTAATGTATATGAAAGTGTGCACCTAAACACTTTAAGTATTTAGTGTTTGTATTTACAGAATTTTTGTTATATTACATAAAACTTTATCTATTTTATAGTAGTAAATTTTTTTTTAGAGTGTATCTATGCACCGGTAGGTATCTATTGCTTAAAGTTAAGGGCATTATTGTATTACCTACCATTACTTCTGTTTTTTATTATAATTATAAAATTCGCTTCTAACTCTTTTACTTGAAACAACAAACTATACGTCACAGCCAAAGCACTAGTGAAGACGGAAAATTGTTTGGCGTCGAAATCAAATTAAAACCTTCATAGAAACATCCGACGACGGCGTCATTCGAGAGCTTTCGACGGACTGACGAAAGTGACGACACTCGTCAGGGGGGAGGGGTGCGGTGAAAAGTGAGTAAAAGTGGCTGAGAGATCCCTGCGGGAAAAGAACCTATCCCAGGACACGTCACATGACCGGTTCATTGTGATAGGTACCGGTCACGTGTCCTAGGATGGGGTCAATTGCCCTCTGTGACATGTCACAGGACTGGTCTAAAAGGACAAGTCGTTTCATAACGATTTTTACGTTTTTTTTTTCTTTTTGATAAAATAAAAAATATTTGCGTATGGAACTTAAGAGCCGCAGCTTCACATCCAAAGAGCCGCATGTGGCTCGCGAGCCGCAGGTTGCCGACCACTGCCTTAAGAGATGCGTTTTTTGTTGATGCTTTTATTATTAGTTTCTTTCTCTATTAGTTGATATATTTTTGCTGGCAGTTTATAATATAAAAAACTACTTAAAATGATTAAAAAAATTAAAAATGTTGCTGGAAAATATTCGCATGACCCAGTAGCTGGACATTTGCTTGTTCTTTTTACTGAATCAAATGCTAGGAATAGGATTTAATAAATTTGAACACCAAGAAAACAGTATCGGTTGTGGCTACCGAATTTGTTGCTAATCGAATTCTAGCAGCTACGACAGCTGTCTTCATATTAAATTATATTTTTTGTTGTGAACAGTGTGACTATTTGTGGGAGAATTTTTTTAATTTGATGTAGTCGCAAATTTTCTATTTAGCATTATTTTTAACATTTTTGAATTGTTTATTTAGCATTTGTTAGCTTTTTTAGTCTAATAAATTTCAAATATATATGAACATCAATCCTGAACTAGACAAGAAAATAAGACTTACATGCCGAAATTTTATAGCACAATTAATATACAATAATAGAATAATATTGAACACTATGAATTCGGTTGTTTATATTAGATTTGGGTTTAAAAGGTTAAGTACATGTTGCAAAAATGAATTAATAAAAACATGTTATAGAGTTATTCTGTATGAAATCACCAAATCGGCAAAGCCGGCATATCCTAGATTTTACTCAAACTAACTCGAAATAATATTTAGGGTCTTAAAACCCAAATTCCAAGAGGATTTAATTTTTGCACGCGGCACTACCGGTTCACCGGTTCAAAATAAAAAAACTAAAAAGTCTTGTTTTTGTGCGTAGTGGTTTGAGCTGTTTTTTCTGCTAGAGATATCTACATGATCAAGGCATCGTTTTAAAGCTGAAGGATTATAGTTTCTATCAAAAATATAAAATTTGACTTAATTCATACACCTGAAAAATAACGTGGTATTGAAAATAAGCACATTTCATTGGTGTTTTGTGTTTTTCAATGAACTCCAGTGTCGGCGCTAATGAATATAAAAGCATAATAATTCTCAGATACAAATTAGACAAGTCGGGGAAAAATACAAAATTAAAATTGGCTCAATCTGGCAGCTCGTTATGAAAAAATCGTTACTTGAAATTTTGAAAATTTGCATATTTCAGGCTACAATTTGGTCATGTTTGTTAGTAGATACAAACTTGAAAATTACAAAGTACTTACTCCCTACTTTTAACTTTAGAACACTTCAAGACCCGTTTAGTTAGTTTCACTACTCTCGGATTTACAGGGTTTTAAAGAAAAGCCTTTTTGATTTATTGTATATATTTAAATAATAAAATAAAATTTGCATGTTTCAGGCTACCATTTGGATATGTTGGTTAGCAGAAACAAAACTGAAATTTTCGGAGTACTTACTCCCTACTTTTAACTTTATAACACTTAAAGATCCGTTTAGTTATTTTCACTCCTCTCGGATTTACGGGGTTTTAAAGAAAAGCCTTTTTGATTTTTTGTATGTATTTTTATACTTTCCTCAATTGTTATATACAGAGAAATTAAAATAAAAACAAAGAATAATTATGGACTAAAAAATATATTTAATAAATTCAGTAGATTTTTTATTTTAAAAAATTTTACTGTGGTGGCAGAAAATAGGCACATTTTTATCATTTAAAGTATAAAAGTTATAGTTTAAATGTGGGTAATTAAGAATCGTGGAATAAGTTTTATTTTAATAAAGTACTTGTAAGTGAATTTGATATTACATGCCACTAACATTAGCTTCATGTTTTGGTGAATACAGCAAACGCACACAGTATGGGTGCCAGCTGCTCCGGCTAAAATACAATTTTTTGGACGTAATGAAGCGAAAGTGGAAAATCCTACTGTTAGAAGTGGATAAGTTTGTTTGAACTAACGTAGATTTCTTTAAGGTTAAATAGTACTAGACGTTTTTGCTCTTTAGATTTTTCGCCATTTTTATTTCGAACAGTTACGCAATCTCTTTGGCCTGGCATTATTCTACTAATTTCGTCGTAAAAATTTGTGACCATTCTAATAGTTTCCGTACTCATCCTTTTAGCACTTTCTTTACACTTAGAATCAAATATACCTTTAACTTTATAACACTTCAAGTCCCGTTTTGTTTTTTCCACTCCTTTGAACTCACAGGTGTTTAAAGAAAAGCTAAAATACAGAAATTTTCTACTTTTCATGAAGTAAAATTTTTTAACATAAAAAATCTACTGAATTTATTAAATATATTTTTTAGTCCATAATTATTCTTTGTTACTTCATAATACTACTTGTTTTTATTTTGATTTCTCTGTATATAACAATTGAGGAAAGTATAAAAATACATACCAAAAATCAAAAAGGCTTTTCTTTAAAACCCTGTAAATCCGAGAGTAGTGAAAATAACTAAGCAGGTCTTGAAGTCTTATAAAGTTAAAAGTAGGGAGTAAGTACTCTGTAGTTTTCAAGTTTGTATCTGCTAACAAACAAGACCAAATTGTAGCCTGAAATATGCAAATTTTTAAAATTTAAAAATTTCAAGTTACGATTTTTTCATAACGAGTTGCCAGATTGAGCCAATTTTAATTTTGTATTTTTCTAATATGTCTAATATGTATCTGAGAAATATTATGCTTTTATATTCATTAGCGCCGGCACTATAGTTCATTGAAAAACACAAAAAACCAATGAAATATGCTTATTTTCAATACCACGTTATATTTCGGGTGTATAAATTAAGTCAAATTTTATATTTTTGACAGAAACTATAATCCTTCAGCTTTAAAACGATGCCTTGATCATGTAGATATCTGTAGCAGAAAAATTTTAACAGCTCAAATCACGACGCACAAAAATAAGACTTCTTTTTTTTTTTATTTTGCGTGAACCTGTAGTGCCGTGTGCAAAAATTAAATCCTCTTGGATTTTGGTTCTTGGAACCCTTAGGAACGTTTCCACAATATTTTAACAAAATCCAAAATGGTTCAGCAACAATTTTTAATTTTTTTCGGTATTTTCATAAGGTGAAAAATTCCTTAGGATAAGCAATAAAACAACAATTTTTTTGCAAAATTCGACTTTATTCATTAAAATAGTCTCCTTCAAGAGCGATACAATCACTGTAACGCCTTTCTAACAATTCGATACATTTTTTTAGAATGATTTATCTTTCGCTGCTGTTTCGGCAATCACCTCTTCATTTGAATCAAATATCTTTCCAACGAGCATTTTTTTGACGTCTGAAAACAAGTAAAATTCTCGGTGAGCCAAATCTGGCGAATACGGTGGGTGCATAAGCCATTGAAAGTGTAATTCGTGCAGTTTGCAGATCATTTGGAATCATTGACACGTTGTTGTTTTTGGTGCACTGTGAGCAAACACGCACCCATTTCGAAAACAGCTTTCTCGTATTCATGCAAAATAACGTTCCTTCGATTTTGTAAACCTTTTTGATGTTTTTCGGTATCACCACCTCTTTTGGGCGACCAGAGCGTTCGGCGTCATCGGTGTTTGTACGATCACTTTAAAAGTCAGCAAACCACATTTCTACCATTTGTCTCTATGGACCTGAGTTCGAATGAGACTTATCAAGTTTCTCCATTAAAAAGGATAAATCAACACTCGAAATTACTTTGAATTCATTATTTTTAAAACAGCTGTGCCTTGTTCACTAATGAACGAATTGTCACTTAATTTTGACAGATATCATCTGAAGGTTGGCAGTTCCAAGATATCATGGATTTTTCATTACTGCCGGTCGGCTTCCTACTCTGGGTGTGATAAAGTGACGTTAGAATATCATCAACGCAAAAAACAAACGCTGTACGCTATAACTAAAAACCAAAAAAATAAAACACCATAAATTAAAAAAAATGAAACAGCGATCATTAAATTTTTATTTTCAACAAAATGCTCAACAAAAAAGATGAGGCAAACGAGTGTGCCAAAATTATTATAGAAAATGTTTGTGTTTATGTCATAGTGCGTATAGCTGCCAGAGCTGGATTGAGTACAATTTTCTCAAAATTTGAGTTTTTATTCGGGATTTAGAAAAAATTAACAAAAAATCAAAGTTTTTCTTCGAAATTTAAAAAAATCAACAAAAACTTTGAGTTTTTGTTTAAAATTTAAGAAAAAAATTAAAAAACGATCTGAAATTAAAAAAAAAACAATTAATAGTCTTAGTCTTTGTTTTCAATTTGGAAAAACTTTGAGTTTTTTCTTCCAAATTAGAAAAAAACATGTGAGTGTTTATTCAAAATTCAGAAAAAATTGGAATTTTTGTTCAAAATATAGAAAAAATGAAAAAAACATTGAGTTTTTGTTCGAAATTTGAAAAAATAAGTTTTTATGCGAAATTTAAAAATATCAACAAAAACTGAATTTCAAAATTTATAAAAAAATCAACAAAAGGATATGAAATTTTTAAAAAAGCAATTAAATGTTTGTTTTAAATTTGAAAAAAAAATTGAGTTTTTTCTTCAATATTAGATAAAAAATTAAAATCTGAGTTTCTATTAAAAATTCTGAAAAAACGGAATTTCTGTTCAAAATTTAGAAATAATCTGCAAAAGCATTGAGCTTTTGTTCGAAATTAGGAAAAAAAATCAACAAAAAAATTGAGTTTTTGTTCAAAAATTTAGAAAAAATCAACAAAATCTGAGTTTTTATTCAAAATTCAGAAAAAATGGTTATTTTTATTAAAAATAAGAAAAAACAGCAAAATCTGAGTTTTTATTCGAAATTCAGAAAAAATGCAGTTTTTATTCGAAATTTAGATGAAACCAAAAAATATTGAGTTTTCGTTCCAAATTTAGAAAACATCAATAAAATCATTTTTTTTGTTGGAAATTTGGAAAAAAAATTGAGTTTTTTTCTTCGAAACTAGAAAAAAAAAACAACTAAATCTGAGTTTTTATTGGAAATTTAGATTTATTTGTTGAAAATTGAGCATTTCCTTTCACAAATATAATTCTTTTAATTTGTGTTTATTCCGAAAAAATTGGACTTTCAAAAAATAAGAATTTTGTAAAATATATAAATGCATTTGTTTTTATTTATCAAAGTGTCCAAATAATATAAATCTAATTAGACATGTTGACGGAAAAATTAAAAAAAAAAATCGTATATGAATATTAAAATACATTTTCCTGAAGAATTTTCATTAAAATGCGTTTCTCTAAAAACGGAGCATTTTCCACATCCCCACACTTGAAAGGCAGTAGGTGGAAAATAATGGAAACTTTGCAATTTTTTAAACTAGAAAATAAAAAAATCAGAGTGGTTTCAGATGGTGGTTCCAATGAAAATTCAAAACATTGAAAGATTCAATTGTTTAGCTCACACACTACACCCGTTTTTAACATACGATATATTAAATAATCCTTTATTTGAAATATTGAATCAGATAATTCTTAAGTTAAAAAACATTTTTAGAGCTGTTACTTATAGAGGAGAAGAAATTCAAAAGATACAAACTCTAAAAGAAAACCAAAATTTGTATGATATTATTCGTAATATTCAATAGTTTATAAACTATTGACATTTTTTTTCTTCAAAACATAACTGCTTACTAATTTCTTGATTTATTATTAATACCAAAGGTTTTCCAAAGAGTCGCAAAACTTGTGAATATATAGTTCAGCATACCTGCAACATCCGCTTCTTCCGAAGTCTCTTTTTCTGTGACAGGATCATCCATCACCGAAAGAAGAAGCAGGGTGAATACAGCTACTGTTAAAAAGCAGCAGGATAAATATCCACAATAACCATAAAATGGTAAATACAGTTCCAATTTAAATGTTTTATTTAACCTTAAACTATTTTAAATCGAAACAAAATAATTCAAAAATTAGTTTTAAAAATTAGTTAATCATACATTGAAAAAACCCATGCAATGTTTAACGAAAAAACATATGCAGTTTTTTAGTATGCATATTTGAATGTTTCAGATGTATTTTTTATCATTCAATTTATAGTTTAGATATATTTTTGTATTTATACCCTTCACCACAGGTGGAAGGGTATATATAAGTTTGTCATTCCGTTTGTAATTTCTACAATATTGATCTGAGAGCCTATAAAGTATATATATTCTGGGTCCTTATGAAGAGCGAAGTTGATTTAACGATGTCCGTCTGTGTGTTGAAATGGGTTTTCCGGAGAACGCAGACATGATGAGGACTTGATTGTTTTTTATTTCTCTTACATGTGATCCATTTCCGTTTGCTATTAAAAATCAGACAAATCGGTTAATAAATGGCTGAGATATTAGCAAAAAACCAGGACTACCTCTAATTTTTTCCGTAAAATCCCTTTGTTTAATATGCATGTAGAATTTTACGCATTACAAACACATCTATGTGTTAAAATTCTTTTCTTTCATCTCCACCTTTTATACACAAACAACACTCATACAAATATTTTTCATTTGAATAAAAACTAAACAAATCTCTAATGAACGAAGCCTTTTATATATGTACCTCTATTGACGATGATTTTGTGTGAGCTTCAATAGCTCAGTTGTCTAGACGCTATGTCACAAATACTTTTTTTTCTCTAAGGCCGCGGGTTCAAATCCCGGTCAATTCACTTTTTTTTTGTAAATTTTTTTTATTAATTTCTTAAGACTTTTTTTTTTTGTTAATTTTTGTTTTTTTTTAAGATTTAATAATTAATTTATATAAAATTTTATATTAATAATTAAACAATCCATAAATAGGCTAAAAACATCAAAATTTTATAAAACCCTCTGATACAAACAAAATACAAACGGTTTTATACCCTTCACCACAGATGGAAGGGTCGCGGGTTCGAATCCCGGTCAATTCACTTTTTTTTTTGTACATTTTTTTTATTTTCTTAAGATTTTTTTTTTTTGTTTATTTTTTGTTTTTTTTAACATTTAATAATTAATTTAAATAAAATTTTATATTAATAATTAAATAATCCATAAATAGGCTAAAAACATCAAAATTTTTATAAAAACCCCCTGATACAAACAAAATACAAACGGTTTTATTTCTATTTTTGCTCCGATTTAAAAGAATTTATAAAAAGATTCTTAAACCATTTTACTTCTCATATATTAAGAAAATTTAATACATAATTTCCCTTTGAGTGCAACTATTTTAGGTCATAACTTATAATAATTTATAAAAAAAAAAAATATAAACTATTTTCCTTAAAATTTTTAAAATTAAGCTAAAGAAATTAAAAATGTTTTAATAAAATCCCATATACAAATTTGCCAGCTAAATCAAACGTTTTTGTAGAAATAAAACACATGCAGTTCTAGTGATTTCTTTTAACGATATCGTGAAATTCTTTTCTTACACCTCTTCACCTTTTATACGCAAACAACAAACACTATTCTAGAGCTGTAATATGACCTATGGATACGTCTTATTTTTTTAAATACCTATTTTCTGGAACCATAAATCTTCCCGAGTCCAAGTTTATCACCAAACTAAATGGTTAATTTCCTCTTAAAGGCGTCCGTATATAAATCTGTCCATTCCATATATGTCCATATGTATATAAACTTCAGTTTTTTCCCAACCATGGTGAAGGGTATATAAGATTCGGCATAGCCGAATTTAGCCGCTCTTACTTGTTTTTAATTAAAATTATCATTTTTTTTTGTAATAAATTAAATAATAAAATACTAAATTTTATAGGAAAAAAATTTATTTTTATTTAAAAAAAAACATTTTGAGCCACCGCCGCCGAAAATTTTGTGTCGGCTTGCTATTTTGCTGGCAGCACCTATGTGTTATCCTACTGATTTTTCCTAGTTTTCTACTAAATAAAATATTTATTGTTGTTTTTAGAGCAACTTTATTTTAATTAAATAAAATAAAAATGTGTAGGACAATGAAAAGTTAAAATTATGAAAAATAGACACATTATTAATTTCAAATTTTAGCATTTTTCTTAGCATTTTCTTTGACCCTGATTTAGCTCCAATATTTTTTTAGATCTGGGCCCTATTCCACAAAACAACTTATCAACTTTTCACTTTGCACTTATTAAATTTTTCGTCAATTTGCAAAACTTTATGTTCCTCAGAACTATAAAATTTGATAAATGATAAGTTGAAATTGAAAAGCGGAATTTGCAAAGTTTTTTAAATTTTTATGTTCTCTTTCCAATTTCTGTTCCACGTACGTTCTCTTGTGCAAAGTTAATATTGAAAAGTATGATTTGCAAAGATTTTGCAAAAAATTATGCTGTTTCGTTCCACAAAAACTGCACATTCTATTTTTGCAAAGCAAATTTTTATAATTTTGTCAAAAATTTGCAAGGTAAACGATCGCTTTACAAATTAATATTGTTATAACTAGTAAAGCTTTCAAAATGTTAAGACGTGAGTTTTTGTTCGACGATAGTGAAGACGCGGTTATAACAAGAAATTATAGAGACCGAATTAATTTTTCGGGATCACAAAACTTTAATTTTAAAGAGTGTTGTTGACGTAATAATAGACGTTTTATTTGCATAACACAGGGCGGTGGCCTGATGACGTCAGTGGTATTGCTGAACAATTTTTCATGTTGGGTGTATTCCCTTGTGTCTGTGGTTGCGTGGATGGCACAATCATTAAAATTGATGCGCCTTCATTACACGAGGAAGGATTTGTGGACCGGCATGGAAACCATTCATTGAATGTGATGATATGTGGGCCAGACTACACATTTTACAGTGTAAATGCAAGTTGGCCGGGCAGCGTTCATGACTCAAGGGTGTTACGGAATTCGGCTGTAAGTCAAAGATTTGACAATGGATGGATACTATTTCCAGATGCTGTTGTTTTGGGTGATAGTGGTTACAGACTGAAAAACTGGTTGATACCACCATTGCGCCGAAATCCTGCTGAAGTGGCTTTCAATCGTTGCCACAAAAAAAGACGGCGCATAATTGAAAATAGTTTTGGCATTCTTAAAGAAAGATTCCCGTGTCTAAATTATATGTGTGTGCCATCTTACACAATATTGCCTGTAGCATCGGAAGGAGTAGTGAAAACATGCAACTAACTGAATTCAATGACAATGAAATCGAGGAATTGGATCTGGAAAACGCTGAAGAAGAAAATGATGCCCTTAATAATATGTATCATGGGAGTGGAATGGAAAGGCTTACTTCTCTGCTGCAATACTTTTCCTAAAGCCTATTATAGTATTGTTTTGAAATAAATTTATTTTTTTGGGCTATGACCTTTTTTCACAATAAAAACATCGTTTCTTTTGGGGAAATTTTTGGGATTTGAGATTAAGATCTCAGAGAATAAATAATATAAGAAGTAAAAATATGGAATTCACTTATTGTTTATTGAGAAAAAAAAAGTTCAAAAAAATAAACAATTAATACTTCATTTTAAAATGTATATAAAAAACTAAAAAATAAAACTAACAAGTAAGAGCGGCTAAATTCGGCTATGCCGAATCTTCACCATGGTTGGGAAAATAGTGAAGTTTATATGGAATGGACAGATTTATATACGGACATCTTTAAGTGGAAATTTACCATTTAGTTTAGTGATAAAACTTGGACTCTGAAAATATGTATTTAAAAAAATGTATGTTTTGGTCATAACTACTTTCAGCAAATATGTTCTACTAAAGATTTTCGATCTTTGGATATATAAGACGTATCCATAGGTCATATAACATTTGGTCAGATGTTGTGTATTGATAAGCAAGATGCTTGCACATTATTTGGAAACTTTTCCTCTTTCCGTTCTCCAATTATACAGAAAAGCTGACCAACATCGTTAAGACAACTGTGCTGGACGCATTTGTTTTGTTAAAAAAAAAATACAAAAATAACAAAAAGTCTTAAGAAAATAAAAAAAGTGTTAAAAAAATATAAAAATAAAAAATGTTGAATAGACGGGGCTCGATCGCGCGACTAAAAGAAAAAAAGTATTTGTGACAAAGCGCTTAGACCACTGAGCCATTGAAGGACATAAGCAAACGTCGTTAATAGAAGTAAATAAAGAGTTTTCGTTTAAAACAGATTTGTTTGGGTTTTATCTAAATGACAAACCTTTGTATGGATTTATTGTTTGTGGGTAAAAGGTGAGGAGGTGAAAGACAAAAAGTTCAACAAATAAAATAAAAACAACAATCACGATCATAATGCCAATCAGTGTTGTCATATTTTTTTTTTCAAAAATCTTTTTAGTTCTAAAAAAAGCTTTTTTCGACCAAAAAAATATTTTTTTCCAAATCGTTAAAAGAAATCACTAGAGCTGCATGTGCTTTATTTTTACAAATATGTTTGATTTAGCAGGCAAACTTGGATTTGGGATTTTATTTCGCTTTTTTATTACAAAATATTTTTAATTTATTTAGCTTAATTTTAAAAATTTGAAGGAAAATAGTTTATAATTTTTTTTTATAAATTATTATAATTATATTGCAAAATAACAAAATTAAATTCACGTATAAATCTTCGATGATCATTACAATGTTAAAATATCATTACAATGTTACATTGCATTTGTATGTATGAATGCAAAAAAGAAAAAATTATTTGAACTTTAAATTATATTATATATCGTTAGCTAAAATGCAAAAAGGCGTATCTAACAAAAAATTTAAAATCGAGTTGTAAATTGTTAATTATGAATGCCATTGAACTACATGTCTTCACAAAATTTTACTCTTTTTGAATTTTTTGTTAGTTGTGCCTTTTTGCATTTTAGCTATATCGTTAGCTAAAATAGATATTAAATTATATATAAAATTGTTTTAAGCGTTTTTATGTACATATGTATATTAAAGACACCAATGACAATGTTAGAATAACAAATTGAAACCGTTACGTTCAAAATTTAATAATAAAATTGAAATTTTTTTTTCAATTGTTGTTTTTACAATTAACATACTATATATTTTTTGACTGTACACATAACAAATAATTATATTGCTTGTAAACCGGTTCTTGTAATCAGCAAGTGTTGTTACTCTGGTTACTCACAACAACACAATGTCTATGATGATGATTTGTGTTGTTATTGTATACAAAATTCTTATTGATTGAATGATGTCAATATAATTATTTGCAATGTGTAGGCAATAAATAGTTTTACTTACAAATGTCCGACTCTTCCAGAGCCCAAACAAACTGTCCCTCACATAGGTCCATGTTTTTTGGGCCGACGCCAATTCCAGGCATTGGGATTTTTTCAAAACTTCCTCCCAGGCAGGCTGTTTATCTAATTTATTAATCTACAAAATTAAATGTAAACTTAAATATGTTCTAAATATTTGCAATTATTTTATAAATAAATACTTACTAGAGTATTCAAAAAACCGGCCTTTTGAAAAAACCGGTTTCGGTTTTCTTCGAAAAATAGAATTTAAAAACCCGGTTTCGGTTTATGCAGAAAAAACCGGTCAACCGGTTTTTTCGCTTTTTTTTTAATTTGAATAAAAAGCTTTTATAATTTGTTAATTATGTAAAAAAAAACAGAAATTTAAAATATAAAGTAATAAAAATAAAAAAATACATTCTTTGAAAAAAAAAAAAAATAATTTTTTTATTGTATTTCATTTCAACATTTCATTCATTGGTTTTAATATTTTTTAATAAAATATCTTAAAAATTAATATTATAAAACTATATTCATATCAAATGAATAGAGATCATTAAGTTTGTAAATTGGGTAAAATAAGGTACGTTAGTAATTTGAACGTCTAAAACGTTTGGCATTAAATAAGTTTTTTTAATATTACATTTTAAATATGTAAAAATAAAATCTATTTTTCGCTTCTAAAATAATATTTTAGAAATAATATGTTTCTTTTTAAGACGGTTTTTTTATTTGCTTTTGATAAAGCTAAAAGTGGAAAATACTCTTTCACTAATAGTAGATGTTGGAGAAATAGTCAAAATAGTCAGTTCTTTTGTCGCATTTATCAAGATATATGAAATCATCATATAATGACGAATGATTTTGTACAGTCTCTTTTTTAGGATTTTGAATACTGTTTGTTGTGTTATTTAGATCAAAAATTAAACTATTTGTAGTTGGAATATCCAAAGTTAAGTCTTCATCGGAATCTATCAGACTTACATCTAAATCTTCATAACCACACAAACGATTATAAAAGTGTTCGGAAAAAATAAAAGAGACCAAGTAACCCAATTGGTGATGTAATTAAAAAAACCGGTTAACCGAACAAAAAAGACCGGTTTTCGGTTTTCTGCGAATTTACAAAATATTTGAAACCGATCGGTTTTTAAAAATAAAGAAACCGGTTGACTGGTTTTCGATTTCAGTTTTTGAATACTCTAATACTTACTTTATTGTTTTTAAAACTAGCAAATAAAATATCTTTTTTTTTTCTTTTATTTTATGTAACAATGCTAGTTTTTTTCTATTTCTATTTTTCGGCTCATTTTCACGACTTTTATTTAGCAAAAAGTATATAATTCTTAAGAGTATGTTTCTCTCTCACGAACTTTTTAGTACTCTCTTAGAACACGAACATAGTTTGGCGGCAACAAAGGTGAGTTTTTGTCGGCAGCTTTTAGTAGTGTTTAGCGGTGCTACCATATAACCAATTTCAACTACTTTTTTTGCCGTTTTGTGGGATGCTAGAGATTTTTCAAATTATTTCATAAACAAATGTTTTTTTATTTTATTCATGAATTTTTTTAGATTTTGCATATAAAAATATAATATTCGTTCAATATACTACTTATTTTTAATAAAATTAGACATGTCTAATAAAGTAAAAAAATACAACCAAAATTTGCAATTGTGTTAAAAAATAGTTACGATTTCAAACATAACATTGTGACATGAAAAGTATTCAAGTGTGTACACACACATTGACCAACTATGTCTATTCATATCCATTATTTCCCATTTATATGGTAAAAATATATAACAAAGAGAACAAATATGCTATTAATTGTTGCAACATATAACTAAAAAACCTATAAAAAATGCAATAATTTGAAAAAAAATTGTTTTCATGAAAAAACTGGTACAGTTAAGAATCCCAAAAACTGGGATAAAAAATTACACTGTTTATGTGGCAGCACTGCATACACCAAATTTAATGTTTTTCAACACTTTAGCAACTTTGAAAATGTTGCCCTCTCATTTAAAAATGTTGCCGCTGAACTCTGTACCATGTTGAATTTCTGGTAGAGAAGGAAAAATACTCTATAGTAAATTATATACTTTTTGTATTTAGCAATGCAAAGTAAAAAATCATAAGACAGAAATGCAAAGATGATTAAATGCTTTGTGAAACACTTTGCACACTCACTTTTCAGAAGAGCGCAAAGAGTTTGCTAAAAGAGCAAAGTCTTTGCAAAAAATTTCAAAGAGAGGAAAGTTTTTGCACAGAATATTGAGAGAGAGAGATATATTTGCAAAGAATACTGTGGAACAGAAACACTTATCACTTTGCCAAAAAATGCAATTTGATAAGTGCAAAGTGAAAAGTTGATAATTTTTTTGTGGAATAGGGCCCTGGTCACACTGTTTGTGAAAGTTAATATTCAGTTATCTAATTTAGGGTTGGTGCGAACTGACTAAATAAAATCTAAACTAAATTCAGGTTACCAAACTTTTATAAAATTTGAAAAGTTTTTCATATGTTTTTTTAAAAAAAATTTCAAATCCATTTGTCAGATTTTATTTAGTTTATAATTTATTTAGCTACATCGCATAGGGCCTTAATGTTTATATTCCATATAAGTCTTATTATGCATGTTTTCTTTGTACACTTAAGCTAGCAAGTTATTTCATTTATATGGAGAATTAAGCGAGTACTAAGCGACTAGTTCTTAACTCGCTTAAAAAATAAGCAAGTACTGCTCAAGTGCTGCCAAGTTCCATTACATAGTTTTCATGTGTTTTTTATCGAAAAAGTACCATTTATAAACGTCAAAGTAATAAATTTTAAATGGCGGACACAGAAAAGAGGTAAATTTTTGAGAATTGTTTTTTATTTATTTAATTAAACTATTTTATTTATTAGCAAACGGAAAGTGTGGACCAAGGATGAAACACTGCTATTCCTGTCGTGCTACAGGGCGCGAAAGGAGGAGTTCGCACATCCAAGAAAAAAGAGAGGTGCGTACGCAAATGTCTTGGAAGACATGATTTGGCTGGGATTTGGTGTAAGTTGAAATTAGGTATGTATGTTAGAAGAAATTAAAATTATTATATTTCAGAACACCAACGTAACTGCTGATGCCTTGGAAGGTAAGATGTGGACACTTTTGTCTGCTTATAAGTGCGCCAAAGATAACACTAAACAGACTGGTGCCGGTTCTTGTTTAGTTCCGTATTTCACGGAAATGGACGAAATTTATGGTGACAAACCAATAATTTCAAACGTCCACTACCTGAGTTTCGGCGGAAGGCCAACCGCAGCATTGGTGGAGCCACAAAATTTCCGTCAATTTGAAGGTAAGGTCATAATTTCTGAAAATAATCTTTTGTACGTAACGTGGGCGCGAATGTTTTTTTATATAATTAAATTAAAACCAAACAATTTCAGAACAAAACGATGTCCCGGAGCACCTCCCAGCAAATTCCCCAGATCTGTCACCACTTCCTTCTTCAAGACTGAATGCGAGTGCAGCGCCAGTTAGGGTTCAACAAACTGACTCAACTCCTTTGTCTTCACGCAAACGAAAAACTGCAAAGGAGAAGTATTATGACGGGAAACTGGAGTGCAAAAGGAAGCAAGTAGAAATTCGCGAAGAATATTATAAAAAAAATAAAGTTGCAAGAAGGGAAGGGTAAGGAGATCCTAAATTGTTTTGAAAAGTTATTAAAATAAACTTAAATGGCTCCTAAATGGCAATGACTAATTTTCAAAAAAAAAAATATTTGAAATGAATTTTATGATTTTTTTAATTTTAATTTATTGTTTTTTTTTTTATATCTTTAAGATGCATAATGAAATGCCAAAGACTTTGTTATTTAATTTATATTTATATTTTCTTTATCTTAATCATCAAGTTAATTTGCAGTAATTTTTCAAGTCAAGATTTTTATTATACTTGAATTTCATTTGAATTCAATAGTATAATTTGGTAAAATGTATGCTTGACAAATGCTTGTTATTTAATGCATGAAATCAAGTACCAATTAAACTGGAGTATAATATTTAGTTCAAGTTTAATTCAAGTATTATTAAAGTCTCGGCTTGAAAAAATTACTACAATTTAACTTGATTTATACTTAATTTTTTACAATGGCTAATTTTCCAAGAATTTTTTTATTTTAAATGAATTTTATTTTTTTAGTATTTTTATTTTATTTTTTATTTTATTTTTTTAGTATTTAAAGATGCATATGAAATGCAAATAAGTTGATTGTATTTAATTTAATAAACTGTGGAATAATTAGTTTATTTTGTTTAAATGTGTTTATTGTTATAAATATAGGAACATTAAGGCATCTCATTACAACGGGATCGAATAGACCTCCATGAAATGCTTATAAACTTGTTTTGGTTTTCGTTTCGATTTTGTTCATTTTCAATACAAACCAGCGTAGTACAATAACACATATGTGTGCCAAAACGTAGCTCTATCTCATTTGGGTTGTTTTTTAAAAGTATACCTACAGTCATTCACTAAGGTTTGCAGATTTTTCTGTTTGTCAGAGGTCATGTATTTTATATCTTCCAAACTACAAGGAGTATTTAAACAAAATAAAAAGTGCGTAGACAATTTATCAGGCTTTAATTTAAGTCCAGTACAGTGTGGACTGGGTAAATGAGGGTCTAACAGGAAATCATTTGTACATATTTAGAAAATTTTTAAAAGCAATTACAAGTCGATTTTTTTTGTATTTTTTATTAATAATCTAGTTGTTCATAATCGGTTATCAGATAATTTTTCCAGTAACCTAGGAAAAGTTTAAAAATCAAATAAATGTGAAGAAATAAACCGTGTTACAACACAACAATTTATCAGGCTTTAATTTTAGTGAAACAAAATAAAATTTTCAGAACTCCTTTTGAATTTGGTATGCTCATATCAATTACAAAATATTTTTATCAATTAAATAATAAAATAGCCTTGCGCGGCGCACTGTGGTCAATATTTTGAGATAGCGGCCAAAACCCCTTTTGGTTTTTGTTCTCCGATTTTAAAGTTATTAGACTCATATGAAAGTAGACAGTAGTAAACCTCGGGAGCCAAAAAATTAGAACTCTATTTCAACTATTTCACTGAGAACAGGGTGGTCCAAAATGGGCTTTTTCAGAATTTAGTAAATTTATGATATTTTTAGTTAATTTTTAAAGTTTAAATGATCATAACTTTTTTGTTTTTCAAGATTTTTGGACGAAATAAATTTTGTGTTGTAACTTAACTTATTCAACAATTTCAGAACAAAACGATGTCCCGGAGCACCTCCCAGCAAATTCCCCAGATCTGTCACCACTTCCTTCTTCAAGACTGAATGCGAGTGCAGCGCCAGTTAGGGTTCAACAAACTGACTCAACTCCTTTGTCTTCACGCAAACGAAAAACTGCAAAGGAGAAGTATTATGACGGGAAACTGGAGTGCAAAAGGAAGCAAGTAGAAATTCGCGAAGAATATTATAAAAAAAATAAAGTTGCAAGAAGGGAAGGGTAAGGAGATCCTAAATTGTTTTGAAAAGTTATTAAAATAAACTTAAATGGCTCCTAAATGGCAATGACTAATTTTCAAAAAAAAAAATATTTGAAATGAATTTTATGATTTTTTTAATTTTAATTTATTGTTTTTTTTTTTATATCTTTAAGATGCATAATGAAATGCCAAAGACTTTGTTATTTAATTTATATTTATATTTTCTTTATCTTAATCATCAAGTTAATTTGCAGTAATTTTTCAAGTCAAGATTTTTATTATACTTGAATTTCATTTGAATTCAATAGTATAATTTGGTAAAATGTATGCTTGACAAATGCTTGTTATTTAATGCATGAAATCAAGTACCAATTAAACTGGAGTATAATATTTAGTTCAAGTTTAATTCAAGTATTATTAAAGTCTCGGCTTGAAAAAATTACTACAATTTTACTTGATTTATACTTAATTTTTTACAATGGCTAATTTTCCAAGAATTTTTTTATTTTAAATGAATTTTATTTTTTTAGTATTTTTATTTTATTTTTTATTTTATTTTTTTAGTATTTAAAGATGCATATGAAATGCAAATAAGTTGATTGTATTTAATTTAATAAACTGTGGAATAATTAGTTTATTTTGTTTAAATGTGTTTATTGTTATAAATATAGGAACATTAAGGCATCTCATTACAACGGGATCGAATAGACCTCCATGAAATGCTTATAAACTTGTTTTGGTTTTCGTTTCGATTTTGTTCATTTTCAATACAAACCAGCGTAGTACAATAACACATATGTGTGCCAAAACGTAGCTCTATCTCATTTGGGTTGTTTTTTAAAAGTATACCTACAGTCATTCACTAAGGTTTGCAGATTTTTCTGTTTGTCAGAGGTCATGTATTTTATATCTTCCAAACTACAAGGAGTATTTAAACAAAATAAAAAGTGCGTAGACAATTTATCAGGCTTTAATTTAAGTCCAGTACAGTGTGGACTGGGTAAATGAGGGTCTAACAGGAAATCATTTGTACATATTTAGAAAATTTTTAAAAGCAATTACAAGTCGATTTTTTTTGTATTTTTTATTAATAATCTAGTTGTTCATAATCGGTTATCAGATAATTTTTCCAGTAACCTAGGAAAAGTTTAAAAATCAAATAAATGTGAAGAAATAAACCGTGTTACAACACAACAATTTATCAGGCTTTAATTTTAGTGAAACAAAATAAAATTTTCAGAACTCCTTTTGAATTTGGTATGCTCATATCAATTACAAAATATTTTTATCAATTAAATAATAAAATAGCCTTGCGCGGCGCACTGTGGTCAATATTTTGAGATAGCGGCCAAAACCCCTTTTGGTTTTTGTTCTCCGATTTTAAAGTTATTAGACTCATATGAAAGTAGACAGTAGTAAACCTCGGGAGCCAAAAAATTAGAACTCTATTTCAACTATTTCACTGAGAACAGGGTGGTCCAAAATGGGCTTTTTCAGAATTTAGTAAATTTATGATATTTTTAGTTAATTTTTAAAGTTTAAATGATCATAACTTTTTTGTTTTTCAAGATTTTTGGACGAAATAAATTTTGTGTTGTAACTTAACTTATTTCCTATTACTGGTAACAAAATTGAAGCTCTACTGTTTTCAGAACAATTTAAATAAAAGGTCAAATTTCTCGGAAATTTCCAACTTCATCGAGCACAACTCCTGTGAGTCAAGCTGAGTCAAAACACAAATTTACTATTTTGTAGTCCTAACTCTCCCCTACATTCCTATATATACATGTCAATGCATCGGGACTGCACTTTTTGAGCTACAGCAATTTTTCTGACCCAAGGTAAGATATTCGGTACAAATGCACGTCATATTTTTTGAGAAGTTATTTGTATGTGAAAGTGGCTATTATGCATATATTTTGATGAAATTTTGTACAAGAGTTCTTATTGACCCAAAATTATCAAAATTTTGACAAAAATGACAATAGAACTCTCAAATTATGTGGTATCTATCAATTCATTTGGAAAAGGTAAAAAAGATTTTATTGCCATCTAATATTACACAACTTAAATACCTGAAAATTGTAAATAAATTTAAAACCAATGTAAATAACTGGTAAAACCAAGTACCTGTTATATTATGTTTCAAAGAGGTAAAAAAGATCATGTTGAAACTTCGAGCAATAGTATATTAATCCATGCATTCATTTTTTTTCTTCATTATTGTTTAAACAATGGCTAAATTCAGTTATAGTGTTCTATCTGATATATATTTTGAAAGGAAAGATGAAAACGACATTATTTTACATATAATGAATAATCCATTCTTCAAAATATGCGACAAACCAGAAATTAAAATGCATAACTTAAAAATAAAAAACTTTTTAAATACTTTAAGAAAACGGTACAATCAATGTTCCAGAAACAAGAAATTGTTTTACTCACGCAACCAAGAATGGCTAAGAAATAAACTTATTTTTAAAAAGCCATCAGTAACTACCACGGAACTGGAAAAGGTGGTCGACCAGCAAAGCCAATTGATAATTGTAGTGAAAGATCACGAAGACGCAAGCTTAAACATATCAATGAAGAAGTTTCTTGTAGCATCATAAAGGATTCATTTCTGCACCAAATTCAACCATCGAAAACTAAAAAGAGTAAAATTGCTATCATTGAAAAAATAGTGGAAGCAAGCCCCAGACGCACAAAAAGGATTTTAGAAAGTATGCCGACACCAACTGAAGAAAATAAATTTACTCCAGAAGAAGCATTTGCACTATTTTTGGATTTGAAAATTACTAAAAACCAATATACAGAATTGCGGAAGCGAACCAATGAAAAAAATTGTGGAATTTTTCCATCATATCGAGATATAGTTTCTGCCAAAAAAGATTGCTTACCTTCACCAACTGCTATTAGTGTAACTTCAAGTTCAGCAGAAATAAAATTGCAGGATCTTCTTGAACACACTGCAGAACGATTATTAAAAACATTTGATGCTGACTATTTAAAGAAGTTTAAAAATTGCAGCATGACTTTAATTTCTAAATGGGGATGTGATGGGTCCTCTGGCCAGAAACAATACAAAGAATGTAATGCGGAAAATTCATCATTTCTTATTCATGATTTCTTTCGTTCCATTACGTTTAACAAAAACTTATATTGGTTCAACTAGTAGAGCTGCAGAGATAGATGTATGGAAAAATGAAATTCCCTAGTCAACAAAATTTTGTAGACCAATGAAGTTTGCTTACAAAAAAGAAACTAAAGATGTCATAACTGAAGAAGTTTCTTGCGGAACGTTTTTTAATACGATATTGGGTATGTTATCAAAATCCGACGATAATTTGTTTCTTAAGTGTCTAAAAATATAGACGATGGTGTCTTTTGTTATAAAATAACTTTCGTTTAATTGATTGGCCTTTTTATATGCACTAAATGTAGTAATAGTTGATTCATTGCGTTCATATTCGTTTTTATTTTGCAAAAAATTTGAGAAGCAATTATCCACTTTTACATGTATGTTATTATCAGGATCAATCTCCTTAAAAGAATGAAACGATTCTAAAAAGGCTCCAATCACATTAATTTTCTGTTCCTCATCATTTATTATAAATTCATTATTTTCTATTTCCACTTCATTAGAATTTATTCCCGCATTTCTAAGCAATACTTTTTTGTCTTGTGGAATCTGTAAGGAACACGCCAAAAATAAAACAAAAAAAAAATATTTTATCTAACTTTGTAGCATGCCAGGTTGGTTAGCACAAGAAAAAAAAAACATATGATTTTCTTCGAGAGTAAAGTAGGACGATATGGGAGCCATTAACAATGCTAGCAAGCAGCCGGGTGGGGGGTTCGTGTCCTCTTCTCACTCGTTAAAACTTTTCACAACCATGATACATAAAAATTATTATAGACTCCCGGGTTAAACTTACATGAACAAAAAACTAATTTAAAAGGCCAAGGTCTAGACACCAGCAAAATAAATGCCCCTGTGATGAATAGATTGTTGTAGAAATGAAAAGCAAAAACTGAAGTCATTAAGTTACCATTGAGAGATCTCCAGATGTTATTAGAGTCTCTGCCTCTTCACCCTATCCCTACCATGGTTTTAGTGGCACATTTAACTAAAACCCCAAGTAAACCGATTATACTACCCTTAGTTCACAACACCAGTAAGAAAACTTATTTAATTTACGAATTCATTTTTAAAATACAAATTTATTCAGAAAAATTCTTAAATTGAACATATTCAAATTCCATAAAAATATTAGTTGCAATCGATTTCAATAAATCTATTTTTATTACTTAAAACCTAAAATTGCATTTTATACCCAAAAGTGAACATAAAGATTGCATCTATACAAAAATACTTTCAAATGGTTTACTAAATTCAAATGGGTTTAGTAAATTCAGAAAAATATTCTTTGCTGATAATATTATTCTATATCTATTAAATAATCGCGTGGTATAAAAAAAATAAATATATAAATCTAAAAAAAATCTAAACGAATCAATACCTCGCAATTATGTTTCGGAAACACTGGCTATGCAGAAACAATGAAACATTGGATATATAAAGCCAGCAACATTTTATAAAGAAAATAATTCTGTTTTACATTTAATATCTAACGAATACGAAATGTTGCTAACGTAAGAATATCATTGTTTTTACATGCTTGGTTTCAAATGCATGTTACAACAAAAAAATATATATATTTATATATCAAACAACCACAATAATATGATTTCTTTATAATTTACACTCACCAAATGTTAGAAACAATGTTGCGATGATCATGGAAGCTTCGATGAACATGTTGCAGGTTTGAGCTAAGAAAAGGTTGTGGATTATTAGCAAATGTTGTCTCTATGCATATGAGAGATGTTGCAATGGCTGTTTCAAACAACTAATGTTTTACGATTTTAGGTTGGTATACCACGACTTTAATATGTACTCTACAAAATTAAAAATTACCTAATAATTATGTAAGTTTACGTTATTATAAATGAATTAACAAAATTTAAAACTCAATACTTTTAGGAACTAACGCGAATCTTAAAAGAAATATTTATAATAAAAAATCCATTATTGGCACTTAACTTCTGTGTCTTAAATACATTAGCAACTAAGCTAAATTTAGACAATTTTAATTTAAAAAAACATAGTCGCAAACGATATTGAATTTAATTTATATATGGAACTCCAGATTCCGAAAAATTCCCGAGAAAAAAGGAAATGGATTCTTAATTTATTAACATTTTTCGAGGCTTAGAAAACTTTTCACTTTTAACGCGAGATGCTTTTGATTTTAGATGGACTCGGTCGTCTGGATCGAAGATCTCTCAAAAATGCAAATTCTATTCCACAATACTTATCCCAAACTTGATATTTGTTGTTGGACGATCACAATAAGTTGTTGGACGTTCACAATGAGCTCCGGGGTTTATTGGAGCCGTAGAAATATTGCCGTAGGTAACTTTGCTATTTACTTATCGCGTTCAAACGGACTGTGGCTGAGTAAGTAGTTGGATATCCCACAGGTTCATCTACAGCATACAAATACTTGACAGCATCTCTTCAAAAAAATTATGTCATTCCCGGCGGCACAGGTCATTACCGAGAATGACGACACTCACGAAACGAGTTCAATATCAAAGTGGTTCTCACGATTCCCGGGTATGGGAAAAACCAGTTCCTAGACGTTTCCAGAACGAATAGATGGAATGCAACTCCCCTGCGCAACAATTCTAATTAGGGTTATAACCTAAAGCGGACAGAAATATGCTAAGTCTTTCAGCAATCCTTTAAAAAATATTTTAAATTTACCTTGTTAATGGATCTTGAAAAGATGTTTTCGTTATAATTTAATGATTAATAAAGGTTAAGTGGACGACCAAATCCCGGAATTAAACACTTTTAGGGATACTGTACATTTTTTTTTATATTTTCTTTCCTCGGTTATGTACAGTTGTTAAAGAATTTGTGTTCGATCACTTGAAAGTCAAAAACCAAAAGAATTTTGAAACGCAATCTTGTATAACATGAAGACAAAAAAAATATATACTTGTTTCCTTCTTTCTATTTTTCTGCAGTTATGGAAAAAACCCAAGCTTTTATCTATGAAACAAGTAGTTTTGATAAGTAAATGAGCATCAAATTGCACTTGAAAGTTGTTGAGATCATAAGTTAAAAGTATATATCCAGGACACAAACCAAAAGTGGGATGTATGGTGTTTACAGTGCTGGGCAACAAACACCAGCAACTTGCATGAAACAACCCAAATTGCCAAATATTTACCAATAAAAAAACGAATAAAAGCTGTTTACCCTCTTAATGTAATTTTCGAAATTCTAACTTACAAAACAAAATTACATCATTCGACTTTTTGAACCAAAATTAATTCTGATTGTCAACACCAAGGAAAAATCTAATAATACCTTACAAAACCGCATAATACTTATTCCATGAATGACAGTATTAGACGGAAAAGGCAACAACACTATTAAAAAAATAGTACATACAATTTACCAGAGTAACTAAATCTGAGCAAACCAATTCTAATCTACAAATAAAAATAGACTTGGGAACACCAGTATACCTGTTTCCTTTTCCCTGGCAAGTGCTTTACACACCCCAACGTTTATGAATTAATCCGTGAAAATGTACTCTTTATCTAACAAGAAGTTACAATTTGAGTATTCGACGATTTCAAAAAAAAAATCTGATCAAAATATTGAAAATGGTTCCGTAACAATCAGCCACTGAAATTAGTAACAATAGCATTCCAATATTTTGCTACATAAAAACACCAAACCAGCTCCAAATGAGTCATTCAAATTACTTGAAATTCTGATTCTAGAAGACTTTTTCAGTATATACAGAAACAAATTGTATATATCCGCAGAAAAGAAATTTTAATGGTCTCTCCCTTGGCAGCAAAGATATTCGTCATAACAATATTACCTATATACGGCAGTTTACTCAAAAAAAAATAAAAATAGTAAAGTCACTTAGTATACGAACGGGGTTGTTTCAGTGTAAATTTAAAAATCAATATCAATTTTCCACTACACGTTATTATGGTTTTAAAAATTTTGTCAACTTAATGAAGAAAATTAGATAGGGAAAAAATTGCCAAATTTTAAAATTGTAAAAATAGTTTCACAAAGTTTACACCGCAAAAGATTACCCCGTACACTGTAAGCAACAAGAGGAAACTTAAATTTCAAAGTACCCACGGAAAATTTTATCGAAAATTTCACCTTAAACCTTGAAATCCATGAAAATCTATAAAAATAATGAAAATTTCATTATTTTTATATAAGTTGTTTTATATAAGTTGTTGTAATGGGAGTGACTGCACCAAGGTCATGCATAGGAAAATGTAAATCTGCACCAGCTAACGGAAAAGCTTCCTGGAGTTCCCTGTATAAACTTTTTCCCCTACCTCGAGTGTTGTGCAGTTTGGCCGATGAACCCTTATTCTTAAAACGATTTGCCCTTTTTTTTGTATTCGCCTTAGTTTGCATTGTTTGAATATTATCAATCTGAGAAGCAATATTCCTATCTACCCCCATGTGAGCATTTTCTTGCGTAGTAGGGTCAGTATTATCAACAACATTCAGAACTGTGGTTGCAACCGAATATTTCCGGATCTCTGACAAGTCGCAAGGCTTTCTGCAACGCGGACATTTTGTGGAATTGGACAACAATGGTTCAAGGCAATTACGATGGTAAATATGGTTGCACGTGTAAATAATAAGACACTGTTGGGAATCAAAAATCATTGCCTCATTACATACCCCGCATAAATTTTCCAGGACACTTGAGGCCCCAGTAGTGGTTTTAGACGTAGCACCAGTCGAAAGTTGTGCCATATTGACAAACAAATTTCTAATCCTAAATAAATGGATAAGAAACTTAAACCTATCAATTTCCCCTGAGGAGAAGTCCAACAATGCATCAAAGCCAACTGGCAGAAAAAAAATCAAATCGTGAAAGAAAAATATATTGGTAATAGAAAGGATATTAAGATCTGTTCATATTAGAAAGAACCGGAAAAAATACGTATTTTTATAAATTATTTTCGTCTCAGTTCGGGTCTCTCCAAATTCTTATTAACAATTTGTAAAGAAAATTTCGTAAAAGTTGTAAAAAATATATTCCAGTGTTTCTTACTATAGGTGTGTGAATGATATAAGGGCAGTACAAAAAGTGATAACATTTAATGACCAGTGTGGTAACAAAACCGGGCTATTGAATTCAAACATTATGCAACAAATTTCAGCAAACCAGCATACAAAAAAAAAACAAAGGGATCTGCACTGTAACTGAAGACATAGGTTAAGAAATTGCAACCAGCATATTAAATAATTATCCTATAGAATTCAGGATGCTGCTAACACAGCTGATAAAACTTGTTGACCAATATAAGAAATAAAGAAAATTTTAAAGACTCCAAAAAATGTAAGTCAATCCATGAAAGGATCATAAAGGAGCTTAACAGATAGATTATCCGAAACAATCAGATATCTATTATCCTGGAAAAGGCTTTATAATTATCCACAGTATTAGATCACACCATTTGAAAACCTTTAAACACTCTCTGCGAAATTGAAATTTAATAATAAAAAAAAATTAACCAAAAAAAAATCAGAGCAGAAGAAAAGTTGTTGTACATTCTTCGTGCCCCACGTTGGGCGCCATTTATGTAAGGAACACGCCAAAAATAAAACAAAAAAAAAATATTTTATCTAACTTTGTAGCATGCCAGGTTGGTTAGCACAAGAAAAAAAAAACATATGATTTTCTTCGAGAGTAAAGTAGGACGATATGGGAGCCATTAACAATGCTAGCAAGCAGCCGGGTGGGGGGTTCGTGTCCTCTTCTCACTCGTTAAAACTTTTCACAACCATGATACATAAAAATTATTATAGACTCCCGGGTTAAACTTACATGAACAAAAAACTAATTTAAAAGGCCAAGGTCTAGACACCAGCAAAATAAATGCCCCTGTGATGAATAGATTGTTGTAGAAATGAAAAGCAAAAACTGAAGTCATTAAGTTACCATTGAGAGATCTCCAGATGTTATTAGAGTCTCTGCCTCTTCACCCTATCCCTACCATGGTTTTAGTGGCACATTTAACTAAAACCCCAAGTAAACCGATTATACTACCCTTAGTTCACAACACCAGTAAGAAAACTTATTTAATTTACGAATTCATTTTTAAAATACAAATTTATTCAGAAAAATTCTTAATTTGAACATATTCAAATTCCATAAAAATATTAGTTGCAATCGATTTCAATAAATCTATTTTTATTACTTAAAACCTAAAATTGCATTTTATACCCAAAAGTGAACATAAAGATTGCATCTATACAAAAATACTTTCAAATGGTTTACTAAATTCAAATGGGTTTAGTAAATTCAGAAAAATATTCTTTGCTGATAATATTATTCTATATCTATTAAATAATCGCGTGGTATAAAAAAAATAAATATATAAATCTAAAAAAATCTAAACGAATCAATACCTCGCAATTATGTTTCGGAAACACTGGCTATGCAGAAACAATGAAACATTGGATATATAAAGCCAGCAACATTTTATAAAGAAAATAATTCTGTTTTACATTTAATATCTAACGAATACGAAATGTTGCTAACGTAAGAATATCATTGTTTTTACATGCTTGGTTTCAAATGCATGTTACAACAAAAAAATATATATATTTATATATCAAACAACCACAATAATATGATTTCTTTATAATTTACACTCACCAAATGTTAGAAACAATGTTGCGATGATCATGGAAGCTTCGATGAACATGTTGCAGGTTTGAGCTAAGAAAAGGTTGTGGATTATTAGCAAATGTTGTCTCTATGCATATGAGAGATGTTGCAATGGCTGTTTCAAACAACTAATGTTTTACGATTTTAGGTTGGTATACCACGACTTTAATATGTACTCTACAAAATTAAAAATTACCTAATAATTATGTAAGTTTACGTTATTATAAATGAATTAACAAAATTTAAAACTCAATACTTTTAGGAACTAACGCGAATCTTAAAAGAAATATTTATAATAAAAAATCCATTATTGGCACTTAACTTCTGTGTCTTAAATACATTAGCAACTAAGCTAAATTTAGACAATTTTAATTTAAAAAAACATAGTCGCAAACGATATTGAATTTAATTTATATATGGAACTCCAGATTCCGAAAAATTCCCGAGAAAAAAGGAAATGGATTCTTAATTTATTAACATTTTTCGAGGCTTAGAAAACTTTTCACTTTTAACGCGAGATGCTTTTGATTTTAGATGGACTCGGTCGTCTGGATCGAAGATCTCTCAAAAATGCAAATTCTATTCCACAATACTTATCCCAAACTTGATATTTGTTGTTGGACGATCACAATAAGTTGTTGGACGTTCACAATGAGCTCCGGGGTTTATTGGAGCCGTAGAAATATTGCCGTAGGTAACTTTGCTATTTACTTATCGCGTTCAAACGGACTGTGGCTGAGTAAGTAGTTGGATATCCCACAGGTTCATCTACAGCATACAAATACTTGACAGCATCTCTTCAAAAAAATTATGTCATTCCCGGCGGCACAGGTCATTACCGAGAATGACGACACTCACGAAACGAGTTCAATATCAAAGTGGTTCTCACGATTCCCGGGTATGGGAAAAACCAGTTCCTAGACGTTTCCAGAACGAATAGATGGAATGCAACTCCCCTGCGCAACAATTCTAATTAGGGTTATAACCTAAAGCGGACAGAAATATGCTAAGTCTTTCAGCAATCCTTTAAAAAATATTTTAAATTTACCTTGTTAATGGATCTTGAAAAGATGTTTTCGTTATAATTTAATGATTAATAAAGGTTAAGTGGACGACCAAATCCCGGAATTAAACACTTTTAGGGATACTGTACATTTTTTTTTATATTTTCTTTCCTCGGTTATGTACAGTTGTTAAAGAATTTGTGTTCGATCACTTGAAAGTCAAAAACCAAAAGAATTTTGAAACGCAATCTTGTATAACATGAAGACAAAAAAAATATATACTTGTTTCCTTCTTTCTATTTTTCTGCAGTTATGGAAAAAACCCAAGCTTTTATCTATGAAACAAGTAGTTTTGATAAGTAAATGAGCATCAAATTGCACTTGAAAGTTGTTGAGATCATAAGTTAAAAGTATATATCCAGGACACAAACCAAAAGTGGGATGTATGGTGTTTACAGTGCTGGGCAACAAACACCAGCAACTTGCATGAAACAACCCAAATTGCCAAATATTTACCAATAAAAAAACGAATAAAAGCTGTTTACCCTCTTAATGTAATTTTCGAAATTCTAACTTACAAAACAAAATTACATCATTCGACGTTTTGAACCAAAATTAATTCTGATTGTCAACACCAAGGAAAAATCTAATAATACCTTACAAATCTTAACAAAATCTGTTTTTAAGGATTGTGTTGTTTTGAACTGTTTTTTAATTTCACTAAACATGTTTGAGGGATTTTTTTGATCAATGTTTAAAAGTTCTTCTTGAAAATGTTTATTAACTGCTAAGGCAAAATTATCGTTTATGAGTTTTTTGATAAGCTTTAATTTGGTTTTAAGTAAATTAAGTTGTTGTTGTGGCAAAACCCAATCTAATCTATTATGATTTTTAAACATAGTGACAATTTTGCTTTTCTCCGCCTCTAATTTTATAGTCGCATTAATGAACTTTTCTACATAATTGTTACTTTTGAATGTTGGAACCGATTTGTCTATAGATTTTGTAATAAATTCATTCAATCTACGTAAGTAAAAATCTATTTCAGCATTTGATAAGTTTCTGTCATTCGATATTAGTTCATTATTGTTCAATTCACTTAGCATACTGTTTTTGAATTTTCTCCAATTTGCTTTTTTTATAATTAAACTTCAGAACAGGTTGTTCTTTGAAAAACGCTAATGGGTGATCATTTTCTACGTTTTTAATTTGAATTTGTAGTGCGTTGTGATCACTATCATAATCAAGGGTTTGTAGGCAATTTAATGTATCGTTTACTTTATGAATAATTAAGCGAAAATCAGCTATACACAAATCAAGGTAAGAATTACAACGGGGATATGAAGGTGCAGCTGAAGCATATAAACTACTTCTAAACAAAGTTTCATTGAGTGAAAGCCATTCTTTTAATTTATTACCCTTTGGGTTACATGAATTGTTACCCCAATCGCTATGCTTACATTTTAAGTCTCCCGCAAAAGTTATTTGTATCTTGCAAATTTAATGACTGAAAAAGTTTAGTAAATTCTGAGTTAAAATGCCTGTCATTGTTGCCAGATGGATAATATGCTGAAATCACAAACAACATTTTGTAAGATATCAGTGGAATTTTTACAATACATGTTTCTAAATATTTAAATGATTTAGTTGTACTATTGGTGAAATTTATATATTTAATTCCATTTCTTAACAAAATTGCTGTTCCTCCTCCTCTCTTAGAGTCTTTTCTGTCCTTACGTATTAAATAATAGTCCTTAAAGTTAATTTTATGTCTGTCATTAAGTTTTGTTTCATTTAATAGAACTATGTCGGGATTATATTTGCTTATAAAATTACATAACTCATATCTTCTACTTAATTTGATAATGGAATTGACATTAATTTCTATTATATTAAGGTTTTTTACAATTGCTTTATCCATTTTAATAATTTAAGATTCTAACATTGAAAAAATGGTGTCTATTCTAGACGACTGTAATTGTAGCTGTTTATTTAAGTTTATAATTTGATTAGATAAATTTTGCATGGAACTATTTAGTTGTTCCAATGCACTTTGGATTGAATTTGGGTTTATTGCATTTTGTAGAGTGTTATTTTTTACCATATTAGCAAAACTAGTGTTGATGTTTACAGGAGTTGATGGACTATTAATTCTTCTCTGAGTTAAATTTTGTTGTTTAGCTTGTAACTTTTGCTGTAGCTCCTTATATTTTTCGCATCCCTTATAGTAAGCTGGATGGCCGTATTTATTGCAAAGGACGCAGAACAGCTTATCCCTCTCCTCTGTGGGAATCTCATTGAGGGTACATTTACCAATCTCATGTGTTTCGCTGCATTTAACACATCTATGTGGTAAAAAAGGTTTCCCAACGGACACAGTGATGTAGAAGACTTTTAACTGATTTTAATTCGTTGACTTTGCTTTCGTTGCTTATTTGTACCAGATATATTGGAAGGATATAATTTTCATTTATCGATTTTTTAGTTTTTAATGAGTTTACTTTAATAATTTTAAGATTTTCATTTTGGAATTTATTTAATTCTTCTAGAATTTCATTAATGTCAGTGTTGGCACTTAGCCCTTTTAGTAAATAAGACTTTGTTTTAATATGTTTTGGGGTATATGTAAAAAATTTTGTTTTGGTTTTTCTAAATATGCTTTTATTCTAAAATAATCATCAATGGTTGACGTAAACAAAGAGAGTTTTTTATTTTGAAATTCTTTTATTTTAAATTCTGATATGTTCAGGCCTTTTTTAATAAACTCAATGAGTTGTTTAGCATTCACATCATAAATGTTAATCGGTGGAACTTTAGTGTTTTTGTTTTGATTGTTTTGAATAGTATTATCAGTTGTTGTGTTTTCTTTGTTAATGTTGTTGACTCTATATGCAGAGTTTTTTGATGCAGCATGTGATGTTGTTGGTTTATCATGTTCTTGTACATGTTTTTCAAATAACTTTAGACATTCCTGATCGCAATTTTTGTCATTATCAAGAATTGCCCAGTAGTTGTTTTTTGTTTGTTTGCTTTGTTGATTACCTAGCATGTTGCTTTTTCTTTTTCTAATATTTTCTATTAAATTGTTGTTTTGAGTTAATATATTGTTATCATTGTCACTATTTAATACTGATTTTTGAGCATTAAGCTCTACCATTTTTTATACAATTTTTTGTTTTTTGTAAAGAGTCTCTGTCTGTTGTGAATTTTTTAAACAAAAAAAGAACTAAAAATAGTATTGAACGCACTATATGCGTTAAATAATAAATGCACATAAAAATAACGATAAAGTAGATCGATCTCCGCTATACATCTGTCTATCATGACAATCACGAACGAACTCCCTCGATTTGGTTCTCTTATAGGAAAGTAACCGGTTACTTTAAAATGGGCTTGTCATAGGAGGTGGCGTTTTCTACCTTTTAAGCTGCTACCGACATATCGCTGACCTTTTTTAGGGTACGATATCACTGCATTGGTGTAAGTGTATGCACAACAGAGCAGGTTAGAATTATCTTACACATAACTAGTCTCATCTAAGACACTTCGTGATGTGCATCAGAACTAGTGCAAAATGAGACGTTAAGTGAGTGGTTTAAATGTATATACCAAAGGACTGAGGACAAGTTATTTATAAAACGCTGGTTACATATCAATCGCAATGTGTTATGTTGCAGAACTTGTAGGAATTAAATAGATTCGTGACATATCTCTTGATTATCACAGAGCAAACGAAAATAATTAGCATGTAACCTGTCAATATTTCTTCCACGTGTGTCATTTTAAGAACTGGTTTCTGAATGATTCCATAAGGTCCAGTCACTGAATCAATTAAATAAGCTTTTATTTACTTTTTGTTTGGCTGTGCTAGCTTAACGAGTTACAGAAATAATCCCTGCAAACATTTGGAAGATACCTTCCAAAGAAGATAAAAAAGCAATATCTTCCTTTTATCATTTCGAAGAAAAACATCAAAGCATTATTTTGTTTGTATTTTCTTTTTATCAGTTTGAAGAAAAATGGGCGATATATAAAAAACGAAAATTTAAATTTTCTTTAATATCATTCATAAAGTATTTTTTATTGCAGAAGTATCGTTTTTTTAATATAAGTTGGAGGATATATAAGCAATATTGTGAAATATCTGTCAGCAATAAAAAAATTACCTAAAAACTATTTATTATTAAATATCGGAATATTTTAGCAATGAAAAAAATTAATTAAAATAGTGAAAGTAAATAATATAATCGGGATATTTTAGCAATATTGAAAACAATTTCTAGTGTTTCGCACAGCACAAGCCGCTAGAGGTAGGAGGCTGAAATTTGGTATCTAGGTAAAAATGAAAATTAATTTTTAAAAAGTTTATATATATAATATTTGTGAATATTGTTAATTTAAATTTAATATTATGTATTATATAATATAATGTATTACATATATTTAAAATTCACTATTATTAAAACATACATACTCGTACATAAAATAAATTTATTCTTTAAAAAAAATATTTTTCTGCAGTTTAATTTAAACCATGCGTTGGTAAATATACGCATTATTTTTATATAATTACGCATATAGTAATTCATTTTTAGGCATTTCATGCGTATATTTACCTTTCAAATAGGTTTTTTTACGCACAATTTTAGTAAATTTTGAATTACTTTTAAAATTTCATTTAATTTTTACGCACTTTCAATGTGAAATTACCAACTTACGCATAATGTGTGTACTCTTTTTCGTTTACGCACACAGAGTAAATTTACCAAATTTATAGTAGGTGTTTGCGTGAGGGCAAAATATGTAAATAAAAGAAAAAAATACAATTTCGAATTGTTGAGAAAAAGATCTCAGAATTTATTAAAATTTTTATATATTACCGTCGGTGACGATGAGCACAATAGGTATCCAAAAAAACGAATGAATATCTCAAAAAAGGAGACAACTTATCTAAGTGATGAGCAAAAAATGTTTAATACCCGTTAACGGTTTTACTCGCTAGAATCTGTGTAAAAACTCCCAACAAAGTTGTACAAAAAGGAAAGTAATATTTAGATTCTAACAGAGCATTAACCCACCAAAGGTAAAGGTGCCGAAATATACTCGGACACAAAATTAATGATTTGTAATTAAACATTACCGGCCACCTTGCAACATCCAGGTGTGTTGCAAACCAAATCTTAAAGTTATCCTAAAACTAACAAGAGGTATAGTTCAGTTTATAAATAAAAGAATGTGAGCTTGATTTCAAATATTTTTTTTTTTCAAATAACACTTACAACTAATTTGGCCAGTAGGGACCACGTAGAAAATTTATATATAAATGTTTATTGAAAAGCTATGTTAAGTGGGCCAGTAGGGACCCCGTAGAAATAAAAAAGTATAGTGGGTCAGGAAGGACCCCAAAGCGGCCTGTAAGGACCGATTACATAAATAGCGCAATAATTAAAGTTAATTACACAGAATGACCAGTTTTGTGATCGGTCGCTTTACAACCCCGTTTGAAGTACGTATATCCGCAACCCTTATACGTCCATCGCCTCCAGGATAAACTTTAATGACCCTGCCTAACCGCCACGATGTCGGAGGTAATTGCTCGTGTCTAACTACGACCAAGTCGTTTACCTGAAGGTCGCGCTGCGGATTTTGCCATTTATATCGCTTATGTAAACTCGTTAAATACTCTTCTTTCCATCGACGGCAGAAGAGTTGAGCAAGTGCCTTCATTTTAGGAAATAGATTAACTAAACTCAAAGGGGGGTCGTGTATCGCAGGCTCAGAAGGGGCCAGAATTGGAGAACCAATCAAAAAATGACCAGGAGTCAGGGCTACCGGTTCCTGAGGATTGTCTGTCATAGGACAAAGAGGGCGCGAATTTAAGAAAGCTTCAATTCGGGAAAGAACCGTAGAGAATTCCTTAAATGTATATTTAAAAGCTTGTGCCTCTTTCCTAAAATGTAGTTTGAAACTCTTTACACCGGCTTCCCAAAGACCGCCCATATGAGGAGCCCCAGCTGGGATAAAACGCCACGACAGACCATGTACGTTGTACGCCGAACACAACGTCGATTGACTTTCTTTTATAAAAGCCTTAAAACCTCTCTCTATTTCGCGCGAAGCGCCGACAAAATTTGTTCCGTTTTCAGAAAATATGGTATTTGGACAACCTCTTCTCGAAATAAATCTGTGAAAAGCTGCTAAAAAAGAAGCAGTAGACAAGTCAGAAGTTGCCTCTAAATGAATCGCTTTCGTAGAAAAGCAAACAAAAACACAAACGTAGCCTTTAGTTATCCTACAAGCCCTACCAGTGAAACTCTTGATATCAAAGGGGCCTGCGAAGTCAACACCAGTAGTAGTGAAAGGCCTATCGATAGTGCTTCGTCCAGGAGGAAGAGCTGCCATAATCTGAGCACAAGATCTTTTCCGGTCAATAATGCACTGTTTGCAACGACTGATGACTCCACGAATTTTACACCTTAATCGTGGGATCCAATATTCAATGCGAAGTATTCGCAACATTAACTGATTTCCACCGTGAATGGAAATCAAATGAGTATATTCCATTAAAAGTAGCGTAAATCTACTGGAATATGGCAAAATTAAAGGATGCCTCTCTGTGTATGATAGACACGGCGATTTAGCTAAACGACCATTAATTCTAATGACGCCATCCTTATCAAGAAAAGGATTTAAAGGTATAAGCGAACTTTTCGAACATAAAGGTTTTTTCCCCAAGAGACATTTATATTCATCAGCGAAATAGTATTTTTGAGCTACAATGGCCAAACGCAATTTGGTTCCTTCCACCTCAAGACTAGAAAGCGTTTGATCAACATACTGATTTCGACCTGATTTATGAGCTGGGTGAATATTATAAATGAATCGCAAAACATACGAGAGAACACGAAGTGCTCGATCAAGGCTCGAATAATTCGTAAGAATATCCTCATATACGTCGGCTCCTCCGGAGTCCGTAAAAAACGTAGCATGAGTTCGAACAACCCGACACTCAATGTCTGTAGTAAGGCAAGAAAGATCAGATATATTCCACTTAGCCCTTTCCTGTCGAAGCCATTGTGGACCATGCCACCAAAGTTCACTAATCGTCAGCTCAGAGGGAGAAGTTCCCCGACTACCTAAATCTGCAGGATTATCCCCAGATCGTGCATGGTACCAATTATGGTTTCCAACGTTTTTCTGAATACGACAAACTCTATTCGCAACAAAAGTGGTCCAAGAACAAGGTGCCTTTTTTAACCAGGAAAGGACTATAGTAGAATCAGTCCAACAATAAATCTGATTAACTTTAATATCAATTTCACTTACCACTGTTTTCAAAAGTTCAGAGGCCAATACTGCACCGCAAAGTTCAAGTCGCGGTAATGAAATTGATTTAATAGGAGCCACTCTAGTCCTCGCCGAAAGCAAATGTGTCTGAACTTCTCCGGTAGAGGTCTCAATACGAATATAAATCACCCCCGTGTTTGCCTTTTCCGAGGCATCAGAAAAGATATGAAGTTCAACCGAAGTTTCCGGAGTATAATGAACCCATCGTGGAATTTGTATAGTATTCACTTCATGATAGGAAGCAACAAATTTCTGCCACTCTTTTTCAGTAGCGAGCGGAAGCAAATCATCCCAATTGATATTATCCAGCCAAATTTTTTCCATAATAATTTTCGTGACAACAATAACAGGACCCAACCAACCAACAGGATCGAACAATTTCGCTATCGTAGATAAAACTTCCCTCTTTGTATAACCTGACCTTTGTCCCATAGGAGTCACATTAAAATAAAAAGGGTCCAATCGAGCGTTCCATTGGATTCCCAAAGTCTTTGAACTACTATACTCCACAAACGTCAATAATTTAGCGTCAACTAAATGTTCCGAAGGGAGACCGTTTAAAATCGTACGTTCGTTTGAAGTCCATTTTCTAAGTTGAAACTTTGCAGAAGACAAGGCCGCTATCAGCTGGTCACGAGCGATCAAAGCAGTAGAAACATCGTGAGTTCCCGTCAAAACGTCGTCATTCTTTCGAAGAATGTGTGATGCCAGAGGAAACTCAGCTTCAGAATCGTCCGCTAACTGTAATTAAGTCCGAATCGCAAGATATGGAGCGCAATTGACACCAAAGGTCACAGTCTGTAACTCATATTCCCTAACGTCCTCCGATGGAGAATTTCGAAAGAAAATACGCTGAAATGGGGTATGAGAAGAATCGACCAAAATGTGCCTATACATCTGGGTAATATCACAATTAAAAACAAATCTAAAAAGGCGCCACCGAAGAATCAAGAGGACCAAGTCTGCCTGTAAAGTAGGCCTAACATATAAGCAATCGTTAAGACAATTCCCATTCGAAGTCTTTTTTGAAGCGTTGAAGACAACTCGCAACTTTGTAGTTTTCCTTTCAGGTTTAATAACGGGGTGATGAGGCAAATAACAAGACAAATTAGGATTAAAAATAGAATTCGAAACAGGTTTCATGTGACCGAGATCCAAATATTCCCTAACGACGTTGTCATACACCTCCTTAATCTCAGGTTTTCGCTGAAGGGAAGATTCGGTGCTAAGATACTGTGCCAAGACACTTAACCTAGACGATCCTAAGGAAAGAGTTTTAGGAAATTCGGGTTTAAAAGGCAGAGTCACAATATATCTACCATCAGGGGAGCGACGAGTAGTCGCTTTGTAATTTTCCCCACAATATTTGTCAAAAACAGATAAATTTTTCGTTTTCGGAGCCTCCTCAAGTTCCCAGAAACGAAGAAGATTTTTATTAAGATTATCTTCTTCTGAGAAGTCTACATGAGTAGAATAGACTTGAACTCGAGGGTGCACTAGTGGACCAGAAATGGTCCAGCCGAAAACGGTGTTCTGAGCTATCAAAGAACCCAAGATATCCCGAGGAAAGTCTTTTACGATAATTCTAGGATACAGTTCAGAACCGAGCAAAAGATCGACAGGTCGACTGTCATAGAAATTAGAATCAGCCAAACGAAGATTTGGCAAATTTTCCCTTATATTTTAAGGTACTTTAAAAGACGGAATATTCCAAGAAATATTGTTCAACACAAGAAGTAAGGCCTCTAATGAAAAAGCGGAATCAATAGGAAAGCCAACTTTTACTGAACAAAGTTTTTTCGACGAAGTCGAGATTAATTCCATACCTGAAACGCCGACCTTCGTAGAAAGCGTCGGAAGTTTCAAACGATTCGCAAAACGTTCCGAAATAAACGAAGTTTCGGAGGCGGGATCAATAAGTGCGCGGGCGGGGTACGTAATACCCTGGTGAACAATGTTAACCATAGCCGTCCCTAAAAGCACATTTCTATTTACAGAAGCATGAAATACCTGTCTATTAAGAGGCAATGCGGAATTACCGCCATTAGAAGTGGACTGTATATTTAGATCAACTGATGCCAGATTGGGAAAACGAGGAGCTGTACCCGAACCAGCAGCCGAATTAGAAGAAGTATTCTTCAGAGTTGATGCCTCACCAGCAGCGTAATCGCGATGCAACAAAGTGTGATGCCGTTTATTACACTTTGAACAACTATGAATGCTGTTGCAATCTTTAGCTTCATGTGTCCTTGAGAGACAATTGACACAACAATGAAATTTCTTTACATTCGAATACCTATCAGCAACCGATAAACTTTTAAATCGAGGGCAAGAGCGCAAAAAATGCACCTGATTTTTACACAAAACGCATGAAGTGTTTGTAGAAGAGGAAGCCGCAGTATGATGGGATTTCATCTTTAATTCAGCGGACCTTTTCGAAAGATGTGAACCCCTAAGATCACGAGAGCACTCTAAAGTGTCGATCCTTTCTGTCAGAAAGCGGTCTAAATCACTCCAGAGGGACAACGCCTTTTTATCCTTAACGGACTGCTCCCAAAGATTAACGGTAATCGCAGGTAACCGCTGAATACACATAAAAACGATCATATGCGAACTTAAATCCCCGGTCGCGGAAATGTCCAAAGCAGACAAGGCAGAGAGACAACCGTTTATACCGCGTTGTAAAGTTTTTAAGCCCTCGTCCGTTTTCTTGTCAAGGAACGGAAGATCGAAAAGCATAATGAGCTGGTGGTTCACCAGTCGACGTAAATTCTCGTATTTGTCCGTTAAACTTTTCCAGGCAATATCGAAACCTTTATTCGTAAGCGGCGCTTTTGAAACGAGTTCCCGCGCATCGCCACTTGTTTTCTCCAAAAGAGCAAACAATAGCACAATTGGACTAAGACGCGAGTTATTTATGTAAGCCGCTGTAAAAAGATCGCGAAAAGTGGGTCAAGAAATAACTTTACTGTCAAAAACAGGTATATTGCACGGCGGAATGTTGAAATTGTGGCAAAAATCATCAGAGTTGACCGGTAAAACCGCGTTTCGCGGTTCAAAATTATACAATTTTTCGTTAATAGCAGCTAAGCAGTTGACGTACGCATTAAAAGTCGCGTCGTATTTCGCCTCAGCAGCGACTACATCAGCTGGTTCAGCGCTATCCACATTTTCCAAAAAACTTAAACACGATTTATAAGACAATTTAACGCTTTCCCACAGAACACTTAGTTCCTTTCAGCGTATTTCGAGCGTAAATACCGTGTGTACATTCTCGCGAAGTTCATTAAATTTGGATTCGAATTTTATAAGAGCATCGGACTCTCTAATAAAAATATCCAAAGCGTTGTCAGACATTTTATTTTAAGTTTATAAAAAAAAATAATTTAAAAAAAAAATCCGAAAAATGCAAAAAAATTCGAAAAAAAACCCGAAGAAATCCGAAAAGATAAGAAAATTTACGAAGAAAATCAAAAGATTTTTTAAATTTTCAAAGAGTAATATAAAAGAATTCGAAAATATATAAAAATCAAAAAATTCCGAAAACCCACGAAAAAATCCAAAAAAAAATTCGAAAATTTAAGAAGAAAATTAAAGTATTTTTAAAATTTCGCAATGAATTTGACCAAAAATCCGAAAATAAATAATCCCAAAATTATTTGAAATTAAGAAACACAAACTCTATAAGTCGCGACTAAAACGGACAGTAGGGTTTATTAAAGCAATAACAACAACGTGTATGAAGCTGTAATGTTAAATTGTTTGTAAACAATACAGCACAAAGAGAATAGAAAAAAATAAAAACCATTTGTATATATGTAAGTATGTATATTACAAATTATTTAGAAAAAAAATCACTTTTAACAACCCGAAGGCTTTTTGCAAAAAAAAAATTAAACTTTATTTTATATTTATATCTTTTTTTGGTAATAAAACACAATTATTTTTTTTTTTTTAATTTTAGGGAAAAATAATAATGTCCGTCCGTGTAAATAAAGTCACGACACCAAAGAGAATTAAGAAAAAACAATTGTTGTAAAGCAATAAAAATAAGGGTTGTAAAGCGATCTCAAAACAACATTAACCAAGGTATCAAAAGAAAAAGTTCTTAATTTTATAAAATTAATTTTATTAAATGAATAAATTTAATATCCTTATGTATGCACTTAATCCTTTTTTTTCTATTTTTTAACAATAAAAAGCTCACATATAACTGAACTATACTCACCTTGTATTAAATAAAATAATTTGATGAATATAAAATTTTGTTATAGTTGTTTTCAAAGCACCAAGATGGAGGCTGCGGGAAAATTGAGATGTAGTAAAAATTAATTTGTTGTTCCAGACTTTTAAAAACAATATCCGGCTTGAAGGATCAAAATGTTTGCGTGAGGGCAAAATATGTAAATAAAAGAAAAAAATACAATTTCGAATTGTTGAGAAAAAGATCTCAGAATTTATTAAAATTTTTATATATTACCGTCGGTGACGATGAGCACAATAGGTATCCAAACAAACGAATGAATATCTCAAAAAAGGATACAACTAATCTAAAGTGATGAGCAACAATGTTTAATACCCGTTAACGGTTTTACTCGCTAGAATCTGTGTAAAAACTCCCAACAAAGTTGTACAAAAAGGAAAGTAATATTTAGATTCTAACAGAGCATTAACCCACCAAAGGCAAAGGTGCCGAAATATACTCGGACACAAAATTAATGATTTGTAATTAAACAGTAGGAGTACAGTTTCCTACTATAAGTTAATTAATTCTATAATAATTAATTCTATAATGAATAAATATAATACATTATATTTTTCAAACGAGCATGTGCAGTCATGGTCACCTTCAATTTGAATTGTAGTGTGCGGCATTATTGTATCCTCTTCTCCTTTTTAAAGAGCAACCTTTCCAGAATAAAGATCTGATATATCCTTACTTACTCAAAATGAGATGTTGTTGTCTTAAAAAGTTGCTGACACAATTTGGTTGCATGTTTTAATTCACTTTATTTGTATGGAAGTATAAATGTTTTTGTTATTTGACCATATCATTTAATATAAATTGTCACAAATATTATATTCTTGTGTGTATTATTGTATATGAAAGTGTGTATAAAACATTTTTAGGCATTTTTTGTTTATATTTACCGAATTTTCGTAATATTACATAAAACTTTGCCCATTTTTTTGTAGTACATTTACAAACATTTTTTAGAGTGTATATGTATATTTTTATTTATAACAAAAAATGTAAAATGATGATTAATTGCAATTTTCTTGTTTTCAAATAAATTATGCTTATTTTGACAATTTTCAATAAATTTCGAAGAAATTACACGAAAAAACTGCGTTTCATGAAAGCGATAAAATATGATCTACACTCTAAAAAATGCTTGTACATTAACTACTATAAATTGGGTAAAGGTTTATGTAATATTACGAAAATTCGGCAAATATAAACACCAAATGCGTAAAACTTTTTTCCGCACACTTTCATATGCAATAATACACACACGAAGTATTTTTAGGCACTATTTGTTTACAATTAAACACATTATGCCAAAAATTAGTATTATTTTGTCAAATAAAAATTTTACGCACAAAGTTCGTAAATATACTAATTTATAATGGTAAAAAAATATGACATATGGATATTGAAATAAAAATAAATCTAAAAAATTTTCAAAATTATAAAAGAAAACATTATTTGTTTTTTCTTAAATATGTCAATTATTTGGAATACTAAACAAATGATTTATTGTTTTTGTTCTTATTGTGAATAACTAAACAATAAATTTAGTTTTTTCATTAAAAAACAAACATTTTTGGGCCAACTTATAGTAGGAGTACAGTTTCATGGGTCAAATTCCTCCTGAGTTATCGTGTTTTTTAATAGAAAGTGTTAGCTTTAAGGAGCTTTTGAAGTTATAGAGTGTTCCCGATCATTAACCATTCTTGAAGTATCTGATGTCTAATTTTATTAGACATATCGCTCATTTGCGAGAAGAGCGGCATAACTCAAAAAACACGATTTTGGAGATAATTTTGCAGAAATGTGGGTCACACCACAATCTAAAACATGTAAAAAAATGGTATTGATATCTCTTTCCCTCATTAAATGGCGACCAATATAATTCAATGTCTAAGGATGATTTCATGTGAATGTTGACCGCGGCTGCGCCTCAAATGATTCATACGCTGAGTCCAATTTTGGCATACTCTCTCCAACATATCGGCCGGTATCTCACGAATAAATTCTTCAATATTGGCTTCTAGGGCGTCAACCGTTGCGGGCTTGTCCCTATAGACATGAGCCTTAACATAGCCCCATACAAAAATAATCTACAGGCGTTAAATCGCACGAATTGACCGGCCCCAAACGTGAAATAAGCTCTCTCAATTGGGCAATTGTTTCGCGTACTATATGGCATGTGGCACCGTCTTGTTGAAACTACGTGTCAGCCAAGTCCAGCTCTTCTATTTTGGGCAAAAAAAAATGTTTGTAATAATCGCATGGTAGCGCTGAATCGATAATTCATTCCTCTGTCCGCACTCTACGCACACACAAAAAACAAATTCATACTATTTATAAATATTTTATGAAAATTTGCCAATGTACTAATTTAAGAACTTTTTCATAAACTCAGGTTGTATTTATGAACAGCTCATTAAAAAAATACTCTGAAACTTTGTGTACTCGTTTATTATTAAATCGTTCTTAAAATGTCTGTAGATGTACTTATTATATATAAAAAGTACTTAAAATATTAGCCAATGTACAAAATCTTATTATTAAGGAATGAGTGCATAAATACATATAATACCGGGAATTTAGTTAGGAAATAATTCATATTATAAATAAATTTTATGAACCTATTCATATATGCTATGAAACTCTCCATAACATAAATCAAAATGCTTTGTGTATGAATTTGAATTTGAAGTTAAAAAAATTGTTAAAATTACGGAAAACAAATATGAAAACAATAAAATATGATATATAATATGAAGTATTTCATAATATTTTGTAATTCTGAACCCGTTCTTAAAACATATGAACATGTTTCTATTATGTATGTCCGCCGTCATCGAATAAAGTAGGGAAATTGTAGAATCATTTTTAAGTTATGAAATTTTCATAATATTTAAGAATTTATACATATTTATTTCTTTAAGAACAAAATTCATAATAATTAATTCGAATTCATAAAAAAACACTGGGAAGTTAGGAACACTTCATAAATAGTAAGTAAGCTTCATACATAATATGAACCTTTAAAATTATGAACAATTTTCATAAATAATTATGAATTTTATTTTTTTGTGCGAGCGCTCCGGTAGGCTAGTTGGTAGAGTGCTAGCTTATCAGTGCGGGAGTCATGGGTTCAATTCCCACCAGAGGCTCTGGTCTGTTTTCACTACAACGAGCCGAAGGCCTTTGTTGCTAGTGCTCGGTTAGGGTATTAACATATAATTTGTAATTATATGATTAATAAATAAAATAAATAAATATTTTTTTGTGTGCATGCGAGTTGGTGGTTTAATGTCCAATAATGTAAATTTGGTGCGAAATTTAGTCACAAGATTCCGAATAGCCGCCTCAGAAGGTCGCCCCCAATGACCATAAAATGGAAGAAGTGCACGACGCACATTCTTAACCGAGCATGTATTTTTATAATAAAATTTCATTTTATTTTTGTTAATTAATTTAACAAAATAGTATATACTCTGATAAAAAATTAACATTTTTTATAAAATTAACAGTTTTCATTCTAAAAAGATTTATATTTGTTTTATTCTTAACATCATTCGACATATTATTGTAAAGATATAATCCATTGTAAAATATAGATTTTTTCATTGGATTTGTATCAGCTCGCTGTGGTCTAAAGTCTAAGGCATTCCTGATGTTATAGGGTTGAACTTCTCCAACATATCTTATTTGTTCAATCAAGTAATCGGGTGAATTTTCCATTTTTATTTCCTAGATAAAAAATATTGTATTAAGTTGCAGCCTGCATTTTAACATTAAGCGCATAGCCTTATTTTGTAGTTTTTGCTGCCTAGTTGTTTGTTGGTCTGCAAAGCATATAAATAATATGGTGGAACCATATTCAAAATGTGGTTTTATTATAGTGTAAATGTTGATTGCGGTCAATACTGTCACTTTGTTTCTTATGATACTAAAAGTTTAAATCTTTGTCTAATAAGAAACCTAGATATTTTATGATATTTACTTTTTCTATTATTACGTTATTTATTTTAAATGTTATGTTTGTGTTCATATTAATTTCCATTAATTTAGTTTTGTTTTCATTTAGTTTTAATTTATTCATCTTTAGCCATTTGGTAATACTATCTATATAATTTTTTAAAATTACATGACATATTTCCTCCGTTTTTGCTTCTGATATAATCAAGGTGTCGTCCGCATATAGTACAACCAAGGACCCTTGAAACCAGGATGAACAAACTACCAAATTTTTAGCTACCCATGATGCCAAATGATGCGACTACAAAAATTCTTAGCCGAGACCACAACATTCTTAGCCGGTTTTCAGAAAAACTTAGCCTCTAGCAAGGGTTGTAGCGCAAGTTCAGTGATTGTGATGTGAATACATATAAGAATGTTGTGGTCTCGGCTTGCTAGAGGATAAATTTTGCTAGAGGCTAAGTTTTTCTGAAAATCGGCTAAGAATGTTGTGGTTTCGGCTAAGAATTTTTGTAGTCGCATCATTTGGCATCATGGGTGGCTAAAAATTTGGTATAATAATTTTGTCTATTTTGTATAATTTTTTTCTATTTAAAAAAAGTCATTTTCAAAAAACATCTATGGGTAAATACCAAAGCTATGACCATTTATGTAAAAGTACCTAATTTGAGATGTTCTATTTTTTTTTTAATATTATTATGAAAGTATGCCCAATAATATTGTAAAGTTAAACTCAACAGTATTAAAAAAATAAAATTAGCTTTATATTTATTAATATTGTTTATTGTTTTTATTTAAATTTATTTGTATTTTAGTATTAAAAATAGTTGTTGGACCTTCTTTTACGTTTGTTTTCGTTGAGGTCCATTTCTCTTAAGAGAAACCAAATGTAATCTCCCATTCTTCCTTGGTATCGCCTCATCCTTGATATCGCCTCTCATCACTTACTTCATCGAGATTCTCTGGGAAAAAGCTCAAGGGTGAATGCAAAAAATTAATCTTTAGTGACGTATTAACACCTGTTGGAAAAGTAAAACAGACAAATTAGGAAATAATATTTGTTAAATTAGAAAAAGTATTTTATGCCCATTTTTCATAATTCTTAATCAAATCTTCAACAATGATCTTGTACTCCGAGTTTTTGTTGTTTCCCAAGAAATCAGAAACTACCAATTTAATTTACTTCCAAGCTGCAGTCTCATGTGGGGACAAATATTTCTCGCATCATGTATCTTTTATAAGTTTTTTATATATGGACCATGAAAAATTCCTTCATTGATTTTTGCAATAGAAATACTTTTAAAAATTTTACTCAAATAGGCGAAAGCTTGGCCTTCCTTATTCAATGCTTTGACGAAGTTTTATATGTAATGGTGGAAGAATAATGTTTTCTTTCCTAATAAGAGGCACATACTTTATGTTGTCTCGGCCCACTGTAATGACTAATCTTTCCGGCCAATGTTTTCTCTTATAATAAAAATCACGATCCCAATTGTGATCTTCATAGTTAATACATTTTAGAAATTTAACCATTGTTTCGTACGATTCTTTATTTTTTACAGCATGTGCGATGGGTATCGATGGGTTCTTCTTTCCGTTATGTGAAAGAACTGCAATTGGATTTGAAAAATGGTTTAAAAAACAGGGAGGTTTGCTAAAATTTTTGCAACAATCAGGGAAATTAACCCAATTTTCCCCGGTTTTCTCTCAGCTTCCGAACATTTGTAGTCTGTATACAATTTTATTTGGCCGCTGCCGGCGTTGCAATCTCTATACCATTCTTACTCTATGGTATCACATATATATTTGTTTTTATTTTCAACTTTATTTATATAGGTTTGTTACTTCTTGCAATTTTTTTTCGCATAATTTCTGTATATTATCTATTTTTTTGATATTTTGAATTTTGTCATCAAAAATGAGGTATAGTTGCAATTGCAGTTTTTTAATGTAATTTTTATATGCAATTGATTATTTTGTGAAAAATAAATTGTAAACTCACAATCGCGGATTTTATTATTTATATTTTAGATATCGTTAAAATATATGAATATATTGTTTATTACGATATCGTTAATGATGTATATTTTCATGAAATAACCACAATTTAACGATACATTTTAGGGAATATATCTAACATTTTATCGCGTTGCATGATATTTTTGATATCATTATGAAATCGTTATTTTATGGAAAAACCATATCATTAACGAAGGTGCATTTTTTTCCACTGTCTCTATTATATATGTATCGTTAATGATATCATTGTAGTCCAAACCTAATATCGAAATGATATCGTTATGGTATCGAAACAATATTGATTGGGAATAATCAAAAGTACACAGAGATTCGATGTGACAACCACAGCCAAACAATTCGGTTGGCAAGAAATTCGGTAGTCACAATGAGTCTGCGTATTAAATTTATTTCCTGTTTTATCCGTATTTCTTTATCAGTATTTCCAATTTTTATGCAAAGTTTAGTTATTTTTTATTATTTTTCAAATCCATTTTTATATATTTTTAATGTTTTTTTCTAAAACAATATTTTACTAACCACGACTTTTAGCAAGATTTTATAACTCGATTTTCAAAAAAGCACAATAATAGCAAAATTTACTGACATAATTTACTATTTGCGATCAGCAAAAAAAATTTATTGCCAAATTAATTTGTAATTACAAAAAATACAATTTTAGACGCGCATAAGAAATAACGCTGGTTTTTGATGATTTTTCGTCTTAAGATGAACTGATGGGCAACAAAAAAATATGACATTTAATTATAATAATTGACCAGACCGTCATTTTTTCCTCCCTCATTATGCAAGTCTCGTTCTATCTCGTAAGCAAGAGCCCCTTTACAACGAAATCTGAAAATTTTTCCACACTAAAATCATCCTTATATAAATAACACTGTGCAACATTTTTGAAGTCATCAAATGCAAACTCCTTCTCGTGTGGAATTTCTCGAAGTACTTATCGAAACTATCAAAACACCATTTGGAGTTCGGATTTTACGGCCTCATGTATATTTTGGCTAAAACTTGATTTTTCCAAAGAACATGCAATTATTCTCACTGCTATATCTCGGAAACCAATTGTAATTTTGTTTTCCTGTCTTCGGCACAATTGTAGATATAGACTAGGAGAAAAAAATGTAAAACAAACTTACCCGAAAAAACTGCATTATGTGCCTCAAAATTGCTAAAATGTCAAAAAATTCTATCCTTTTGACAATTTTTGGCCCATAGCTGCCAAACTGTGGGAAATTCAGTAAAGTAATCTTCAGAAAATATATACCCTATAATACAATTCCTAATTCTTCAGAACATTATAATACTGGGGAATTCTTTTTTCACATATTTTTGAGCACTTATGTACGTCAGTTTTTCACACGAAAGCCATCGTAAACCATCCACATGCATCTTTATATTAGGGTACCTTATGATCCCACCAACAAACTTCTGCAAGCAATACATCCAGTTTTTTTTTCTTTGTATCGTATTGCCATGGTGACCTGATGGAATCGCTCTCCTTGTTCATCCGATTCGGTAGGCAATTGGTGTAAGAAGTCATCAAAGTGAGGATGCAGAAAATGTAATGTCATGCATTATTTTCACCAATTTCTGTGCTTCGTCTGGCTGTACATGATTCTTTCCTAAAACGCCCTCGAGTACAGCTTTTAGTGCATCCCAGGCGCTTCATGGTTGTTTGTCATCACGTTCGTGAATCTTTCGCTTTTCGTTAATTTTCTTATATCCGGCCCATTGAGAACACCTATTGAAAGTAAAAAATCATTTTCGAAAAGTTGATAGCAATACGAATAGAACGAAGTGAACAAACATAGATATGCAAATATTTATATAGGCAAAAGAAAACCTCTTTTTAATTTTGTCATTGCTGAATTTTCGAAAGATGTTTTTCAAGCAGTCAAAAACTTCCTCATTATCTTTGACGGCCATTTCGATGAATTTCTTAGCAAATTCCTAATTTTATAAGCATTGTCGGCAGCAATATATCATCGATATTTTTTTTTAAAGGTTCATTAACCAATTTTAACCGTTTTTCGTTTTCGAGAGTTCTTTTTTTCTAGTCGTTACACTGATACTGATTGACACTAGGAAAAAAATTTCCACCAAAAGTTGTATTTTTAACAACCTATAACCAAGTGTAAGAAAAATCTGGATAAAAAGTTGTAATTTTCCACTACAAATGTCAAACGAAATGATGTTGCCACTTTTCAAAATACAAAAATTACATCTCTTTTTGTAAAACCCTGAATTATACAACTTTCATCTTAAAAATCATGTGTGACATTTATATTTCAAATTTGATTTTTTCTCGTTCAATTCAACCGTAAGTTTTTAAGAAGAAAAAATTAAAAACGAGTTCTATGAAAAAAATTAACCAAAGGGTTATAAATAGGTTTCTCGACCAATTTAAATTATGTTCCATCTACGTAACCAATACAGTGCGGTAATTCACTAACCGTCTCCTTCACAATATGCGCTCTATCGGGCCACAAAATAATTTTTTTCCCCAAAAAGGCCCGAAATACTGATTTTGAAATCAGTTGTCATTGAACTGGGAAAGAATATCCTCACACCATTCCTTAGATTTGGGAACGAAGTACTCGATTCCACGCCGCAAAAACATCACTATGCTCAAATCATCATAAAGAATGTTCAATTTTTCTTTCATCAAATTGCCGGTCATTTCTTCAGTTGCTAAATCATCATCTGATGTAAAAGCTTCTAAAAAATAATATTTCAAAATTTATATTGTATTGTTTTTATCTTTGTATACCGATATTTTCATAAATATTATCAATTTCTAATAAAAATGCAATAATTAAATAACACAGTACAACAGCCAATCTGGGGGGTGAGAAATTCCAAGTCAGGGTGATGGTACTAGGTCAGTATAGTAAAACCCTCAAAGGGTTTGGCGTTCGTATGTGTCAGTTTTTTTTATGACCTTTTAAATTTTTTCCTTATCTTGATGTTTTTTCGCTTAGTTTTAACATTTTGGCAAAAACGTAGTTTAACATAACTCGAGAACCACTTGTCCGATTTTGATGAAACAAATTTAGAAAAATTAAGAATTACAATTTCTCTAATCTGTTTCTGTACCGTTTTCCTATATGTGCAACACTTTCGAAGTTAAAAATGAATGTATGCCTAAAAATTTAAATATATTTTTTTTTTAATTCATAAAAAATCCAAAATGGAAAAAAGTGCCAAAACTAATTACTTTCGCGTAAAGTCACATAACTCATGAGCAAAAAATAGGCATAGGTCATAAAAATCGATGCACGTGTTTCTCATTTATTCACAAATAGGTAAATGTATGAATTTCAAAAATTTGCTCTAGATATGCACAACATTATTTGGAGAAAACATTGACACTCACAAGCCGAACTCTCTCATATTTTTCTACTGTACTAAAAGAGAAATATTGATGTGGCAACACTGGTTCTATAATGTTCACATAAAACATGCATTGTCATTATACTTCTTCTCTTTCTCACACTGGTTCTGTGATTTTTGTCATTCAACAAGTGCCGACGAACGCGAACAGTAAAAGTGATTTTTCTCCAGTTTTTTAAAAGTGAACAAAACTGAACAGAATATGGAACTGTGCAAGCCAGATATAAATAGCTTTTGCTACTGCTGTGGTCAATATGTCTCAAGACATAAAAAAAGGGGAAATTTCAGTACTGATTTTGTTCAAACATACGAGATGTACTTCAACCAAAATGTTATAGTGAACGAAAATTGGGTACCAAATATAGTGTGTAAAAGCTGCTACAACCGTCTAATGGATTGGAAAAATAGAAGACGTGAAAGTATGCCATTCGGTATCCCAATGACTTGGACTAATCCTGGCGAAGGTCACAATCCATTGAATTGCTATGCATGTGCGAATAAAGGAGCCGCAAAAAGGATAAGAAAATCGTATAATTACGTTGGTGTTGCAAGTGCCGCAACACCATTGCCTCATTCGGACCACATTCCTGTGCCAAAAGCTTCTAGCCCAGATATTTTCTCTTCTACGACTGCTCCGACATATCATGCACGTGATGATCCCCCATATGAGCCAATTTTAATAAATCAAAATAAGCTTGATTCAATTGTTGCCAAGTTGGAATTAACACAGCATAAATCGGAAGAGCTGCCTTCCATTTTAAAATCAAACAATTTGTTGGCACCCGGTGTGAAAGTCACAGCTTATCGAAGTCGTCAGGCAACACTCCAAAGTTTATTCCTTGTGAATGATGAAAAAACTTCTGCATATTGCCCGGATGTAGGAAAATTGATGGACGCAATGGAAATAAAATATGAAGTAGATGACTGGAGATTATTTATTGACAGTTCAAAACTCAGCTTGAAGGCGGTTTTACTGCATAAGACCAATAAAAAACCTTCAGTTCCAATCGCCTATAGTACAGAAACAAAAGAAACATATGATGCACTGGAAAATATTTTAAAAATGGTTAACTACGCCAAACATATGTGGCGCATATGCTGCGATTTAAAAGTTGTAGCAATGCTTTGCGGTCGTCAAAGCGGCTATATAAAATATATGTGCTTTTTGTGCGATTGGGACACACGATTTTCCGGTTACCAATATGCATGCCACGGATGGAAACTCAGAGAGCACAGCAGGTTACAAACGGCCAATATTATTCGTGAGCCTCTAGTGCCGAAGGAGAAGATATTGCTGCCTCCACTGCATATTAAACTTGGAATTGTTAAGAATTTTATCAAAACTGTCGCCAAAAGAGGTGAAGTTTTCTTGTGTTTGAAACTAATTTACCCGAGACTCAGCGAAAGTAAAATTAAAGAAGGTAAGTTATAATATCACATTCATTTCTCATGATTTTCCATCTTAACAAATTAATTTTTTCCAATCAGGCGTAGTAAATGGTCCAGATATACGAAAGCTGATTAAAAGTGACGCATTCAACAATATTTTGATTGACGCTGAATTGAATGCATGGCAGGCAATCAAAGAAGTAATAGAAGGCTTGTTGGGAAAGCATCGTTTTAACAACTACGATGTTTCTGTCGCAAGGATGTTAAGAGCATTCTCAGAAATTGGTGTCCACATGTCCTTGAAAATCCATTATTTACATTATCATCTGGACTACTTCAGCAAACAATTGGCTACCGAATCTGATGAACAAGGTGAACGCTATCATCAAGTTGCTATGCCATTTGATATGATGTAATACTGATTTTTTACTTTTTCAAACTCATTTTAATAAAACAAAAACTTACAGATATACATAGAGGCAAAAAGTCGCCGAGTGCAATAATTGCGGAAATTTGCTGGTGGAGTAAGCTTGTGTGGCAAGACAAGAATGATCTTGATGGTAAAGAATTTTCAGGAGATGCAGAAGGGCCAACAGTGGAGTCACACATTGACATTATGTGTGGTTCAGAAACTGATGATAGCGATGAATGCGATGCCACTAGTCCCGAACAACCACCATCGAAAAAGTCTAGGCAATATTTATTAAAATAAATAAAAATAAATAAATAAAATAAAAATAAAAAATTATAAAAATGTTTACTTAATTTTTTTAGTAGTTTATGGCCAGAAGTCTGGAGTTATTGGGGAAAATTTATAAAAAAGGCGATAAATGACACTTTTTTGAATAAAAACAAATATCAATATTCTTGTCAAAATGGGATACCTTCACTTAATTGTAAATAAAAGCAGAACGCGTTAATCGATTTCTATGATCTATGTCGCATTTTGTTTATAGGTTATGTGACTTTACATGAAATTAATAACACTTGATCCTTTTTTCCGTTTTGGATTTTTTATGAATTTAAAAAAAAAAAATTTAATTTTTAGGCAAAAAAATATTTTTTTTTCTCCACAAATTTATTTTTACAGGCAAAACTGTTGATTATAAAGAAAAACGTTATATAAGCGGATTAAAGAAATTGTAATTCTAAATTTTTTTGAGTTTGTTTTAGCAAAATCGGACAAGTGGTTCTCGAGTTATGTTAAACTACGTTTTTGCCAAAATGTTACAACTAAGCGAAAAAACATCAAGATAAGGAAAAAATTTAAAAGGTCATAAAAAAAAACTGACACATGCGAACGCCAAACCCTTTGAGGGTTTTTCTATACTGACCTAGTACCATCACCCTGACTTGGAATTTCTCACCCCCCAGATAATCCCAAAAATGTTCCATAGTGTAATCCATCAATTCACTTTTTAACTGACTATCGTTACCCCTAAAATACCGTTACCGAAATAACTGAAAAAATCGTTATCCTTAAAATACCGTTACCGAAATAATATAAAATACCGTTATCGCTAAAATACCGATACCGAAATAACTGAGAAAATCGTTATCCCTAAAATACCGTTACTGAAATAATAGTAAATACCGAGATCGCTAAAATACCGATACCGAAATAACTCAGAAAATCGTTATACCTAAAATACCGTTACCGAAATAACTGAAAAAATCGTTATCCTTAAAATAACATTACCGAAATAATAGAAAATAGCGTTACCCTTAAAATAACGTTACCAAAATAATAGAAAATAACTTTACCCTTACATTTTTTATTACTTTAAGTCGTATTGTTAACTTTGCGAACGCTTTTTGCATAGTTAACACTGTGGCAATACTTTTTTCAAGTAATGTCTACACAAGTTATGATCTTGTTTACCAGGTGTCTTCAAATGCAATAAAATTTGCCATGATATTTGCAAATTACACAAAAAAACAACAATAAAATTCTTTCCGTTGTTGTTTTGTGTGTAATTTTCAAATTTCATGGCATCTTATATTGAATGTGAACACATGTGGTTGATTAAACTAAAGAAAAAACATGTAAGCATGTACTTGAATTTAGTTTAAATAATCTATTTTAATCATTTGAAAATAAAAGAAGTTTTTAGTTTTTTGAAATTGTTTTATTTAGAAATTTAAAAATTTTCTCTCAAAATTTTATATTATATAAAATCCTACCGATCAGTTCAAAACCATACAGAAATGTGGATATTTTTTGCTCTTATTAAACATTTTAGTATGTTTTTTGTAAAATACTACTGCTGAAAAGATTATCTAACCAGGATTACAACATTCTCATGCATTTTTTTTTTAAATTTTCCCAGAAATGTCTAATAAGCTTCCTAAGTTCCTACCACCGAAGAGTATTCCTATTGGGATACTTATAAAATATTTAAAAAAATTTATCTTTAATAGAAAAAGATCAAAAATTTTTTTTTTAATTTTTGCGATAAATTAAAAAATTTAAAATTGTTTGTAAAGCTTTAAGACGAACCTTTAACCCCCACATTTCGTAACTATTTATAAAAAAATCTTTGTATAATTTTAAAGATGAGTTTAAAGTAACGCGCTGTTTAAACTTTTTTACCCGAGTAAAAAAGTTTAGATAAAATCATATATTATCAAATATAAATACATGTCAGTATGCATTAGCATGTGTATAACATAATTTTTTTTAAATTACCTTATATTTTGTCATATATAATCATATCTGTTTATATATTGATCTTTATAAAATTATGTATGATTTATATGATAAGATATTTTATCATATAAAATTGTATATAACACTATATATGTAATATATATAATTATGTGTGGGTTACACCGGGCTGTATAGAACCATGCTTGTACAGAACCATATTGTTATGATATTACCCTTTATAAAATCGTTGATTTATTTACCTTTTAAATAAATCGAGTTCTTTCTATATTGCAAATAATAAACACTGTTTGAAATTGTTTATAGCTCTATTTATTTATAACCGTCACTAAAAATTACAGAAATACACTTTAATAGCACACTTTATTTAAACGGTGTAGACAGACTAAACGTTAACCACACTTTAGTTCTTCACACTCTGCGTTTTACTTATCAACTGAACTACTGCGTCACCGACTACCAGTATTTATATGAGTAGTCAGGTATTCTAGTTATTTCCAGTTTATTTCGACACTAGATTTTTCCAGCTGTCAAAATTCGTGTGAAGAAATTTCTACAACTAGAAATTTTTTGTATCACTGCCGCCCACTTAAGCCTGTTCGTCCCGAACAGACATAGCTATTCCTTTTCCATAGTTGGCTAGTCGTTCTAGATGAACAACCTTCATTTTGGACCTTGGGCTCTGATCTTTCTTTATTCCGTATACTACATCATTCAACCTTTTAATTACTCCATAGGGTCCGTCCCAATGCGTTTGTAGTTTGGGAGATAATCCTTTCTGTCGTTGCGGGTTAAATAACAGAACCAGCTGACCCTCATTAAATCCTTCAGAATTTGCTGCCCTATCGTACCTCGCCTTCATCTTATCGCTGACTATTTTAATTCGATTGCGAACAAACTCATGAAGCTCGTTAAGGCCTTCTTGTGCCCGGGAAGCGTTGTCGTTGTCTTTATCTATAGCCGCGGGCTTAACACCAAATTCTAAATCGCCTGGCAATTTAAGTTCCGTTCCGAAAATAATTTTTAGGAGTCCGGGAGGTGGAATCGTGAACAGCCGATCTTTATGCCAGCAGAAATTTAGGGATGTGTTCGTCCCAGTCCTTCTGATGTGCATTGACCACTTTTCTTAAGTATTCCTCTAAAGTGCGATTGAATCTTTCGACCATGCCATCAGATTGTGTATGCAGCGGGGTGGTTTTTGTTTTTCTTATACCATACAACTCACACATTTCCTTAAAGATAGCAGATTCAAAATTCCTTCCCTGTCAGAGTGTAATTCTAATGGAACACCGTAGCGGCACACCCAGTTGTTCACAAATGCGCTTTTTATCGTTCTGGCTTCCTGGTTCGGTATAGCGTATACCTCAGGCCATTTACTGAAGTAGTCGATCACCACGAGAACGCAACGGTTTCCGGAATCACTGACGGGGAAAGGGCCTGCCATATACATTGCTATCCGCTCAAATGGGGCACCCGAGTTGTATTGTTGAAGTTGCCCACGACTTCTCCTTATTGGTCCTTTAGCTGCGATGCTTACAGCTTGCTGGCAGCCGACCAAGTAGAATCGTTGTTTTAAATTCTCTAGGGTTTTCGTGACACCGAGATGACCACCACTGGGACCGTCATGGAACTCTTTTAATACTTCATCTATTTTGCTGGACGGCACCACAATTAGCTTTGTCTCAGTTTTGCCGTCCACACTCTCCCATATACGGTATAAGCAGTGATAAATTTCCCGTATACGGTTCCACTGGCCCCAATACGCTTTCATTAGCGGACTTTCAGCTGGTATTTGTTCACGGGTAGGCCTCCTGTCCTCTGCTTTGGCTGACATAATTTTCGACAGTATGGGGTCATTCTGTTGCGCCGCCGACCAGGCTTCACTTGACTCAATATGCGTTAGTCTTATATCAACAATGCTCTCTTTTCCTTTAGCCCTCGAACAATGTTTGCACTCTAAATTACAGGGGCGTCCGCATTGCAATGCTTTATGCCTTTCCTGTGCTCGATGCTGAAATCATAGCTTTGAAGTCGTTCAATCTAACGAGCTAGCTGCCCTTCTGGTTGTTTAAATTGCAGCAGCCACCTGAGTGCAGAATGGTCGGTTCTTAGTTGAAAGTGCTGACCGTACAGACACTTGTGGTATTGCTTTACACATTCTACCGCCGCCAAGAGTTCCCTTCGCGTTACGCAGTTGTTCCTTTCAGGCTTCGAAAGTACTCGACTGAAATAGCCTATGACTTTTTCGGTTCCATTGATCACCTGTGAAAGCACACCTCCTATTCCGTATCCGCTTGCATAGCACAGGATATCCAAGAAGTGGTGCCGTACATAATAACTCCTTGAGCCTTAGGAATGCTTGTTCTTGGGCTTCACCCTAATGAAATGGTCGCGCCTTCTTAGTCAGCTCATGTAGGCTCGCAGCCACACTGGCAAAGTTTGGTACAAATCGTCGGTAGTATGTGCAGAGGCCTAGAAAGCTGCGCAACTCGTGCGATTTTACGGGCAAGGCCAATCTTTTACAGCCCGGATCTTATTTTCATCGGTTGATATACCCTCTGCAGTTACGCGGTGCCCTAAATACATGACTTTCCTCTGGAACAGTGTACATTTCTTTGCGCTAAGCTTGAGTCCAGCCGCAGATATTCGCCTTAAAACTTCTGCTAAGTTCTTCAGGTGTTCATCGAAAGTTTTTCCCATGACAATTATGTCGTCAAGGTACACTAGGCAAGTTTTCCAGTGGAGTTCTTTCAGCATATTTTCCATTTACCGTTCGAATGTTGCTGGAGCATTGCAGAGTCCAAAAGGCATCATATTAAACTGCCTTAATCCGTCACCTGTGCTAAAGGCAGTTATCTCCTTGTCTTGGTCACAAACCACTTTGCAAGTCCAATGTGGAGAATCATTTGGTTCCTGCTAGCGTTTCTAGAGTGTCAATTTTCGGTAGTGGATAGTGTTGTGATATAAGGCAATGTTTACAGTCACTTATGACTCTGTATCTAATACAAAGTAAACATAGCTTTATTATTGCAATACTTTCCATCACTAGAAGATAAGTAAGTTTAGTACTAGTATACATACTAGATACTCATACATTGTAATACATTAGATTTTAAGAGCACTCAATAAATAGAAATTGGAAATATAACATGGTGTCAGGTGTGGGGTAATTTTTTTTTTTTATTACACATAAAAAGTTTAGATACCTTTTCCCTAAAGGAAGTGAAAAAAGGAGTTAATAAAATTAATTGTCTATTAACTGTTAACTAATAAAAATAAAAGATGTTAAAAAAAAAGTTACAAACTATAACAATTAAACTATTGTTAGAAAAAAAATCTGGTAATGGTGGGTTCTGATAAAAAATCAAAAGTTACAATAGAACCAAAAGCTGAAGTACCAGAAATAATGTCGATCTCTACCTCAATATTGCCACTTAACACTAATGCACCAAATCCAGGCATGGAATGGAAAAACTGGAGTCGTAATTTTAAAATATTCATGAGAGCGTCGGGGTTGGAGACACAGGCGGAAGCACGTAAAGTAGCTTTATTATTGCATCATCTAGGATCATCGACCATACACATTGTAAGTGCTTTAAATGTGGACATATATGTCGTAAAATATGATGATTTGTGGAAAAACTTAGAAAACTACTTTGTTCCGAAAAAAAACACGGCCATGGAGCGCCATGCGTTTTTTACAAGAAAGCAAATGGAGGGAGAAACCATTTTGCAATATGCAACACAGTTACAAAATATGAGCAACAATTGTGAATTTGATACGTTACGCGAAGGTCTTGTAAAGGACATTTTTATTTGTGGCTTATCAAAAAATTTTTTAAATATCAAAGAAAAATTGCTAGCTGTTTGTGACATAACTTTGGAAAAGGCTCTCCACATAGCACAGAGCATGGAAGCTGCAAGAGAAAATGCAACAGCAATAGAAGTGTCGCACACCAACAACAACAATTCAAATATATGTGGTTTAAGAAAATACAACAAATTTAACAATAATCAACAACAACAAATATGTGGTCAACATCGTCATGATAAATGTCCAGCAGAAGGCGTAAAATGTCATCTTTGTGGTAAGCTAAATCATTTTGCCAAAATGTGTTTTGCAAAAAACCACAACAACAATAGCAACCACAACAACAATAACAACTACAACAACAAGAAGAATAATAATCATTACAACAACAAGAGCAACAACAGAAAATACTACAAGAACAACAAGTATGTAAAAGCTGTGGAAAATGCAGAGGAAGAAAATTTATTCATTGGTACTGTGGAGAATACCGCAGGTACTACAAATTCAGCTCGTGAGTGGAATATTGAAGCCCAAATAAACAACAAGAGGGTGATGTTTCAGGTGGACACCGGTGCACAAGCCAATTTGCTGTCGGAGAAAACAATAAGTATTTTGAATATTAACAAGATTTATAGTAATAGTTGTAATATACTAACCTTTAGTGGGGAAAAACTCCCGGTTATAGGAAAAATTAATTTAAATATTAATTATAACAAGATAAATTGTTTATCAACATTTTATATACTGAAAATGACTTGTAGGAATGTAATTGGTTTAGATTTAGCTATCCAATTAAATTTAATCAAAACAATAAATTCCATAAATATAGATTCGGTTTTGGAAGAATACGAAGAAGTTTTTAATGGTCTTGGTGAATTGAAAAAAGAATGTAGCTTTAAAATAATTGAAAATAGTGAACCTATAGTGGAAGCAACTCGTCGGGTCCCAATAGGTCTGTTTGAATCTTTAAAAAAGGAGTTAAATAGGATGGAAGAATTAAAAGTAATAACTAAAGAAAGTGAACCTACTGAGTGGGTAAACTCAATAGTGTTGGTAACCAAACCTAATGGAAGCTTACGTTTGTGCCTTGATCCAAGGAATTTAAATAAAGTTATAGTTAGACCAAGGCTTAGTTTTCCAAATATCGACGAGTGTAGATCTCAGTTAACAGGTTCTAAATTTTTTAGTAGCCTTGATGCTAATTCTGGATTTTGGATGATTCCGTTAGATAAAGCATCATCAAAACTATGTACTTTTAATACACCTATGGGTCGGTATAGATTTTTGCGTTTACCATTTGGTATTAACGCTGCCCCAGAAATATTTCATTCGGAAATGGTGAGGTTATTCGGAGACATAGATGGACTAATCATCTATATGGATGATTTTCTTATTCATGCTAAAGATTTGGAAAAACATAATGAAATATTAGAAAGGGTTTTAAACAGAGCACAAAATGTTGGTTTAAGATTTAACAAATCGAAATCAAAAATTTTAAAAACGGAAATAAAATTTATTGGGCATATTTTTAATGGTGAAGGTGTTGAGCCTGATACTGAGAAGATCAAAGCAATTGTAGGGTTGCCAAAATCAAAAAATGTTGCGGATCTCCAAATATTTCTGGGAATGGTGAACTACTTAGGTATTTTTATAAAAAAATTGTCGGATAAAACTAAAAATTTAAAGAACTTCTTAAAGGAGATGTTTTGTGGCAGTGAAACGATGAACAAGATAAAGAATTTTTAAATTTAAAAAAAGAAATATCAGCTTCACCAGTTCTGGTTTATTTTGACCCTAAGAAACAAATAAAATTATCTGTGGACGCATCAATAATCCAATTGATTAAGCTTCAGCGTCGTTTACTGATTGTCAGTCAAACTATGCTCAAATTGAAAAAGAGCTATTTGCAATTTTGTTTGGGTGTACTGGTTTTCACCGATATGTATATGGTTCACATGTGACAGTAGAAACTGATCATAAACCATTGGTAGCCTTGTTTGAAAAACCACTTTATAAAATTCCAGCTCGTTTACAAAGGTTTATGTTGCGTTTGTTAACGCAACATAAACGCTTTCAAGAGCGCCTCTTAAAGAGAACGCCTTACTTGATATGAATCAAGAAGTAGATTTACATTGTAATTTTATTATGTCTCAAAATAGTTTACCTGACGTCACAGTCGAGAAAATTAAGGAAGCAACAAAAACAGATGAAGTATTTAAAATTTTACTAGAATGTATTAAAACAGGATGGCCCAATGATAAAAGGAATACTAATCCAATTTTATATCCATATTTTCCTATAAGAAACGAAATCTCACAATTAAACGGGCACATGGGTGTACAACGTTGCCAAAATTTAGCTAAAGAGTCAATTTTCCTGCCAAATATTAATCATGACATAAATGTAATGGTATCAAATTGTAAAATTTGTAAAAATTATCAAAATTCTAATGCGAAAGAGGAATTATTACCTCATGATATCGTAACTATTCCATGGTACAAAACGGGTTGTGATTTTTTGAAATAAACAAAAAAATGTATTTGTTAGTAGTGGACTACTATTCCAAATTTGTGGAAATAGAGATGTTGAGCTCGGGTTATAACAGTAATCAAGTTATAACAAAACTTAAATCTATTTATGCCAGACATGGCATACCAGCAATTTTTATATCCGATAATGGACCCCCTTTTAATTCAAAAGAATTTTCAGATTTTTGTAATAATTGGGGAATAGAACATATTACCTCAAGTCCTTATTTGCCTAGGTATAATGGCCCAGCAGAGCGTACAATACAAACAGTCAAGAAAATGTTATATAAATGCCAAGAAGATTCGTCTGATCCCTATACCGCCCTGTTACAATACAGAACAACTCGTAAAGGAAATTTTCCAAGTCCCTCAGAAATGTTAATGGGTAGGGTTTTAAGAACTAAATTACCTTGTCTTTCAAAGAAATTAAAACCAAAATTAATTAATACAAAAGAAATTATGAAACAAATAGATAAACAAAAAAAGAATATAATTAAAAATAACAACAGAAAAACAAAAAATCTAAAACCGGTAGAAGTAGGTGAAAAAATAATGTTCAAAAGAACACCAACATCTTTATGGTACCCTGGTACTGTAGTAGAAGACTGCAAAGAACCTAGATCTTATAACATACAGGACCATGAAGGTGCAACCTATACAAAAAACAGGCAACATATTAAGAAAAATGTTAATGGAAATTTAAATGAAAATCTTAATGAAATTCTAAATGAAAATTTAAATGAAAATATAAATGAAAATGTTAATGTTAATAAAAATGAAAATCTAAATGAAAATGTTTATGAAAATGTTAATGAAAATCTAAATGAAAATATTAATGAAAATCTAAATGAAATTGTTAATGAAAATATTGTAAACAAATATGTTACTAAAAGTGGCAGAGTTAGTAAACTACCAAACAGATATTTGAAATAATTGTAAGTTAATATATATATTTAAAAAAAAGGGAAGATGTTGTGATATAAGGCAATGTTTACAGTCACATGACTCTCTATCTAATACTAAGTAAACATAGCTTTATTATTGCAATACTTTCCATCACTAGAACATAAGTAAGTTTAGTACTAGTATACATACTAGATACTCATACATTGTAATACATTAGATATTAAGACCACTCAATAAATAGAAGTTGGAAATATAACAGATAGCTGTCCTTCTTGGTGATATCATTCAATTTTCTGTAATCAACACATAATCGGGTGCTGCCATCTTTTTTCTTAACTAAAAATATAGGCGAGTTCCATGGGCTAGAAGATGGTTCGATTACTCCATGGCGCTCCATTTCGTTGACTAACTCCTTTGCTTCATTTCGTTTTGTTAGATGAATACTTCTGGACGCCTTCTTTATTGGCCTCGCTTCACTAGTATTTATTCGGTGTTTTACAATCGCCGTTCTTCTTTGACTTTGGTTTCTCATGGCGAAGACAGAGCCGAATTTCCTGATTAATTGTTTGGCTTTATTTCTATCAGGCGGGGCCAGTTCTTTTACCCATTTTTCCACATATTCTGCCAGCATCTTTCGATCTTCAACGGACGCATTGGAAGGTTCCAAGTTCTTTTCGAAACTGATTATTGCTTCCGGCGCAGTACATTTGGCTATTTCAGAGTTCGCTCGTACAACTTTTTCACAATTTGATAGGTTCAGAGGGTCAATTCTCGTTCTGTGAAACGGTGAAATGAAAAGTTTTTTCACGTTTTCATAGTACTTTTGATTCGCGTTCTGTGAAAAAATGTAAAGAAATATCAAAACGTTTTCATATGAAAAAAAAAGTGGAACGAAACAAGATTTTTTCACGATTGCACAGCACTGGCGATTCTTGTTTTGTGTAACAGTGCAAACAACTGTCAAAATATTTTCATATGAAAAAATTGTTTACACAGACTATATATAAGTGAAAAAACATGGAGAAGATTGTAAGAGGAAAGCGTGCCAGCGAAAGCCAAAAGGAGTATTTAATTAATTATTGAGAAAAGCATGTGGACATTGCAAACGATAAGTAAGTAGCTTAATAACCATAATCACACTTTTATGTATTCCATATTTACAGATTTGTAACCGCAGATGGTGCCAAATTTAGAGACGAAAAGTGTAACGAATTAGCGGCGAGCCTTAACAGTTTTAGTGCGACCCAAAAGGACAGTGAAAAATGGCAAAAGTATGGCATATTTATTTATAGTTTATTTATATTCTTTATGAAATTTTTTTTTTAAGTAGACTTCATACGCGCACCAAATATAGTTCACTTAAAGTAAGCCGATATAAATACATGAAGTGCTTGTCGGTTGTCATCTTGAATGGATTGTGGTCAGCACGAAGTATGCGTCTCAGCACTCTCAAAAAATTCCTATAAATTATTAAATTATTTACTGCAATGAAATGCTTGTAACATCATTGTCTTACCTTTGTTCATCCGGAATTCTTTGAGTAATATCCAATAATACAATTAATCCAGATATTTTTATATAATTATTTAAAATAAATTTTACGAACTTAATTCACTTTTGTTTACGTTTTTCTCTGTTTTGACATTTGCTTTAAATTTTGGATAACACAGTTACAAAAGTTTCATGGGTACAGTGCGAATGAAACATTTTTTTCATAATACATACGAGAATTTCACTTCACATTATCACAGAACGAGAATTGACCCCCAGTACTCTTACAGGAACTCTTTTGTCTTTGCTGGTTTTCACGAGGGCTTTCGCTGTTATTAGGACACTTTTTATTTCTGATGGTTCTACCACCCACAAGCTGCTGTCCTCACAATCTCCCTCCATACGTACCCATACTAAAGTTTCTGCCCGTGCTGGTAGTTTTTGGTGGCTGATGGTAACTAGCTTTCTTACCTGATCCTCGAGTTCATATCCAACATTAAGGGGTATTTCAACATTGCGCCAAATCATAACTTTGTGCCCCATATGCAGATTAATGCCGTGACCAATCATGAAATCTGCACCAATGATTACTTCGTCCACAATATCGGCAACAATAAATATGTATTTGACGCTTATGTTGGCAATTGTTAGTTTCACATTTACCTTACCATAGACAGAAGCCTGCTCTCCAGTGGCTGTTCGCAAACTTACCCCGTGCAATGGTTCAACTGGCTTTCTATTTATATCGGGCCTGATGATTGACTGTGATGCTCCTGTGCCTATTGTAAAAATGTGCTTTCGCCCGTTGATTGCTTTTCTCCTGCTGTATTACTGATATGATTAACGGTGACTCTTGAGGTGATTTCTGATCGGCTCGGAGGTTTTTTCTGGGTGCTTTGCAGTTTCGCTGAAAGTGTCCCACTCTACCGCAGTTGTAGCATTTATCCTTGGCTTTGACTTGCTTCTCCCCTAATGCCTGTTTAAATGCATCCTTTAACTCCGTGAGCACTTCTCTGAATCCTTCTGTAAACTTTGTGCTTATATCTTGCTCTCTTTCAGCAGTCACTTCGAGGTTACGCACCTTAAATGTTTGTGGCTTCGAAATCACCTTCGCGTTCTATTCTGTAGGCGTGGGTTCGAATCCCACTTCTGACACCGATTGTTACGATTTTACCCTTTATAAAATCGTTGATTTATTTACCTTTTAAATAAATCGAGTTCTTTCTATATTGCAAATAATAAACACTGTTTGAAATTGTTTATAGCTCTATTTATTTATAACCGTCACTAAAAATTACAGAAATACACTTTAATAGCACACTTTATTTACACGGTGTAGACAGACTAAACGTCAGCCACACTTTAGTTCTTCACACTCTGCGTTTTACTTATCAACTGAACTACTGCGTTACCGAGTACCAGTATTTATATGAGTAGTCAGGTATTCTAGTTATTTCCAGTTTATTTCGACACTAGATTTTTCCAGCTGTCAAAATTCGTGTGAAAAAATTTCTAGTTGTAGAAATTTCTTGTATCAATATATACTTTTATGTGGATTATACAGAACCATTAATAATTATATATGTTATCTAATATTTGAGATATAATAATACATGGGCCATTATATAAAATATTTTTTAATATGGCATGAGATCAATTTTTTGTGCTTTTAGTTTGTTTTTATTTCCTTATTAATATTTTTATTACAAATCTTTCAAGTTTTGAATCATTTCGGGATAAGAAGAAGTAGAAATTTTAGATAGGATATAAGTGGTAAAAATTTATATATATATTTTCGCATTAAATATAATTATTTTTCCACATATTTTCTTAGTCAATAATATATCACTATATATAATATTATATATGGTTATATAATTATATTAAATCAGGACCAATTTAATACCATTAATTCAGCCATGATTGCGTATATTGAGTATACTGAGTTCCCAGATAATTAAACGGAGTCCCCAATTTTAGCCCATACTCCAGGTAACACGTATTTCAAATTTCAGATTTTCCCTTTGAACCCCCATTTTTACCATGACCAAAATTCTTAAATGTAGCAGAGCAATCAGTTAGCACATACTCCAGTTAACACACATTTAAAATTTAAGGTTTTAAGCTAAATCGGTGGGAGAGACTGTTCACCTTTTTGCCCCTCTCCGTAGACATTTACAAAAATCCGACCTAGGTGAATGTCTACACCGGAGAAGGAACCTATGCACCAAATTTCAACTTCAAAGCTCCAGCGGTTTTTGCAGGACGTCAAGGGTGAAAATTTTTCGATTTTCTGCCCCTCCCCGTTGGAGGGGAGACTATCGATGAGTTAGCACATATTCCAAGAAAAGCATTTGTGACCTTCATAACGCATGCTTTTCTCATTTTTATCATGGTTGGCAAGCACTACCTTTTCATTATAACGGTAGTTGTCTACCACGTTCAGATTAATACCGATACGACAATTTAGAAACTGTGGTGCCAATAGTGACATTTGTCTTCTAATATCACGGGTGTTCAGGTCGTAAACAATTGGTAGATTTAAATATATAAAAAACACACATTAATTGAAATTAATTAAAATTCAATATCTAAATTTCAATATAAAAAAATTAACTAAATCCTTAAATTGAAAACTTAAACCTAAAAGAAATTGTGAACTGAAACTAAATTAAAAATTCCATTAAAATTTATATCGTTTAGTAGATTACATCAATGAATCTAACTTTGATTAAAACCTTAAGTTTAAAGTGGTTTTAAAAGCTTAACCCTGAAATCATAAAATAAGTTAGTGTAAAATTTGAATTATAAAACCCTAACATCCGAAAATAAACTTAACCTAAATTCATATTTTAGGTTAGGTAAATAAAGTTTATAACGTTTAGAAAGAAACAAGGATATTTTTATTTTCCCTTTTTTTGATAGAAAACAGCCATTTTTGTTTCTACCATTTTTAAACCCGTAAATATGCAACGGGGCTTATTATATAATATTATATGTTAAATTTTGTTATATCTGCAAAATACCGTTATAAATTGGTGCTTCGGTAGTTTAGCGTTATTATAACGGTAGTTTAAGATATTTTAAAATTGAACCGGTAAAATAGCGCAATAAACCCGGTTATACAAAAAGAAACTTGCCTTTAATGGAATGACCATTTTAAAATGTTCACATCGGTCTTAAAGAAGCTGTGGTAGCCAACTACCGTTATTATGAAAAGGTATTGAATGCCAAACATGATTTTTATCGATTTTCCCAAGTTCGTTTTGTACGTTTCTATGGGGTAAATAAATTTTTATCTGAAATCTGACTCATTTCATCTTATTCCACTCTTAAGTCCAAACCCGTTTTTTGACACACTAGGTCCCTTTTCTCGGAGAAGGTCACATATTTCAAATTTCCAGTTTCTAGCTATAGGGGTTTGGGCAGGCCGTGAAAAGGGAGTTTTTCCCCGTTTGGTCTTCCCCGAAGAAAATGTCTACGCCGCAGGGGGAACCTACATACAAAATTTCAGCATACTAGCTCCTGCTATAATAATACAATTGACTATTTCTGAAATACAATTGAAAAAGGGTTAGTTTTTATGTATATTATATTGTTGGATCTAATCTGATACAATTTGATATTTTCCGCATAAATTTGGATATTACTTTATCCATAAATATATTGTTGGGTCTAATTTAATTTGCCATTTTTGGGATCAATTCAGATCCTTCTAAATCCCCAAATATATTGCTGGATCTAATTTGATCTGCCATTTTTCGGATCAAATAAGATATTAAGGAATATAAAATTGGATATGTTTAAATATTGTGCCAGATTAATTTTTTTTACTCGGGCATACTTTGTTTTTGCCAATTAATTTCAAACCATCTGTGGTTCATTATGTAAAAATGTTTGTGTTAGTTATATACATTTCTGCAAGGGGCCGCTGTGAAGTAACAATACTCAAAAATATATTCTATGTACATACATATATCTATCTTCAAAAGTCTGATCATGATGGGGTTAAATATATCGGTGTGCATTGAAACTAGCGTAATCATTAAAATACCGATACCGCAATAACAAAAATTACGTTACCCTTAAAATATCGTAACCGAAATAACTGATATAACGTTATCGCTAAACTACCGTTACCGAAATAGAAAATACCGTTATCGCTAAAATACTGATACCGAAATAACTAAAAAAGTCGTTATCCCTAAATTACCGTTACCGAAGATAATAGAAAATAGCGTTACCCGTAAAATAACGTTACCAAAATAATAGAAAATAGCGTTACACTTACCGATAACCGCATTTGTTTCGGTTACCATCCATGCTTTTAACAGTTATATTCGTCATCTTAAAAAATATTAATGATTGTCACATCAGCTTGTTTTCTTTTTTGACGGTTCAAATATTTTTATTTGAAAAATGACCGCTCACATCAATAAGAGTGTAATTTTACATTTTTCCAACCAAATCATATCTGAAATTAATACCCTTAATATATTGTCCAATATTATAAGATTCCTTCATATTTGTGCCGAATGCTAATGGAAATGACGGGTTTTTGTTTGTTTTGTGCAACAGCACATAGTTATTTTCCATTTCCAATTTATTCACTAATACTGCTTAAAATACGTGTTTTGGTACATTTTTTCCCATATATTTTTATGCGAGCAACATCTCAAAAAAACGTGTTCAATTTCAAAACATATCAAAAGTAGTCTTATCAACACTGAATTGTGTCTATTCAACTCTGTGTTAACCATTGATGTTGAATGATAAATTCGAAAAAAAATTATAAGCGTCATTCAAGGTGGTACAAAAGTTTTAATACATTAAAAAAAATAATAAATCGAAAGAAAAGATGGCTTCAAAAAGTTAAATTTTTTTATTTTATTTGTTATGAATATGATACGTCAAATTAATTTCTAAAATTCGAACACTTAAACACATTTTTGCTAGTGGAAACAGTGAAATGTTTTCCTCAAAACATGTTATTTTGGTCATAAAGGAAATATGGATAAACCTTTGATGTCATTGCAGTAAGTGAACGTATTTTTATCGTCAACGGTATATAAATTTGGCTTGGCGTTTCCGGTATGCCGTGGCGCTTAAGTTCTGCTGTGTGAGTTTTCTGCGGTTCAAAAATGAGGTCAAAAATTCTAAATTCCGTTGCGATAATCCCAACTTAGCCATAATTTAATCCATTTCGTTTTATGTTAGCGGTTTTGGTTCATCATCTTCTAAATTGGGCGTATAATCGGGATCTTGCGAATTGAATGGCAAGGAGAAAGCACTTTCGAGTGCCAATGCGGACATAGTCTCAGGACTCGGAGGAGTAGATTGTTCGACACCATCAACGCTTGGCACTGGAAGTGAGGCAGTAAAAGCTGCAATATATGCTTTTTTCTTTAACTTCCTCTTATTTGTTCCAACATGATAATTAATGCATGCGTAGCACCTGGTTTTGTCATGACCGTTTGGGTCTTTTACCCAGATAACCGGCTTAGCAAAAGGCAAGTGTCCGACTTCGTATATGAAACCAATTTAAAAAAGTGCTATAGCAATTACTGCACACTGTATTAGGCGTGAAATCTTCACCACTCGTATCCACTTGATCGAAATATTGCGTATACGCAAAGCTAAATTTCGGAGTTAAGAAATTTCTTCCCTCCTTTCCAACCTTGGGCCCTATATGACCACAAACAAAATTCATTTTTTTTTGAGCACTTGTTATTTTCAATATTAAAGAGTTTATTATATCCTCCACCATATATGGCGATTGTATATATCAGTTTGTCATTCGGTTTGTATCATGTCGAAATATAGGTTTAAGACCCCATAAAGTATATATATTCGTGATCTTTATGCAATTTTAAGTCGATTTAGCGATGTCCCCGTCTGTACATAATATATTTTCTCATATTTGTTTCACCAGTCGCTTAGCAGTAAATATTTTGTATTCACCTCAAACATTTTTTCACCACTAAAAGTTTTTTCACCACAAAAAATTTTTGCTCCTTAAAATTTTTTTTTCACCTCTAAGCGGCGCGCCGCTTTTGAGGCCTCTGCATGCAGCTACATGACATTTGTATTGTTTGCTAGGGCTAGTTGAATTTTTTTTATGCATATGCAACAACGCCAACTATGGAAATAATTTGCACATTGCTGACAAATAAAATCTTGAATTTTCGATGTAAAATATAGCTGGAAAATGTGAAAAAAGCATTTTCCGGTATTATAATGTTCTCAAGAATTATGAATTGTATTGCAAGGAATATTTTTTTTGAAGATTACTTAACTGAATTTCCCACAGTTTACAGCTATGTGAAAAAATATAGAAAAAAATATTTTTTTTAACATTTTAGCAATTTTGAGGCACTTGATGCAGTTTTTCGGGTTAGTTTGTTTTGCACTTTTTTTCCCCTAGTCTATGTCTACAATTGTGCCGAAGACAGGAAAACAGCCGTGATGTATAGCCGTGAGATTAATTGCATGTTCTTCGGAGAAATCAAGTTTTAGCCAAAATATACATGAGGCCATAAAATGCGAAGGGCAGCTAAAATAGCAAAACCCAAATGGGGTTTTGATAGTTTCGAAAAAACTGCACACGAGAAGGAGTTTGCATTTTATGTGTTGCACTGTGCTCTTGATTCATCACTACAAATTTGCTTTACAAATTTTCTCAGCAAGTACAATTTTTAACAAATTTGGGATTGGAAATGGAAAAATTACATTTTTGTGGGTTCAAGGTGACAAAATCAGACTTTAGAAATTAAAAGCAAATTTCGATGTTGGCGAATTTTAAAACAATTTGAAACGATCCTTCCCAACAAACCAAATGATATTGTTTCGATACCATAACAATACATATATACCCAGCAAAAACAAGGGGTTTAACTACTTACTAGCCTATTTACTCGCTTAATTACTTTTGTTCGTGATGTCCCAAAAGTAATGAGTGGTCATTACCTTCTCACTTACAAAAAACACAATGTAATGGGTGGTCATTACCCTCTCGCTTACGAACAGCCAAAAAATAATGAGTACCCATTACTTATTGGACATCGCGAACAAAAGTAATTAAGCGAGTAAATAGCCTGGTAAGTAGTTGATACCATGCTTTTGCTGGGTAATAAGAACAGTGGAGAAAAATGTACTTTCTTTAACGATATCATAATGACATCCAAAATATCATGCAGCGCAAAAAAGATCTTGCAAAACAATGGGTTTTAGAACGAGCAGTAACTGGTTGAAGTTTGCCGGTAGCAGGTAGCTAGTTACCGACAACCTTACGAGTAGGGAGTAAAACACCTAGTTAATGGTAAGGTTAAAATAAAAACTGGTGGCTTGAAGGTAGTTAATAACTAGTTGCTTATAAAGGGCATAATAATACGTTACATAAGGGGTGAAAATAACGCACTTGCAATAGTTTATAAGGAAGGAGCTGAATAACTACACCATTTCCAATTTAATTTCAGAAAGTACCAACTATTTTCAGAATCTATTTATTTTATTTCAGATATTAAGACTTTTATTTCAAAAATATTTTTTTTATAAAATTTATTTAATATTTATAATGATAAAGAAACTTAAATACCACATATGTACATATATTTTATTAAATTCACAAAAAAAAAATAACAGACTAATTCATTGAAAATTCCAATTCAAAATGGTACCCAGCAAAAAAAAATTGGAAGTAATTTTTAAGGAATCATTTTTTCATTGATTCCAAGTATCATTTAGTTCTGATTTTCCTCTTCTAAAGCAGTTCTTTTTCACAACTTCCAAAAATGTGAAATTGAATGAAATTTAACTCTTTTTCAAATCTATGACTAGTAATATATTTTAAAAACAACTAAGGTTAAACGTTAACCACAGATATTTTCATACAAATTTGACATAGATAACAATGGTTAAGTACTAAACTTTGGTTATTTTGAAACAAGTTATCAGGTTTAAATGATTTGTATCAATTTTTAACTTTGTTTGTTTTTGTACTGCTTGAATTTGGTTATTTTGTATTCGTTCGTCTGAAGCAAAACGTCATCTGAAAACAACACCTTGCACTTTACAAGATTTTAAATTCTGCACATATAAATATACATAAGTTGTGTTTGTTTACATTTTTTACTCAAAAATCCGTTCGAATTAATAATTTATGGGGAAATTTTACATTGTTCTCTTTGTTTACTACTTTTACAATTTTTTCGTTCGAGTACTTTTTTATATTTTGACATTTTGTCTTTATATTTTTTTAATAGTTTTACTATAAATGTATTCACACAAAACAATTTATTATTTTTTTTTTATTTTTTTAAAATAAAAAATCTTACAAAAGTACTTAAAAAAATCAAAACGTATGCCTAATATCACAACCGCAATTTATGCTGGAAAATTTCAATAAAAAAAGTAAAAAAAATCAACTGTAGTAAGAGTTATAAGAATTTTGAATAAAGTAATTTAATAAATAACTGAATGCCTTGTTATAATTTAACCAACAGACAAACACAAAATTAATATGGTAAACAACAACAAATGTGTCAGTTAAATTCCCAGGCAGAAGCTGACGGCACATTTTGAAATTGAGGCTTATGCCCGCTTACTGAATATCCCGTTAAAATTTTACTCATAGATTCTAAAGAATTTTTCTTCTTTTTGTATTTTTTCACATACATATTCTAAGAAATTTGTTTATAAAATCCATTATCTTCTGTGTATTTCTTCTACAAAAAACCTAAACGGCTTTACATGGGGAAAAGTATGGAATTCCTAATTTATGGGCTGACGGTTTGGTTTTACCTTCGTGATTATTGTTTATGTAAATAAGAAATGTGAACACATCATAATAACTCAGGAACGACCCCAAACATGGTAGTATATCTGTGGCTCTAAATGGCATGGTGCTTATTGTTAACACCTCCACTAATGTTAAATTTTTGTCTTTCAGGTATATTGCAAAAAAAAACTTACCTTAAGTTTTACAAACATTTCATTTTCATTAAATGCAATAAAATGTACAAATTATATAAAATATTTTAATACATTCTTTTTTCTCACAAAAAAACAAAGTGGTGCGGATAAAGCAGCTGTTTGATATTGTATTAGTGTTGAGAGTAAAGCAAGTGCAAGTACTCGGTTACTTGATAAATGAACTAATATATAGCTGTGCTTATGTGGCAAGCTATCAAAGTTTTCTGATCATTCCCATATAAATTTGACAAAAGCCAAAGTTTTGTGTTGACGCTTAAGGTTACTTATGTCAAATTTGTAAGGGAATGACAGAACACAACATCGATAGCTTCTTGCATAAACAAAGCTTATGTTAAATTGTTATTTTACAGTAATACAATTATGGTTATTTTACAGTAAAACTAGTAGTGTGACTAGTTTTTGCGATTTGCTTGTGTGTATAGTTTCATTCATTTTCTCAATAACCTGTACAAATTTGTACAAATTTTTTGCCACCAAGAGTTTTCAAGCAGAAAAAACATGTGATGTTTGTAAATATAAATACAAAAGCAAGATATATTATAAAATAAATTATGGAAATCATAATAAAACTATCTAAAATGTTTGTGCTTAATACTTTACATCAAGAATCCTCTTTTCGATATCGACCAGTCATAATTTATATTGGTATTACAATCAGCTGTTTAACACACTTGTAAATTTTTCTTTTTGAGAGTATAATTGTTTTACTCTCTGTAAGTTTGTTACTGAGTAAGCCTTACTAGACTTGACTGAGAAAAGTAAGCGAATGGACCTTATGTTAAAAATAGTGTTAAATAGCGAAGTATATTTTAAGTAATTTTCAATTTGAAATCCATTTCGAAATATATATATTTCACCCTAAATATTTCTGGTTTTCGATTTAACAATACAAAAAACAGCTGATTGGTAATTGGAATGGAAAATCGCATTTTAAGTTGATTGAGCATAAGTAAATTCGCTAAAAGATTATTTATGAAAACGGAAAAATATTTTTTAAATGTACGATATCTGTAAAACCACCATTATACTGGAAAACAAATTTCTTTGGAATGTACTCGGTTTTAAATGCGAGAATTAGTAACTTACTGCATTTGTTAAACTGAAAGTAATCATATAAATTATTGAAAGTATAAACAACATCACTAACTTCAAATGTTAGAACTTTTGTCAAAAGTGTCAAAAGCTAAAAAGACGCGCAAAATAAGAACGCTTTAAAAACTTGCGATGTGGAAAAATATCTAAAAAAAATATATATTAAATATTACATTAAAAAAGGATTCTCAATAAAATAAAAAACAAAATAAAAACTGGTAAGTATTCTTTTTTTTTTTATGAGTAAACGTAGTTACCAAAGACATGTTAAGCATTGGAGCCTCATAATGTTCAAATTAATGAGGAAACTATGCACGATTCTCCTCAAAATACAACTGACAACTTAGAAAGTGATGATGGAATTTTAAACGACCCAGCTCAAAATGCACAACCAACTTTACGGGAGAAGCTACAAAAGTGGTATATCAAATTCGGCCCCACTGTTGAATGCTGCATAAGTCTTTTAAATATTCTTAAATCTGAGAATATGGATGTTCCTTTAAGTGTTCCCGGGCTTATGCAACGTAAAACAACGTGTGAGCTGAGAACCGTCGCACCTGGAGGGTATTGAAAATCAATTCTTAAAGGCGAAAGAAGTCTTGTTGCAGTATTTCAAATATGCGATACTATTGGATATTGGTATTGATGGTCCACTCTATAAGAGTTCTGCCGTAGGGTTGTGGCCGATTTTGGGCAGAGTTGTAGATGAACCCAGTATTGAAGTTTTTATAATAGGAACATATATTGGAAAGAATAAGCCGAAAAATATAAATTTGTTCTTCCACGACTTTGTGGAGGAACTAAAAGTATTACAATTGGGGCTTACAATTCAAGAGAAAAAAAATGTATGTCAAAGTTAGAGCCTTTACTTGTGATACTCCGGCAAGGGTGATCATTTGTGGAACAAAGAGTCATAATGCTCTTAACGGGTGTCACATGTGTCGCCAAATAGGGTCCCGGATTGGACATAGAACTGTTTTCTCGACAAAAGGTGGACCAAAAAGAACTGATACAAATTTCCGAAATAGAATCGACGAAGAATTTCAAAAAGAAAATGAATTAGAGTTGGAGTCCTTGGGTATTGGAATGGTATTGCAATTCCCACTAGATGTTATGCATCTTCTGGATCTGGGTGTAATGAAAAAGTTACTTACCCTACGGAAAATGGACCAGTCACAGAGTTAGTCACGTGACCGGAACTTTGTGGCAGAAACCGGTCCTCGAGTTGGTTCTCTTATATGAAAGTAACCGGTAACTTTAACATGGGCTGTCATAGGAGGTGGCAATTTCTACCTTTTAAGCTACTTGCGACATATCGCTGACCTTGTGTAGGGTACCATATCACTGCATTGGTGTAAGTGAATGCGCAACAGAATAGGTTAAAATTATCTTACACATAACTAGTCTCATGAATGGCTTAAATGTACATACCACAGGACTGAAGACAAGTAATTAATAAGAAACTGGTTACATATCAATCACAATGTGTTATGTTGCAGAACTTGTAGGGAATGAATAGTTTCGTGACATATCACTTGACTGTTGCAAGTGGACATGACTCAGAGCAAACGAAAATTAGTTAGCATGTAACGTGTCAAAATTTCTTCCGCGTGTTTTATATTAAGAACGTGTTTCTGAAAGTTTCCATAAGGTCCAGTCACTGAATTTACATGCAATGTTTATTACAAAAGTTTTCACAATTCTTTTATACACTGCAAAATTTGTTGAACCAGTTCCGTGTGCTGTCATTATTTCAACTACTAACTGTTCTTATTTCCTTAGTCCACATTGGTGTTGTATTAATTTCTCTTTAGTTACATGATATATCCAGAAACAACCAGTCAATGTTCTGCCACCATTTCAATATTTGGGGCACTGGTAATTTTACAGCAATTACCACTTTTTCAGACACTGAGTTATATTTTAAACCAGCTTTGTGACATGTCCCTCATTCACCTATCACAGATTTATCACCTTGGATCAATCGACCCTTCATTTCCCGTAGGGTACCTTACTGTTAGAAAAAAAAAACCAATCAAAAATTTCCAACTGACATAAATAATAAAATGTCAGGTGTCCTGGAATCCTTTGTTCCATATATTGTTAAAGAATTTGGAAGAAGACCCCGTGAACTTAAAGAAATGCCCAGATGGAAATCAATAGAGTACCATTAGATTGCGTTATACTTTGGGATTGTGTGGCTAAAGGATTTTGTGGATAATCAATTTTATGAACATTTTTGTTTATCGGTTATAGGATATTTCTAGGCTCAAAAATTTATAATCCCAACATATCCAATAAAACCGCCGAAGAAATGTTTGAAAAAGACTTCGCTACTTTTTACGGTTTAGAAAATATCTGCTACAATGTTCATAATATGCTCCATGTAGGAGATTGCTTCAACAAATATGGAAATTTAATGAATATATCAGCTTATGATTTTGAAGATTACTTAAAAACCGTGAAGCAAAGTATTAAAATGCCTCGTTTTATTGATAAACAAATTTTCAATAAATTTAGTAAAAGACCTGTTGTTCTACCACCAAAATTTGAAGGTGTAGATATGAAAAAAAACGGAGAAGTTCATTTTCTGTTAATGGTTTTATTTACAAGTCAATATCTCCAGACAACATTTGTTGCTTCAACAATAACACATTCATTAATATTTCAATTATTTATGAAAATGGAACTATAAAAGGAACAAAATTTATGAATGTTAAAATTTTTTTTGAAAAACCAATTAATCCTCTTGGTATAGGAGTTGCATACAGCGAAAATTGCGCTACGGAAATTTCTGAAGATATATTTTGCTTAAAAGATGCAGTTAAAGTTCAGTTACTTCCATATAAGGAAGGAGGAATTCTTATACCATTATTACACTAATATGTATTTTTATATTTAAGATATTTTGAAATATGCCTAAGAAATCGAAATCAATACCACAAACACCGGATTCACCGAATTCAAATAGTGAAGTAATATATTACATTAAAGATCTAGCAAGAAATATAAATGGTATGTATTTTTTGGTATTTTATTTTCTATGCGTATTTACTAATTATCATTTTTTTCAGAACAATTTAAATCGGTTAAAAATGCTATTAAACACCTAGGAGACGTTGAGGAAAAGATTAATTCTTTAAAAGGTAATTTTGTTATGATTAATATTGGATATATTTTTTTAAATTTACTATTTTCTTTGTTTAGAAAGCATTAAATCTCTTAAAAATGATGCCACAAATCAAAATTCGGTGGTAGTTAATTGTTTAGGAGAAAATAATGTTGCAATAAAATCCTTGGTAAAACATCACTCACCAAAATTTACAAAAATGTTTCCAATAAGTTCATTTGAGGAACTTAAAAGCCTTGATGAAACCATTGATGAAACAAACGAAAAAGAATTTGTAAGCATGAAAACACAAAAACTTTTTACAAAAATTGATTAAATAATATAAATGTTTCTTGGATTTGTTATAAAAGTTTGAAAAGTAAATTACATTGAAGGAGTTAACAAGGTGTACTAAGTATTGTAAAAAATATTGTTGTATCGTATTAAAAACAGAGTTATTAAAATATTTATTTCAATATAACGACTATTTTCTATTGGGGTTTCTCTTTGTTAGTAAACTTAAACATAGCACACTGAACATAGGTGCAAACTTTGTAACGTACTATCATCTTTTGTTGTATTTTGTTTAAATTAAATTTTAACAACTCTGTTTCCAAAGCACAATACAACAGATTCAACAAATAGTACACCCTTTATGAACAACCTAATTCGTAAAAATCATGCATTCATGAAACATTTACACATTTTTAAGTTATTTCTCTAAAATATATTTTAAAATGGTGATTAAAAATACAAATATAAAATTGTTAAAAAAAAATAGTTTTTTTATAAAATGCAGTATGTTAGATATGTTCTTCATTTTATATAAAAATGGTTAAATCTTTTGCTCAGTTTACTTTAAATATAAAATTCAATTTCTTATTTAGATTTCTTCTATAAAAGCCATAATTGGCCAAAGAGGACTTAAAAAGGGTTTATCAGATATTGTAGCCCTGGACGTTTTGAATAAGTTAAACGTCGATGGAATACATAATAAACCCAGATTGTTAGATTATAAACAATTTGTTATTATTTTGTTTTGTAAGTAATCTTAAATTTTATTTTATAAGAAAATATAATGTTTTTTTTATATGTCAGTGGGTTCTTATGATGAGAAGATTTAAAATATGCATTTAAGCTCGCAAAAAATCGTTTTCATAAAGAAAAATTTAAGGCAAAACATGGAAATGCAGAGAAGGCAAACAACAAATAAAACTCTCCTAAATTTATTTATCATTTTTTTATTTATTTATCATATCAAACTTATTTTTTCATTCATGAACTAATTATTTTTTCATAATCAAATGAATTTTTTAAGTGATTTTTTATCTCTTCCGAACTAGAAATATATTTTAAAAAATATATAGTAAGTTTTGTGATAAAAATATATCTAAGTCATATAGATAGTTTTTATAAATTAAAAATCTAACCTTTATATTATTATATAATACTAGCTGACCCGGCAAACGTTGTTTTGCCATGTAAATAATTTCTAGGGAACTTCTAGTGTATAAAAAAAAATTACTAACTTATTGGAAGTGTATAAGGATGTGGAATATGAGTGAAAAAGGCATGGAGCGCTGTGAACGATGAGGGAATATATAAATAACAAAACACCAAACATCAATTTTTTCAATTTATTAAAAGTAATAATTATTTATATCATTATTTCATTACATAATATTAATCTCTTAATGCTACAGCGTGAACAATATTTTTTGTTAGCCCGTCTTTAGCTAATACAAACAAACTTAAAGGTTTACCCACTCGAGAGCATGCAACGTATAATTGTCCGTGTGAAAAACATGGTGTACTCAAATCTAAGCCACAAACAGACATTGTTTGGCCTTGGGATTTATTAATAGTCATTGCAAATGCCAATCTAATCGGAAATTGAATACGCTTAAATTCAATTGGCACATCTGTGGGTATAATAGGTATTCGTGGTATTAATATATTTTCACCTCAAAGCTTGCCATTTAAAATGGTGCCTTCGATAACGTTTTTCATAAATTTTTTAATGACTAATCGCGTACCGTTGCACAGCCGTGGCGGGTTCAGATTACGAAGCAAAATAATTGGAGATCCAACCTTCAATTGTAAGTTATGTGGTGGCATGCCTGGCAAATGCAGTGAGTTCAAAAACTCTGTTGGAAAATTTACAGCTTCAGTGTCATCGCAAACTGTATCAATAGATTTATATGATACCAAGTCCCCTGGCAATAACTGTTGTATCTTCAGATTCAAAATGTCAACGTTCACATTTTTTGCAGCTAAAATTGCTCTTTCTGCCAGCCACTCGAGATTTATGTAATTCCTGTGTACATCGGGAAATATTTGTTCAATGAGAGCATCTTGCGAATCAATGATTGTGCAGAAATCAGTCGCTAATTTTATGTATCCAGTTTCATCTATAGTGACTTTTCCATAGCCAATATCTAAGAGTTGTTTTGAGAATGTTTCAGCGGATGGATCTTGAAGCATTTGAACGCGCATATTTACTTTCAGCTGTACTATTTCAACATAACGCCCCAATGGCGATGACTTTAAGCAGGCGTTGATTTCATCAGCGTATGTTGAACGTGGAATGACGGGAAGTGTTTGTCTGAAGTCACCTGAAAGGACTAACAGAGTGCCACCAAATAGTTTGTCGTTGTTTTTAATATCTTTCAATGTCCTGTTCAACGCCTCAAGCGAATGTTTGTGTGCCATGGTACATTCATCCCAGATGATAATTTTACACTGTTTCAGCGCTACGGCTATGGATGATTGTTTTTTTATGTTGCACACTGCGTCAGGGTTATTTTGAATATTTAGTGGTAGCTTAAATACTGAATAAGCTGTTCTGCCTCCATCCAATAAAGTTGCCGCAATGCCCGATGATGCAATGGCCAATGCGATGCCATTATTGGATCGTATTTCGGCGAGAATTAGCGAAATAAGGAATGTCTTGCCAGTTCCACCTGGTGCATCTAAAAAGAAGAACCCACCTTGTCCTGCTGAAATTGCGAGCATAATGCGGTCGTAAATGGTTCTTTGTTCCTCATTCATTAGTGGGACATTGCGAGTAACAATAGCCGCCATTTCTACAGTGTTGTACTGCAGTTCACGATTCATTTCAGTGTTCATTAAATCAGTTGCACCTCGATTTGGCGAATTCATACCGAAATGACTGAGTGGTAAGTTGGCAATGATAATACAAAGATCCTCAATAGCAATCAATGCTTCATTGCACATATCGTCGCTGAATGTTATCGCTAGATCGTTACACCATGTACGATGTTGATGCAATATATCATCAGTCATTGAATCTTTGTGATTATCCCACAATATCTCTGCTCGGGCTGGAAAACATGTAGCCAACACTATAGCGAATAGTAGACGAATTTGTATTGCTGTACAGTTCAATGCTGCTTCAGCAAGCATACATTCCCACTGATTGTCATTTTCCAGCAAGCCGAGGGCAAGGCATGCATCTTTATACGTTGTATACTGTTGCCCATTCACTTTACGTATATCTTGAAATGACAATGGGCCAGTAACATTAACCAACAATAGTCGAAGATAAAAGCACTCAGTCTGTCTTGGATTCACTGTAAATACCCGCCCCAAGGCGTTTGATTTGAATAAATTGGGACATGTATCAACTTGTGAGCCTCGCTTGCGGGTATCCATTGTTTTGCTTGAGCCCATGTGAAATAGCGTGGTACTTGTGAATAGAGTAAAGTACGTGCAAAGGCACCAAAATCATCCGCACGATTACACAATTCAAAAAATTTACTGAGTAGTTTTTGTGGATTTATAGCACGATCAATCGCTGTCTCGTTCGTGAAATATACACGCTGACCGTTTTCAAGATGAACGGCTAACTGAACAACTGCTGGATCCCGTTCATGAATCGGAAAACCAAAGATACGCCAAACAGCTTCATTGGAGCTGATGTTCCGACCAATATGGTAGAGCGTTATTTCATCGTTTTTATTCACTGGTATTTTCCACTCTAAACACCGCCATGTCACTGCCTTTATGGACATACTTGCAAATGTATTTGATGCTCTTCACAGAACTCAACATTAATATGAGCATTCCATGTTTTGCTCAGCAGGGGCGAATATGACACGGCCCAACGATTGTCAATATCAATGTCTGTTTTGCTGATGTTTTTAATAAATGATTGTCCGCCATCATCTGGATTCCTTCGAAGATATATTTGATATCCGTCGACATTTGTGATTGTATCGTTAGTGAAATCTTTAGGGAAATTTTTTGTACATTTTCCATCTGCCATGCAAGGCGACGAACGATTAAAAGTACCGCATGGCCTATGAATCATGTTTGCTGTAACAATATCAAACAGCAATGTATCAGTAGACGGATCGGGAATTTCTGCAGAAATTATATTATCTATTTCTTCAGGACGGATTTTGTCGATTAACCAAACCAAAACACACGTGCTGTAATATCATGACGATGTATTGCATTTTGGCCAAGCAACAGCAAAGATGTAATCTCTGGCCATTTTGGATTACATGTGAACGTGATAAATAAACACGGTCGCCCATATTCGCGCACGAAAGTCAGAGCATCATGTATATACTCTTGCATATGACGTGGACTGCCTACGTACGATGATGGTAGAATGACAGAGTTACCAATTTCGGCGGCGTCGGCGTTGTTGACAATAGCGTCTCGCAAGTGAACTCTTCCACACGTAGCTTAAGTTGATTATATCGGAAGTATCGTATTCGTTCGCCCTCTATCTTCGCATACATGTCGACCATGAATTGTTGGCAAAGCTCTCGAAATCATAGAATGACGTAGTCCAGCCCGCATCTAATCATCAATCTATACGCATAATAATCCTTCGAGCTAACGTTTTTGTTTGTTTCGGCTCCTGTAATAATATATTCATAAATATTAATGTAAATTAATTACGTTTAATAATTTAATTGTTTTGTTAAAAGTGTAATGATCCAATTCATAATTAATGAAGTACCTGATACGGGATCTCGTTGTTTAATATTTATGCTATATGCGTCTTGTCGCTTCCAGAAAATTAGCGGATATTGCAGAGCGTCATATGAACGGTGTGTATCAGCAATGAACTGAAGATTATTATTTCTCCTACGAATCACAATTTCTCGTGCACCTGTACGATCGCCAAACATGATTCAGCAACGTAGTCAGCAAGGGTGCATTGAATCTACGAATGTGTTCTCCAGCTGGTGTTTTATCAGGATTAATAACAATAGCGTGATTGTCGCTTTCTAATTTCTGCATGTGGGATTTGAATATTTTCAACAATTCATTATGCTCATTTAATAGAGCATCAATCTCGCTGAAGATGCGTCTGGCAAAGAATGAATCAAGGTTATTGTAGCCACAACGTGTATCCACCCGATTGGCTAGTGCGCTTCCGGAGTCCTCGCCGCCCATAAAGTAAAATTGTAAAAATTTATGTGGTTCGTTCGGCATTGGCAGCAATGAGCCTATTTTATGATAAACTTGGCATCTGATTTTAAATGTAGAATTGTATTGTTGACCATTTGCATTAGTATTTTGAACTATTTCTGTTGTTCCGAACGATGTCATTTGAAAGCATGAGTTAAATGTTCGAATGGACTTCAGAAACACGTTAGAATCTGGATCTGTGCCGATAAACAAACCGTTTAATGGTTCCGGTGGTGTTTCAATTTCAGGTAGTTGTACCTTCCCTGACGCGCAACACATCCCGGCTGGTTCATTTTTGAATTTCAAAGCATGACAATGCGGCCATTCTTTGTCCATAGCACGAATTACCACTTTTGAATGAGCATAATATTCAATATCGGGCTCATACTGGAATGCTAGACGCAGGAATGATGTAGCTCAAATGCTCGATGTACCTGTTGGCGTTGTTGGTCATTTGCTCTGCGTCTATTGACAGTAAAACGGTGTGATTGTCGTTGTTCTAATCTCATGACTTCATTACGTTCAGCCCGTGTATCGTCAATTGTTCTCGACGCAATTGCGCTATTCTCACACGCGCTCCAGTATTTTCTTCCTGAACTTGTTCTTCGGTTCTTTGGGCTCTTCTATTTCGAATGCTTCTAGATTTATTTGTATCACGGCTCAAATTGGCCCCTTTGCGTTTTGTTGGCAATGTTCACTGTACAATACAAAACACACATAAATAGAACTGATTGAATTATTTTATTATTATATTTAATTATTATTATTATATTTAATTAAAATATTAATAATTTATTTTATCTTTGATTACATTAAATATACATGTAAAAATTAGATAGTTTCACGAAAGCGAAAAATTGTATGTTTCTTAATTATATCGAAAATACATATTGTTAGAAATAGTGAAAAAAAAATTCTGTCGAAGTTGGAGCTCTTATTATTAAAAAAAAAATTCCCAATTATAATAAAAATCTAACTTTCACCGAAATCGTTTTTCACCATTCCCAACATATTTTCTTATAAATAAGAAAGAATAATTTTTGATTTTATAATAAACGTATAAAAATAATTTATACTTACAACTCAATAGCCGTTGTTTGCAGGAACTCTTGACACGTATTGAGTATTTTAGAGGTTATGTAAATCACTTAATTAACTGATCGTGCGAATTACACTCAAAACTAATAATTTTATTAGTTAATAATAATTAATTATATTCAATAATATTAGTTATTAATAAATAAATAATAAAGTTACTTGAGAATATATTTGATATGAGAGTTACACTGAGATAGTAAAAATGTTTAACTACTACGCTTGACACATAAACACTAATAATAGCCGAAAACTGAAGAGGGAGTGAGAGAAGGCTTCTTGTTTGAGAGAAATAGTAGACCATCTTCGTTATCATCCCTACTCCGTACTGTTTACTGGGTGAGAAGTGACACCTGTAGACACATGGAGGGGATAACTTACCAATTGATAATAATTGATGTTATCGAGCGGGATAAAATTATGAAAATGACTATTAAAAAGCAGGGGTTGGTGATAGAAAATTGAAAATTTTATGTTGTATGTATTTTTTAATGCCACATAATAAAAAAATTAAAAAAAAAAAAATTTTGGGGTGGACACCCCTTATTACTTAGAGGTTTGAAAAATAGATATTAGCCGATTCTCAGACTTACTGAATATGCATAATAAATGTCATAAGAATCGGTCAGGCCGTTTCGAACGAGTATGGGACAAACATTGTGACACAAGAATTTTATATGTATATTAGATGAATTCGTTATTGTTTTATTGGATTTGTTTTTGTTTAATGACATATAGTTTTATTTTATTGTTTATTTAAATGTTGAAATAAACGCAGCTTAAAATTTAATTTGTAAATGCCTGTTTTGCAAGAATAAAGGAAAAAATTTAAACCGATTTTAAAAAATTTAGTCGTGTTAAATAAAAAATATTTCTTTTATTTTAGTCGAACAAAATTTAATTTATTTAAAACATTTTTAATTCCAATGATGTAGTGAAAAAGAAGTTCTAAATAAGTACATTATAACCACTTCTAACATCAATATTTTCAGCTATTCAGAAGAATTAATTTATAAGCGCTCCCTAAAATTAATAAAAAATAATTCCTTTAAAGTGATTAAAAAGAACATCCAAAGATCTCATTTTTCACTAAACCCTAAGAAGGGCTTTGGATACAATGAAAAATAATTATAAAAGAAAACATCCTATGACACCCTCATGTAAAAATCATTAGTTCCGATCCAAATTTTCACAACATCGGAATCCAAATCACTTCTTCTTTTTCTCATTAAAAATCATTAAAAAAAAACAGATATATTTACAATCAAAAAACAATTTTTTATTATGTTTCAAAGTTTATTCCATTAATTTTTTATTTGCTTTTAAATTAAATTAAGTTTTGATACAATTTAAAAAACAAAATAACAAAACCAAAAATAGATTTTAACTGCCAAAAATAAGTAGTTAAAACACATTATTAGTAACTCATTTTCACATTGAAAGTAATGTAGTATGCAAGGAGCTGACATGGCATATCAATGGCTGCATAACAAATTATTAGTTACTCATTATTTTCAGTTTAGAAGTAATGCAGTGGGCAGGGGTAGGTCATTATTGGTAATGCAAAAAGCAATGGGCTGCTATTACTAAATTTTTCATGGGATTATGTAATCCTACTTCCTTTGATCATGGAGGGTAATGGAAAATATTTTGAGCATTTGTAAAGATTTTGAGTAAAAATATATTTTATACCAAAATGTTACCGCCGTTGTTTAGTTAGTAGACATAGTCAGGGTGGGTGGTTCAAATTTAAAAACCATAAATATTCACAAAAAAACACTTATTCTTTATCTTCCCAAAGAGTATTTTAAATTCAAGGAATAAATAAATGGAATATTGTTGTTTATATGGAAAATGTGGATTTTTTTTCCTATTTTAGAAATTGGATTGGTTGAAGATCTTACAAAATTTTTTATAAAACCTAAACTGTTCAAAATCACAAGTTGACAAAGGTTTGTCTATATTAATAACATCCTTCGCAATGCAAATTTAATTATGAATATTCATGGCATGCGAATTTAAGCAATAGAAATGTGGCATGAGCTCACGAATTGCATTAATTTTTTAGTATTTACAGTTTCAGCAAAATACTGATTTTTTTATTTTTTAAGTATTTTGTATTATGAACGTTTTTCCAATGTCGAAAAATAGGGTTGTATATCCGTTTAATGGTGTTATCATTTCGACGCTAAAAGACTACTCTAAACGTTGTAATTGAGTGGTTTTGCCAAGGTATGAACCACCGTTTCCAACGATTTGGCCACGTTCTGGCGTTTGTATTTTTCTGACTGGTCATGTTCAAATGCGATTGTAGGAGACAATGCTTACAACTTGCTTAACTCGGGTGGGAACAATGATCGCCTCAATCAAAAAAAATTACCTAACCCATATTTGGTGTAAGTTCTCTTAATCATGAATTTGTTATAAGTACAAATCAAATAAATTTAAATATGTAACTTACCGGTGCAATGATTTACATTTCAAAAATAGGTTTTATTTTAATTTGATTTTTAAAAAAAGTTTTTTTTTTTACAAACTACATTTTGAGGATTTTTTGGGACCAGAAAATAACAATTCGGAGATTTTTGGGGTTGAAAAATAATTTCACTATCACAGCCTCAGTGTATGTTTATGCTGCTTCCGCAAGAAAATAATAAAATTAAATTCAGCGTCTCTGACTTTCATTTAATAATATTTGTGCGGTACATTTAGAAATGTGGAATCCTTGTACTTGTTTATTGGCAATGTAAATTATTTTATCTTAATAAATTTATTAAAAATATATCTAAATTGAAAGAAAGAACAAATTTCCAGTTCAGGAGTAATGCAATTTTAGGTTTAATCAATAAATTTCATACACGCAGGGAAAAGATTGATTGGAATCCGATCCACACCATTAACATTAATTGTTAAGAACTTTATTTTATTTAGAATTAAATTAGCATAATGGATAATTAAATCTAAAGTATTGTATTTATAATTAAGGGGTGGGAAAGGCAATCAAAAATTTATAATATGAGATATTACCATATCTATCAATTTTTTTAAAAATTTGTGGATATTCAAAAATGTTAGCTAAAAATAAGTTTATCATACATTTAAATTAGAGTTTCAACAGATCAAACCGAATTTTTTATTGTATTGATTATATGTATATGTAACTAATGATTGGTATTGTTAAACGTATTTAAGACTGTATTTTCTTTACAAATTATATAAATGCAAAATTAGCTATCAACATTTATAAGTGTTTGTCGTGTAGTGGGTAGAAACGTAGAATAGTACTCCGAATTTCTTAGTTCAAGCAAGGACCCTTCGAACTACAAAGTTTTTAGCCACCCATGATGTCATGCCATACAGAAACATTTAGCCTCTAGCAAGGGTTGGACCACAAGTACAGTGATTGTGTTGTGAATGTATACATGTTTGAATTTTTTTTCTAACATACAACAAACAACAATATTAATTATTATAACAGGCAAATTATTAATAATTATAAAGACAAATGTATATTTGAATTTTTTTTTGCCTGAGACAACAGACAAAACAAAGTAAACATGAGTAAAGCAAGGGACAAAAAACACAAAACAACAATTTGTTTTTTTTTTTACCTGCATTAAAATAACCCATTATAATAAACATTTACATTTTTTTCGTAATATTTGCAACAAACAAAACCATACTTGGGAATTTTTCATTACAATTGAAATTTCATTACCATTAGTTGACACTAATGCAAATGAAAAGAATGTCATTACCATTTAATGGTAATGAAATTTTTCCATTCAAAATTTCATTACTAATGGTAATGAAATAGCACAAATGAAAATAATCAAAGTAGCTTTATACAGAAAATAATATTGTTGTTTGTTGTATGTTAGGAAAAAAATTCAAACATGTATACATCCACAACACAATCACTGTACTCGTGGTACAACCATTGCTAGAGGCTAAATGTTTCTGTAAAAAATTCTTTTTTTAATTAAAATATTCAAATGTTAAAATAGCACAGTGTGCCAGTTTTTTTAAAGGCGTTATTACCAATTCCTATTTGCTGGTCCCTAAGAATTTTCTAAAATTTTGTTTCTAAAAAATTCATATTTTTAAAATCAAATTAAAACTAAAATGAATCATATTTTTGTAATGCAAATCATTTGCAACGGTACCCAGCAAACACAGGGTTTTAACTACTTACCATCCTCTTTATACCTTTATTTACATTTGTTCGCGATGTCCAAAAAGTATTGGCGACTCATTAATTTTGGCCGTTTGGGGTAATGACCACCCATTACATTGTGTTTTTTGTAAGTGAGAAGATAACGACTACTCATTACCTTTGGGACATCACGATCAAAAGTAATTAACTGAGTCAAAAGGTTAGTAAGTAGTTAAAACCATGTTTTTGCTGAGAAGTTATACATTTAAATTTATTTTATTTCTACTTATAAAAATTTAAGATTAAGGGAACTTTATATTTTAACCCAAAACCGGCCAGGAAATTTTTTATCTGATGCTGAATTTTGGTCAATCTTGATGGTAAGTCCTGAATTAAAATCCTGTAAATACTTTAAAATTAAGCCCCGTCTACACCATATGGACCTACAATTGGATCCGAACATGTTCGCGTGTGTTCATAGCACGCCGTCGAATAAAAAATTTCACGGAGTCTGCCTGATGCCATAAATGGGTTCTTGTACAGAACCATAACAAAATTGTTAAGTAACAAAGTTTAAAAATTTTGTTATGTGTGGTGTTTATATTAAAAAGTTGCATTAATATTTCCGTTTTTTAAGGTTTTCGATTTATAATTTTTATGAGATTTAAAAGTACCAACTCAAAATTCTGTATATAAGCGTAATTTGGTCTGAAAAACATTATGAAAATATAACCCTGTTTTTGTTATAAAAATACATCGATGTTTAAGTATGAATATAAAAAGTATTGAGTAGTATCGAGTTATCCACATTTCACAACTCTATACTGATACCATTAATTATAATTAAGAGGGTTGGAAAAAAATTAAAATAGAAAATATTCTGGGGATAAAACGCAAAAATCCACTTAAATTTTGTTGGTTTCCCCAACAAATCCCTGGCAGAAATTTGTATCTTCACTCACAAAATGAAATCCCTAATTTGAGGATATATCCCCTAAACTGACAACACTGACAAACAAAGAAAAGAAATGAAAAATTGTTTTCTAAATGTCCTGGTTCGATACCGGAAAAATCAGAATATACAATTTTTCTTAAAATAAAATTTTGTGGCATCAATAAATATTTATGTGGAATATAATATTAAATTATACAACAGAATATGCACTTAAAATAGTTTGTAAGTTAAAATAACAGAAAATGTCATTTACATGAAATGATATTTCACTTAAAAACCGGTCTACTTAATTTTCATTTGAATTAAATTCCTTCCCTTATTTATTTTTAAATGTTGATTAAACAACTGACACATCCGTAATAAACAAATAATATAATCAGTTAAAAAATATCAAAATTTGACCTACCAATTACTTAAAAAACAATTTTACCATTTATTTGAAATTGTTTCCCTTTTTGTATTTTTGTACAAAATGCATTATGCATAGCTATAGACACTTTTTGTGTAATATGTTTTTGTGTATGTATGTGTGTTTATGAAGTTCTTGTAATACAACCAATTGTATACAACCAATTTAAATAAAAAACAAATTGAAATTTTTTGAATATTTTTTTTTGAAACAGACAGCAAACAAAATTTAAATTTGTAATAACTGTTAAGGACACAAATAAACCGCAAATTTCCGTTTTGTGGGTAAATTTTTATTAAATTTCAAACAAATGAAAAAAAAAAATATTGATGTAACTGAAAAAAATCGGTTAATGATAGTTAATTATTTCGAACAAATGTATAAGAAAAGTTAAAATAGATATTCCTTTGAAAAACAAATGTATGTTCCTTTATTTTGAAATGGAACTGAAAACTTTTTTATTAAACTACAAACAGTAAGCTACATAATATTATGAGTGTAGGGTTTCACGACTGGGTGTAGGAAAATAATACAATTTCGAGTATATTCTACTATTATGCAAAAAGTTATTTAGGACATATTATATTAAAAAAAATATTTCTAAAGTTGTATAAAATTACAATACACCTTGTATTAAGCAAGGACATCTTATGTATATTAGTTTTTGTTATTTACACACACAAAAAACTACAAACTTTGAACTCCTACTTGTTTATCCTTGAACAGATAGAAAGAAATATAACAATAAGTGTCGGCACAGAATAACAACCTGACGTACAGCGATTGCAACTGTGAGTAAAAATATGCCCATGATAATGAACTACGGTCCTGCTAATTTTAATGTAAAGAGTACAGTAAAGATTCTCTTCCCCCAGTATCTCTTTTTCTTACTTAACAATACAATATTTTTAGTTTTTACATTTAAATATTAACAATATATTTATTGTATTACTCTAATAAAAAAATCGAACAGATATAAACCAACCTTATATTACTTTATACATTCTCTAGTACACTAAGAACACAAGAGAGCTATCGAATATCTACGATTTAAGATGTAGTTGGGTTGAGTAGTCTGTATCTCCAGCACCGCGACCAAGTAGATCTATTGAGCTCCCTCTAGTGTTTTCCTCAGTTGTTCTCCAGTGCAGCCTTGAGTAGCAGTACAATATTCTTCACTTCCAGTTTCTTGTATTGTTCCTCCATAATATCAGGTCTGCCAAATGTGATAAATCGTAGGTATGCAAAGGCAGCACATTTAGCCATTACATGTTCCATGGTCTCCTCATCCTCCATACAATATATGCATGTAATTACATGGATAGTGTCCTGTGAGTGCTCCACATAGGAGTCTTAGATTTGGTATGTTCATCTGAAGGGCTTCTCTGCTCCTCTTTTTATTGTATGATAAGAACTTCTTTGAATGTTTCAGTGGTTTCTGTTTGTTCCAATATTCAATGGTTTTCGTCTTGATCAGATCCGATATCATATTTTTGATGTCCTTTTTCGTGAAACCAAATTGAGGACACGGGCTTATAAATGACAGTTCCGCATCTAGTCTCGCTTGTTCATCACTGTGACCGGGTACCCAAATAAGTGTTACCTTATTATTGGTCGCTAGTTGGTTGAGGGCCTCATGACATTCTAGCACTGATCTATGGTGATAGATGGGGTTTTTCAAGGCCTTTATAACAGCCTGGCTGTCCAACATTAAGTTTATCTTTGTTCTCACAAGATTCCTTTCCAGAAGTTCGGTCGTTGCTGTATAGATAGCATATAATTCTGCAGTAACTATAGTTTAATCTTTTCCCAAAGGCTCCAACTCCGCCAGAAGTTTTGGATCCGTCAGTATACCACTTCTGTGCATCTTCCTTCGACTTGGGGAATCAAGTTCCCAGTCCCATCTTGTTGGGATTTGAACTTTTAATTCTCTTCCTAGTTCAATCACTGGATTTATTTGATCACTACATAGTGTCATGTTCTATATGGAACTGGCCTCGTTAAGGATCTGAGGATGGCCTTTATGGTCACCTTCTTTGAACTTAAATAGTTTGCGGAGTTCGATTGCTTTCTTCATAGCTTTTCCCTGTTTCGCAAGGTGCAAAGGATCCAGGTTCAAAATCACTTCCAGTGATGCAGTTGGAGTCGAACTCATTGCACCTGTAATGTTCAGACATGCTAGTCTTTGTAACTGCGATAGCTTCTGCTGAGCTGTTTTCTGTGTTGTCTTTTCCAACCATATGACCGATACGTACAATATTCTGGGGAGCATCATTTGTTTATATATCCACATCGACATTTTTTGGCTTAAGCCCCACGATTTGCCTAGGAGTTGTTTACTAGCCCAAATTAATTTTACAGTTTTTAGCTTATTGTCTCCAGATGAGAATTTCAGGTGAGCGGTTTATCCAGGGCTATTCATAAATATTTCGTCTCCTCTCTGAATGGTACTTCAATGTCCTTTATATACAGACTAGGTAAATTTAAATTCCTTCTTCTAGTAAATGGAACAATTGTGGTTTTTGTAGGATTTATAGAAAGTCCTTCATTTTCACACCATTCCCATGTTGATTTAAGTGCATTCTGCATTTGGTCTCCAATTATATCATTATGTGTGCCACTCACTATAACTGTGATGTCATCCGCGTATCCTACCGTAGTAAAACCTCGTCGATTCAGTTTAACTAGTAGATCATCTACTAGAATCGACCACAGTAGCGGAGATAGTACCCCATCTTGAGGGTATCCTTTTATCGTTGTCATCTTTCTAATGGTGTCACCAAGATTCGCTATAATCTGTCTCCCCGACAGTACCTTGTTTACCCACCCAGTTATGAGTGGATCAGAATCCAGCTTCACCAAAGCCCCCTCCATAGATTGATAGCTACCGTTTTCAGAGGCGCCTTCAATGTCCATAAATGAGCATAGGGCAATATCTTTAGATTCCATAGGCCTTTCAATCATTAAGGTTAGCTCATGGACGGATGTAATCATCGATTTGCCCTTCTGATAGGCAAATTGAAGCCTGTGCAAAGGTTTTCTCGAGAGAAGTTCATCACGAACATAGAGATCTATAATCTTCTCCATTGTCTTCAGCATAAAAGATGAGAGGCTAATTGGCCGATAAGATTTCGGGAGGTTAGCAGGTTTATTACCACCCTTTGGAAGGAACACTACCTTAACCTCCGTCCATTTGGTTGGTATATAGCTAAGCTCAAGAAAATTAAAGCCGATAGACCATTTGACACGACATACGTTCTCCAATTGGGCTTTGGAGAAGATGCGCCAAGATCATGAATTTCATCGCAAAATCATCTTCAGTGACGAAGCTCATTTTTGGCTCAATGGGTTCGTCAATAAGCAAAATATGCGTTATTGGTTTGGTGAAAATCCACATGTGCTTCATGCAAGCCGGCGGCGTCATTGGGCCATAATTGTTCGTCGACAATAACGATCGTCACGTTACTGTGAATGGCGATCGTTATCGCGCCACGATTACCGATTATTTTTTCCTGAATTAGAGAACATGGACTTCGACGACATGTGGTTTCAACAGGACGGTGCAACAAACCACACAGCACACGTCACAATCGATTTATTGAAGAGCCAGTTTGGTGAGCGTTAGGGCGGGTCGATTTGTCGGGAGGCAAAAAAATCGCTCAACGTACAAGGAAAATCGTATTCTAAGGATCAAAATAAGAAACTTTGCCGAAGGAACCATACCTCTAAAACGAATTCTGATGTCCCGAATTTGGCCCGTAGGGTCAAATTTTGAAAAATCTCACTTTGACCCATTTAGAGTGCCCCAATCGAGTCCAAATGTATGACCGACCCCCACATGCCAGTGGCACACCCCCTGGAACCCCGCAGGGGGTTCCCCATACAAACATTTAAAAAAATCACCATTTTTGGCACTCTACATGAAAAAATCAGCGAAATGGCAACCCTTTTTGTGGGTTTTTTATGGCACCTTCTTAATAAATGCGCGTTTTTTTGCAACCATTTTAACAATTAAGGTATAACTGTGATGCCCCGCAACCCTTTTAAAAAATGAAGGTATCACTGTGACACAATTGCAGGTAGAATAACGGAGTAAAAAATAGTATAAATAAGTTGACAATATACCTTTAGCCTTCATTACGTTTTCGACTGTCAAAGAAAGTAAACTTGTTGGTACTATTTTAAAAATCCATTTATCATCCTAATACAATGAATCCACCATCCTCTACACCGCAAGATGAAGCCACAGCAACTATCGAAAACCCTATCAGTCATATACCCAAGCATCATGTTACTGTTTTTGGTGTGTCTATTGATTTGACTGATCTTAATTTACCAACCCATCTGGATATCTTCAGATATTATTTTTACTCGAGCGAACGTGCTAAAACAGACCAAAAAAAGTTTTCCTATAAATCATTCACTATTCAAGTACAAAATAAGTTGATTGGAATTTGGGAAAAACTTGGTATGGAAATAATGCCGAAAAATTGTGTATCTACTAAATTGAATAGATTGCTTGATAAATATCAAGACAAAATCAAGAGCAATAAGAAAAACCCAAAATTTCCAGAGGCTCTAAAATCTCTGGAAACAATTTTTCACATTGGAACATGTAAATGCGATTTGAATGTAGCTCCATGTGCATGCGGCTTGGTTCCAGAACGCATCAAAGAGTTTATGCACGATCAACATAATTAGAGAAGACTAACAGTGGATGCATTTATGATGGAAATTGAAGAGCAAGGAGCAACGTCTATGTCATCAATGCCAACATACCTAGATCCTGATGATTCAACATACGCACCGCCATCGGTTCAAGAAGATATGGATAGAAGCACAAGTTCACAATACACAGAAAGATACGATTGTTTTAACTTTGCCTTGATATGTGACAGATTTAATGTGCCTGATAGAGTAGCATCAACATTAGGAACCGCTCTTTTCCAAGATTTTAAAATGATAGATAAGCATGGCAAACCTCTCATCATGGATAAATCGAAAGTTCGCAGAGAAAAAGAGAAATGCTTCGCAAACGGTTATATGATCCCAATTTGTTAGCGTTTTCATTCGATGGCAGAAAAGATGATACTTTGACGAGAGCTAAAATTTATGAGAAGTATCATACTAGGATGGTAAAAGAATCTCATCTTGTTATTTTGAGAGAACCGAATTCTGAATTGACTGGAACATGAAACCGCTGAATACAAAACAACCAAATTAAATGATTTTTTCAACGATAAAAATATGTCACTGAATGCATTAATTGGCATGCACTGACGGTGAGCAAACAAACACTGGCCCACACGGTGGAATTATACTACGATTCGAATTGCTGTTAAAAAGACCATTGCATTGGTTCGTTAGCCTTCTACACTTCAACGAACTTCCGTTTCGGCATTTGTTTGAAGCTTTGGATAAATCAACCAGCACTGGACCAAGATCGGCAACCGGAAAACTGAGCCGTCAAATCGAATCTTGTGAAACTCTTCCGGCAAGTCATTGCTATCACTCTTTTCTTATATTTGTCAACAGTTTTTAATTATTTTATTATTATATATTTTCAGGTGGTGGACGGCTTTCAGAAAATTGAGTTGAAAAATATGCCCCCTGCTCCAGAAAAAATTGAATTTTCCAACGAATCGAAGTACTTATACGACATGGCCCATGCAATTTCTAGCGGCATGGTTTCGGTGGATCTGGCTAACATCAAACCAGGGAAAATTGTACATTTTCGCTGGCTCACCAAGGCCGCTAGATTATTACGATTGTATGTGACAACGGAAAATCTAGATAAAAATTTAAGAATTCTGGTTGAATTTATAATTAAATGTTATGTGCCAATGTACTTCAATATCAAGTATTACAGCTCTGTCGTGTACGGTACTGCATTATTTTTCAAGTTCATTAGTTGGTCACGATTTCTAGAACCTCGTTTACGCAGAATTATCAATCAAGAAATTACAGCTAATTTATATACTGCGCATTCGGAAAATATCTTGTTATTAATGTTGTTTGATGATAGGAAAGAAAAGCGCGACTGTGCTATCAAGAAAATTCTTCGCTATCGAACCGATGTTGACGATGACTTTAATTGCACAAGTTACACGGAAATGATCGCATTCCGTACGATACATTGAAAGAATATTTAAATCAAGATGATCCACCGTTTTTTGATCCAAAAATTTCATCACACATACAAGGAACGGAACGACACGTTTAATTGCTAGCGATTCCAAACGAGTTATACTGGGAAATGTAGAGGCTGTTATGGCGACGACATTAGAGAGCTGCAAAAAGCAAAAAAGACTTCAAACAATATTTTTTTTAGATTCTTCTCTATTACTAAGTTCAATTAATTTTTTCATTTACATATGTTCTGACTAAATAAATTTCTATAGAGAAAAATAAACTCCAAAAAGAAAAAAACTTAGCCATTTCGCTGATTTTTTCATGTAAAGTGCCAAAAATGGTGATTTTTTGAAATGTTTGTATGGGGAATCCCCCAGGGGATTCCAGGGGGTGTGCCACTGGCATGGGTTGGTCGGCCCTACAAAGTTAGTGGGGTCGGTCATACATTTGGACTCGATTGGGGCACTCTAAATGGGTCAAAGTGGGATTTTTCATAATTTGACCCTACGGGTCAAAAGTAGGTACATCAAAATTTGTTTTAGAGGTATGGTTCCTTCAGCAAAGTTTCTTATTTTGATCCCTAGAATACGATTTTCCTTGTACGTTGAGCGATTTTTAAGTCGACCCACCCTAGTGAGCGTGTTATCTCAAGAAATGGACCAGTTATTTGGCCGCCTCGTCTGTGCGATTTAAGGCCTCTAGACTTTTTTCTTTGGGGCTACGTCAAATCATTGGTCTATGCCAACAAACCGACGATGTTGGAAGAACTCAGAACCAACATATGAACCATATGAACGAAATCGAGTTCCATTCATAAATGTTTTGATTGTATTTCAAGTCGATCATAAAGTTTTGGAAAGAACTCAAATGGTTTGCGTTTTATTTAAAAAAAGTTGTCAAGTCCTTATTGGAAAACCCGATACAAACATGCCAAAATAAACAGATATTGACGACTGTTATTCAAATCTAAGATGACTTCAAAAGTCTAAAGCCTTAAATAAATTCAAGCAAATAACCTAGCAGTTAAAAAATAAATATCAGTGTTGTCCAGTGGCGTGCCCCGAAATAATTTCCAAAATACATTTTTTTTACTATGTTTAGTATACATATGTATATACAAAATAGCTTGTATTTTTTTTGTTTCCAATTGATTTTTTAAAAGTCCAATTGGGTTTACCAGATTTTGCTGAAATTTGTGCAGAGATAAGAAAAATTTGCTTTGAAATCAAGGAAATTTGCTCAATTATCTCTCAGTTACCGAACATTGTAATATGTACAACATTTTATTTGGCCGCTTCTTTCGATGAAATCTCTATACTTATCCAACAAAAAATACATTTAAGTTTTTAAAGCCGTTTAACGATTTTTATCTTTTTTCAAACGCTTTTTAAAAAACATGGTAATGACAGGTCATTACTGTGTTGATTACCATATGATGATAGGTCGTTGCCTTTTGCATTACTTTAAAATACAAAATAATGACCTACTGATAATGGATGGTAGAAGTACTTATATGTACATTCAAAATAATTAATTACTGGTTGTTACTGAAATAAGTAACGAACTCGTATTTCTGTTTTTGCTTAATTTGTTTTGAAAAACTATACGAAAAAATTAAAAATTATCTGCTGTAAAAAGTGATTTTGCAAAAATATTAAGACTTTAAAGGGTTTCTAATGTGAAATAGCATTCCATCTATGTACAGGCTGGTTGAAAAGTTCCTGCGATCACCAAGAGATGGCACTGCTAGCTCCAAACTTTTTTTTTCTCAAGTAGGTATAACTGTCCTGAGAACACATGCAAAGTTGCAAGTCATTCTGTCAATTCTTTCTTTGTTTACAAGCCATTTGAAGTTGACGTGTCATTTATTTTTTTTAATATGGAAAAAATTAAATATCGTGCAGTCATTAGATTCTTTGTTTTGAAGAGTTTAAAAGCAAAGGAAATTTGTGAACAATTGTTAGAAGTGTATAAGGAGTCCTCACCTTCAAAACGCACCATTGAATTTTGGGCTGGTGAATTTAAACGTGGTCGTACCAGCCTTAAAGACGATCCACGCGAAGGACGACCAAAAACTGCAACCACAGCAGAAATCATCGAACAGGTACATAATATGGTTAGTGAAGATCCAAGTTTGACTAAGCGTGAAATTGCTAATGCCATAGGCATCTCAGACGAACGAGTACGAATTACGTATAAAAAAACTGTTTGGAAAGTTAGTGCCGCACACATTAACAATTCAACAAAAACTGGATCGAAAACAAATTTCTCAGCGTAATTTGGAGCGTTTTAAGCCGAATAAAACCGACTTCTTGCGTCGTTTTATAACTATGGATGAGACTTGGATCTACCACCATGATCCTAAATTGAAAGAAGAACGTTTACAGTGGACTAAAGCTGGTTGTTCAGCTCCAAAGCAGCTGAAGTCACAACGATCAGCAAAGAAGGTTATGGCATCAGTTTTTTGGGATGCAAAAGGAATTTCGTTGATTGATTATCTTCAGAAAGGTAAAACAATCAACTCTGAATATTATTGCATCCTTTTGGATCAGCTGGATGAAAAAATTCGTGAGAAAAGACCTGGTTTAAAGAAGAAAAAAGTAATTTTTCATCAAGACAATGCACCTGCTCACAAAAGTGTTTTGACGATGGCTAAATTCAAAGAATTAAAGTACGAATTGCTTGAACATCCACCGTATTCATCAGATTTGGCTCCCAGTCACTACTATCTCTTCAGAAATCTCAAACAATTCCTTCGTGGAAAGCATTTTTCGTCGAATGAAAAGGCCATAGCAGCGGTAGACGGTTATTTTGCAGAGCTTCCGGAAAACCATTATAAGGATGGGATAAAATTAATGGAAGATCATTGGAACAAGTGTATTGAGCTTCTAGGAGATTATATTGAATAAAAAATATATATTTCGTAACAAAAACAGTATTCTTTCATTTCGAGCGCAGGAACTTTTCAACCAACCTGTATATAAACTAAATTTTCAAATACAAATTATTCTTATCGATTTCTTGAATAAGGTCCGCTATTATTTTACTAAGAGTAACTACTTACTTTACTATTGAAAGTAACCACTTATTTTTTCACTACTCTTGTAAGCGAGAGGGTAATGACCACCCATAAGTTTTGGGATATCGCGAGTAAATAGCCTGGTAACTACCCTGCGGGAAAAAAGGAGTCAGTTGGGAATCGGGTCCTGTCCCGTGATAGGTTAAAACTAGACCGGTTCCGGAAATTCATATCACGAGATAGGTGAAAAGAGAACCGGTTTCTAAGGTAACTAACATGTGACCGGTTTAAAACTCATGGCATATTCCTTTGCGTTGGCTCTGAAATATGTTCTTTGGCGTTACTTGTGTGACATGTTCTTTTAGACCAGTCCTGTGACATGTCACAGGGCAATTGACACCCTCCTAGGACAAGCCCATGTTAAAGTGACCGGTCCTTTTCATATAAAAAACCGGTCCCGTGACGTGTCCTGGGATAGATCGTTTTTCCGCAGGGTAGTGAAACTCTTTGTGTGTTACTTACAACCTTAATAACTAGGTAAAGTCTGTTTTTGCTGGGTATCTGCTATTACCGGTTATTGGGTTTAAAAATCAGCAAAATAACAAAATAATAAAAACGTTAGAAAAATATATGTAGTTTATTGTTTTTAAATGTTGTATTTTGTGTAGGTGTGAGCTGGCTACATAAAATCTAAACTAAATTAAGGTACCCGAATTACAATAAATTTTTAAAAATTGTTCAAATATTTTGTTAAAGAAATTTTAAAATCTTTTGTCAATTTGTATTTAGTTTAGAATTTATTTAGCTATCTCGCACAGGTTCTAAGTGGAATTATTTAACTTTTATATTTCATTTAAAACAAAACATTCGTGTATTATTTTTTTAAATAAAAATCTGAGATACAAATACCACATTAAGTCTTAATTGCAATCCCCAAAATATGTATTTAAAAATAAAAATATTTAATTAATGTGAGTTCAAAATGATACTAATCTTTTTATTTATTCATCTTTCTTTTGTTATTTACATTTTTACCTATTCTATCTTTATGGTATTTGTTATTAAGTTCAATATCCAAATTACCAGAATATCAGTAGCTAACAATTAACAACTTAACTTATATAGACATTCAAAGTAGTTATAGTAGTTAAAAAGTAAGAATTTAAAAGTCATGGCAATTTTTTGCTTTTCTCTTTTAAATGCAAACAAAAATATTTATCTTGAAAACATTTGAAATTTTTCTATTTGTAATTTGATAAAATATCAAAAACTACAAAAGCTAACAAATAAATTATATGTTTGTTAGTAAATGTAGGGCGGGCATACAATATAATTGCTGTATTTCGTGTTCTATTGAAGTCCGTATATGAAAATAAGTAGTTATAGATATAGACGGTGGGGTGCCCAGGGGGGTGCCGAAATAATTTAAAAAAATTAAATTTTTTATTTTGTTTTATTAATAGTCAGCGTCGAAACAAAGAGTACAGCAAACAGTTCAACGTTTATTAGTTCATAGATGTTAAAAAAGCGATAGTACGAAGATATAAGCAAGAAATAAATGAATAAGTATTTTTTTTAAATTAAAAAATTATTCATTTATATCTTCTTCATATTAAAATTAACACTAATCTCAAAAGAGGTCTATTTTATGGATCAAAATAAAATGTAGAGTTAAAAATAAAATTTAAAAACTTAAAAAGTTTGTAAAGACTTATACTTAGTTTGCTTAGTCACAATGGACCACATTGGTCTCCGGGAGGAAATGCGTCCCTTGAGCGCATAACTCTTCTTCTTAGTTTGCTTGCCCTTTGCTTTTATGACTGCAGCAAGTCGTCTGGGCATTGAAATAAAAAGATTTTTGGTTACTTTTAAGGGAATATTATTATTGTTTTCCTCAGTGTTTGCACGTTTTAGGGACTCCTTGTCACTTATCCTGCGTTTTCGAATCTGCCGGTCCAGATGTTCCCATAGGTGCTCGATGGGATTTAAGTCTTACGATTAGGGTGGGGGGGGGGGGGTGATCAAGCTGTTTTGGCGTTCTGTAAATCAAATATTCCTTCACATTTCGAGCAGTATGCTTAGGATCGTTGTCTTGCTGGAAGACCCAAGTCGTCCCAAGCATAATTTGTCAACACTAGTCTGCAAATTTAAAATGTTGAGATAATCTATGCTATTCATAGTACTATCTATGAATACAAGATTTATAACACCACTTGCAGCCATTCACCCACACACCATCACTGAACCACCACCGTGCTTTACGGTCTTGGTAACATTATTTTCTTTGTATGCTTTATTTTTTCCTCTCCATATTTTTTGTAGTTTTTTTATTCCAAAAATTTAAATTTTATACTCATCACTGAACAAACAGTTGTCCCAAAAAGAATTGTCTTTGTATTGATGCTTTTTCGCATATTCCAGAAGCTTTATTTTGGATCTTCGCAGATATAAGAGTTTTTTTTCTAGGAGCTCTGCCATATAGTCCATGTTCATGCAGTGCACGGCGAACAGTACTAGCGCTTAGACTTGCTCCTAAAGCTGTTGTGCGTTCCTCTGCTATTTTGACTGCACTTTCCCAGGGATTAGCCTAACTCTTCGTACAATTGTCCTCTTGTCCACGCCGGACAAAATTTGCGGTCTGCTATCTTATATTTTTTTAATATTAAAGCGTGTTTTTTTTTAGAGTGTCACAACTTTGAGTTGGCATTACTTCCCACAACCCATTTAAGCTGATAGTTGCTTTTAGTTTAGTTTGCTTTAAAATTCCATTGTCAATCGACTTACATCAGAGCAATGCGCGCAAATTGCTGAAATTTTTAATCAAAATAATTGTTTTATTCGTCAAACTCATCGTGCATTTCTTCCATTTTATGGAGTACATAATCGTTCTTCAGAGCGGCTAATTCGAAGAACAATAGATCGTTTTCGGACCACATTTACTGTTAATAATAATGTGCATCCCGTGAGACGCCGAACAGTGCCGAACTTATAAATGTTGAACTGTTTGCTGTACACTTTGTTTTGACGCTGACTGTATACAAAATAGCTTGTATTGTTTTGTTTCCATTTGATTTTCTTCGCAAGTCAAATTTAGGTTTTTAAAAAAAGGGAAATTTTCTCAATTTTCTCTTAGTTACCGAACCTTTGAAATACAATTTTATTTGGCAGCTGATTACGATGAAATCTCTATATTTATCAATCTTCTATTATTAAATTGTTGGCACACTCATAATATTGTTTTGGTAAAAACCTCCAATAATACACTTTCAAGTGGTCAAAACCCGGTCAATTGACACTTTTATTTAATTTAACGCCTGTTATTTTTTCGAAAGTTTTCTAAAAAAAAAGTAATTAAAGGTTGCTTAACACGTCGACTACCCTTATCGACTTTTACTCTGTATTGGGATTAAAAATCGGGACAACTACAAAATAATAAAAACGTTAGAAAAGAATATATGTGTTTAATTGTTTTTTAATATGGGTGCGAGCTGGCTAACTAAAACCTAAACTACAACCTTCCAATTGTATTTCAGAAATAGTCAATTGTATTTCTGAAATACAATTGACTGTTTCTGAAATACAATTGGAAAAGTTGTAAATTCAGGTTTCCAAATTTGTATGATATTTGAAAAAATTTTCAAATATTAATATCTAATTTATTAAGCTAAAGATCTCTTTTTGTTTTTTTATAAAAATTCTTATTTTATTTTCGATATTTCGCTAACAATTTGTTAGCATCTTCAGGAAAACAAAGTTTAATATTTAAATAAGATCGAATAAAGTTATATGATTATTTTTTAAATATTTTTCAACGAAATTTAAAAACATTGGCATTTTCGATTAATTTAATATGTATTTTAGATTACTTTTAACGAAATAATATTGTGAGTGTATGTATTTAAAATTGAATATATTTAATTATCAACTTAGAGTAATTATTTATTTATTTATTAGAATTAACTTACAATTTAAAATTTATAAGCTAATTTAAAGTATAAAGAGCAATAGCATCTAAGGCTTTCAGCTCGACTTAAATTAAATAAATGCAGTTCTATATAAAATTATAGGTGTTAGATTTTTTAAGAAATTCAATTATAGTATTAATGTTATCAAAGGTTGGATCAGAGATCAGGTTTAAGGGATTTTTATACTTAAAGATTTGCTGTCTTATAATTTGGTGTTGTGGGCAGTGGGATAGGAAGTGTTCGGGAGAGGTAGGAAATATAATGCTACAATTACATCTTGGTATGTTTCGGATCTTAAGAAGAGCTCCATGTGTGTATCTGGTATGACCTAAACGAATTCTTAGAAATTTTGTTATATCTCTTCTAGTTAGTTTGTTAATGTCACTATTAATAAAATGTTTTATATTGATTCTGTCTTGGTTGATGACTTTATACCAGTTTGATGTCATATTATAAGTTTTGTCTTTTTTTTGTGTAATAGTTTTTAATATATTTTTGAAGATCTTTTGTGTTATAATTGTCCGTAGTTATTAGGGGGGATCGTAGTGCTTTTTGGCTGCTCTGTCGGCATATTCGTTTCCGGATATGTTGCAATGACCTGGGGTCCATATTAGGATTAAATGAGTTTGTCTACGGATTAGAGTGTTTCTTATGTAAGATGCATAGGGATTGTTGTTGGAAATGTTTAAAATCATTTTTAAGGCGGATAAAGAGTCTGAGCAAATTGCATATTTTTTATTCTTGTTTTCTACGAATTTAACAGCTTGGTAAATTGCAATTAGTTCGGCAGAGAGGATTGAGCTGTATGATGGTAAAATTGAAGTTTTAATGGTGTCCTTATCAGCTGTCACGCTATAGCTTACAACATTTTGTGATCTTGATCCGTCTGTAAAAATGAATCTATGAAAAGGTAGATTTTCTCTTATTTCTTCAAACAAAGTTTGAAATTGTTTAGGGTTGTGTTGGTCTTTTTTAAAGGTATGAAGTGTAAGGTTAATATTGTTATGATTTAGTAGCCAAGGTGGGTATTCTTTTAAACTTGATTTAAGTGGTTTTGTGTTTAGTTCCAGATTGTTACAGTTTTTTTATAATTCTTGACAAAATGGATGGAAGTTTTGGGATTCTTTTTGCTTTAGTAATTTTTTGCGTGATTAGGCTAAGTGCCTTATTGGGATTGTTACAAAATGCACGAGATAGTTTGGTCAAAGTAATATTTAGTTGAGTTTGTAATGTAAGCATGTTAGATTCATGCAGCATGTTTTTGCAGGGAGTGGATCTGAAGGCACCTAGAGAGCTTCTGACAGCCGAATTAACTATTGTGTTAACTTTGTTAAACTTAGTTTTGGAGGAGAACCCGAAAAAAGGTAACGAATACCTTATTTTTGATATTATCAGTGCATTTATAATTGACACTAAACTTTTTGTGTTACAATTAAATTTTTGATTTGCTAGGCATTTCACGATGTTAAGTGGTCCATTTAAGGATTTTAATAAATTATTTATATGTGTGTCCCATGTGTATCTCTTATTTAAGTAAAGACCAAGTAACCGCAAATTCTCGACTTCAGTGAGCTGACAATTTGAGGCAGTTACGATACATTTACATGTCTTTCTTCGACATATGTGTATAAACTTGCATTTAGATGTGGAGAGCGATGCTCCGGATACGTCACACCAACTATTGATGTTGTTAAACAAATTATCTAGGGTTATAATTGGATTTTTTTGACTTGTTGGAATTGATTATTAAGTTGAAATCATCAGCGTATGCTGAGAAATCGATTTCTTTATAAATTTCTATAATTGAGCAGAGTTTGTTGTATGCTATTAGAAATAGAATTACCGATAATGGCGAACCTTGTGGTATACCATTTTGAACAGGGTATGTGGAAGATAGCTGATTACGAATTCTCACCGACAACTTTCTGTTTTTCATAAAGTTGATTACATATTTTATAATACGGGGACCTACTTTCCAATGTACTAATTGTTCAACAATTGTGTGGACTCCGATCTTGTCGAAAGCCTTTTCAAAGTCTAACGAGACTACAGTTGTATGTTTGCCCTTTGATAAATTGTTAGAAATGTGGTAGTCTAGATAAAGAAGACTGTCTATTGTAGAGTGGCCTCGTATAAATCCAAATTGTCGGCTATTAAGTAGCTTATAGGTTGTTACGAACCACCAAAGCCTGTTGGCAATAATTTTGTCCAAGGTTTTTGCTAAACATGAATTTAATGAAATTGGCCTATAGGAGTCAAGAGAAGTTTTATCCTTACCAGTTTTGTGTATAGGAATAACTATGCTTAATTTAAACTGCTGTGGTAGGAAATTTTCGAATATTTTATTGTACAGATTTAAAAGGCGGTGTTTCATTGTTAATGGTAATTGTTTTATCATAGGGTAAGAAATTCGGTCATTCCCAGGAGTTTTGCCTTTTACTTTACTAAGTACGGCATTGAGTTCAAGGAGGTTAAGATTACTTTCAATTTGTAAAGCTTCAGTGCTTGGGGCGTGCGATGGTATGTTATCCAGTAAATTATTTTTATTTGTGATAAATTCTAGTGGAAAATTTGAATCCAAAGAATTGTGGGACCAAAAGCTCCCAATTTCATTCGCTATTTCTGCGTTGTTGTTTAAAAAAGTGTCTGGGTTATTAATGGATTTAATGCAATGTATGATATTTTTAGCTTTGTAGCCTGTGAATGTTCTTATATTTGACCAGACTTTTTCCGGAGAGGTTGATGGATTAATCGTAGCTGTGAACTCTGAAATAGATTCACTTTTTGATATTCGTATTTGTTTTCTTAAAAGGGCCTTAGCTCTTTTATAATTGATTAAGTTGGTTGTAGTCATATTTCGCTTAAAAGTTATCCAAAATTGGTTTTTATTTTGTTTCAGTTCCTCCAGGTTAGAGTTCCACCATGGAACTTTTGGGGAAAAAGAGTTGTGTGTTTGAGGTATTGATTTATTCGAGGACTCAAGAATAATCTTACAAATATTGGCAGTTTCTTTATTAATGTTTTCGCTGGTCTGTTTGCTTGATTCAAGTTGAGAACAAAGCCCTCTAAATAATTTCCAGTTTGCCTGATTCAGCTTGAATTTTGGTTTAGTATATGCAATTGCCTTAGTGTTGTTGTTAGAAAACAGAGATATTACGATAGGGAAATGATCACTTCCGTATTGGGTTTTCTCAATGTTCCATTCTACGTGTGGTACCAGAGAGGGGGAGCAGAAAGTCAAGTCAACATTGGAAAAGGTAGAGTGGGTGTTAAAAAGTGTTGGTGAATTATCGTTTAGTAATATGTATTTCGATTTTGTAATGAAGTTAGCTAGAGTTTTTCCTCTTTTATTGTTGGTTGTTGACCCCCAGTTTGAGTGCCAACCATTGAAGTCACCTGTAACTAAAATAGGTGGTTGTGGTCTGTTTAAAACATTGTTAAGATTATTATTAGAGACATTTGCATTCGGTGGAATATACGCCGATACAATTTTAAATTTTAATTTTGATTGAATATCGACACACACAGCTTCAAAATCGTTAGATACAGGTATAGGTATATGTTGTAAAGAGTTATGCACCAACAAAGCAACTCCACCATAACGTGTGGTTGACGTGTTGATTGCATACAGAGTATAATTTAAAGGAGTAGGGAAGCCTGATTTGTTATGTAGGTGTGTTTCTTGTAATGAAATAATTTTCGGATTAAAACGCTTAATTAAAATTGACAGTTCATTATAATTGTTAATGAAACCGTTAATATTCCATTGAATTATGTTAAGAGACATTGTTTTAGGATGGGATAGGGAAAAATGGTTGTTGGATTTGTAAAAAAAAGATTTGCTAAGAAAAGAACTGTACATAAATTGGTTAGGTTGTTTTCAAAAATAAAAATAGAAAATGTGTTAGTAGAAATACTGTAAATGGCGTACACTGATAGAACAGCTCGACTCCCGCAATCAGATTGGGGAGACCGCCGGCTCGCCCACCCCAGATGACCCCAGAAGGCCCGGAGACCGCCAACAGTTGCAGTAACTGAGGTTGTCCATGGGAATCAATCAGGGTATACAAGCCGCAAACCAACAACGATCCGACAGCGGAAGCCGAGCCGTTCGACAGTGTATATATTTAATTAATTTTATTTATTTTTTAGCCTTTTTAGTGATGTTTTCAATTTCAGCCTTTTTCTTTAATTGTTGACGTGTTCTTTTTGATGTGCTTAGTGGTAAGATGTTTACTTTTTTATCGCTGGTTTGTGAAGAACTGCTGTTTGTATCTCCGTCGGATTCCACTGCGAGATCAGAATAATCTTTAATGTTTCGAGATGATGAAGCTTTTGGAGGTGGCATTGTATTATTTATATGTTCAATAATGATTGAAGTATTTTTAGGTTGATTGTTATTTGGTTTTGTTGTTTTGGCTGCGGCAGCGTAGGAAGATGTATTTGATGGCTTTCGCTCTTTATATTTGATTTCAGCTATTCTTCTGTTTACCTTTTCTAGAGTAATGATCGATTGGATCTCTTTTTCCTTTAGAAAAATGGGGCAAGTTCTGTTGTTGGGAGAGTGGTTAGTGCCTTCGTTGTTGTTTTCGATGCAGTTTATGCATGAAGCTTGTTCGGAACAGATTTCATTTGTTTCAATGTCACAATGGTACTCCTTTGAACACTCTGTACAAAGTTTTTTGTTCTTACAGTTATCGAAGTGATGACCAAATCGCAAACAATTTTTGCATTTCAATGGGAGGGGTATGTATGGCCTTACTCTTATTCTTTCGTAACCCACCAGCAATTCTGACGGGAGGATAGTTGCTCCAAATGTAATAATAATAAGTCCAGTTTCTTTCATATCACCATCTACTTTTTTTAAAATTTTTTTCACCTTGGTTATGTTTTGATTTTTTAATTCTTTATGTATTTCTTCTTCTGGTATGTCACGGAGATCATTTGAGTAAATCACTCCCCGAACAAAGTTGAGTGATTTATGTTCTGACATTTCTATGTCAATATCATGACTTAGAGAGCATAAAGTTATTAGTCTGCTTGCTTGTGTATAGGTTTTTGTTTTGATTAGTATTGTGCCGTTTCTTAGTTTTTTGCATGTTTCTACTTCTCCTCCACATGCATTATCTATGACCTTCTTTATAAGGAAAGGTGAAATGTTAGCAAGAGTGGTGTTGTTGTCTTTCGTGTTTATTCTTGTCATAACTAAATACTTTGGGCCAGTTGTAAAGATTGACAATTTTTTGGATTTATCGTAAACGATAGGGGGTCTGTTCCCCCTGTCCGGTGGATCACCCATCCCCACTTAAATAAAACTTTCCGGGTTTTTTTTTTTTTTTTTAGTTTTGTTTAATAATAAATTATTTAATAAAATTATTAAAGAAATTTTTTTTTTTTTTATTGTTATAATAAACACTATTTGAGTTGAAGATTAGATTTATTCACAGAGAGTAAGTTATGTGTTAACTGCTTGGCGAACTGACACGCTCTGTGAACTTAGAGTAATATTGTATGTTTTACCTATTAATATACATACTTTCACGTTGTAGTTTTTAGTGATACTGATATTTTTTAATAAAATATGCATTTTGTTTTTTGTATTTCATTTATCAGTTGTAAAATTGTATTCAACCGATCATTCAGCAAATGTATCTGTCCTTATATCTACATGACTCGTGCTACACTCATTCAATCGTTATCCTTTGATCTTAGTTTGATTTTCGAATTTTATATAAATATTCCATAGAAATTTAAGTAGATATAGACTTGCTAAGTACATTGCGGGAAAATAGGAGTCAGTTCGGAATTGACACCTGTCCCGTGGTAGTTGAAAACTGGACCGATTCCGAAATTACATATCACTAGATAGGTGAAAATAGGACCGGTTCCTAAAGTACCTACCGCGTGGCGGGTTCAAAAGTCATGACATGTTCTTTTAGACCAGTCCTGTGACATGCCACAGGGGGCATTTGACCCCCTCCTAGGACAAGCCCATGTTAAAGTAACCAGTCCCGTGACCGGTCCCTATCACAATGAACCGGTCACGTGACGTGTCCTGGGATATGTGCTTTTCCCGTGGGGTAGTTATAGATATAAGTATTTATAAAAATGCTGTCAAGTCTTGGAAATTCGTAGCTTTTCTCTTTTAAATATAAATAAACGTAGTTGACTAAAAATATTTGAATTTTTGTACCTGGAATTTGACAAAATATTAAAAACAACAAATTACACAACAACATTTTTTAAGGTTTTTGTTGAATTTTTGTCTTTTGTTAAATCTTTTAATGTTTTAAATGTGAAAAAATATTCTTTTTAATTACGAAACCCCTGAAGAAGTCAACAAATAATTGACGAAACGTTGGGTGTAAAATATGTAATAAAGTTTTGTATTGTCATTAACTTCGTTAGGCCTTAATAGCTCGTAAACAAATAAAAAACTTTAGAAGAAAATAACTTGGCCAATAAATAGAAATATATACAATTTTTTTAAGTCGAAGAAATCAATCGGACTGTCAAAATTTGTAATCGGAATTTACAGTATAGGATTTTGGCTATCTGACTCGTTTTTTTGACAGATCCTATGACTTGTGGTATAATGTAAACCCCGGTTTAGTAAAGGTGCTCTACAATATAGTTTTTTAATAAAAAGAAAATATTTAACATGTCAGTGTTGCCATAATTAAAATTTAAAATTACACATATATATATATGTATGTAGACAAAATTGCACAAAAGTTACAATTAAAACTAAAAAAAAATCCGAAATAAAAGAACACAATTTAAATTAAAAAAATTACAAATAAAATTCAAAAATTCGCAATTGATACTTCAAAAATATCATTTTAAATTAAAAAATACCAAACGCAATTTAAGTATTAATGAAATTCAACAAATATTCATTTTATTTGATACTTCAAAAAGATAATTTTAAATTAAAAAATACGAAACGCAATTTAAATATTAATGAAATTCAACAAATATTCATTTATTTTAATTTGGTGTTTTTGAATATCAGTTGATGTTTTATAAATTACATTTGTTGTCATTCCCAAAGTGGTTTTCCCACCTTCCCATGATATCTTTGCTATATCGGCTGTAACGGTGTATAGCGACTCAAAGTTGGTTACTTTTTTTAAATCGAATACGTGTTTTTTTAAATATTCGCGAATACACGTTTTGCATTTTTGCAAAATATCTGTAAAGAAACCGCTTATTTTCGAAACAATTATCTAAAAATAATTGCTTAAAAAGTTAGAATAGTTTAAACATGAGCTATTTATCCAACTTTGAGCCACTAAAATCGATACCCCAAGAATTTTTAAAAACCAAAACTTCACAGATATCACAGGTACGTGGAATATCCATGTCCAAATTTTCAGTGATATCCATAGAATGGCTTTTTGGTTTTTTAATAGCATTTCATATTTTTTAATTTCAGTTGATATTTTAAATTTCCATTGATGTTTTTTAATTTAAAATAATATTCTTTGAATTTAAATTGCTATTTTCAAATGAATTTACAATTGCTATTTTCAAATGAAAATGCTGTCTTTTAATTAAATGTTCCCATTAAAATTACTTATTATTACCAATTAATTAAATTAGTCAGTAAATCTTAATAAAATAAAGGCTTATGCACACAAAAAAAAATAAAATTCATAATTATTTAAGAAAATTGTTCATAATTTTAAAGCTTAATATTATATATGAAGCTTACTTACTATTTATGAAGTGTTCCTAACTTCTTAGTGTTTTTTTTATAAATTCGATCATAATTATTATGAACTTTGTTCATTAGACCGTACCACCTTACAGGCAAAAAAAAAAAAGTTCACCGTACACCCTCAAATATAAAGTATTTTAACAAGAAAATTTCGAAAATGTTTTTTTTTTTTTTGGCCGAACGTAGGGGTCGCCATTTTATATTTTTCTTTATATCTTCGCCATTTACCGTCGGATCTTAAAGTGTTGTATATCAATGTTTTTTGTCTCGGGGAGGCCGATGTTTTCCTCGAAGGAGCCATTGACCTCAAGTAACCCGTTCTAGTATTAACCCACCAGATCTCAGTTACTACCACCTTAATGAACTACCCTAATATTTTAAAACGAAAGCTCGCAAAAAAGCAATAAACTTTTGCTAGGAAAGTATTCCAATAATTCCAGCGGAACTATTATTTTATTTTTTTTTTAATTTTTTTTGTTGCCGAATGTAGGGCATTTTTAATTTTTTTGTCATATCTTCTGTATTTACAGTCGGATCTTAAAGGGTTATATATCAATGTTTTTGTCGCAATGATACCAATTTGTTACATCGAAAATCATTGACCTCAAGCACCCTTTTATACTACTTAAGGGGTAAAACCTACGTAAAAAGCCTATATATAAAAACTTCCTTTTTTTATTTTCTTTATTTACGGAGATGTGTTAACAAAGATTGGTTTTCACAAGATTTATAAAGGAGTACAAAAAAATATTTGTTTTACACAAAGTTTTACAAAATGATAGTATATTTACAAAAGAGGTCCACGGCAGGCAGCATTACTTAATCAATTTTTGATGGATTTCTCTGAAATTTATAATGCATATGGAAATGGATGCGCGTAGGAGTTTTTTATAGGTCAAATCCTTTTTGATTTAGAGCTGTTTCTTTACGAGTATACAAAATAGATATTTTGACTTTAACACTTCGCTGTTTTGTCAAAAATTAATATACCCAAAAACTCATACGCTTTTCTTTAGATAATTTAGTTTTCTATATAAAGTGTATGTTTCAAAGCGAGCCACCTAAAATTGGTTAAATTATGCTGAGTGCCGTGGATCACTTATAAAATAACACAAATTTTAATCGATCATATTTTGGCGTGATTGAAGTTGGCTGTATTATTTGAGTCAAGAGAACTTCAATATGGACTTCTTAATAGCTATTAGTTGCGATGGAACTCCTACCAACACTGGCTACAAAAATGGAGTCATTGTAAGAATGGAACGCCATTTACAGAGACCTTTGCAATGGTTCGTATGCCTATAATTTAACCAAATTAACCAAATCAGTATTGGTATCAATTAAAGTGGCATGCCAATAAGAATGTCCTTAAACAGAAATTGAGGAGCATTAAACCAAATTGTTGATGGTAATTCAGCTGCACTGCAACCACGGGAAAAAATATATGCAGGATTGCTTTTTGATGGAACATGTTGCCATTGGATATCTCGTGTTTGCTGCTGAAGTTCTGAAATACGATTGCCCCAAAGCAGATAAGTGTTGATGAATGCAATTTTTGCCACTGTAGAACGATTTTCGTATCTGTCCAAAAGAAATTAGATGATACAAATATTTGGTTTAATTTTGTACCATGTTTTAAGCAAAACGGCAGCACACAATTCGAGGCGAGGCAAAGATTGAACTTTTATTGGAGCTACTTTTGATTTAGCAATCAGCAAAGTTGATCTATAAGAACCATTTATAAAAACACGATAATAAAAGCAGCATCAAAAGGCAAGTTGCGAAGCATCTGCAAAACCATGTATTTCACCGAGTGTATTTTCTGAATATTCGACAAATCTTCCTTAATTTGATGCAAGGTTCTGTAAGATTTAAGTTGAGAGATTCATCTCAACGGATGTTTTTTTCCCACATTTCTTAAAGCAACATTTTACAACGAATATCGATAGGGCTGTAGAGACCGAGTAACTACAACATACATTGATTTTAAAGTGGGCTCGCGCTCTAATCGAGCGACAAAAATCTTCTATGAGAAATTTTAAAAGACTCACCAAAACAAACCGGCTTAAGTTTAAAAGGCAATCTCACTTGTAAACGACCATCAGCATTAATATAAATGTTGTGCACAAAATGTTGTTCGCACCTTTGTTGTTCTTCACTGAAGAGTAAAGTGCTAAGTTGCATGTAGGAGCCGACGCACAGTGGTACATTTTCAGAGAAGTCGGTTCAAAATCCATAACTTTTGAAGGACTTTTGAAGGGTGAAACTATATAACACCTGTATTTGCTAAATTTTAGAGCAAAGCTCTAATTTTTAACAACTATGGGCTGGTTACTTATCTTAAAAGTAGACAAAGTAAACTACTATCGGTTTTCTATATTTTGCTATTCGTACACTCAAAAAAATTAGTTAGAAAAAAATTTGTAAAATTAATTTTTTCTGCTAAAATTTATTTTTTCAATAAAATTTTTCGTAGGCAAGCAGTCTCTTTACACAGAAAGTATATCACGGTATTCAGGGAAAATAGGGCAGTTTTTTCGTTGATTCGTTTTCGTAAATCCATGTACTGGTTTTTTGTCAATTTTAAATCCAAAAGTGCTAACGCTTCTTCTGGGTTAAATTTATGATCTTTAATTGGCGTAGGAAAGCTGTTGAAAACTCTTTTTGTGCGACTGGGGCTCGCTTTTACTATTTTCTCAATTATTGCAATTTTGCTATTCTTATTTTGTGTGTGACGTATTTAATGCAGAAACGATTCCTTTATGGTTTTATGAGAAATTTTATCATTTACCTATTCAAGAAATTTGTCACTTTTATGTGTATAGCAAATTCTTGTTCATTGCAGAAATTAAAGAAATGTTCTTTCCTTATGTGAGACAAAACATCATTATCATCTTTCTGTTGCAAATAAATTTCTGCGAGATTTTTATAAATGAACTTTGCCATCGCTTTAACTATAATGAAGAAAAATAATTAATATTGATTAATATTGTTTGTAAGACACTGAATGTTAAAAGTGTTCTTATAAAATATAATTGAAAAAAACCGTTTTTTTTTTGGCTGGTGCAAATCCTCTTCCAAACCCTTAAGAGTGGGTGCCGGCCGGTAAACTAGTACCACAGTTTTTGTCCTGTATGATGTTGGGACGGTGCTTGGCTGAGATCGGGGTATACAGCTGTAGTGTCTGCACCGTTTTAGTGGTACCACACAACGGATCATAGGAAAGGGGTTAATTTTGTTCATTGTTCAGCCAAAGGTTGTCTTGGGGGATCTACACCTTCGGATGCCGTATCTTCATGACTTATGGTAGTGCACTTACTCACTCTTCCTTCGTCAGAGGGAGGGGGTGGCCTTTGGACAAGTTTTCTAGTACGGTCATGTCTCTGCTATATCTCTTGGAAAAAGTAAGTGGGCGGAGAAATGGTCCAATTTTTTAAAACCAGAAATCTCTAATCTACTGTAGAACATCGTATGCCAAGGGATCCTTGGCCAATAGGGTGCTTGGTCGTAAATATGCGGACTCTGGAGAGTTGCGATCTCCATTTAAACCTAGCTCACCCGGGTAAGGCGCTCAACCCAGTGGTGTTCTTCAAACCCCCCCATTTTAAAAACAAATGGATAAAAACACTTAAATAAAAAACAAACCGATGCAATCGTATCCGCCACCGAAAATACTGAAAGGCTACTGTATGACCAAATTAAAGCTAGTGTTGCTGTTGAGTACGCCTTCGGAACTGCTGTAATGCAATCCGAGGGCCAACTTACCTGCCATGAACCGCAAAAGCCCGAAACTGAGATTTCCGATACTGATGCGGGAATTGTAGAATCTGATTAACTAAGTACATGCTCCGATAGATCTGGGATCACGGCAATAATCTTCTTAGCTCTGTGCAAATAGCTCAACTTCAGGAAGCTATTATTGACACTACGTTGGAGCATGGCGATGGATTTCGACCAGAATTTTAAGGCTGCTTTCCCTGAACTGGATGGCTCATGGTCGCTTGTCCCAAAAGACAGACAGCAGACTGGCTTAAGGCAAACGTCAACTCTGTTAAGGAAAAGTAAATTCGGGTGCACTTTGTGGAAGAAGCCGAGTTTCCTCGCTCACACTTTGTATGGGGCTACTTTCCACATAGCTTGAAAACTCCGAACGAAAAGGTGATGGCCTTAATAGCCATTCAGAATGACATGAATGTGAGAAACTGAAAGGTAGTCATGAAGAAGAACGTTGGTCAACTCCTACACCTTCTAATAGCGGTTGGATAAGTTCAATGGCAGAATTGCTTACCGGTTTACTCACCTGAAACTGATGTTGGAGGATGTCAACAAAGGAGGTGACCCCAAACCCTGAAGGGGTCCGAGGACTGTAATCTCCATGAAACAGTCTAAAGATAAATGTGTACCGTACGGGTACTGCAAGGGAACCTGCACCACGCTAAGGAAGCAATCCCTACCTTGTGCAATACGTTTGCTCATCAACGGATGGACATGGCTCTAATCCAAGAGCCGTGGGCTATGGGAGGTAAGATACTGGGTCTCTAACATGACTCAGGTAGGTTATTATACCATAACGGAGTAACTACTCCTAGAACGGCGATTTTTGTTAACAAATTAATTAACTTTCTTCCCATTCCAGAATTTATCGAGCGGGACTTGGTGTCGGCCATTTTTGAGGTCCCAACGGAACAGGTTATGTACCCATACCTCCTAAGGAGGTTAAGCAATTGGTAAGTTATTGCCAAGAGAACAATTTATAATTGGATGTGATGCAAATGCACATCAAATCGTTTGGAGTAGCAGTGACATTAATGAAAGGGGAGAGGTTCTTTTAGAATTTCTGGTGAGGAATAGAATAGAGGTTCTGAATAGGAGCTCAAAACCTACTTTCATTAATGCCATCAGGGAAGAGGTACTGGATCTCACACTAGCTAGTGCATTTATATCGACTTATGTGGATAACTGGAGGGTATCTGATGAGGTTCCGTTATCGGATCATCAACACATTTTATTTGATTTTCCTGGTAGCCTATTTCTCACCCGGGATTATATTCCTCGTAAGAGTATTAACTGGACGGCATATAAGAGGGCTATTGCCTGTAGATCTGATCTGCTTATCACCGATATTAACTCTTTTGTTGAACTTGAGGTGACAGCGGACCAGCTTATTAATGTGGTTGTCTCTTCATATCATGACAGTAGTAGGGATCGGCAACGCAAGGTGCGACGTAAGGTCCCCTGGTGGAAAAAACTACGCGAGGATATGCGCAAGAAGGTTAGGAAACAATTTAACGATGCGAAGCGCAACAGGAATTGGGATGATTATATGAGATCTCTGACTGATTATAACAAGGAGATTAGGAAAACTAAAAGGGAATCTTGGAGGAAATTCTGTGACAGCATAGAAGATACTCCCACGGCCGCTAGATTGCACAGATTGCAGATTCGTCCTCCTGTGATATCGGTCTCTTGAAGGGGACTGATGGGGTATATACAGAACACCGTAAGGAAACACTGGAGCTACTGCTAAAGGTTCATTTCCCTCACTCAATCATAAGTGATTGTAGGGAATGTAACAATGCAACCGACTCCTTTGCTTCCTATAGAGGCGCATCTAAGTTATCTCGTGTCATTTTCGACCCAGATAAGTTATATGGGCCAGTCGGTCCATTGCTCCCAGGTGAGGATGGTATCTTTCCTGCACTTTTGCAAAATGGTATTGATACTCTACTAACGGCACTGGTTTCTGCATTTAGATCCAGTTTTGTAATGGAACACATACCTCTCACCTGGAGAAAAGAAAATGTTGCTTTTATTCCAAAGACTAAGAATAGATCCAACGAGCTGCCGAAATCATATAGACCTATTAGTCTTACATCTTTCTTTTGAAGACTATCTAAAGATTGCTGGAACTTCATATTAGGTCTACTACTTTGAAACTCTCTCCCCTGCATGATACTCAGTTTGCATATGTGAAGGGAAAGTCGACTGAGTTGGCCTTACATCGTCTTGTGGCCTTTCTTGATATTGAAGGTGCTTTTGATAACACACTTTCAATCCAGCTCAGGGCCGCTGATTCTACCACAAGTAAATGGATCAGGAACATGCTAAGAAGTAGGGAAATAACTGCTACGTTGGGCAATATCTTTGTGACGGTTAACGCAGTAGAAAGCTACCCACAAGGAGGAGTTTTGTCTCCACTTCTTTGGTCTTTGGTTATAGACGACCTACTTCAAACGTCAGGTAGGCTTGGTTATGATGCAATTGGTTATACGGGCGATTTAGTAGTTATAGTAACTGGTAGATTTGATAATATCATATGGATATTATGAATAACGCTCTTAAGCTGATAACGAATTGGTGCAGAGAACAGGATCTATCAAGACAATCTTGGCAAAACAGTCTTGGTACCTTACACATTGAGAAGGTAACTGGACCTTGGTTCTGTTTCCATTAATGATAACAATATCCTGTATTCTAATTACGTATGCGGCAATTATTTGGTGGCCGAAAACACTTCAATCAACGGATATAGCTAAGTTTGCGAAGGTACAACGCTTAGCTTGTTTACTCATCACAGGCGCTATGCGGACATGCCCAACATTGGCCATGGAAGCCATTGTTGGTCTAATCCACTTAAATACATTCATTAGAACTTCAGCATTATTGGCTGTACGTAGATTGAACTTTGAACATGATGGTTCTTTTTATGTTAAGGGCCATACGAATATCTTGAATTCTTTAGGGAACAAGAACTTCTTAGGTATGCAGACAGACTGTATTAACAATGAATTGAAATCGGTAAAAAATTCGGGGTTGTCATCCCAAGCAGGTCGGAATGGTCAGCGGGTGATCCGGTAGTAGACACTCGCAGTCTAAGGTGGTACATTGACGGGTCGAAAATGGACTCCGGTGTGGGAGGGTGGTCTTTGGACCCAACGCGAGGATATCGGAGCCAATGGGAACTACAGGCTATACTCATATGCACTAGACTGAACATTGGTAAGGTTCTAAAGGGCGCATATATTTCGATCTTCTCTGATAGCCGAGCGGCACTCCAGGCTTTGTCGTCTTGGACATTCACTTCATGAATAGCTCTGGAGTATTTTGATACCCTTCAACAATTGGTCGCGCGTAACAGGGTTACTCTTTACTGAATACCAAGTCATCGTGGACATGTTGGTAACGAGGTAGCGAACGAACTAGCTGGAATGGGTACTTCCACACCTTTGTTGGACCGGAACCGTGCTGTGGGGTGAATTGGTCCACCATAGCAGTCCTGGTTAAGGAGGGCGAACTACCAATGGCAAAGGACCTTTGAAACAATTTTTCGGGATTGAGATAGGCGAAGCTATTGATCAACCAATTTTACAATGGACAAATTTTGGACGTTGCTAGGAACGACACTAGGTTACTAACAGGGTTTCTTACCGGACACTTCGGATTGAAGTACCATTTGTGGAAGAGACGAAGCAACCATCCAGATTTTGTGTGAATGTGTTGTATTCCATAGGAACAGAAGGAAAGTTTTCAATAGGAAATGTTTAAGTCCAGAGGATATTAGGAACTCTTATCCATCTTCTATATTAAAGTTCATAGGGTATATAATATAGCATGTAGTTTCGTTTTATGATCCTTGGTACAAAAGATCCATATTGGTCGCAAGGTCTTGACTTAATAATAATATAAGCCTTATACTGTGAATTTTTGTAAGACACTGAATTCTTTATTAAACTGAATTCTTTATTAAACTTTAAGACCTTAAGTACTAAATATGAAATTCCTATATCTTATATCTTCAACTATCGTTGCAGGATGTGATTGTGTATACAAATAGCATGATCAAATGCCACACAGTATCGCTCGAGGGTATATTTATTACCTGTGTTTACTCGTGGGTAAATATGAACAAATACACTCATAAAATAAAACGCTTTTTCTTTTTGAGTTTCTAATTAAAATTAATTGTTATTTTTTTCGTCTCATATCATTAATTGAAGACGCAATTCTAAATATTTTTTAAAACATATTGTATTAAAGATCTGGGTTTTCTTAGCGCCTAGAAAAGTTTTTATTTTAATTGAGCTCAAAATCAAGCCGTACGATTGTTTTCGTGGTACAGTGAGCATTTAAGTGTTAATCTAAATGTAAAACCACATGAAATTCTTAAATAACTTAAATAAATGGAATTTTTACCCAAAAATGGCTCCAGCTCCTCCACGCGCAAACTTACGGTATGCACTTTTAGAGGGGGATATGGCCTTCCTGGTAATATAAAATCTGTTTTGACCTCTTTTGACCTACGTTAGTTATGCTCCGTAAGAAACATACCCTGATTTAAAAATTATAAAAAAAACTACTGATTAATGTCGAACAAGAAAATTTATATGTGCTAATAGTTTATTTAACGGACAATTAAAAGAATTTACCCGAAGCTAATATCTCTGAAAACAAAAATATCAACATTTGAACTGTGGTAAAATCTAAAAAATGTATAACTTTGCAAAAACCAGAAAAAGGGTATTTTGGATCACGCTGTTCACTATGAAATAGTGAAAATTTAGCCTTGATTTTTTGGTTCCATAAGTTCTAGGGTATTTTCTTTCAAATGAGCTAATTGGTTTTAAAATCGCTTACAAAAAAAAATTATTTTTGGCCGTCTTCTCCAAATATGTATCACAGTGCGACGAAGTTGTATGGAAATAAATTTTGCTCCAACAATCCAGCCAAACACAGTATTAACAAGGCATGCCTTGTCCCAAAGACAAGAGAAAATTTGATATTTGTTTGTATTTCACCGATACCAGAAACACTATGAGACTCCGGTTTAAATTGTAGCTTGGCCTTTTTGCGACATCTTCTGTAATAAAATTGATTTCAAAACAAGAATCAAGGAGTATGAATCAAAAATGTATTTGATGAGAATCAATGCAGTTGGTATAATGGCCCTTTTAAACAAACGAGCAACTAAGGAAACTGGATTACCACGACTAGTAGATGGCCATTGATTTAGAACAGCATTGGATGGGGACATTATTGGTTGATCAGGAACCACATGGATATGTAGAATAGTGTGATGAACAGCGTGATAAAATAGACAACAAGATTTGAAAGGAACATTTTGAAACTATATGACCCTTTTGAAAACAGTTTATGCAGTGCCCATTACGTTTTACAAAATTAAAACTTTCCGAAACTACGAGCAATAAAAACGAAGAACATGTTACGATGTAATGTTCAATGCTGTTGCAATATGAGCAGGTCGAATTGTTTTTTGAGTAACCAATCGTATTTGCTGATCGGTTAAAATGCGGCTTTGGCTTTAAATACTAAGCTTTTGGACCGTTTCAGTTTTCTTTCCTTGGCTTTCTAAAAATTTACAATGGTTGCTTAAAATTGTGTAGCATGTATCCTAGGTAGGCAACAATTTAATTTCTTGCTTTTCGTCATAAGTTTGCCTGGAACCCTCGTCCAACGTCAACAACACCATGCGAATTATAATTTCATTCATGACGTCCATTTCAGAGCCAAGTAACAAAAGGGAACCACGAATAGCCGAAAAGGTGTCAATGATGATACGCAATGAGACGCAGTCGTTTTTAGACATTTGTTAAACATTAAAAAGAGCAGTACAGTATATATCGGATATAAGAACATCTCATATAAGAAAAAACCTCTAATAAGAAATTGGACCAAAAATGCCATGTGTTTTTCTATACTTTCCACAGAAAAATGTTCTCAAAAAGAAAAAGGTGTATAAGAAAAAAGCTGATATAAGAAATTTTTTTCAAACAACGAAGATGATAAATGATATTAAAAAAGATTTAATATAAGAAATTTTTTTTTACGACAACACTGAATAAATACAACATATGTTATGTATACAACTCTGCGTTTGTTGATTTTTTTAAAATGACAGCTTTGATATATTAAGTGGTAGTGAAATAATAAGTGATTTGCAGGAACATTAATCAGAAGAGGTAGTGGTCTCTGAAAAAACATGTAAGCCAAGCAGAGAAGAAGCTATTAAATCCTTATTTATTTCATAACAGTACCTGGAGTTTGATGATGAATATTTTATTATTATTGAAAACATTTTATGTAATCAACGTGATAAGTCCCTTATCCAGAGAAAAATAAAAGAAACAATCGAAACTCGTTTAAAATAACCATTAATTTTTAACTGACAAAACGTTAGGAAAAACTGTTTTTATGGTTTGTTTTTCAAATTGAAAGATTTTTTTGTTATTTGTATGGAGTTACAAAACATAACACACACAGATGTAAATATATATTTTTATTTCTATGTGTGTACGTATATTTGAATAATTTCTTGTAATTTTTATTGAAATAATTTTGTATTTTACAAACTATTTTAAAAAAAATAATGTCCTTGGCGTTCAGAGAAAGATCTACTGGGGATATCTAAAGACGGTTGATCTTCTTCGTTCCAAAATTTCAGTATTGGTATCAATTAAAGTGGCAGGCCAATAAGAAATGTCCTTTAACAGAAATTGAGGACCATTAAACCAAATTGTTGATGGTAATTCAGCTGCACTGCAACCACGGAAAAAAATATATGCAGGATTGCTTTTTGATGGAACATGTTGCCATTGGATGTCTCGTGTTTGCTGCTGAAGTTCTGAAATATATATAAATGCAATTTTTGACACTGTAAACCGATTTTCGTATCTGTCCAAAAGAAATTAGATGATACAAATTTTTGGTTTAATTTTGTACCATGTTCTAAGCAAAACGGCAGCACACAATTCGAGGCGAAGCAAAGATTGCACTTGTATTGGAGCTATTTTTGATTTAGCAATCAGCAAAGTTGATCTATAAGAACCATTTATAAAAACACGATAATAAAAGCAGCATCAAAAGGCACGTTGCGAAGCATCTGCAAAGCCATGTATTTCACCGAGTGTATTTTCTGGATATTCGACAAATCTTCCTTAATTTGAAGTCAAGGTTCTGTAAGATTTAAGTTGAGAGATTCATCTCAACGGATGTTTTTTCCCACATTTCTTGAAGCAACATTTTACAACGAATATCGATAGGACTGAAGAGACCGAGTAACTACAACATACATTGATTTTAAAGTGGTCTCGCGCTCAAATCTACGTTCGAGCGACAAAAATCTTCTATGAGAAATTTTAAAAGACTCACCAAAACAAACCGGCTTAAGTTTAAAAGGCAATCTCACTTGTAAACGACCATCAGCATTAATATAAATGTTGTGCACAAAATGTTGTTCGCACCTTTGTTGTTCTTCACTGAAAGTTTGAGTTGTCTAAGCCCTCTGTTAAAGAGTAAAGTGCTAAGTTGCATGTAAGAGCCGACGCACAGTAGTACATTTTCAGAGAAGTCGGTTAAAAATCCATAACTTTTGAAGGAATTGACGTATTTCAATGCGGGTTTTTTGATTAGAAAGCCTTTAGCTTTAATTTGAGATATCGAAGTAGTACGAAAATTATATATTAAGGGTGAAACTGTATAATACCTGTTTTTGCTAAATTTTAGAGCAAAGCTCAAATTTTTAACAACTATGGGCTGGTCACTTATCTTAAAAGTAGACAAAGTAAACCACTATCAGTTTTCTATATTTTGCCATTCGTACACTCAAAAAATAAGTTAGAAAAAAAATTTGTAAAATTAATTTTTTCTGCTGAAATTTTTTTGTTCAATAACATTTTTCGTATGCAAGCAGGCTCTTTACACAGAAAATATATCACGGTATTCAGGGAAAATAGGGCAGTTTTTTCATTGATTCGTTTTCGTAAATTCATGTACTGTTTTTGTTGTCAATTTTAAATCCAAAAAGTGCTAACGCTTCTTCTGGGTTAAATTTATGATCTTTAATTGGCGTAGGAAAGCTGTTGAAAACTCTTTTTGTGCGACTGGGGCTCGCTTTTACTATTTTCTTAATTATTGCAATTTTGCTTTTCTTATTTTGTGTCGGACGTATTTAATGCAGAAACGATTCTTATATGGTTTTATGAGAAATTTTATCATTAACCTATTCAAAAAATTTGTCACTTTTATGTATATAGCAAATTCTTGTTCATTGCTGAAATTAAAGAAATGTTCTTTCCTTATGTGAGACAAAACATCATTATCATCTTTCTGTTGCAAATAAATTTCTGCGAGATTTTGTCCTGTATGATGTTGGGACGGTGCTTGGCTGAGATCAGGGTATACAGCTGTAGTGTCTGCACCGTCTTAGTGGTACCACACAACGGATCATAGGAAAGGGGTTAATTTTGTTCATTGTTCAGCCAAAGGTTGTCTGGGGGGATCTACACCTTCGGATGCCGTATCTTCATGACTTATGGTAGTGCACTTACTCACTCTTCCTTCGTCAGAGGGAGGGGGCGGTCTTTGGACAAGTTTTCTACAACGGTCATGTCTCTAGATCTCTTGGAAAAAGTAAGTGGGCGGAGAAATGGTTCAATTTCTTAAAACCAGAAATCTCTAATCTACGGTCGAACATCGTATGCCAAGGGATGCGTGGCCAATAGGGTGCTTGGTCGTAAATATGCGGACTCTGGAGAGTTGCGATCTCCAGTTTAACCTAGCTCACCCGGGTAAGGCGCTCAACCCAGTGGTTTAACCCAGTGGTGTTCTTCAAACCCCCCAAATTTTAAAAACAAATGGATAAAAACACTTAAATAAAAAACAAACCGATGCAATCGCATCCGCCACCGAAAATTCTGAAAGGCTACTGTATGACCAAATTAAAGCTAGTGTTGCTGTTGAGTACCCTACTATAAACAAAAACGCCTTCGGAACTGCTGTAATGCAATCCGAGGGCCAACTTACCTGCCATGAACCGCAAAAGCCCGAAACTTAGATTTCCGATACTGATGCGGGAATTGTATAATCTGATTAACTAAGTACATGCTCCGTTAGATCTGGGGTCACGGCAATAATCCACTTAGCTCTGTGCAAATAGCTCAACTTCAGGAAGCTATTATTGACACTACGTTGGAGCATGGCGATGGATTTCGACCAGAATTTTAAGGCTGCTTTCCCTGAACTGGATGGCTCATGGTCGCTTATCCCAACAGACAGACAGAAGACTGGCTTAAGGCAAACGTCAACTCTGTTAAGGAAAAGTAAACTCGGGTGCACTTTGTGGAAGAAGCCGGGTTTCCTCGCTCACTCTTTGTCTGGGGCTACTTTCCACATAGCTTGGACACTCCGAACGAAAAGGTGATGGCCTCAATAGCCATTCAGGATGACATGAATGCGAGAAACTGGAAGGTAGTCATGAAGAAGAACGTTGGTCAACTCCTACACTTTCTAATAGCGGTAGACGATACTTTGTGGGCCAAGTTGGCAGTTCAATGGCAGAATTGCTTTCCGGTTTACTCACCTGAAACTGATGTTGGAGGATGTCAACAAGGTAGGTGACCCCAAACCCTAGAGTAATGTCGGCACGAAAGAGTCTGCGGCTCCCCCTAATGTCGCTGGTGGAAACATAGAACCATAAAAGGTTGTATTAGACGTAGGTATTTCCACGGTGGCAGATGATGAAGGTCCTTCTACTAGTAGCACTGTAAGGGGAAAAGCCCCAGTACCGGCAGGAGTATCGACGATGAAGTCGATATTTACGAAAACCCCAAAAAGGGGTAGCCCAAAGAGATCTGAAGGGGTCCGAGGACTGCAATCTCCATGAAACAGTCTAAAGATAAATGTGTACCGTACGGGTACTGCAAGCGAACCTGCACCACGCTAAGGAAGCTATCCCTACCTTGTGCAATACGTTTGCTCATCAACGGATGGACATGGCTCTAATCCAAGAGCCGTGGGCTATCGGAGGTAAGATACTGGGTCTCTAACATGACTCAGGTAGGTTATTATACCATCATGGAGTAAATACTCCTAGAACGGCGATTTTTGTTAACAAATTAATTAACTTTCTTCCCATTCCAGAATTCATCGAGCGGGACTTGGTGTCGGCCATTTTTGAGGTCCCAACGGAACAGGTGATGTACCCATGCCTCCTCAGGAGGTTAAGCAATTGGTAAGTTATTGCCAAGAGAACAATTTATAATTGGATGTGATGCAAATGCACAGCAAACCGTTTGGAGTAGCAGTGACATTAATGAAAGGGGAGACGTTCTTTTAGAATTTCTGGTGTGGAATAGAATAGAGGTTCTGAATAGGGGCTCAAAACCTACTTTCATTAATGCCATCAGGGAAGAGATACTGAATTTCACACTAGCTAGTGCATATATTTCGACTTATGTGGATAACTGGAGGGTATCTGATGAGGTTTCGTTATCGCAGATTCTACCACAAGTAAATGGATCAGGAACATGCTAAGAAGTAGGGAAATAACTGCTACGTTGAGCAATATCTCTGTGACGGTTAACGCAGTAGAAAGCTACCCACAAGGAGGATTTTTGTCTCCACTTCTTTGGTCTTTGGTTATAGACGACCTAATTCAAACGTTAGGTATGCTTGGTTATGATGCAATTGGCTATGCGGACGATTTTGAAGTTATAGTAACTGGTAGATTTGATAATATCATATGGATATTATGAATAACGCTCTTAAGCTGATAACAAATTGGTGCAGAGAACAAGATCTATCAAGACAATCTTGGCAAAACAGTCTTGGTACCTTACACATTGAAAAGGTAACTGGACCTTGGTTCTGTTTCCATTAATGATAACAATATCCTGTATTCTAATTACGTATGCGGCAATTATTTGGTGGCCGAAAACACTTCAATCAACGGCTATAGCTAAGTTTGCGAAGGTACAACGCTTAGCTTGTTTAGTCTTCACAGGGGCTATGCGGACATGCCCAACATTGGCCATGGAAGCCATTATTGGTATAATCCACTTAAATATCTTCATTCGAACTTCAGCATCATTTGCTGCACGTAGATTGAACTTTGAACATAATGGTTCTTTTTATGTTAAAGGTCATACGAATATCTTGAATTCTTTAGGGAACAAGAACTTCTTAGATATGCAGACAGACTGTATTAACAATGAATTGAAATTGGTAGAAAATTCGGGGTTGTCATCCCAAGCAGGTCGGAATGGTCAGCCGGTGATCCGGTAGTAGACACTCGCAGTCTAAGGTGGTACATTAACGGGTCGAAAATGGACTCCGGTGTGGGAGGGGGGGTCTTTGGACCCAACGCGAGGATATCGGAGCCAATGGGAACTACAGGCTATACTCATATGCACTAGACTGAACATTGGTAAGGTTCTAAAGGGCGCATATATTTCGATCTTCTCTGATAGCCGAGCGGCACTCCAGGCTTTGTCGTCTTGGACATTCACTTCATGAATAGCTCTGGAGTATTTTGATACCCTTCAACAATTGGCCGCGCGTAACAGGGTTACTCTTTACTGAATACCAAGTCATCGTGGACATGTTGGTAACGAGGTAGCGAACGAACTAGCTGGAATGGGTACTTCCACACCTTTGTTGGACCGGAACCGTGCTGTGGGGTGAATTGGTCCACCATAGCAGTCCTGGTTAAGGAGGGCGAACTACCAATGGCAAAGGACCTTTGAAACAATTTTTCGGGATTGAGATAGGCGAAGCTATTGATCAACCAATTTTACAATGGACAAATTTTGGACGTTGCTAGGAACGACACTAGGTTACTAACAGGGTTTCTTACCGGACACTTCGGATTGAAGTACCATTTGTGGAAGAGACGAAGCAACCATCCAGATTTTGTGTGAAGGTGTTGTATTGCATAGGAACAGAAGGAAAGTTTTCAATAGGAAATGTTTAAGTTCAGAGGATATTAGGAACTCTTATCCATCTTCTATATTAAAGTTCATAGGGTATATAATATAGAATGTAGTTTCGTTTTATGATCCTTGGTACAAAAGATCCATATGGGTCGCAAGGTCTTGACTTAATAATAATATAAGCCTTATACTGTGAATTTTTGTAAGACACTGAATTCTTTATTAAACTTTAAGACCTTAAGTACTAAATATGAAATTCCTATATCTTATATCTTCAACTATCGTTGCAGGATGTGATTGTGTATACAAATAGCATGATCAAATGCCACACAGTATCGCTCGAGGGTATATTTATTACCTGTGTTTACTCGTGGGTAAATATGAACAAATACACTCATAAAATAAAACGCTTTTTCTTTTTGAGTTTCTAATTAAAATTAATTGTTATTTTTTTCGTCTCATATCATTAATTGAAGACGCAATTCTAAATATTTTTTAAAACATATTGTATTAAAGATCTGGGTTTTCTTAGCGCCTAGAAAAGTTTTTATTTTAATTGAGCTCAAAATCAAGCCGTACGATTGTTTTCGTGGTACAGTGAGCATTTAAGTGTTAATCTAAATGTAAAACCACATGAAATTCTTAAATAACTTAAATAAATGGAATTTTTACCCAAAAATGGCTCCAGCTCCTCCACGCGCAAACTTACGGTATGCACTTTTAGAGGGGGATATGGCCTTCCTGGTAATATAAAATCTGTTTTGACCTCTTTTGACCTACGTTAGTTATGCTCCGTAAGAAACATACCCTGATTTAAAAATTATAAAAAAAACTACTGATTAATGTCGAACAAGAAAATTTATATGTGCTAATAGTTTATTTAACGGACAATTAAAAGAATTTACCCGAAGCTAATATCTCTGAAAACAAAAATATCAACATTTGAACTGTGGTAAAATCTAAAAAATGTATAACTTTGCAAAAACCAGAAAAAGGGTATTTTGGATCACGCTGTTCACTATGAAATAGTGAAAATTTAGCCTTGATTTTTTGGTTCCATAAGTTCTAGGGTATTTTCTTTCAAATGAGCTAATTGGTTTTAAAATCGCTTACAAAAAAAAATTATTTTTGGCCGTCTTCTCCAAATATGTATCACAGTGCGACGAAGTTGTATGGAAATAAATTTTGCTCCAACAATCCAGCCAAACACAGTATTAACAAGGCATGCCTTGTCCCAAAGACAAGAGAAAATTTGATATTTGTTTGTATTTCACCGATACCAGAAACACTATGAGACTCCGGTTTAAATTGTAGCTTGGCCTTTTTGCGACATCTTCTGTAATAAAATTGATTTCAAAACAAGAATCAAGGAGTATGAATCAAAAATGTCTTTGATGAGATGCAGTTGGTATAATGGCCCTTTTAAACAAACGAGCAACTAAGGAAACTGGATTACCACGACTAGTAGATGGCCATTGATTTAGAACAGCATTGGATGGGGACATTATTGGTTGATCAGGAACCACATGGATATGTAGAATAGTGTGATGAACAGCGTGATAAAATAGACAACGAGATTTGAAAGGAACATTTTGAAACTATATGACCCTTTTGAAAACAGTTTATGCAGTGCCCATTACGTTTTACGAAATTAAAACTTTCCGAAACTATGAGCAATAAAAACGAAGAACATGTTACGATGTAATGTTCAATGCTGTTGCAATATGAGCAGGTCGAATTGTTTTTTGAGGGCCGTTTCAGTTTTCTTCCCTTGGCTTTCTAAAAATTGACAATGGTTGCTTAAAATTGTGTAGCATGTATCCTAGGTAGGCAACAATTTAATTTCTTGCTTTTCGTCATAAGTTTGCCTGGAACCCTCGTCCAACGTCAACAATACCATGCGAATTATAATTTCATTCATGACGTCCATTTCAGAGCCAAGTAACAAAAGGGAACCACAAATAGCCGAAAAGGTGTCAATGATGTTACGCAATGAGACGCAGTCGTTTTTAGACATTTGTGAAACATTAAAAAGAGCAGTACAGTATATATTGGATATAAGAACATCTCATATAAGAAAAAACCTCTAATAAGAAATTGGACCAAAAATGCCATGTTTTTTTCTATACTTTCCACAGAAAAATGTTCTCAAAAAGAAAAACGTGTATAAGAAAAAAGCTGATATAAGAAATTTTTTTCAAACAACGAAGATGATAAATGATATTAAAAAAGATTTAATATAAGAAATTTTTTTTTACGACAACACTGAATAAATACCACATATGTTATGTATACAACTCTGCGTTTGTTGATTTTTTTAAAATGACAGCTTTGGTATATTAAGTGGTAGTGAAATAATAAGTGATTTGCAGGAACATTAATCAGAAGAGGTAGTGGTCTCTGAAAAAACATGTAAGCCAAGCAGAGAAGAAGCTATTAAATCCTTATTTATTTTATAGCAGTACCTGGAGTTTGATGATGATTATTTTATTATAAGTCCCTTATCCAGAGAAAAATAAAAGAAACAATCGAAAGTCGTTTAAAATGACCATTAATTTTTAACTGACAAAACGTTAGGAAAAACTGTTTTTATGGTTTGTTTTTCAAATTGAAAGATTTTTTTGTTATTTGTATGGAGGTACAAAACATAACACACACATATGTAAATATATATTTTTATTTCTATGTGTGTACGTATATTTGAATAATTTCTTGTAATTTTTATTGAAATAATTTTGTATTTTACAAACTATTTTAAAAAAATAATGTCCTTGGCGTTCAGAGAAAGATCTACTGGGGATATCTAAAGACGGTTGATCTTCTTCGTTCCAAAATTTCAGTATTGGTATCAATTAAAGTGGCAGGCCAATAAGAAATGTCCTTTAACAGAAATTGAGGACCATTAAACCAAATTGTTGATGGTAATTCAGCTGCACTGCAACCACGGGAAAAAATATATGCAGGATTGCTTTTTGATGGAACATGTTGCCATTGGATGTCTCGTGTTTGCTGCTGAAGTTCTGAAAAACGATTGCCCACAAAACAGATAAGTGTTGATGAATGCAATTTTTGCCACTGTAGAACGATATTCGTATCTGTCCAAAAGAAATTAGATGATACAAATTTTTGGATTAATTTGTACCATGTTCTAAGCAAAACGGCAGCACACAATTCGAGGCGAGGCAAAGATTGCACTTGTATTGGAGCTACTTTTGGTTTAGCAATCAGCAAAGTTGATCTATAAGAACCATTTATAAAAACACGATAATAAAAGCAGCATCAAAAGGCACATTGCGAAGCATCTGCAAAGCCATGTATTTCACCGAGTGTATTTTCTGGATATTCGACAAATCTTCCTTAATTTGAAGTCAAGGTTCTGTAAGATTTAAGTTGAGAGATTCATCTCAACGGATGTTTTTTCCCACATTTCTTGAAGCAACATTTTACAACGAATATCGATAGGGCTGAAGAGACCGAGTAACTACAACATACATTGATTTTAAAGTGGGCTCGCGCTCTAATCGAGCGACAAAAATCTTCTATGAAAAATTTTAAAAGACTCACCAAAAAGAACCGGCTTAAGTTTTAAAGGCAATCTCACTTGTAAACGACCATCAGCATTAATATAAATGTTGTGCACAAAATGTTGTTCGCACCTTTGTTGTTCTTCACTGAAAGTTTGAGAACTACTGGCATATTCTTCGACTTCCCAAAATTTTCTCAGTGCTGTCTAAGCCCTCTGTTAAAGAGTAAAGTGCTAAGTTGCATGTAAGAGCCGACGCACAGTGGTACATTTTCAGAGAAGTCGGTTAAAATTCCATAACTTTTGAAGGACTTGACGTATTTCAATGCGGGTTTTTTAATTAGAAAGCCTAAGCCTTTAGCTTTAATTTGAGATATCGACCAAAAAGTAGTACGAAAATTATATATTAAGGGTGAAACTATATAACACCTGTTTTTGCTAAATTTTAGAGCAAAGCTCAAATTTTTTAACAACCATGGGCTGGTTACTTATCTTAAAAGTAGACAAAGTAAACCGCTATCGGTTTTCTATATTTTTCCATTCGTACACTCAAAAAAATAAGTTAGAAAAAAAATTTGTAAAATTAATTTTTTCTGCTGAAATTTTTTTGTTCAATAACATTTTTCGTAGGCAAGCAGGCTCTTTGCACAGAAAGTATATCACGGTATTCAGGAAAAATAGGGCAGTTTTTTCATTGATTCGTTTTCGCAAATCCATGTACTGGTTTTTTGTCAATTTTAAATCCAAAAAGTGCTAACGCTTCTTCTGGGTTAAATTTATGATCTTTAATTGGCGTAGGAAAGCTGTTGAAAACCCTTTTTGCGCGACTGGGGCTCGCTTTTACTATTTTCTCAATTATTGCAATTTTGCTTTACTTATTTATTTAATGCATAAACGATTCCTTTATGGTTTTATGAGAAATTTTATCATTAACCTATTCAAAAAATTTGTCACTTTTATGTGTATAGCAAATTCTTGTTCATTGCAGAAATTAAAGAAATGTTCTTTCATTATCATCTTTCTATTGCAAATAAATTTCTGCGAGATTTTTATATATGAACTTTGCCATCGCTTTGACTATAATGAATAAAAAATAATTAATATTGATTAATATTGTTTGTAAGATACTGAATATTAAAAGTGTTCTTACAAAATATAATTGAAAAAAAAACAGTTTTTTTTTTACTGGTGCAAATCCTCTTCCAAACCCTTAAGAGTGGGTGCCGGCCGGTAAACTAGTACCACAGTTTTTGTCCTGTATGATGTTGGGACTGTGCTTGGCTGAGATCAGGGTATACAGCTGTAGTGTCTGCACCGTCTTAGTGGTACCACACAACGGATCATAGGAAAGGGGTTAATTTTGTTCATTGTTCAGCCAAAGGTTGTCTTGGGGGATCTACAACTTCGGATGCCGTATCTTCATGACTAATGATAGTGCACTTACTCTTCCTTCGTCAGAGGGAGGGGGCGGTCTTTGGACAAGTTTTCTAGACGGCCATATCTCTGCTAGATCTCTTGGAAAAAGTAAGTGGGCGGATAAATGGTTTAATTTCTTAAAACCAGTAATCTCTTATCTACTGTAGAACATCGTATGCCAAGGGATGCGTGGCCAATAGGGTGCTTGGTCGTAAATATGCGGACTCTGGAGAGTTGCGATCTCCAGTTTAACCCAGTGGTGTTCTTCAAACCCCCCAAATTTTAAAAACAAATGGATAAAAACACTTAAATAAAAAACAAACCGATGCAATCGCATCCGCCACCGAAAATACTGAAAGGCTACTGTATGACCAAATTAAAGCTAGTGTTGCTGTTGAGTACCCTACTATAAACAAAAACGCCTTCGGAACTGCTGTAATGCAATCCGAGGGCCAACTTACCTGCCATGAACCGCAAAAGCCCGAAACTGAGATTTCCGATACTGATGCGGGAATTGTAGAATCTGATTTACTAAGTACATGCTCCGATAGATCTGGGGTCACGGCAATAATCCTCTTAGCTCTGTGCAAATAGCTCAACTTCAGGAAGCTATTATTGACACTACGTTGGAGCATGGCGATGGATTTCGACCAGAATTTGAATTTGGCTCATGGTCGCTTGTCCCAAAAGACAGACAGCAGATTGGCTTAAGGCAACCGTCAACTCTGTTAAGGAAAAGTAAATTCGGGTGCACTTTGTGGAAGAAGCCAAGTTTCCTCGCTCACACTTTGTCTGGGGCTACTTTCCACATAGCTTGGACACTCCGAACGAAAAGGTGATGGCCTTAATAGCCATTCAGAATGACATGAATACGAGAAACTGGAAGGTAGTCATGAAGAAGAACGTTGGTCAACTCCTACACCTTCTAATAGCGGTAGACGATACCTTGTGGGCCAAGTTGGTTAAGTTCAATGGCAGAATTGCTTTCCGGTTTACTCACCTGAAACTGATGTTGGAGGATGTCAACAAGGAAGGTGACCCCAAACCCTAGAGTAATGTCGGCACGAAAGAGTCTGCGGCTCCCCCTAAAGTCGCTGGTGGAAACATAGAACCACAAAAGGTTGTATTAGACGTAGGTATTTCCACGGTTGCATATTAAAATAAGAAACTGCAAAGGGTTGCTATGGATGAAGGTCCTTCTGTACTTCTACTAGTAGCACTGTAAGGGGAAAAGCCCCAGTACCGGCAGGAGTATCGACGATGAAGTCGATATTTACGAAAACCCCAAAAAGGGGTAGCCCAAGGAGATCTGAAGGGGTCCGAGGACTGCAATCTCCATGAAACAGTCTAAAGATAAATGTGTACCGTACGGGTACTGCAAGCGAACCTGCACCACGCTAAGGTAGCAATCCCTACCTTGTGCAACAACGTTTGCTCATGAACGGATGGACATGGCTCTAATCCAAGAGCCGTGGGCTATGGAGGTAAGATACTGGGTCTCTAACATGACTCAGGTAGGTTATTATACCATCATGGAGTAACTACTCCTAGAACGGCGACTTTTGTTAACAAATTAATTAACTTGCTTCCCATTCATCGAACGGGACTTGGTGTCGGCCATTTTTGAGGTCCCAACGGAACAGGTGATGTACCCATACCTCCTCAGGAGGTTAAGCAATTGGTAAGTTATTGCCAAGAGAACAATTTATAATTGGATGTGATGCAAATGCACATCAAATCGTTTGGAGTAGCAGTGACATTAATGAAAGGGGAGAGGTTCTTTTAGAATTTCTGGTGAGGAATAGAATAGAGGTTCTGAATAGGAGCTCAAAACATACTTTCATTAATGCCATCAGGGAAGAGGTACTGGATCTTACACTAGCTAGTGCATTTATATCGACTTATGTGGATAACTGGAGGGTATCTGATGAGGTTCCGTTATCGGATCATCAACACATTTTATTTGATTTTCCTGGTAGCCTGTCTCTCACCCGGGATTATATTCCTCGTAAGAGTAGTAACTGGACGGCATATAAGAGGGCTATTGCTCTGCTTATCACCGATATTAACTCTTTTGGTGAACTTGAGGTGACAGCGGACCAGCTTATTAATGTGGTTGTCTCTTCATATCATGATAGTAATAGGGTTCGGCAACGCAAGGTGCGACGTAAGGTCCCCTGGTGGAAAAAACTACTCAAGGATATGCGCAAGAAGGTTAGGAAATAATTTAACGATGCGAAGCGCAACAGGAATTGGGATGATTATATGAGATCTCTGGCTGATTATAACAAGGAGATTAGGAAAACTAAAAGGGAATCTTGGAGGAAATTCTGTGATAGCATAGAAGATGCTCCCACGGCCGCTAGATTGCACAAATTGCAGATTCGTCCTGCTGTGATATCGGTCTCTTGAAGGGGACTGATGGGGTATATACAGAACACCGTAAGGAAACACTGGAGCTACTGCTAAAGGTTCATTTTCCTCACTCAATCATAAGAGATTGTAGGGAATGTAACAATGCAACCGACTCCTTTGCTTCCTATAGAGGCGCATCTAAGTTATCTCGTGTCATTTTCGACCCAGATAAGTTATATGGGCCAGTCGGTCCATTGCTCCCAGGTGAGGATGGTATCTTTCCTGCACTTTTGCAAAATGGTATTGATACTCTACTAACGGCACTGGTTTCTGCATTTAGATCCAGTTTTGTAATGGAACACATACCTCTCACCTGGAGAAAAGAAAATGTTGCTTTTATTCCAAAGACTAAGAATAGATCCAACGAGCTGCCGAAATCATATAGACCTATTAGTCTTATATCTTTCTTTTGAAGACTATCTAAAGATTGCTGGAAGTTCATATTAGGTCTACTACTTTGAAACTCTCTCCCCTGCATGATACTCAGTTTGCATATGTGAAGGGAAAGTGGATTGAGTTGGCCTTACATCGTCTTGTGGCCTTTCTTGATATTGAAGGTGCTTTTGATAACACACTTTCAATCCAGCGCAGGGCCGCTGATTCTACCACAAGTAAATGGATCAGGAACATGCTGAGAAGTAGGGAAATAACTGCTACGTTGGGCAATATCTCTGTGACGGTTAGCGCAGTAGAAAGCTATCCACAAGGAGGAGTTTTGTCTCCACTTCTTTGGTCTTTGGTTATAGACGACCTACTTCAAACGTTAGGTAGGCTTGGTTATGCTGCAATTGGTTATGCGGACGATTTAGTAGTTATAGTAACTGGTAGATTTGATAATAACATATGGATATTATGAATAACGCTCTTAAGCTGATAACGAATTGATGCAGAGAACAAGATCTATCAAGACAATCTTGGCAAAACAGTCTTGGTACCTTACACATTGAGAAGGTAACTGGACCTTGGTTCTGTTTCCGTTAATGATAACAATATCCTGTATTCTAATTACGTATGCGGCAATTATTTGGTGGCCGAAAACACTTCAATCAACGGCTATAGCTAAGTTTGCGAAGGTACAACGCTTAGCTTGTTTACTCATCACAGGGGCTATGCGGACATGCCCAACATTGGCCATGGAAGCCATTGTTGGTCTAATCCACTTAAATATCTCCATTAGAACTTCAGCATTATTGGCTGTACGTAGATTGAACTTTGAACATGATGGTTCTTTTTATGTTAAGGGTCATACGAATATCTTGAATTCTTTAGGGAACAAGAACTTCTTAGGTATGCAGACAGACTGTATTAACAATGAATTGAAATCGGTAGAAAATTCGGGGTTGTCATCCCAAGCAGGTCGGAATGGTCAGCGGGTGATCCGGTAGTAGACACTCGCAGTCTAAAGTGGTACATTGACGGGTCGAAAATGGACTCCGTTGTGGGAGGGGAGGATATCGGAGCCAATGGGAAGTGGCCAACGGTATTCCAAGCTGAACTACAGGCTATACTCATACGCACTAGACTGAATATTGGCAAGGTTCTAAAGGGCGCATATATTTCGATCTTCTCTGATAGCCGAGCGGCACTCCAGGCTTGGTCGTCTTGGACATTCACTTCATGAATAGCTCTGGAGTATTTTGATACCTTTAACAATTGGCCGCGCGTAACAGGGTTGCTCTTTACTGAATACTAAGTCATCGTGGACATGTTGGTAACGAGGTAGCGAACGAACTAGCTAGATAGGTACTTCCACACCTTTGTTGCACCGGAACCGTGCTGCGGGGTGAATTGGTCCATCACAGCAGTCCTGGTTAAGGAGGGCGAACTACCAATGGCAAAGGACCTTTGAAACAATTCTTTGGGATTGAGATAGGCGAAGCTATTGATCAACCAATTTTACAATGGAAAAATTTTGGACCTTGCTAGGAACGACACCAGGTTACTAACAGGGTTTCTTACCGGACACTTCGGATTAAACCAGCATTTGTGGAAGAGACGAAGCAACCATCCAGATTTTGTGTGAATGTGTTGTATTGCATAGGAGCAGAAGGAAAGTTATCAATAGGAAATTTTTAAGTCCAGAGGATATTAGGAACTCTTATCCATCTTCTATATTAAAGTTCATAGGGTATATAATACAGAATATAGTTTAGTTTTATGATCGTTGGTACAAAAGATCCATAAGGGTCGCAAGATCTTGACTTAATAATAACAAGTAAAAAAGGGCTAAGTTCGGCTGTGCCGAATCTTTGAATACCCTCCACCAATATCCTAAAAAGATGTTCTCTTCTGTTTTTGATACAAATAATATAAAAAAACTTTAAAAGTAAAATTATGTAGGTGAAAAAATTTTTTGAGGTGAACAACTTTTTTAGATGTGAAAAGAACTTTTTTGGTGGAAAAAAAAATTTAGAGGTGAAAAAAAAATTTTAAGGTGAAAAATTTTTTGTGGTGGAAAAATGTTTGAGGTGAATACAAAATATTAACTGCTAAACGACTGGTGAAAAAATATGGGAGAATATGTTATGTACCAGTCGCTACTATGAAATTGTACTAAATTTGTATAGGCAATTAAAGGCACCTTTACATTTTCACTTGTTTTTTTAAACATGGACTGCACAAAAAACACATTTTAAAGCATAGTTTTTGTCAAATACTTGATTTTGTTCCGGCTAATGGGAACTAGCTCTGCAGCTGAATATGCCTAATGGAGAGAATGCACTTTCTGATGCGCCACGTGTTGATAAATAGTTGCAACGAATGTTCTTTCTTTAAAAAATTGAAGTGTGTTTGTCTAATGGAGAGAATACAGCAAAGAAATTCATTTGCTAAAAAAGAACATGAGTTGTAACTATTTGTCAATAGATGGCCCACCAGAAGGTGCACTCTCTCCATTAGGCATATTTTACTGCAGAGCTAGTCTCCATTAGCCATATTGTGCTACAATATGCAGTAGAATATTATTGATTTTCTATTTTCTTTGTAACATAAATGAATATTTGCTATAAACTATAAAAATATATGTTTTATGTGCATATTATACCTTAATTTTTTAAATCAATATTCATTTAGATGTTTAAGAGCACAATATCGCATTTTATTCATCTGTATTTTTTTTATAAAAGAAAAAATTAACATAAATATACATTTGTCAATCCCTCAATTCTCAAAAATACAAATGGAATTAAAAAAAGACTATTTTTCTCTATGAAAATTTCTTTTTTGATATAAAAATGTGAAACAAATGCTTTTATTACGTTAAAATTGACTTTAAAATTATGTAATAAGTCTACTAGCAACATCTGAATGTATTATAATTTTTAAGTATGTAGTTAATTTAATATTTTTGGTAAATAAATTGATTGAAAGCCTAATCCAAGGCTATATCGCCATGGGGCAGGATATAGTTGTAATGTGATTTTGCGCCACCTATTCAAAAGTAGCGGCACTAAACCAATTATGCATTTTGCTCTTTCTTTATATATAAATTTCTTTGGACCTAGCCATGGGCCAAAGACATTTATACATAAAGATAGAGCTAAATACATAATTGCTTTAGTGTCTTTACTTAGCAGTAGATGGCGCTTAAGTAAATAGATAACAATACCCTTCGCCATGCCTAGGTTGCATGGCCCTGGATTCGGCTTTCAATTGTCTTAGTAACCACAGATATGAGATTTAATACATATTTAAAATTTTAGTACATTAAGCTGTCACTAGCAGACTTATTTCAAAATACTAAAGTCAATTTTTGAAATGTTCAACGTGATAAAAGCATTTGTTTCACATTTTCTGTAAAAAAAACAAATTTTAATCGATCAAAATGGTATTTTTTCGTTAAATTTGTATAATTTTGAAGTATTGAGGCATTGGAAAATCCAAATTTATGTTAATTCTATCTTTCAAAAAAAATAAATACACATACGAAAAATTTCAATACTGTGCTCTTGAACATCTAAATGAATATTAATTTAGAAAATTAAAGTATAATATACACATAAAACATATATTTTGCATAGCTTTTGGCAAACATTCTTTTATGTTACGAATGAAATAGAAAATCAATAATACCCTGTTGTATATTGTAGCAGAATATGCCTAATAGGGAGAATTTTTTTTTTCAGATGCGCCACCTATTGGGAAATAGTTTCAACTAATGTTCTTTCTTTAACAAATTAATGTCTTTGATTTATGTAACAGAACTTTTGTTATTTAGTTTTAGTAATGTTATTTACAGAGGTCTGCTCTGTTAGCGACTTTAACATTTTTACTTACTTAACAGAAAAAAAAAATAGATACAGAAAAATTGTACCAATTTGTATGGAAAATTTAGAGGTACCTTCACATTTTCACTCATAACTTTTGAACCGCTTGACCTATTTCGCTCATTTTAAATACCAAACTGCTCGGGAGGATGTTCAATAATCTGCGTAAAAATTGGCACCCCCGCTTGCGTCTTCCCGGCGTGATCGCCATTTCAACAGACAGACAGACGGACATCGCTAAATCGACTTAAAATTGCATAAGGATCACGAATATATATACTTTATGGGGTCTTAAACCTATATTTCGACATGTTACAAACGGAATGACAAACTGATATATACCCTCACCATATATGGTGGAGGGTATAATAATAATAAGCCTTATACTGTGAATTTTTGTAAGACACTGAATTCTTTATTAAAATTTAAGACCTTAAGTACTAAATATGAAATTCCTATATCTTTTATCTTCAACTATCGATGCAGGATGTGATTGTTACCTGTGTGTATACAAATAGCATGATCAAATGCCATACAGTATCGCTCGAGGGTATATTTATTACCTGTGTTTACTCGTGGGTAAATATGAAGAAATATACTCATAAAATAAAACGCTTTTTCTTTTTGAGTTTCTAATTAAAATGAATTGTTATTTTTTTCGTCTCATATCATTAATTGAAGACGCAATTATAAATATTTTTAAAACATATTGTATTAAAGATCTGGGTTTTATTAGCGCCTAGAAATATTTTTATTTTAATTGAGCTCAAAATCAAGCCGTACGATTGTTTTCGTGGTACAGTGAGCATTTAAGTGTTAATCTAAATGTAAAACCACATGAAATTTGCAAATAACTTAAATAAATGGAATTTTTACCCAAAAATGGCTCCAGCTCCTTCGCGCGCAAACTTACGGTATGCACTTTTAGAGGGGAATATGGCCTTCCTGGTAGTATAAAATCTGTTTTGACCTCTTTTGACCTACGTTAGTTATGGTCCAATTAAGGCGAAAATTTCCGTAAGAAACATACTGTTTACGCGTAAAGTGCTGAACACACCTATTGTTAGCATAACGAAACTTATTTTTTTTATGCTCTTGGCATTTTACTTGTAGCCTTAGAGAATGGTTTCGTTAAGCTAACATTTCATTACTCTTGTATCCACCCGCAAATAAGGTACGTTGTTACTTATTTAAAACCCGAATAAATTTATTTTTTATAAATAAATTCAAGTTATTTTTATAACGTTATTAGAAAATATTCTAACCCGCATTTTTTTTATTTTCCTAAATTTTTGGGGAACATTATTTGAGCAAAACATTTGTTGGTCCTTCGAGCCGGATAAATTGACTCGATTTTTAATTTTTGCGAAAATAATTTCCTCAAAAATAATTTATTTTCAGCCCGATTGGTTTTGAATTTTTATTGGAATTCCTGAAGAGCATTAGGTATATTTTAAAATTCCCCTTATCCCTGTAAATTATTTGATAAAAAGGTACGTAATTTGAATTATAAAGTGTTTTAATAAATAAAAGTGTAACAATATAAAAAAGTGAAAATATATACAGTGATCCCGTATTAAAACGAAGTAAAATCTACCAACAAAACAAGTGTATAAAAAATTTTGTTTATTTTGTTTGTGTGCTTTTTTTACTTACAAAAAAATATATATAAGAAAAAAAACCCTTAAATAATTTCGGTTTTTTTGACTTTAATATCCAAACCGTTTTTTGCGTTTGTTTAATTCTCTTATTTTTTCTAATTGCAAATTGTGTTTACCCCCCGCATCACCATATATTAAGAGAATATAGATTAACATTAACTCGTTGTTTTTCTAATAAGCAAACGAACGGACAAACTGAAATATAGTTACAAATTTATTTTTATTTTTCTCGCGAAAATAAATTTAATAAATCAAATAACTCGTGTTTTTTTTATTAATAAATAAAGAAGAAAACATTGTAAAAAATATACTGTGAAAATAAACAAGTTGGTGTTCATATTGTTGTTGTTGGTAGTGTCTATTGTTTATATTGTTACACTCATTACATTAGTGTTGCAACATTTTGAATTGAACGAATAATCGAATAAAGTTTTTTTTTTTGTAAAAAGTGTTTAAAACTTGAATTTTTTTCCCGTGATTCGTGGTGAAATAAAAACACAATCGACTTTTTGAAAGATTATTCGATTATTTTTCATAATTTTATAATTTTCCGATTTTTAAAGAAAATTAATTTACCCGTTACGAGTACTCGAAGTGATATATTGCAACACTTTTGTAAAATTAAGCTTTTTAAACCTTTTTTGCAAATAAATAAATTTACACAGAGAAAAATAATTGTATCGAATAAATTTAAAGTAAAATTTACCCGAGTTTTTCGAATTTTTTAACGAATAATCGCTATCAAGTGTGGCATTATTTAAATATAATTGAATATTTTGATATATTTTAATATACCTTTGCATTTTTGATAAATTTTACCGTTTTTTATCAAATTGAATTGAAGGTTTTAAAAAAATTTGAAAAATTTGATTGAAATTTATATTTTTTTTGACGTTTACCCGTACGTAAAATAAATATATTTAATTTCTGTTTCTTACTTATTTTGAACATTTATACATAATTTCAACATCTCGTGTTGAATTTTTTAAATCTCGGTTTATAAAAATGTCTGATATTAACGAGTTAGTTAAAACTTCCGATCGCTTGAATGAATTTGAATCATTTATAACCGCACTCCCTCCAGCGGATCATAAAATTGGTTCACTAAGCGCACATGAAAAAGAATTAAATCGTTTATGGGAATCAGTTCGGGCATCTTATGATTCATTACAACTTGATTCTGAACAGAATAAAAGGATGCTCAAGGAAATAAAACATAGGTATATGTCTTCATATACTACCTATACTCGCGGCGTTTCCTTTGTAACCGAAATTTTAGAGCATTTAAAAACAGAAAAGGCCAGAGAGTTTAACCCACTCCCCTCTTCTACCATTAATCTTCCGCCGTGTAAAATCGATTCTTTTGATGGCACTTATACGAGTTGGCCTACCTTTCGCGATTTATTCACGGCTATGTACATAAATACCCGAATAAGCCCAGTTGAAAAGTTACTTCATCTTCGAAGTCTAGTAAAAGATGAGGCTTATAGTGTCATAAGCAAGTGCCCACTTACTAACGAGGGTTTCGATCTTGCTTGGAAGAATTTAATGGATAGATATGAAAATAAAAAGAGTCTCATAAATGCTCAAATGGGAATTCTTTTTAGTATTCCTTCAATAGATCGTGAAACTGGCCCTAATATTAAAAAATTACAACGCACTATAAACGATATAATCTCAAATCTTTCTCTGTTAAAAGTTACCCCCGAAATGTTATTCAACGTTATTTTCGTGTATGTTTGTTCAATTAAATTGCCTGAACACACTTTAGGTCTTTGGGAGGAATCTGTGGATAAATTTTTATCCGCCCGGTATCAAACCCTTGAATCCGTTACTGATATAAGACGCTCACAACTAAATCTTACTCAAAATCAGTCTCGATATACGACTCCGGTTAACCCGAAGAAATCTTTTAGTGATTCAAAAAAAATAAATAGTTTTGCGACAAAGACGAATACAACTCAACCCGTAAATAGATGTGTTCTTTGTCAAGAACACCATCCCCTTAGATTATGTTCTACATTTTTGGGACAAAATGTTGATCAGCGATTATCAACAGTGAAAAGACTAAAGTGTTGTACCAATTGCCTTGCTATCTCTCATGAATTTAAGGCTTGTAAAAGCATTCATGTTTGCTTTTTGTGTAAACAGAAGCATCACTCGCTTCTTCACAGAAGTAATCAACCCATAAGATCAACTTCTGGTAGTGTTTCTCACCAAAATATCTCGCATGACACTACTGGTATTACTAGAAACACGAATGTTTCTCCCCAGAATTCAAGTCAGATCGCTTTAAACCCTGTTGATAGACCGTCTACTTCCACAGACATTAGGTCTTACCAAACTTACAACGCTCAGGTAGATTGTACTCCGAATTCTGCCGTGCTTTTAGGAAATATAATTTGTGACGTCGGCACAAAAGATTTTCTAAGCTCAACCCGAGCATTAATTGACCCCTGTTCTCAAGCAACTTTTATCACGAAACGGTTGCAAAAGAAACTTTGTATCCCTACGTTTTCGACTCCAATGGCTGAAATTTCCGGTATTCGCGAGACCGTTTCTGCCACTTCATCAAAAAGATGTTTGCTTTCGATTGGTTCGCCAATTGACCCGAATTTCAGGATTCAAACTGAAGCCTATGTTGTTGATAAATTGACTGGTAGTTTACCCTCATATTCAGTCACGAGCGCAATAAATGATAGTTTTCCCGATATTACTATGGCTGATATCAGTTGTTCTCGAATGGATCTGCTTCTCGGAGCAGAAGTTTTTCCCCACATAATATTACCTGATGTCAGAAAACACCCAAAAGACAATCTTGTGGCCCAGAAAACAGTCTTCGGTTGGATTGTAACTGGTAAAGTAGGCCAGCCTGAACCCCTACAATCGGTTACTTCATTTTTTAATCATGTTGAACTAAACCATCAACTTGCTCGTTTTTGGGAACTCGAAGAGGTTCCTCCAGTTTCCCGAATAACTGAAACCGAAGATTTTTGCGAGAAACTTTATCGATCAACCACGTATAGAAATTCAGATGGTCCATATGTAGTTTCTTTACCATTTAAACCCGATTTTCCCACAAATTTTTGTTTAGGCAACTCTCGGAATATAGCTCTTTCTCAATTTATGAGAAATGAAGCAAGGCTTCAGAAAAACCCTGAATTAAAATCACAATATGATGAAGTAATAAGCGAATATATGGTTTTGGGCCATAGCCGCGGAGTAAATTCCCCTATTAATGAATCGTCAAGTTTTTATATGCCTCACCATGCGGTTCTAAAACCCGACAGCGTTACTACGAAACTTCGAGTAGTTTTTAACGCATCAAACTCGTCGTCAAATGGCGTTAGTTTGAATAATATTCTTTACCCCGGTCCTATTCTACAGGCTGACCTTACAGTCTTAATTCTCCGTTGGCGATTTTATCGCTTCGTTTTTAATGCGGACATTGAAAAGATGTACCGTCAAATACTTGTACACCCCAATCAGACCGCATTTCAAAGGATTCTTTTCCGTCGTAATCCTGATGAAAATATTAAGGACTTTGAGCTAAAAACTGTAACTTTTGGAGTAAATTGTGCCCCTTATCTCGCCATACGGACGCTACTTCAATTGGCCCGTGATTGTGAAGCTCAATGTCCTGCTGCATCTGAAATTTTGAAAAACCATATGTATGTTGACGACGTACTAGCTGGCTCGCATGAGTTAGAAGATGGTTGTAATAGACGTAATGAACTAATTAAAGTCCTTGAATCGGCTGGTTTTATTCTCCGAAAATGGACCGCGAATCATATACGTCTTCTAGAAGATTTACCCGACAAGAATCTGCTTGGAACAGATTTCTTGAAAATCTCAGATGCGAGTACTACTAAAACCCTAGGCTTGCGGTGGAATGCTGCTAAAGACAGCTTCTATTTTAAACTCGTTTCGCAGCCAGATAGAAATTTGGTCACCAAACGTGCAGTCTTGTCTGAAATTGCTAAATTATTTGATCCCGCCGGTTGGCTATCCCCGAAAATCATAGTTGCTAAAATGATAATGCAACAAATATGGAAAGACAAGACAGATTGGGATGAGTGCTTGAATTCTTCCACGTTGATTCAATGGCACTCTTTTCTCGATGATTACCCGTACATTGAGAAGATTGAAATACCCAGATGGGTTAATTTTCACCCTGATAACGATTTTGAGATCCATGGATTTTGTGATGCTTCCGAAAAAGCATACGCTGCAACACTCTATGTTCGCACCACCTCTTCCCCGTTTGAGGTACAATCGCATTTGCTTGCATCCAAAACAAAAGTAGCTCCAGTAAAATATGAGACGTTACCCCGTTTAGAGCTCTGTGGAGCGGCATTAATGGCAAAGATCGTTGAGTCATTGTGCGGTCAGTTGAATATTTCTAAAGAAAAGATTTACCTTTGGACAGATTCAACCATTGTTTTGACTTGGCTTCAGAAACCCCCATGCCATTTGCCAACTTTTGTAGCGAATAGAGTTGCACTAATTGAGAGAAAGGTTGGAATTGAAAACTGGTCTCACGTTGTTTCTAAAGATAACCCCGCCGATTTTTCAAGTCGTGGATCTCTTGCTCGTGATTTAATTGAAAATCCTTTATGGTGGCATGGGCCAAAATGGTTATCTCAACCAAGAGATAAGTGGCCACAAAAATCGATAAATATTTATTCTCATTTGGAATGTGTTGTTTCTCATAACTCCCCAAAGAAAATAATTGATATTCTCGACCATTTTCCTGATTTACCCCGAGCAATGAAAATTATTGCATATTGGTTTCACTGTCTTCACTTTTTGCGAACACGTAAGCGTTTATACGACACCCCTGAAATTACTCATGCGGAAATGAAATTCGTAAAAGATCGTCTGGTTCTAGTATGTCAGCAAATTTACCTTCCCGAATATTCGATCCTATCAAAAGGACTTCCTCTCCCTTCTAAAAGTCACATACTGTCTTTGAATCCCTTTATTGACCCGAATGGATTCGTTAGAATGATCGGTCGGCTTGTTCATGCACCCGGGCTGACATATGACGAAAGATACCCTAGAATTTTGCCCTATTCAGTGACTTTTACGGATCTGTTCGTAAAACTTGTACATAAGTGTACTATTCATGGTGGGCAGTCCTTAATGCTCCGCACAGTACGAATGGAGTTTTGGGTCCCGAATCTAAAAAATTTAGTTCGTAAAACTATTCGTAATTGCACTATTTGTGTATTACATCAAAAGCAATCGGGACAACAAATTATGGCCGCTTTACCTCCAGAGAGAACTTCTCTAACAAGACCCTTTATTCACACAGGTCTAGTCTTTTTTTTTTTTTTTTATTAAATCTTCATTTACATAACCGAGCCATTAGGGCCTTATGTGGTTAATTAAAGCTACTATCTTAATAACAAACTTCTAGAAACTTCTAGAACTTCGCTGGACCTTTCGATATAAAATCCTATAGAGGTAGAGGTTGCCGTACAACAAAAGGCTATGTAGTGGTTTTCGTGTGCTTTGCAACAAAAGAAATCCATTTAGAAGCAACCGGCGACATGTCTTCAGAAACATTCTTAGCAGCGTTCACCCGTTTTTTCTCGCGCCGAGGTTGCCCTTCCCATTTATATTCCGATAATGGGACAGCGTTTGTAGGTGCTTCTAATTTACTAGAGGTAGATCGAAAACATTTTCTTTCTCACCTTAGCAGCAGCTTTTTTCCCAGAGTAATTTTCAAATTGTCAAATGGAACTTTATACCCCCCGGCGCCCCTCACATGGGTGGACTCTGGGAAGCTGGCGTTAAAAGTTTTAAAACTCACTTAAAAAAGATCTCAAACGCTCAAAAATTCACGTTTGAAGAGTTTCCACTATGCTTACTAGGATAGAACTTGCCTAAATTCACGCCCCTTATCTCCAATGAATGAAAATCCACACGAAATTGTTTCTCTAACACCCGGCCATTTTCTAATTGGTGCACCGTTATTATCTCCTCCTGAACCCAATTTATCCGATCTGTCACTTAGTCACGCTAATAGGTGGCGGAAGCTAAAAACTCTTCACCATCAATTTGCTCTTCGATGGAAAGAAGAGTATCTGAAGGAGCTCCACAGACGTGTGAAGTGGAAATATCCTAAAAGAGAATTTCAGGTAGGGGATATTGTTGTTATACGTCAGGATAATTTACCCCCTAACGAGTGGAGGTTAGGGCGTATAGATAAAGTTTTTAAAGGTCCCGATGAGAAAGTACGCGTCTGTGATGTTAGAACGGCCTCAGGCATTTTTACTCGGCCAATTGTTAAGCTTGTTCTTCTACCCGTATACGAACAAAATTAACTATTTCCCTCTTTTTTTTTCCCATAGGTTAGAAATGTCGTCAGTCAGTCGCCGCCCTGAAGTCCACCGACCAGAGGATAGCCAAAATCCTGAAAATGCTACCGCTGGGTCTGCAGAACGGGGTCTTGCTTGCAAGCTTTGCAAAAAGGACCATCCCCTGCGCAAATGTTTTCGTTTCAAGCGCATGTCGGTGGACCAAAGGATTCAAGCGGTAAAGCGGTTGAAATATTGTTTTAACTGTCTGGCGACATCTCATTTATTGAGAAAATGCGAAAGTCGGGATCGGTGCATCGAGTGCCTTGAAAAGCACCATACTCTTCTGCAGAGACAACCCCCAAAAAAACAGGCCACTGGGAATGAAAAAAGAAAACGTCACCAAAATCAACGTAACCAACAACAACATCAGCATCAACCACCCCAATGTCAGTGTGGCACCCGAAGGGGCAATAACATAAATTATGGTGGGAGTGGTAGCCAACCGGCTACCATAGTCATAAACGTCCACTCCGGACAAAATTTTTAGTTTCTGTTTAAAAAAAAAATAAAATAATACCCGTTTTTTAATTTATTACTTTTTATATAGAATCAGATTAATTTTTTATTATATTTTCTTTTTTTTTATGGTTTTAATTCATTTTTCCTTGAATTTTTTTTTTTAAATGAATTGAATTAAAAAAAAAAAAAAAACAAATTGTTATTTAGTTCTAAGTTTTTTTTGTTAATTGTATTTCAAATGCTCGTGTGAATAACGTACCACGCACTTACTCCTTGGCTCCTCTTGTTGCACCCGTGCAAGGGGGGCGGGATGTTTACGCGTAAAGTGCTGAACACACCTATTGTTAGCATAACGAAACTTATTTTTTTCATGCTCTTGGCATTTTACTTGTAGCCTTAGAAAATGGTTTCGTAAAGCTAACATTTCATTACTCTTGTATCCACCCGCAAATAAGGTACGTTGTTCCTTATTTAAAACCCGAATAAATTTATTTTTTATAAATAAATTCAAGTTATTTTTATAACGTTATTAGAAAATATTCTAACCCGCATTTTTTTATTTTCCTAAATTTTTGGCGAACATTATTTGAGCAAAACACATACCCTGAATTAAAAATTATAAAAAACTACTGATTAATGTAGAACAAGAAAATGTATATGTGCTAATAGTTTATTTAACGGACAATTTTAAAAAATTTACCCGAAGCTAATATCTCTGAAAACAAAAATATTAACATTTGAAATGTGGCAAAATCTAAAAAATGTATAACTTTACAAAAAACAGAAAAAGGGTATTTTGGATCACGCTGTTCACTATGAAATAGTGAAAATTTAGCATTGATTTTTTGGTTCCATAAGTTCTAGGGTATTTTCTTTCAAATGAGCTAACTGGTTTAAAAATCGCTTACAAAAAAAATTATTTTTGGCCGTCTTCTTCATATATGTATCACAGTGCGACGAAGTTGTTTGGAAATAAATTTTGCTCCAACAATCTAGCCAAACTTAGTATTAACAAGGCATGCCTTGTCCCAAAGACAAGAGAAAATTCGCTATTTGTTTGTATTTCACCGATACCAAAAACACTATGAGACTCTGGTTTAAATTTTAGCTTGGCCTTTTTGCGACATCTTCTGTAATAAAATTGATTTCAAAACAAGAATCAAGGAGTATGAATCAAAAATGTCTTTGATGAGAACCAATGCAGTTGGTATAATGGCCCTTTTAAACAAACGAGCAACTAAGGAAACTGGATTACCACGACTAGTAGATGGCCATTGATTTAGAACAGCATTGGATGGAGACATTATTGGTTAATCAGGAACCACATGGATATGTATAATAAAGTGATGAGCAGCGTGATAAAATAGACAACGAGATTTGAAAGGAACATTTCGAAACTATATGACCCTTTCGAAAACAGTTTATGCAGTGCCCATTACGTTTTACGAAATTAAAACTTTCCGAAACTACGACCAATAAAAACGAAGAACATGTTGCGATGTAATGTTCAATGCTGTTGCAATATGAGCAGGTCGAATTGGTTTTTGAGTAACCAATCGTATTTGCCGATCGGTTAAAATGCGGCTTTGGCTTTAAACTACTAAGCTTTTGGACCGGTTCAGCTTTCTTTCCATGGCTTTCTAAAAATTGACAATGGTTGCTTAAAATTGTGTTGCATGTATCCTAGGTAGGCAACAATTTAATTTCTTGCTTTACGTCATAAGTTTGCCTGGAACCCTCGTCCAACGTCAACAACACCATGCGAATTATAATTTCATTCATGACGTCCATTTCAGAGTCAGGTAACAAAAGGGAACCACAAATAGCCGAAAAGGTGTCAATGATGTTACGCAATGAGACGCAGTCGTTTTTAGACATTTGTGAAACATTAAAAAGATCAGTACAGTATATATCGGATATAAGAACATCTCATATAAGAAAAAACCTCTTATAAGAAATTGGACCAAAAACACCATGTTTTTTTCTATACTTTCCACAGAAAAATGTTCTCAAAAAGAAAAACGTGTATAAGAAAAAAGCTGATATAAGAAATATTTTTTAAACAACGAAGATGATAAATGATATTAAAAAAGATTTAAAATAAAAATTTTTTTTACGACAACACTGAATAAATACAACATATGTTATGTATACAACTCTGCGTTTGTTGATTTTTTTAAAATGACAGCTTTGGTATATTAAGTGATAGTGAAATAATAAGTGATTTGCAGGAACATTAATCAGAAGAGGTAGTGGTCTCTCAAAAAACATGTAAGCCAAGCAGAGAAGAAGCTATTAAATCCTTATTTATTTTATAACAGTACCTGGAGTTTGATGATGATTATTTTATTAATATTGAAAACATTTTATGTAATCAACGTGATAAGTCCCTTATTAATTTTTAACTGACAAAACGTTAGGAAAAACTGTTTGTCTACGCGACACTTCTTATTGAGTAGCGGCGAGATACCGCCGTTCTCTTTCCCTGTCGATGTGGCATCACCATTCAGCTAGTGGGAATGCAGTTCTAAGTTTTGCTGCTTTTGCTTATTCTTCCCACTAGCTGAATGAAAACGACAGCGACCGGCTTTTTTGGTCACTCGTTAATATAAAGTAGAAAAGAAAAGAACATAAAAGGAAATCAAGGGTGATAATGTATATAACAAAAAAAAAAAACTTTGAAAATTAAAGAAAATTGAAGGAAAGATTAAAAACATAAAAAAAAGTGAAACAATAAACTGCAAAGTAAAGAAAATTATTGTAAACTGAATTTAAATATAAAACAAGAAAAGAAAAAAGGCAATAAACTGTAAAAAAGTGAAACGAATAAAACTTAAAAGTTACAAAAAAAAGTGCTGTGTTTAAAGCTAATTCTCCAGCTGTCAGGAACCAGGAGTCACCCGCAACCACAACACTGTTTTTATGGTTTGTTTTTCAAATTGAAGGATTTTTTTGTTATTTGTATAGAATTACAAAACACAACACACACAGATGTAAATATATATATATATATTTATATATATATATATATTTTTATTATATATATATATTTTTATTATATATTTATATTTTTATTTCTATGTGTGTACGTATATTTGAATAATTACTTGTAATTTTTATTGAAATAATTTTGTATTTTACAAACTATTTAAAAACAAGTAAGAGCGGCTAAATTCGGCTATGCCGAATCTTATATACCCTTCACCATGGTTGGGAAAAAACTGAAGTTTATATATGGACATATATGTAATGGACAGATTTATATACGGACGCCTTTAAGAGGAAATTAACCATTTAGTTTGGTGATAAAACTTGGACTCGGGAAGATTTATGGTTCCAAAAAATAGGTATTTAAAAAAATTTATTTTTTGGGCATAACTTTTTTGTATCTGAACCCATATTTCCGAGTTTTTCAGCAAATATGTTATACTAAAGATTTTCGATCTTTTGCTATATAAGACGTATCCATAGGTCATATTACAGCTCTAGAATAGTGTTTGTTGTTTGTGTATAAAAGGTGAAGAGGTGAAAGAAAAGAAGTTCAACAAATCGTTAAAAGAAATCACTAGAACTGCATGTGTTTTATTTCTACAAAAACGTTTGATTTAGCTGGAAAATTTTATTTGGGATTTTATTTCGCTTTTTTATTAAAAATATTTTTAATTTCTTTAGCTTAATTTTAAAAATTTGAAGGAAAATAGTTTATAATTTTTTTATTATTTATTATAAGTTATGACCTAAAATAGTTGCACTCAAAGGGAAATTATGTATAAAATTTTCTTAATATGTGAGAAATAAAATGGTTTAAAAATCTTTTTATAAATTCTTTTAAATCGGAGCAAAAAATAGAAATAAAACTGTTTGTATTTTGTTTGTATCAGAGGGTTTTTATAAAAATTTTTATGTTTTTAGCCTATTTATGGATTATTTAATTATTAATATAAACTTTTATTTAAATTAATTATTAAATGTTGAAAAAAACAAAAAATAAACTAAAAAAAAAAATCTTAAGAAAATAAAAAAAATGTACAAAAAAAAAAGTTAATTGACCGGGATTCAAACCCGCGACCCTTCCACCTGTGGTGAAGGGTATAAAAACGTTTGTATTTTGTTTGTATCAGAGGGTTTTTATAAAAATGTTGATGTTTTAAGCCTATTTATGGATTATTTAATTATTAATACAAAATTTTATATAAATTAATTATTAAATGTTAGAAAAAAAAGTATTTGTGACAGCTTCTAGACAACTGAGCTATTGAAGCTCACACAAAATCATCGTCAATAGAGGTACATATATAAAAGTCTTCGTTCATTAGAGATTTGTTTAGTTTTTATTTAAATGACAAATCTTTCTATGTGTGTTGTTTGTGTATAAAAGGTGGAGATGAAAGAAAAGAATTTTAACACATGGATGTGTTTGTTATGCTAATATCTCAGCCATTTATTATCCGATCTGTCTGATTTTTAATAGCAAACAGAAATGGATCACATGTAACAGAAATAAAATACAATCAAGTCCTCATCATGTCTGGGTCCTTCGGAAAACCCATTTCAACACACAGATGGACATCGTTAAATCAACTTTGCTCTTCATAAGGACCCAGAATATATATACTTTATAGGGTCTAAGATCAATATTGTAGAAATTACAAACGGAATGACAAACTTATATATACCCTTCCACCTGTGGTGAAGGGTATAAAAACAAAAAGGAATTATATGAATTTCAATTTTAAGAAACAGAAAACATAAAATTTAACAGAAAATATCAACTACTGAATGTCTTTATATTTTTATAGTTTGTTTTTTGAATGACTAATTGAAATAGTTAAAAAATATATTTCTATGAATTTCAATTGATTCTTCATTTAAAAACAAACTCTACGTATTACTTTTTAAATAAACTAAATTCGTTTTGCATACATAATAAAATAAAAGATTTAATGTATATAACTCAATATGTTTGACTTTTTATATAAAACATTTTATACGTATGTATTAATTATTGAGTATACACTTAAAAGAAAAAATGTTCTTATATTCATACATATGTATATAAGAAATACATTTCTTAAAAATAATGGATTAAAAGAAAAAAAACGCATATAAGAAAAAATTCTGTGACATTTTTTGAGATTATTATATCCGATATCTACTGTAATATGTTCCAGAAATTTTGGTGGTAGACCACGAAGACAAGAACTTGATGTATGTAATTACAAAATAAAAACAATTAGGTTTTAATATTGTTTTAAAATAAGTTATAGAGCGGCAATGGTTAACGCTGGCAAAAAGAATTCCAAACGAAAATTAATAAGCAGCAACTGTAGCAGCAGAGGTTATGGTGAAAATCCAAGATGCGAAAGTATTACTCCGAAACACAATTGTTCCACTGATTATAAAAAAATTATTTTATGTTGTAGTGGCTCTATGGGCCATAAAATAAAAATGTTCAAATTGTTTCTTATTGTATTGGCTCTACGGGTCGTAAATTCTTTTAAAACCCGAAATAAAAATGTATTAAATTATTTTCAATATCGTTAACACTAGAGTATTCAAAAAACCGGCCTTTTGAAAACCCCGGTTTCGATTTTCTTCGAAAAATCGTATTTTAAAAAAACCGGTTTCGGTTTTTGCAGAAAAAACCGGTCAACCGGTTTTTTTTAAATTTGAATAAAAAGCTTATATAATTTGTTAATTGTTTTTTTTACAAACAAAAAAGAAATTTAATATATAAAGTAAAAAAAAAAATACATTCTTTGAAACATTTCATTCATTTCAACATTTTAATTAATGCTTTTAATATTTTTAAATATACTTTTTAATATTATAAAACTATATTCATATCAAATGGATAGAGATCATTAAGTTTGTTAATTGGGTAAAATTAGGTACGTAAGTACTTTGAACGTTTAAAACGTTTGACATTAAATAAGTTTTTTTAATGTTACATTTTAAATATGTAAATAGAAAATCTATTTTTCATTTCTAAAATAATATTTTAGAAATAATATGCAATTTAAATGTTTCTTTTTAAGACGATTTTTTTTTTGCTTTTGATAAAGCTAGAAGTGGAAAATACTCTTTCACTAATAGTAGATGTTGGACATATAGTCAGTTCAGTTCTTTTGTCGTATTTATCAAGATATATGAAATCATCATATGTGACCTCTGAGAAAAGGGACCTAGTGTGTCAAAAAACGGGTTTGGACTTAAGAGTGGATTCTGGTACCTAAAAGGGTGTAGAATTAGATGAAATGAGTTAGATTTCTGATAAAAATTTATTTACCCCATAAAAACGTACAAAACGAACTTCGGAAAATCGATAAAAATGAGAAAAACATTAAAAATTTTACTTGGTTTGATTTTTTGGTTTTAAATTGTTTTTAAATTGTCACTCTTAAAGTGAAAAAAATACGTCACCACATAGGCAAGACGTCACCAAAGTCGGCACCCAATCATAACTAACCATACCAAATCGCATCTCCCAACTGAAGGTGTGTTCACAGTGATAATGCGTTATGAAACTTTAAATGCGTTTTTCTCAAAACTTCATTTTCACACACTAGGTCCCTTTTCTCGGAGAAGGTCACATATAATGATGAATGATTTTGTACAGTCTCTTTTTTAGGATGTTGAATATTGTTTATTGTGTTATTTAGATTTAAACTATTTGAATTTAGAAGTTAAGTCTTCATCGGAATCTATCAGACTTACATCTAAATCTTCATAACCAAACATACGATTATAAAAGTGTTCGGAAAAAATAAAAGAGACCAAGTAAACCAGTTGGTGATGTAATTAAAAAACCGGTTAACCGGACCGGTTTTTTTAATTAAGACCGGTTTTCGGTTTTCTTCGAATTTACAAAATATTCGAAACCGATCGGTTTAAAAAAAAAAGATACCGGTTGATCGGTTTTCGGTTTCGGTTTTTGAATACTCTAGTTAACACACAGGCCGTCCTGTCACGGTCGCCAAAAATGTTTGGTAAAAACTTAAACTTTTTTAAAAAACTAAAAAAACCAAACGCACGATATTTTTGGTTTTTATGTGTTCATTTACACAATTTTTTTTTTCTATACTAAAAAACTTAATGTTACATTATTTTTTTACATGTAGAAAACAAGTACATAACAATATACAAAAACTGGACCGTTATTCTAAGAGAGAACTAAGAGTACCCAGTACAATTATTACGTATGTATGTGTTTTGACTGTTTTGTAATTAACTAGCAATAACAAACAGTAAGGCACATAACATATATATGTATTAAACAAATGGACAAAGATAAAACCAAAAACAGACAACAACAACTCAGGGACCGACTAACAGTTATTAACAAAGACAGTGACGACACTATTAATAGGGATGACACAGTGACGAACGATCTGATCCGACAAACTCTATCATCCGAACATTTAAGCTTTTTTGTAAACAAAAAATTTATAAAAGCAACCAATACATCCCAATCTTCCAAAATACATATTGGCTTTTCTAACCAATATTGAAAAAAAATTATATTAGGTTTGTTTTTTCCAATTTTATATAAATATTTCATACAAATTTAAGTAGATATAGACTGGCTAAGTAGTTATAGATATAGCTACTTAAAAATAAAGAATGTATAAAAATGCTGCCAAGTCTTATAAATTATAGCCTTTTCTCTTTTAAATGTAAACAAAATTATTTGTCATAAAAATATTTAAAATTTTTGTGTTTTAATTTGATAAAATATTAAAAACAACTAAAGCTAACAAATAAATTAGTGTTTGTAACTAAATGTAGGGCAGGGCAAACAATATAATTGCTCTATTTCGCGTTCCCGTCCATATGTGAAAACAGCTTTCGTACAAAAGCGGCCACAAATGTTCAAATGGTATTTGTTTACAAAAAATAAAGAAAAGTCAGTTGAGTAGGAATAGTCGTTCGCTTTACAAATTGTTATAGATATAGATATAAAATTAAAAAAAAAAAGAAACCAATTCTATCTTTCTTTTTAAACCAACAACCACGAATTTATCGAATTTTAGTCACTTAAATAAAATATTGGTATTAAAATTCAAATATTAGTTCTGTATGAAAACATATTACCACTCCACCTAAAATATTAATTTTCGCAACCAATTTTAATAGATTGTTAAATTTTGTTATCAATATTACCGCAATCAACCAGGCACCCGAACACGTTTTATTTTTTGTTTTTTCAAAAATAAATATCATTCAAATTAAAAGCTTTTTATTTCTCAATAAAAAACAATTCAGATGTGTTTTAAAATGAAAATGTGCCATAAGTTAACAACCCGAGTAAAAACTTTCAGATAAAATCATATGTACCCTTATCTAATAATATATAATCATTAAATTGTATGGAACGATTTTTTATGATGAAGCGTATAGCAAAAACGTAATCTATAGGTGATTCTGAGAAATTTTTCTAAAGAGACCATAGCTCTAAGTCGGATTTGGAGCACCCCAAAATTTCAAAATAGAAATTTTTCCATATATACATAGAACAATTTAATTAAATTCATCATAAAATCGGATAGAATTATGGTAGATTTCTTAATCTGGGCTTGTTTGAAAGGTATTTTTATCACCTTTCAGAATCTGTATTGATACCTGGCAGCATTGTTCAATTGAACAACTTTGTAACACTGAATAATGACGTTACAAAATAATGACGTTTACCAACACTAAACGTTGCCAAGCTGGCTTTTCCTTCTTCCTTTTATTTTTAAATTTAGTGTGACAAAATCAAAGAGTGCAGTGATAACATCAAAGTTATTATGGATAATCAAGAACCATCAACATCGTCTGCGGTGTCTTCGCAAATGGAAGCAACAACATCAACAAGTTTTGACTCTAGATTGACTAACATGCCTCAAGATATTGTTGTTTTTGGTTTATCAAGTGATTTAAATGATCTTAGTTTGCCTACTAAATGTGACATTTTAAAATATTATTTTTTTTAAGTGATCGTGCTAAATTTTAAAACAAAATGTTCTCGTATAAAACTTTTACTCCTCACGTAACAGATAAATTGATCCAAATTTGGTGTAAATTAAATATTGAAATCATTAATAGAAAGAGTGTTTTAAAAAAATTAACTGGTTTGCTTGATAAATACCGGATACATGTACAACATAGAAACAAACAGATGAACTTAACGCATTTGTTGATTCAATAAACGAATTATGTTATATTGGCAAATGTAATTGCAAATTAAAAACAACAGAATGCTCGTGTGGATTGATTCCAGAACATCTAAAAGAATTTATGATGGACCAGCATAATGACAGAAAATTCACAATACCTGAATATACGAAGACGTTGAAGAAGTAGCTACAACAATACCAACACTTACAACTGGTACCGATGATCCAAGTTACGAACCACCTGAATTACACATGGACGAAGATAAAAATGAAGCAACAACAGAAGTTCCAGAAGCAACTGTTCAAATGAGACGAGGTCATTATACTCAAAGATACGATGCCTTAAATTTTGCTATGATGTGTGATAGATTCGGTGTTTCAGATAGAGTCGCTTCATGTTTAGCAACAGCTTTATTCGAAGATATAAATCAAAGTGGCTAGAGAAAAAGTTAAATCTAGAGATGCAGTGCTTCGTACACGGCATGCAAATTCTTCCATAACTTTCGATGGTAGAAAAGATGACTCATTAACTACAGAGAAAATTAATGACAAATTTCATACCACTATGGTAAAAGAACCGCATTTAGTTGTTCTGAAAGAGCCCTATAATGAGTAACTTGGATATGTAAATTTTGGTTGTCAAGAAGATGCAAAAACCAAACACAGAAAACTGAATAAATTTTTCAACAATAAAACATTAACAGTTGATCAATAAATTGGCATATGCAGTGATGGTGAGCCAGCAAATACTGGAACAGAAAATGGTGTTTTACGATTATTTAAAAAACAGTTAAATAGACCAATTCACTGGTTTATATGTCTGCTTCATTTCAATGAACTGCCATTTCGTCATTTATATGAAGCATTGGACAGTCACCAGTGGACCACGAGCAGCAAGTGGAAAGTTATTCAAAGCTATTCAAGAATGTGAGAAATTGCAGGTATGTTTTTTTTTTCATTTATTATCATTATTTATTGTCATTATTTTACTTTTTCGATTGGAATAAAGTTAAATAAAATAATTGCATTTTAATTGATCTAAACATTTCATTTTTCAGGTAGTAGCTGATTTTGATCCAATACCACTGGAGAATATGCCTGCAATTATGGATCATGAACATGAGCTCGAACTATCAACAGATGTTATAAATTTATATCAAATAGCTAAAGCAATTTCGAATGGTATTGTTCCAGTTTATTTAGCTAACATTAAACCAGGACCAATTGCACATTCTCGTTTGATAACCAAAGCAAGTAGATTACTACGATTATATGTAACAACTAATACACCATCGACCAATTTAAAAACTTTTGCAGTTTATATTATTACAGTTTATGTGCCAATGTACTTCAATGTGAAGTTTTATAACTCTGTTGTGTACGGCAGTGCACTTTTATTAAAATTTATACCTTGGACACGATACTTACAACCAAACTTTCGTAATATTGTAGATGGTGTAATTCAAAACAACTCATATTACGCACATCCAGAACATATCTTATTAACAATGTTATTTGATGATCGAAAAGCAATACGGGATAGAGCTATCAAAAAGATTTTACACTATCGAGAAAAATTGTACGATCCAACTAAACTCAGAGTTTACAAAAAATATATCTTAAATATCGATGCTACCGATTATGTCAATATGGTTGATATGAATAACGACGATATATTATTTGAACCAGCATTTACTCGACAGATTCCATATTATCACTTGGTAGAATACTTAGATTTCGATGAACCACCACTGGCTGATTCACAAATTCCAATGCACATACAAGGAACAGAAAGACAAGTACAATTATTAACGAGTGCTTCAAAACCAGTTATAGAAAAGAATCGTGAAGGAGTTATGGCAGTGACATTAGAAAGTCGTAAGAAAACTCCTCGAATGGAAAGTAAAAAGGACCTTAAAAAATAATATTACCACGTTAAAACATTAAATTGTAGGTCGGGAATAATATTTAGAAATAAATTGAATAAAAAATGTAAAAATAGTGTTTTTTGTTGAAACCTTGAAAATGTTGATTTTTTCAGATAGATTTTCCTACAAAAAGGAGTTCGAAAACAAAAAAATTGATTGTAATAAAAGTTGTTAGAAATTATCCGAACTTTCATAATCTGCAAAAAAAAAACTCTAAAATATCTAAGAAAATTCAGAATTTATTAGTTAAAAGTTAATTTTAGGCTATTTTTCGACAACAAAATCCTAATATCTCAACTAAAAATAAAAAAAAAATTGGCATCAATACAGATTCTGAAAGGTGATAAGAATACCTTTCAAACAAGCCCAGATTGAGAAATCTACTATAATTATATCCGATTTTATGACAAATTTAATTAAATTATTCAATGCATATATGGAAAAATATATATTTTGAAATTTTGGGGGGCTCTAAGTCCGACTTAGAGCTATGGTCTCTTTAGCAAAATTTCTCAGAATCACCTATAGATTACGTTTTTGCTATACGCTTCATCAAAAAAAAAAATTAACCCGCCTAATATATATATATATACTCCTGTTAACACTGAAGATATTTTACTGGATATAACGCATATTATAGGGTCTTTTTTGGCTGTATATACAGATGTCTTAAAAATATGCGCAATGAATATATATATATATGTATGTATATATATATATATATATATATATATATATATATATATATATATATATATATATATATATATATATATATATATATATATATATATATATATATATATATATATATATATATATATATGCATTTCAAATACTTTGAAGACATCTGTATATACAGCCAAAAAAGTCCCTGTAATATGCGCTGTATCCAGTAAAATGGGTTTAGTGTATACAGTAGATTAATTAAAAGTTTGAGGACGGTCCCCAAAGTAACAAAATGTCTTCATAGTAACTTGTGGAACGAAATCCCGTCACCGCAACATGCGCTATGCATATATATATATATATATATATATATATATATATATATATATATATATATATATTCATTGCCAATACTTTGAAGACATCTGTATATACAGCCAAAAAAGTCCGTATTATATGCGCTGTATCCAGTAAAATGTCTTCAGCGTAAACAGTAGAACAACGAAAAGTTTAAGGACAGTCTCCAAAGTAAGAAAATGTCTTCATAGTAACTTGTGGAACGAAAAACCGTCCCCGCAACATGAGCTGTGCACATATATATATATATATTTTACTGGACACAGCGCATTTTGTAGGGACTTTTTTGGCTGTATATACAGATGTCTTCAAAGTATGGGCAATGCATATATATATATATATATATATATATATATATATATATATATATATATATATATATATATATATATATATATATATGCACAGAGCATGTTGCGGGGACGGGTTTTCGTTCCACAAGTTACTATGAAGACATTTTGTTACTTTGGAGACCGTCCTCAAACTTTTTATTTATCTACTGTATATACTAAGGACATTTTACTGGATACAGCTCATATTATAGGGACTTTTTTGCCTGTATATACAGATGTCTTCAAAGTATGAGAAATGCATATATATATATATATATATATATATATATATATATATATATATACATATGCATTTCACATACTTTGAAGACATCTGTATATACAGCCAAAAAAGTCCCTATAAAATGCGCTGTGTCCAGTAAAATGTCTTCAGAGTACACACTAGAATAATGAAAAGTTTAAGGACAGTCCCCAAAGTAACAAAATGTCTTCATAGTAACTTGTGGAATGAAAACCCGTCCCCGCAACATGTGCTGTGCACATATATATATATATATATATATATATATATATATTCATTGCGCATACTTTGAAGACATCTGTATATACAGGCAAAAAAGTCCCTATAATATGCGCTGAATCCAGTAAAATGTCCTCAGTGTAAACAGTAGAATAACAAAAAGTTTAAGGACAGTCCCCAAAGTACCAAAATGTCTTCATAGTAACTTGTGGAACGAAAACCCGTCCCCGGAACATGTGCTGTGCATCTGTATATACAGCCAAAAAAGTCTCTATAAAATGCGCTGTGTCCAGTAAAATGTCTTCAGAGTAAACACTGGAATAACGAAAAGTTTAAGGACAGTCCCCAAATTAACAAAATGTCTTCATAGTAACTTGTGGAACGAAAACCTATATATATATATATATATGTGCACAGCACATATTGCGGGGACGGGTTTTCGTTCCACAAGTTACTATGAAGACATTTTGTTACTTTGGGGACTGTCCTTAAACTTTTCGTTATTCCAGTGTTTACTCTGAAGACATTTTACTGGACACAGCGCATTTTATAGAGACTTTTTTGGCTGTATATACAGATGCACAGCACATGTTCCGGGGACGGGTTTTCGTTCCACAAGTTACTATGAAGACATTTTGGTACTTTGGGGACTGTCCTTAAACTTTTTGTTATTCTACTGTTTACTCTGAAGACATTTTACTGGACACAGCGCATTTTATAGGGACTTTTTTGGCTGTATATACAGATGTCTTCAAAGTATGGGCAATGCATATATATATATATATATATATATATATATATATATATATATATATATATGTGCACAGCGCATGTTGCGGGGACGGTTTTTCGTTGCACAAGTTACTACGAAGACATTTTGTTACTTTGAAGACTGTCCTTAAACTTTTCTTTATTCTACTGTTTACACTGAAGACATTTTACTGGATACAGCGCATATTATAGGGACTTTTTTGGCTGTATATAGAGATGTCGTCAAAGTATGTGAAATGCATATATATATATATATATATATATATATATATATATGCATTGCACATACTTTGAAGACATATGTATATACAGCCAAAAAAGTCCGTATAATATGCGCAGTATCCAGTAAACTGTCTTTAGTGTATACAGTAGATTAATTAAAAGTTAAGGACGGTCCTCAAAGTAACAAAATGTCTTTATAGTAACTTGTGGAAGGAAAAACCGTCCCCGCAACATGAGCTGTGCACATATATATATGTATATATATATATATATGTGTCTTCAAAGTAACAAAATGTCTTCATAGTAACTTGTGGAACGAAAAACCGTCCCCGCAACATGCGCCGTGCACATATATATATATATATACTTTGAAGACATCTGTATATACAGCCAAAAAAGTCCCTATAATATGCGCTGTATCCAGTAAACTGTCTTTAGTGTATACAGTAGATTAATTAAAAGTTTAAGGACGGTCCTCAAAGTAACAAAATGTCTTTATAGTAACTTGTGGAACGAAAAACCGTCCCCGCAACATGAGCTGTGCACATATATATATATATATATATATATATATATATATATTATAGTAACTTGTGGACGGTTTTTCGTTCCACAAGTTACTATAAAGACATTTTGTTACTTTGAGGACCGTCCTTAAACTTTTAATTAATCTACTGTATACACTAAAGACAGTTTACTGGATACAGCGCATATTATAGGGACTTTTTTGGCTGTATATACAGATGTCTTCAAAGTATGAGAAAATGCATATATATATATATATATATATATGTGTGCACGGCGCATGTTGCGGGGACGGTTTTTCGTTCCACAAGTTACTATGAAGACATTTTGTTACTTTGAAGACTGTCCTTAAACTTTTCGTTATTCTACTGTTTACACTGAAGACATTTTACTGGATACAGCGCATATTATAGGGACTTTTTTGACTGTATATACAGATGTCTTCAAAGTATGGGCAATGAATATATATATATATATATATATGTGCACAGCACATGTTGCGGGGACGGGTTTTCGTTCCACAAGTTACTATGAAGAGATTTTGTTACTTTGGGGACAGTCCTTAAACTTTTCGCTATTCTAGTGTAAACAGTAGAACAAAGAAAAGTTTAAGGACAGTCCCCAAAGTATCAAAATGTCTTCATAGTAACTTGTGCAAAGAAAAACCGTCCCCGCAACATGCGCCGTGCACATATATATATATATATATATATAATATATATATATAATATATATATATGCACAGCACATGTTGCGGGGACGGTTTTTCGTTCCACAAGTTACTATGAAGACATTTTGTTACTTTGGGGGCTGTCCTTAAACTTTTCGTTATTCTACTGTTTACACTGAAGACATTTTACTGGATACAGCGCATATTACAGGGACTTTTTTGGCTGTATATACAGATGTCTTCAAAGTATGTGAAATGCATATATATATATATATATATATATATTATATATATATATAATATATATATATATGCATTTCACATACTTTGAAGACATCTGTATATACAGCCAAAAAAGACCCCGTAATATGAGCTGTATCCAGTAAAATGTCTTCAGTGTAAACAGTAGAATAACGACCTTAAACTTTTCGTTATTCTACTGTTTACACTGAAGACATTTTACTGGATACAGGCGCATATTACAGGGACTTTTTTGGCTGTATATACAGATGTCTTCAAAGTATGTGAAATGCATATATAAATGCATATATATATATATATATATATATAATATATTATATATATATATATATATATATATATATATATATATATATATATATATATATATGCATTTGCCCATACTTTGAAGACATCTGTATATACAGCCAAAAAAGTCCCTATAAAATGCGCTGTGTCCAGTAAAATGTCTTCAGTGTAAACAGAAAAATAACGAAAAGTTTAAGGACAGTCCCCAAAGTACCAAAATGTCTTCATAGTAACTTGTGCAACGAAAACCCGTCCCCGCAACATGCGCTGTGCATATATATATATATATATATATATATATATATATATATATATATATATGCATATATATATATATATATATATATATATGCATTTCACATACTTTGAAGACATCTGTATATACAGCCAAAAAAGACCCCGTAATATGAGCTGTATCCAGTAAAATGTCTTCAGTGTAAACAGTAGAATAACGAAAAGTTTAAGGACAGTCCCCTAAGTAACAAAATGTCTTCATAGTAACTTGTGGAACGAAAAACCGTCCCCGCAACATGCGCCATGCACATATATATATATATATATATATGCATTTCACATACTTTGAAGACATCTGCATATACAGCCAAAAAAGTCCCTATAACATGCCCTGTATCCAGTAAAATGTCTTCAGTGTAAACAGTAGAATAATGAAAAGTTTAAGGACAGTCCCCAAAGTAACAAATTGTCTTCATAGTAACTTGTGGAACGAAATCCCGCCCCCACAACATGCGCTGTGCACATATATATATATATATATATATATATATATTCATTGCCCATACTTTGAAGACATCTGTATATACAGCCAAAAAAGTCCCTATAATATGCGCTGTATTCAGTAAAATGTCTTCAGTGTAAACAGTAGAATAACGAAAAGTTTAAGGACAGTCTTCAAAGTAACAAAATGTCTTCATAGTAACTTGTGGAACGAAAAACCGTCCCCGCAACATGCGCCGTGGACATATATATATATATATATGCACAGCGCATGTTGCGAGGACGGTTTTTCGTTCCACAAGTTACTATGAAGACATTTTGTTACTTTGGGGACCGTCCTCATACTTTTAATTAATCTACTGTTTACACTGAAGACATTTTACTGGATACAGCGCATATTAAAGGGACTTTTTGGGCTGTATATACAGATGTCTTCAAAGTATGGGCAATGCATATATATATATATATATATATATATATATATATATATATATATATATATATATATATATATATATGCATTTCACATACTTTGAAGACATCTGTATATACAGCCAAAAAAGACCCCGTAATATGAGCTGTATCCAGTAAAATGTCTTCAGTGTAAACAGTAGAATAATTAAAAGTTTGAGGACGGTCCCCAAAGTACCAAAATGTCTTCATAGTAACTTGTGGAACGAAAACCCGTCCCCGCAAAATGCTCTGTGCACATATATATATATATATATATATATATATATATATATATATATATTCATTGCCCATGCATTGAAGACATCAGTATATACAGCCAAAAAAGTCCCTATAATATGCGCTGTATCCAGTAAAATGTCTTCAGTCTAAACAGTAGAATAATTAAAAGTTTGAGGACGGTCCCCAAAGTACCAAAATGTCTTCATAGTAACTTGTGGAACGAAAACCCGTCCCCGCAACATGCGCTGTGCACATATATATATATATATATATATATATATATATATATATATATATATGTGCACAGCACATATTGCGGGGACGGGTTTTCGTTCCACAAGTTACTATGAAGACATTTTGTTACTTTGGGGACTGTCCTTAAACTTTTCTTTATTTTACTGTTTACACTGAAGACATTTTACTGGACACAGCGCATTTTATAGGGACTTTTTTGGCTGTATATATAGATGTCTTCAAAGTATGGACAATGCATATATATATATATATATTTCGTTCCACAAGTTACTATGAAGACATTTTGTTAAAGTTAATTTTTCGCTAAAAAAAAGATTGGAATTTATTGTTCGCATTAAACGGAATGGAATTCCGAAAAACAAAAGCTTTTATTGTGTTTGCCAACTAAATATTTTTCGAACATAAACAGTATTAGTATTAATATTTGTCATATTAATATCATTGGCCAAATGTGGCTTTAAATATTATAATAAGATGAAATGAAATCGTATGAATTAGTCTCTAATTCCAGAACCAGCACGATTGTTAATTCCTCTAACGATTCGAGCTTGTGAATGAACAATAAAAAGTTGATTATAATATTGTAGCACGTTTGAATTCAGTGAGTCGAACAACCCAATTCAAATTTTGCATACGTTTAAACGAAGAGTAAAACAGTACAGTATTATAATTTTCATTCGAATTTTAAAAAATATACGAGGCACTAGTTTACACCGTAAATGTACATTTGATCAGAGGTGATTTTCCTTATGTATTTTCTCCCGCTGAATTCGAAAATCAAGCTTAAATTTTTTTTTATGGAACAGTTTTTGAGATATTGTGATTTTTTTAATTTTTCGACATTTTTTCACTTGACAAAACATATCTCGAGCTAGAAATGTCCGATTGGGTCGTTCTTTGTACCCAAATGCGAGGTATTGAGATGACGAACAAATATGTATAATCGGATCATTGATCGGTTAACCGTTCAAAATATATCGATAATATTAGGGCACATTTTCAAAAAAATCATATTTTACAGTAACACTTTTCCGACAGAAAATAACAAATAGTTAAAAAAACGTCTGGTTTCTCTTCATGTGCGTAAACCTGATACTTTTACGTAAGAACTAAGACAAACCAGAAGAAAATCGACCGAAAAATAACAAAGTTATAAGCAATTGAGTGAATAAATCCAAATCTCATATTTTAAGAATAATTTATTTTTTTCGGCAATATATTGGGTTCAATCACCAAACTACTGCTCAGTATAGACAAACCCTACGAAACTGTTCCCTTAGATCCCTGATATTTTGTTTCGACAGATTCTAACCCTGACATTTTGTTTTGACAGCTTCTAACGTTGACATTTTATTTTGACAGCTTCTATAAAACGTAGTGTCGGTTGTTTGTATATTATTCTCACAAATTTGATTGAAATTATATTTCATTGTGCTCATCAAAATGTATAAAAGCGAGAATTTGAGTGCGTAAACAATCCAAATAATTTCTGTTACGTGTGTGGCAATTTTGTCCCCCAACCAAATAGACGTAGATTCACCGATTTGTTACAACAGAATTATCTGCAATATTTTGGAATAGCACCTGCAACTTTTCATGAGCAATGGACACCAAATAATGTTTGTTTATCGTGCCACATAACTCTTGTCGCGTGGGCTTCTGGTTCATCACAGTAAGATTAAATTTATATATACAATAGAATTAATAATAAAGTGAATTTTTATTACAAATTAGACGATACATGAAATTCGGTGTACCGATGATATGGAGAGAGCCGCTCTGCCATTCGGTTGATTGTTACTTTTGCCTAAGCAAATCCACTGGTTTTGGAAATAGTGCCAAATGGGTTTATCCGACAGTAGCATCTGTTTTGCTTCCGGTTCCACATTCAAGTGAATATCCTATACCTAAGTGCCCCGGTTCAATGATTGAACCTTTCGAATCATCACAAGAGACAGACACAAGCAGTGATAATGAATTTCAACAGGAGTCGCAATTGCAAAAGTTTACGCAGCCTGAATTGAATCATTTGGTGAGAGATCTCGAGCTGTCAAAGGAAAAAGCAGAGTTACTTGCATCTCGCCTGAAGCAACGGAACTGTTTGGCTCTGGGAGTAAATGGAACATTTTACAGAAACCGTGATAAACCTTACGCACAACATTTTAAGAAAGAAAACGACATATGCTACTGCAACGATATTCCTGCATTGTTTGAGCAACTCGGAGAGCTTTATGATCCAAATGAGTGGCGCTTGTTCATTGATGGTAGTAAGGAGAGTTTGAAAGCAGTCCTACTGCATATTGGAAATGTAAAACCTTCTATCCCCATCGCTCATGCCGTCAACACTAAAGAATCATACGCCACAATGGCCAGTTTGCTAAAATACATCAAATATGAGCATCACAACTGGAAAATATGTTCCGATCTCAAAGTTGTGTGGAATGCAGGGTGGATATACAAAATATTGCTGCTTTCTTTGCCTCTGGGATAGTCGTGCTCGTGAACATCATTATAGAAGAAAACAGTGGTCAGAAAGGGAGAACGTCACAGTGGCCAAATACAATATTGAATACGTGCCTCTTGTCAAAAAAGAAAATATAATCCTTCCAGCGTTGCACATTAAACTTGGCCTCATTAAAAATTTTGTGAAATTTTGAAAAGAACCGCATTTAGTTGTTCTGAAAGAGCCCTATAATGAGTAACTTGGATATGTAAATTTTGGTTGTCAAGAAGATGCAAAAACCAAACACAGAAAACTGAATAAATTTTTCAACAATAAAACATTAACAGTTGATCAATAAATTGGCATATGCAGTGATGGTGAGCCAGCAAATACTGGAACAGAAAATGGTGTTTTACGATTATTTAAAAAACAGTTAAATAGACCAATTCACTGGTTTATATGTCTGCTTCATTTCAATGAACTGCCATTTCGTCATTTATATGAAGCATTGGACAGTCACCAGTGGACCACGAGCAGCAAGTGGAAAGTTATTCAAAGCTATTCAAGAATGTGAGAAATTGCAGGTATGTTTTTTTTTTCATTTATTATCATTATTTATTGTCATTATTTTACTTTTTCGATTGGAATAAAGTTAAATAAAATAATTGCATTTTAATTGATCTAAACATTTAATTTTTCAGGTAGTAGCTGATTTTGATCCAATACCACTGGAGAATATGCCTGCAATTATGGATCATGAACATGAGCTCGAACTATCAACAGATGTTATAAATTTATATCAAATAGCTAAAGCAATTTCGAATGGTATTGTTCCAGTTTATTTAGCTAACATTAAACCAGTACCAATTGCACATTCTCGTTTGATAACCAAAGCAAGTATATACTACGATTATATGTAACAACTAATACACCATCGACCAATTTAAAAACTTTTGCAGTTTATATTATTACAGTTTATGTGCCAATGTACTTCAATGTGAAGTTTTATAACTCTGTTGTGTACGGCAGTGCACTTTTATTAAAATTTATACCTTGGACACGATACTTACAACCAAACTTTCGTAATATTGTAGATGGTGTAATTCAAAACAACTCATATTACGCACATCCAGAACATATCTTATTAACAATGTTATTTGATGATCGAAAAGCAATACGGGATAGAGCTATCAAAAAGATTTTACACTATCGAGAAAAATTGTACGATCCAACTAAACTCAGAGTTTACAAAAAATATATCTTAAATATCGATGCTACCGATTATGTCAATATGGTTGATATGAATAACGACGATATATTATTTGAACCAGCATTTACTCGACAGATTCCATATTATCACTTGGTAGAATACTTAGATTTCGATGAACCACCACTGGCTGATTCACAAATTCCAATGCACATACAAGGAACAGAAAGACAAGTACAATTATTAACGAGTGCTTCAAAACCAGTTATAGAAAAGAATCGTGAAGGAGTTATGGCAGTGACATTAGAAAGTCGTAAGAAAACTCCTCGAATGGAAAGTAAAAAGGACCTTAAAAAATAATATTACCACGTTAAAACATTAAATTGTAGGTCGGGAATAATATTTAGAAATAAATTGAATAAAAAATGTAAAAATAGTGTTTTTTGTTGAAACCTTGAAAATGTTGATTTTTTCAGATAGATTTTCCTACAAAAAGGAGTTCGAAAACAAAAAAATTGATTGTAATAAAAGTTGTTAGAAATTATCCGAACTTTCATAATCTGCAAAAAAAAAACTCTAAAATATCTAAGAAAATTCAGAATTTATTAGTTAAAAGTTAATTTTAGGCTATTTTTCGACAACAAAATCCTAATATCTCAACTAAAAATAAAAAAAAAATTGGCATCAATACAGATTCTGAAAGGTGATAAGAATACCTTTCAAACAAGCCCAGATTGAGAAATCTACTATAATTATATCCGATTTTATGACAAATTTAATTAAATTATTCAATGCATATATGGAAAAATATATATTTTGAAATTTTGGGGGGCTCTAAGTCCGACTTAGAGCTATGGTCTCTTTAGCAAAATTTCTCAGAATCACCTATAGATTACGTTTTTGCTATACGCTTCATCAAAAAAAAAAAATTAACCCGCCTAATATATATATATATACTCCTGTTAACACTGAAGATATTTTACTGGATATAACGCATATTATAGGGTCTTTTTTGGCTGTATATACAGATGTCTTAAAAATATGCGCAATGAATATATATATATATGTATGTATATATATATATATATATATATATATATATATATATATATATATATATATATATATATATATATATATATATATATATATATATATATATATATTCATTGCCAATACTTTGAAGACATCTGTATATACAGCCAAAAAAGTCCGTATTATATGCGCTGTATCCAGTAAAATGTCTTCAGCGTAAACAGTAGAACAACGAAAAGTTTAAGGACAGTCTCCAAAGTAAGAAAATGTCTTCATAGTAACTTGTGGAACGAAAAACCGTCCCCGCAACATGAGACATTTTGTTACTTTGGAGACCGTCCTCAAACTTTTTATTTATCTACTGTATATACTAAGGACATTTTACTGGATACAGCTCATATTATAGGGACTTTTTTGCCTGTATATACAGATGTCTTCAAAGTATGAGAAATGCATATATATATATATATATATATATATATATATATATATATATATATATATATATATTCATTGCGCATACTTTGAAGACATCTGTATATACAGGCAAAAAAGTCCCTATAATATGCGCTGAATCCAGTAAAATGTCCTCAGTGTAAACAGTAGAATAACAAAAAGTTTAAGGACAGTCCCAAAGTACCAAAATGTCTTCATAGTAACTTGTGGAACGAAAACCCGTCCCCGGAACATGTGCTGTGCATCTGTATATACAGCCAAAAAAGTCTCTATAAAATGCGCTGTGTCCAGTAAAATGTCTTCAGAGTAAACACTGGAATAACGAAAAGTTTAAGGACAGTCCCCAAATTAACAAAATGTCTTCATAGTAACTTGTGGAACGAAAACCTGTCCCCGCAACATGTGCTGTGCACATATATATATATATATATATATATATATATATATATATATATGTGCACAGCGCATGTTGCGGGGACGGTTTTTCGTTGCACAAGTTACTACGAAGACATTTTGTTACTTTGAAGACTGTCCTTAAACTTTTCTTTATTCTACTGTTTACACTGAAGACATTTTACTGGATACAGCGCATATTATAGGGACTTTTTTGGCTGTATATACAGATGTCTTCAGAGTACGGGCAATGAATTTATATATATATATATATATATATATATATATATATATATATGTGCATAGCGCATGTTGCGGGGACTGGTTTTCGTTCCACAACTTACTATGAAGACATTTTGTTACTTTGGGGACCGTCCTCAAACTTTTCATTAATGTACTGTAAACACTGAAGACATTTTACTGGATAGAGCGCATATTACAGGGACTTTTTTGACTGTATATAGAGATGTCGTCAAAGTATGTGAAATGCATATATATATATATATATATATATATATATATATATATATATATGCATTGCACATACTTTGAAGACATATGTATATACAGCCAAAAAAGTCCGTATAATATGCGCAGTATCCAGTAAACTGTCTTTAGTGTATACAGTAGATTAATTAAAAGTTAAGGACGGTCCTCAAAGTAACAAAATGTCTTTATAGTAACTTGTGGAAGGAAAAACCGTCCCCGCAACATGAGCTGTGCCCATATATATATGTATATATATATATATATGTGTCTTCAAAGTAACAAAATGTCTTCATAGTAACTTGTGGAACGAAAAACCGTCCCCGCAACATGCGCCGTGCACATATATATATATATATATACTTTGAAGACATCTGTATATACAGCCAAAAAAGTCCCTATAATATGCGCTGTATCCAGTAAACTGTCTTTAGTGTATACAGTAGATTAATTAAAAGTTTAAGGACGGTCCTCAAAGTAACAAAATGTCTTTATAGTAACTTGTGGAACGAAAAACCGTCCCCGCAACATGAGCTGTGCACATATATATATATATATATATATATATATATATTATAGTAACTTGTGGACGGTTTTTCGTTCCACAAGTTACTATAAAGACATTTTGTTACTTTGAGGACCGTCCTTAAACTTTTCGTTATTCTACTGTTTACACTGAAGACATTTTACTGGATACAGCGCATATTATAGGGACTTTTTTGACTGTATATACAGATGTCTTCAAAGTATGGGCAATGAATATATATATATATATATATATATATATATGCACAGCACATGTTGCGGGGACGGGTTTTCGTTCCACAAGTTACTATGAAGAGATTTTGTTACTTTGGGGACAGTCCTTAAACTTTTCGCTATTCTAGTGTAAACAGTAGAACAAAGAAAAGTTTAAGGACAGTCCCCAAAGTATCAAAATGTCTTCATAGTAACTTGTGCAAAGAAAAACCGTCCCCGCGACTGTCCTTAAACTTTTCTTTATTCAACTGTTTACACTGAAGACATTTTACTGGATACAGCGCATATTATAGGGACTTTTTTGGTTGTATATACAGATGTCTTCAGAGTACGGGCAATGAATTTATATATATATATATATATATATATATATATATATATATGCATAGCGCATGTTGCGGGGACTGGTTTTCGTTCCACAACTTACTATGAAGACATTTTGTTACTTTGGGGACCGTCCTCAAACTTTTCATTAATGTACTGTAAACACTGAAGACATTTTACTGGATAGAGCGCATATTACAGGGACTTTTTTGACTGTATATAGAGATGTCGTCAAAGTATGTGAAATGCATATATATATATATATATATATATATATATATATATATATATATATATATATGCATTGCACATACTTTGAAGACATATGTATATACAGCCAAAAAAGTCCGTATAATATGCGCAGTATCCAGTAAACTGTCTTTAGTGTATACAGTAGATTAATTAAAAGTTAAGGACGGTCCTCAAAGTAACAAAATGTCTTTATAGTAACTTGTGGAAGGAAAAACCGTCCCCGCAACATGAGCTGTGCACATATATATATGTATATATATATATATATGTGTCTTCAAAGTAACAAAATGTCTTCATAGTAACTTGTGGAACGAAAAACCGTCCCCGCAACATGCGCCGTGCACATATATATATATATATATATACTTTGAAGACATCTGTATATACAGCCAAAAAAGTCCCTATAATATGCGCTGTATCCAGTAAACTGTCTTTAGTGTATACAGTAGATTAATTAAAAGTTTAAGGATGGTCCTCAAAGTAACAAAATGTCTTTATAGTAACTTGTGGAACGAAAAACCGTCCCCGCAACATGAGCTGTGCACATATATATATATATATATATATATATATATATATATATATATATTATAGTAACTTGTGGACGGTTTTTCGTTCCACAAGTTACTATAAAGACATTTTGTTACTTTGAGGACCGTCCTTAAACTTTTAATTAATCTACTGTATACACTAAAGACAGTTTACTGGATACAGCGCATATTATAGGGACTTTTTTGGCTGTATATACAGATGTCTTCAAAGTATGAGAAATGCATATATATATATATATATATATATATATATATATATATATATATATATATATATATATATATATATATATATGTGTGCACAGCACATGTTGCGGGGACGGGTTTTCGTTCCACAAGTTACTATGAAGAGATTTTGTTACTTTGGGGACAGTCCTTAAACTTTTCGCTATTCTAGTGTAAACAGTAGAACAAAGAAAAGTTAAGGACAGTCCCCAAAGTATCAAAATGTCTTCATAGTAACTTGTGCAAAGAAAAACCGTCCCCGCAACATGCGCCGTGCACATATATATATATATATATATATATGCACAGCACATGTTGCGGGGACGGTTTTTCGTTCCACAAGTTACTATGAAGACATTTTGTTACTTTGGGGGCTGTCCTTAAACTTTTCGTTATTCTACTGTTTACACTGAAGACATTTTACACAGCGCATATTAAAGGGACTTTTTGGGCTGTATATACAGATGTCTTCAAAGTATGGGCAATGCATATATATATATATATATATATATATATATATGCATTCTGTATATACAGCCAAAAAAGTCCCTATAAAATGCGCTGTGTCCAGTAAAATGTCTTCAGAGTAAACGCTAGAATAACGAAAAGTTTAAGGACAGTCCCCAAAGTAACAAAATGTCTTCATAGTAACTTGTGGAACGAAAACCCGTCCCCGCAACATGCACTGTGCACATATATATATATATATATATTCATTGCCCATACTTTGAAGACATCTGTATATACAGCCAAAAAAGTCCCTATAATATGCGCTGTATTCAGTAAAATGTCTTCAATGTAAACAGTAGAATAAGGAAAAGTTTAAGGACAGTCTTCAAAGTAACAAAATGTCTTCATAGTAACTTGTGGAACGAAAAACCGTCCCCGCAACATGCGCCATGCACATATATATATATATATATATATATATATATATATATATATATATATTTCGTTCCACAAGTTACTATGAAGACATTTTGTTAAAGTTAATTTTTCGCTAAAAAAAAGATTGGAATTTATTGTTCGTATTAAACGGAATGGAATTCCGAAAAACAAAAGCTTTTATTGTGTTTGCCAACTAAATATTTTTCGAACATAAACAGTATTAGTATTTGTCATATTAATATCATTGGCCAAATGTGGCTTTAAATATTATAATAAGATGAAATGAAATCGTATGAATTAGTCTCTAATTCCAGAACCAGCACGATTGTTAATTCCTCTAACGATTCGAGCTTGTGAATGAACAATAAAAAGTTGATTATAATATTGTAGCACGTTTGAATTCAATGAGTCGAACAACCCAATTCGAATTTTGCATACGTTTAAACGAAGAGTAAAACAGTACAGTATTATAATTTTCATTCGAATTTTAAAAAATATACGAGGCACTAGTTTACACCGTAAATGTACATTTGATCAGAGGTGATTTTCCTTATGTATTTTCTCCCGCTGAATTCGAAAATCAAGCTTAAATTTTTTTTTATGGAACAGTTTTTGAGATATTGTGATTTTTTTAATTTTTCGACCTTTTTTCACTTGACAAAACATATCTCGAGCTAGAAATGTCCGATTGGGTCGTTCTTTGTACCCAAATGCGAGGTATTGAGATGACGAACAAATATGTATAATCGGATCATTGATCGGTTAACCGTTCAAAATATATCGATAATATTAGGGCACATTTTCAAAAAAATCATATTTTACAGTAACACTTTTCCGACAGAAAATAACAAATAGTTAAAAAAACGTCTGGTTTCTCTTCATGTGCGTAAACCTGATACTTTTACGTAAGAACCGAAAAATAACAAAGTTATAAGCAATTGAGTGAATAAATCCAAATCTCATATTTTAAGAATAATTTATTTTTTTCGGCAATATATTGGGTTCAATCACCAAACTACTGCTCAGTATAGACAAACCCTACGAAACTGTTCCCTTAGATGCCTGATATTTTGTTTCGACAGATTCTAACCCTGACATTTTGTTTTGACAGCTTCTAACGTTGACATTTTATTTTGACAGCTTCTATATAACGTAGTGTCGGTTGTTTGTATATTATTCTCACAAATTTGATTGAAATTATATTTCATTGTGCTCATCAAAATGTATAAAAGCGAGAATTTGAGTGCGTAAACAATCCAAATAATTTCTGTTACGTGTGTGGCAATTTTGTCCCCCAACCAAATAGACGTAGATTCACCGATTTGTTACAACAGAATTATCTGCAATATTTTGGAATAGCACCTGCAACTTTTCATGAGCAATGGACACCAAATAATGTTTGTTTATCGTGCCACATAACTCTTGTCGCGTGGGCTTCTGGTTCATCACAGTAAGATTAAATTTATATATATAATAGAATTAATAATAAAGTGAATTTTTATTACAAATTAGACGATACATGAAATTCGGTGTACCGATGATATGGAGAGAGCCGCTCTGCCATTCGGTTGATTGTTACTTTTGCCTAAGCAAATCCACTGGTTTTGGAAATAGTGCCAAATGGGTTTATCCGACAGTAGCATCTGTTTTGCTTCCAGTTCCACATTCAAGTGAATATCCTATACCTAAGTGCCCCGGTTCAATGATTGAACCTTTCGAATCATCACAAGAGACAGACACAAGCAGTGATAATGAATTTCAACAGGAGTCGCAATTGCAAAAGTTTACGCAGCCTGAATTGAATCATTTGGTGAGAGATCTCGAGCTGTCAAAGGAAAAAGCAGAGTTACTTGCATCTCGCCTGAAGCAACGGAACTGTTTGGCTCTGGGAGTAAATGGAACATTTTACAGAAACCGTGATAAACCTTACGCACAACATTTTAAGAAAGAAAACGACATATGCTACTGCAACGATATTCCTGCATTGTTTGAGCAACTCGGAGAGCTTTATGATCCAAATGAGTGGCGCTTGTTCATTGATGGTAGTAAGGAGAGTTTGAAAGCAGTCCTACTGCATATTGGAAATGTAAAACCTTCTATCCCCATCGCTCATGCCGTCAACACTAAAGAATCATACGCCACAATGGCCAGTTTGCTAAAATACATCAAATATGAGCATCACAACTGGAAAATATGTTCCGATCTCAAAGTTGTGTGGAATGCAGGGTGGATATACAAAATATTGCTGCTTTCTTTGCCTCTGGGATAGTCGTGCTCGTGAACATCATTATAGAAGAAAACAGTGGTCAGAAAGGGAGAACGTCACAGTGGGCATAGACAATATTGAATACGTGCCTCTTGTCAAAAAAGAAAATATAATCCTTCCAGCGTTGCACATTAAACTTGGCCTCATTAAAAATTTTGTGAAGGCCTTAGACAAGGAAGGCCAAGTATTTTCCTATTTGAAAACCCTTTTCCCGCAGCTTTCTGTAGCAAAAATCATGGAAGGCGTCTTCGATGGTCCACACATAAAGAAATTGATAAAAAGCACAGATTTTCCAAAATATTTAACACCCGTTGAAAACGAGGCCTGGAATTTATTTCAACTGGTTGTTACCAATTTTCTTGGGAACAATAAAAGCCCTAACTACGAGGGAATTATTACCGATTTGCTGAAGAACTACAAAAAGATGGGTACGGAATGCCATTATTTTTTTTCATTTCTGGTTGTTTTCTATTGTATTGTTTTTACCATTTTATTTATTTCTTACAGGTGTAAATATGTCTCTAAAAATCCATTTCTTGCATTCGCATTTGAATTTCTTTCCGGACAATCTTGGTGACGTAAGTGACGAACACGGCGAGAGATTTCACTAACAAATTAAGACCATTGAGCGGCGCTGTCAAGGATTTTGGGATGAAGCAATGTTGGGAGACTATGTATGGTTTCTCACTAGAGAAACGGATCCCAAAAGCAACCGGAGACAAAGCAAGGGCCACAACTATTTCTAATACACAAAAATGTCAAGAATGTATTGCAAGAGTTTAAACCCAATATATTGTCGAAAAAAATAAATTATTCTTAAAATATGAGATTTGGATTTATTCACTCAATTGCTTATAACTTTGTTATTTTTCGGTCGATTTTCTTCTGGTTTGTCCTAGTTCTTACGTAAAAGTATCAGGTTTACGCACATGAAGAGAAACCAGACGTTTTTTTAACGATTTGTAATTTTCCGTCGGAAAAGTGTTACTGTAAAATATGATTTTTTTGAAAATGTGCCCTAATGTTATCGATATATTTTGAACGGCTTTACCGATCAAAGATCCGATTATACATATTTGTTCGTCATCTCAATACCTTGCATTTGGGTACCAAGAACGACCCAATCGGACATTTCTAGCTCGAGATATGATTCGTCAAGTGAAAAAAGGTCGAAAAATTAAAAAAATTACAATATCTCAAAAACTGTTCCATAAAAAAAATTTAACCTTGATTTTCGAATTCAGCGGGAGAAAATACATAAGGAAATCAATCTCTCACCAACTATACATGAAAAAAATTTCATTTTGTAAACTAGTAGTAGTAACATACTACTACTAAAATGTTATATAATTACTTTTTAAGAAGGATATTAATAAAAAGTTATTGGTATTTTATTATATCACTACATACTAACACGTATAAGGACTTGAGATTTTATAAAAATTTTAAATCTAGTTATATTATTTAAATGTTTCTAATTCAATGATGCGGATATTTATGTAATTTAAAAAGATAAGAACTGAATATATCTGCGTAGATCTAGGTAAATGTGATTGCATCTAATTAGATCAGAGGGTCAATTCTCGTTCTGTGAAACGGTGAAATGAAAAGTTTTTTCACGTTTTCATAGTACTTTTGATTTGCGTTCTGTGAAAAAATGTTAAGAAATATCAAAACGTTTTCATATGAAAAAAAAAGTGGAACGAAACAAGATTTTTTCACGATTGCACAGAACTGGCGATTCTCGTTTTGTGTAACAGTGCAAACAACTGTCAAAATATTTTCATATGAAAAAATTGTTTACACAGACCATTTATAAGTGAAATAAACATGGAGAAGATTGTAAGAGGAAAGCGTGCCAGCGAAAGCCAAAAGGAGTATTTAATTAATTATTAAGAAAAGCATGTGGACATTGCAAACGATAAGTAAGTAGCTTAATAACCATAATCACACTTTTATTAATCCCATATTTACAGATTTGTAACTGCAGATGGTGCCAAATTCAGAGACGAAAAGTGTAACGAATTAGCGGCGAGTCTTAACAGTTTAAGTGGGACCCAAAAGGACATTGAAAAATGGAAAAAGTATGGCATATTTATTTATAGTTTATTTATATTCTTTATGAAATGTTTTTTTCTTTAAGTAATATTAGACTTCATACGCGCACCAAATATAGTTCACTTAAAGTAAGCCGATATAAATCCATGAAGTGCTTCTCGGTTGTCATCTCGAATGGATTGTGGTCATCACGAAGTATGCGTCTCAGCACTCTCAAAAAATTCCTATAAATTATTAAATTATTTACTGCAATGAAATGCTTGTAACATCATTGTCTTACCTTTGTTCATCCGGAATTCTTTGAGTAATTTCCAATAATACAATTAATCCAGACATGTTTATATAATTATTTAAAATAAATTTTACGAACTTAATTCACATTTGTTTACGTTTTTCTCTGTTTTGACATTTGCTTTAAATTTTGGATAACACAGTTACAAAAGTTTCATGAGTACAGTGCGAATGAAACATTTTTTTCATAATACATACGAGAATCGCAATTTATGTATTTGTGAAAAGTTCGAGTGAAAAGTGCTTATGAAAACGAAAATGAAAAGTTTTTTTTTCACTTCACATTATCACAGAACGAGAATGGACCCTCAGGTGCCAGATATGGTCATATATGATAATTATTCATTATTATTGTTATATTTTTAAATATTCGAGCTCGAGGTCATGTGTTTTTTTTCATTAAATATTAATTTATTTATTTACCAATATTTTGCTATTCCATCACCAGGACTAGATATGTTAAACAATATGGAATACCTCATATATCAATAACAGAAAATTTACAAGTAATTTTCTATTTTAACATAAAATTCTTATTAGTAAGTGTAGTGTCACTACCATCGTCTTGCCAGCAATGCCATCTTAGCCCTTTTCGGGTTCTATTAAGCCCTTTTCTATTGCTTTCAACATGTACTTTTTTCACTTAGCCCTTCTATCTTTTTAAGGGCTAACATAGCTCTTTTTGTTATCTTTTTAAGCCCTTTTAGCTTTGAGTTGTACCAATAGTTGTAACATGTATGGCTTGCATTACATCAAATTCTAAAATCTATATAAAATATAGCCTAAAGAGAAGCAATATCCGTTGCTCAAATTTCAAAATACCGTTAAGTATTTCTGCAAAATTAATTCAAACCAAACTTCCGAATAGTCCAAGTATTATATAAAGACAACTTTATATCCCGAAGATAAAGAAGAAAATTCGATTTTGTTGGAAAACGAATATTTTAGCGATTTCTTTCAATTCTACATTTTTAATTCAAAACTTTCAATAATATTTTTTTTTAATATGTATTTTATATATTAAAACAAAAGATCAATCTCTTAGGCCGAGTTTTTGGGATGTAGATTATCTTTAAACTCAGTTTATGGCAGTTTGTAACTGGAAAAATGCTTTTGAAATTTCGTTAGTGTTGTTTAATTTCAATGAAGACCGAATTTCTATGCAATGAAAAGTTGTTCCGACAAAATTATGTTCATAAACTTGGAAATGGCTGACAAAATTGATTTCGGTTTAATTAAACCAAGTTTGACTCACATCCCAGAAACTCGACCTTAAAAGTACAAATTTTTAAAAAAAATAAACTGAACAAAAACTGGAAATTTTTTAAATTTAACCTTTTTAGCCCTTTTTAACTGCTGGGCCGACGCTGCTTGCTTTTAAAAAGTTGCCAGCGCTGGTTATTGCATTGATTATACCCTTCACCACAGGTGCAAGGGTATATATAAGATTGTCATTCCGTTTGTAATTATAAAGTATATACACTTGTGCTCATATAATTAAGTCAACAAACATTTTTATTTTGAAAGGTCTGTAATTTTTATAATAATTACATTACATATATTTTTTCTTTTATATTATTACTACCGTTATTTTTCCAAATAACTTAAGACATTTTTTTCATAAAATGACAAACTATGTGTGATGTAGACATTATTTCTCTTCCTTAATGTATAAAACATTAGTGCTCATATAATTAAGTCATTGCAATTTTTAACGGTAATCTTTGTCTTTATGCATTCAAATTCTAAAATATTTTATAAAAAATACTTGAATCATTAACAAAAAAGATTTTTAAAATAGTTTTTATTAACACCTCACAAAAATGGGCAAGAAAAAAAGTTCATCGCCATGCGAGAGAAAAATAATATTGGAATGCTTCCAGAAACACCAAAAAGTTTCCAAAGTAGCCAAATATTTAAACTTTTCGAGAGAAAAAATCATCAATGCAATTCAATATTATAAGAAAAATAAAACTTTTAACAACTTACCGAGGAATAAGCCAAGAAAAACGACACCTGCTGAGGATAGAAAATTGATAAGATTGAGTTAGGCCGACCCTTTCTTGACCTCTACTGAAATTAGAGCTCAAATGGAAGAGTATAATGGAGTAAAAATATCAGCACAAACTCTCCGACGTCGCTTACAGGAAAATTCTTTGAATGGAAGAATTGCCAGACGTAAGCCTGTGTATAAAAAAAATATTAAAAATAGACTGCAGTTTGCAAAAAACATTTGCAAAATGACGTCAAATTTTGGGATTTGATTGTTTGGAGCGATGAATCCAAATTTAACGTGTTTGGAAATGATGGTAAGCCCTATGTCAGACGTCCACCGTTACAAGAACTGAACCCACGCTACACAAAAAAAAACCGTAAAACATGGTGGTTCATCCATAATGGTATGGGGCTGTTTAACATCATCTGGCGTTGGTCCAATTGTTCAAATCGAAGGAAAAATGACGGGCGTTATGTACAGAGACATCTTGGAAGAAAACTTGATTGGTGACTATGCTGATAATTGCTTGGGTATTTCAACAGGACAATTACCCCAAGCACTGTTCACGGATCGTAAAGGACTGGATAAAGGCAAATTACATAAAGATTCTCGAATGGCCCGCCCAAAGTCCAGACCTTAATCCCATAGAAAATTTATGGGGAACCATAAAAAGGGCAGTAGGTGCAAGAAAACCTGCAAATAAAGCAGATTTGTGGAAAGTAATTAAAGAAGAGTGGTATAAAATTACACCAGCCCAATGTGCGGCCCTTGTTCATTCAATGGGTAAGAGATGCGGAGAAGTCATTCGTCAAAAAGGTTTTCCGACTAAATATTAGTAATACCTACGACAGTTTTTATAATAATTAAAAAAAAAACTTTAATATTAAAATTTTAAAGAAATAACTTAATTATATGAGCAGCTTTAATCTAGTTTTTTGTGATATTCTTTTTAATAAATACTGTTAATCTTAAAAAAAGTGTGAATTAATGTGTAATTTAAAAACCTTATTTTCTTAAATAAATGTTTTTTATGAACTTTTTTTCTTATTTAAATTATTGACTTAATTGTATGAGCACAAGTGTATATTCTGGGTCCTTATGAAGAGCGATGTCCGTCTGTGTGTTGAAATCGGTTTTCCGAAGACCCCAGACATGATGAGGACTTGATTGTTATATATTTCTGTTACATGTGATCCATTTCTGTTTGCTATTGAAAATCAGCCAGATCGGTTGATAAATCGCTGAGATATTAGCAAAAAACCACGACTACTTCTTTTTTTCGTAAAATCCCTTTGTTTTATATGTATGTTGAATATTGCGCATCACAAACACATCCATTTGTTGAAATTCTTTTCTTTCACCTCTTTACCTTTTATACACAAACAACAAACCAATACAAAGATTTGTCATTTAAATAAAAACCAAACAAATCTCTAATGAACAAAAACTTTGTATATACCTCTATTAACGAGCTTCAATAGCTCAGTTGTCTAAACGCTATGTCACAAATACTTTTTTTCTCTTAGGGGCGGGTTCGATACCACCCCCCGTCAATTCAACTTTTTTTGTTATATTTTCTTAAGACTTTTTTTATACCCTTCACTACAGGTGGAAGGGTTTATATAAAGTTGTCATTCCGCTTGTAATTTCTACAATATTGACCTTAGACTCTATAAAGTATATATATTCTGGGTCCTTATAAAGAGCGAAGTTGATTTAACGATGTCCGTCTGTCCGTCTGTGTGTTGAAATGGGTTTTCCGAAGACCCCAAACATGATAAGGACTTGATTATTATATATTTCTGTTACATGTGATCCATTTCTGTTTGCTATTGAAAATCAGCCAGATCGGTTGATAAATGGCTGAGATATTAGCAAAAAACCACGATTACCTCTATTTTTTTCCGTAAATTCTCTTTGTCATACCCTTCACTACAGGTGGAAGGGTATATATAAGTTTGTCATTCCGTTTGTAATTTCTACAATATTGATGTTAGACCCTATCGGGTATATATATTATAGGTCCTTATGAAGACCGAAGTTGATTTAACGATGTCCGTCTGTGTGTTGAAATGGGTTTTGCGAAGACCCCAGACATGATGAGGACTTGATTGTTATAAATTTCTGTTACATGTGATCCATTTCTGTTTGCTATTGAAAATCAGCCAGATCGGTTGATAAATGGCTGAGATATTAGCAAAAAACCACGATTACCTCTATTTTTTTCCGTAAATTCTCTTTGTCATACCCTTCACTACAGGTGGAAGGGTATATATAAGTTTGTCATTCCGTTTGTAATTTCTACAATATTGATGTTAGACCCTATAGGGTATATATTATAGGTCCTTATAAAGACCGAAGTTGATTTAACGACGTCCGTCTGTGTGTGACATAATGAGGACTTCATTGTTATAAATTTCTGTTACATGTGATCCATTTCTGTTTGCTATTGAAAATCAGCCAGATCGGTTGATAAATGTCTGAGATATTAGCAAAAAACCTCTATTTTATTCCGTAAAATCCCTTTGTTATATATGTATGTAGAATTTTACGCTTAACAAACACATCCATTTGTTGAAATTCTTTTCTTTCACCTCTTCACCTTTTATACACAAACAACAAACACATACAAAGATTTGTCACTTAAATAAACACCAAACAAATCTTTATTGAAAGAAAACTGATTAGTTACTACAATTAACGATGATTCCACATGAGCTTCAATAGCTCAATTGTCTAAACGCTATGTCACAAATACTTTTTTCTCTTAGGCGCGGGTTCGATACCACCACCCGTCTATTCAACTTTATTTTAATTTAAATAAAAAAATAAAAAATAAATTAATAATTAAATAATCCATAAATAGGCTAAAAACATCAAAATTTTTATAAAAACCCTCTGATACAAACAAATTACAAACGGTTTTATTTCTATTTTTTGCTCCGATTTAAAAAATTTATAAAAAGATTTTTGAACCATTTTATTTCTTATATATTAAGAAAATTTTATACATAATTCCCCTTTGAGTGCAACTATTTTAGGTCATAACTTATAATAATTCATAAAAAAAAATATAAACTATTTTCCTTCAAATTTTTAAAATTAAGCTAAAGAAATTCAAAATATTTTTTAATAAAAAAGCGAAATAAATCCCAAATGCAAATATGCCAGCTAAATCAAACGTTCTTGTAGAAATAAAACATGCAGTTCTAGTGATTTCTTTTAACGATTTGTTGAACTTCTTTTCTTTTACCTCTTCACCTTTTATACACAAACAACAAAGACATACAAAGATTTACCTAAAAATCAAACAAATTAGTTTTGAACGAAAACTGTTTATTTACTTCTATTAACGATGATTGCGTATGTGCTTCAATGGCTCAGTGGTCTAAGCGCTATGTCATAAATAGTTTTTTTCTTTTAGTCGCGCGATCGATCCCCGCCTATTTTTACATTTTATTAAGACTTTTATTTGTTTTTTTATTTTTTTTTTAACATAACATATACGTCCAGCACAGTTGACTTAACGATTGCGGTTAATTTGTCTGTATATTTGGAGAACGGAAAGAGGAAAATTTCCAAAATAAGGTACGAGCATAATAGTTATCAATACACAACATCTGACCAAATGTGGGCGGGATCTGTGAATTGGGCGTGGCACAAAATAGATTAATTTATATCTTAAGAACGGTAAGACCGAAATTAAATAATGCATAAATGGGCTAAAAACATCCAATTTTTTATAAAAACTAAAATTTTAGAGATGTAATATGACATAGGGATACGTCTTACATAGCAAAAGATCAAAAATCTTTAGTATAAAATATTTGCTAAAAAAACTCGGAAATATCGGTTCAGATACAAAAAAGTTATGTCCATTCCATATATGTCCATATATAAACTTCAGTTTTTACCCAACCATGGTGAAGGCATAACCGAATTTAGCCGCTCTTACTTGTTTAATACTAAAAATTATTGCACATATAACGATTGCTGTTGTTGCTTCCTAACGAGATGTCGGTAGCTCTGAGCACAGCTCTCAGTGTCGCTTTTGAAATTCACTCTCTTTGTTGTTGATAAATTTATAATGTGTACACCCAGAGAAAAATTGGATGCAATTCGATCAAAACCATTAACATTTATTTCTGAGAATTTAAATTTATTTGGAATAACCTAAAATCCATTAATAAAGCAAAAATGTTGTATTGGAGATTAAAAAAAGGGAAAAGAAACTAAAAATCAATCCTATTGTTCAATTATTGGTATTTCCAATCATCATATAAAATAAATTCGTTTGTTATTTATGTGCAGTGGAAGCAACCATTTATTTAGTGAATATATTAGAAATTTGGTACAATCTATCAAATTTATTAAAAAATTGCGGTAACTACAAGTACGGTTATTCTGATCAAATATATAATTTAATTGGGGTTTCAGTAGAAGCAACCGAATTGTGGATTGTATTGATAATAGACGTCACTCATTATTGGTAATGATAAACGAATTTTATACTAATATTTGTTTACTTAACAAATTGTTTAAATTCAAAATTAGCCATCAAAATTTATAAGTGTTTGTGGTGTAGTGAGTAGAATTTCCGAGTTCAAATCCCGGAAAAGACAAAAAAAATTAAAATTAGTTGTGGTACAGTAAGCAATAGTGTGATCTATGAATCTGAATGCCCAGGTTCGATACCGGAAAAATCTAAAAATAATTTTTTTTTTATATAAAATTTTGTGGAACGTAATATAATATTTATGTGGAACATAAATATTAAATTAGAAAACTGAATATTGGCTTTCACAACTGAAAATATAATTTAATATGAAGATAGTTGTCGTAACCGCCAGAATTCAATTGGCAACAAATTCTGTGGCCACAACTGATACAGTTTTCTGGGAGTAGCATTTTAAGTGTGTAGAGCAGTGATCGGCACTCAGGGGCCGAACACAATCGGCAATTTACACGTACACTACACGAATGTCAACAAATCTCACAGCTAAGAGCACAAAAAATACAATTCTTTCATTCAGTAGCACGCTAACTTTCAACAGAGCAAATATATGCCGCTACAAATTTGTTTTTTTTATTCTAGGTTTTTTTTTATTGTAGGTATTTATTTTTCGTTTACATTTTAAATTAAAAATGTTGAACGATGTGTTAACGATTAATTCATTCATTCATTTATCTAGAAAGATAAAATAATTTCTTACGGTGTAAAACACCAATACACTCATATTCTCTCTTTCGGCCGACCACTGGTGTAGAGGCGTTTATGGTTATTCTCAGTTTGCAAAACCTGCGTATTATCAAAGGCTGGGTAATGGTTTGTTTGTGCAGAGTTGGACGTTAGCGATAATTTTGATGTCAAATTTTCGCCTCGTTATCTTTGATTAGATTTATGAGCCGCAAATCTAGATCTTAATATATTTTTTGTTGTACCAACATAAACTATTTTACATTTCTCTTTTCATTTCCCTTGCTTGGTATTTTGTATATGACAATAAATTTTTTTCAAAAAAATTCTCCTTCGTTTTACTGAATAATATGCCTAAATTATTGTCTGTTTTATGAGCTATTCTATATTTATCTGCGTTAATTATTTTTGATTTCTCTATTTTCTCGGATATCCCCGGTACATATGTGAGTGATTTATATATACAAGGGATTTCAATGAGTTCGGACGTTTCCGCTTTTCTTCTTCCATAATTATGTATCAATTGGTTCGTCAATTTTATCGGAAAGTTGTTATTGCACAATATTTTTCTAATTCTATCTAAATTCATCTTATGAAATTCTACGTCACTTATGGTTAAAACTCTTTCAATTAAATTGTTTGCAGTGTTAATTATAACTCTTTTGGGATGTTTCAAGAAGAAGTTTCTACCCGAGGCAGCGGACTTCTGGTACAAATTTATTTTGATTCTACACCCAGAAAACAGTATCAGTTGTGGCCACTGAATTTGTTGCCAATCGAATTCTGACGGTTACGACAACTGTCTTCATATTTAAGTATATTTTTTATTGTGAAAGCCTATATTCAGTTGTACAATTCAATATTTATATTCCACAAAATTTTATTTTAAAAAAAAATTATTTTTAGATTTTTCCGGTATCGAACCTGGACAATCAGATTCATAGTTCACACTCTTGCTTACTGCACCACAACCAATTTTAATTTTCTTTGATATATATGTCATTTGAGTGTTTGAATATATTATTTTAATTGAAAAAAATATTTTTTAAATGTTTTCCTTTTCCGGAATTTGAACTCGGAAACTCTGAGTACTGAGCTACCTCTCTACCTACTACACCACAAATAGTTATAAATTTTAATGGATAATTTTGAATTTAAACAATTTGCTTGAGAACTTAAACAGTTTGTTGTTTTATGCTCATTCAGTCCGTCTTTGGAACACGCTACCATCGTCCATTCAATTTATAAGCAACGCTCTGCATTTTAAAAAAGAACTATTTCAGTATTATGCATAATAACACTTTTTAATTTTGATATTTGATTATTTATGTTATGTATTGTATTATTATTTTTATTATATTATATATTATATTACATTGTATTTGCATGTATCAATGAAATTATTAAATGTTCAATGTTAAAATCCTTTACTATAATTATAAGATTCTAAATCTTGTTGTATTGGAAAACAATTAAATAAATTAATTTGTTTGGAAAAGAAATATTATTATAAAATTTGTATACCAATACCAATCATTAGTGACGTCTATAATCAATGCATTCCACAATTCGGTTGCTTCTACTGAAATCCTAATTAAATAATATATTTGATCAGGGTAACCGTATTTGTACACTCACATAATAAAGTAGTAATAACAATAAAAAGTCGTTTAAAATAACCATCAATTTTTTACTAACAAAAAGTTAGAAAAAACTACTTTTGTGGTTTATTTTTCAAATTGAAAGTTTTTTTATTTGTATGTAATTACAAAATGCAACACACACATATGTGTGACCTTCTCCGAGAAAAGGGACATAGTGCGTGAAAATGAAGTTTTGAGAAAAACGCATTTAAAGTTTCATAACACATTATCACTGTGAACACACCTTCAGTTGGGGGATGCGATTTGGTATGGTTAGTTATGACTGGGTGCGACTTTGGTGACGTCATGCCTATGTGGTGACTTTTTTTTCGCTTTTAATGTGACAATACTTTTGCTATTGTTGCTGCTCTGTTCGTTCTTAGCTATCTGTTCGCTCTCAGCATAGGGTTTATGTGCGTATAGTAATACGAAGAACATTTAAAATAACTATAAGAAAGGAAAAGAATAAAGTGACGCTTCAGACTTGTGCCATCTGTATAGCGAGTGTTATCAATATCTCAAAAGTTGTTTCGCAATTTTGGTTCGTTTGTAATTTTGTTACTAAGCTGATGTTAATTTGAAGTAATTTTTATAAAAATTTATATTTCTGACAGTTTTTATGATGATTTAAAAAGACTAGACTCGGTTTATGGCGATGATGAGATCGTATGACGTTATCTGAAAGTGTCGGTGCTAATACTCCGGGACTAACTGAAACTGAAAATCAAAGTTTTTTAAATGATGTTTCCGAATCCAATATTATATCCGAATTGGAGGAATCCGTTGAAGATATACAAGAGTCGATGAACATCGATTTGATGTACGGAGAAAAATCCGAAGCATGTTGTTCGAAAGAATGTAATAAGATAATTCCAGAAAATCTTGCTATACAAAGCCGGCAATTTTCCAAGAATTAAGTAAACCAGAACAAGATTTAGTCCATTTGAGCCATTTGGAATTTCATCGACAAAATTTATCGCTCGAAAACGTTTATAATACTGAAAGTCGGAAGAAGTGTGACCAAAGGTTAAGAAAAGATCCAGAGTTGATTTCGTGGCAATCATATTTGTAGAAAGATGTTTTGTTTTATTTACGATGTTGGTTTAAAACGTTATAAAAATTTGATTCGACATAGTGATAATGTTGGCTTTTCTAAAGGAAAACATGAACTAAGTGGCAAGTCTTCAAAACGGCAATAGCGTGTGTTATCACCGGAATCACTAACTCGTATCGTTCAATTTATTAAAAATTTTGCTGGAAAATTCGCAATACATATTCCTGGTAGAATGCCAAACTACAAAGACTGTAAAGTAATGCTGCTACCATCTAGTGAAACAAAAGTGCTGCTTATCGTCGTTTTGAGAAAGTTTGTCTTACTAAAGATAAAATCACAATTAAGACTTCTTACAAAATTTGGATGAAGTACTGCCCTTACATCTCGCCTACGAAACTGAAAACTGATCTTTGTGACGTCTGTCAACAGATTACCTTAATGCTACGACGAGTTTTGAAAGAATCTGATTCAGATACAAAAGAAGCAAAATTACGAATGGCTGTTACTCATCTTGACCATGCAAAACGCCAGCGTGAATTCTACCAACAATGCTGCAAGATGAGTGATTTTTATTCTACTCTTGTAGTGAGTTTCGACTATGCACAAAATATATATTATCCATCCAGTCCACAACAAGTCGAAACGGCATATTTCAAAGTAGCTCACAATGAATTCACTAACGTTCAGTCGAACTATTTATTAGAGGAAGATTTCGAAATAGGAAAAGGATATAATGCTGTCATTAGCCAAATTCGCGATTACTTCACGAAGAATGCCGTTAAAAATTTATTTTTATTCTGTAATAACTGCGTAGCACAGAATAAAAATAATGCAATGATGCATTATTTGGCCTGGTGAGTGGATTCTGGCTTAAACGAATCGATATCATTAAATTTCCTACTAACTGGCCACACCAAGTTTAGTCCCGATCGCTCATTCGGATTAATGAAACTAGAATATAGTCGCTCAAATGTAGATTATTACCAAGATTTTGAAGATTTCAATAGATCTAGCAGTAATAAATTTAACAACGCTGTGAATGCAAGTGAAGTAGAGTGACGAACATAGGATACTCATTTCGAAGGATTTTACAAAAGATTACCAGGTAAACTGTCGCGATTGTGTGATTTTAATTTTTCAAATTCATTTCAATTAATTTTGTAAACGTTTGCATTTTAGGTATTACCAAGTACCACCACTTTGACTTCAAAAAAAAAAAACTAAATTATATGTAAAGAACTTGTGGACTCGGAAGAAGAAAGATTAATCGGCGATTAACGTCTGAGCTACGAATTACCTCCGCTCATTGCACCAAGCGGTTTATAGTTAGATCGCAAATGGTATTTGTATGAGAATGTCAGAGTCTTATGTACTGATTCACAGAAACGGGATTTTGTAGCTGCTAAACAGAGTGAACCCAAAGCGAAAAATAAATCTGACCGGATCAAGAGAAAAAGAAAGCTGAAGTCAAAGCGCCGAAAAAGGAAAAAACTGAAATTGTCAAACGGAAGAAAATCGAAGTACCAGATCACGAAACACCGAAAAAAAGTCCAAACTCCAAAAAAATCCGAAGACTGACGAAAAAACAATTTAAAACCAAAAAATCAAAAAAAAATAAAATTTTATTGTTTTTCTCATTTTTCCAAGTTCGTTTTGTACGTTTTATGGGGTTAATAAATTTTTATCAGAAATTTAACTCATTTCATCTTATTCTCCACCCTTTTAGGTACCAGAATCCACTCTTAAGTCCAAACCCGTTTTTTGACACACTAGGTCTCTTTTCTCGGAGAAAGTCGCATATATTTTTATTGGCTTTATGCGTATGTATATTTGAATAATTTCTTGTAATTTTTATTGAAATAATTTTGTAAATATACAAACTATTTTGGTAGCAAAAAAGAATTATATGAATTTCAATTTTTAGAAACAGAAAACATAAAATTTTACATTTAACAGAAAATATCAACTCCTACTGAATGTCTAAATTTTTATAGTTTGTTTTTCGTATGACTGATTCAAAAAGTTAAAAAATATATTTCTATGAATTTCAATTGATTCTTCATTTAAAAACAAACTTTACGTATTACTTTTTAAATAAACTACAGTTGGTAACGGAAAATATGTTGTGAGTGTAGTTATCGCTTTTGAATATCTACAATTTTTTAATAAATTTGATAGATTGTACCAAATTTCTAATATATTCAATAAATAAATGGTTGCTTCCACCGCACACAAATTCTAAACGAATTTTATATTTAAAGTTGAATGGAAATATCAATAATTGAATTGTTTAGACATAAAATCGGACCCTTATTCCTAGAATGCTTTTCAGTTAAATATATCAAACAAACTCTTCAATGTTCAATTAAATAAATGATAAACTGGTAAAACTAATAAACAACTAAACTATCTTCAAGGTTAAGAAATATTAAAATTAATAAAACTACTAAATATTATAACCATGTTCAAGGTGTTGAGCATGAATAATAGGATTGATTCTTAGTTTCTTTTCCCTTTTTTTAGTTTCCAATGCAACATTTTTGCTTTATTAATGGATTTTAGGTTATTCCAAATAAAATTAAATCCTTACAAATAAATGTTAACGGTTTTGATCGAATTGCAACCAATCTTTTCTCTGGGTGTAGGTCGAAAAAATTAGGTTTTGAAATTACCAGCTTTTTAAAAAATTTTTTAGAAAAGATATTTTGGGCTTTCGCCCAAATCCAAGTACTTTTAAAACGACCCATAAAAAACGAAAAAATTCAGTGATAAAAAAACCAGCATTTATCTTGCCATATATGAAAATAAAGACAAAAAAATATACATTTGGTTTTGAAATAAAGACATAAGAATGTTAAATACAAACACATATAGGCTATAAGAATTTTATTTTTCAAACATTTCTCAAGATGATGAAGTAGAATGGAAATAAAAACAAATGTTAGAAAAAAAGAGGAAAATTAAAAAAGCCTTCGATGCTTTTAATTAAAAATACAAAACTTTGGGGATATTGTTAAGCGTATAAATTTGTATAACAATACGTGTGTGTTAACAAGTGTTCGTGTTATGTATACAGTACATACAGCATTGTTGGAGTGTGTTTGTAAATGAAAAAATTGAATACACACAGTTGTTTTTTTTTTCGTTCGTGTAAACAATGTGTTTTCTATGTAATAGAATCTCATGGCAGATGAAAACCTTAACCCTTTCGCGACCATATCACTATTTACTATCATTATATATTTGTATCTAACGTTCGTTTTGTTGTGAAGCAGAGACGAACGTTGCACATACTAGTAGCACAAAGGTTGACAAAAATGCACTTTGTCGGGCGTTGCTAAAAATAAAAATATATATGACCCACTCTGGAATAAAAAAGGAACTTTTTTTTCCATCTTCCTTTTTTGGGGCCGGGGCCTGTGAGGCCACCAGCGCCCAAAAACTGGTAGGCGTAGTAACATATATGTGTTGGTATTCAAATAAAAGGAAATTTCCTCAGGATCTCAAATATGCATTTTGTTTCAAGATGGATGGTATTTGGCTCCCTCTAGATCCATTTAAGGCCCCTCTTGGGATAAAAATATATATTTTTTTGTATCTTGCAGTTTTAGGACATATAAGTGTAGGTAGTTAACTGAAAGGAAATTTCCTCAGGATCTCAAAAACATTTTTCCAACTTCGGCCCACAGACCTCCACCCCAAAAAATGGAAACGGAATGGAATAGAAATGAAACGATTTCAAACAATTCTTTCGAATAAATTTTATTTTTTTTTTGCGAAATCGCCTCAAAGGGGTCTTAAATGGATCGAGACGGAGCCACATACCATGGATCATGAAACGAAATGCCGCTGGCAAAAAATTTTTCGAAAAAATCGCGTGATTTTTTCCTAAATAGAGCAATTCCATATGAAAACGATCAAAATTGGCAAATTTTTGGACGACCCCTCTCCGATTTTAAAATAAATAGTCTCAATCGATTGCCCAGCAAAAAATAATGTACCTACATATTTTTTTTTTTTTTTGTTATAGTGACTGGTTTAGTGGTGGTGTACACCACTGTCATGTGACAAAATTGAAGAATTCTTCATAAGCGACCTCATTGAAAGTTGTTTAAAAAACGAGTGATAGCTCGTTGGAAAGGTATTGAATCAGGCTTTAATTGAAAAATAAAATTTTCCTAATTTTTCTCAGAAATTTACCTTTTTCCCATGAAAATTAAATTTTCCCATGAAAATTAAATTTTCCGATTTTCCACAGAAGCTCCTAAATTTTCCGGCTAATTTTATTTTTTTTTGGATTCCTCATAATTTTTGCTTTAAGAATCAGCAATAAAAAAATGGGCCCCGACTCCTTGTTTGGACAGGAGAAGAGCATTTAAGAGACCACCTTGTTCTCATTGTTTCTATATTTTTTTATAATTGAATTATTTTTAATTATTTAACATTATTTTATTTTATTATTAAAAATACATTTTAAAAATTATTTTGCAGTTAAAAATACATTTATGAAGAAAAAAATCTTTCTTATTTTGCTGCTTATACTTAATTACAATATTTATTAAAAATTTCAATTGTCTTGGCATCATTATAAAATTAAAGTAACTTTAAATTAAGCACGTCGGCAGACGAAGAGTACCGCTTTACATTAATTGACATATCAGAAATATTTGGTATGAAGCAATGAAACTTTTGCGTTCCAGTTATAGTTTTGACATTATTATATCTGTTTTGAAGTCGTCGCTCCATGGCATCGTGTTCTTTTTGAATGCATAAAACTGTGTTAATGGCAATTTCCTTGCTTTGAATCCACGAAAACAAATGTTGTACATTTAAGATCTGGTCAGTATATGGCCTTTGCAAACTTGCCTTAGTCGCCATGCGTTTTAGGGTTCCCCCTAACGCATCGCATGGGCCCTTACCGTGGGACGTCGCAAAAAAGTGCCACTCGACCTTGTAGTTTTGTTCTTCTTCAATTATGCAAAGATTGTAAAAATCTTTTTTATTCTTGTACTGAGAAGCCGCGCCGTCTGAGAAAAACGTTACTTTGTCGATTGCATCGAATTTTGATCTTAAGAATTCAAACAGTTTCATTTGAAATAAATAAACGGACACATAATTATGAGCTAAACTCTCCGCGACAACAACAAGGCTTACGGTCTGTAGTTCGTTATCTTCGTTTTTGAAATAAATGCAAAAAGGATGCACCGTGCACTGGTCGTTTGCCCAGTGATAAGCCTGAATTTCATCCTGAACGAGAAAAGTGTAATTCTCGGCAAAGTCGCTTATCACAATGAATTCATTTTGGGCTAATTTCTCCTTACTTTCCTTTAGAAATTTCGATTGCATCTCGGATATGAAATGGTGCGCCTTCAGTTCATTCAACTTGAATCCGAATTCCTCGATGAATTCCGGAATCTGCTTTACCACGGTCTCAAGGGAACATCTGCCGCTGCTAATTATCCACTGTTTGAAATGCACCTCCTGAATTAACAGCTGTTCAAACTTTTCCGCCAAATATTGCTCTAGCTCGTCAATCTTCGGACAATTGTCGCATTTGGACAGATAACAATTTTCCGTGGGGTATGCGCACAACGACTTCGACAGGAGGTCCCTATATGTTTCAATTTTACCGTGAAATACTTTCAATTTCTTGCATGGAAAGAACATTAATTTGATGTTTTTATGAAACATTCAAACGCAGACTGAATGCGTTCCGTGCCTGTCTAATGCCAGCACGCATTCTTTTGGTCGTAGGATGGCAAACTTAGAAAATCCCACTTTTTCTGCTGGGTATTTCTCTTTGAACTGATGGTATGCTTCGGATAGATTACATAATATCGGATAGATTACATAATAATAATCTGCGCTGCTTGTGTACTTTTTCTCCATCTTCACGTGTGATAACATAGTCACGTGTACCTGGGCAGGCGCGGCTGTTGTCATCATTGCAGTAAAAATCTTGAATCAATTTCACCGTTGCTTCGCTGAGGGTCCTTGAGCCAAATTTCTTGGTGGGAGTTGCCAATATACCCTTATGTCGAACTAATTCTTTGCTTCTTCTCGCGATGTAAAAAGATGTTTGAAACTGTTCAGAAATCTTGCGTATAGACCATAATTGAGGCAGCACAGATAAAATGAGATATTTCTCCGGAAAAGTGGTCGCTAAATTGAATTTTCTTTTCAACTGCTCAATCATTTGTTTGCCGTCATCAACGTCATCTGCTTGACTGCACTCGTTATCAGAGCCTTCATCAAATATTGTCGCGATTGCACTCATAACCTTGCCTTTTTTATCTTTCCTGTATTTTTCACTTCGCAACTTTCTTTTTCTAATAGGCGTTTCACCTAAAGTGGTAATAGCCTCATTCAAAGGACTCAAAGACATATTGACCATCGGAATGTCTGCCTCACTATCAGATGAAACATTTTGTTCAATTGTCATTTCACTCTCGGATTGTGGTTGCATTTGTTTCAATGCATTTGCTTGTTGAGACAAATCGATTTTACACTTGGGGCAAATGAATTGTGCTTCTTCACCGTATTGTATATTTAATTCATTGAGGTATCGCTTCGAAACACCAGTTAATTTTAATACTTTTATCTTTTTCGAACGATGTCCACTCTTGTTAAACGGATTGCAGCAAAATTTATTCATTTTACTTTAAATTGTCTTTACAGCTTCACTCTTTACTTTACAAAAAAAACACTTTAACACTTTCACGTTTAGTATTCAACTGAAATTTGACTCAGAGTGTGTGAAGTATTTATATTTATTTTTTGGTAAAAAATAGGTAAAAAAAATAAGCGATATTTGCTTTTCTTTAATAGGAAAATTTGCGTGAACTACTGGTCATAAAATGTTTTTTAAAGAGGGACTTAATTGGTTACTGCCAATAAGCCGACCACAGGTCATAAAATGTTTTGTAAATTTTTTAAATTACCAGGTAATAAATATTTCGCCATATTTATGGAAAATCCGTGTTTTATGACTTGTTTCTGCACGTGTCATTTTAGGCGAAATATTTATTACCTGGTAATTTAAAAAATTTACAAAACATTTTATGACCTGTAGCCTCAGTCGGGTTTGGTGTGCCATTACATGCCACTGCTGTTATTATCCATGGATTTATGGCCGATCTAAATAAAAATTGATTTTTTCTTTATAAATGTATTTTTAACTGTAAAATAATTTTTAAAATGTATTTTTAATAATAAAATAATTTAAAATAATTAAATTATAAAAAATATAAAAACAATGAGAACAAGGTGGTCTCTTAAATGCTCTTCTCCTGGCCAAACAAGGAGTCGGGGCCCATTTTTTTATTGCTGATTCTTAAAGCAAAAATTATGAGGAATCCAAAAAAAATAAAATTAGCCGGAAAATTTAGGTGGAAAATCGGAAAATTTAATTTTCATGGGAAAATTTAATTTTCATGGGAAAAAGGTAAATTTCTGAGAAAAATTAGGAAAATTTTATTTTTCAATTAAAGCCTGATTCAATTTCCAACGAGCTATCACTCGTTGCGATCGCTTTACTAGTTTTTTTTTAAACAACTTTCAATGAGGTCCCTTATGAAGAATTCTTCAATTTTGTCACATGACAGTGGTGTACACCACCACTAAACCAGTCACTATAAAAAAAAAAATATATGTAGGTACATTATTTTTTGCTGGGCAATCGATTGAGACTATTTATTTTAAAATCGGAGAGGGGTCGTCCAAAAGGTGATCGCTTTCATATGGAATTGCTCAATAATTTTTATTTTTTAGAGGGAGCCACATGAAAAAAAGCACAGGTAAATGCGCCGCTGTCAAAAATTTAGTTTTTGAAGAAATCGTCCCAAAGGGGTCTTAAATGAATCTAGAGAAGACATATACCTTGGCTCGTGATACAAAATTTCCTTTCATTTCAGTACCCGCACTTATATGTTACTACGCGTAACATTTTTTGAGATCTGGGGGTCCTCACAGGCCCGCCTTAAAAATTTTTGGGAATTTTAGGAACCAGACAATAGGAATTTGGGGATGAAAAATCGATAATTGGGGATAATTCCATTGAAAACCTGGCAACACTAAATTTAAAATTTGGGAAAAATTTTTCCCATTGACGTGAAAGGGTTAATGCATTCATGTGTTTTTGTGTATAAATACAATACAAATGCCATCACTCACTTACTTCATCACCGATGCTCCACATCTTTTACTAATAATTGTTATTGCAACAACAATAACAACAGCAACAAATATCATCCTTTTCTTTTTTAGTAAGTTACATATCAAGGTCTTATATTTAAAACCCTCTATCTGCGAACACAAAATGTTTGAGGAGAAATATAACACCACTTTCGGTATTTTATTCTATCATTCATATGCATAAAAATGAGAGCTTTATAGCAGGTTTCGTTAATTATAATGTGTGAAAATTTTTTTATTAACCTGTATTAAAGCTCTAATAATTATACTTCAAGTATACATAAGACCAGTTGATTAAAAACATCATGGACAGATTATAGATGTTTTCAAAGGTTTTATTAAAACCTTAGGCCCAGTGTTTTGTTCACCACAGCGAACAAATTTCGCGATATATTTAAAATGCAAACACTGCAATAAAATCTATAAATCTGAAAAATTGTTTGCAGCTATTATAAAGCCACAGCCACAAAGCTAAATGTGACTTTTTCGCTACATTTTCAAATTAAATAGATGCGAAGAAAATTCCACCGCAATTTTTCAAAAATTCTACGCAAGTGAAAAATAATTTTCTGTATGAAGTTTGACAGTTTTTTTACACAAAAATACACACAATATGTTGTTCTTTATAAAAAATGTGAACATAATCAAAAACCAATTTTTTGTTATATTTGCAAATGGAGGGTTTAACTCAGAAACCCTCGTTTTACAAACACATACTAATGTTATGTTAACTGAACGAAATAGAAAAAAAATATAATAATATAGAGCAAAGAGAAACCATGCGTTAAAGAAAAAGGAAAACAAAGATATAGAGTTACAGCTTTAGCCAGCCACACATCAAATCACAATTAAAACAAAATAATCAAAACGGAAATTAAATTCCCGCGGAAATAAAATGTTGAACAATTGTAAGAAAAATAACATACATGTATTAATGTACATATTTCTTATGAAGTATTAAAATAAACTTGAAACAGGGACCCTATAAACCAGGATGAACAAACTACCAATTTTTTAGCCACCCATGATGCCAAATGGTGCGACTACAAAAAAGTTCTTAGCCGATTTGCAGAAAAACTTAGCCCCCAATTAAAATCATATTATTTTGTGGTACTGAAACAATTAATAGACGGGTGTTACCATAGAACACTGGAGTTAGACTTCAAGCGTTCTTTAGTAACATTCCCGTATCGTATACGAGTGAAACTTGAGTTAGACTTCAAACTCACTCTCGCGTGACGCATCGAAGAACACTGGGGTTAGACTTCAACCGTTCTGTATTTGCTTCTCCGTGTCGTGTTCGGGTGAAACTGGAGTTAGCCTTTAAGCTCACCCTATCCGTCTTATGCTCTGAGCCTTGAAGATCGTGGAAAATCACAAACAACAGCTAAAAACTACTCGACCCCGATTACGTGAATAAGAATTTATAGTCTCCCTTCCCTTAAAACTCGATTAAGAGGAGCTGAGATCAACTTGCCGACCGCCAAATAACTTCGCTGGCGACAAATTGTTTGTCAAAGTGTCCGTCATCTATGTTGAAATGTATCATAATAACATTCTAAATAAAGTTTATAACGTTCAAAAAAAAACAAGACGCGTGTTGTACTCTCTCTTCGTATTAAATAAATAGTTTGTAACGAACCCTGGAAATCGCTGAGCTCTGCCCCAGCATACTGCGAAAGACGGGCATATATACTACATGATACAAAATTCCGGGAAGTATCCTAATCCTAAACAAGACGAAAAATTAGAGATAAATCTGAACGGAATAGCCTAAAAAGTTTAGCTAAGCATATATTGGGTTTATATTGGCACTTCATAATATAGTTTCAATTATGGTCCGATTTTCTTTAAATTTGGAGAAATGACTTACGGCCCCAAATAGCATGCACAACCCAAATGACCCTTATACGGGAGCAAGTCTGACTATAGACCGATTCTAAACAATTAGGTTCTTTCTTGGGCTAATAGAAACTTATGTACCAAATTTTATCCAAAAATCTTTATATTTGTGACCTGCAACATGATTAAAGTTCTTTTAAGCAAAAAATTAAGGTACCCAGGAAGAAAATACGAAGGACACAATAATGGCAGTAGACTGTAGTACATGTACTCAGAATGTGACCGATTTTTAACCTTTACTGTACTGGCACAGTGTCGAAATGGTAACACCAATTACGCTTGGCCGTAGGTACAGCGTTGTATTTTAGTATTTAACCGCAACGTCGTTTGCATAGAAAAATGTTGCCCGTGTTAAACCTGACACCAGGGATAACTCGGAGTCCTCAGATGAAATGGTCATAGACAGGATGACCGGTAACTCTTAAATGCCCGAGGCTTTTCCCCTTTTTGCCCTCCCAGCAGGATTTTTTAAAAATCCCACTTGGGTGGATGTCTACGCCGGATAGGGAACCTATGTACCAAATTTAAACCTTCTAGCTCCAGCGGTTTTGGCAAGTCGTCAAGGGGGAGAACTTTCTCCTATTTTGCCCCTACTCGTTGAATTTTCTAAAAATCCTGTCTTAGCTATTTTGCTACAATGGAGAATTTCAAGTTCTTTTGTCCAGGGGCTTGTGCAGGCTGTTAAGGGAGACTTTTCGCCCTTTTAAATCCCATTTTTTTCACGTCCCTTACCAATATTCTAAAACGTAGCTTATTACTGAGTGGTTCTCTACACCGGAGGAGTGACCAATATACCAAATTTTAACTTCCCAGCTCCATCGGTTGTGGCAGGCCGTCAAGGATGAAAATTTTACCATTTTCCGCCTCTCCCCATTGGATTTTCCAAAAATCACGTCTTAGCTGTTATCTACACTGGATAAGGAGCCTGAATACCCAATTTCAACTTCCTATGCCCAACTGTTTGGATAGGCCTTTAAGGGGGAGACTTTTCTGCTTTTGAACCCCCATTTTTCCCATGGCACTGGGCAAAATTCTGAAATGTAGCGTATCAATCAGTAAGCACATACTCTAAAGAAAACTCATTTCAAATTTATAACTTAAGGGGTTTGGGCAGGCCGTTAAGGGGAAGATTTTCCATCTTTTTGCCTCTCCCCATAGGAATTTCCAAAAAGCCCACATGTGTGGATGTCTGCACCGAAGGAAGGAACCAATAAACCTAGTTTCAACTTCCCAGGTCTAGTGGTTTTGACAGGCCATCAAGAGGGAGAATTTTACCTTTTTCTGCCCCACCCCGTTGGATTTTCCAAAAATCAAGTCTTAGCTGTTACACTGGATAAGTAGCCTGCATACCGAATTTCAATTTCCTATGTCCAACTGTTTGGGTTAGCTTTAAGGAGGAGACTTTTCGGCCTTGAAACCCTAAATTTTACCACGTCACTGGTCAAAATTCTGAAATGTAGCTTATTAATTAGTTATCACATACACTTAGAAAAAAAGTTAGTAGAAAAATTTTTGTGCTATTAAAAAAAAACATTATTTAGCAAATCTTTTTGCTATATACATTTTACAAATTACAGAGTTTTTACAGAATATTTAAAAATTTTTGTTGCTAATTTCAAAAATCATTTTACAAATTTTTTAAAACCGATTTGCTAAAATTAGCCAAAAAATTTAATAATTTTAAAAACTTAAATTTCCTTAAAAAAGGGATCGGAAGTGAGTATACCGACTCATGTCTGAAAATAGGACATCCACTTAAAATAGCACTAAAAAGTTTTTTTTAGTTCTAAAAATCAGCCCTAAAAACAATTAAAATTTGACCTTAAAAGTAAAAAAAATAACTAAAATATTTTTCAAAACAGAAATTACCAAATAAAAACAAAATGATCAATTCGTTTATGTTTTAACAATGTTTAATATTTTTTAGCCTTCGACTTTGTTTTTAATTTTATATTAAATATTTTATGAAAAAAATAATTAAAATAAAAAAAAATTAAAAAAATTTGATACTCGATAAAAAAAATTAATTTAAAATTTTTAAGTAATTTTTTTGCTGATTTTAACAAACAGATTTTAAATTCCACTTTACAAAAAGTATACTAAAATTTAGTAGCGTCTAATTTTCTACTAATTTCATTGTACTACACGTCAGCAGACATGTGTTGCTAAGATTAGCAAAAAAAAATCGCTGGGCTCAAATTAGCAAAATTTCCCGTAATAACAGCAAAATTTTCAATTTCCATTACAGACTTTTTTTGGTGAGTGTACTCCAAGGAAAGCAAATTTAAAACTTCTAGCTAAAGGGGTTTAAGCAGGCCGTTAAGGGGAGATTTTCCTCCTTTTTTCCCCTCCCCGTATTAATTTACAAAAATCCCATCTGGGTGGATGTCTACACCTAAGGTGGAACCAAGGGGGACAATTTAACTCTTTCTTCCCTCCACGTCGGATTTCCAAAAATCACGGCTTAGCTGTTATCTACACTGGAGAAGGAGCCTGCAGGCCGAAAAGAGGAGACCTTTCGCTCTTTAACCCCTTTTTTACCACATCCCTGGCCACAATCTACCTTATCAAGGAGTAAGCACACACTACCAGGAAGGCGTATTTCAAATTTAAAGTTTTTAGCTAAATAGGCTTTTCCCCTCCTCGAAGGAATTTTCAAAAACAGAGGATGTCTACGCCGAAGGGGGAACCTACGTACCAAATTTCAGCCCTCTACTTCATGCGGTTTGGGCTAGGCGATGTTGAATGAGTGAGTCAGAGATTGGTGAAAAAAACTACATGTTTAGTTTTTAAAAAAAAAATTTAAGATGTTAATTGGCAAAAAAGAGGTGCTAAAATTCCTATGCAATATGCATTCCAAAATAAAAGATTTTGGAATGAAATTTTTGTACATTCATTTATTCAAAAAAGTTAAAATACATTATTATTTGCAATTCTTTGAAAACTAAAGTAAAAATCAAGTAGAAACATAAATAACTAAAATGAAAATAACACATATTCATTTAGTAAATTCATTTGAATAATATAATATGTAAATTAATTAGCTTTTTACGAATTGTGGTAGTTATAAAAACAGTTGTCTAAAAGGTGATAGAACACTCTATTTGTCCACTTTCGGCTTTTCATATTTATCTTATGTCGGCCCATGGAGCTATCCATCAGATCAACACCACCCATATGGCGATTATAATATTTTATAACTTAGGGACATGAAATCATTTTCACAATTTTGTCCTTTTTGTCAAATCTCTTAATGGTAAATGTTTGTTATGTTTCTTTCCAGTACTGTCTGGTATCGTTTTTTCTACGACATAGGTAGAAATTTGATTTACAATTTTATTGTCTTTGCAGTAAAGTGTGTTTGTTATAATAATCCAGTGTTAGGAAAAAAAATTCAAACATGTATACATTCACAACACAATCACTGTACTTGTGGTACAACCCTTGCTAGAGGCTAAATGTTTCTGTAAATCGGCTAAGAATTTCATGGTGTCGGCTAAGAATTTTTTGTAGTCGCACCATTTGGCATCATGGGTGGCTAAAAATTTTGTAGTTTCTTCATCCTGGTTTGAAGGGTCCTTGCTGTTACGTCAAATGGTACCAGCTGATAGTAATCCTAGTGTTCGCAAATATACTACTAATGGCACAGTTGTGTAATAATTGTCGAAATATATAATGTAATCTTGATACTTCTCTAAGCAGCCGGCCCACTACATTGACAGAAGTTTAGATATCAGGTTCGCACTGAGCTGGTGTTTTCGGCTCGACTTTATATATTTTACGCATATTTCGTTATATCGTACGCATATTTCGTTATATCGCACATAACAAAAAGCTTGAAACCCCATTTTTTCGGTTTGTTGTAGCTCCCAATTTTAGTGGAACACATTTGTTCATCAACATACAGTCTTTCTAATTTTCGAACACATCCAAATATGCTATTTAGGGAGTCAATAATAGGTATAATTAGATAAAGGCGGTTTTGATTAGGAGCATCAATGTGTGGCTGACTACTTTTATCATTAAAATGAAGGATTTCCCTTATTTTTGATACGTTCATTTGATTTTTCACCACATTATTTTTATCAGACTATATACATCGAATTACCCTTGTAAACCACTTTAGATTTTCGAAGCACAAATTGACAGGGTTGCCAATCCAACTGTTAATGTTCCATTTCTGGGAACGAATTGGAAATCTGGCATACTAATATTTTTCTTACACAACATATTTGAGTGTTGTTTCTTATATAAGATTATAAACTACATCGTGCCCTATGATTTTGTATATATTATTCGATCTCTTTGTTTTAATTATATATATTTTTTTTTTTAAATTTTATCAGGCTCGAGATCATAAGTAAATGTTACTAACGAATAGTAAACACTAAATTTTTAAATGGAAAAATTGTGGGTTAGGTGGTTCATAAGAAGGCCGACGATATCCTGTTCGCTCGGCTTGAAAGTGTACACTCCCTCCATTAAATAAATTATGTTTATTATTCGTTGGTTACATTTAATTATGATCTCGAGCCTGGTAAAATTAAAATATACATTCTAAAAAAAGCTTTAAATGTACTACTATAAAATGGGTAAAGTTTTATGTAATATTACGAAAATTCGGTAAATATAAACACCAAATGCGTAAAACTTTTTCGCGCACACTTTCATATACAATAATACACAACCGAAGTATTTTTTGACACTATGTGTTTAAGATTAAAAAATTTTACGCACAAAGTTTGTAAATATATTAACTTATAATGGTAAAAAAATTATGACATATTGAAATTGAAAAAAAAAAAATCTAAAAAATTTTCAAAATTTAAAAAGAAAACTTTTAGTTTTTTTAAATTTATCAATTATTTGGAATTACTAAACAAATTCTCTTTGTTAGTTTCTAAACATAAAATTTATTGTGAATTACAAAGCATTAAATCAATTGTTTTTATTACAAAACAAACATTTTTGGGCTCTTTAATTTTCAACATCGTAGTAGAAAATATGCTATTTTTTTAGGATTTCTACGCATTACATGTGTAAATATACAGGAAAATCGTGTTTCTTTACGCTCAAATTTGGTAAATTTACTCTTCAATTTTAAAATTTGATTTAAATTTTAGGCACTTTTAATGTAATTTTACCTATTTTGTGTTCATCAATTTACGCATAATGTGTGTACTTTTTTTCACTTACGCACACAGAGTTAATTTATCCAACTTATAGTAAGAGTACAGTTTCCTATTATAAGTTGGGGGAACGGTTTTTCGTTCTACAAGTTACTATGAAGACATTTGGTTACTTTGGGGACTGTCCTTAAACTTTTCATTAATCTACTCTATACACTAAAGACATTTTATATATAGCCGATATTATAGGGACTTTTTTGGCTGTATATACGGATGTCGTCAAAGTATGCGCAATGAATATATATATATATATATATATATATATGTTCATAGCGCATGTTGCGGGGACAGGTTTTCGCTCCACAAGTTACTATGAAGACATTTTGTTACTTTGGGGACTGTCCACAAACTTTTCATTATTCTACTGTTTACACTGAAGACATTTTACTGGATACAGCTCATATTACGGGGTCTTTTTTGGCTGTATATACAGATGTCTTCAAAGTATGTGAAATGCATATATATATATATATATATATATATATATATATTCATTGCACATACTTTGAAGACATCTGTATATACAGCCAAAAAAGTCCCTATAATATGCGCTGTATCCAGTTAAATGTCTTCAAATGTCAAAGTAACAAAATGTCTTCATAGTAAATTGTGGAACGAAAAACCGTCCCCGCAACATGCGCCGTGCATATATATATATATATATATATATATATATATATATATATATATATATATATATATTCATTATGCATACTTTGAAGACATCTGTATATACAGCCAAAAAAGTCTCTATAATATGCGCTGTATCCAGTAAAATGTCTTCAGTGTAAACAGTAGAACAAAGAAAAGTTTAAGGACAGTCCCCAAAGTATCAAAATGTCTTCATAGTAACTTGTGCAAAGAAAAACCGTCCCCGCAACATGCGCCGTGCACATATATATATATATATATATATATAAACTATATTCATATTAAATGAATAGAGATCATTAAGTTTGTAAATTGGCAAAATTAGGTACGTTTTGCATTAAATAAGTTTTTTTAAGATTACATTTTAAATATGTAAAAAGAAAATCTATTTTTCAGTTCTAAAATAATATTTTAGAAATAATATGCAATTTAAATGTTTCGTTTTTTTTGCTTTTGATTAAGCTGGAATTGGAAAATACTCTTTCACTAGTAGTAGATATTGGACAAATAGTCAAAAGACAATTATATAAATTTTCCAACTTTTCAGTTCTTTTGTCGCATTTATCAAGATATATGAAATCATTATATAATGATGAATGATTTTGTACAGTTTTTTTTAGGATTTTGAATGCTGTTTATTGTGTTACAGTATTTTTCGGTTAATTGCACATCAAAATTTGCACAACTTTTTGTTCAATTAACCGGGGAACCATTTAGCCGATACCCGCTTAATTGAACAATTCGTTCAATTACAAGAATCCCGTTTAATTGAACAGTTTGTTCAATTACAGGAATCCCGTTTAATTGAACAGTTTGTTCAATTACAGAAATCACGCATAATTGGAACTACATACTAATGAATTAAAAGAAATTGCATATGTGCACTTTAAGTTTTTCAAAATAATTTTTTTTTCCTTAAACGAAAAAAATGCAAGTAACAGAAAAAAATGTACATATATGTGTATACGCAGGTATTTATTATTGTAGGTACATATGTACTATTAAATGCACTATTTATGTGCACATTAGTTTTACAAAAAAATAAAATTTATAAACTAAAAAACAATTCATATATTGGTTTTACAAAAAAAACATAAACTTAAAGAATAAAAATAATTCATAATTATATACATACAACTCTTCCATTCACGTAAGTATTAAAATATTACATAGTGCTTAAAAAATAAAAAAAAGGAACAAATAAATTCATGTTGTACATATTCACACTTTTCGAGATCATTGTTTAAAAAAGAAAAATAAACATGTTGTGTACATTTTAAAAGAATTACTTGAAAAAGTCTGTAATTTTTGTTTGTGTATATTTTAATTTATTTGAGACAATATAAGACTCCATATTACCTAACTCACATAGGAACTTGTTTTCGGTACAAAAAAATGTCTGAAGTTCTTGTATGTATTTTAAAGCTTCTAGAACTGATGGAGGTTTTGGATTATCATGTTCTTGCTCTTCTTCCTCAACATCAGCCCCATCCAAAATATTTTCAATAATTTCCATATCAGTAAGCACTCCATTACATTCTTCGTTGTCGTCACATGTTACGAATTCTTCAAATTCTTCTCTTAAATTGTCCGCTATTTCAAACTCATCGGAACTTTCCGTTTCCTCATTTTCTTCTTCGGGGGACGTCTTCACTAATTTCGCCTGTAAAATTATACCTAGCATTACTAAAATGTACAATAACAAAATCCGATAGTTTAATACCTTTTTAAAACAATTTTTAATAGACGTTGGTTTAACCATCCAAAAACTGCGCTTTGTCATATGCATTGCATGTAGAATATTAATTGACTTTGAAAACTCTTCAACTGTTTTCCCCAGCTCCATAGCTACAATCTGTTTTCTAACAATATTCTGTCTATAATATGACTTAAAGGCATGAATTATACCCTGATCTAGGGGCTGTGTTATTGCTGTAGTATTTGCTGGTAAAAACTGTAGATTTATGTGCTTTAAATTTTGGGGCTTCTTGTGGCAAGACGCATTATCTACAAACAGAACAATGTTTCGTTTCTGTGAAGCCATTTCTTCTTCTAAATTAAGTATAATTTCGCTCCATAGATCTGCTGTCATCCATGCTTTTTGATTCGAATAGTATTTTAAGGGCAATACTTTTTTTTTCAGGCAACGTGGGTTTTTAGCCTTTCCGATTATAATAACTTTTTGTATTCACCCGTGGCATTGCATATAAAAAGTAATGTTACGCGCTCCTTAGATGACTTGAATCCAGTGTTACGGTATCCCTGTTTGCAAAGGCTTTTTGGAGGCAATGCTTTGAAAAATAAAGCGCTCTCATCCGCGTTGAAAATGTCGGCCTCCTCGTATTCTGATAATATATTTGGTGCAACTGAACTTAAAAAATCTTCTGCTGCATTTGAATCCGCAGATTTTTGCTCCCCATGTATTTTTCTGAGCTTAATTCCTTGCCGCTGTTTCCAGCGCCATAACCAACCTGCTGATGGGGTAAAATCACAATTCATTTGTTGAGCCAACTGCTGCGCTTTTTCATCAACATGTTTGTTGAAATAACTGCACCAGATGATTGCATTTGTTCGAACCAAATTTGAGGCGCTCGTTCAACGTCAATATTGTTTCCATGCCGTTCACGCTTGCTTGACAATTTGCACTTGGAGGCTTTTGATTTTATTTCGAACTCATTTCGCAAAATTCTATTCAATGTGGTAAGAGAGCACCCATACATTTTGCACAGCTCAGACTTCTGCTTGCATTTAGCTTCAAATAAAATTTTAAGCTTATCCTTAAGTGTAAGGGTTACGTATCGTGTTCCACTCATAGTCTACAAAAATTAACAATAAGATAAAATTAATTTCCAATGTTATTGTCAAATACAAAATTAAACACTTACGCTTTATCACGGTTTTTCCTTAGCAATTAACATATGTTTTCAATTAGTAGAGATGCCACCCAGTGTTTTTCACAAATGATGTCAAATATGTATGTGCAAAAATGCCAGATTATTTTTCAATAATAATGCAATTAACCGGGTAAAAGTAAGAGGAAATTTATTTTTGATGACATGAATTTTGAACCAATTAAGCGGGAAAATCAATTAACCGGGTTCAATTATCCGAGGAAAGTTACATGTGTTTTCGTATGCAATATTTTTTTGCCCGATCATGTGGTTCAATTAAGCGTGGCAACAAATTAACCGTAGGGTCAATTAACCGAAAAATACTGTATTTAGATCAGAAATTAAACTATTTGAATTTGGAATATCCAAAGTTAGGTCTTCATCGAAATCTATCAGACTTACATCTAAATCTTCATAACCAAACAAACGATTATAAGTGTTCGGAAAAAATAAAAGAGACCAAGTAACCCAGTTGGTGATGTAATTAAAAAAACCGGTTAACCGAACAAAAAAGACCGGTTTTCGGTTTTATTCGAATTAACAAAATATTCGAAACCGATCGGTTTTTAAAAATAAAGAAACCGGTTGACCGGTTTTCGGTTTCGGTTTTTGAATACTCTAGTTTCAACCATTTATAGAATATGTTCATTTTCAGAATCTATTTGTTGATTTTAAATGTAATCGCTTTGAATATTTTTTAATTTAAAATTTTAATATAACTAATCACTATCAGAAGGTTGATTGTATTAACGTGATTTAAAAAAAAATCGGTCACATGTAAAAACCTAGATGTTACTGAAACAATAAAAATAGTATTTCACCCAAAAAATCGATTATTTTTTAAAATGTCAAAGTGAAACTAGAAAAATACAAAATTAATATGAAACAAGTAAGAGCGGCTAAATTCGGCTATGCCGAATCTTATATACCCTTCACCACCTTTAAGAGGAAATTAACAATTTAGTTTGGTGATAAAACTTGGACTCGGGAAGATTTATGGTTCCAGAAAATAGGTATTTAAAAAAAATTTATGTTTTGGGCATAACTTTTTTCTATCTGAACCGATATTTCCGATTTTTTTCATCAAATATGTTATACTAAAGATTTTCGATCTTTTGCTATATAGGACGTATCCATAAGTCATATTACAGTTTTAAAATAATATATGAGAAATAAAATAATATATGAAAAATAAAATGGTTTAAAAATCTTTTTATAAATTCTTTAAATCGGAGCAAAAAATAGAAATAAAACCATTTGTATTTGGTTTGTATCAGAGGGTTTTTATAAAAATTTTGATGTTTTTAGCCTATCTATGGATTATTTAATTATAAATATAAAATTTTATTTAAATTAATTATTAAATGTTAAAAAAAAAAACAAAAAAAAGTCTTAAGAAAATAAAAAAAAAAATTGTACAAAAAAAAAATTGAATTGACTTGTGTAGGAATCGAACCCGCGCCTTAGAGAAAAGAAAGTATTTGCGACATAGCGTTAAGACAACTGAGCTATTAAAGTCATGTGGAATCATCGTTAATAGAATTAAATAAACAGTTTTCGTTCATTAGAGATTTGTTTGGTTTTTATTTAAATGACAAATCTTTGTAGGTGTTTGTTGTTTGTGTATAAAAGGTGAAGAGGTGAAAGAAAAGAAGTTCAGCAAATCGTTAAAAGAAATCACTAGAACTGCATGTGTTTTATTTCTACAAAAACGTTTGATTTAGCTGCCAAATTTGCATTTGGGACTTTATTTCGCTTTTATATTAAAAAATAATTTTAATTTCTTAAGCTTAATTTTAAAAATTTGCAGGAAAATAGTTTACAAATTTTTTTTATAAATTATTATAAGTTATGACCTAAAATAGTTGCTTTCAAAGGAAATTATGTATAAAATTTTCTTAATATATGAGAAATAAAATGGTTTAAAAATCTTTTTATAAATTCTTTTAAATCGGAGCAAAAAAAAAAAAAGAAATAAAACCGTTTGTACTTTGTTTGTATCAGAGCGTTTTTATAAAAATTTTGATGTTTTTAGCCAATTTATGAATTATTTAATTATTAATATTAAATTTTATTTAAATTAATTATTAAATGTTAAAAAAAAAAACAAAAAATAAACAAAAAAAAAGTCTTAAGAAAAAAAAATTGTACAAAAAAAAAGTTGAATTGACTTGTGTAGGATTCGAACCCGCGCCTTAGAGAAAAAAAAAGTATTTGTGACATACCGTTTAGACAACTGAGCTATTAAGGTCATGTGGAATCATCGATAATAGAATTAAATAAACAGTTTTCGTTAAATAGAAATTTGTTTGGTTTTTATTTAAATGACAAATCTTTGTATTGGTTTATTGTTTGTGTATAAAAGGTGAAGGGGTGAAAGAAAAGAATTTTAACAAATGGATGTGTTTGTTTCAACAAATGGATGTGTTTTTTATGCGAAATATTCAACATGCATATAAAAGCAAATATCTAATATCTCATCCATTTATCAACCGATCTGGCTGATTTTTAATAGCAAACAGAAATGGATCACATGTAACAGAAATATATAACAATCAAGTCCTCATCATGTCTGCGGTCTTCGGAAAACCCATTTCAACACACACACGGACATCGTTAAATCAACTTCGCTCTTCATAAGGACCCAGAATATATGTACTTTATAGACCCTATAAAGATCAATATTGTAGAAATTACAAACGGAATGACAAACTTATTTATACCCTTCCACCTGTGGTGGAGGGTATAACAAAGGGCTTTTACGGAAAAAATTAGAGGTAGTCCTGGTTTTTTGCTAATATCTCATCAATATTGTAGAAATTACAAACGGAATGACAAACTTTTATATATCCTTCCACCTGTGGTGAAGGGTATAAAAATTAAAGATAAAACTAAATATTGGAAAAAGGAAAATTTTAACAAAATAAATAACGATGATAAAATTATAATTTAGATGGGAAGAACTATCATCTTTGAGGAACTTTAAAAATGCATTAAAAAGGTATAATTTATAAACAATGGTACTTGAAGAATAATAAAATATATTATATACAGAAGTTTTCTTTGTAAACTTAAGATAGCCTTATTTCTTTAAAAATGGATATTAAATAAATGTTATTTCCCTGCTGGTGCCAAATGATGTCGTTCCTGAAATTATAAGAATTGTTGTAAAGCCCCACACCTTTTGGATTATTTCCCTTGATATAAGCCCCCAGATTCTAAAGGAGAGCAATAAATTGCCTATAGAAAGTGATGTAGAATCTCAGGGTTTTAATTAAAAGTCATACGGTTTTCTAAAGAGACAAGTTTCAGTCTACGCAAAAACATTAGATTCTGAGGCATTTTCACTTCGATAACCCATCAGACTCAACAAAGAATTTTCATAATAAAACTTTAGATGTTAACGAGACGCAATTTGTTTCAGAAAAACTGCTCATATTCTGGGAAAGACTTTTTTAAATAAACCTTCCGACCATATATGGAATAATATATGAACCCATATATGTGGCCACATATTACCATGTATGATCATTTTTACCTGGGTGTTATCTTTTATTTAATCTTTTTCTTTTTAATAAGTAATTTATTTTTTTTTTGAGCTTAAGGTTTGTTTTTTAATAAAAATATTATTTATTTTTCAATATTTCGTTACTTTATTGTGTAGCATCTTCAGGAAATAATAACATCTTCCATTACAATTTGTCATATTTATTATTTCCTTAAGATGCTACACAATGGAGTAGCGAAATATTAAAAAATAAATTATATTTTTATAAAAAACAAACCTTAAGCTCAAAAAAATAAATTAGTTATTCACATGATTTTTTATAATTTGTGTCAAAATATTGATTCTATTCTTCCTATGATTGTTTAGATAATAGTATAAACTTCGAAAACCGTCTAAAAAATTCCCTTTTGTTGTATTTTTTTTACTCCATAAAAGTTTTGTAAATTTTGTGTTTTCAACAAAGCAAAATATAAAATTAAAGCCACAAAAAAAATATTTAAACAATTCATATTTAAATTTACAATAAAATTTATATTTTCGGTTTATTACAAATATAATAAATCAGTTAAATATTAATTATTTTTATTTTTTTTTTGAAACATCTAAAACTTTTTTTGTGTTTAACTATTTTTGCTTCAAATTCTTTAAGTTTAGCGCCCTCTAGTGAGTCCAAAAAAGGTAAAATAAAAATATTCTCTTACACGATTTTAAACTACTTTATAATATTTCCAAAAATATATTTTTCATCAATATTTATGGTAAATATTTATTTTTTTTTTACGTCATTTCAAATTTTGGCACTTTAAAAGTGGAACAAATTTTAGTATAAAGTAAGAAAGTAGACATATTTAAAATCATGTTTTTTTATAATTTATGGCAAAAACTTGGTTCTATCCTTTTTATAAAAATTTCGATTTTTAACACAAAAAATGTAATTTTCAGATCCATAACAAATAATTGTACTAAAGATTTAAACTGAATACCATATTTTTAGTCAATTAAAAATTAATTAAGACAAAATAAAAACCAAACTTTAAATTAATTTTTTACAAAATGATTTTATTTTTTTTTGAAACGACTAAAAGCCATATTATTGTTATACCATTATTGCTTAAAATTGTCCAAGTTTAGCGCTCAAAAGAGTCAATCCAATGCAAAATTGTTTTCCATATCTTTTAGTTGCTTTATAATCTTTCCAAAAAAAACCTTATTTATCAATATTCATGACCAACATTTTACTTTTGATTTTTGTCTACGGAACAAAGCACTGTGCGGCGCCCTGGGCCCTCCTGGGCACGCCACTGGCAATGTGTTCACTAAACAAGCTTTATTGTTACTTAGTCTATTCGTTTTTTATCAACCTTTACAAAATCTTTCAAAATATGATTTTTAACCATGTTTGTAGTTTTTCTAACAATTTCGAGTAGTCAATTAATGTTAAATTATTCGAAATTTAAACATTTTAAATTATTTGAAAAATAATTTCAGCAGAATTATATCAAAAATCTAATAACTATTATTCGACTGAATACCCTAGTTCACACAGAATATTGCAGTTGCTCAAATGATAATTCAGTTTTCATGTTAAAATAATTCTTTTACGATTGGAGCAACCTAACGACTCTGTCGGATCCAAATTTGGATGGAAATACAATTTTTTTGGAGTTAGAAAAACTGATTATTCTTTTAAATGGGATAACAAAAGTCATTGTTTTAATCCGAATTTACACTATAGGTAAACATAATATTTTTATAATTTGAGTATATGTACTCGCATACTAAAAGAATTATGTATTAAAAAAATAAAATAAATTATCAAGGAGCATCAACGTATAGCTATTTATAAAGTATATTTAAATTTTTATGAAATATCGTTCTCTAGAAAAAAAAATAAATAAAAACTTAAGTGAATGTCACACAACATACAAAAAATTTATATATTTTACCATCTTTGTGATAAAAGTTTCTCAAGCATAATCTTTTGTGAATGTAAAACTAATCATTTTGTAATTAAATTAAAAAGTAATTTTGTTTTATATGAAAGTTTTAACTCAAACAAACAAAAATAAAAAATAACTTTTCAATATAATTTGCATACATTTGGCATGTTGTAAAACAACAAAAAAGATCATAATAAAAACTTAACATTTGCCACATACTTACATATATAAATATTGTAAGATGACTGTGGTGTTGTCATAGCGGTAATAGTAGATGATGATGTTCATGATGATTTTGATGATAATTTTCAAATGTTTTCTCAAAAAAGTTTTATAAAAACCTTCACTACTATAAATACTACAACTGAAAAGCTACAACAACAAAAAATTAAATTAAACAAACATCTGTTGACAAACTAGCTTAAGAAAAATGAACGGAAATCCTTTTTATCATACATACACAAATCCATGAGTACAAATGTAAGACACAGTCAAACCCCTATTTGCGCAAACCGGGAAGAATTTTGGGCTCTGCTAAAGCTTTTACATCACTTGATTGTTCTAGTATTCATAATCGAAATTCAAACAAACTCAAGGGAAAAATAATAAGTATGAAGGGTTCCACTATATAGAAAAAATATCCATATGTCAAATTCAGTTCAGTAAGGCAATAATATTGATATGATTTGTATTGATGGTCAAAAAAACTAGAATTTAGAAACTAGCTTAAGAAAGAGATATAAACGCGATTTACACACAAAATTATTATAAGCTAATGAAATTTTGCTCTTGAAATGTATTTTTTATGATTTGTATCTGTATACTCTTTATCAAAACAAGTTTTTGCGCTAAAAAAATGCTATTCTTCTTAAAAAACTAATTTTTTTGATCAAAGTTTGTTTCAATTGCAATTACGGGTGTTTTTTAGAAAAAAAAAACTTTTTTTGCAATTCAAATTATATTTAATGGTAATTAATTATTTAAATACTATCATTCTTATCAATAAAATTCATTCTCTCGTATCGACTAAAAGTGGTAAAAATGTTTGTATGTCAAATGAGTGTAATTTTGTATGGACCCAGGTGAAAATGTTCATACATGGTAATATATGGCCACATATGTATATGGGTTCATATATTATTCCATATATGGTCGGATTCGCAAGTTGAGGGTATATGGCCGTATATGCTCATATATGGACATATATGAATGTTCATATATGATCATATATGAGTACTTTCCCTATTTGCCCGTAAAATTTTAAATTTTCATAAAAATATTGTTTTTTATTTAAATTATGTGTAAATATTATACATTTTGAAGAAACTAAGGAATTTTTAACATATTTGAAGGTATTTCCTTATAAAACAAACTACTTTTCTCTTAAATCTACGGTTTAATATATGAAGGTTTATTTAAAAAAGTCTTTCCCAGAATATGAGCAGTTTTTCTGAAAAAATTGCGTCTCGTTAACATCTAAAGTTTTGTTATGAAAATTCATCGTTGAATATGATCGAAGTGAAAATGCCTCAGAATCTAATGTTTTTGTGTAGACTCAAACTTGTTTTTTTAGAAAACCGTATGACTTTTCATTAAAACCTTAAGATTCTACATCACTTTCTATAGGCAATTTATTGCTCTCCTTTAGAATCTAGGGGATTATATTAAGGGAAATAATCCAAAAGGTGTGGGGCTTTACAACAATTTTTAAAATTTCATTTGGCACCAGGAGGGAAATAACATTTATTTAATACTCATTTTTAAGGAAATCAGGCTATCTTAAGTTTACAAAGAAAACTCCTGTAAATAGTATATTTTATTATTCTTTAAGTACCATTATTTATAAATTATTGTTTCAGTAACATCTAGTTTTTTACATGTGACCGAATTTTTATTAAATCACGTTAATACAATCTTCTGATAGAGAAAATGATTGCATAATTGGTTATATTATAATTAAAAAATATATCTAAATTCAAAGCGATTATATTTATAATCAACAAATAGGTTCTGAAAAATGAAACATATTCTATAAGTGGTTGCAACCATGACAACTTACTAAACAATTATTTATTTTTAAAATTTAGTTAAGAAAATGGACTATTTTTTTGTTATGGACATTGTCATTTCATATTAAAGATGTTTAATGTGCCATAATTTTATATAGTATTTGTTATCGATGTTGAATTAAAGAAAATTACACTTTATGCGATTCATTGAATTCCAATTAATATTATCCCTGTGTGATGTTTTAAAAAAACTAAGTTTAATTAAGGTTAATTAACAAAAACACACTTTCAGTTAGCAATCGGGCATGGTCAAAGTTTTATTTTCGCTTACGTATTACTTCAGATAGAGGCGTATAATAGAAAAGATTGAAAATTACTAAAAGTCTTATGTTTATACCAATTTTCACTAAAGAATTCGAACTGGATGTTAATTCAGTAGAACAAGGGTATAAATTGAAAAAATAACTTTTGCCTTCATATATGGTCATATCTGATAAAAAAGAAAACATATATGGAATATATATGTATTCATATAGGGAATATATATGTATATGGAACAATATATGTATTCATATATGAACATATATGGCATATACGAATAAATATATTAACCAATATATGTAATATATTATCATATATTGTCATATATGGAAGCATATGTTAACATATTTGAACTTTTTCTTTGAATGTATTTGCCCATATGTGCTTATATACATGACATGTATGTTCATATATGCTCATACATGAAACCATATATGCTCATACATGACACCATATATGACCATATATGAACATTTTCAACTGGGGAAGTAATATTTTTATGTTCAGTTTCATCCGCAAAATCATTCAAATTAGCCGGATAAAAAATTTTAAATTTTACTTTTCAAATGCGCTTGAAAGGAGGTGGTTGCAATATACCTGTGTCCAATATTGTTTTTAATTTCTATCAAAAAAATTAAATAAATCATTTTGTAAGAGTTTTCGAGTTTTATGTTTAATAAACGTTCCTCAGAGGGCCAATTCCGAATAAAGTTTCTTTGCGAAGTGATACATAATTTATAATTTTCACTTCACAGTTATTTGTCACTTCATGTTTTCATTTTAGGCGATTCCCATTCTCGTTATGAAAAAAAAGTTTGTTATGATGACTATCTGTCAATTTTATTTTATTCCACTCAGTCAGTTTTAAAGAAAATTTTAATTAAAAAAATTTCAATTAATTCCTGTTTTTCATTAAAAAACATGGTTGGCAAGCAAAAACTTTTCATTTTAAAATTTTCATATCGGTCTTAAAGTAAAAGATATTGAATGCCAACCATGTTAAAAAACAAACATTTAATATAAGAAATGTTTTCTGTTTATGTTTTTGGAAGAATAACAGGAGGCAAGTTTTTTTTGTTTTGGTTTTAATGTTTTATTTTTTTTTGTAGTGTTGCGAACATGGTTTTTTAGTATGCGATTTGAGCGTTTTTTGTTTTTATAATAAAAATGTAATTATGTTTTTATAAATTCTCTAATTCTTTTGAAATTTAAAAATTTAGCAATTAAATTAAAAAACAATATTAGAAAAAATATAAAATGTTAAAAAATAATCAATTTAAATAAAGTCGCTAACAATGTTTGCGACTTTATTTAATTGGTTATAGTGCAACACTCACATTTTTTCATGAACATTTATTTGGTGAAGAAAAAAAAAACACATATGATAAAATTTTGACAAAAGTTAAATCAACAATCGGATTCTTTGCGAAGTAGTGAAAATTTTTATCACCACAGCTTTACACATTCAGAATCGGTCCCCAGCTCTAAAAAAAACATGGCTCAAAATAAATCGCAAAAATGTTCGTTTTTTTTTGGCCCAAAAACACATTTTAAGTAAAAAACACGTTTTCTCGTGAAAAAAATGTGAGAATATATCAATATTTATTTAATTACAAAATACTTAATTATAAAATCTTGTCAAACAAAGAAAAAAAGTAAGGAAATCCCGTGACTTCGGAATTTGTTCACGCTATTTGTATTATTCCAAAAATGGGCGCAAATCGAGGATCGCTTGTTAAATATTTTGCTGTGGGAGGTGCATGCATGTGTAGGTTTCATATTAATAAATTTTAAGAAAAAAAAATAAACAAACTTTAACAGCCTAAATGTAAAGTTAGTTTTAGTTGTGCCAAGATGGCGAAAACCTTAAACTTAAATGAAACTAACAAATGCTGAAAGTAAACCATTAGAAAAACTGTAAATTTCCCTTTGAGACAAAGTCTTTCGTAACAATTTTCTTAAAATTCCATTATACCTAAATGTATGAAGTTACAAATGGTTTTAAAATTATAAAGTCAACCGAATTTCTTGACAACTGATTGGTTGTAGTTCTGGCACCGAAGTTCTGCTGCCACAAATACAAATATCAACCAAACCATTTATTTGGCAAAAAATTCGGTTGTCACCAGTGGCGTGCCCAGGATTATGTTGCGGGGGGGGGGCTAAAATATTTTTTTAAAAGCTGGCAATTTATAAACCTAAATTTTTTTGGCCTTTTTGAAGCATTTAAAACAAAATTTACAGCTTTTAAATTCATTAAAAAATTTTATTTAAAATTTATTTATTACATTGAGATCTAATGTATACGTTTAATATTTTTATTGTTTTTGTGTTGTAAAGCTTCTCTCCGTTTTTAGATCATTTTGATAAAAATATAATGTGCTACAAAATTCTTTTGACAAAACGTCAAAGGATCAACTTGGTGCAATATATAGTTCTTTATCAAATTATTGTGACCGGAAAATCTATTTGTCAGGCGAGAATTTTTACCAAAAATCGCGTGATTTTTGTTAAAAAATTTTCGTTTTGTTTTTCGTATATTAATAGTTGTAGAAGTTGGCGCCGCAGGCGAAAATTTTGTTATTCATACATTAAGAACATATATAATTCTTAATAAGTTTCAAAATTGCAAGCCCTAAGACGCAATGTTATAGAAAACCATTCGCTTTTAAATTTTATAAGATCTTTGGACCATTTCAAAAACGATTAGATTGCTTCAAAAACTTTTGGAATGACTCCAAATGTTATTTATAGAGCATCAATTGAAATTCTTAAACAAATTAAATAAAATAAATATTTGTAGAATTTCAATAATCTTTTTAATTGCGTTTGGTATTTTTATACCCTTCACCACAGGTGGAAGGGTATATATAAGTTTGTCATTCCGTTTGTAATTTCTACAATATTGATCTTAGACCCTATAAAGTATATATATTCTGGGTCCTTATGAAGAGCGAAGATGATTTAACGATGTCCGTCTGTCCGTCTGTGTGTTGAAATGGGTTTTCCGAAGAACCCAGACATGATAGGGACTTGATTGTTTTTTATTTTTGTTACATGTGATCCATTTCTGTTTGCTATTAAAAATCAGACAGATCGGTTAATAAATGGCTGAGATATTAGTAAAAAACCAGGACTACCTCTAATTTTTTCGGTAAAATCTCTTTGTTTAATATGTATGTAGAATTTTACGCTTAACAAACACATCCATGTGTTAAAATTCTTTTCTTTCATCTCCACCTTTTATACAAAAACGACACACATACAAAGATTTGTCATTTAAATAAAAACTAAACAAATCTCTAATGAACGAAGACTTTTATATATGTACCTCTATTGACGATGATTTTGTGTGAGCTTCAATAGCTCAGTTGTCTAGACGCTATGTCACAAATACTTTTTTTCTCTAAGGCCGCGGGTTCTAATCCCGGGCAATTCACTTTTTTTTGTACATTTTTTTTTATTATTTTCTTAAGACTTTTTTTTTTGTTTATTTTTGTTTCTTTTTAACATTCAATAATTAATTTATATAAAATTTTATATTAATAATTAAATAATCCATAAATAGGCTTAAAACATCAACATTTTTATAAAAACCCTCTGATACAAACAAAATACAAACGTTGTTATACCCTTCACCACAGGTGGAAGGGTCGCGGGTTCGAATCCTGGTCAATTCACTTTTTTTGTACATTTTTTTTTTATTTTCTTAAGATTTTTTGTTTTTTTAACATTTAGTAATTAATTTAAATAAAATTTTATATTAATAATTAAATAATCCATAAATAGGCTAAAAACATCAAAATTTTTATAAAAACCCTCTGATACAAACAAAATACAAACGGTTTTATTTCTATTTTTTGCTCCGATTTAAAAGAATTTATAAAAAGATTTTTAAACCATTTTATTTCTCACATATTAAGAAAATTTTACACATAATTTCCCTTTGAGTGCAACTATTTTAGGTCATAACTTATAATAATTTATAAAAAAAAAATTATAAACTATATTCCAGCTAAATCAAACGTTTTTGTAAAAATAAAACACATGCAGTTCTAGTGATTTCTTTTAACGATTTGTTGAAATTCTTTTCTTTCACCTCTTCACCTTTTATACACAAACAACAAACACTATTCTAGAGCTATGGATACCACGAAATATTTGAAAATTTTCTATTTGTAATTTGATAAAATATTAAAAACAACAAAAGCTAATAAATTAATTATTTGTTTGTTAGTAAATGTAGAGCAGGGCATACATTATATTTGCTATATTTCGTGTTCCGTTGAAGTCCATATATGAAAACAAGTAGTTATAGATATAGAGATAAAAAATTGCCCAAAAATGACAATTGAAATTAAAAAACTAAAATCCGAAATAAAAGAACACAATTTAAATTCAAAAAATTACAAACACAATTCGAAAATTCGCAATCGATACTTATAGAGATCAATTTAAAATAAACAAGTAAGAGCGGCTAAATTCGGCTATGCCGAATCTTATATACACTTCACCATGGTGGGGGAAAAACTGAAGTTTATATTGGACATATATGGAATGGACAGATTTATATACGGACGCCTTTAAGAGGAAATTAACCATTTTGTTTGGTGATAAAACTTGGACTCCGGAAGATTTATGGTTCCAGAAAATAGGTATTTAAAAAAAAATTATGTTTTGGGCATAACTTTTTTGTATCTGAACCGATATTTCCGAGTTTTTTTTAGCAAATATGTTATACTAAAGATTTTCGATCGTGTGCTATTTAAGACTTATCCATAGGTCATATTACAGCTCTAAAATAATATATGAGAAATAAAATAATATATAAGAAATAAAATAATATATGAGAAATAAAATGGTTTAAAAATTTTTTATAAATTCTTTTAAATCAGAGCAAAAAATAGAAATAAAACCGTTTGTATTTTGTTTATATCAGAGGGTTTTTAAGCAAATTTTAATGTTTTTAGCCCATTTGTGGATTATTTAATTATTAATTTAAAATTTTATTTAAATTAATTATTTAATTTTTATATGTATGAAAATGTATTTTTTTTTCTTTTTTTTAGTTTGATTCGAGATCATAGGAAAAGTTTTTTCAAATGAAAAATTTTTTCTTATTTTTTAATTTAAGTAAACATGGAGAATACACTGAAAAAGTTATTAGACACCAGCCGAAGGAATGCATTTTCTGATCAGCTACGACTTTCATCAACATTTATTGTGCCGAAATACCAATTGTAAATATCTCTATTTAACTCACAAATCAACGGAAAAGGCTATTTTATGCTAACATACAGTTAATTTTTATTATTGAGTATAGATGAAATTTACTAACTATTTTTGTGTTATTTATATTCTCCTTTGTTTACCCTATGTCCAAATTAGCTATTAGCTAATATTAAAGACATGTTTTTTCAAAATTGTTTTAACATATGTTTAAACAATTCTTTTAACCGTGCCAAGTTATATTTAATAGTAAAGTTTATATTTTATAGTTGATATTTTTAATACTTATATGTATGAAAATGAATTTTTTTTTAGTTTGATTCGAGATCATAGGAAAAGTTTTTCAAATGAAAAATTTTTTCTTATTTTTTAATTTAAGTAAACATGGAGAATACACAGAAAAAGTTATTAGACACCAGCCGAATGGAATGCATTTTCTGGTCAGTTACGACTTTCATCAACATTCTTTGTGCCGAAATACCAATAGTAAATATCTCTATTTAACTCACAAATCAACGGAAAAAGCTATTTTATGCTAACATACAGTTGATTTTTATTATTGAGTATAGATGAAATTTACTAACTATTTTTGTGTTATTTATATTCTCCTTTGTTTTCCGTATGTCCAAATTAACTATTAGCTAATATTAAACACATGTTTTTATAAAATTGTTTTTACATATGTTTTAACAATTCTTTTAACCGTGCCAAGTTATATTTAATAGTAAGCGATGTATTTTGTTTGTATCAGAGCGTTTTTATAAAAATTTTGATGTTTTTAGCCTATTTATGGATTATTTAATTATTGATATAAAATTTTATTTAAATTAATTATTAAATTAAAAAAAAAAACAAAAAATAAACAAAAAATAAGTCTTAAGAAAATATAAACAAAAAAATTGTACAAAAAAAAGTTGAATTGAGCGGGTGTAGGATTCGAACCCGCGGCCTTAGAGAAAAAAAAGCATTTGTGACACAGCTTTTAGACAACTGAGCTATTAAGGTCATGCGGAATCATCGTTAATAGAATTAAATAAATAGTTTTGGTTCATTAGAGATTTGTTTGGTTTTTATTTAAATGACAAATCTTTGTATGTGTTTGTTGTTTGTGTATAAAAGGTGGAGATGAAAGAAAAGAATTTCAACAAATCGATGTGTTTGTTATGCGTAAAATTCTACATACATATTAAACAAAGGGATATTACGGAAAAAATTAGAGGTAGCCCTGGTTTTTTGCTAATATCTCAGCCATTTATCAACCGATCTGGCTGATTTTTAATAGCAAACAGAAATGGATCACATGTAACAGAAATTTATAACAATCAAGTCCTCATCATGTCTGGGGTCTTCGGAAAACCCATTTCAACACACAGACGGACATCGTTAAATCAACTTCGCACTTCATAAGGACCCAGAATATATATACTTTATAGGGTCTAAGATCAATATTGTAGAAATTACAAACGGAATGACAAAATTATATATACCCTTCCACCTGTGGTGAAGGGTATAAAAATACAAGCTAGTTTGTATATACTAAACATAGAAAACAAATTGTATTTTGGAAATAATTTCGGGGAGGGGGGGGGGGCGGACCCCTGGGCACGCCACTGATTTTCGCAATAAATCACTTTCCTCCAAATCTAGCGAATAAGGTGCGTGATGAAGCAATTCGAACTTTAATTTATTGATTTCGGCCTATTTTTTCATGTTTACAAATTCACTGAAATCGTTAGTTTTTCTTAACTAAATAACAAACAACGTGAAGCCTCGAAACTTAAAACACATGCTTTATAAGGTTGCCATTTTTCACCAAAGTATATTTTTTTTCAAACTACTGCCTACGTCAGGTTGGCTAATTTTGGGACCGCGATTTCAAAACAAAACGCAAAAATACGCTCATATTTTTATTTTCTAATTTTGTATGTATATGTGAAAAACTTCTTGCAATTTGTATTGAAATAATTTTATATTAAAAAAAAGTAATTATTTGAATTTCTAGTTTTAGAAACGGAAAATATAAAATTTTGGATTTAACTGAAAATATCAACTTCTACTGAAAGTCCCTATTTTTTATAGTTTGTTTTTTGAATGACTGACTTAAATAGCTAAAAAATATATTTCTATGTATTTTATTTAATTTTTGATTTAAAAACGAACTTTACGTATTACTTTTTAAATAAAATATGGTCGGTAACGAAAAATATATTGTGAGTGTTTTGCTCAAATAATATTCCCCAAAAATTTAAGAAAATAAAAATTCGGGTTAGAATTTTTTCTAAAATCGCTATAAAAATAACTTTAATTTATTTATATAAATAAAATTTTTCGGGGTTTTAAACGATTAAAAACGTACCTTATTTGCGGGTGGATACAAGAGTAATAACGAAACCAATCTCTAAGGCTACGATTAAAAAACAAATTGCATGGAAAAAATGAGTTTGGTTATTCTAACAATAGGTGTGTTCAGCACTTTACGCGTAAACATCCCGCCCCCTTGCACGGGTGCAACAAGAGGAGGCAAGGAGTAAGTGCGAGGTACGTTATTCAAACGGGTATTGAAATACAATTCAAAAAAAAACTTAGAACTAAATAACAATTCGTTTTTTTTTTAAATTCAATTCATTTTTTTTTTAACTCAAAGAAAAAATGAATTAAAAACATTAAAAATAGGAAAATATAATAAAAAAAATAATTCAATAAAAAACAGAATAAATTAGAAATTGAACAAAAATTGGTATTATTAAAAAAAAAAACTAAAAACTTTGTCCGGAGTGGACGTTTATGACTATGGTAGCCGGTTGGCTACCACTCCCACCATAATTTATATTATTGCCCCTTCGGGTGCCACACTGACATTGAGGTGATTGATGCTGATGTTGTTGTTGGTGACGTTGATTTCCGTTTCTACGTTTTTGTGGTTTACGTGATCGATTTTTTTGTGTTGATATTGAGAACGATGTTAAAGTGTATGGTGCTCTTCCAAACACTCTAGACAACGATCACGACTATCAATAAAAAACAGAATAAATTAGAAATTGAAAAAATAGGTATTATTTAAAAAAAAAATAAAAACTTTGTCCGGAGTAGACGTTTATGACTATGGTAGCCGGTTGGCTACCACTCCCACCATAATATATATTATTGATGTTGTTCGTGACGTTGATTTTCGTTTCTACGTTGTTGCTGGGACCGTTGTTGTGGTTTACGTGATCGTTGTTTTTGTGGTTTGTGTTGACGTTGAGAACGATGTAAAAGTGTATGGTGCTCTTCCAAACACTCTAGACAACGATCACGACTATCACAATTTCGTGTGGTTGCTTAACAATTGAAGCAATCGTTTTACCGTCTGGATTCTCTCGTTCACCGACATTCGCTTGAAACAGAAACACTTTCGCAGTGGATGGTCCTTTTTACATAATAGGCAAGATGGACCTCGCTCTGATACTTCGTCAGTGGTGTTAGCTGGGGTCGGGTTGTCACTTGCTGGTCGGTGAACATTGAGGCGCCGCACAGTGAGACAACGCCGGCATTAAATACAAGGAGTCATTGTAGAGCTCTGAAATTTTGCGCAGGTTATTTCTGAGACAATTCCAGTTTAAAAAAAAAATTAAGGAAATTCGCCCACTTTTACGCCCACCTCCCATACAATCGAAATTTGTAAAATGCCTTATTGTTCGTAATACTTTAGGTATAACTTTCAATTTTGGTATACTTGAATGTTATATTGTTACAAACATTATCGGAAAAAATGTTGAACTTTGGCCCACTTTTACCCCCATCACCCATACAACCTCAACATAAAAAGTGCCATATTTTCTAAAATATTTTAGGTGCAACATTCAAATTTGATATTACTGTAATTTATATCATTTAAAATGTTTCATGCAAAAATTACAATATCACGCCCACTATTACGCCCACTTCCCATTGAAATGCAATAAAAAAGAACAATTTTTTTTTTCATTCTATCAATAATTTTTTAATATCATCATGGTATTCTAATTTTTTCAATTTCATTCTCATTCTAAATGAATTAATATAAGGATCTGATGATATTTGCAAATAGTGAATTACATCTTCATTCGTAGAAATACGTGAATTTTTACGAGAATGGAATAGCCTACAGTTTCTATACTCCTTATTCATTGCTTCTTGCGCTTCTTCGGATAACATTCCTGTAGCAAAAACAAAAGTTAAAATTAAATAAAATTTAAAAAAATACTTTCAAAAATAAAAATTGCAAACAAACCTATTGGCAATATAGCCTCAGATACCACTTTGCTGCCGTGAATGAGAACTTTATGCACAGTGATAGGCATGTAATACCAGCCATAAAGCTCTACATACAATTTTGCAGTGTCCATGCAATACGTATGGAATTTACCAACATCTATATTTTTACTACTATTTATAGTATTTAATATAATTTTAAAGCGGTGAATTAAGTCTACATTTACACTAGTTATGTCAGCGGTTATATCTGGATTTTCAAAAATCTTCTAGAGACATTACCATCATTGGTTGTTCCCATGCCTTGTTTCACCACATCGAATTTTAAACCCAGAACTAATTTGAAATTTTTGTTTATTTCTGTTTTAACAGCTTCTTTCTGTTCCTTTGTCTCTTTATTTGTCCTCCACGCTTTAAAACTTTTATTAAAACTGATATGTAATATAGAATCCATGAATTTTATTCGAGCATGTAGCGGCGAAATTCCAAATTTCAATGCTTCAGCTGAATTCGTTCTCAAGATAACTGCATCCAAATTATTCATTTCAGTAGGTTTTGCTCCACATATGAAACAAACAGCCATCGAGCAATTCTTATTGACTGTTGTTGCCACTTTTCCGTCAATCATCGTCATAGTTAAACTATAAGATATTCTTGTTGAACATTTCGAATTCTGTCGTTTTTAAATTTTTAATTTATGTATTTACACGATTCACTTCATTGTTAATAACATCTGCTGTTTCTTTCACAAATTTGAATTTCATAGGCCTACAAAGTCAAACAATAAAAAAAAATAAAAGTAAACATGCTATTGCATGCTAACATACGTATAGCGACAGAATGTGCGCGTTGCGTATTTTTTGTATGTTTAAAGTACTTTTGCAAACTTTTGCTATATGTCCTTTACTTTAAATGAAAACTGAGACTTCAATCTTTCATTTGAAATAAGTCTGCACCTAGGGCGAGGGGCTGCTCTATATTTCCTAGTCCATTGAAAATGCAAAATGTTCAATTTTTACACCACAATTCTGTTGTTAAGAAATTTTTTTTGTGTTTTTTTTAAATTTATTTTTTATTAATAAGCTTTTGAATATAACATATTGAACTAATATATTTCAAGCGCGTTGGCATACCTCAACTTTGACTTGCTCTAGACCAAAAAGTAAGTTATGAGGCTGAAATTTCAGGGAATTTTTACTCATATATCTCTTAATATACTGTGAAAATTTCATCCAAATTCGACGACACGCCAAAAACCATTTTTTGCCGCGGTTACAATGGGGCTGTCTCACTGTGCGCCGTGAGGAATCAGAAATTTTTTACCTAAGAAAAAACAAAAACAAAACGAATTAATTTTGTTCATATACAGGTAAAAGAACAAGCTTCACATTAGGCCGAGTGAAAGTGTCTGAAGCTGTTCTTACATCACAGACGCATACTTTGCTATCGGGACCGTTGTAGAGCTTTTCTACGCGCCCTAACCTCCATTCATTTGGAGTTAAATTGTTTTGACGAATAACAACAATATCTCCTACTTGAAATACTCTTTGTGGATGTTTTCACCATCGAAGAGCAAATTGATGGTGAAGAATTTTTAGCTTTTGCCACCTTTTAGCGTGACAGATCGAATAAATTGGGTTCACAAGGAAATGGCCTGTTGTTGGAGAAACAATTTCGTGGGGATTCTCATTCATTGGAGATAAGGGCCGTGAATTTAATATTTGAATATTACTCTGGGGAAAAAGCTGCTGTTTAAGGTGAGAAAGAAAATGTTTTCGATCTACCTCTAGTAAATTAGAAGCACCTACAAATGCTGTACCATTATCGGAGTATAAATGGGAAGGGCAACCTCGTCGCGAGAAAAAACGGGTGAACGCTGCTAATAACGTTCCTGCAGACATGTCGACAGTTGCTTCTAAATGAATTGCTTTTGTTGCAAAGCACACGAAAACCACTACATAGCCTTTTGTTGTACGGCAACCTCTACCACTATAGGATTTTATATCGAAAAGTCCAGCGAAGTAAAAGTCGATGACTAGGGAAAATTCTAGGGTATCTTTCGTCATATGTCAGCCCGGGTGCTTGAACAAGCCGACCGTTCATTCTAACCAATCCATTCGGGTCAATAAAGGGATTCAAAGGCATTATATGGCTTTTAGAAGGGAGAGGAAGTCCTTTTTATAGGATCGAATATTCGGGAAGGTAAATTTGCTGACATACTAGAACCAGACGATCTTTTACGAATTTCATTTCCGCATAAGTAATATCAGCGGTGTCGTATAAACGCTTATGCAATAATTTTCATTGCTAGGGGTAAATAAAAAAATAGGTCGATAATATCAATTATTTTCTTCGGATAGTTATGAGAAACAACGCATTCCAATTGAGAATAAATATTTATGGATTTTTGTGGCCACTTATTTCTTGGTTGATATAACCATTTTGGCCCATGACACTATAAAGGATTTTCAATTAAATCACAAGCAAGAGATCCACGAATGCCAAATCGGCGGGCTTATCTTTAGAAACAACGTGAGACCAGTTTTTAATTCCAAACTTTCTCTCAATAAGTGCAACTCTATTCGCTACAAAAGTTGGCAAATGGCACGGGGGTTTCTGAAGCCAAGTCAAACCAATGGTTGAATCTGTCCAAAGGTAAATATTTTCTTTAGAAATATTCAACTGACCGCACAATGACTTAACCATCTATGCCATTAATGCCGCTCCACAGAGCTCTGAACGGGGTAACGTTTCATATTTTACTGGAGCTACTTTTGTTTTAGATGCAAGCAAATGCGATTGTACCTCAAACGGGGAAGAGGTGGTGCGAACAAAATCCATGGATCTCAAAATCGTTATCAGGGTGAAAATTAACCCATCTGGGTATTTCAATCTTCTCAATTTACGGGTAATCATCGAGAAAAGAGTGCCATTGAATCAACGTGGAAGAATTCAAGCACTTATCCCAATCTCTCTTGTCTTTCCATAATTGTTGCATTATCATTTTAGCAACTATGATTTTCGGGGATAGCCAACCGGGGGGATCAAATAATTTGGCAATTTCCGACAATACTGCACGTTTGGTGACCACATTTCTATCTGCCTGCGAAACGAGTTTAAAATAGAAGCTATCTTTAGCAGCATTCCACCGCAAGCCTAGGGTTTTAGTAGTACTCGCATCTGAAATTTTCAAGAAATCTGTACCAAGCAGATTCTTGTCGGGTAAATCTTCTAGAAGACGTATATGATTCGCGGTATATTTTCGGAAAATAAAACCCGTCGATTCAAGAACTTTAATTAGTTCATTACGTCTATTACAAGCATCTTCTAACTCATGCTAGCCAGCTAGTACGTCGTCAACATACATATAGTATTTCGAAATTTCAGATGCAGCAGGACATTGAGCTTCACTATCGCGAAGTAGTGTCCGTATGGCGAGATGAGGTTCACAATTTTCTCCAAAAGTTACAGTTTTTAGCTCAACGTCCTTAATATTTTCATCAGGATTATGACGGAAAAGAATCCTTTGAAATGTGGTCTGATTGGGGTGTTCAAGTATTTAACGGTACATCTTTTCAATGTCCGCATTAAAAACGAAGCGATAAAACCGCCAACGGAGAATTAAGACTGCGAGGTCAGCCTGTAGAATAGGACCGGGGTAAAGAATATTATTCAAACTAACGCCATTTGACGACGAGTTTGATACGTTAAAAACTATTCGAAGCTTCGTAGTAACGCTATCGGGTTTTAGAACCGCATTGTAAGGCATATAAAAACTTGACGATTCATTAATCGGGGGATTTACTTCGCGGTTATGGCCCAAAACAATATATTCGGTAATTACTTCATTATATTGCGATTTTCTCATAAATTGAGAAAGAGCTGTATTCCGAGAGTTGCCTAAACACAAATTTGTGGGAAAATCGGGTTTAAATGGTAAATATACTAAATATCGACCATATGAATCGATAAGTTTCGATAAAGTTTCTCACAAAAGTCTTCGGTTTCAGTTGTTCGGGAAACTGTAGGAACCTCTTCGAGTTCCCAAAAACTAGCAAGTTGATGGTTTAGTTCAACATGGTTAAAAATGAAGTAACAGACTGTAGGGGTTGAGGCTGGCCTACTTTACCCGTTACAATTCAACCGAAGACTGTTTTCTGGGCCACAAGATTGTTTTTTGGGTGTTTTCTGACATCAGGTAATATTATGTGGGGAAAAACTTCTGCTCTGAGAAGCAGATCCATTCGAGAACAACTGATATCAGCCATAGCAATATCGGGAAAACTATGATTTATTGTTCTTGTGACTGAATATGAGGGTAAACTACGAGTCAATTTATCAACAACATAGGCTTCAGTTTGAATCCTGAAATTCGGGTCAATTGGGGAACTAATCGAAAGCAAACATCTTTTTGATGAAGTGGCAGAAACGGCCTCGCGAATACCGGAAATTTCAGCCATTGAAGTCAAAAAAGTAGGGATGCAAAGTTTCTTTTGCAACCGTTTCGTGATAAAAGTTGCTCGGGTTGAACTTAGAAAATCTTTTATGCCGACATCACAAATTATATTTCTTAAAAGCACGGCAGAATTCGGAGTACAATCTACCTGAGTGTTGTAAGTTTGACAAGACCTAATGTCTGTGGAAGTAGACGGTCTATCAACAGGGTTTAAAGAAATCTGTTTTGAATTAATTGTTAATTGTGGCAACGCCGGTGTATAAAGACGTCACAAACCTGAGTGCATTTTTTATAAAACTTTAAAATTTAGTTTTGCTGGAAAATCTTGATTTGTTTAAATTGAAAACACTTTAAAAGTATATAAAAAAAATCTAAGTTTGTGTGGAAATTGAAGTATGCCTGCAAAACTACGTAAAAGTTTAAATAAAAAGAAATTAATTTGTGGTCAGTGCCAATTGCAAGTCTTAGATGATGAAGATGCAATTCAATGCGATGTTTGTGAGAAAACTCTACACTCCGTTTGTACGAAGCTTGATAAGAAGCAATATGAAAAACTTATAAAACATACTTCTCTTCAATATAACTGTCATTTTTGTGATGGTAGTAGTGAAACATCAGTATCAAATGACTTGTTGGAGATAAAAGCAAAGTTAAAACATTTAGATCAGCTGGATGAAATAACCAAAACAATTCAATTTATGTTATCTCAATATGACAGCATATTGAAAGGAGTTGCCAGTAAAAAAAAGGATTGATAGCTTGCAAAAGGAAAATTATTCGTTACGGGAAGAAGTTAATTCGTTGAAATCTTCTTTAAAATTCTTAAACGATGAAAGAGTTAGAAAAGATTGCATTATAAACGGAGTTGAAGTTGCAAATGATGAAAAAAATGCTATTGAAGTTGTTTTTGATATTGCTGAGAAAATTGGGGCAAGTGTTGTAGCTGACCAGGTAGAAGAAGCATATTTTTTAAATAACAAAAGATCAAATAACAAGGATGGAACAAACAAGAAGTCAATTGTAGTTAAATTTTCTAATAAAAATTACAAAGATATGTTTATGGCTAAGAAATCTAATCTTAAACATAATAAGGAGTTTAAAAATGTTTTTATTAATGATTTTTTATGCAAAGAATCAATGAATCTCCTGAATTATGCTAAATCCGTTAAAGCTGTTGGATACAAGTTCGTATTTGCAAAAGGTTATAAAGTTTTTGTGAAAAAAGATGAAAAATCTCTATTGGTTTTTATTCGCTCAATGGATGATATTGACAAAATTCTTATGAGGTCATCGCAAGGAGGTACATCGACATCTAGGAGAGGCCGTACTTTTGTTGAAGAGGATGAGGCAGCCAATTCAGTAGAGGATGAGGAAGAAAATAATGAATATTTGTCTTCAAATTAAGTATATTTTTTATCATTGATTAATATTTTCTTTTTTTTTTCTATTTTTATGATTAATTTAAATTATTTTTTTAATTTAAAATCATTCAATGATAGTATATCAAAGAAAAATTAAAATTTTTTTAACATAATTTCTGTAAACGTAAGAAGTATTTCGTCTATTAACAAGTTCAATAAATTCAAACTGATTTTAAGTTAGTTTCATAAACTGCCTGACATTATTGCTATTCAGGAAACATGGTTCAGTAAAAATTGCGTTAATTTGTATTCAATCCCCGGGTATTGTGCTCTACACTCTTGTAGAGGAGATGGTTATGGTGGAACTTCGTTTTATTTGGCTTGTAACTTAAGTTATAGACTTGTTTTAAACTCAAGTGATGAATTTCTAAATCTGATAACGATTGAAATGCCTGCTGTAATCTTCAATAACAAACCATTGCGTGTGACAACCCTATACAGATCACAGAAATGTAATTTTGAAAAATTTTATGATAAGTTGGAGAATATGCTTCAGACTACTATAAGCGATTCTTGTTTAATTTTGGGAGATTTTAATGTGGATTTGTTGTCAGAACACAGTAGTAGCAAGCTTATACAAAATCTATTTGCTGAATATGGATTGTTTTCTTGCCATAATTTGATTACTAGGCCGCAGAGTGGTACTTCTATTAATTGTATTTTTGGCAATTTGATTCCAAGCATTTCTGTATATTCAATTGAAAATAAACTTACTGATCACAATATTTTATGTTGTGAATTAAAACTTGACACTAATCGTAGTGATACTGTTACAAAAACTTGGCATAAATTTGATTACGATAAGTTTGGAGTTTTACTTGACAGAAATTTAAACCTAAATGCTATTAATTATTCTCAAATGTGTAAAGAAATTATAAAGGTATTCAGTTCAGCTGCTTCGCAATGTTCATCAACGGTAAATGTTACAACAAATATTCGTAAAAAATTGACACCATGGATAACCAAAAACCTGTTTTCGTTATTAGAAATGAAAGAAAAATTGTTGAAAGCTAGAAGGAAAAACAAAAGCGATAAATTTATATCTGAAAAGCTAAAAAGAATCAGTAAAATCATCAAAATAAGTAATAAAAAATTAATGAATGAATACTATTTGAATAATTTATTAAGAACAAATGGTGATATTAAGAAAACATGGAGGTTTTTAAATAATGAACTTGGAAGAAATCAACAAGCCCCACAAGATATTTTTTACAGGATGGTACCCTTTTAACAACCGATATTGATAAGGCAATGAATTTTAATAAATATTTTGTTGATACTGTTGAAAATATACGTAGCAATATTCCATATTATCCAGGAGATAATATCAATAATCTAAGAACGTTGAGGCCACTTAGAACAAGATTTGATCTTCAGAGAATAAACGGAGAATATGTTGAGAATATTTTAAGTTCCTTATCAACCAACAAAAGTTCGGGTAGCGATTATATTTCTCCAAAAATGCTTTTATGTAGAAGAGGGAAAGTTTCAGAAATAATATCTGCATTATTCGGTAGTATGTTGGATAACGGTAAATATCCCAACGATTTAAAAGTTCATAAGATTGTTCCTATACCTAAAGGTGTTGGTTCCAATAAAATTGACATGTTTCGCCCAGTCTCTATTTTGTCAGTCATTGATAAGGTGCTCGAGAAGATTGTATTTAATCAGTTATCAGATTACTTACATAATAACAAAATTTTGTTTGAACATCAATTTGGATTTCGCAAGGGTTCCGGAACGGATGATGCTATTGTGAACGTTGTGGACTACATTTGTGGGGGATTTGATGAAGGTTTTGGTGGTGTTGCTGCTGTATTTTTCGATTTATCAAAAGCTTTCGACTTAGTTGATCATAATATATTGAGTAAAAAACTAATTACAATTGGTGTGTCGAATAACGCTATTGAATTAATAAACGACTACTTGAAAGATCGTAAACAATTTGTTCAGATTGGAGAGGCTAAAAGTTCGTTGCTGCCGGTTAAATGTGGAGTACCTCAAGGTAGCGTACTTGGTCCACTTTTATTTAAAATATTCGTAAACGACGTAAAAAATATTCCTTTTAACGGGAAGCTGTTTATGTTTGCAGACGATATCTGTCTGCTTTATCGTTATAAGTTTTCACGAGTGTTGCAAACGCAAATTGAGTATGATTCGTCATTATTGGCTGAATATGTTAGAATCAATAAGCTAATGTTAAATGCAAGTAAAACTAATTTTATTAGATTCAAACCTTACTTATTAAACAACGACCCAGTTATGACAGTTCATATCGATGGCATTCCGATAACAGAGTCTAGTTCTGTAAAGTATTTAGGTATGCAGTTTTCTTCAAATTTGCAATGGTGCAACAAAATCCAAAATATCCTCGGCTGTCGGTGTTTTATATAAATTTAAAAATAAATTTAATTGTCATACAAAGATGCTTATATACCAAAGCTTGGTTCACAGTCATTTGACATATCTTCCATTAGTTTATGGATATAAAAATAATGCTTCCTTAAAAAGTCTCCAGTCGGCACAAAATAAAGCGCTAAAGTTAGTATTTAACTTGCCAATTACCTTTCATTCCTTGGATCTTTTTACAAATTTTGCTACTACTATTCTACCTATAAGAGGCTTATACAAGCTGCAAATATTAAAATTTGTTTTTAAAGCAATCCGAGGGTTAGGAAATTCATCGTTACAGTTTCAGCGGAATGGACTAGTTACGCATCGCCAAACAAGGCAGAGTCAACATTTGACCACAACGAGATGTCGTCTTGAATTATCTAAGCAACGTATTTGTTTTGCTGGTCCAAATGAATTCAACAGTTTACCTGATTCACTGAAAAATATTTTGATCCTCTCAAGTTTTAAAAGAGAACTTAAAAGCTTTTTATTAAACGACATTGAAACACTTCTTACGTAAATTTAAAGAAAAAGAAAAAAATCTCACTGCTGCTTGTAAATATTTGTAATATAAATAATGAATATGTAAGTTATGTTAATAACTATAAACTTTTGTAAATATTAAATAATTTTATGATATACTGAATTTACACTAGTTGCCTTTATGCCTCTCCAATGCCATTATTGGTGCTGAGGCATTTAACAAAAATGTTATCATATTTATATATTTTTTTGAAATAAAAGTTATAAAAAAAAAAAAAAATTCTGGGGAGATACATTCGTGTTTCTAGTAATACTAGAAGTCTCATGCGGGATATTTTGGTGAGAAACACTACCAGAAGTTGATCTTACGGGTTGATTACTTCTCTGAAGAGGCGAGCGATGCTTCTGCTTACACAAAAACCAAACGTGAATGCTTTCACAAGCCTTAAATTCATGATAGATAGCGAGGCAATTGGTACAACACTTTAGTCTTTTCACTGTTGATAATCGCTGATCAACATTTTGTCTCAAAAATGTAGAACATAATCTAAGGGGGATGGTGTTCTTGACAAAGAACACATCTATTTACGGGTTAAGTTGTGTTCGTCTTTGTCGAAAAACTATTTATTCTTTTTGAATCATTAAAAGATTTCTTCGGGTTAACGGGAGTCGTATATCGAGACTGATTTTGAGTGGGATTTAGTTATGAACGGGTTATATTAGTATCGGATTCAAGGGTTTGATACCGGGCGGATAAAAATTTATCCATTTCATTCCAATAGGGTAAATCGGCATTGCGTTTCACAGATTCCTCCCAAAGACCTAAAGTGTGTTCAGGAAATTTAATTGAACCAACATACACGAAAATAACGTTCAATAATATTTCCGGTGTAACTTTCAACAGAGAAAGATTTGAGATTATATCGTTTATAGTGCGTTGTAATTTTTTAATATAAGGCCAGTTTCGCGATCCATTGAAGGAATACTAAAAAGAATTCCAATTTGATCATTTATGAGACTCTTTTTGTTTTCATATCTACCCATTAAATTTTTCCAAGCAAGATCAAAACCCTCGTTAGTAAGTGGGCACTTGCTTATGACACTATAAGCCTCATCTTTTACTAGACTACGAAGATGAAGTAACTTTTCAACTGGGCTTATTCGGGTATTTATGTACATAGACGTGAATAAATCGTGAAAGGTAGGCCAACTCGTATAAGTGCCATCAAAAGAATCGATTTTACACGGCGGAAGATTAATAGTAAAAGGGGGGAGTGGGTTAAACTCTCTGGCCTTTTCTGTTTTTAAATGCTCTCAAATTTCGGTTACAAAGGAAACGCCGTTAAAAAATTCGAAAAACTCGGGTAAATTTTACTTTAAATTTATTCGATACAATTATTTTTCTCGGTGTAAATTTATTTGTTTGCAAAAAAAGGTTTAAAAAGGCTTAATTTACAAAAGTGTTGCAATATATCATTTCGAGTACTCGTAACGGGTAAATTAATTTTTTTAAAAATCGGAAAATTATAAAATTACGAAAAATAATCGAATAATCTTTCAAAATAATCGATTGTGTTTTTGTTTCACTACGAATCACGGGAAAATTTAAGTTTCTAAAACTTTTTACAAACAAAAAACACTATTCGATTATTCGTTCAATTCAAAATGTTGCAACACTAATGTAATGAGTGTAACAATATAAACAATAGACACTACCAACACCAACAATATAAACGCCAACTTGTTTTTCCCAACAGTATATTTTTTTACAATATTTTCTTCTTTATTTGTTAAAAAAACACGAGTTATTTGATCTATTAAATTTATTTTCGCGAGTAAAATAAAAATAAATGTATAACTTCCAGTTAATAACACTAGGTCACAAATAACAAACTTTTGTCTGTTATTTGTTTCTAGCATACTTTTTCTCATGGATTTGGACCTACTGAACACGAAAATGAATTTAAAAAATTTTTCTGTCGATTGGTTTGCGAGATACAAATTTTTTAATTTTTTTTTTTTAATTTTTGGAGGTACACTTACTATTTTGAGCATATCTTTAGTCTTCTTTGACCTATTTTATCCTACTACTACTCAAATTAAAGACAATTGAGCCGTCTACAACTTATTTTCAGAAAATTTTCAAATCGGGTTAGTAGTTTTGATGTTGGCGGCTTAAAAAGGTTAAAAAACTGCGTTTTTTTAGTAAAAATGTGGCTGAAAAATTCATATAAAAATTCATATAAAATGTAAAACGCGATGTTAACAGCGATTTTAATTTTTTTACGTATAGCTGACACTTTTCCAAAGAAAATAAGCCCTTACTTAACAAAATCTGATGACAAATGGCCGAATTATTATTTTTTTGGTAAACGACCGAAATTCCGCTATTTCACGATTTTTTGATTTTCATTATTTGCACAGCTTACCTACCCAACGCAAACGAATAAATACATTTGAACTTAATTTAAAATAAACAAAGTAGTCTTCGTATATTTTTTTTTAATTTATTTACAGCACTACATGCTCATACATATTTAAACATAAGGAGACACGGTTATCAATTGCATTTCAAAACTGTCTGTGAAAGTGTAAAGAAGTTAATATTTAGAAAACGCAAGGAAGACAATGAGTAAAAGACTACGTGTGTTCGAGTGTTTGAACGATCCAGACAATTTCTGCAATGTTTGTGGCCAGTTTATAAAAAAAAATCACGCACACAAGTTTACTCCAGCAGTACAATTGCACTATTTGAATTATTTTGGTATTTCACCAAATATCACAGAACCATGGACACCTAAGTCGCTGTGTGATCTTTGCTATATAATCTTAACCAACTGGGCAGCTGGCGGAAGGTAAGAATTTTTATTTAAACACATTATACATAGCGAATATAGTAATTTATTTTAATTTTAGCCGCCATATGAAATTCGATACACCAATGATGTGGAAAAAGCCGCTATGCCATTCCACAGACTGTTATTTTTGCCTCACCACAAACAGTGGGGTAGGAAGATTTTTTAAATGGAACTACGCTCAAGTGGGATCGTTTGCGCTTCCAGTACCACATTCGCATGATGTGCCATATCCAGTGTGCCCTGGTGCATCTCTTCAAAAAGCAGAATCGTCAGAAGAAGAGTCTGAGTCAAATGCAAGCGAATTTGAGCCGGGTGCAAAGCGAAAATTACTGTCACAGGCCGAACTAAACGATTGGGTGCGCGATTTTGGTCTCACTAAGGAGAAATCCGAACTTTTTGCGTCTCGGATGATACAGTGTGGATTTGCGGCTTCAGAAGTGAAAGTATCAGCGTACAGAAACCGTCACAAGGAGTATGCAAAATTTTATACAAAGAAAGACCAAATATGTTTTTGCAGCGACATTTCAGGCTTGTTCCAAGAGCTTCACCAAATTCACAACCCCAACGAATGGAGGTTGTTTATTGACAGCAACAAAGAGAGCTTGAAGGCAGTTCTCTTACATAATGGGAATGAAAAGCCATCTGTTCCTATTGCTCATGCGGTTCATTCAAAGGAGAACTATGAAACTATGGACATTTTGCTGAAATGCATAGAGTATAGGAAATACAATTGGAAAATATGCGCCGACCTTAAAGTTGTGGCCATTCTGTGTGGACTCCAAGGAGGCTATACGCGACATTGCTGTTTTCTGTGCCTTTGGAATAGCCGCGCTGATGATCAGCATTATATAAAAAAAAAATGGCCGGTACGAACGAAACCTGTAGTTGGAGAAGCGAATGTTCAGCGCAAACCACTAATAGAGAACCGTGAAAATATAATACTTCCGCCGCTGCACATAAAATTGGGTTTGATTAAAAATTTTGCCAAAAAATTAGACAAAGAAGGTGAAGCTTTTGCCTATTTACGGTCAATTTTCCCTTACCTTTCGCTGGCAAAAATTAAAGAAGGAGTCTTCGCAGGACCCGAGATAAAAAAAATGTTGAAAGATGAAAAATTCCCAAAGCTGTTATCACCCATCGAAGCCGCAGCATGGAATTCCTTCAGGCTTGTTGTGGAAAACTTTTTAGGAAACAACAAAAGCCCGAATTATAAGGACATAGTTGAGGATCTGGTAAAGAACTATGAAGCCATGGGAGTGCACATGTCACTTAAAATACACTTTCTGGATTCTCATTTGGATTTTTTCCCTGAGAATTTAGGAGACGTGAGCGACGAACACGGCGAGCGCTTTCATCAGGAATTGAAGGCTATGGAACGACGCTATCAGGGCAACTATGACACGGCTATGATGGGTGACTATATTTGGACCCTAATACGTGAGACCGATTGCAGCGAATACAAAAAACAAAGAAGAAGTCAGCAGTTTTTCCACATGGCATAAAATGTACACTTATATCTTTGTTTTTACTCATTTTTTTGTGCGTTGATTTGCTTAATTTAATTAGTTAGTTTAATTTCGTTAGTTTAGCTAATTGTGCGATACATTGAGCATGTAGTGCTGTAAATAAATTAAAAAATAATATACGAAGACTAATTTGTTTATTTTAAATTAAGTTCAAATGTATTTATTCGTTTGCGTTGGGTAGGTAAGCTGTTCAAATAATGAAAATCAAAAAATCGTGAAATAGCGGAATTTCGGTCGTTTACCAAAAAAATAATAAGTCGGCCATTTGTCATCAGATTTTGTTAAGTAAGCGCTTATTTTCTTTGGAAAAGTGTCAGCTATATTAAAATCGCTGTTAACATCGCGTTTTACATTTTATATGAATTTTTATATGAATTTTTCAGCCACATTTTTACTAAAAAAACGCAGTTTTTTAACCTTTTTAAGCCGCCAACATCAAAACTACTAACCCGATTTGAAAATTTTCTGAGAATAAGTTGTAGACGGCTCAATTGTCTTTAATTTGAGTAGTAGTAGGATAAAATAGGTCAAAGAAGACTAAAGATATGCTCAAAATAGTAAGTGTACCTCCAAAAATTAAAAAAAAAAAATTAAAAAATTTGTATCTCGCAAACCAATCGACAGAAAAATTTTTAAAATTCATTTTCGTGTTCAGTAGGTCCAAATCCATGAGAAAAAGTATGCTAGAACCAAATAACAAAATGGCTGTTGCCTAGTGTAAGTATTCAAGCTTAAGGTATATTTTATACAAAATTATTTATTTGTTATCCAATATTTCGCTATCTCAATGGATAGCTTCTTCAGGGATTTTTTGTTTCTTTAATTTTAAACAAATTTTTTAACAAATCAAAATTAATGAAACAACAAAATTGTCAATTTTAAAAAATATTAAAAATTAAACGCAGGAAACAAAAATTATTCTATTACATTTTTATGAACCTATTTAATTTCCTATTTTATTCTTATAAATTAAATGTCTGTAATTCTGAGCTACATTGTCTGTATCTGTTTTAAAATTAATTCTTTGTTCTATTGGTGTGTTGATAATTTGTAACATTTCTAACATGAAGCGTCTTTTGTAGTTTGTTTCTGTATTTAAAACTGTTGTATTTTCAAAATCTGTTTAAAATTAAAGAAAAAAAATCCCTGAAGAAGCTATCCATTGAGATAGCGAAATATTGGATAACAAATAAATAATTTTGTATAAAATAGACCTTAAGCTTGAATACTTATTAACTGGAATTTGTATTAAAAAGGTCGAAGAAATTGAACTGAATAATTTATAACTTTATTTCAGTTTGTGCGTCCGTTTGCTTATTAGAAAAACGACGAGTTAATGTTAATATATATTCTCTTTAATTCTTTTTTTTTTTAATATATGGTGATGCGGGGGGTAAACACTTATTTGCAATTAGAAAAAAAGAGAATTAAACAAACGCAAAAAACGGTTAAGATATTAAAGGCAAAAAAACCGAAATTATTAAAGGGTTTTTTCCTTTTTCTTATATTTTTTTTGTAAGTAAAAAAAGCACACAAACAAAATAATCAAAAATTGTAGCGGATTTTTTTATACACTTGCATGTTGGTAGATTTTATTTTGTTTCAACAAGGGATCACTCTGTATATATTTTTTCACTTTCACTATATTGTTACACTTATTTATTTGAACACTATAATTCAAATTACGTACCTTTTTTGAAAAAAATTACAGAGATAAGGGGAATTTTAAAATATACTTAATCATCTTCAGGAATTCCAATAAAAATTCAATACAAATCGGGCTGAAAATAAATTATTTTCGAGGAAATTATTTTCGCAAAAAATAAAAATCGAATTAATTTATCCAGTTCGAAGGACCAAAAAATGTTTTGCTCAAATAATATTCCCCAAAAATTTAAGAAAATAAAAAATGCGGGTTAGAATTTTTTCTAAAAACGTTATAAAAATAACTTTAATTTATTTATAAAAATAAATTTCTTTGGAGTTTTAAATTAGTAACAACGTACCTTATTTGCGGGTGGATACAAGAGTAATAAAATGTTAGCTTAACGAAACCAATCTCTAAGCCTACAAGTAAAAAACCAAGAGCATGAAAAATAAGTTTCGTTATGCTAACATGTGAGTGTATTTAACATTTTCAGGCACAAAAGTACATTTAAGATTATAAATTGTGGCACAAAATGTTTAAAAGTATCATCTATACCAACCCTATCTATCAACCATCATTTAAAAGAAATTATATCAAGAAATGTCATAAAAGCATAAAAAATTACAAAGCGAACATTTATGAATAGCACCATAGTACTTTTAAGGATTTAATAGTACCACAAAATGTACTTACGTACAAACTTTATCATCCTATTCCTCAACACTCATAATAATCCATGCTTAAATATTTTTTTATATTACAAAATTTATAAATTTTGTAAATAATACAAAAATTATTTTAAGTATACAATATAAAAAAATTGTAACATCACAAAATTTTCGTACTCAGCTGATGGTAAAAACTTTCTTAAGTTTACAAATTTCGTAAATAATACAAACTAAGTTTTGTTTTTCATCATGGATGGTAACCGAAACAAATGCGGTTATCGGTAAGGGTAACGCTATTTTCTACTATTTCGGTAACGTTATTTTAAGGGTAACGCTATTTTCTCTTATTTCGGTAACGTTATTTTAAGGATAACGATTTTTTCAGTTATTTCGGTAATGGTATTTTAGGGATAACGATTTTTTCAGTTATTTTGGTAACGGTATTTTAGGGATAATGATTTTTTCAGTTATTTCAATTTTGGTATTTTAGCGATAACGGTATTTTCCATTATTTCGGTAACGGTATTTTTGCGATAACGTTATTTTAGTTATTTCGGTAACGATAATTTAGGGGTAACGTTATTTTTGTTATTACCGTATCGGTATTTTAGTGATAAAGCTAGTTTCAATGCGCACAGATATATTAAACCCTATCATAATCAGACTTTTGGAAGATAGATATATGTATGTACAGAGAATATATTTTTGAATCTTGTTACTTCAAAAATATATACTTAGAAATATCTATAACTAAAACACAAAAATTTTTACATAATGAACCACAGATGGTTTGAAATTAATTGCCAAAATTTAGTAGGTCCGAGTAAAAAAAATGAATCTGGGACAATATTTAATCATTTCCAATTTTATATTCCTTAATACCTTATTTGATCCGAAAAATGGCAGATCAAATTAGATCCAGAAATATATTTGAGGACTTAGATGGATCTCAATCGATCAGAAAAATGGCAGATTAAATTAAACCCAAAAATAAATTTATAAAGTTATATAGAAATTTATCCGAAAAAAGTCAGATCGAATTGTATCAGATTAGATCCAACAATACAATATACACGAAAACTACCCCTTTTCCAATTGTATTTCAGAATTAAAAATAAAACAGTACACCCTACGATTTGGAGTTGTTTTATTTAATTTCGTTATTGCCTTGTATTTTAATAATTTTTAAATACTGAAACTAGAAGGTTGAACTTTGGTATGCAGGTTCCTTCTCCAGTGTAGATAACAGCTATCGTGTGACTTTTGGAAAATAAAAAGAGGAGAGGCAAAAAAGCGGAAAATTCTCCCCCTTGACGGCCTGCCAAAACCGCTGGAGCTACTAAGTTAAAATTTGGTGCATAGATTCATCATCCAATGAATATGTGCAATTATGCTAACGTGCAGATGTGCAAATTTGTAAATGTGCAAATGTGAAGGTGTGCAAATTTGCAGAAGTGCAAATGTGCATATATGCTAATGTGAAAATGTGCAAATTTACAAAAGTTCAAATGTGAAAATTTGCAAAAGTACAATTGTGCAATAGTGAAAATTTGATTGCTTGTTTGATGGTTTTATGGATGATGGTTTGATGGTAATATAAATGTGTAAATATGCAAATGTGCACATTTGCAAATAGGCAGATGTGCAAATGTTTAAATATGTAAATATTTATTTCTTTATTTCATTGCACAATGCCCAGCCAAACCGCAGGAGGTAGAACGCTCACATTTTGTATGTAGGTTCTGCCTACGGCGTAGACATTCGCTAAGACGAGGTTTTTGGAAACTCCTTCGGGGAAGAGCTAAATAAGGATAAACTCCCCTTTCACGGCCTGCCCAAACCCTATAGCCAGAAACCGGAAATTTTAAATATGCTTTAACAGAATGCACAAACTGTTGGACCCATAAAGTTAAAATCCAAAGGGGAGGTGCAGAAAAGGGAAAAATTCTCTCTAACTCATAATTGAAGTACATCTTAGAGTCTGAGACATGCTAAAATAATTATATTTCAAAAAACTTCTAGTTCTTGTTCTCCCGAAATGATTTAAATTTGAAAGTTTTCTAAAAAAATATTAATAAGAAAATAAAAACAAAATAAAAGTACAAAAAATTGATCTCACTGGCTGGGATTCTAAAATATTGACATTGGGCTACATATAGTTATATGAAATTATGGAACTATATATAACAATATCTCAAATTTTTTTGCACATATTGTATCATTATCAAAAATATTTCTTATATTAGAACATATTGTTACGATTTTACCCTTTATAAAATCGTTGATTTATTTACCTTTTAAATATATCGAGTTCCTTCTATATTGCCTATAATAAACACTGTTTGAAATTATTTATAGCTCTATTTAGCCACACTTTAGTTCTTAACACTCCAGCGTTTTATTTTATAAACTGAACTGCTGCGTCGCCGAGTACCAGTATTTATATGAGTAGTCAGGTATTCTAGTTATTTCCAGCTTATTACGACACTAGATTTTTCCAGCTGTCAAAATTCGTGTAAGGAAATTTCTAATTCTAGAAATTTCTTGTAACACTGCCTCCCATTTAAGCCTGTTTGTCCCGAACAGACATAGTCATTCCTTTTCCAAAGTTGGCTAGTCGTTCTAGATGAACAACCTTCATTTTGGACCTTGGGCTCTGATCTTTCTGTATTCTGTTTACCACATCATTCAACCTTTTAATTACTCCATAGGGTCCGTCCCATTGCGTTTGTAGTTTGGGAGATAATCCTTTCAGTCATTGCGGGTTAAATAACAGAACCAGCTGACCATCATTAAATCCTTCAGAATTTGCTGCCCTATCATACCTCGCCTTCATCTTATCGCTGATAATTTTAATTCGATTGCGAACAAACTCATGAAGCTCGTTAAGGTCTTCTTGTTCCCGGGAAGCGTTGTCGTTGTCTTTATCTATAGTTCCGTTCCGAAAATAATTTTTGCAGGTATCCGGAAGGTGGAATCGTAAACAGCCGATCTATATGTCAGCAGAAATTTGGAGATGTGTTCGTCCCAGTCCTTCTGATGAGTACTGACCACTTTTATTAAGTAATTCTCTAAAGTGCGATTGAATCTTTCAACCATACCATCAGATTGTGGATGCAGCGTGTTGGTTCTTGTTTTTCTTATTCCATACAACTCACACATTTCCTTGAAGATAGCAGATTCAAAATTCCGTCCCTGGTCAGAGTGTAATTCTAATGGAACACTGTAGCGGCACACCCAGTTGTTCACAAATGCGCTTATTACCGTTCTGGCTTCCTGGTTCGGTATAGCGTATACCTCAGGCCATTTACTGAAATAGTCGATCACCACAAGAACGTAACGGTTTCCGGAATCACTGACAGGGAAAGGGCCTGCCACATCCATTGCTATCCTCTCAAATGGGGCACCCGAGTTGTATTGTTGAAGTTGCCCACGACTTCTTCTTACTGGTCCTTTAGCTGCGATGCTTACAGCTTGCTGGCAGCCGACCAAGTAGAATCGTTGTTTTAAATTCTCTAGGGTTTTCGTGACACCGAGATGACCACCACTGGGACCGTCATGGAACTCTTTTAATACTTCATCTATTTTGCTGGACGGCACCACAATTAGCTTTGTCTCAGTTTTGCCGTCCACACTCTCCCATATACGGTATAAGCAGTGATAAATTTCCCGTATACGGTTCCACTGGCCCTAATACGCTTTCATTAGCGGACTTTCAGCTGGTATTTGTTAACGGGTAGGCCTTCTGTCCTCTGCTTTGGCTGACTTAATTCGATGCACTATTTTCCTTCAGCCCTCGAACAATGTTTGCACTCTAAGTTACAGGGCCGTCTTGAAAGGGCGTTCGCATTGCAGTGCTTTATTCCTTTCCTGTGCTCGATGCTAAAGTCATAGCTCTGAAACCGTTCAATCCAACGAGCTAGCTGCCCTTCTGGATGTTTAAATTGTAGCAGCCACCTAAGTGCAGAATGGTCGGTTCTTAGTTAAAAGTGCTGACCGTACATATACTTGTGCTAGTGCTTTACACATTCTACCGCCGAGTGTTCCCGTCGCGTTACGCAGTGGTTCCTTTCAGGCTTTGAAATTACTCGACTGTAATAGCCTATGACTTTTTCGGTTCCACTGATTACCTGCGAAAGCACATCCCCTATTCCGTATCCGCTTGCATCGCTATTCAGCGCAACTTTTTCCCCGGCCACAGGATATCCGTACATAATAACTCCTTGAGCCTTAGGAATGCTTGTTCTTGGGCTTCACCCTAATGAAATGGTCGCGCCTTCTTAGTCAGCTCATGTAGGCTCGCAGCCACACTGGCAAAGTTTGGTACAAATCGTCGGTAGTATGTGCAGAGGCCAATCTTTTACAGCCCGAATCTTATCTTCATCGGTTGATATACCCACTGCAGTTACGCGGTGCCCTAAATACTTGACTTCCCTCTGGAACAGTGTACATTTCTTTGCGCTAAGCTTGAGTCCAGCCGCAGATATTCGCCTTAAAACTTCTGCTAAGTTCTTCAGGTGTTCATCAAAAGTTTTTCCCATGACAATTATATCATCAAGGTACACTAGGCAAGTTTTCCAGTGGAGTCCTTTCAGCACATTTTCCATTAACCGCTCGAATGTTGCTGGAGCATTGCAGAGTCCAAAGGGCATCACATTAAACTGCCATAATCCGTCACCTGTGCTAAAGGAAGTTTTCTCCTTGTCTTGCTCACAAATTTCTACTTGCCAATAACCACTTTGCAAGTCCAATGTGGAGAACCATTTGGTTCCTGCTAGCGTGTCTAGAGTGTCGTCAATTCTCGGTAGTGGATAGCTGTCCTTCTTCGTGATATCGTTTAGTTTTCTGTAATCAACACAGAATCGGGTGCTGCCATCTTTTTTCTTAACTAAAACTATAGGCGAGCTCCATGGGCTAGAAGATGGTTCGATTACTCCACTACGCTCCATTTCGTTGACTAACTCCTTTACTTCATTTCGTTTTGCTAGAGGAATACTTCTGGGCGCCTGCTTTATTGGCCTCGCTTCACCAGTATTTATTCGGTGTTTTACAATTGCTGTTCTTCCTTGACTTTGGGTTTTCATGGCGAAGACAGAGCCGTATTTCCTGATTAATTGTTTGGCTTTATTTCTATCAGGCGGCGCCAGTTCTTTTGGCCATTTTCCCACATATTCTGCCAGCATCTCTCGATCTTCAACGGACACACTGGAAGGTTTTAAGTTCATTTCGCAACTGATTGTTGCTTCTGGCGCAGTACATTTGGCTATTTCAGAGTTCGCTCTGACAACTTTTTCACAATTTGATAAATTCAGTACTCTTACAGGAACTCTTTTGTCTTTGTTGGTTTTCACGAGGGCTTTCGCTGTTATTAGGTCACTTTTTATTTCTGATGGTTCTACCACAAACAAGCTTATGTTGGCAATTGTTAGTTTCACATTAACCTTACCATAGATAGAAGCCTGCTCTCAAGTACCTATTCGCAAACTTACCCTATGCAATGATTCATCTGGCTGTCTAATTATATCGGGTCTGATTAAGGACTGTGATGCTCCTGTATCTATGGTTAAAATGTGCTTTTGTCCGTTGATGCACCCATAAGCAGTAAGATTGCTTTTCCCCTGCTGTGCTATTGATATGGAGATTGTGGGGCCATCGATTGTGGGAGCTAGCTCATGCCCCGTAGTGCTAGCTCTTTTTAGTTTAACGGTGACTCTTTAGGTGATTGCTGATCGGCTCTGAGGCTTTTTCTGGGTGCTTTGCAGTTTCGCTGAAAGTGTCCCACTTTACCGCAGTTGTAGCATTTGTCCTTCGGTTTGCTTCGCTTTTCACCTAATGCCTTCATAAATGCCTCTGTTAACTTTGTGCTTATATCCTTTTCAGCAGTTACTTCGATTTCTGCGGCACAAACCGCATGTCTTACATCAGAATCCCGAATTCCATTCACAAATGCTTCAATTTTGAACTAATCTAAGAATTGATGATTTTCACCTGGATAAGTCAGCTGCACCAACCGCTCAATCTCTGTTGCAAAATCTTGCAATGACTCATTTGCTTTCTACAGTCTACCTCTTAGTTCCATTCTGTATATTTAGTTTTTGTGTTCGCCACCATACTTTCGCTGCAGTGCCACCATTATGTCGTCATAATTATTTCTGCAGGTGATTGGCACACTTTCTAGAATTTCTGCAGCGTTTCCTTTTAAGGCCAGAATCAACTCTAAACCATTTTTTCGATGTTCCACATATTTCTGGCGGCAACTGTCTCGAACTGGAACTTAAAAACATTAAACGGTACGCTGCCGTCAAAAGTGGGGGCCTTTGCTCTACCAGAACTTTCCTGAATAATTCGAACTGGACCCTCTTGATATTGGAGATTATTAACTTTATTTCACGCCATTCTCTAATTCGGACAACTTCTTGTCAAATCTATCCATTTTCTCATTAGTGGCTCTGGAAGATTCTTGCAGCTTTTCTTCTATCTTAGCAAACATTTTCTCGTTATCTGCTCCCGAAGTCTCTATCTTAGCTAACAGTTTCTCGTTATCTGCTCTAGAAGTTACTTGAAGTTTCATTTCCATCTTAGCAAACAGTTTCTCGTTGTCTGCTCTAGAATTTTCTTGAAGTTTCTCATTTTTTTCCATCTTTTCCATCATAGCAGCCAACATTACGTTTAACTCCATATTAGCTATTGCTGTGCGGGTACTGACCTCCATTGCTTCTTTTTCGTCAAATTCGTAAGTCGCTTTGTCAATCTTACGCCGCTCGAATTCCTCTATCAGCCGCATTTGTGATTCTGTCGTATTACCTGCTGTCGGTAGCTCCAACTTACTCAATTCCTTCTTGAGTTGCTCCACCTTAAGCTCCTCCAATTTCATGACTGCTTATTATTTTGCAATCCCACTTCTGACACCAATTGTTACGATTTTACCATTTTTAAAATCGTTGATTTATTTACCTTTTAAATAAATCGAGTTCTTTCTATATTGCAAATAATAAACACTGTTTGAAATTATTTATAGCTCTATTTATTTATAACCGTCCCTAAAAATTACAGAAATACACTTTAATACCCGTATTTATATGAGTAGTCAGGTATTCTAGTTATTTCCAGTTTATTACGACACTAGATGATTCCAGATGTTAAAATTCGCGTGAAGAAATTTCTAGTTGTGGAAATTTCTTGTAACAATATATAAAACCACATATAATTATATCTCATATCATATTAAAAAATAAAATTTGAAAATTTTAATGTTGTTGTTGTTTTTTGTGTAATTTTCATATAAAATGTCAAATTTTATTGCATTTGAAGACACCTGGTAAACAAGATCATAAATTGTGCAGACATTACTTAATAAAAAAATGTATCGGTATTTTAAGGGTAAAGTTATTTTCTTTTATTTCGGTAACGCTATTTTAAGAGTAACGCTATTTTCTATTATTTCGGTAACGTTATTTTAGGGATAACGATTTTTTCAGTTATTTCGGTAACGGTATTTTAGGGATAACAATTTTTTCAGTTATTTCGTATCGGTATTTTAGCCATAACGGTGTTTTCTATTATTTCGGTAACGGTATTTTAAGGATAACGATTTTTTCAGTTATTTCGGTAACGGTATTTTAAGGGTAATGATAGTGAGTTGAAAGGGTATTGAATCGATAACGGTATTTTAGGGGTATTGCCTGCCAACCCTGTTTTTCATAAAATTATTTTACATTCTAACAAAATATTTATATTTTTACAAATATTTTAAATATTCTTATGAAATTTCGTAAAATATACAAATAATAACTAAATCTTTCGCAAAATCAACCACAGTTTTCGTGTATTTTATTTATTGATTACTAACAATTGAAAACCATTTTGCGGTAAAAAAAAATTGAGGTGAAAAAAAATTTTGTAGTGAAAAAATTTTAGTGGTGAAAAAAATTCTTGTGAAGAACAAAATATAAAACATTATGCACTTCTAAGCTACTGGTAAAAAGAGAAAATATACAACACAAAAAAGTAAATGAAGAATCAATTGAAATTCATAGAAATATATTTTTTAATTTTATGTTTTCTGATTCTAAAAATAGAAACTCAAATAATTCCTTTTTGTTTTTATTAATATACAATAGTTTGTTTAAATACAAAATTATTTCAAAAAAATTATTAGAAACAACTATTCAAATAACATACACACATAGAAAATAATGATATATACATCTGTGTTTTGTTTTGTAATTACAAAAAAACTTTCAATTTGAAAAACAAACCACAAAAATCTTTTTTTCTTACGTGTCAGTTTAAAATTATTGGTTATTTTAACGACTTTCGATTGTTTTTACTACAATTATTAAACAATGATTGAATATAATGAAAAATCGTCTTTGTGATTGTATTTTAGACTGTTTTTAATGAAATAATATTGTGAGTGTATGAAAAAGTACTAAAACACACCAATTTTTATGGAAGTTCTAGAGGTACCTTCACATTTTCGGTCATTACTTTTTATCCGTTCGATCGATTTTGCTCATTTTAAACACAAAACTTTTCGAAAGGATTTCCATGAGTCGAGGTAAAAATGAGCGACCCCGTTTGGGTCTTCGCGCCGTGATCGCCATTTCAAGAGATAGATGGATAAACAGACCGACATATATACAGACAGATAGACGGACATCGCTAGATCGGCTTAAAATTTCATAAGGATCACCAATATATATTTTTGGGGTCTTAGAGTCATATTCCGATACGTTACACACGTGATATATACACTCACAGTTCAAAAATCAAATGGGAATAAAACCGCAATTATTATTTTTAGAGGTTTTTTTAATATTTAATTGGTGATAAAAACTTTCTAAACTATGCTGGAAATGTTCGTAAGGACCACCTTAATTTTGTTATCGTTTATTCACAACATTGAACTCCTGGAGATTAGTCCTGCTGTAATTTGCACATTTGTATGTAAATATCAGCAGAAGCCATACACAGAAAAAACTAATTCATACTATTTAAGAATATTTTATGAACAATTTTTCAATGTACTAATTTAAGAACTTTTTCATAAACTCAGGTTGTATTTATGAACAGCTCATAATAAAAAATTGGGAAAGGTTGTGTACTGGTTTAATATGAAAGAGTTCTTAAAATAAATTTAGATATACTTATTATTTATGAAAACGTAGTTAAAAAATTTGCCAGTGTAAAAATCGAATTATTTAGAAACGAGTGCATAACCCAGCAAAAACAGGGGTTTAACTACTTACTAGCCTATTTACTCGCTTAATTACTTTTGTTCGCGATGTCCCAAAACACAATGTAATGGGTGGCAATTACCCTCTCGCTTACGAACAGCCAAAAAATAATGAGTACCCATTACTTTTTGGAAATCGCGAACAAAAGTAATTAAGCGAGTAAATAGCCTGGTAAGTAGTTGATACCATGTTTTTGCTGGGAAATACGAATACATATAACACTGGGAATTTTATTAGGAAACAATTCACATTATAAATATATTTTATGTACCTACTAGAGACGTGCATTATACACTACAAAGTATTGTACAATGTAGTATAATTGATAAATACCTTGTATATGTTGTGCAAACGAGAAGTTGTAAAGTAAATGTTGTGCTGTTGTCAAACAGATGGTTGTAGATGTTGTGTCGTTCTGGTTTGATCACTCTACACAGAACATCGCATGTTCGTTCTACTATATTGTATTGGGAACTACACAACATGCATTCATTTCTCTCTCTCATATACGCAAATACTTATTGTACTTATAGTGTGCTTATTTTTATTTATTTTTATGTTATGTTAAAATGAATACCTTTGAAAAATTAGTATTTTTTACTATTCACCTTTTCTGGTATAAATACAAAATTTTTCCATCTCAAAAACAAATAAATTTGTCTTTTTATTCTATTTTACTGCAGTCAGACAAAAATAGTATTCCACAAATACTCACTACATCTGTTCGAAACGATATACTACTTTGTATTGTGCAACTTGTATGTAGTATTGTAAGTTGATACAACTCAACTACACACAACCTACGAGAGTAGAGCACAACATCTACAAATACAACATAAATGAAAACAGGCACTCAAACTTACTCAAAAAAGAAATCATGGCCAACTTGTACGATGTTGTGTACCAATGCACGTGTATAGTACCTACTCTTATACGATATGCTAGGAAACTTTCCATAAAATAAATAGAAATGGTGTGTGTTCTAAAGTTTTTTTTTATTATTTGATGAATTTGAATTTTTGATTATTAAAAAAATAATGATTTTTTTAAATAAGATTAAAAAAATAAGAATTCATAATCTGTAAGATATGAAGTATTTCATGTTTTGTAATTCTGAATCCGATCTTTAAATATATGAGCATGTTTCTATTATGTAAATAAAGTAGGGAAGTGTAGAAACATTTTTAAGTTGTGAAATTTTGGTAATATTTAAGAATTTGGACATCCCAGGTGAAAATGTTCATATATGTTAATATATCGTCATATATGGTTTCATGTATGAGCATATATGGTTTCATATATTAGCATATATGAACATATATGTTATGTATGTAAAGAAAAAGTTTATATATGATAATATATGATAAAATATATGGCAATATATGATAATATATTGCATATATATATTTGTCCATATGTTGGTTCATATATGTTCAGATATCAATACATATATTATTCCATATATGGGTAATATGTTTTCTTTTTTGTCAGATATGACCATGTTTTAAGGCTAAGTTTTTTTTCAATTTAAACCCTTGTTTTACCGAATTAAGATCCATTTTAAATTCTTAAGTGAAAATTGGAGTGAACATAAGACTTTTAGTAATTTTTATCCTACGTTACCAATAATAAAACTTCGAAATCCCAAGGTCAAGAGCGCCAATATGGTCATAAAAAAGGGGATGTGTACAACAGAGTACCTACAGTATAAATAGAGCCATAAGTCAAAAAAAATGTGTTTTTGTTAATTATAAATAATAATAAATATAGTTAATAATAATGTATGGTTATGTATACTTTTTTTTAACTTTTTTATTCTAATATTGAATCTGCCTACCTTAGGCCTAACAATATGTAATAAAATCTTATAACTAATCTTAAACACTAGTTACTCCCGTAAAGGAGCCATTTTCTTATATGGGCCTCATCTTAACGGGGCGGCATATCGGCTCTTTGAAGCCCTGTGTGCGTTCGATTTCGGGTCAATTGTCTCGCAAGCGGATTCGGATGATCACACAGCCTTGAAGTATAACTAGCACGGACTTCTCTAAATACGTCTTTTACTACGGGACCCCAAGGTCATTATGAATATTTCAATTTCATATTTACCATCGCGCACCTGTTATGGTTCTGAGAATTCTAGATTGTGCTTTCTGTATAAGTTCAATATTCGAATTGCTGGCCGTTCCATAAAGTTGAATTCCATATGTCCACACGGGTTTAATCACACTTTTATACAGGGTTACCTTAAGGTCAAGACTTAATATTGATCGGTGGTTCAATAACCAGTGCATGTCACAGGCTTTAAGCTTCATCTGAAGCCTCTTGGCTTCAATGTGCTGACGCTAAGTAAGACGTTTGTCTAGATGCATACCAAGATATGTGACGTCATCAGTCTGTGGAATATGTACGTTATTAAGTGTAACAGGCGAGCAATTTCCCGTTCTTAAAGTGAACGTAACGTGTTTACTCTTAAGTTCATTCACCCCTATTCGCCAATTTTTTAGCCACGTCTCCACATTTCTGAGATAATTATCTAACTCCATTGAAGCGACAATGGTGGGATTTGCGTTTAGCTCAGAATTGCCGTATCATCAACAAATGTTGATGTTAACATACGGTCACTTGTTGGCAAATCAGATGTGTAGATTAGGTAAAGTGTTGGACCAAGAACACTTCCCTGTGGAACACCTGCTTTAATTTCATAATCAGCTGTCACGTGATCATTATGCTTTACCCAAAAATAGCGGTTCAATAAATAAGACTCCAATAGTTTATGGGTACATGGAGGTAATTAGTGCTTTATTTTATTTATCGAGCCATCGTGCCATACTTTATCGAAAGCTTGAGCAATATCTAGAAAAATTGCTGAACAGTATATCCTGTCTTCAAAAGATTTTCTTATCTCTCCAGTTATGCGGTTAACCTGCTCGATAGTTCATTTATCAGTTTTGCATTTGCTGCAGACAGCCTCTGCTTGGTAGCATAGACACATTCTTCAATATCCTCCTCACACTGTAAAGAGGGGTTTGTCTGGATATGAGTACTAATATAACTTTTATATTTAATCCAGTCCGTGATGAAATGGGTATTCATAGGGGTTGTATTTCTATGCCGTATACCATAATACTTAATTATGACGGGAGAATGGTCTGAAGATAGGTCATAAGATATATCAATTGACATGTTATTTGATCAATATTTTTTGATATGGCAAAGTCTATCAGATCAGGAATTTTTCGAGGATCAGTAGGCCAATATGTTGGTTGTCGTTGAGACAGAAAGTCCAACTTGTTCCTACAGTCCATTAGTGCTGAGTATAACTGCTTGCCTCTGGGGTTCATAAGACGAGATCCCCAGTATGTATGTTTCGCGTTATAGTCGCCACAAGCCAGAAAGCGATATCCTAAAGTGGCAAAAAAATTCCTCAAACTTTTCTTTAGTTATTTGCAAATCTTGGTGGGTGATATATTGAACTTATAGTCAAATCGCCAACTAAACTTTCCAAGTGGATAGAAGTGGCCTGTAGATAGTCTTTCGAGTATTCTTCCAGGGCATAATGTCTCATTATATTTCTAATAAGAATGGCAGTACCGCCATGCGCTTTGCCGTCTGGGTGGTTTGTTTTATTGAATGAATAGCCTAGAATGATAAAATTATATCTGTTTGTAAGGTGGGTTTTCGAAATTATCATCACATCGATACTTTCCTTTAATAAAAAGTTGGATACCTCAGCTTTGTGCTGGTTTATGCCATTTGCATTCCAAAAACATATTTTCAAAAAACTCATTTTCTTGACAGTAGTATCTGTAGCATTTGATTCTGCGCTCTCAAAAGCTCTTGTATGGTGTTTTGCATAGATGACATAAAATTAGTCATATTTTTATTAAGCGATGTAATATTAAGGGTGAGCGCTTGAATCAGCGATTCCAACCCTACAGAGTTTTGGCAAACACTGGGCTCCTGGGAGCCTGATTTCATAGTATTCCCTGAATTTTGGGGAACACTGGACCCTTGTGGGCCCGATTTCAAAGTATGTGCATAGGAAACCAAAGGATTTACCGAAGCTGAAGTGATAGCTTCAGAACTTGATACCAAAGAACTTATTCTCTTGTCTGTAAGAGAAGCACCAGAAATAACTGGAGCAAAAGATTATACGTTCTGGTTAAATAAGGTTGGCTCTATTACCTCGCCCCTTTGCAGCCATTGTTTTAATCTTAATTTTTTAAGCATGTCCTTGTAGACTGGACAGCCGCGATAATTGGCAGTGTCGTTGTCACCGAAATTTGCGCACATTTTTCCGAGACCATTTTTAATAGCTTCGCATGGATCAGAAGAATGTAGGTCTCCGCATGCAACACAAACAGTACGTAGTGTACAATAAGCCTTAGTATGCCCGTATTCTTGGCAGTTGGCGCATTGAACAGGCCAATTTCGTTTATGAGGTTCTTCAACCGTTATCCTACGATGAATCAAATATTAAAGTGAGTAAATAGGATGAACCTCACTCCTTTTGAGTTTTACAACAACAATATGAAAAGTATTTTTCCCTATAAGATCTGAAATTGTATTCACCAACAGATTAGAGCTACTTTCACGAGGGAATATTGGTGGTGGTTTCGAGACCCTTGGACCGGGAGTAGTACTCGGATTTTTAGAATTATTATTTCTCAAAAGAGCAAAACGATTATTATTCAAGGGATCGGTTGTGTTCATTTTTATTAAGTTTTTCGTTGCCGCCATGACCTTTTAGAGGACTTAGTTTTCTCTTGTGAATATTAATATATTTTTATATACCTGTCGTTAAAGATGAATTTGGACTTTTACCTTTGTTCCCAAAATACATTCAATCTTTTACCTTCTGACTTGCCACTATTACCACCTATGGTATTTTCAGTGTTAAACTTATTATTTTTTTCCAGTGGTGTTGTTGTTGGAGTGAAAGTCAAAGTAGCCTGTGTTAATTTAGGTTGTTTTGAATTTTACTTTTGTTCATTTCCACATTGGTTAAATCTGTTATTTTGTTATTTTTTTCACACAAGAGTACAAGAACTCGCTCTCTCATTAGGTTTGGCGCAGTGATACCAACTATTTAAAAGCAAAAAGCGCCGGTCGAGCACTAAAAAAGAGCTAAAAAGAGGTAAATGTAAAAAAACTCATATTTTCAATTTTAAAAATTAAAATTTATTATTATATTGTACTAATATGAGATCAATTTCATTACTTGTGTTGTATTTTTACAAAAGTTTTACAAAGTAAATAAAAAAAATAAAAGAAAAAACTAAAATATTTACATAGAACTTTTTAAAATAGTCCATTAAATTGGTAATTTTTGAATAAAAATGTATTTTCCTCTTCTTCTTCGGGTCATAAAATAGTTTTTATAAAATATTTCGACTTTTTATAAGTTTGATTTGAACTAAATTTTGAACAAACGTGTGGTGGTATTTTATAATTCGAACAACAGGTGTTTTTTCGGACTTTTGATGCTTTTTGGTTTGATCCATCTAAAATTATAAATAAATTAAGTAATTTACAAACAATTACTCAAAATTTTCTAAACTTGAAAAATTTAAAGCTTCTGAAAAAATAGCTGTTATTCTTTACCAATTCTAGAGAAAAAACTATTTTAAATGCAGAGTAGTAAAAAAGATATTCATTACGATATCAACTTAAAGTGATTGACAAAAAAAAAAAACATTTTCATTTAGGAAGCTGCCAGATTATAAGAAAATTTACTAATTTAAAAAAATCGGTGTTGCACATAAAAAAAGCTAAAAGCGCTAAAGCAAATCTCAAAAAGAGCCATCCTAGCTCTTTTTTAAAAAAAGAGCTGAACGAAAAAAGTGCGCGCTGTGAGCACTCAGAAAGCGCTAAATCTAGCGGGAAAAAATCTAAGTTGGCATCGCTGGTTTGGCGGTTAAATAATATTTCTTGTATTATCACTTTTCTTTTGCACACTCTCTTTATTTATGACAATATAGCAGTGCTGTTCATTTGATGGGACAATTGTCCCCTGCTCAACTCACATGTATTCTTACGCTCTTGCTTTTAGTCAGTGTTGCCATTTTATAAATGAAGAAAAGCGCCAAAATCCTTGAAAAAAGGGTAAAAATTTACAAAAAAAAGGGTAAAAAAGCGTCAAGAGAAAAAAGTGAAATTTTAAAAATTAATTTTAAGACCAAGAACATATGTAAAAAGGGTAAAACTGAAACAAAAAAAGGGTAAAAAGCGCGAAAAACAAAAAAAAAATATTTTAACAAAAACTATTTATTTTGGGAATTCATTAAATATACTGTTACATAAACCATTTAAAAAAATAACACTTCGTATTATTATGTAAATAGTATTAAGATTATACATATTAAAAATAAAATTTGATTGAAAAATATTTGTTTTTATAGAAAAATAATTTAATTTTCAAATAAATTCGTTTCGTCGTCGCAATCATCAGGCAACAAAACCGTTATTATGAAATATTTGGATATTTTATAGGTTTCATTTGAATTAATTTTACTGGTTATACTTGAAGGTAATTCATAATTGCAGCAACAGACATTTTCTATTTTGAGCCCATATTTAATATGCAACAATGCATTTGCTGAGTTTAAAGAAAGCCGGTTTCTTATCTTAGGTTTAAAAAAAATCATCAAACTAAATGCCCTTTCCACTTCGGCATTCGAATAACAAAGTAAGCCAACTCATGAAAGGGATTTTCCCCCAAACAATTTTTAAAATTGTAGACTTCGATCCAAAAATCATCTGTTCTTTCCATATTGTTCCATTTTTGAAGTGTAAGATTCTGTAAACTTACTTCTATTTTGTTTAATAGACACGGATCATTTATAAAATTTTGTATAAAGGCAAAAATATCCGTTTTGTTATTACTAAAAATATTATGCACACTAAACAACGATATATTTTGTAGTAATTTGAAATTTGTAGGAAGCTTTCTTCTAAGCTCCAGTACTAGATTTTTTGTAAATTGAACTAAATTTTGTGTTATTTCTTGTTTATCTTGTTCAATTATTTTATATTCTTTGCAAGCCTTTTCAAAATGAAAACCAAGATAACAAAATTCATTTATGTTTTCATCTAAATTACCTTCGAGATAATCAAAATTTTCCAAAGGAACGATAATTCTATTTGTAATACTCTTAACCAAATAATACAAATCGTTGAAAAGCTTAACATGATCTGCGTTAGCCGACTCAAAAGCTAGATTCACTTTTTGGACTTCTTCCAAAATTGAACTCAAATAAATCAAATAAACGTGATTTCTGTTGTCACTGTACATATCTTTTAACAAATTAGAAACATAGCAAGTATCCTTTAAAAGACTAAAGTGGCTTTTTAATTCAAACCACATTTGTAAAATAACTTTAACTGCTTTTTCTATAGACAGCCACCTTGTTTTTGCCATTAGTGGAATTTTTATTGGATTCATAGTGTCATTATTCAATAATTCATAAATCTTTGCATAGGCTTTTTGACGAATTGGAGAATGAGCAAACCAGTTATGGGACTCCCTTACAAGAAATTCTAAATTATTTGGGAAACTTTTATCCGTGGCAGCACATACAGCCAATTGTAGTGAATGGCACACACATCTTACTAGTACAAGGTTGGAAAGATTATATTTTTGTTCAATTGTTTTGTGCAACCCGTTATGTGCGCCTGTAATCACGGCAGCGTTGTCTGTACCAATAGCCACTAAATTTTTGAAATCAAGATGTAAAATATTTAAAAGGCGCTACAAACCATAGAGAATATCATCAGCAGTTCCACCCTTTAGATCAATCAAACCTAAAAATGTTGTGATAAATCGGTTCTTTGTAATGCTCAAATACCTTGCGACGACGCCAAGCAATTTTTCGACTGAAATATCGGTGCCTTCATCTAAAATTAGGCTAAAGGGAACATCTTTTATGTCGTTGACAACATTTTGTATAAAGAAAGATGCTATTATGTTGGTAATTATATTTGAGCATTTTGTCCGATGTAGTTTAAAGTGAATAGCTTTACTATCAAGAAAAGACTGGAAACAAACTTCAGATAAATGATCAATACTAGAGAAAGATGTGTGAACAGCGACGTATAAACATAACATGCCCTGGGCTTTTTGATTTTCAGTTGGCTCTTTAGTTTGAAAATTTATTTCTGGTTGTACAGTTAAGCTATTCCATGGATTCATGGCCTTTAGGTGTTTTTTTGTTGTGCCATGTCGAACTAAGTCGCTATGTCGAACTAAGTCGCATTCAATTCACAGTGACAGCATATACAAAATGCTTTAGTTGTATCCTTTGAAGGTCTTAACCACTTTTTAAATACTGGAAAAGTCTCCCATGCTTTTCTATATTGACGATTCATCTAAAAAAGTTGAATGATTATTACATAATATTACACACAAACTAGTTTTTAACTTACAGTTTTTCATTTGCTAGTCGCTAAGGATTTTAATATTTTTCGATTTAAAACATAAAGTCACTGTTAGTATGTAGTATTTTTTTTTAAATTTGGCAGCATACTCATGAACTGCTTAAAAAAACAACAGTCAAGGAAAAAATACATAGTTGTAAAAAAAAGCACTTAAGAAAAAATACATGGTTGTAAAAAACACTTTAAAAAAGTCAATATGAAAAATACCCAAATCGGGTAGTTGTAGCAAAAAGCACCAAAAGCGCCACAAAAAAATTAAAAAGCGTCATAAAAGGGTATTTGAAAAAAAATGCGGGTAACCAGACCAAAAAAGCACCATAAAATACCGGAAAAGCGTCAAAATGGCAACACTGCTTTTAGTCGTCACTGAAACAGCGACGAGTGAACATGTGTAGCGGATGTATGCTGATTTTTTTTCAATGCACTGAAAAAAATTAATAGCAATGTACGAAAAAATTTTTGTGATACTACAAAAAAAAATCTTTAATAGACTTAATAAAAAAAAAACAATTTTTTTAAAAAAAAAGTTGAAATGTTTTGAAAAATTCGAGTCCGATCGTTCATTCATTCATTCCGATCAAATGTATTTGTTTTTCCTTCCGAAAATTGAATTTTTTTAACAGAATAACAAAAGGAATCCAACATATTAGAGATATTTTATTAATATGTAAATATAATGAAATCTTTAATATTGATTAAAAAAATCTTCAACTTTTTGTTTTTATACAATAAAAAAAGACACCCTAATGTATATATGTATTTCTTTTTTTCCTTTCAAAAATTTAATTTTTGTTTAATTTTTTTTCTTTAAAACAGTTTTACACAAAACAACCACAGTTTCATATTTTCAATAAAAAATAAATTCATTCAGATACTAGCAATGCTATTAACCCATTGAACATTTCTTACAGTGCAATTCTCATTTTCTCACAAACACAACTACATTTTTATTTTTGAACAGCACTGCAATATAGCTGTTATTGCCGTTTAAACTGAGCCTTGTCTCTTCACTCATATGCTCTTTAGAAATAACAAAACAAAGAATAAAAATAAAACTTTGTTTTGATTAAGTTAAATGTATTTTTGATTCCCACACAGATTTTGTTTATTTTAACACTATTTAAATGGTTTAATTTTGTTTATAAAAGCGTCCGATCGCTGTATTATAATTTTTAGATTTTTTTAAACACTATAAACCCAATTTTTTATGAAAATATAATAAACCTATTAAAAAATAAGCCTATTACAAAACTTGCTTTATAACTGATGTTGCGAGCGAAGATAAAACAAGTCTGTACTCTTCTGATTTGAAAAATGTTGTGTGACAGATTTTCAGTTGTGGTACAAAATTAAAAAAAAAATATGTTTTATAATAATTTTGGTCACCACCACGAAAACACCAGCATAACTAAAAGTGAATTTTTTTAATATCAATTCGATTTAAATGTCAAAAAAAAAACATAAAAATTAAATCAGAATAAAAATTCTAAAAACAAAATATAAACAGAAATTCAAAAATATACAAAAGAATTGTCGGGCTTATAGATACTAACAAATGAGTGCTATATTTTAATGTGTAATGCAGTTGACAAAAAACAAATAAGAGGTAATTTAAGAAAAAAAGATAATGTGTTAATTGATTACTTGTAACCAAATATTAATTTCTTCTTATGGACTGAAATCTTAAATATTTTTTACATCTTTATTATCAACATACACACAAAAAAATAAAATTCATAATTATTTATGAAAATTGTTCATAATTTTAAAGGTTCATATTATATATGAATCTTACTATTTAATATGTTTTAATTCTTAAATATTATGAAAATTTCATAATTTAAAGATGTTTTAACAATTCGCTACGTTTTTCGATGACGGCGGACATACATAATAGAAACATGTTCATATGTTGTAAGAAAGGGTTCAGAATTACAAAATATTATTACTTTAAACACAAGGATACAGTGTAAAATATAACTCAAAAATATTGTTACGATTTTACTCTTAATAAAATCGTTGATTTATTTACCTTTTAAATAAATCGAGTTCTTTCTATATTGCAAATAATAAACACCGTTTGCAATTATTTATAGCTCTATTTATTTATAACCGTCACTAAAAATTACGGAAATACACTTTAATAGCACACTTTATTTACACGATTTAGATAAACTAAACGTTAGCCACACTTTAGTTCTTCACACTTTGCGTTTTACTTATAAACTGAACTACTGCGTCACTGAGAACCAGTATTTATATGAGTAATCAGGTATTCTAGTTATTTCCAGTTTATTACGACACTAGAATCTTCCAGTTGTCAAAATTTGTGTAAAGAAATTTCTGGTGATAGAAATTTCTTGTAACACTGCCGCCCACTTAAGCCTGTTCGTCCCGAACAGACATAGATATTCCTTTTCCATAGTTGGCTAGTTGTTCTAGATGGACAACCTTCATTTTGGATCTTGGGCTCTGATCTTTCTGTATTCTGTATACCACATCATTCAATCTTTTAATAACTCTATAGGGTCCGTCCCAATGCGTTTGTAGTTTGGGAGATAATCCTTTCTTTCGTTGCGGGTTAAACAGCAGAACCAACTCGCCCTCATTAAATCCTTCAGAATTTGCTGCTCGATCGTACCTCGCCTTCATCTTATCGCTGACTATTTTAATTCGATTGCGCACAAACTCATGAAGCTCGTTAAGGTCTTCTTGTTCCCGGGAAGCGTTGTCGTTGTCTTTATCCATAGCGGCGGGCTTAACACCAAGTTCCAAATCGCCAGGCAATTTAATTTTTGCAGGTGTCCGGGAGGTGGAATCGTGAACAGCCGATCTATATGCCAGCAAAAATTTGGGGATGTGTTCGTCCCAGTCCTTCTGATGAGTACTGACCACTTTTCTTAAGTATTCCTCTAAAGTGCGATTGAATCTTTCGACCATACCATCAGATTGTGGATGCAGCGGGGTGGTTCTTGTCTTTCTTATACCATTCAACTCACACATTTCCTTGAAGATAGCAGATTCAAAATTCCTTCCCTGGTCAGAGTGTAATTCTAATGGAACACCGTAGCGGCACACCCAGTTGTTCACAAATGCGCTTATTACCGTTCTGGCTTCCTGGTTCGGTATAGCGTATACCTCAGGCCATTTACTGAAATAGTCGATCACCACAAGAACGTAACGGTTTCCGGAATCACTGACAGGGAAAGGGCCTGCCACATCCATTGCTATCCTCTCAAATGGGGCACCCGAGTTGTATTGTTGAAGTTGCCCACGACTTCTTCTTACTGGTCCTTTAGCTGCGATGCATTGCGCGCAATTTGCTATCCAGTCGCTCACAGCTTGCTGGCAGCCGACCCAGTAGAATCGTTGTTTTAACTTCTCTAGGGTTTTCGTGACACCGAGATGTCCTCCACTGGAACCGTCATGGAACTCTTTTCCTTCAGCCCTCGAACAATGTTTGCACTCTAAATTACAGGGGCGTCTTGAAAGGGCGTCCGCATTGCAATGTTTTATGCCTTTCCTGTGCTCGATGCTGAAATCATAGCTTTGAAGTCGTTCAATCCAACGAGCTAGCTGCCCTTCTGGTTGTTTAAATTGCAGCAGCCACCTTAGTGCAGAATGGTCGGTTCTTAGTTGAAAGTGCTGACCGTACAGATACTTGTGGTAGTGCTTTACACATTCTACCGCCGCCAAGAGTTCCCGCCGTGTTCCTTTCGGGTTTCGAAAGCACTCGACTGTAATAGGCTATGACTTTTTCGGTGAAATTTATCACCTGCGAAAGCACACCTCCTATTCCGTGTCCGCTTGCATCGCTATCCAGCACAAATTTTTCCCCGGCCACAGGATATCCAAGAAGCGGTGCCGTGCATAATAACTCCTTGAGCCTTAGGAATGCTTGTTCTTGAGCTTCACCCCAATGAAATGGTCGCGCCTTCTTAGTCAGCTCATGTAGACTTGCAGCCACACTGGCAAAATTTGGTACAAATCGTCGGTAGTATGTGCAGAGACCTAGAAAGCTGCGCAACTCGTGCAGATTTTTCGGGAGAGGCCAATCTTTTACAGCCCGAATCTTATCTTCATCGGTTGATATACCCTCTGCAGTTACGCGGTGCCCTAAATACTTGACTTCCCTCTGGAACAGTGTACATTTCTTTGCGCTAAGCTTGAGTCCAGCCGCAGATATTCGCCTTAAAACTTCTGCTAAGTTCTTCAGGTGTTCATCAAAAGTTTTTCCCATGACAATTATATCATCAAGGTACACTAGGCAAGTTTTCCAGTGGAGTCCTTTCAGCACATTTTCCATTAACCGCTCGAATGTTGCTGGAGCATTGCAGAGTCCAAAGGGCATCACATTAAACTGCCATAATCCGTCACCTGTGCTAAAGGCAGTTTTCTCCTTGTCTTGCTCACAAATTTCTACTTGCCAATAACCACTTTGCAAGTCCAATGTGGAGAACCATTTGGTTCCTGCTAGCGTGTCTAGAGTGTCGTCAATTCTCGGTAGTGGATAGCTGTCCTTCTTCGTGATATCGTTTAGTTTTCTGTAATCAACACAGAATCGGGTGCTGCCATCTTTTTTCTTAACTAAAACTATAGGCGAGCTCCATGGGCTAGAAGATGGTTCGATTACTCCACTACGCTCCATTTCGTTGACTAACTCCTTTACTTCATTTCGTTTTGCTAGAGGAATACTTCTGGGCGCCTGCTTTATTGGCCTCGCTTCACCAGTATTTATTCGGTGTTTTACAATTGCTGTTCTTCCTTGACTTTGGGTTTTCATGGCGAAGACAGAGCTGTATTTCCTGATTAGCTGTTTGGCTTTATTTCTGTCAGGCGGCGCCAGTTCTTTCACCCATTTTTCCACATATTCTGCAAGCATCTCTCGGTCTTCAACGGACGCACTGGAAGGTTCCAAGTTCTTTTCGCAACAGATTATTGCTTCTGGCGCAGTACATTTGGCTATTTTAGAGTTCGCTCGGACAACTTTTTCAGAATTTGATAGGTTCAGTATTCTTACAGGAACTCTTTTGTCTTTGCTGGTTTTTACGAGGGCTTTCGCTGTTATAAGGTCACTTTTTATTTCTGATGGTTCTACCACCCACAAGCTGCTGTCCTCACAATCTCCCTCCATGCGCACCCATAATAAAGTTTCTGACCGTGCCGGTATTTTCTGATGACTGATGGTTACTAGCTTTCTTACTCGATCCGCTTGCTCATATCCAACATTAAGGGGTATTTCAACATTACACCAAATCATAACTTTTTGCCCCATATGCAGATTAATGTGACCAATCATGAAATCTGCACCAATGATTAGTAGTAGAAGATTGGGGTACCAGAATGAGTTAATGGGTTTTTCTATGGGGACTCAAGTTGATTTAATTACCCTTCATTTCTATGGGGACTCAACTTGAGTTAATGGGTTTTTCTATGGGGAGTCAAGTTGATTTAATTACCCTTCATTTCTATGGGGTGTGAACTTGATTTAATTACCCTTCATTTCTATGGGGAGTGAACTTGATTTAATTGCCTTCATTTTTGATGTTGACTCATATTGATTTAATTGCCTTGTAGTGTGGCCGTCGGTTGTATGCTTATAATATAAAAGGGTTGTAATACAAAATTTTTATGATCAAGTGAAAGTCATTGATCTACATATTTGTTTTTGGTCTTTTTGAAATTATGTGGTTTGTGTGGCCGTCGGTTAATTCTTTTTATCTCTTGTTATACCCTCCACCATATATGGTGAGGGTATATATCAGTTTGTCATTCCGTTTGTAACATGTCGAAAAATAGGTTTAAGACCCCATAAAGTATATATATTCGTGAACCTTATGCAATTTTAAGTCGATTTAGCGATGTCTGTCTGTCTGTCCGTCTGTCTGTCTGTCTGTCTGTCTGTATGTCTGTCTGTCTGTCTGTCAATTTTTACCCAGATTATTGAACATCCTCCCGAGCAGTTTGGTATTTAAATTACATAAATTGACAAAACATATTCATATTACAGTTCATGCAAAATTAAGTATATACGTATATCATCTTCAGCCCCTATGGTGGAGGGTATTCAAAGATTCGGCACAGCCGAATTTAGCCCTTTTTTACTTGTGTGTTTTTTTTTTTTTCTATTGTTTGTTGTTAGTGTTGCTGTCGGTTGTTTGCTTGTAATGTAAAAGTGGTGATTATACAAAAAATTGTCATGTGTGTGTTTTGCTAGAAAGTGTTAAGTGACAAGGATCTTTTTTGAAATTATGAGTGTTGCCGTCGGTTAATTCTTTTTATCTCTTGTGTGTTTTTTTTTTCTATTCTTTGGTGGTCATTGATCTACATATTTGTTTTTGTATTAAGAGGAAATTTGCATTAAGTGAAAGTCATTGATCTACATATTTGTTTTTTGTATTAATAGGAAATTTCCATTTTTTCTTTCTTGTGTTTATGTTCTATTTTTGTTTTTATTTTTTTGTGTGTTTGGTATATACATTCTACATGTACAAGTAGGTCATAAATTAATTATTTATTAATGTGACATTTTCATTAATCTACAAATTTTTGTGTTTTAATGAAATTCGAATCTGTTTGTTTGTTTTGCTCGGTTTTGTTCGGTTTTGTTTTCTCGTAATAAAGCGGTAATTGGAATCTGTTAGTGTTTTGTTTGTTTGTTTGTTTAGTTGAGTGTATAATAAAAAACAATACCAAAAATTAGTTTTACATGTATTTGGTTTTATTTTACTTTCTTTTGAAATAATTCTTAAATTAAAATCTCGTTAAATATTTCTTATAAATTTAAATACGTATAATATAATAATTTCGGTTATTTTTTTTTTATTTAATTAAAAATTTAGATGTTTATGATAGAGATTTATAAGATCGTTGACTGAATTTTCTCTAAATTTATAGATGATGCAACTACATGTATCAGGTCCTTCAGTACATCTGTCGTCAGACCATATGCAATCCTCAAAATGCTCTCCATGCACTGAATTAAGAATTCTTTTATTCTCATATAATTCGAAATAATCAGCGTTCTTTAAAAAGAAGTGTAAATCTTTTAGACATATAAAATATATTTGACAAATCAAAATCAGTATCTTAGAAACATTCAGTTACCGAAGAACTCCACAAAAAGCCATCGATATATATATATTTGTATATCAAACATTCAGTTACCGAAGAACTCAACAAAAAGCCATCGATATATATATTTTTATATTAAAAAATAGAAAAAACAAATATATCTCTTACTTCAAAAATCCCATCAACACAAGGAAAAATGAATACTCAAGCCTTAAGCAGCAACAATAGTGCCGTAACTCAATTTCTAAACGATGATTGTTTGGCAGACATTTGCAAAAAATTAGATTTGCGTGACCAGATTCTCCTTTCACACACATGTCCGCGTTTCAGTGATGTTTTCCGTATGATATCAAAGGCAGAATACAAAACGTTTTATTTAGATACAATGGGTGGATTGACGCTGATAGAAAAAATTAAATTTATAAAAATGGTTGGACCAAATATTAAGTCATTCGAAGGTACATTACCTTGGGATGACTATGAAATTGTATTAGATTGCATTGGACAGCATTGCAAAAATATTCAAAGTGTCAACACAGCAGACACAGACTTTTTACATTATATAATTGATAAAATGGAGACGTGTACGAAATTAGAAATTCAACATTTCAGCTTTGATAATAGATTCGCAGAGAAAGTTAAATGCTTGCCAAAGCTAAAGGTCTTAAGTCTGAAAAATTGTTCAATAACAACAGAACTTATTTGTAATTTATCTAATATCGAAAAACTGTCTCTTAACGGATGTCATGAATTTAATTTACAACAAATTTGTCAAAATCTGACTAATTTACATACGCTGGATATACGTAATTGTATGCATTTAAAAACGTCTGATTTTAAAGAAATGGTCCATCATTTACATAAACTTGAAGATCTCAAAATAAGTAGTACAACAGAGCAATATGAATGTATTGCCCAATTACCAAAATTGAAACGTTTAGAAATTTTTGGCATTGATGACTCCCACCCATTATGTCATCAACTATTGATAGAGTTGGTTAAACATCAATCGCAACAATTGGAACAGTTAATGTTGATTGGATATGCAAGTTTGAATTTTGCAGCAGCTTCATTGGTAGGAGATTTAAAGAACTTGAAAAAATTAATTTGCCCCAACAATAGTTCTTTGGATGATAAATGTTTAAGAAAGCTTGCACAGCCGACCAATTTAGAAGATATAAATTTACGAAATTGCATTAATATTACCAATCAGGGTTTAATACATTTATTTCAGCAATGTCGTAATTTAAGTCATATTAATTTTTTGCAGTGTAAGTTAATAACAGAACAATTCATCTATGGTGCTTTTAAATTATTAAAAGAGGAGGGGAAAATAACGCAACGTAAGCTTCCTGTTCTATTGTTGGCAAACCGAACAAATGTTAAAACAGTTGCGATAAGTAGTAGAGCTCAATTGAAATCATCATTGGATTTGATGAAAGTCTGCATGGATAATTGGTTTTTTGATGAATACGACGAATATTTTGATGATGGTGAATTCAATAATAATTTCAATTGCATACACTCAGAGAATCATGACAATCTCGAAGAGCTATGTGTAGATATAGATTTTGGAGTTTTCCATCCGAACTGAAGATTTTTACAAAGATATACTTAATGATTTGTAATATAATTTAATAAGTTTAAGATTAAAAGAGATTCTTGAAAAATAAATATTTTGTATTTTTCTCTTAAAATTTTTTGATTATTAAGCAAAATAAAACACTGGTATTTTAGTTTTCTATTTTAAGAATACATATTTTTATTTATAATTTTAAGACATTGTTTTTAAGTGTGTGTATTTTCTAAATATTTAATAAAGATAATAAAAATGGAAAATTGCCTTCATTTATTTTAAAGTTTAAAAATTTTTGTAGTAAAAGAGCATTTTTCAGTGCACATGTTCCATGTTTGTGAGAACTACAACGGATGCAATCGGGATATTTTTCATCGAGCTCTCTTAAATTACAGCAGTTGATATTTTCTATATTAAAAACGTTTTTCCGCAGCATATTCTCCAACCACTTTTTCTTTTCCAAACCCTTGACAAAAATTAAAGAACCCTCTGTGTTTGATTTGAGAAATTCGCACACAGACTTGAATGATACGGATCCATCTTCCCATTGCAGATGATGATGATTTTTTGTTAACCAATTGACTTGTTTTTGATTTTTTGGTGATAAATAACTATAATCGAAGGGGGGTTTTATGATGAAATTTATATACTCCTTAGCGTTAAAAACCAATGCAATTTCTTTGGCAATAAAATTATTAGAATCTGCTCTAAAGCCTTGGAGATCAATAAAAGCTATTTTTGGCATTTCCATTGCTTAAACAATTTTATGAACCTGTCCTGTCAAAGGCGTATATTCAATTAAACGATCATGAATAAGAATGCAGTAAGCTGATGAGTTTGGTGGTATATTGATGCCAGTCTCAAACATAATTTTTATATCAATCGGACCCCTTGCAACCGTTTCATTTTGATGGCTTACATCAATAACTGTAATAGGAGCTTTATTTTTGAATTCTTGACAAGTGAGTAGAGGTTGAGGTTCTCTCATATAGTAGTTTTGTTGAAATCTGACATACATATCATAGAGGATGGCAAAGCGTTCTTCCCCAAATTTAATGTTTAGATCATCATAAGGATATGACTCTGAGTTTAAGTGAACTTTGATGTTGGTTAAATCACAATTAATAAATTTATTCTCACGCAGGAATGCTATCAAAACGAAGCGAGGTCGTTCCCTATTTGCAGATAATTTAACATTCCAAATGTGATTAGTTCCGCTTGATAATTGAGGATTAAAATGACAGTCCCAACTACGGAATGCTATTGGTAAATTTGTTCCATTTTGTATAATTTTTATCATATTTATTTTACTCAAGTCAGAAAGCTGTACATGTGGTATCCTCCATGAAATATTCTTAATAGTAATTTTTGGTTTTTGAACAGATGCTGTTGAATATACGAGATCATCATCACTTTTGCTACGAAGTAATATCAATTCATGTTTGGAATTTAAAATAATTTTATTAAAGTCTTCAGCAAATCCCAATAATATTTTTAATGGTACATAAAAGTTAAAGTGTCCATTTATTACATTTAGGTCATCTACTTTACTCCAAGCAGCATTTTCCATGAGAGCACCGTCCGTTGCCATCAAAGAAACATAATTTTTAATATTAGTTGAAACTCCTAGGTGTCTTGTGCGATCAATTTCAATGCCATTTAGCTCATAACGAATTTTATCAAATAGATGAGCAACAAAATTATTTTTCAATCTGAGAGCAGAAGATGCTACCACTTTTTTACTATCGCCGCTTTCTTCTTCTACTAAACCTTCAATGTAAATAAAACTTTCACTCGGCAAAACATACAAATCCTGATTTTGTATTGATATTCTTATTTCATCGTTATTTTTAAATGATTGCAAGTATGGAGTATAAGTGTGATAATCTTTTTTTATAATGCTTTCATCCGATAAGGGTTTATCCAAAACATTAATTATTGATCTCATTCTCTTTGGTGTTGCTTCTTCAATTGGAAATTCAATGATTTGAGAAAATTTCTATTTGATTCTGTTAAATTGTTGGCTGAATGTGAAGATGAGAACAGCGTGGACGCTAATTTTGGTTTGACTGATGGCAATAATATGGATTTTGGGGATAACAATGTGGTATAAGGAATGCTATTTGAGATAATTTCTTTGTTGTAAATTATCATTATTTTCTTGGCCTTAAATGTAATCGAATAGTAATTTCTTCTCCTCGAAAATTAATTAAATCACCGTCTTGATCAACTATCCGTAGTGTTAGTGAACTTACTTCTTTGGAATTCACGGGCAAATAGATGAGATTTGTAGGTATTTCATCCATTTTATAGCCAGGTGGAACATTTATTGCAAATTCGTGTAATGTATGTGCATGAGAATTGTTTATATATGTGTTTACCACAATATTACATTCTATCCGCACGAGATTTACCTTAAAAATATTTACTGGTAGATCTGAGAAATGGGGGACATTAGGAGAGAGGACATTCTTATTGAAACCAAACAATTTTCCTATCGAATTCTTCTTGTTAAAGTATATCGAATCTTCGGAACTATACAATTTGACTTGCATTGTATTGTTATTAGCTTCTATAATAATTTTCTTCTTCCCCAACCCATCTTTCTCATATTCCCCCTTTATGAAATCAACAATATCATTCAGCTCATAGGATCCAATAGGTATTGTAATAATTTTACTACCAATGTGAAACAAATTATTGTATTTGTCCACATTTGGTATGCTGTTGTATGTGTGAAAATCTACGAGAGCACACTCGTAATCGCCGTTTAAATTTATTGGAGGAAAGTAATTTGCTGATAAATTTGAGGAGTTTCCGCTCAATGTTAGTGTAATTGACATTTTGCTTACCAAATGGCTAATGTAGGAAATAAAACAAAATATTGCTTTTTTTAAAGGGTTGCTTTTTTCTTTATTTATTTTAGATAATTTTATATCAATACTTAAAGTACATGTAGTATATACCTATATATATATATATATATATATATATATATATATGTGCATAGCGCATGTTGCGGGGACGGGTTTTCGCTCCACAAGTTACTATGAAGACATTTTGTTACTTTGGGGACTGTCCGCAAACTTTTCATTATTCTACTGTTTACACTGAAGACATTTTACTGGATACAGCTCATATTACGGGGTCTTTTTTGGCTGTATATACAGATGTCTTCAAAGTATATGAAATGCATATATATATATATATATATATATATATATATATATATATATATATATGTGCACGGCGCATGTTGCGGGGACGGGTTTTCGTTCCACAAGATACTACGAAGACATTTTGTTACTTTGAGGACCGTCCTCAAACTTCTCATTTATCTTCTGTATACACTGAAGACATTTTACTGGATACAGAGCATATTATAGGGACGTTTTTGGCTGTATATACAGATGTCTTCAAAGAATGCGAAATGAATATATATATATATATATATATATATATATATATATATATATCAATTTTAACATTCTTTCCAGAAGATTCTCATTTCTTAACTTTATTATCATCTTTCTTCTGATTGCATTTTCATTGTGATCATTACTACCACAATAATTACAATACTTTAGTTTTTCATATTTAATCTCAGAGCTCTTAAAAATCTTATCCATTCTCCTCCTGCTAATATATAAATATAATGTATTATCAAGCTAAAGTTTTTTATTCAACTAAAAAAAGTGGAGAAAACATTTAATCCTTTTATACTTAATTTTTATAGTCGTAAAAGTAATCACACACACACACACACATTACAAAATATAATTTTTATTTATCCAAGAATTATGCTTATTTGAAAAACCCAACCATTTCACGAATACTTTATTATCTTTAGTTTTAATAACTTTTTCAACAAGATATGTATTAGGCAGTCGAGTTTTTGAGAGTTCTTCATCATAGAAGGCACCTTTAATTCTATTTCCCTCGTAATCCACCAAAATATTTGTTGCTGGATAAGTGTTGTTTATAGATTTGATTTTAAAAATTTCTGTTGTCCAGTTAGGTGTGTATCCTTTTTCAAAAATATGCTTATATTTGCTGATGCGTACCGAATCTCCAACATGAAATTTCGAGATTTTGTACATTTTCAAGTGATTATACACTGTGTCTAGTAACATTTTCTCATTCGTAGAATTAACATTAATAAGTGCCATTTTTATGGTACGATGAATCTTGTGATTGTACTCATCAATTAAATCTTTATATAAATCAATCCAATGATATGATCCGTTGTAGCTAAATTCCTTCCACATCATACCTTTAAGAGTTCTATTGAATCGTTCAACAATAGACGCTTTCATTACACTATACGTTGAGTAATGATTAATATTATGCTTTTTCATCAATTTACTAAAGTTTTTATTAAAGAATTCCTTGCCATCATCAGTATGTAAATTTTTTGGCACACGACCCAAATTCAATATATTTTCCATTGCTTTGCAAACATCCGATGAACTTTTAGATTTGAGAGGTGCTGCCCAAGCATATTTTGAAAAAGTATCAATGACCGTTAGCAGATAACGATAGTCCTTGTTTTCCGATGAATAATTACCCATTTCAACTAGATCTGCTTGCCATAAATCATCAATGCCTTTCATTACAACTCTTCGACGCTTAAAATTTTTTCGAGCCTGTTTATGCAACTCTTTTACCAGAATTCTCTTTGTATTCATTATCGACAACATATATTAGTTTATTATGTTATCAGTGTTAGACATCATATGTAACACATCTTTCCTCGGCATCAATTTTAGTAGTAAACTCTGCAAAAGTTTAATTCGTTGATGCAACAACTCAAGTTCTCTGTCAAAGTACGATTTTTGATTATGATTTATATCAGAAATTTTCTTATATACTACATCATTATTTTTATCTATATTCAAAAGTATGTCTGTCTGCATTTTGTTGACTTGTAAGAGGAGAAAGTCTTTTGTGACGGCGTCGTTTTCTTCCACAGGGCTCGCAACATTTTTAATTCTTTTGTTTTGGATATTAAAGTTCTTATCGCTATCCAAAATGGGGCCAAATATTTTCGAATCATTCTTTCTTATTATATTATTATAGTTCAGCTTAGAATTGTAATAGTGTCCGAACTTGTCGACAGACATTTTCAATATATATCCTTAACTCACAAAACTTTAAATATATTATAATATTATATCAGCTTCCTGCAGTTCTTCGATAATAGAAACAATTTCATTGTTATGATTGTTATGACCAGCAGCTTGAGAGGCGATTAATAATCTGAGGCGGTCAACTAATTCATTCGGATCATTCCAATATACATAATTAGGTTTATTAGAATTTAATTTCATTAGACCACTTCCTGTTTTGTCATTTTTAAATAATTTGCTGATAATGTTTACATATTTGTAGGCCCTTGTCCCTTTAATTTGTCCGTCTGATTTATAGTCTCTTTTGTGAGCATTTGTCTCCATTAAAATCTTTTTGTAAATCTCCATTTCTGTTTTATCATAATTTTTTGGAGTTTTATAAAACATTAACTGAACCAAACCTGGTGTTAGCAACCAATTTTGATTTCCTAGCATAATTTTATCATCACTCAACTTAATGTAGCTATTCCCAAATTTCCACTCACCATTCGAATCTTTGTGAGGACCATAAAGCGTTTCCAGTTCATTTTTTCGAGCTAAATGCGATAAATCGAGTGAGTTTATTATTGTATCGTTTGTAACATCAGCGGGGGATTCAGTTTGATAGTAAATATCATCATTTTCATCAATTGTTTTGTATTCATCACTCGTATAATCTTTCTTTGGGGTACTTGTACCCAGTTTCATTGGTAATTTTCTAAACGATAAACTCGTCTCATTTTCTATTTCATTTTTTATTTCATTTTTAATTTCTTCTTTTTCATCTTTATAAATTCTCTTTTCTTTAGAAGAATTATTTATAAATTCTTTCAGCGGGTTAGTTATGGGCTTAAATGTTTTTTGTAGTCTTTCATGAGTATTAGCTTCACCCATTTTTATGCTTCGAAATTTCTTCTTCAAAGCATTTCTTACCTTGACCAGTTCCTCCAACACTTCAGTCATATCAGACCAGGAATAGATCAGAAACAGACCAGGAACAGATCAGCAACAGACCAGGAACAGATCAGAAACAGATCAGGAACAGATCAGCAACAGACCAGGAACAGATCAGAAACAGATCAGGAACAGATCAGGAATAGATCAGAAACAGATCAGAAATAGATCAGAAACAGATCAGAAACAGATCAGGAATAGATCAGAAACAGAGCAGGAATAGATCAGAAACAGACCAGGAATAGATCAGAAACAGATCAGCAACAGACCAGGAACAGATCAGAAACAGATCAGAAACAGAGCAGGAATAGATCAGAAACAGACCAGGAATAGATCAGAAACAGATCAGCAACAGACCAGGAACAGATCAGAAACAGATCAGGAACAGATCAGAAACAGATCAGGAATAGACCATAAAATGTAGCAAGCTTATTTGGAATCAGCTGAATTCATAAAAGGATGTAATTATTTAAATGTTTTTAATTTGTTAATCCTATCGATTCAAGAGGTCAAACTTTACTAATATTATTCCAACATCCTTATATTTCAATGAAAACATTAAATGTCTTTCTATATCGACCAGCATTTAAGTTATCATCTTTACATATTGTTAAAAATCCATAGTTTTCTCTCCAACATTCTTGACATATTTTACGAAATTGTTCAAAGGACATATCCGTTCCAAAATGATCACTATAGACGTGTTTCATATTCATTTCATCCTGCTTATACATTATAATCATATTGGCATTATCTCGTATCAAATGTTTAGGTATTCGGGTATAAGTTTGACACAAGTAAAATGAATCGACATTTTTGTGACGACCCATACAAAAGTATGCACGTATATTATTTTGATTTTCACATGCAACGTCATCAAATATAATTATTGAGTTATTTTTAGCTTCATCTGGTGGAATAACACTTTCATTGTTAGAAAATGTAAAATAACCCATTCCTTTAATCGTTGATACGAGTTTATTTAAGTACTCATATTTAGGTTGAAATAATGATTTCGAATATAAATAGATGTTTTCGAATTTTAATCCATTAGGACTTTCAATCAAACTAATCATTACATTAGTCTTTCCACAGTTCGAAGGTCCCACTATAAGTGCTCTTATAGAATTTGGCAATAGAGAACTGTGTTTTCTTCTCATATCTGTACTTGTTGAGGAATCAACATTCCTAACAACTACATTTTTATGTTGTTTGGTCAACCGCATTTTAACAACTAAAACCAAAGTTTTAAATTACCCTTTTAATTAGTTTCCAGATTACATAAATAGGTCTAACCATATCATAGAATTATAAATCATATGCATTCTGTCACTGGGAGTGGATTAGTAGATAGAGTAATAAATTCTCTACCTTTTGAACTTCATTTACCGGGTTATGAATTTTGTGGACCAGGTACTAAGCTAGAAAAACGTTTAAAGAGGGGTGATAAGGGGATAAATCCGTTGGATGCTGCTTGCAGAGAGCACGATATTGCTTACTCTCAAAATAAGGAAATCAGTAAGCGACACCAAGCAGATAAAATACTTGAAAATCGAGCCTGGGAACGAGTTTTATCGAAAGACAGCAGTATTGGAGAAAAAACAAACTCATATTTTATAACTAACGCCATGAAGGCTAAAGTCAAACTCGGCATGGGTCTAAAGTCAAAAAATAAATTTGGAAAGAAAATTTTTGGCACAGCAATACGAATGGCTACGGCAACTTTAAAGAAAGAAAAACCTAAAGATATAAACGACGCAATTAAAATTGCTCGTAAAGTTTTAAATAAATCGCTGAAAGGAAAAAAATCAAAAGTTGTTATACCTCGCATTATCAATGTACCAAAAGTTGGAGGGTTCTTACCATTAGTACCAATACTAACTGCTTTAGGGACCTTAGGTGGTCTCTCATCTGGTGGAGCAGCTATTGTTAAAGCTATTAATGCTGCAAAAGATGCTAAGAAACAACTCGAAGAGGCTACTAGACATAATAAGAAAATGGAGGCTATAGCAATGGGAAAGGGTCTTTATCTTAAACCATATAAGAAGGGGTATGGTCTTGTATTCGATAAAATGTCAAAAAACTAATTAAGATGCTCCCCAAAAGACCACTTACTGATATCGATTTGATTAAGTTTACCACACATATTCCACACTTTAAAGGTATTTTTATGAGAGATTCACTCCCCAAACATCCTCGACGAATAGAATGTGGCATTGTTAATCTGGATGCTTCAATTGGAGCAGGCACTCATTGGGTAGCATACTACAAAAATAAAGATCATAAGGAGTACTTTGATAGTTTTGGAAATTTGCAGCCACCACTTGAATTAGTAGCATATTTGGGCTCAAATATAGTGTACAATTATAGAAGACATCAAAAATATAATTCATTTAATTGTGGTCACTTATGCCTGAAATTTTTGTATGAAATTATTAATAAATAAAAACGCATTTTTTTTTCTTTTTGTTTTCAATGTATTTTAATATTTTTTTTCTCGTTGTTTAATACAAATTTACAATTTCATCTCCAAAGCGGATATTTGCCACTTTCAGGAACAATATATTCATTTATATCAAATAACTCCAACTCTAATCGCAAGTGTTTATCGTCTACTGTAGGTAATTTTTTGATGAAGTAATTGCCAGATGATAACTCCTTTATCTCATCATCAGTTATAGCATTAAATCTTTTTGGCAGAAAGATGACACAATTTTCTCCCTCAATCTGGATACTTTCCCCATATTTCGTTTGCATTTTAATTGCTTTCAATATTTTGTATAATTTAAGATCCTCCATATCTTTAATATGGAGAATTGGTTTGTTGTTGAGGTCATCAAATTTGGTTATTAATGATTTTGATACAGCGCTCATGGTTGTTGTTTCTTTGAAGACTTTGTTAAGAATAAAACTTTCACATGAATTAAATTTTAAATTAACTTCTTGTTATATATTAAAATTACTACAATAAATTGCATGGACTAATATGAAAAAAAGAATAAATTTGTTTTCTCTTTTTTTTTTTTCAAAGACGGATTAATTCTTCACTCTTTATTTCAAAATATTGTGAAATGTATCCTAAAGATATTACAATAAATTGCTCACTTTATTTTCATAGTATTGTCAAATAGTTTAAATATTCACATTATAAATGCGGAGGGTACAATAATAATAATTTCTGGATTCAGACAGAAAGAACGACTCAGACGATTAAGATGTCAATGCGGGAACAAATTGTAGAATTCCTTAATGAATATAAGGAGTTTATATGTCTAGAAGATTTACACTTCTTTTTAAAGAACGCTGATTATTTCGAATTATATGAGAATAAAAGAATTCTTAATTCAGCGCATGGAGAGCATTTTGAGGATTGCATATGGTCTGACGACAGATGTACTGAAGGACCTGATACATGTAGTTGCATCATCTATAAATTTAGAGAAAATTCAGTCAACGATCTTATAAATCTCTATCATAAACATCTAAATTTTTAATTAAATAAAAAAAAAAAATAACCGAAATTATTTTATTATACGTATTTAAATTTATAAGAAATATTTAATGAGATTTTAATTTAAGAATTATTTCAAAAGAAAGTAAAATAAAACCAAATACATGTAAAACTAATTTTTGGTATTGTTTTTTATTATACTCAACTAAACAAACAAACCACTAACAGATTCCAATTACCGCTTTATTACAAGAAACAAAACCGAACAAAACAAGCAAACAGATTCAAATTTCATTAAAACACAAAAATTTGTAGATTAATGAAAATGTCACATTAATAAATAATTAATTTATGACCTACTTGTACATGTAGAATGTATATACCAAACACAAAAAAAAAAAATAAAAACAAAAATAGAACATAAACACAAGAAAGATGACTTTTACATTACAAGCAAATTTCCTCTTAGTACAAAAACAAATATGTAGATCAATGAAAGAAAGTAAAATAAAACCAAATACATGTAAAACTAATTTTTAGTATTGTTTTTTATTATACACTCAACTAAACAAACAAACAAAACACTAACAGATTCCAATTACCGCTTTATTACGAGAAAACAAAACCGAACAAAACCGAGCAAAACAAACAAACAGATTCGAATTTCATTAAAACACAAAAATTTGTAGATTAATGAAAATGTCACATTAATAAATAATTAATTTATGACCTACTTGTACATGTAGAATGTATATACCAAACACACAAAAAAATAAAAACAAAAATAGAGCATAAACACAAGAAAGAAAAAATGGAAATTTCCTATTAATACAAAAAACAAATATGTAGATCAATGACTTTCACTTAATGCAAATTTCCTCTTTATACAAAAACAAATATGTAGATCAATGACCACCAAAGAATAGAAAAAAAAACACACAAGAGATAAAAAGAATTAACCGACGGCAACACTCATAATTTCAAAAAAGATCCTTGTCACTTAACACTTTCTAGCAAAACACACACATGGCAATTTTTTGTATAATCACCACTTTTACATTACAAGCAAACAACCGACAGCAACACTAACAACAAACAATAAAAAAAAAAACACAAGTAAAAAAGGGCTAAATTCGGCTGTGCCGAATCTTTGAATACCCTCCACCATAGGGGCTGAAGATGATATACGTATATACTTAATTTTGCATGAACTGTAATATGAATATGTTTTGTCAATTTATGTAATTTAAATACCAAACTGCTCGGGAGGATGTTCAATAATCTGGGTAAAAATTGACAGACAGACAGACAGACAGACAGACAGACAGACAGACAGACAGACAGACAGGCAGACAGACAGACATACAGACAGACGGACAGACAGACAGACATCGCTAAATCGACTTAAAATTGCATAAGGTTCACGAATATATATACTTTATGGGGTCTTAAACCTATTTTTCGACATTTTACAAACGGAATGACAAACTGATATATACCCTCACCATATATGGTGGAGGGTATAACAAGAGATAAAAAGAATTAACAGACAACCACACTAACCACATAATTTCAAAAAGACCAAAAACAAATATGTAGATCAATGACTTTCACTTGATCATAAAAATTTTGTATTACAACCCTTTTATATTATAAGCATACAACCGACGGCCACACTACAAGGCAATTAAATCAATATGAGTCAACATCAAAAATGAAGGCAATTAAATCAAGTTCACTCCCCATAGAAATGAAGGGTAATTAAATCAAGTTCACACCCCATAGAAATGAAGGGTAATTAAATCAACTTGACTCCCCATAGAAAAACCCATTAACTCAAGTTGAGTCCGCATAGAAATGAAGGGTAATTAAATCAACTTGAGTCCCCATAGAAAAACCCATTAACTCATTCTGGTACCCCAATCTTCTACTACTATGATTACTTCGTGTACAATATCGGCAACAATAAATACGTGATTGACGCTTATGTTGGCAATCGTTAGTTTTACATTTATTTTACCATAGACATAGGCAGGCTCCCCAGTAGCTGTGCGCAGACTTACCCCGTATAGTGGTTCAACTGCCTTTTTCACTAAATCGGGCCTGATGATTGACTGTGATGCTCCTGTGTCTATCGTAAAAATGTGCTTTCGCCCGTTGATGTACCCATAAGCAGTAAGATTGCTTTTCTCCTGCTGTATTACTGATATGGAGATTGTGGGGCCATCGGTTGTGGGAGCTAGCTCATGCCCCGTAGTGCTAGCTCTTTTTAGTTTAACGGTGACTCTTTAGTTAATTGCTGATCGGCCCGGAGGCTCTTCCTTGGTGCTTTGCAATTTCGCTGGAAATATCCCACTCTACCGCAGTTGTAGCATTTATCCTTGGCCTTGACGTGCTTCTCCCCTAATGCCTGCTTAAATGCATCTTTTAACTCCATGAGCACTTCTCTGAATCCTTCTGTTAGCTTTGTGCTTATATCTTGCTCTTTTTCAGCAGTCACTTCGAGGTTACGCACCTTAAATGTTTGTGGCTTGGAAATCACCTTCGCAGTCTCTTGGGCCAGCGCGAATGAGACAGTTTCAGCAAAAGTCGATTTCTGCGTAGCACACACCGCATGTATCACATCAGAATCCCGAATTCCATTCACAAATGCTTTAATTTTGAACTGATCTAAGAATGGATGATTTTCGCCCGGATAAGTCAACTGCACCAGCCGTTCAATTTCTGTTGCAAAATCTTGCAACGACTCATTTGCTTTCTGAAGTCTACCTCCAAGTTCCATTCGGTAAATTTCCTTTTTGTGTTCGCCACCATACTTTCGCTGCAGTGCCACCATTATGTCGTCATAATTATTTCTGCAGGTGATTGGCACACTTTCTAGAATTTCTGCAGCGTTTCCTTTTAAGGCCAGAATCAACTCTATAGCCTTTTCTTCGTTGTTCCACATATTTCTGGCGGCAACTGTCTCGAACTGGAACTTAAAAACATTAAACGGTACGCTGCCGTCAAAAGTAGGGGCCTTTGCTCTTCCAGAACTTTCCTGAATAATTCGAACTGGACCCTCTTGACATTGGAGATTATTTACTCTATTTTCTAAATCTTGTAGTTTTCTCTCAACATCTTTGGTTTGCACGTCGAATCTGTCTACGCCCTTCTCTAAGTCGGAAACTCTTTTGGAAACCTCGGAAATTTCTCTAGAAGTATCTTGAAACTTTTCTTCCATCTTCATTAGCAATTTCTCGTTGTCTGCTCTCGATCTTTCTAGCAGTTTCGTTTCCATCTTAGTAAACAGTTTCTCGTTGTCTGCTCGAGAAGTTTCTATTTTTTCCATCATAGCAGCAAACATTGCGCTTAGCTCCATATTACCTTCTGTTTTACGGGTACTAACTTCCATTGCTTCTTTTTCATCAAATTCGTAAGTCGCAATGTCAATGTTACGCCGCTCGAATTCTTCTATCAGCCGTTTTTGCAATTCCGTCTTATTACCTGCTGTCGGTAATAATGCCGTTTTTGTTGTTACTTGTTTTCAAATTTACTATTTAAACATTTTATTGTTGTAATGCTGATATGTTTTTGAAAAAATGAATATATTTATTTTATTAATAAAAAGTAATTATTTTATAACGCAATTAACAATTTCATAATTTTTTTTTTTATTTTTTGTTTAAGTTTTTTTGTTTATTTATACAAATGCAAAACATGTGTATTATTAACTGCCGATGATTTTATTCTGCTACGATTTTACCCGAAAAAAGTATAGTAACTTCTGGTAAAATGAGAAACACAATTACTTTCTTATCACGCTCTCATTTACCGAATTTTTGTTAATAAAAACGCTTTTTGGTAAGATGGAGTCAAAGCGGGTTCGCGAGGTAACGTTTGTCGAACAGAACTAAAATAAGAAAATATATAATTTTAACAGAATAAATAAATAACATACCATTGCTACTCACGCCTGTTAAGGTTTAAATATTTTTGGTGGTGGTTCAAGGTCATGATCTGACTCTGCACTACTACAAGAAGAAAGAGGATCCAAAGGCATATCTCTAAATCCAGTGTCTCCTGGGTCTTCCATATCACCATCCTCACACAGGCACACCTTGTGGCTCCACCAACAAACCTCTGCAAGCATTGCGTCCAGCTTCTTGCCTTTGAATCTTTTTTCCATTGGCATTGTGACCTGGTGGAATCGCTCCCCTTGCTCATCTGATTAGGTGGGCAATTGTTTTAAAAAAACATCAATATGATGATGCAAAAAATGCAATTTCAGCGTCATCGATACATTTATATTTTCAAAATATTGCAGCATTGTTGCCACTAATTTCTTTGCTTTATCTGGCTCTGCTCGATCCTTTCCTAAAACATTATGAATTACAGCTTTGAGAGCGTCCCATGCGTTTCGGAGATTAAAATTTACATTTGTAAGCACAGCTGTAAATGTATCGTTTTTCAATAACTTCCTGATATCTGGGCCGTTCACGACACCTGTTCAATGTAAACAAATTTATTACAAACGATTAAGATAGGTATAGATAAAGCGGGACCCGCGAAATCAGATATAAAAATAATTAAAATTACATAATTACCAGCTTTAATTTTTGCATCGCTGAGTTTCGGAAATATAGTTTTCAAGCAATCAAAAACTTCATCACTACTTCCAACAGCAGTTTTGATGAACTTTGAAGCGATTCCTAGTTTTATGTGGAGCGGCGGAAGTAATATATCACTAGTCTCCCTTATGAACGGCTCATTTTTCAGTTTAAGTTGTTTTACGTTTTCGGCATCTCTTGCACTCCAGTTTGTGCGCTTATACTGATTGCCCGGGTATCGTGAGTCCCAATCGCAAATAAAGCAAAAGAAGCTAGGGAAGCCACCTTTTGAAATTATTCCTGAAAGAAGAGCACTTGAGAAAGGATACTACTAAATACAAATAGAAAATAGTACCTTGCATTATGTTCACGACTTTTAAATCGCAACAAATTTTCCATTTCTGCTCCTCATATTTGATTTTCTCCAATATATTACCTAAAGTTTCATAGCATTCCTTCATATTAGTGCCATATGCTAATGGAATTGAAGGCTTGTTGTTAGTTTTATGGAGCAGCACAGCTTTTAAACTTGATACTGAGCCATCAATAAACAATCGCCAGTCATCAGCAGCATGCGCCATTCCCAACTGATTCACTAATCCTTCGATGTCAATGCAGTGGGTAAACGTGTTCGCTGCATCGACGGTGTAAAATGTTTGGAACTCTGTTTGACGGCTCCGGTATGATGAGGCACTAACGGTATGCTCTGTAAGCTTTCGGCGCTTCAAAAATGAGGTTAGAAATTCTGCATTCTACTGTGATAAGCCCATCTTAGCCACAACATAGTCCATTTCGTTTTGTACGAGCGGTTTTGGTTTATCGTCGTCAATATCAGGCTCATAATCGGCATCTTGGAAATCTGATTGATTTGTGAAAGTCGTAGTGGATGACCGTGTGGACATAACATCCGGACTCGGAGGCTTAGGTGGTTTGACACCATCAGGCATTGACATCGGGAGTATGCCTGTATAAGCGGCCACATATGTTTTGCATTTTAACATATGTTTATTTAACTTAGGGGAGTAATTGATACATGAGTAACACCGGGATTTGTCGTGTGAATTTGGGTCTTTTATCCACACCATTGGCTTCATGAAACTTAAATTTCTACCTCGTCGATGATACCAATCCAAAAGGCGGAAGTAACAAGTGCCACACACTGTATTTGGAGTGTAATCTTCACCGCTGGGATCAACCTCATCGAAATAAGATGCATAGGCTAGCTTAAATTCCGGAGTAGACCTTTTCCTTTGCACACTTGTAGGCACCATATGACCACAAACTAAACAAAAATAATCAATGTTTGGACACCGGCTATTTTCCATATTGCACAATAGTTGAATTGTAAAATTTTGCACAAAACACGGATATAATTAGACTTTTCACTTTCGAATACACTTGTTGAATGACAATGAAACGATACTTGAACTGTTATTTATACTGCGTGCTAGTCTGATTGTCAAGTGTGTTTTATCTTCGTGTTGCACATCACACCAATTTTAAAATCCTGTTTAGGAAGATGAGGTGTTGTAAAAACCCAGTTCCACCTAAAAACCGCAACACGAAGATAAAACACACATGACAATCACACCCACTCAGAAACATTTTTTAAGAAGTTTGGCTATTTCCATATTATCATGAAAAAATAGCATTTTTTCCCAATTTTTTGCAATTTTGATGCAGTGGATGCAATTTTTTTGGGTCGGTCCATATGAGAATTTTTTTGCTTTGGTTTGGATCTACAACTTTGCCAAAGACATAAAAACAAAATTCCGAACGGTTTATGATATATGGATTCCATAAAAATTTTCCTTTTTTAAAAAAATCGTGTTTGGGTAAAAAAACTTAGGGTGTCCATAAAAAAAAAATCGATGTAATCTGGCCAAGTCCTTTGCAGGTTTTTTTTAGTTTCGATATATACTTCAAAAAAAAACGGGTATGAAGGAGGAACCACACGATGACCTTAAAAATGCTGCACTGTGTTATGTAAAATAACACCAATTTGAAAAAATAAAAAATGACCCCCAAATGTGCAAAGCAAAGAAATGTTGCTTATGGACAGCATTGTACGCATTTATATTGCATGGAACCAATAACATTTTTTTTTTTATTATTTTTTTTTTACCTTTATTCGTATTTTAGATTTACAAATTATGAGAATTTACAATATGTATTACAGCAATTAAGATCTTATATATTTAAAAATAAACTCTAGTAAATATCACAGATTAAGGAAAAAGCGTCGGTATTAGAAAACCTTATAAAAATCAAAAAATAATATTTAAGAAACTATTAGAGTAAATAATCAAGAGTACTTTAATTAAAAAGTGCTTAGAATATTCACTCCACTAAATTTCTTATAGTATCAAAGTTGGACTGTTTGCATTTTTCGGTGAACGAGTGTGTCAAATATTCACAGAAATTGTCAACTGTTTTGTGTCCAAAACGGCTGTGCAGGTCCGATGTGGGATACCTTCTTCTAAGATTGTAAGTGATTTTAATTTTCTTATTTTGAATGATTTGCAGTTTTTTCGTATGAGATTTTGCAGTTCTTTTATACCATACTTGGCAAGCATAAGACATTATAGGTCGTATACACATTTTATACAATAATATCTTGTTTTTACTATTTAACGTTGACTTTCTATTAAGTAAGGGAAATAGGGCCCGACCACATCTTATAGCTTTATAAGATATTGAATCAACGTGGCTTTTAAAGATTAATTTTTTGTCTAAATTTAGGCCCAGATATTTTACGGAGTCCTTAATATTGATAACATTGTTTTGAATTGTAAGTGGTATCGTAGGTATACGCTTTGGTGACTTATTGAATGGGAAGATAATGGCTTGTGTTTTTTCTTGATTCACTCTAATTTTCCATTTGCCAAAAAATGATTGGGCAGATATTAGCGCGTTCTGTAATCTTTTTATTATTGCATTTGAAACTTTTCCATTGCATATGAGTGCACTGTCGTCTGCGTAAAAGGCAACATCCTGATCTTTCAAAATAAAAAAATCTGCAGTATATATTGAATATAATGTTGGAGAAAGGACAGATCCCTGAGGAAGACCTGCAGGGATGAACCTTAACGTTTAGTGGCAGTTTTCCACGCTTACGACGAAGTTACGTTCTGATAAAAAACTTTTGATAAGCTTTTGGATATAAATAGGGTAACCAAATATATTTAATTTGTATATAAGTCCATAGTGCCAAATAGAATCAAAGGCCTTTTCGATGTCGAGAAGTACCATACCAGTACTCTTACGGTTTCTTTTATTTGAATCAATAATATTCGTTACTCTTTTAAGCTGGTGTACGGTCGAATGATACTTGCGAAAGCCAAACTGTTCTTTATTGATAATATTATTCGTATCAGTAAATATTAGTAATCGTTTTAAAATGATTTTTTCGAAGACTTTGTCTATCAAACTTAAAATACTTATTGGACGATAACTGTCTGGAAGACGTGGATCTTTCCCCTTTTTTGGAATAGGAATAACTTTTGCTGTTTTGAAAATGGAGGGAAAATAGCCATTTCGAATACAGAAAGTAAAAATGTTGGTAAGAATTTTAAAAATTAGGTCAGACATCTTTTTTAATATTATGCAGTTAATCCCATCTAACCCTGGGGCCTTGTTATTTTAAAGATGAAAAACGGCTTCTCTAATTTCCTCAATATCTGTCAGGGAATTTTGTTCGACGACGAAATTGTTATTAATATTTAAATGTTGAACATATCTTAAGACTCTTTCATCCAGTGGCGAAGTTTGGTTAATCGTTAACGAGTGAGATTTTTCGAACACATCCCCTATAGCATTTGCTTTATCATCGTTAGTTTTTAAAATTTCATTATTTAAAGTAAAATCAACAAGTTGAGTTCTATTACCTTTTATTGCTTTTGAAATTTTCCAAAATTTTTTAGAACCAGCTGGAAGTTTAGCAATAAACTTAGACCAGTTCTCATTTCTGTCTTTGTTGAGGTGAAAGTTTATTAAATTATTTAGTTGCCTTATAATGGAGCTTAATTGATTTTTTCTATTTATATCATTACACCGTTGGAGTTTACGTCTAAATTTATTTCTCTGTCCGATTAGATATTTACTCAAATCAGAGATTTCACGTTGCCAATCAGTTTTTTTACCAGTTGGAATTTTTTTTAAAGATTTTTGAATTATTTTGGTGACAGTTTCCAGAATTGACTCAATATTATACATTGTTATTTCTTGGGATGTTAATTGCTGATTAGCAATTCATTGGTAACCCATGTTTTTACAGCTGACCAGTTCGTTAGATGGTATAAAGGAACATTGTCTCTAGTGCAATGAACGTTTTCAAAGATGTTGCATATTATCGGTACATGATCAGAGTTTAATTCATTCGGAAATGTTTCTAATGTTGATATTAATAAAGATGAGTTTGACAGCAGGATATCTACAGTAGATGATTGAGTTGGAGTTAAGTTTTGTCCAAATCTGGTATGATTAATAGGATAATATATATAATAATTAGACAGAAATTGATGATTATACAATACGTTGCCTGCAGAATTATTTTTGAGGCAATTCCAGCTCATGTGATGGGCATTTAGATCCCCGAAAACGAAAAAATCTGAAGAAGTGTTTGTAAGAAGTTCAATATCATCTTTAAATTTACCAGTATAACGAGGATTATACGCAGAAGTAAAAATTGTACCACGGCCGTTGATGTTTACTAATATAGATAAGTTTTCAGCATCGAAGGTTTTGTACTTAGGTAGAAGTTTATGTTCAATAGAATCTAAAATTGCTATTAAAACACCACCTCCGTGCGCTTCACGATCTTCTCTGTAAATTTTATAATTTCCAATTCTAAATTTGTGTTTACTTTTTAAAAAAGTTTCGTTTAATAACAAAATATCAATTTTTTCTTTGTGTACAAATAATTCCAGTTGTGAAACAGCTGATTCTGTTGTTATGCCTTGAGTATTGCAGTGCATAACGCGAAGACTATTTATAAGAGAATTAAAGGGCATGTTTAAGCATCATTCCTAATACTCTTAATTTATGGTATTTATTTTGACATTTTTGAAGTGCATCAATTGCGTCAAAATAAATTTCTAAGAGTTTTTCATTTGAAATATCATCTACATCTTCATTGTTAATATTATTTTTGAAACATGAGAGAATTTTTTATCTCGGGGATCATAGTCATATGTTATTGTAGTTGAATGCAAATTGTCGGTGTTTGACATTTGTGGAAAACTATCAGAGGCAAAATTCAACTCTGAAATATGATTTCTACGACCTTGGGGAATTAGACGTTTACGTGATGAGGCTCTTTGACGAATTTCGATGTATTCTTTCCTACAAGGGCAACGTACATCATCGGCTTTGTGATTGAAGTTTTTCAGTTTTTTCTTAGAACAATTGTGGCATTTGAAAATAACAGGACCTTCTACATCAGTTTTGTTTAACGGGCAAATAGAGTAATCATGATCTTTGCCGCAAGCAGGGCAGATAGCAGTTCTATGACAGTGATTTGTTCCATGGCCATACATTGAACACTTTAAACACTGAGTGGGACCTTTATTACCCTTATATGGAGATTTCCAATATACAGCTATATTATAGAAATATCTTATTTTCATAATTTCTCGTTTATTTATTTGTTCACGATTAAACTCGACAATATAAAGCGCATCGTCAGCATTTGACCTCTTTGTTTTTATTTCTTTGACACTTGTTCGAGTAATATTATGAGTGTCTTTAAATTCATCTAGAATCGTTTTTGAATCGAGTTGTGGAAGTCCAAATAATACTAGTTTAAACTTTTTGTTGTCTTTGGCTTCATGAGTGTAAAATTGAAACTTAGAACATTTAAGTAGTTTTATAGCTTCGTGATAAAGAGACAGGGTTTCGAAATTATTTTATGGAACCAATAACATCCGAATGTACTCCTTATACGAATTAAAATTACTTGGGCCAACCAAAATTGAAATATTTTAAAGAATTAAAATAATTATTATTTAATATAAATCAAATATTTTAGTGATGCCCAACCATTGCCTTTCAAAATTGTTCAAGAATTAACAAAATTTCTGCTCTCCGTCCATGAGTGTGTCCTCCCAGCTTTTTCTTATTAAATTTGCTGCTAACAATGGAAGAACCATCAATTTCCGATATGCGGTTTTTGCAGCATCCTTTTAAAATTATAGGGCGAATGGTTTTCTATGACATTGCATCTTAGAGCTTGGCAATTTTGAAACTTTTTAAGAATTATATGTATTCTGAATGTGTGAAAAACAAAAGTTTCGCTCGCGACGCCAACTTCTACAACTATTAATGTACGAAAAACAAAATAAAATTTGTTTAACAAAACTCGTGCGATCTTTAGTTAAAATTTTCGCCTGAGAAATAGATTTTCCGGTCACAATAATGTGGTAAAGAATTATATATTGCACCAAGCCGAGTCTTTGACGTTTCGTCAAAAGAATTTTGTAGGATATTAGATTTTATCAAAATGATCTAAAAGCGGAGCGAAGCTTTAAAAAACAAAGACAATCAAAATGTACCTAATATTAAACGTATACATTCGATTTCAGACAATGTAATATATAAGTTTTAAACATAAATTGTTTATGAATTTAAATGCTGTAAATTTTGTATTAAATTGAAGCATTTAAGGCAGTGGCGTCCAAACACTAATACTATGATATTTGTTTATGAATTTAAATGCTGTAAATTTTGTATTAAATTGAAGCATTTAAGGCAGTGGCGTCCAAACACTAATACTATGATATTTGCGTTTGTAGTAAAGGGATGGAAAATTCAGTACGTTAGTACTTTTCCATCAACATGAAAATAACTTTCAAAGAATCATTTACAAACACACAACGATCGGTCTATGATGTGACTTTATGCAAGTAAGATTACATTGCGCAATTAAAAAAATTTTCACTAAAAAAATATATATTTAATAAAGCGTGGGAACAGTTGTTTTCGTTTATTGAAAACAATGACGGCGATCCCGTATGTTTGGTTTGGGTTATAATGCTAAACGCAATCACAAACATACCATTGAAAGCCATTATAACACATCCCAAAATAGAATTTTGAATAAAAATTTAGATAGAGGCAAATCAGTAGATGAACTGAAATTAATGTTTCAAAAGAAAAATTTGCAAATCGACCAATTTCAATATGAAAAAAATATCAAAGAAAAGATTCCTTTTGTTGTTGCTCTATTCTTAGCAAAGCACTGCAAGCCTTTTGAAGATGGCGTTTTTTAAAGATCGTTCAAAAGAAGTATTAAAGTGTTTTTGAGATAAAGCGAAAGAAATTTTAAAAATTATTGATTCAGTATATTTGTTCCGACAGACTATTGGACGCCGAACTGAAAAAATTGGTTCTTATATACACTTTTTAACAAAAACAAGATTGCTCAACTGTAAATAATATGAGCCAACTACATAATCATATGTGCCAAATCAGTAAATGAGAATCTTGAAATTGTTGAAGAAATTCTTTCAGTTTTGGCCATGCATGGTCATGTTAGAGGAGAAAATTTGTATGATGCTGTTAAAAAGAACGTCTTGGATTTATTGGATGGTTGGTAGAAATAAAGGTTTGGTCGGGTTCCTAAATAAAAATGGCTTTCACGTTCCTTCTTTCCATTGCATAATTCGTCAACAAGCCATTTTCTCGAAAGAATTGGGGATGAATTTTGTGATTGCAGTGAAAATAATAAATCGAATAAAAGGTGGTCATAACGCGTTGACACACTGAAAATTTAAAACTTTTCTCGAAGAATTGGAAAGTGAATACGGAGATTTGCTTTTGTATACCGAGGTACGATGGCTAAGTCGTGGTAAATCTCTGGAAAGGTTTTTTAATTTACGAGAGGAGATTTTTAAATTCCTTGAAGTTTGTGCTACGCCAGCTGATGAAGAGTTCATTTTAGCTCTAAAAAATATAGAGTTTAATCTTGACTAAGCATTTTTATGCTATTTAACCAGTCTTTTCAATGAGCTCAATTTGTTTCTTCAAGGAGGAAATTAAAAATATTAATAAATAACACTATGGAACATTTTTGGGATTATTGTCTGGGGGGTGAGAAATTACAAGTCAGGGTGATGGTACTAGGTCAGTATAGTAAAACCCTCAAAGGGTTTGGCGTTCGTATGTGTCAGTTTTTTTTATGACCTTTTAAATTTTTTCCTTATCTTGATGTTTTTTCGCTTAGTTGTAACATTTTGGCAAAAACGTAGTTTAACATAACTCGAGAACCACTTTTGCTAAAACAAACTCAAAAAAATTTAGAATTACAATTTATTTAATCCGTTCATATAACGTTTTTCTTTATAATCAACAGTTTTGCCGGTAAAAATAAATTTGTGGAGAAAAAAATATTTTTTTGCCTAAAAATTCAAATTTTTTTTTTTTAAATTCATAAAAAATCCAAAACGGAAAAAAGGATCAAGTGTTATTAATTTCATGTAAAGTCACATAACCTATAAACAAAATGCGACATAGATCATAGAAATCGATTAACGCGTTCTGCTTTTATTTACAATTAAGTGAAGGTATCCCATTTTGACAAGAAGATTGATATATGTTTTTATTCAAAAAAGTGTCATTTATCGCCTTTTTTATAAATTTTCCCCAATAACTCCAGACTTCTGGCCATAAACTACTAAAAAAATTAAGTAAACATTTTTATAATTTTTTATTTTTATTTTATTTATTTATTTTTATTTATTTTAATAAATATTGCCTAGACTTTTTCGATGGTGGTTGTTCGGGACTAGTGGCATCGCATTCATCGCTATCATCAGTTTCTGAACCACACAAATTGTCAATGTGTGACTCCACTGTTGGCCCTTCTGCATCTCCTGAAAATTCTTTATCATCAAGATCATCCTTGTCTTGCCACACAAGCTTACTCCACCAGCAAATTTCCGCAATTATTGCACTCGGCGACTTTTTGCCTCTATATCTGTAAGTTTTTGTTTTATTAAAATGAGTTTGAAAAAATAAAAAATCAGTATTACCAATTGTTTGCTGAAGTAGTCCAGATGATGATGTAAATAATGGATTTTCAAGGACATGTGGACACCAATTTCTGAGAATGCTCTTAACATCCTTGCGACACAAACATCGTAGTTGTTAGAACGATGCTTTCCCAACAAGCCTTCTATTACTTCTTTGATTGCCTGCCATGCATTCAATTCAGCGTCAATCGAAATATTGTTGAATGCGTCACTTTTAATCAGCTTTCGTATATCTGGACCATTTACTACGCCTGATTGGAAAAAATTAATTTGTTAAGATGGAAAATCATGGGAAATTAATGTGATATTATAACTTACCTTCTTTAATTTTACTTTTGCTGAGTCTCGGGTAAATTAGTTTCAAACACAAGAAAACTTCATCTCTTTTGGCGACAGTTTTGATAAAATTCTTAACAATTCCAAGTTTAATATGCAGTGGAGGCAGCAATATCTTCTCCTTCGGCACTAGAGGCTCACGAATAATATTGGCCGTTTGTAACCTGCTGTGCTCTCTGAGTTTCCATCCGTGGCATGCATATTGGTCACCGGAAAATCGTGTGTCCCAATCGCACAAAAAGCACATATATTTTATATTGCCGCTTTGAAGACCGCAAAGCATTGCTACAACTTTTAAATCGCAGCATATGCGCCACATATGTTTGGCGTAGTTAACCATTTTTAAAATATTTTCCAGTTCATCATATGTTTCTTTCGTTTCTGTACTATAGGCAATTGGAACTGAAGGTTTTTTATTGGTCTTATGCAGTAAAACCGCCTTCAAGCTGAGTTTTGAACTGTCAATAAATAATCTCCAGTCATCTGCTTCATATTTTATTTCCATTGCGTCCATCAATTTTGCTACATCCGGGCAATATGCAGAAGTTTTTTCATCATTCACAAGGAATAAACTTTGGAGTGTTGCCTGACGACTTCGATAAGCTGTCACTTTCACACCGGGTGCCAACAAATTGTTTGATTTCAAAATGGAAGCCAGCTCTTCCGATTTATGCTGTGTTAATTCCAACTTGGCAACAATTGAATCAAGCTTATTTTGATTTATTAAAATTGGCTCATTGGATACTGATGGCTCATATGGGGGATCATCACGTGCATGATATGTCGGAGCAGTCGTAGAAGAGAAAATATCTAGGGCTAGAAGCTTTTGGCACAGGAATGTGGTCCGAATGAGGCAATGGTGTTGCGGCACTTGCAACACCAACGTAATTATACGATTTTCTTATCCTTTTTGCGGCTCCTTTATTCGCACATGCATAGCAATTCAATGGATTGTGACCTTCGCCAGGATTAGTCCAAGTCATTGGGATACCGAATGGCATACTTTCACGTCTTCTACTTTTTTCAAACCATTAGACGGTTGTAGCAGCTTTTACACACTATATTTGGTACCCAATTTTCGTTCAATATAACATTTTGGTTGAAGTACATCTCGTATGTTTGAACAAAATCAGTACTGAAATTTCCCCTTTTTTTATGTGTTGAGACATATTGACCACAGCAGTAGCAAAAGCTATTTATATCTGGCTTGCACAGTTCCATATTCTGTTCAGTTTTGTTCACTTTTAAAAAACTGGAGAAAAATCACTTTTACTGTTCGCGTTCGTCGGCACTTGTTGAATGACAAAAATCACAGAACCAGTGTGAGAAAGAGAAGAAGTATAATGACAATGCATGTTTTATGTGAACATTACAGAACCAGTGTTGCCACATCAATATTTCTCTTTTAGTATAGTAGAAAAATATGAGAGAGTTCGGCTTGTGAGTGTCAATGTTTTCTCCAAATAATGTTGTGCATATCTGGAGCAAATTTTTGAAATTCATAAATTTACCTAATTGTGAATAAATGAGAAACGCGTGCATCGATTTTCCTCATCTATGCCTTTTTTTGCTCATGAGTTATGTAACTTTACGCGAAAGTAATTAGTTTTGGCACTTTTTTCCATTTTGGATTTTTTATGAATTTAAAAAAAAAAATTATTAAATTTTTAGGCAAAAAATACTTTTTTCCCTTCATACATTCATTTTTAACTTCGAAAGTGTTGCACATATAGGAAAACGGTATAGAAACAGATTAGAGGAATTGTAATTCTTAATTTTTCTAAATTTGTTTCATCAAAATCGGACAAGTGGTTCTCGAGTTATGTTAAACTACGTTTTTGCCAAAATGTTACAACTAAGCGAAAAAACATCATGATAAGGATAAAATTTAAAAGGTCATAAAAAAAAACTGACACATACGAACGCCAAACCCTTTGAGGGATTTACTATACTGACCTAGTACCATCACCCTGTCTTGGAATTTCTCACCCCCCAGATTGGCTGTTGTACTATAATTTAAAGGGCAAAAGCTTTTGCAATTTAACAAAAACCGCTGAAATTTTTGTCGCTGATCTACATAATGAGAAACTAATAAGTATATTGAAATTATTGAAAGGTAATATGAAAACTATGAAAAAGATTCGAGGACTCCAATACAATTAAAAAAAAATAGATTTTCATGATTATCCACTTATATGCAATATGCAAGTGAACAAAACATTGAGTTACAAGACGAATTAAAAATGATGAGAGAGGATTTTACAATTCAACTAGGAACTGGAGAGAAATTTTCGAAACAAATTCGTGATGAAAAATATCCTAAATTGAAAAATGAAATATACAAATTGTACTCGATGTTTGGTTCTACTTATAATTGCGAAACTTCATTTTCATTTTTAAAAATAATATTACCGTCATAATTTATCGGATGAGCATATTTCAGATCTCCTACGTATAAAAATATATGATGGAGAAATAATCGATACAAAATGTAATCGATTTTCAAAATAATTAATAAAACGACCTAAATTAAAAAGTGAATTTTTTAATAGTAATTTTTTTAAAGTGATTAAAAAAAAAAAACTTCTAAGTATTGTAGATGTTTGTTAATTGTTAATTTTTGTTTAAAAATTAATAAGAGTAGCATCCTAGTTTGCAATACAAAGTGTGCTTCGCTTTTTAAAGAACACCCTATTTAGGAAAAACTATATATTTTAAGAAAAGAAGTTATATAAAAAAAAATGTTTAGAAACCTATGAAGATTTAAGTTTAGAAATAAAAATTTAACTTTTAATTCAAACAATTTTCAGGCGCTATCTGGCTTAAATAAATTATAAAACTTATAACATTTCGAAATTCAAAATTTCCAACCTTGTATTGTGCTCTCATATATGTAAAAGCTCTCGTCGAAGCTCGCTGTAGGTGAAAAAGCTCTTTTGTAAAAGCTTGCACATTGTGCATATGAGTTGGGTGCAAATGATTTAAGGTCAAAAAATTAAGGTTTAAAAATTTCCAGCTTTAAAAAAAAATTTTAAAGCTAATTAATTGATGATTTCACTAGCATTATATTGATAATAACTGTAATGAAATAAATTTCATTACCATTATTTTTATTAATGGTAATGATTTTAGAATCTGATTTAATTGATTAATGTCAATGTTTTTTTTTTTAATTTCATTACCATTATTAATGATCCAATTAAAAAAAATTATCATTATTAAACGTCATTTTATGTGCCATTAAAAAATGCCACTTTTTTACTTTTTTAGGCAAAAACATAATTTTGCAAACAAAAAAAATAGAAGAGATCATTTCTAAATTTAGCTACCTAAAGCATGAAAATACTAGTAGTTAACTTAAAGTAAAATTCTTGATAAAAACCAACTAAAACTAAAGTTATTATAATTATTTTTTTAAATTTATGTATATATTTTTACAAAAAACAGTATAATATAAAAATATATATGTACGTAATTATTTGTACAAGTTAATATAAATCTTACAAATGGCAGAATAAAATTAAATATTAATATTTACAAGAAATTATATTAAATACTTACAAATGATAGAATAAATGTTAAATAGCAGCAAAACTGTTAATAAAAAAATTATTCGTTTTTTTTCAAATATTTTGCATTCGCTTTTGATATTTGCTTAAATCGTTTAATTTCAAAATTTGGTTTTAATTTTTTTTTTTGCTTGTTGAAATTTCTGTTGCTTTGTAATCGTTTTTCCTATGTTTATATTCTTGGTACATTTCCACGTGTTGATGTTTAAGGTGTTAGATATAATTTGATGTTATTTGTTTTGATTCCTTTATCTTCGTAGAACAGATGATGTTTGCGTCCATACCATCAGTTTTGCGAAGAATGTCAGTACTTGTGAGCTTTAAAAATACAAAGAAATTATTATAATTTATATATTAACATAATTTTACTTATTATTAAAAAGAAGTTTATCTTACAATATCTTTAATGATAAAAATTAACGTGTTAGGATTAATGGATCACCATTTTCTTTACCATCTTTCGTTGTTGTAGAGCTACTTACATTCAGTACATCTCTGAGGCTTCTTACTTCGTTGTGCATTTGTAACCTAACTTCAACTATTTACACACTAAAAATATATTTATTCATATATATTTTTTTTTAATATATACGGCAAAATATCCTTACTTATGCGAATTTATTTTTATTTTGAAGAAATATATGTTTTTTTCATCAACTTTCAGTAAATACAAAGTTGACATGATTGTATTTTTATCAAATTTAAAAACACTTGTTGCTCCAAAATTAACCCGTTTAAAACAAAACCGATTTTTATGCTGATTTTAGGACGATTTAAAATTTATACAGAATTTTTTTTGTTTGTATCATTTTTCTTTATTTAGTTTTGACAAATATCATGGCATAGTTCAAGTCTCTACTTAATGGCAAGAGCCGTTTGCATGCCAACGATATCATGATATTGCAATAACATTGAAATTAAGTATTTTCACTTGGTTTGACATCAGTTTGACAACTTCTTGGTATGATTTTATTGCATGTGAACTTTCGGCGTTGGCTTATGTCATTTTCATACAAATTTGACATAATCCAACGTTTAGTGTTAACGCTTAACGTTACTTATGTCAAATTTCTATGGGAATGACATCTAATGTATAGAAAGACAAAGCAAAAGGAAAATGTAAATGTAAATAAAGCTTCAAAAAAAGCCTACAGAATATGTCAGCAACATTTGTTTGCCATTTGCAAAATTATTGTTGGTTTGTATGTAATTTTCAACTATCATAAAATAACATATCAAAACAAGTAAGAGCGGCTAAATTCGGCTATGCCGAATCTTATATACCCTTCACCATGATTTGGAAAAAAGTAAAGTTTATATATGGACATATATGGAATGGACAGATTTATATACTGACATCTTTCAGAGAAAATTTACCATTTAGTTTGGTGATAACACTTGGACTCGGGACGATTTATGGTTCCCAAAAATAGGTATTTAAAAATATGTATGTTTTGGTCATAACTATTTTCAGCAAATATGGTCTACAAAAGATTTTTGATCATTGGATATATAAGACGTATCCATAGATCATATTACAGTTTAAAATTTCAGTTTTTATAAAAATTTTGATGTTTTTAGCCCATTTATGGAGTATTTAATTATTAATTTAAAATTTTATTTAAATTAATTATTTAATGTTAAAAAAACAAAAAAAAAGTCTTAAGAAAATATAAAAAAATTGTACAAAAAAAAAGTTGAATAGACGGGGGGTGGAATCGAACCCACCCCTAAGAGAAAAAAAGTATTTGTGACAAAGCGTTTAGACAACTGAGCTATTGAAGCTCGTGTAAAATCATCGTTAATAGAGGTATTTAAAAAGTTTTCGTTCATTAGAGATTTGTTTGGTTTTTATTTAAGTGACAAATCTATTACGGTCTTACCGTTCTTAATTCAATTCAATTCAAGGATCCCGCCCACATTTGGTCAGATGTTGTGTATTGATAACGAAGATGCTTGCACCTTATTTGGAAACTATTCCTCTTTCCGTTCCAAAAAAAAAAGTCTTAAGAAAAATCAAAACAAAAAAAAAAGTGTTAAAAATTATAAAAATAAAAAATTGTGCAAAAAAAGTTGAATAGACGGGGCTCGATCGCGCGACTAAAAGAAAAAAAGTATTTGTGACAAAGCGCTTAGACCACTGAGCCATTGAAGGACATAAGCAAACGTCGTTAATAGAAGTAAATAAAGAGTTTTCGTTTAAAACAGATTTGTTTGGGTTTTATTTAAATGACAAACCTTTGTATGGACTTGTTGTTTGTGTATAAAAGGTGAAGAGGTGAAGGACAAAAAGTTGCACAAATAAAATAAAAACATCAACAATCACGATCATAATGCCAATCAGTGTTGTCATATTTTTTTTTTTCAAAAACCTTTTTAGTTCTAAAAAGGCTGTTTTCGACCAAAAAAATATTTTTTTTACAAATCGTTAAAATATTTCACTAGAACTGCATGTGTTTTATTTCTACAAAAACGTTAAAAAAAAGTCTTAAGAATATATAAAAAAATTTTACAAAAAAAAAGTTGAATAGACGGGGGGTGGAATCGAACCCACGCCTAAGAGAAAAAAAGTATTTGTGACAAAGCGTTTAGACAACTGAGCTATTGAATCTCCTGTAAAATCATCGTTAATAGAGGTATTTAAAAAGTTTTCGTTCATTAGAGATTTGTTTGGTTTCTATTTAAGTGACAAATCTTTGTATGTGTTTGTTGTTTGTGTATAAAAGATGGAGGTGAAAGAAAAGTATTTCAACAAATCGTTAAAAGAAATCACTAGAACTGCATGTGTTTTTTTTCTACAAAAACGTTTGATTTAGCTGGCAAATTTCCATTTGGGATTTTATTTCGCTTTTTTATTAAAAAATATTTTTAATTTCTTTAGCTTAATTTTAAAAATTTGAAGGATAATTTTTTTTTTTTTATAAATTATTATAAGTTAAAACCTAAAATAGTTGCACTCAAAGGGAAATTATGTATAAAATTTTCTTAATATTTGCGAAATAAAATAGTTTAAAAAGCTTTTTATAAATTATTTTAAATCGGAGCAAAAAAATAGAAATAAAACCGTTTGTATCAGAGGGTTTTAAAAAAAATTTTGATGTTTTTAGCCTATTTATGGATTATTGAATTATTAATTTAAAATTTTATTTAAATTAATTATTTTATGCTAAAAAACAAAAAAAAGTCTTAAGAAAATATAAAAAAAAATTGTAAAAATAAGTTGAATTGATGGGAGTAGGTTTCGAACCCGCGCCTTAGAGAAAAAAAACTATTTGTGACAGCGTCTAGACAACTGAACCATTGAAGCTCACATAAAATCATCGTTAAAAGAGGTATATAAAAAGTTTTCGTTCATTAGAGATTTGTGTGGTTTTTATTCATATGACAAATCTTTGTATTGGTTTATTGTTTGTGTATAAAAGGTGAAGAGGTGAAAGAAAAGAATTTCAGTAAATGGATGTGCTTGTTATACATATAAAAACAAAGAGATTTTACGGAAAAATTAGAGGTAGTCGTGGGTTTTTGCTAATATCTCAGCCATTTATTAACCGATCTGTCTGATTTTCAATAGCAAACAGAAATGGATCACATGCAACAGAAATATATAACAATCAAGTCCTCATCATGTCTGTGGTCTTCGGAAAACTTATTTCAACACACAGACGGACATCGTTAAATCAACTTCGCTCTTCATAAGGACCCAGAATATATATACTTTATAGGGTCTAAGATCAATATTGTAGAAATTACAAACGGAATGACAAACTTATATTTACCCTTTTAAACCGGGGACGGGGTCTTTCACAGAGGTTGAAAGCTCTCTGTCTGTTATCCGCTTGGGGGTAGCAAGAAGCGATTCCTTTGTCTGAAATTCCCAAGCATCTAGCAACTTCCGGTCTTAGACCAAGTTTTCCCTGGTAATGTCATTCAGGCACCCGTCTGATGACAGCTAAAGTGAGAAGGCATAGAGGACTGAGTATCCTGATTGCAGGCTTATGCCGACACGTCTCACGAAACTAGGTGACAACCGATGACATTTAGTCACTGAAACTTAACTGTATTTAGCCGGCCTAGCGGTGTTGTCATCTCCAACTCTAGGATCGGAGGCTTTGGCCTATTCAGTCAATCTTCTTAAAACTCATATGATTACAGAAACGGCAACAAATTTAAATAATAACGTTCCCCGTATTATGACGACTTTTGTTTTTAAATCCCGGTTTATTATTGGTACATGGAATATAAGAACTCTCTCTGAAATATCGAGACTCGAGTAAGTGCGTAACGAAATGATATAATACAATCTAGACATTTTGGGGTTAAGTGAAGTTCGATGGCTGAACAATGGCACAACGCAACTGGCTTCTGTTCACCGTTTTATTTACTCCGGTAACAACACCTACAGGATAAACGGAGTCGGTCTGTTGCTGTCACCAAAGGCCAGAGATGCCCTTTTGGAATACCGGGCAATCTCCGAACGTATAATAACTGCCAGATTCATCTCCAAATTTCGCAACATATCTATTGTGCAATGCTACGCACCAACCGACCCTAACGATGATAGCACTAAGGATGAGTATTATGGTCAACTCGATTACGTGCTGATCGATTAGAGCTGATCTCTTTGCCCACAGGGGATGTTAAGACATTTTTGGGTGACTTAAATGCCAAGGTAGGAAACAACAACGACAACCCACAGGCTGTAATGGGAAAGCATGGCCTTAGATACTCACGAAATAATAATGGGGACAGATTAGTTGATTTCTGGTCCCCTAACCGACTTTTTATTGGTGGAAACAAGTTCCCACATAAAAACATACAAAAATATACTTGGGAATCGCAATAAGGTCAAACATTTGACCAAATTGAGCAAATAATTGTTAGTAGGCTTTTCTTAGGATCCCTTATGGATGTAAAAGCTAGACAAGGTGCCGACGTTGCCAGTGATCACTCCCTACTCGTAGGTGTTTTCCGTCTTCGACCTGCGGCAGTAAATGGTACAAGAGGGAAAGTCGTTAGATACAACACAGCTCGCCTTCACGACCCAGCCGTTTCATCGGTATATAACCAGAACCTAAGGTCCAGTCTGGCACACAACGACCAACATACGTGGTCAGACGTAGTTTTAGCCTGCAAGGATACCGCAAAATCAACTCTCGGACTGAAACAAAATAGAATTAAATCGTGGATCAGCTCTGAATCCTGGGATGAAATTGAAAATCGCAGGCGTCTTCGTAAAGCACGGATGCAAGCCAAAACAACTGCTGCAAAAGAACAAGAAAAGTCAGCATACCGCCAGTCTGCACGAAAGGTGAATAATATTGTACGGGCTGACCGTGAAAAATATTTTAACGGTATAGCGGAACAAGCTGAAAAGGAAATCTACGCGGAGTTTACTCTGCTATAAAACAGATGAGCGGCAACAACATCATATGTACTATGTCGTTAAAAGCAAATGATGGATCAGATCTAACAACAACTGAGCAACAACTAGAACGGTGGCGCGAACACTTCTCATCACACTCATCAACTGTAGACAATAGCAATCCCGTTGAGGCGGTGACGCTTTCTACACGACGCAATCCGAGAAGAGATATTTCAAACCATTCTCGGACTTGTTTTGAAGTTGCGGCGGCACTGAACAAGATAAAAACTTGCAAATCGTCTGGTCCCGACAACTTGCCCGCTAAGCTATTAAAATATGGTGCTGATACATTGGCGGAAGTTCATAACCCACTGATAAGAAGTGCATAGCTCAATAATCAAATTCCTGCAGATTGGAAAGAGGGTGTCGTAGTCACAATCCCTAAAAAGGGTGACCTAACTCAGTGTAAAACCAGGCATGGCATTACCGTGCTTAACGCAATGGGGAAAGTGATGGCAACTTTAATACTAGAGCGAATCTCACCATTGGTAGAGCAAGTTTTGCGTAACGAACAAGCTGGTTTTAGGGCTGGATGATCATGTGTAGACCACGTCAATACCCTACGCATAATTATTGATCAATCGGCAGAGTATAACACACGCATATACCTCTTTTTCGTAGATTTTGAACGTTCTTTCGATTCAGTATCCCGAAGCTCTATGTGGTCTGCTTTAATTGGTAAAGGAGTACCGGAAAAAATCGTCGCCCTTATACGTGAGCTCTACAGAGACGCGCAATGTAAGGTCCGTTGCAGCAGTAAGGAGAGTTAACCTTACACAAATGTTACAGGCGTAAGACATGGTTGTATCCTCTCCCCCACATTATTCATCCTACTATTATACTGTATAATGGAAAAAACTAATAGGGAGGCCCCAATCGGCATTTGGTGGAACATGATGGAGTACCTAAATTACATAGACTACACTGACGACATATGTAAATGTCCCACCGCTTTGTAGATATTGAAGCGAAGATAAATAGACTCTCCGAAAATGCCAAAAACGTAGATTGAGAATTAACTTCAGAAAAACAAAACTGATGCGTATTGGTACCAATTTTCCGTCACCACTTATTGTTGATGGTACCGTAATTGAAGATGTAGAATCTTTCAATTATCTTGGATGCAAAATTGCGAAAGATGGTGGTTCTGCAGCCCATATTGGCGATCGTATCAACAAGACCCGTGCTAACAACATCTCCCAGAGAACGATATTCCGTATATTTAACTGTAGCGTTAAATCTGTGCTGCTTGATGTATGGATGCACTACATTGAGCCTTACAAAACTGAGCATGAGGAAAACACAAACGTTCGTAAATCGGTGTCTGAGACAGATATTACGTATCTACTGGCCTAATTGGTGAAGATCTTTGGAATCAGGCAGATTGTTGCTCAATCGAATTTGACATTCGAAGTCGTAAATGGACCGGCCATATTCTCAGGCGACCAACTAGTGATATTGCTAGGGCTGCTCTAGAGTGGAACCCTTAAGATCAACGACAACCAGGCAGACCACGTAATACATGGGTCCGATGCATAAGAAATGAACATGAAACAGCTCGAAGAACCTGGAACGAATTAAACTGCTTGCCAGAGACAGAAGTAGATGGAGAAAATTCGTTGTCGCCCTATGTTCCCCGTGAACTTTTTATTTAAGTATTTTATGTTACATTTTTGTATTTAAATAAATATATATAAAGTTATACACACTGCGTATCCTTCATCAGAGTCACGAATTCCACTCACAAACGCTTCAACTTTGGATTAATCTAATAATGGATGATTTTCGTCCGGATATGAAAGCTGCACCAACCGCTCAATTTCTGTCACAAAATCTTGTAACGCTCGTTTGCTTTCTGCACTCTGCCTCTTAGTTCCATTGGGTAAATTCCTTTTTTGTGTTCGCCACCATACTTTCGCTGCAGTGTCACCATTATGTCATCATAATTATCTCTTGGCACACTTTGCAGAATTTCTGCTGCGTTCCCTTTTAAGGCCAGAATCAATTCTATAGCTTTTCCTTCGATGTTCCACATATTTCTGGCGGCAACTGTCTCGAACTGGAACTTGAAAACATTAAATGGTACGCTGTCGTCAAAAGTGGGGGCCTTTTAACTGTTTTATATTTCAGGGCTAAAATATAGGTATGTGTGTTTCTTCGAGTAAATGGAAATAGATGAATCGAATTTCTGTAACATGTTCCCATGTAGAGAGTTTAGAAATTGTCTATACGTTTTTGTCCAAACTTTTATTTTTTTTTTTATTGTCAAACACTTATTCATGTAAAATTTTAAATAAACAGTGTTTGACAAGTCATTACAAATATAAAAAAAATCTTTAATTTTAAAATGGATTAATATATGGGGCCATTTTAGGCCTTTTTGAAAAGCTATTTCTATTTCTAAGGCACCATATAAAGCTATTTTGTTCTGATCTGTTAATAAGCTCTAGAATTTATTACAACTTTTAAATTCTAGAGCTTATTAACAGATCAGAACAAAATAGCTCCCTGTCTCAGGATTACAGATTTACGGAAAACTTGTCTTAAGATAATTTTTATATAATAAATTTTAAATTTTTTCTTTTCAATTAGAAATTAGATATCTTTATATACATAAATTTTTTAAAACTGACTTTTACAAAAAAAGTTATCTTAAACATATTTTTTTTTAAATGTAATATATTTTTCACAAACTTTATGATTTTTTTTTATTAAAACTTCAAAAATATGATTAATAATTGATAACAAACGATTTATGAAACCGTTTTATAAATATGTTGAAACTATTTTTCCTAAGTGTACCTTTCGAAGCATTTAGGATGATATGATGATGTAGAAAATATTTTATTTTCAATATAGTTAAATTCACAGGTATTGTTGTTGTTTGATATTAGTTTGAATAAAAGCAATTCATTATTTGGAGGTTTTCCATTTGTTTTTGTCTGAGATTCTGTTAATAGTATAAAACCTAATAGGGAAGTACTTTTGATAAGTTTCCTTCGATTGCGATAAAGTTTGTGTGATAGAGGGAAAAAAATAAAAAATAATCTCACGTTTAAAGGTAAAATGTAAGTCCGAAAATGACCCCCTATTTCCCTTTTATCTTTTTTTTTTGTTTTTTCTTGTTCCTTTTAAGGAACTCATATTGTTATTGGTATTAGGTTAGGTTAGGTAGAAGTGGTAGCCTGCCAATCAGACTCACTTAGACTATAAAGTCCCTTGTGATACCACGGAAGCTAGTAAAAATTATATCACTAGCTTCCTTCGTCGAACCATCCCGATTGCCTCAAAAAGCCCATAAGTCGGCCGATATTGATATCAGCCAAATCACCTAGGTCCTCAAAAAAACATGAGCCCAAATGAGTCCCCTCCTGCAGGACAAGTGCAAAGAAGGTGCTCCACAGACTCCTCCTCCTCTTCGTCACCACAGCTTCTGCAAAAGTCACTAGTCGCAACCCTAAACCTAACTGCGTGCCTTCCAATCAGACAGTGTCCCGTCATGACGGACACAAGTAGGGATATATCGGGCCTTGACAGTGACAGCAACCTGTGCGTGCGCTTAATATCCAGACGGGGTCACATCTGTCTGGAACGAATACAACGATGGACAGGGGCCCACCTATCTCTTGCCAACCCATGAGCACTCTCCCGCAGCCGAAACTTGCAAGTGGCCAGAGGCATGCCCACAGATTCCATTTCGTGTGGAACGTGTAAGGTAGTCCCCAGTCTTGCAAGCTCGTCTACAGTTCCCTGGTATGTCCCTGTGGCCCGGCACCCAAATAACATGGATGCTGAACTGCTGAGCCATCTCGTTATGAGATCTACGACAGTTCAGGGCTAATGTCGAATCCAGGAAGACAGAATCCAGAGATCTAATGGCAGCCTGACTATCAGAGATTATATTAATCCTCACCGTTGTGAGGACATTATACCTAAGGCAATCCGCTACTTCCCTAATGGCCAGAATTTCAGCCTGAAAAACACTACACTGATCCGGCAGACTCCGCGCAATACTCAACTGTAGGTCCCGGGAGTAGACCCCAAAGCCTACCTGATCGTCGAGTTTAGAGCCGTCAGTATAGAAGTCGACACAACGCCCCCCATTGGGAGTCCCGTGTTTCCACGAATCCCTATGAGGTATAAGCGTCTGGTACCTCTTGTCGAACTGTGGTTCGGCCACAGTGTAGTCAATGATACCTGGAAGTTCAGGCATTTATTTATTTTAAAATTTATTATTCAAAAATATTTAACAATGTAATTTGGCCTCAGCGCCCTGTAGACATTATTGAGGCAAAGTTGGCAAAAATTCATTTAATTTGTACAAAGAATAGAAAATTATTAATTCACAATTTGTTCCAATTCAAAAGAAAGTTATAATCTTAACGTTGTTTAAAAAAGAAGACCTTAACCTATTTGATAAGGTTTAAATAAAGTTTACATCAGAAGCAATTCAAACTCTGTAAGTAAATGTTGTTTTAGAGCATTTTGAAACATTGATATTCTACTTATAGATTTTAAATCTGTTGACAAATTATTATATTTATTACTACCAGTGTAATCAATACGTTGTTTGGTTCTTTCCAATCTACATCTTGGAAATTTTAGAATCGATATATTTCGCGTATTAAATTTGAATTGATTTTGAACAAATGAAATGGCCAATATTATGAATACTTTTAAAAACAAACATTAACACTTGATACTCATACAATCCATAAATCGGGAGAATTGTTTTACTTATATCCCTATATAATGAAACTATTGAATAAGTTATTGGTAATTTGAATATAATTTTCAATGCTCTATTTTGCATACTTTGGAGAGATTTCAGCGTTATAAGCATATAGAATTGCTAAATAATTTAAACGTGAATGTATTAAACATTGATATATCATCAATTTAGCTTTTTCGTTCAATTTATGTTTAAATTTGAACGAAATGCCAATAGCAGGCGCTAGTTTTCTTTTCAAGTTATTTATGTGTATGTCCCACGATAAATTGCTTTGCAATGTGATTATTAGATATTTTACTGAATGTTATTCATGAATTAATTTTCTATCAACATATACAGAGAAATTATCATTATGACTTAATGCATATGGCCTAAAACTAATCAGTTTAGTTTTTTCTGAGTTAAGTAATAATCTATCAAGGCGTGCAAATTCAAATATCAAAGCAGAATCTCTTTCTATATATGTCACTAAAATCACACTAAATCAAACATATGGATACAACAAACACACATCATCAGCAAACATGTATAATTGGCCAGTTAAACCAAGGTTTTTCAAGTCATTCAAATAAATTGAAAATAGCAATGAACCCAGTCCACTACCCTGTGGCACTCCATAATCCACTGATCCAATAAAACGTCTCTCCTTGTTAATTTCAACATCATCATATTAAGGATTACACTGTGACCATAGCCACTGTCCGACCAAAGTGACAGCGCCCTCAACCGGACTGCTGCAGCTGCAGCAGTCTGTGAACCAATAATGGTACGAAGCGCACCAGTGATGCACATGCCAGCCATCCGTTGGACCCTATCCAGCATCCCACGGTATGTGGGCCTCTGGAGAGCTCTCCACCAGACGATAACACCATACAGCATCATCGGACGTACCACTGCCATATACAGCCACTACCCCATAATGTTGAGCCTGAAGTTCAGCTTCCTATCCAAGAGTACCCCAAGATACTTGGTACAGTCCGCAAAAGGAATTTCAGTGCCCCCCAAGGAGATAGGTTCCACTAATGGAATCTTATATCTCCTGGTGAACAAGACCAATTCAGTCTTGCACGGATTCACCGCAAGACCTTTATCACGCACCAACCTCCCCATAGTTAGAAGTGCCACCTGAAGGACATCCCTGAGTGTACCAGGAAACCTTCCCCTGACTGCCAATACCACGTCGTCCGCATTTGCGACAACTCTAACACCAACCCCCTCAACTGACAACAGAACGCCATTCAGAGTGAGATTCCATAGTAGTGGGGATAGTACACCACCCTGGGGTGTGTCCCTACCAACAAATCTACTCAGGTCCGACGACCCGAACTTGGCCCGTATACGTCTCCTTGTAAGAAGACTGTACACAAACCTGTTGATGTCGACGTCCACTCCAAGCCCAGATAGCGCCGCAGCTATCGCATCCGGAGTAACGTTATTAAACGCTCTCTCTATATCGAGAAAAGTCACCATGGTATACTCCCTAATGGCGAGCGAACCCTCAATGTATCCGACCAGTTTATGCAGGGCCGTCTCAGTGGATGTACCCTTGCAGTAGGCATGCTGGCTACTCGACAGTAGCCCCTGATCAATATTGTCCCTAAGATACCTGTCAATGAGTCTCTCCAGTATCTTCAGAAGAAACGATGACAGACTGATAGGCCTGAAATCTTTAGGTCCCGTGTGAGAGGATTTCCCGCTTTGGGAATAAAGACTACTTTGGTCTCCCTCCACATAATAGGGACATAAGTTAGGTCGATACAGCACGTTTATAGATTCCTGAGCCAAGGAATCAGTGTATCCGCCACCACCTGCAGTTCACACGGTGAGATCATGTCTGGTACGGGTGACTGAAAAGGTCTGAAGCTACTAATAGCCCATGCAATTCGGGATTCGGTTAAAATCTTCCTGACAGCGGCCGAAGGTTGACTTGATGCAGTACTAACCGCAGAAGTTTTATTTCGGCAGTTACCAGGGAAGTGAGTATCCAGGAGCAGCTCCAGTGATTCCCTACTGGATGTTGTCCAATCCCCCTGCGGTTTCCTAAGATATCCTACCGTGCATTGTGTGGAGGCCAAAATCGTCCTTAGCCTTGCAGCCTCAGAGGTTTCCTCAACATTGCTGCAGAATTCATCCCAGGACCTATTCTTAGCCTTCCTCAATGCGAGTCATTCATGGCCCTTGTGACCTGTACTACTGATCGCTCAATATCCCCTATATCCCGAACGATCATGTCAGATACCCCCGAAAAGAATCTGCAGAATATTTCCCCCATTCTGCTTTCCGAACCTTCGGTGGAAAAGCAGGCTTAGGGATACTATCTAACTCAATTTAACAGAAGCTAATATAACGGTGATCTGAAAAGCTATGGTCATCCAAATCTTTCCAGTTCCCAATCCTATCAGCAAGTTCATCAGAGACAAGGGTAACATCCAGTACCTCATGTGTATTCCTAGTAATGAACGTTGGTTCATTGCCCCTATTACATATAGTTAGGTTAGTATTCATAATATATTCAATAAGTAACTCACCCCTACCATTGATGTCTGAGCTTCCCCAGATATGATCACTGCACACCATCAGGTTGCACCCAGTTTTTCCAGCAGCATCCACCAGTACCGTCATGGTGACCGGAGGTACATCGGTTTCATGCGCCATATACACCGACGCCAGCCAGATTTGAGAGTTTTCACACTCAAGGCTGGCCACTTTCATGTCTTCGCTACTAAAAGAGAAGAGAAGAAAAATATTAAGACTGTGACTGTTCCTTACAAGTAAACAAGATCTGTGCCTACCATCACCCGTACTTTGGATCAGAGTCTACGAGAAGCTCCTCTTCACAAAACTCTTCACTTAGTCCTGTGATGAAGAGATCCTCCACGGCTCCGAGTGCATCAGAAAAGGACGAGACGCTAGTATCTTCCAGATGCCCTACAGGAACTTGCGACGAGGTACTCTCACCTTCAGATACAACATTAGTGTTAACTAACGGGGTATCTGCTGATTCACCTACCTTGTCGCTTTTGTAGACCTTCATTTGGATTTGATGAAATCCATACGAAAGTAGGCCTTTGGACTGGACGAGACCTGGTAGAGACTCGGCATTCAGTATAAATACCGCATGCCTACGAGCTCCATCAGCCTCATCCAATCTACCAACCTTCCAATTGTGTGTTGGAAGGCCAGGATTACATTCCCCGAGACTACTTTTTATGGATAATTCATCCTCTGGGATCGCCGGAATTCATGCGTGTGCCCTTGGGCGGGTCGGGATGTCACTTTTGTCGACAACATCCCAAAACTGCCCCTGGCCACACCTCGCCAACCTTTTTAAGAGCCGAACGATAGCACTCAACAGAGCACCGAAAGCAATAAGCTTTATGCGGCCCTGGAACCTGCCTGGATCCTTGCACAAGGGAGGTGTGCCTGGAATCTAATTGAGGACTTGGGAGTACACTGAGGACATAGCGTTCTCAATGTGACCCCATTTGTCCTTAGCAACGATACCATCCACATCCCCCCTGTTGATGACCGCCATCACCAGGCTGTCCTTGACAACATCAGCAAAGACCTTCCGACCAGTGTCACCACCGACTTTGGATCTTTTGGGTGCCGGCGGGTCATCAGGTGAACGCAATCTCTTTCCTGTAGGTTGTTTCGTTGGCGCAGCATCCTATTGCTCAGAAATGCTACGCGCCCATTTTAGCGACTCTTTCTGTTTTGCAGACAGAGTCCTAGGATCGGCCTTATCAAATCTCTCTAGAATTCTGAGAGAGAGGCGCCGATCATTGTACCTCTTCTTCAAAGGTCTGGTATGCTTGCCTTTCGATAACAAAGTGTCAGGCAATTCCCAGCCTTGGGGGAGGAGGTAGGATCAATGGACCTATTGTCAGGCACAGTTTCTGTTGTCCTCGTTGTTCGTTTGTTTTTTATTTTGTTCGTTATTCATGTTGGCCTCACGAGTGTAGGGGTTCGAAGGTCGATCACATCATAGCCCCCGTTAATGTGACAAAGACTATTTACTCACAGAGGCGTCCAGGTATATGTGAGGCTCGCATTAGAATACAGTCTTTGGTAATCCCTGACTGCAAACCGTAAAGTTCCTGAGCACGGGTCGCATAACACTCGGAACTTAGGGGGGTCTATTTTGAGTATGAACTACCAGGGAAACTCATGGGGAATCGAGAGACACCTCCGTAGTTATTGATGGCTGATGCGCCAAAAATCTATGTCAATAGACTTTATCTCGACAAAAAAGAGTAACCTTTGGTCGCGCACTCCTTTAAGGTTCATGATCCGATGTGAAGATGTACCATACATCAACACAGGGAATCATAACCACAGAGTGCACTTAATCCCTCACATCTCGACAAGATAGTTACCCAGGCGAGGGTATTGGTATTAAATGAAAGGTGTTTTGATGACATTTTTTTAATGGGGTTTTAAAACTAATAAAAAAGTTTTGAAAGAAAAAAGTTTCGAATAATTCTAAAAACAATTTTTATCTATATTTCTTAAAAATTTTTTATTACTTTTGTCCCCTTGATCATGTATACAAATGTGATTTGTATGCAAATGTGATTTATCCCAACAGAGTTTTTCAAAAGTAAAAACCATTCAAAATCTGGAGTTTTTCAATAAGAAATGTTGAAAAATCTAATTAAATTGCTGATCAAGGATACTTTTAAACGTTAACACTTAGGAAATGTATGTATAACACAAAAACAAAACATTTAAATAATGCTTTCAAAATACATTGTCTTTCAAGCAGTATCGATTTTGATAATTTGTATTAAAAAATACATATGTATTTTGGTAAAACATTTCATAAAAGTCATACCAAGATTTATGAAAATGGATAGTTAAATTTTTTACAATCACATATATTTATAATGGAAGGATACGTAAGTGACATGTATTTAAAATAGTTTTTTGTAAAACGCGTTTTTAATCAATTTATATCAATATATTAAAAAAAGAAAATCTATCACTTTATGATTTCCATCTAGCTTTTTAGCCCTTTTTTTAAATTCTCCAGCACCTACATATGTATTTACATTATTCTTTTAAATTGAGTTTGAGAGCTTTTTACAAAAATAATGATTATTTGTTTTCTTTTCCAATATTTCGTCTCCACATTGGGTGACTTCTTCAGGGAAATAATTAAATTTTTTTATAACAATTAAAACTTATATCTATATAATTTTTTATTTAAAGGCGGGCAATCATAAAAATAATTTTTGACAATATGAAAAATATAAATATCATAGGAAACAAAAATATTTTAAAAAAGATAAGGAAACAAAAATGTTTTTATAAATATTTAAAATAAAAATATTACTTAGAACAAAAAACTATTTTGAAATAAAGGGTGGTCAAATTCTAAGGGCCGATGCTGAGTTTGAATAAAACACAAGTTATTTAGGAAATTATTGTCATTTCTTTTTATTATGAAAATATGGTATGGTTCAATTATGTATGGAACAAAATATAGGCCAAATGGCCTCCGTAACCTCGGCGGCACACCTCCATCCGATGGTCCAAATTTTCGATGACGCTGAGGCATAATTGAGGTTATATGTCGTTAATGTGCCGAATAATCTCATTTTTTAGCTCTTGAATTGTTGCTTGCTTATCGACGTACACCTTTTCTTTTAAATAACCCCAAAGAAAGAAGTCTAACGGTGTCAAATCACATGATCTTGGCCACCAATTGACATCGCCACCACGTGAGATAACACGGCTATTGAATTTATCGCGCAAAAGAGCCATTGTTTCGTTAGCTGTGTGGCAAGTGGCACCGTCCTGTTGTAACCACATATCGTGCACATCCAAATCCTAAATTTCTGGCTTCAAGAATTCTGTTATGATCTCGCGATAGCGAACACCGACGGCGAGTCGAGGTTGACGGCTATTCTGCCACACTATCTCGGACAACAGCAATGTTTTCCGCAGAACGAACTTGGCGAGCATGTACAGCTGCTTTCTAATTTCCTGCAGACCCGATTTGCAAAAATACGTGCACAATTATCCCGACTGTGGACACATTTGGTCGATTATGCTGACCAAAAAAATCACAAAGTGCATTTTGATTTAAACGCCTATTCCATGGTTCAAACTGAGTTAGTCTGAAATTGAAAAAGTCAAATGAAGTGCAGAAAAAAGCTTGACGTTTATATTATATATTATTATATTAAATTATTCAGTTCAATTTCTTCGACCTTTTTAATATAAATTCCAGGTAATAAGTATTCAAGCTTAAGTTCTTTTTTTACAAAATTATTTATTTTTTATTTTATTTTTTATTTTTTATCCAATATTTCGCTATCTCAATGGATAGCTTCTTCAGGGATATTTTGTTTTTTAATTTTAAACAAATTTTTGACAAATCAAAATTAATGAAACAACAAAATTGTCAATTTTAAAAAATATTAAAAAATTAAACACAGGAAACAAAAATTATTCTATTACATTTTTATGAACCTATTTAATTTCCTATTTTATTCTTATAAATTAAATGTCTGTAATTCTGAGCTACATTGTCTGTATCTGTTTTAAAATTAATTCTTTGTTCTATTGGTGTATTGATAATTTGTAACATTTCTAATATGAAGCGTCTTTTGTAGTTTGTTTCTGTATTTAAAACTGTTGTATTTTCAAAATCTGGTGTATGGTTAAGAGTGGCACAATGTGATGATAATGCAGTTTTCTGAGAAGCTGTATTCCTATATTTTTGATCAGATCTATGTCCCGCTAATCTAGTTTTTAATTTGTTCTTTGTGGTACCTATATATACTTTACTACATATTTCATTATCTTTACCCCTGCAAGGTATCTTGTAAATAATATTAGATTTATCTAATTTCTCTGTCTTATCTTTCATTTTACTAAATAATCTATCTAATGTATTATATGTTCTATGAGCCATCCTATAATTTTTGATATCATAAATATTAGAATTTTCTAATCGTTCAGAAATTATTGGTACATAAGTTAAAGATTTGTAAATCTTAGGTTCAGTAATTATATTCATACTGCCTTCCCTCTGTCCATTGTACTGACCAATCAATTTATAAATCAATTCCCTTGGAAAATTATTATCCTCTAAAATATTTCTTATTCTTATTTTATTTTTTCTATGAAAAACTATATCACTAATATTTAAAACTTTATCTATAAGATTTTTGGCAGTATTAATAATAACTCTTCTCGGATGTTTTGAATAATAATTAATAATTCTACCCGAAGAAATTGGTTTTTGGTACCAATCTACTAACAAGTTATTCTCCTTTCTTATTACTAATGTTCTAAATATTGAAGTTTACGACCACATTCCCTTTCAATTGTAAATTTAATATCCTGGTGATATGAATTAAATATGTTTAAAATATTTTCTATTTCACATTCTGAAATAATACAAAATAAATCATCTACATATTTCGTTATAATCTTTGGTTTAATAGATAATTTTCTAATACATTTATCAAGTAGTTCCTCCATAACTATATCTGCTACAACTGGAGAAGCTGGAGAACCCATAGGTAATCCTTTTTGTTGAGAATATAGTTCTTTATTATATTGAAAATATCTACTATCATCTATGCAAAATTTGAGAATTCTTAAAAATAATTCCTTTTCAATAGTCGTATGTTCTTTAATTATATTCCATTTTTCTTCTATAATACTTAAGGCTACATTTATAGGTATACTAGGGAATAAGGATACTACATCTAATGAAATTAACTTTTCCTCATTCTGTATCGTGATTCCCTTAATTTTATCCTTAAATTGTAATGAGTTCTTTACATTATATACTGAATTTTCTGTTATCTTTCTAAGAATTCCTGTTATATATCTGCTTAGTTCATGAGATGGAGAATTGATGCTTGAACAAATTGGTCTTAATGGAAATGTTTCCTTATGCACTTTCGGAACTCCATAAAATTTGGGTGCCGTAGCAGTTGTTGTTTTAAATGTTTTCCTTTGAAAAGGTGTTATTATTTCCAATTTGAAAATGTTTTCTACTATATCATTTTTTGTTTGTTGTAGTTTAATCGTTGGGTCTTTTGTCAATATCTTATATGTGGAGTCATCATCAAGAATATCATTCATTCTTGAACTATAGTCATGTATATTCATCGCAACTGTAATATTACCTTTATCTGCATTTAAAATTAAAATGTCCCGGTTATGTTTCAAAAATTTTTCCGTTCTCTTAACATTGTTAAGAATAAACTTGTCCCTATGACATAATCTCATTTTATTCATATGGTTATCAATTATAGTAGTTAGTCTAGTCCTTGCTATTTCCTGTTCTTCTTTTCCCTTAATAGTCTGAACAAAATCTTCTCCATCTGCTATCATCTTTAGAACAGGAAAGTGTCTTTTTGTGATGGGTAATGCGTGTTTATTTCCTAATGAAAGAGTCCATTGTGTATCTATTGGAATGTCTATATCTGATTTGTTTATAAACCACTTTTTGTTAAATTTAATACCTAATTCTTTTTTCTGTAATTCAACTAGATGATTAAATTTCTTCTTGTGTATATCCTTAACTTTACCATTTAGTTTTAAAGCTAATCTATCTTCGTGTTTTAAAAAATTATCAATCACTTCATTAGTAAAATATTTACCTAAATTGTATTCTAATTGTTCTAATTGTTTCCTATTACTTTCTAATATATAGTGTTTTTGTTTAATACTTAAACTAAGGATCTTGTTCTGCATTATCCATATATTCCTCGAAATTGATTGTTTTAAAAATTGTGGTCCATTTTCCTCAAAAAGATTAAAAAAATTTTTAGTGGAATTCTTTATAAACTTAGGTATTATACCTGAATTGCGGCAACGAATTAAAAAAGTAATATTTGCCTTTAACTTGATGTTTCTATCCCTCAAAATTTTATATTTATTTATTATCCTTCTCGTCTCCTCATTCCTTTTAAGAATATTGTAATTCATATTGCAGATATTTCTCCTTGGTATATTCTGATGTTCTAATATTTGTTCTAATTTCTTCCTTTTATCTATTTTACTTTTTTCGTGCTCTCCAATTAATAAATTATTCAGTTCAATTTCTTCAACCTTTTTAATATAAATTCCAGGTAATAAGTATTCAAGCTTAAGGTCTTTTTTTACAAAATTATTTATTTTTTATCCAATATTTCGCTATCTCAATGGATAGCTTCTTCAGGGATATTTTGTTTTTTAATTTTAAACAAATTTTTGACAAATCAAAATTAATGAAACAACAAAATTGTCAATTTTAAAAAATATTAAAAAATTAAACACAGGAAACAAAAATTATTCTATTACATTTTTATGAACCTATTTAATTTCCTATTTTATTCTTATAAATTAAATGTCTGTAATTCTGAGCTACATTGTCTGTATCTGTTTTAAAATTAATTCTTTGTTCTATTGGTGTGTTGATAATTTGTAACATTTCTAATATGAAGCGTCTTTTGTAGTTTGTTTCTGTATTTAAAACTGTTGTATTTTCAAAATCTGGTGTATGGTTAAGAGTGGCACAATGTGATGATAATGCAGTTTTCTGAGAAGCTGTATTCCTATATTTTTGATCAGATCTATGTCCCGCTAATCTAGTTTTTAATTTGTTCTTTGTGGTACCTATATGTACTTTACTACATATTTCATTATCTTTACCCCTGCAAGGTATCTTGTAAATAAAATTAGATTTATCTAATTTCTCTGTCCTATCTTTCATTTTACTAAATAATCTATCTAATGTATTATATGTTCTATGAGCCATCCTATAATTATTGATATCATAAATATTAGAATTTTCTAATCGATCAGAAATTATTGGTACATAAGTTAAAGATTTGTAAATCTTAGGTTCAGTAATTATATTCACACTGCCTTCCCTCTGTCCATTGTACTGACCAATCAATTTATAAATCAATTCCCTTGGGAAATTATTATCCTCTAAAATATTTCTTATTCTTATTTTATTTTTTCTATGAAAAACTATATCACTAATATTTAAAACTTTATCTATAAGATTTTTGGCAGTATTTATAATAACTCTTCTCGGATGTTTTGAATAATAATTAATAATTCTACCCGAAGAAATTGGTTTTTGGTACCAATCTACTAACAAGTTATTCTCCTTTCTTATTACTAATGTGTCTAAATATTGAAGTTTACGACCACATTCCCTTTCAATTGTAAATTTAATATCCTGGTGATATGAATTAAATATGTTTAAAATATTTTCTATTTCACATTCTGAAATAATACAAAATAAATCATCTACATATTTCGTTATAATCTTTGGTTTAATAGATAATTTTCTAATACATTTATCAAGTAGTTCCTCCATAACTATATCTGCTACAACTGGAGAAGCTGGAGAACCCATAGGTAATCCTTTTTGTTGAGAATATAGTTTTTAATTATATTGAAAATATCTACTATCATCTCTGCAAAATTTGAGAATTCTTAAAAATAATTGCTTTTCAATAGTCGTATGTTCTTTAATTATATTCCATTTTTCTTCTATAATACTTAAGGCTACATTTATAGGTATACTAGGGAATAAGGATACTACATCTAATGAAATTAACTTTTCCTCATTCTGTATCGTGATTCCCTTAATTTTATCCTTAAATTGTAATGAGTTCTTTACATTAAGATATTGACAAAAGACCCAACGATTAAACTACAACAAACAAATAATGATATAGTAGAAAACCTTTTCAAATTGGAAATAATAACACCTTTTCAAAGGAAAACATTTAAAACAACAACTGCTACGGCACCCAAATTTTATGGAGTTCCGAAAGTGCATAAGGAAACATTTTCATTAAGACCAATTTGTTCAAGCATCAATTCTCCATCTCATGAACTAAGCAGATATTTAACAGGAATTCTTAGAAAGATAACAGAAAATTCTGTATATAATGTAAAGAACTTATTACAATTTAAGGATAAAATTAAGGGAATCACGATACAGAATGAGGAAAAGTTAATTTTATTAGATGTAGTATCCTTATTCCCTAGTATACCTATATATGTAGCCTTAAGTATTATAGAAGAAAAATGGAATATAATTAAAGAACATACGACTATTGAAAAGGAATTATTTTTAAGAATTCTCAAATTTTGCATAGATGATAGTAGGTATTTTCAATATAATAAAAAACTATGTTCTCAACAAAAAGGATTACCTATTGGTTCTCCATCTTCTCCAGTTGTAGCAGATATAGTTATGGAGGAACTACTTGATAAATGTATTAGAAAATTATCTATTAAACCAAAGATTATAACGAAATATGTAGATGATTTATTTTGTATTATTTCAGAATGTGAAATAGAAAATATTTTAAACATATTTAATTCATATCACCAGGATATTAAATTTGCAATTGAAAGGGAATGTGGTCGTAAACTTCAATATTTAGAACATTAGTAATAAGAAAGGAGAATAACTTGTTAGTAGATTGGTACCAAAAACCAATTTCTTCGGGTAGAATTATTAATTATTATTCAAAACATCCGAGAAGAGTTATTATAAATACTGCCAAAAATCTTATAGATAAAGTTTTAAATATTAGTGATATAGTTTTTCATAGAAAAAATAAAATAAGAATAAGAAATATTTTAGAGGATAATAATTTTCCAAGGGAATTGATTTATAAATTGATTGGTCAGTACAATGGACAGAGGGAAGGCAGTATGAATATAATTACTGAACCTAAGATTTACAAATCTTTAACTTATGTACCAATAATTTATGAACGATTAGAAAATTCTAATATTTATGATATCAATAATTATAGGATGGCTCATAGAACATATAATACATTAGATAGATTATTTAGTAAAATGAAAGATAGGACAGAGAAATTAGATAAATCTAATATTATTTACAAGATACCTTGCAGGGGTAAAGATAATGAAATATGTAGTAAAGTATATATAGGTACCACAAAGAACAAATTAAAAACTAGATTAGCGGGACATAGATCTGATCAAAAATATAGGAATACAGCTTCTCAGAAAACTGCATTATCATCACATTGTGCCACTCTTAACCATACACCAGATTTTGAAAATACAACAGTTTTAAATACAGAAACAAACTACAAAAGACGCTTCAAAGAACAAAGACTTAATTTTAAAACAGATACAGACAATGTAGCTCAGAATTACAGACATTTAATTTATAAGAATAAAATAGGAAATTAAATAGGTTCATAAAAATGTAATAGAATAATTTTTGTTTCCTGTGTTTAATTTTTTAATATTTTTTAAAATTGACAATTTTGTTGTTTCATTAATTTTGATTTGTCAAAAATTTGTTTAAAATTAGAAAACAAAATATCCATGAAGAAGCTATCCATTGAGATAGCGAAATATTGGATAAAAAATAAAAGATAAAATAAAAAATAAATAATTTTGTAAAATAAGACCTTAAGCTTGAATACTTATTACCTGGAATTTATTATTATATTATTATATATATATAAAACTTAACAACTTAATTTAAAAAAAAAAATACTTTTTAGGACCTCTCTAATAGAGCATTCTGAAAACTACAAAAAAAAACTTTTAGGCCTAAGTTTTCCAGCAGAATCGAATGGTGAAGTCAGATTTGGCATATATGTAGTCGTTTTTTTATATGGAATACGGGACCCAAATTCCGGGATTTAAGTCGCTTAAAGGCAAGGGAAGGAGTTGGAATTTTCAAAAAAAAATATACGCCATTATTTCTATTGAATATCGGGAAGGCGTGGCTCAAACGCCCGAAAGTTGCTAAAATATGTGAAATTTGTAGAAAATTTACAAAAATGTTAATTTTGAGCTACACCTATGCAACAAGCTGAAATATGTAGAATTTTTTGCTGAATCAGAATCTGCAGTTAAATTTTCATAACAATTCAACTTTTCGAGTTATGGTGTTTTTTATTTGAAAAAAAAAGATTTTTGAAAACTTTTTAAAAGGTAATAAGGCAAAAAAAAACGATTCTGCTGTATGTAAGCATTACAAATATGCACATATTTACAAACATAATACAAAATAATTTATACTACAGTAAAACCTCCCATTACGAACACTTATCTTCCTTCAAGGGTCGCTATCAGTTATTCAAGCTATTAATTATTGAAATGTTTCACTTTATATCACTTTACACAAAAAATAATACGTTTATTTTTGACAAAAGGACTTCCTTGAATTTTAAAATTTTCAAATAAAAATTACAATTAGGTTCTACCAGTTTAAATATTATTTTAAAATAATTTTTTACTTATTTTATTATGTTGAACATTACAATTTTGAAGTTATGGAATTTTTATGAATTGTTGATCTGTTATTTTGTAAGTGAATAGTATAGTAGGATTTTTTTAAGATCATATCATATTCTTTTTAATTATTTTTTATTGTAAAGAAACATGAAAATTTTTTTAGTAAGTTATAGAGAATAAAAATTGAGAAATTCCACTGAGCCAGCAGGATAGAATACTTAGTATTTTCGGTTGGCGCTACCCAACCTTGTCAATACCCATGCTCTTCTTCTCCCTTTACGGTCATTGCTTGTTGATGATTGTCTATTTTATATTGAGTGTTAGGAAACAAATTAACAAACTTGTAAACAACAACACAATTAGACTAACATCAACGAAATTTAACAATTTATATTTATCCTCTATATTTTACAGTTTTTTTTTTGTTAGGAACTTTAATTCTTAAAGTATCAAATAACACAGCTTATATGAAGCATTTAATATCAAATGTTTGTCTTAATCCATATTAAATCTACAACATAATCTATGTTGATAGTTAATGAATAGACAATATTTTGAATTATATTTTTCACTGTATCCTTGTGTGTAAAGTAATGGAATTTTTATGAATTGTTGATCTGTTATTTTGTAAGTGAATAGTATAGTAGGATTTTTTTAAGATCATATCATATTCTTTTTAATTATTTTTTATTGTAAAGAAACATGAAAATTTTTTTAGTAAGTTATAGAGAATAAAAATTGAGAAATTCCACTGAGCCAGCAGGATAGAATACTTAGTAATTTCGGTTGGCGCTACCCAACCTTGTCAATACCCATGCTCTTCTTCTCCCTTTACGGTCATTGCTTGTTGATGATTGTCTATTTTATATTGAGTGTTAGGAAACAAATTAACAAACTTGTAAACAACAACACAATTAGACTAACATCAACGAAATTTAACAATTTATATTTATCCTCTATATTTTACAGTTTTTTTTTTGTTATGAACTTTAATTCTTAAAGTATCAAATAACACAGCTTATATGAAGCATTTAATATCAAATGTTTGTCTTAATCCATATTAAATCTACAACATAATCTATGTTGATAGTTAATGAATAGACAATATTTTGAATTATATTTTTCACTGTATCCTTGTGTGTAAAGTAATGGAATTTTTATGAATTGTTGATCTGTTATTTTGTAAGTGAATAGTATAGTAGGATTTTTTTAAGATCATATCATATTCTTTTTAATTATTTTTTATTTTCACTAATTAAAATAAGTGTTTAATATTTATATTTATGTACATCAATTTGATAGACCTGATTTGGTTGTATCAGGATATTGTTTCCTATAATCTGTCACGATTTGCATTATCAATTACTTCACTTTTACTTTTCCATGCAGGGACCGAAAATAACAGTTATTTTTAAAATTTAAAATCAAAAAGTCAGGTGGATATAATTTGTCTATCAGATGTTTGAATACAGCATATTGATGCTGTTATGCTAAGGAATAATAAACTTAAAAAACTTTAATTTTTTTGACTTTTATCAAAAAGTCACTTTATAATAATTATTTTTTGACCGATATTTTTTTGGTCAAAAATAAAAGTTAAAATTTTACTTTTATTTTTTAAGTCAAAAATAAAAGTTAAAATTTGACTTTTATTTTTTAAGTCAAAAATAAAAGTTAAAATACGACTTTTATTTTTTAAGTAAAAAATATAAGTTAAAATTTGACTTTTATTTTTTAAGTCAAAAATTAAAGTTAAAATTTGACTTTTATTTTTTAAGCCAGAAATAAAAGTTAAAATTTGACAGCGCATTTGGGCAGCGCACTTTATTTACACAACATTCTCGTACACAATTCCTTCCGTAATTTTTTCCGCATTGCTATACGTATTTTCGTCATCATGACTGTCTGCACTCTCATTTTGCGACAGTAATTCCACACATTTTACTAAATTTCTACCATTGTCTGTCTTAATTGAATATATTTGCTTAATGTTGATCTGGAAGTATTTAAGTATATTTTCAATTTCTGCCTGCAGGTTTTGAGCAGTATGTTTTTTCTTTAGTTCAACCATAGTGTAAATTACGAAATTATTTACTATTAATTGAACATTCACTCCCAATATAGACCGATCATTTCGTGTGGTCGTGTCCAACTTCAAACTAACCATTTTTCCTTTTAAGTTATTAATTATGCACTGTTTTATTTGATCACATTTCTCGGTAAAAAATTCCATAGCATTTCTTGAAGTTATTGGTTCCATTTTTAAACCATTAAAAATTGGATTTGTTAAAGTCTTGAAAGCCTTAGAATCAAAAAATTTTAGAGGCCGTGCTTCGGTGGTGCTCATATCAATGCAAGCATCTACGACCTCCTTTTTGGACATTTCCACTGTAAATTTAATGCGATAATCATCATTACTTACATCCTTGTTTGAAAGTATGCTCAATTTTTGGTAGTCCGTATACATGTCTGCATGGCAGTTTTGCAAATGTCTTTTTAAATTGGTTGAGCTTCCAGCATTGATGACTTTCTTACATATTTTACACATAGTTTCTCCACCACTCTCAATGTAATATTCGCGGATTAAAATATTCCGTTTACGACCCATGTTTCACTGATTTATCAATTAAAAATTAATTAATGAGTTAAAAAATCACGTTGTCAAATGTTTGTCAACTGCATTAAAATGAACTGTTTACTGATATGCAAAGCAAAGGCAAAGAAGAGTTGATGATAATGATATAACAATTCTACTGTGCTATCACAGTAGTTGATACTTCTTAAATTAGTAAAGTATAAATAACGGTAAAATAATATTGTCATCAGTGTTGCCGAGGCCTTTAAATTTTTGTAACCAAATTTTAGTAAAAAAGGAAGTACTGCAAAAAGGGTATCATTTTGTGCCTAATAAATGAACAATGCTTTTACTTCTTCATTCATCTATTAAAAATGTTGTTGAAAAGCTTTTAGATCTATTATTAGAATTCCAATGAAGGAAATATCTTTTTTATTTCTTTGGAGAAAAATGTAACCAAAATGAAACCATGTAACCAATTTTGGTTAGAAATAACCAAAACAACAACACTGATTGTCATCGATCTTATTTTTCTTATATTTCCATTACATTGTTATTATTATTGCATAATCAATTTTTTTCTGACTTAAAAAATAAAAGTCAAATTTTAACTTTTATTTTTGACTTAAAAAATAAAAGTAAAATTTTAACTTTTATTTTTAACCGAAAGAATAAAAGTCAGATTTTAACTTTTATTTTTGACTTAAAAAATAAAAGTCAAATTTTAACTTTTATTTTTGACCGAAAAAATAAAAGTCAGATTTTAACTTTTATTTTTGACTTAAAAAATAAAAGTCAAATTTTAACTTTTATTTCTGACCGAAAGAATAAAAGTCAAAAAATAACTATTATGTTTTGACTTTTTTGAAAAAAGTCGTAACTGTTACGGTCCCTATTTCCATGAGCTTTACTCCCCGTTCTGCTGAGTTATTAACAACTTTCAATTTACTTACTATGCCCAAACCAATTAATGCTAAAAGTTCTACGATCTCCTTTTGCATTATCCCCGTTACAAAAACCCTAACAGTCTATAATCGTTGGGTTACCAATGGTAAAAAAGATACAAAGTTATCGATCCTTTTATCTTTTTATAACATTGGTAATTACTTTAATACTCTTACTAAAAAAAGCATTACTAATATAAAATGTCAAAACAGTCAAAATGTCGCAGATGCTGTTTCCGTAAAAATATTCTAGAATTTTGTCTCCTTGTCAAGCCGTTCTTCATACTGGTAAGATTGTTATCCTGAATTTATTCAAATAAAATATTCCAATTTTTTCCTAATTTCCTTTGTTTTATTTCTTTCATATTGGCATATTTTATTATATTTTCCTGAGAAACAAATTTAACAGATGACTTTGTTTCTCTGCTCAGAGTGTAATTCCCAGATTCCATCCCCCACCACTTGCTGCGATTCAACATATTTATTGGTCCCATCGAACCAGATAACCTAGTGGGGAAAAAACTGAAGAACCTTCTCAGAGATTTGAAATTGGAAATCTTATCAACAGCATCTGCATTAAACACAACAACAACGTTTAAACAGGTTCGTTTGTTTTTGATTTTTTTTCCTATACAATTGCGTTTGATAGTGCACATTGGTTAGTTTTTTGTTACTTTTATTAATTTCTCTTCGCTTGATGGCTACAGTGCGGGTAGCTACCATAGAGAAAAATTATTTAAAAGAGTTAAAGAAAAAATTAACATACATATTCAACACTTAGGCCCATTATTATAACCTGCCGATAGCTAAAGTTAGGATGTTAACGGACAGATTATTAGTTTTTCGTTATTATAAGTATACTTTAACCTAAAAGTGACCGATAAGCTAAAGGTAAGTTCATCTTACCATTAACTTTTAACGTAAGGTTTAAGCATTTGAAGTTGCCACATTTTCTGCTCTGCAGTGTAGTTGCCGTGTAGTTTTTTGCTGTTTGGTTTTTTTCTGTGTTCACCGTCGACAATGTAAATTTTATAAAAAAAACATTTTGATCTTTTACACAATTCGAAGAAATTTTGTTTTTCGTTTGTATTTTTTGTTTGTTGTAAGTAAATAAATAAATAAAAGTACGTCGTTGCCACTACGTATATAAAAGAACCATTTTAATTTGTCAAAAGTAATCGGTTTTTGCTCTAGTAATGCCATATTTTTAAAAAACTTGATTTTATTTTATAAGGAAGTTGTAATAACCAAAAAAAGTTAAAGGGGACTTTATTCCTCACTCTAGCTAAAGTTACCTTTAACTAACACGCACCTTAAAGGCAAGTTATAATATTGGGCCTTAATGTGTTAAACATCGTAAAAAATATAGACAACACATTAAATAAATATTGAAAATTAAATTAAGTTTAATTAAAAATAATTAATAGTGTTATTCGAAAATTAGAAATTGTGGGAAATTAACCAGAAAAATAATACACATAAAAACAAATTTCAACAACAACAGAAAAAAATATAATAAAAAGATCGAGCCAAGAAATTCAAGCCAGGTATAGAGGAAGGTTTCATCATCTTTAACTAAAGGAAACCTATAATTCCTTGGAGGGTGAACAAATGAAGTGCCAGCTGCTTAATTTTCCATACAAATTGTTGAGTTCCTAGAGATTTTCAAGTGAAAAGTGCGTAAGAAAGGTTTATTAGAAAAGTATATTAGGTGTTTCGAGTTTTATTCATATCGAACAAACAAAATTGTTGGATACTTTTCACACCTAGTGTACATATGATAAATTCCAAAAGTTAACATCCATCTTTATTTTTCTTATTTTGGCGCGCTTTTTCTTCCAGGTCATGTTCTGATCATTTAATGTATGTAACTTTATTTTCCCTTCTTTTTACAGCTCTAGTTACATTTAACATATTCACAATACCTTTTCCCCACATTCTCCATCTACAGAAATCTTACATATTTAAACCAGTGATTGGCACTCATAGCACTCAGGGGCCGAACACAATCGGCAATTTACACGTACACAACACGAATGTCTACAAATCTCACAGCTAAGAGCACAAAAAATACAATTATTTCATTCAGTAGTACGCTAACTTTCAACAGACCAAGTGTATGCTGCTTTGTTGAAGAAATAAAGTACACTCTAAAAATTTGTTTTTTTTTATTGTAGGTATTTTTTTTTTTTTTGTTTTTCGTTTACATTTTAAATTAAAAATGTGGAACGTTGAGTGGGAAGATTATTTTTGAAATACATTAAATGAGGCAAAGTGCCTTGTATGCAATCAAAAAATTATAATTATCATTATTATGAATTATTTTAATTTTTTATAATAGAGAAAACAAAAAGATGAACTATTTTAATTCAATGAATACGGGTATTCTCTTATCGATTAATTTATTTATTAATTTATTCATTCATTTATTTATCTAGAAAGATAAAATAATTTCTTTCGGTGTAAAACACCAATACAAACATATTCTCTCTTTCTGCCGACCACTGATTTAAACACATTTACATTATGTTTAAAGTTTAAAAGAGTAAACTCTTCTGGTGTCGTTTCATTTCAATGGAAATACTCTCTTAATGAATATTATCCCTTTTGCGATCATTACTATTTTAACTTCACCACTTACACAACTATAAGAGGTCGAACTTTCTCTTAATTATTTTGTTTTACAGTGTTGCCATTTTAGTGCTTTTTTGGTCCCGCATTTTTTTTTCAAATACCCTTTTAAAAAAAAAAGGTATATATGACGCTTTTTCATTTTTTTGTGGCGCTTTTGGTGCTTTTTGCTACAACTACCCGATTTGGGTATTTTTCATATTGACTTTTTTTTAAGTGTTTTTTACAACCATGTATTTTTTTCTTAAGTGCTTTTTTTTACAACTATGTATTTTTTTCTTGACTGTTGTTTTTTTAAGCAGTTCATGAGTATGCTGTCAAATTTAAAAAAAAAATACTACATACTAACAGTGACTTTATGTTTTATATCGAAAAATATTAAAATCCTTAGCGACTAGCAAATGAAAAACTGTAAGTTAAAAACTATTTTGTGTGTAATATTATGTAATAATCATTCAACTTTTTTAGATGGATCGTCAATATAGAAAAGCATGGGAGACTTTTCCAGTATTTAAAAAGTGGTTAAGACCTTCAAAGGATACAACTAAAGCATTTTGTATATGCTGTCACTGTGAATTGAATGCTAGGCATAGCGACTTAGTTCGACATGGCACAACAAAAAAACACCTAAAGGCCATGAATCCATGGAATTGCGGAACTGTACAACCAGAAATAAATTTTCAAACTAAAGAGCCAACTGAAAATCAAAAAGCCCAGGGTATGTTATGTTTATACGATGCTGTTCACACATCTTTCTCTAGTATAGATCATTTATCTAAAGTTAGTTTCCAGTCATTTCCTGATAGTAAAGCTATTCACTTTAAATTACATCGGACAAAATTCTCAAATATAATTACCAACATAATAGCACCTTTCTTTATACAAAATGTTGTCAACGATATAAAAGATGTTCCCTTTAGCCTAATTTTAGATGAAGGCACCGATATTTCAGTCGAAAAATTGCTTGTCGTCGTCGTAAGGTATTTTAGCATTACAAAGAACCGATTTATCACAACATTTTTAGGTTTGATTGATCTAAAGGGTGGAACTGCTGATGATATTCTCTATGGTTTGTAGGGTTTGATTTTTGGATCGAAGTCTACAATTTTAAAAATTGTTTGGGGAAAAATCGCTTACATGAGTTGGCTTACTTTGTTATTCGAATACTATCGTTTAGTTTGATGAATTTTTTAAACCTAAGATAAGAAACCGGCTTTCTTTAAACTCAGTAAATGCATTGTTGCATATTAAATATGGGCTCAAAATAGAAAATGTCTGTTGCTGCAATTATGAATTACCTTCAAGTATAACCAGTAAAATTAATTCAAATGAAACCTATAAAATATCCAAATATTTCATAAAAACGGTTTTGTGGTCTGATGATTGCGACGACGAAACGAATTTATTTGAAAATGAAATTATTTTTCTATAAAATCAAATATTTTTCAATCAAATTTTATTTTTACTATGTATAATCTTAATACTATTTACATAATAATACAAATTGTTGTTTTTTTTTAATTGTTTATGTAACAGTATATTTAATGAATTCCCAAAATAAATATTTTTTGTTAAAATATTTTTTTTTCTTTTTGGCGCTTTTTACCCTTTTTTTGTTTCAGTTTTACCCTTTTTTAGCCTTTTTACATATGTTCTTGGTCTTAAAAAAGAGTATATTTTCAAATTAATTTTAAAAATTTCACTTTTTTCTCTTGACGCTTTTTTACCCTTTTTTTGTAAATTTTTACCCTTTTTTCTTCATTTATAAAATGGCAACACTGGTGTTTTACTTTATCCACACCGAACCCACTGACAACAAAAGGTGCTGTTTGAAACTCTTCATAAGTTTTTTTTTCATTGAGTTTTAAATGTGTTTTAATCAAATAAGACTATATAAATATTTTATAATTGTTCCGTAAATGAACTAAAAATAAAAATGAGTTAATTATTAATTAATTAAAAAGAAGATATCAAAATTTTTCATTTTCTTTAAACAATTTTACAACTTTTCCTTCTTGAATAAACATAATTTATAATTATTAATTGCAACTATAAATTATTTTAATTTCATTAAAATTACGTTTTTTGTTGAGTTTACCCTTGTTGATATTTTTTTTTTTAATTATCGCGTGAATCATCACGAAATTTATATTCGTATTCCTAAAGAACTATTTAAAACCAAAATTACGGAATATCTGCATTTGTGTCTAGTTGTTTTCTAAATAACTACATAACAAACTTTTAAAGGTTTATAAATATATCCTAGTATTTTTTTTCAATAGCCTTTCAATATTTTTTAAATTGACTTCAGTATCCAGTGTGTTATCTAATGAAGATCCCAAAATTTTTCAAAGACTAGCATTAATGCCTATTGGGTTATAAAAAAAAAAGGAAAACAGAGTTCCGAATCCTTTTTGTCCAAAGATAAATCGTTTTACATTTCAGAACGATTACTCTGAAATATACACGAAACCTCATAACTCAAAACAGTTTTTTCCCCTTTAAAATTACATCAACGATTTTCAATCTGTATATGTGTAAGATCGAATCGATTTCGTTTATTGCTATGTTATAACTGCCGTTTTCTGGTTTACAGTACTTGGTTTGCTTTCTAGTACCACACTATTGATACGCTCGAAAAAAAAGAAGTTAATTAAATATATACTAGGATTTGTAAATTAACCTCAAACGAAGAAAAAGGACTAACCAACTTTAGAAATTGATTTGTTGAAACCAGGGTACAGCGAACCTTAAGTTATCTTACTTTAGCACAAGGCTAATTTTAACGTTTGTTTCGCACATCAATTTTGAGAATTAGCTTGCTAGTGTCACCAATTTCTTTTTATACGGACTTCCAATCGTTTGGGAATTTTTTAAATAATTTTTACACAAATTTTAATCTATCGTAAGCTAAATTGTTCAGTCTAGGCGTTTAATTTTTTTTATCAAAGTTGGTGTATATTTACTAATTGTGTTTGTTAAATTTAACTGCCTTAGTTCGAGTCACATCCAAATATACACAGGAAAAAAAGTTTTGAACCAATAAAGTTATTTTTTTTTTAAATTCAAAGTCGACGTCTAACACTCTTTTTGTTTGAAATTTTTCACAAGGTATCATAAACTTTAAAATTTTAAACAATTTTTTTGAAATTTTTGAAAGTTTCTCAAGTCAAATTTTTTTAAAATTAAAATTGAAATCACACACAAAAATTACAACACAAGGTTCATTTTGGTTACAAATTCCATTGTTGGTGCCCTTTTAAAAAAGAGACAATTTTTTTTGGATAAATATATATTCTAGTGCTATTAAGTTTAAACCTAACTTAAACTTAAATCTAACTTAAATTTTAATTGAATCCCTTGTGACTTTCTGATGTCGCTCGATCATTTTATTCGGATAGCATCGTTGAATTCGACTAGATCTAAACCTTCTCCCAAAAACGTTAAAACTTTTCAAAACAATGTTTCCGATCCGAAGTGTCCATTGAGTCCTAAAGATTTACATATCATTCGTAAATGCCCTCGTTTTTTGAACATGAATTATGTACAAAGGCTTTCGGAAATCAAAAAGCAAAGCTTATGCCTGAACTGCTTCTCCAAAACGAATGGTGTCAAAAATTGTAGCAGCTGCTTTAAATGCAATAAACGCCATAACACTTTACTTCACAAAGATGGTGACAGTTCCAATTCTGCTTCTACTTCGCAGTCACTTAGTACTAGCACCAATTCTAACTTGAACCCACGCTCAGCTCCATTTTCTACTAGATTCGATTCTAATTCAATACAGTCCATTAATAGTTCGGCAGCTGGCGTAGTCCAATCTTGTTTTGCTTCTAATTCTAGGGGTGTTTTAATAGGTACTGCAATAGTAAATGTTTGCCATCTACATGTGAAATATAAAGCCCGCGCACTTATCGATTCCGGGTCTGAAGGGACCTTTATTTCTGAACGTTTGTTCAACCTTTTGAAACTTCCCTTCGAACGGACAAATGCTCAAATTTCAGGGCTAAACAATACTATTTCTTCTAACGTACAACGAAAATGCTCCTTTGTTCTCGGTTCCACAGTAGACGACAATGTCGAAATATCTGTTGATGCTTTAGTTGTTCAACGATTAGCAGGCAATCTTCCGTCCCAACCCTCCGATTCTTCACTCTTTTCAAATCTTCCGCAGATGCAGTTAGCAGATCCACAATTTTACAATAGTTCCAAGATGGACATCTTGATAGGTGGTGATCTGTTTCCGTCGATCATGCTCTCGGGCATAAAGCAAGAAGTCTGTGGCTCCTTAATGGCACAAGAGACTGTATTCGGCTGGATATTAACTGGGTCTGTTTCACTCTGCTCATCTCCCTCCTTTTCCACAGTAGCATCATTTGTCTGTGAAATTTCATTAGCCAAAGAAATTTCACGGTTTTGGGAGGTGGAGAATCTTCCGCGGAAAAACTTTATGTCCCCTTCAGATAAATTTTGCGAAGATCTGTACTCCAGGACAACTAAAAGGATTCGGACGGAAGATACATTGTTTCACTCCCATTTAAAGAAGGGTATCCCGAAAAACTACACATTGGTCAATCTAGGATAAGTGCAATGGCACTGTTTTTCAGAAATGAAGCTAGATTGCTTAAAAATCCATCCTTTAAACAAGAATATGATCAAGTTGTTCAAGAATATGGACAATTAAATCACATGTTTAAAGTGCCTTGTCCTGGCTTCCTCAAATTTCCATTGAATTACTACCTACCACATCACGCTGTTATTAAGCCAGAACGCACCACCACAAAAGTTCGTGTGATTTTTAATGCTTCTGCTCCTTCTTCCAACGGGTTAAGTCTAAACGATATTCTCCATATAGGTCCGGTTCTGCAAAATGACTTAACTCTATTGATCCTAAAATGGTGAATGTTCCGATATGTGTTCAATGCGGACATCCAAAAGATGTACAGACAAAATTTTAGTTAATCCAGAACACACTCCTTTCCAGCGAATCATATTCCGAAACGATCCAAGTGATATTGTCCAAGATTACGAATTGAAAACTGTAACATTCGGAGTCAATTGTGCTCCATATTTAGCGATTCGGACCATTATCCAGCTAGCTGAAGATATTAAATCCATTTATCCGATGGCTAGCAATATTCTTCGGAATTATATGTATGTTGATGACGTACTGGCTGGTGCCCATACGATACCAGATGCGTTAATAGCAAAGAATGAGCTTATCCTAGCTCTTCAATCAGCAGGATTTTCACTGAGAAAATGGACGGCTAATTCCAAAGATATTATTGCCGATCTTCCACTGGATCATCTACTTAATGAAGATTTCCTCGAATTTGATGACAGCAGCATGGCGAAAACCCTAGGAATCCGTTGGAATGCTCGATCGGATTCATTCTACTTCACAGCCAAACCTTTTCCGGAGACTTCCACATTTACAAAACGAGAAGTCCTATCTCAAATTGCCAGACTATTTCATCCAGCTGGATGGTTATCCCCATGTGTTGTACTAGCAAAAATCATAATGCAAAGGATATGGATGGACGGAACCGATTGGGATGAAGTCCTCTCTCCAGAGTCCCTTTCTCAGTGGAAAAACTCCGGCTATTAATTACATACAGATTCCTCGATGGCTCGATTTTACTCCAAATGCTGAAATCCAATTCCATGGTTTCTGCGATGCGTCTGAAAAAGCATACGCAGCAGCATTATATATCCGCATAGTATCCGATGATTCCATATCCACTCACTTGGTTTCGTCAAAAACTAGAGTAGCTCCTGTTAAGACTCTATCCATTCCGAGATTAGAGCTTTGTGGAGCTGTTCTCCTCGCTGAAATGTTAGACAATCTTATTCCAAAATTAGATGTCGAGAAATACTCCATTTTCTGCTGGACTGACTCCACTATTGTCCTTTCCTGGCTAGCGAAACCTCCTTGTTCTTGGGTGACCTTTGTTGCAAACCGAATTGCAAAGATTGTTCAGATAATTTATCCACCTCACTGGCGTTATGTCACTTCAGAAAATAATCCTGCCGACTTAGCTAGCCGTGGTATTTTTCCTCAAGAGATTATTAATAATGATCTCTGGTGGTATGGTCCACCGTAGCTGCAGGATTGTAATACCAACTGGCTAGTCGTGAATATCCGGTATTTACAGAAACCGACATAGAAAAAAAACCAATAAAGGTTCACTTTACGTATTTTCAAAATTTTAATGATATTTTGGAACGTTTTTCTTCCTATTCAAAAGCTATGCGAGTCATTGCTTATATTTACAGATTTTATTATCGAACACATCCAAAATATCGTTCAAATTTTTGTAAAGAATCGACTGTGGTTACTAGTTCTAAAATCGTGGCTGTACGTGACAGACTTATTAATATTTGTCAGAAAGCTTTCTATCCAAACGAGTACAAAGCACTCCTTCAAAACAGTCGATAGCTTCTTCTAGTTCGATCCTTAACCCTGCTGTTATGTTAAGCCCATTTGGTACAATTTTTGGATTGTTTCCTTTGTAATTTTTGAACAGTGACATATAGTGACTTAATTTTTTAGCTCACGTGGTCTTTTTATAAAACCATGTTAAATACAAAAATTCAAGGTTCTGACTTAAAACAGGACTGAGAAAAATAAAAAATTACGAATCTTAGGCTAAGGGACCATTTGGTCCATAGTATATTTTCTTTGATTTTTTTTACATTTATTTAAACAAAAAAGTATTTAATAGTTGGTTTTATAATAATTGTCATTGCATGATGAGCAACATGTTTTTCGGTTAGTTTTGCAAATGAAGCATTTAATATCAGACTTAGACTTGCAGCAACTACAAATTCCACGCTTTCGAGCCCCTGAATTAGAAGTATTATTTGAAGAGGCCACAAAAATATGCATGGTGATCGTATTTCAGTCAATAACTGTGCTGAGAACTCTTGTTGAGGTAGTCTAGTCCCTTTCATCATATACGCGTTAGCCAGAGAAAGTGCTAGTTGCCGCAAAAACTCTGGCTTCCTGCGATTCCGATCAGCTGGAGCCCATGAAACGTCGATTTCAGAAAATATTATGTACGCATACAATGCGGATATATCAAGTATGTTTGCAAACACAATGTTTGGCCATCAATTTGTTTTGTGCTGTAGAAACCAACCATTTGATCAGCAGTATCTACGCCACCTAAACGAGATGAAGTATTAGAAATTATAGGAGAACATAAAAGAATTGTAAAACGAAACAATCACTGGTTTTTCTTCAATCCACTCTCATTAACTGCAACTGTGCATTGAACTAATCAATATTGTTGCTCTGTTCTTCTGTCTGATGTATGATACTAATGTCGTAATGCCATCGAATGCAAATGTAGAATGGTACAAAGGGAGTTTTTTGACAGTCAGCAATTTCGGAGGCATGAATGTTTTATTTTTGCGTACTGTTCCCACATTTGAAAGTTTCCTTTCCTGAAGTTTTTTTACTAACTCCAAAGTGGAAAAAAATTGTCGCCTATTATAATTTGCCCTTTCAAGCCTTCTGTTAAGTCCAATACAACGTGTTGCCCTTGGTTCTTTTCAGGCTGCGCATTTCTAGGCTTACCAAGGTATGGTTGTATTTTTCACACGTAGCCTAACTTAGAGTCCACCAATAACCAAAATTTCAAACCATATTTTGCTGGTTTTGATGGCATAAACTGTCGAAAAGCCCCTGAATGCGACAAGTTCATCATCAATGGTGACATTTTCGTGACAAATGTAAGACATTGGAAGAAGTTGTTGTCAACGGTCCTACAGTTCATGAATAGGAGCAAATTTATCGCTACATCGCATTTGTGGTCGACTCAAAACATCATCGAAACGGATCTCACCATTAATCATATGAAATGTATTTTCAAACATAATTGATCGGAAAATTTGGCGACCAAATTTTGAATCAAATAAACCATGAACATCTTCATTTTTTTCACTTTCAGTTATAGATTTTATATTAGCCAACTATTTTGCTGAAATAAAAAAACAAGATTATACATACCGACATACGCCTGCAAGAATAAGCACAGCAATATGTGCGCGCACTGCGTCTTCATCAATATCTTTCCACTTGCCACCAAACTTGACCCTGCCGTACTTATTAGTATTTTCGATGATAATTCTTTCTATTGGAGGCGGACAAAATAACAAAAAAGCTGACAGAATGTCATTGCATCTGGACACTGCAAATCGAGTTGGTCCTGGTTGCGTTGAGAAACTATTCTTAGCCGTAGCTCCAATAGGGTGAGGTAATGAAGTGGCACTCCAACCTATTTTGTTTTTAGCAATAAAAAACGGATCAACAGAGCTAGCTGCAGCTAGGACGAGTTCCCGTTCAGTATCTGTTTCAGAAGAACTTGTTTCGCTATATTCTGAAATATAATCAAATTCCGAATCTGAAATAGCGGAGTCACTTTCTGCATTGAGCAGTTCTCGTATCTGATCTTCGTTCAAGATTGCCATGTCGTAAGTAAAACACGTCTGAACTATTGAAAACAACTCACAAAATGAACCAAGCAGTAAAACTATTTGTGCCTCTTTACAACAAAAATCAAAAAAGGGGGATCCCACAATTGTCTTTTACATATTTAATCTATGTTGATTAAAAAAAATAAAAAGGGGCAATCCCACACTTGTTTTTTTACATTAGCAGTTTATGTTGAATAAAGAAAAATGCAAAAAGGGGAATCCTACAATTGTGTTTTACATTAGCTATCCTGAATAAAGAAAAATGCAAACAGGGGAACTCACAACAAATTTTTACATTAGGTGTGTTCAGTAGAGATTTGCGCTGGCCACTTGATTTGCGTGGTTCACTTGAATTACGAGTAAGCGTTAGTTATTTTAAATTTACTGACGTGAGTAGTGCGTGAGTAAAGAAAAATTCGAGTGATTCCTGAGAGATTATAATATTTCTTGCGTGAGCGTGAGCCAAAATTTACTCACGCGTCCATCTCTAGCGTTGAGTAAAGCTTAAATTAATAATATTTAGGGAAAAGTGATCCAAAATAGATACAAATGTAAGATTAAATGGTTATTTTGTATGAATATTGAAGTATGGACCAAATGGTCCATTAACCTAACATTCGTAAGTTTTTTCTAACCTAACAGCAGGGTTAACTTGAATCCCTTTCTAGACCAGCAAGGGTTAATCAGATCTTGTGGCAGACTTGAATCCTCTCCTGGACTTTCTTATAATGAAAGGCATCCCATAATACTCCCTTACAATTGCCAATATTCTCGACTGCTAGTCAAGTTTGTTCATGATATCACCCTCCATGGTGGTAACCAACTCGTCCTTCGGAGTAAAAGAACTCATTATTGGATTCCAAAAGTTAAAAATATGATAAAGGCCACAATCAACAAGTGCAAACCTTGCCTATTATATAAGAAAAGATGCCAGAAGCAGCTAATGGCTGCATTGCCTCCCGAGAGATCCGAAATTACACGCCCTTTCGCGTCAAAAGTTATTCCGGTAGAGCATGCCGTATCACGAAGGGATACGTATGTGTTTTCGTCTGCTTTTCCACAAAGGCAATACATTTAGAAGCTACGTCTGATCTCTCCACTCCAGCATTCCTAGCAGCCTTCCATCGCTTTGTATCTCGTCGGGGATGTCCTCTTCATTTGCACTCCGACAACGGCACAACATTTGTCGGTGCCTCTAAAATACTTGCAAAAGAATTCATTCAAACATCACGCCAAGCTGTTACCGCAAACTACGCCCTCCAGGTGCTCCACATATGGGTGGGTTGTGGGAGGCACTTGTAAAGAGTTTTAAATCACATTTCAAAAAAACATCAGGGTGTTTTAAACACACATTTGAAGAATTTTCCACTCTATTGTCCCGCATCGAAGCTTCCTTAAATTCTCGTCCATTATCGCCTATTTCGCAAGATCCTTCTGATTTGACAGCTCTAACTCCAGGGCACTTTCTAATCGGATCTCCAGTATTAGCTCCTATAGATCCATCGGTTACTGAATCCGCGGAAACCTTAACCAATCGGTGGCAGAGATTGAAACTCGTCCACCAGAATTTTTGTACCCGTTGGAAAAACGAGTATCTTACAGAGCTGCAGAAACGAGTGAAATGGCAAAAATCAGAGAAAAACCTGAAAGAAAACACTTTGGTTGTTGTCAAAGATGAAAACCTTCCTCCAAATTCATGGCGTCTTGGCAGAATAGAAAAAACGTATGTAGGATCCGATAAGCGTGTCCGTGTGGCCGATATCTTCACCCAAAGGGGGAAGATAACAAGGCCTATTTCAAAATTAGTAGTTTTATGTACCGACTAACTCTGCCAGGTCTTAAGGTTATTTTCCGGCAGTTTTATTATATTTTTTCTTATCCTTCTTTTTCAGCTAATCATGCCTAAGAACTCCACCAACAAACATCAACATCGCCGTCATAACCGTAAGGCAAACCAGCCACTTAAAAATAATTAATTTTTATGTCGCACCTGCAATCGGCCTCATCCTTTGAGAACGTGTGCAAAATTCTTGGCTATGAACGTCACCGAACGCATCGTAGCCGTTCGTAATCATAAATACTGCAATAATTGCCTAGCTCACAATCACATGTTTTTCTAAAAGTGGTTGAAGAACTTGCCAAAAGTCCCATCACACACTCCTTCATATGCATCCAAGACTATCCAAAGATCCTCCGGCCTCTTCCTCACGTTCTTGTTCTCCATCTCCAAAACCTTCACAGTCCAGAAGTGTTCGTCCTAGGGATCCCTCACATTCGAAGCCCTCAACTTCCCAGTCCTCCTTACTCACGTTTGTTTTAAGACAAAATAGCATCATAATCGGGGTAGACATTTATCCGAAGGTTCTATGTAAAGGGGTAATTTCCAAAACTGGACTTCCCACTGCGCAAAGCACCATTTTTGGTTGGACCATTTATGGGTCCTGTTCTCTGTAGGTAAAAAAAAAATGCACTATCAAACATCGAAAAGCAAAACGCAAACGTTCTTGTATCCATACTTTATTTACATATTGTTTATATTAAATTTAAATGAATTAGAAAAAATAATAATCAAATGAATTTCATATCTAATCCTAATTGTAATTAAATTTTTTTTTTAATACTTCTTCCATTTTAGTCATATCGTTCCGAGAAAAAGTATCTGCGACCTTCAACTATCCATGATATCCGTTGTGTTGCACGTATACTGCAAGGCGGGCGGTAGTGTTAATGCTAAAAGTTCTACGCTGTCCCTTTGCATTATCCCCGTTACGAAAACCCTAACAGTCTATAATCGTTGCGTTACCAATGGTAAAAAAGATACAAAGTTATCGATCCTTTTATCTTTTTATAACATTGGTAACTACTTTAATACTCTTACTAAAAAAACCATTACTAATATAAAATGTCAAAACAGTCAAAATGTCGCAGATGCTACTTCCGTAAAAATATTCTAGAATTTTGTCTTCTTGTCAAGCCGTTGTTCATACTAGTAAGATTGTAATCCTGAATTTATTCAAATAAAATATTCCAATTTTTTCCTAATTTCCTTTGTTTTATTTTTTTCATATTGGCATATTTTATTCTATTTTCCTGACAAACAAATTCAACTGGTGACTTTGTTTCTCTGCTCAGAGTGTAATTCCCAGATTCCATCCCCCACCACTTGCTGCGATTCAAAATATTTACCAATATTATAACAGATGTCATTTTTCCATTCCTTAGGATCTTTCTTGAGAAATTCGGTTGAAATAGAAAATCTTTTAAAAAAACTTAGTGTTTTTTGCGAAATAAAATCCTAAATGTTTTCATCGGCGTACTGGCTAATTTGATGGGGAAGAATTGTAAATTTTTTGTTGTCACTGTCATTAGATTGATTTTGATGCATAACAAATTTTATCAATGAAAAAAGAAAGAGCTGCAGATTCTGGTGATAAATACCATAAATGATTGCAAAATTTGCGTAGTAATTCTCGACTTATATTTTCATCAATTAAATTGTAAGCTTATAATGTTTTTATTAAATTTAAATCTTGATTAGGAGCTCTTGCAGCAACAGAAGCCTCTATTCAAACTTTTAAGTATATTTTTATTATAAATAATCAAATGTCTCAAATACCATTTTTCTCACTGTCAGTCAAAATGAAATCGTCCCGAAATATAAATATTTTCAAGCAATATATTGCCTTAGACATCCATCGGGCATGGTAAAAGGCTCCCGGCATCCAAAAAGTAAACCGTTCCTCCCGTGGGTGCTTTTCTTTAAGACTTTTCTCTGCAAACTCCGTTATCTCTGTTGTATCGCCAAGTACATTGTTTACGTGCTGATTATTAACTCCAGGCTTAAAGTTATGTTTATTAATTTTACTTCAACCATTTCTAAACTATTAAACAGTGGGACACTGGAGCCAGTAGACTTTTGTATTTTTCGTCAAAAACAATCCGGAAAAGTATTTCAAATATGTGATGTTGAATTGGAAAATATATGAGATCTTTTTCTAATGTTTGCTCTAAAAGTACACATGCGCCTTGTATTCGTCCTAACTTGAATGCATCACAGCATAGCGCTTCCACCTTTTTATCAACGTCCCATTCTTTAAGCAACTCATAGATTGTTATGGCTTGTTGCTTTCCGGTGCCCGAACTAATTGCTGGAATTCCAAGTAACTGCTCAGCTCCATTAATAGAAATAACTACAAGCACCGATCAATGTGTTCTTTACCCATCAACGACGGGAAAACTTTACGTCGTGTTTTAAAGCTCGTTTTTTTGTTGAATGGCTTCGCCCTGGTTCATTCTTTGGCTCTTCAATACTATCCAATTCAAGATGTTCTTTGTCGCTTTTCGTACTCATCTGTAAAATTTCTTTTAAAATTATCTCAATTTCAATAAGATATTTTCACATTTATAAAATGTAAAGAATAGCTCTTTTATGAAATCTTTATATCTTATTAAAATTTTATAAGGCTTTCCAAAGACCTATCCCTGGGCACGTCACATGACCGGTTCATTGTGGTAGAGACCGATCACGGGACAGATCACTTTAACATGGGCTTGTCCTAGGAGGGGGTCAATTGCCCTTTGTGACATGTCACAGGACTGGTCTAAAAGGACATGTCGTGACTTTTAAACCGGTCGCATGATAGGTACTTTAAAAACTGGTGCTCTTTTCACCTATCCCGTGATATACTTTTTCGGAACCGGTTCAGTTTTCACCTATCCTGGGACAGGTCCCAATTCCCAACTGACCCCTTTTTTCCCGCAGGGCTGTTAACTGGTTTTGCATTTTTTAAAATGTACAAACCAGTTAACAGATTAAGTAGTCACTACTTGTTTTTAAATACTAAACTTATTTTATTTTAGCACCATACAATTGGAGGTAATGATATATCCTAACAGGTAATGACATAGTAATGGGTTATACATTATTATTGGTTAAAAAGATTAATTTTATTTAGTAAGTGACAAACTTTTTCGAGTGTTTTGCTAGGAACTTGATCAGCCACAGTAATTCTTTTACATACCTTCTCAAGCGGATGTACACCATGCGACGTTCTTTTTCTTGTCGAAGTGTTTTTTTATTCTCTTTTTGCTAAGACGAAATTACTACCTATCATTGCTTTTTTTCTTTGATTGAATAAAAGTATCTTATCTTTCTCGATATTAATCATATCTAGAGCATTGGCATTAGCAACGTCAAACAAATAATCAAATTGGCCAAAGAAGACTTTCTCTTGTTTCCTGTATTAATGTTCGGCGTTTGCAATTTTTCTGTAATATCCTCCATAGTTTGATAAACTTTCAACTTTTGTGACACATTTGTCAAAATCTCTAATTGGAATTCGTGCTTTAATCCATAAAATTTCAATTTCATTAACGACAAGGGAAGCACTTGCTTGAAGTTCTACCTTTACTTTGCGTAGTTCTACTTTTACTTTAATATACGTAAATGATTTATTGTCTAAATAAAACTTTTACTTCAGAAGACTGCTGTTTTTTTTTGACTTTGTAAACAAGAGATTTTAGCCCTGGGAATCACCACGATCATTAGGTAGAATTTTATGGGGTAAATAATTAGCTTTATTTAATTGTAATAATGATTAATTTCATAATTTCTTATGTAATTATTTTCTTTTGATTGGAACCTAACTGTGAAAATCTGAATATTACAAAAAATAGTTTGGCTTAGTTACATTTCGTAATTTAATTTTGTATGCTATTGAAAGGCGTCAAAAAGGTATCTTTTAATGAAAAATAACATCACGCAAAAAATTTACGCTATGATTATTTAATTAACCCTTGAGCCCTTAGTTCTGGCACATGGTGTCTGGCCAGACCCCTATACATTTACATGCATTTGTATGGAAATAAGGGCTGTTTGCCGTTAAATTTTTTACAAAGATAGGAAAATATTTGTTATATTTTGTGTTTCTATTTCTCTTTACTATGTTATTAGCTACCTGAGGAAGAAAAAATTGACCTGAAAAATTCTTTGGAATGAAAAGCGCAACAATTTTTTTGTTCTATATATATTTCTCTTTATTATGGGTAAAGTAATAAATGTTTATGACAAAATAGAAAATTATTATGAAGAATACATTGATTTTTTTATTCAGAATTTTGCGGAAGGCAACAAAAACATAAATAATCTACTTTTGAATGTTGCTGACAAACAGGATTGTTGCATTTGCAGCAAAAAAAGCGTGTCTTACGGCGTATTTTGTCACCTTGCTGCAGGCAAATTCTGCAATCTTTTTTGGCAGCTAGTGTGTCTGGACCACTGCGTGAAGCCATATTACGGCTTGCTATATTGAGAGGTCTCCCAAAGTACGCTTCAAATGCTATACGAGTTGTTGGTTGAGCCACAATGTGCGGATTATTGATGCGATTTTCAACGTTGGCCAGTACCAATTGCTTTGCAAGTTTATATAAAAATATGCGTCTTCTTTCTTTTCTTGTATTTTCATCATTTAGCTTACATATAATGTAACTTGCCAATGCCATCACATCAATCATGTTGCAGAAAAACGCGTATGTCCAGCGTCTGCTTGACCGTTTTGTTGTGTAATGAGTTAGCATTTGATCCATCGTATCGACTCCGACTTTAGTTGAATTATAAAATAAAATTGCTTCCGGTTTCATGGCTACGCCTTCAACATATTTCGTGTAATGCACGGTTGAAATTAAATTTACTGCCTTATTTTTTTTGGGCACGTAGCTGCAAAGTGCAACAAGATTTTCATGAAAACCAAACACACTTGAAAGAATTGGTCGTCTGGTGCTCTTCATAACTTCCTTAGGAAGACATCTTTTGTTTGTTCGAATGGTGCCAACAAATGCCAGTCCCATAGCAGCCAGTCGTTTAGCGCCGTTCAATGAGGTGAAAAAATTATCAGAAATAATTGTTCTGCCGCTGTTTGCGTAACAATTTGCGAAATACATTAGAACGTTTTCACCTTGATTTATCTCCCGATTGTCTCCTTCCTTTCCAGTGTATAGTTTTCCTTTCAATGGAAATTTAGTCTTAGCATCGCATGCCCACCAAACTTTGATCACATACCTTGCAGGTTTTGATGGGATATATTGGGTGAACTTTGTGCGCCCACGATACGGAAACAACTGCTCATCGATGGTGATATTTTCATAAGGTTCATAATAATTTTGCAGATTTTCATTGAGAAAATTCCAAAGGTCCAGGATAGGAGCTGCTTTATCTGTTTGCTGTCGGAATGCCCGCGTACGACCATTATCGAAACGAATATATCTGGACAGAGTAATGAATCGTTTGTGCGACATAGCCGCACGGAATATGGGCAGCGAACGCCACAATATACTGGAGTCTTGCATATTATTATGGCTGAGACCGGAAGCCAACAAAATCCCAATGAATGCATCTAGCTCAGAGCTTGTCAAATCAATACATTTTCTTTGGGTAGACTCTGGATGTTCTTCATTCCATTTTCTAATTGATTCTCGCCCATGCCGATTTGTTTCACTAATGATGACGAACGTAATATTAGTTGAGAAAAATTGCTTGAATACCTCAACTGGATTGGTGAGCCTTGTTTTTGTTCCAGATCGAAAACGCATGATATTATGCTGGCGCAAACGAGATGCAGGGGGTTCAGTTTCGTTCCATTTAGTACCGTCTTTACCATAAAAACAGCCTGAGTCGACTTCATTTGCTGCTTCAGCATCATTTCCACTTTCTTCTTCTTAGGTTCAATTTCCAAATCATTTTCTATGTCTGATGCATCATCTTCTGGCACATAATCAGCAGTGTCGTCACCATCGTTTTCAAAAACATAATTTTCATCAGCTTCTACCTGACTTTGAAAATCACGCACTAATGCCTCTGACAATTGGGGTTGCAGAGGCATACTTCAAAGTATGCACAATATGTGCACAGCGCATGTTGCGGGGACGGGTTTTCGTTCCACAAGTTACTATGAAGACATTTTGGTACTTTGGGGACCGTCCTCAAACTTTTAATTATTCTACTGTTTACACTGAAATTTTCCCATTTTTCGATTTTCCACAGAAGCTCCTAAATTTTCCGGCTAATTTTATTTATTTTGGATTCCTCATAATTTTTTCTTTAAGAATCAGCAATAAAAAAATGGGCCCCGACTTCTTGTTTGGACAGGAGAAGAGCATTTAAGAGACCACCTTGTTCTCATTGTTTTTATATTTTTTATAATTGAATTATTTTAAATTATTTAACATTATTTTATTTTATTATTAAAAATACATTTTAAAAATTATTTTACAGTTAAAAATACATTTATAAAGAAAAAATAAATTTTTATTTTATCAATATGGTCTGCCTGCCTTCACAAGATCGGCCATAAATCCATGGATAATAGCAGTAGTGGCATGTAATGGCACACCAAACCCGACTGAGGCTACAGGTCATAAAATGTTTTGTAAATTTTTTAAATTACCAGGTAATAAATATTTCGCCTAAAATGACACGTGCAGAAACAAGTCATAAAACACGGATTTTCCATAAATATGGCGAAATATTTATTACTTGGTAATTTAAAAAATTTACAAAACATTTTATGACCTGTGGTCGGCTTATTGGCAGTAACCAATTAAGTCCCTCTTTAAAAAACATTTTATGACCAGTAGTTCACGCAAATTTTCCTATTAAAGAAAAGCAAATATCGCTTATTTTTTTTTACCTGGTAAAAAATACCAAAAAATAAATATAAATACTTCACACACTCTGAGTCAAATTTCAGTTGAATACTAAACGTGAAAGTGTTAAAGTGTTTTTTTGTAAAGTAAAGAGTGAAGCTGTAAAGACAATTTAAAGTAAAATGAATAAATTTTGCTGCAATCCGTTTAACAAGAGTGGACATCGTTCGAAAAAGATAAAAGTATTAAAATTAACTGGTGTTTCGAAGCGATACATGAATGAATTAAATATACAATACGGTGAAGAAGCACAATTCATTTGCCCCAAGTGTAAAATCGATTTGTCTCAACAAGTAAATGCATTGAAACAAATGCAACCACAATCCGAGAGTGAAATGACAATTGAACAAAATGTTTCATCTGATAGTGAGGCAGACATTCCGATGGTCAATATGTCTTTGAGTCCTTTGAATGAGGCTATTACCACTTTAGGTGAAACGCCTATTACAAAAAGAAAGTTGCGAAGTGAAAAATACAGGAAAGATAAAAAAGGCAAGGTTATGAGTGCAATCGCGACAATATTTGATGAAGGCTCTGATAACGAATGCAGTCAAGCAGATGACGTTGATGACGGCAAACAAATGATTGAGCAGTTGAAAAGAAAATTCAATTTAGCGACCACTTTTCCGGAGAAATATCTCATTTTATCTGTGCTGCCTCAATCATGGTCTATACGCAAGATTTCTGAACAGTTTCAAACATCTTTTTACATCGCGAGAAGAAGCAATATTTTTACTGCAATGATGACAACAGCCGCGCCTGCCCAGGTACATGTGACTATGTTATCACACGTGAAGATGGAGAAAAAGTACACAAGCAGCGCAGATTATTATTATGTAATCTATCCGAAGCATACCATCAGTTCAAAGAGAAATACCCAGCAGAAAAAGTGGGATTTTCTAAGTTTGCCATCCTATGACCAAAAGAATGCGTGCTGGCATTAGACAGGCACGGAACGCATTCAGTCTGCGTTTGCATGTTTCATCAAAACATCAAATTAATGTTCTTTCCATGCAAGAAATTGAAAGTATTTCACGGTGAAATTGAAACATATAGGGACCTCCTGTCGAAGTCGTTGTGCGCATACCCCACGGAAAATTGTCATCTGTCCAAATGCAACAATTGTCCGAAGATTGACGAGCTAGAGCAATATTTGGCGGAAAAGTTTGAACAGCTGTTAATTCAGGAGGTGCATTTCAAACAGTGGATAATTAGCAGCGGCAGATGTTCCCTTGAGACCGTGGTAAAGCAGATTCCGGAATTCATCGAGGAATTCGGATTCAAGTTGAATGAACTGAAGGCGCACCATTTCATATCCGAGATGCAATCGAAATTTCTAAAGGAAAGTAAGGAGAAATTAGCCCAAAATGAACTCATTGTGATAAGCGACTTTGCCGAGAATTACACTTTTCTCGTTCAGGATGAAATTCAGGCTTATCACTGGGCAAACGACCAGTGCACGGTGCATCCTTTTTGCATTTATTTCAAAAACGAAGATAACGAACTACAGACCGTAAGCCTTGTTGTTGTCGCGGAGAGTTTAGCTCATAATTATGTGTCCGTTTATTTATTTCAAATAAAACTGTTTGAATTCTTAAGATCAAAATTCGATGCAATCGACAAAGTAACGTTTTTCTCAGACGGCGCGGCTTCTCAGTACAAGAATAAAAAAAAATTTTACAATCTTTGCATAATTGAAGAAGAACAAAACTGCAAGGTCGAGTGGCACTTTTTTGCGACGTCCCACGGTAAGGGCCCATGCGATGCGTTAGGGGGAACCCTAAAACGCATGGCGACTAAGGCAAGTTTGCAAAGGCCATATACTGACCAGATCTTAAATGTACAACATTTGTTTTCGTGGATTCAAAGCAAGGAAATTGCCATTAACACAGTTTTATGCACTCAAAAAGAACACGATGCCATGGAGCGACGACTTCAAAACAGATATAATAATGTCAAAACTATAACTGGAACGCAAAAGTTTCATTGCTTCATACCAAATATTTCTGATATGTCAATTAATGTAAAGCGGTACTCTTCGTCTGCCGACGTGCTTAATTTAAAGTTACTTTAATTTTATAATGATGCCAAGACAATTGAAATTTTTAATAAATATTGTAATTAAGTATAAGCAGCAAAATAAGAAAGATTTTTTCTTCATAAATGTATTTTTAACTGTAAAATAATTTTTAAAATGTATTTTTAATAATAAAATAAAATAATGTTAAATAATTAAAAATAATTCAATTATAAAAAATATAAGAACAATGAGAACAAGGTGGTCTCTTAAATGCTCTTCTCCTGTCCAAACAAGGAGTCGGGGCCCATTTTTTTATTGCTGATTCTTAAAGCAAAAATTATGAGGAATCCAAAAAAAATAAAATTAGCCGGAAAATTTAGGAGCTTCTGTGGAAAATCGGAAAATTTAATTTTCATGGGAAAATTTAATTTTCATGGGAAAAAAGGTAAATTTCTGAGAAAAATTAGGAAAATCCTTTTCATTGCATCTAAAGCCTTTCTTATGCTTTAGTGAAGAATTAAATCTTTTGTTCTTCCCAAATAAATTTTGAATTTGTAATTTAGATTTTTACAGGACATCAGTAATCGGGCCTTAGCCTCATTTTCACAATCTCCCGTTAGCTTCTACCTGGGAATTTAACTGACACATTTGTTGTTGTTTCCCATACCAAGTTTGAGTTTTACTGTTCGTTAAATTTTAGCGGGAAATTCAGCAATCGGGCCTTATTTATCGCTATTCGAAATCCTTGCAATTTTTACTACAATAAATTTTTTACTTTTTGTAGCGTCATAGATTTCATTAAAAATCTAGATTTCATTAAAAATCACATTTTTATAAGTTGTGAAAAAGAACTTCCTTAGAAGAGAAAAATCAGAACTAAACGATACTTTAGAATCAATGAAAAATTGATTCCTTAAGAATCACTTCCATTTATTTTTGCTGGGTATGTGTACCTATGCCTTTTGTGGTCATTTTTGTAAACAAATAGTTACCCAGCAAAAACAGACATTACAATGCAAATAAGGGAGTAAGTAGCACACTAAGGGTATCACTAGCTACCAGGCTATTTACTATCTTAATTACTTTTGTTCACGATGTCCCAAAATTCATGGGTCATTACGTATATTACGCATAGCAGTTAATGTAATGTCTGGGCCTTTTTAATCTATCAAAGTTAAATTTTGTGAGAATAAAGTTTAACTTTCCAGGCCTAATTTACGAATAAAAATTTGTACATTTTTTTGTATTTATCTTAAGCTTATCGTATCAACTGCTTATAAGTTTTCCCGCTAATATTTGACAGAATAAATTCTTCGAAAAAAATTGCTAGGATAACAACAAAAGATTTTCTAAAACTGATAGCAGAACGATAAGAATTTAACTTAACACACAGAGAGAAAAAATCATAATCATAATAAATCAAATGTTCCATAACTGAACTACCATCTTATATTATTACGAACACATTTAAATTATATTATAGAAAATACGATTCAAGTTGAAATAAACTTTTTCGTATTTAAATTAATATATTAACTTTTCAGATTTCGTTTCACATTTTAAAAATAAGCAGAAACAAATTGAAATTAAAACAAACCATCAAAATAAAATGGATGTTATTCTTTACGAATCTCTTTTTCAGAACATCCAAAGAAGTTAATAGTGCAAATTTTTCGATTTGTAAGAAGTCATTTTAAACAACTTCCAAAATATTTATATTAACCCCTACTAGTAAAAAAAAAACAATTATTTAGTTGGTCCATAAATTGTTGATTCCTGCAGTCAGTAAATGCCTTATTGAAAACATATTTTGCATACCAGTGATATTCACTTTTTCCTGGTCGAAATAATAATTCATGGCGTGTTCAAAATCACATTTTTAACTTTAAAACAAAGCCGCACCCTATATTTATTTTGTAGTCCCATTATTTAACAACTTCCGTAAACTAATGAAAAAGTCCATATGATCATCGATATTTCATAGCACCGGAACAAACTACTTCCTCCCAATGACACGCCAATGTTAAAATCATTAATGATTCACCGAAATTTTCACAACTTCGTGTAGTGTTGCTATTACCAGATAATAGGAAAAGTAATAACAATTTTTTTTAAAAGCCGGCAATTACTAAACCTAAATTTTTTGACCTTTTTGAACATTTAAAACAAAATTAACAGCTTTTAAATTCATAAACAATTTAAAACTTATTGTTTTTGTGTTGTAAAGCTTCTCTCCGCTTTAAGATCATTTTAAAATCAAACATCAAAGACTCGGCTTGGTGCAATATATTATTAATTCTTTACCACATTATCGTGACCGGACAATATATTTATCAGGCGAAAATTTTTACCATTTTTGTTAGAAAACGTTTATTTTGTTTTTCGTAGAAGTTGGCGCCGCAGGGGAAAATTTTGGTTTTCTTACATTAAGAACAATTATAATTCTTAACAAGATTCAAAATTACCAACCTCTAAGACGCAATGTCATAGAAAACCATTCGTTCTAAAATTTTATAAGATCGTTGGATGCTGTAAAAACCGCGTACTGGAAATTGATGGCCCTTCCATTGTTACCAGCAAATTTAATAAGAACTGCCTGGAAGAACAAACGACGCAGCACTCTACTCATGGACGGAGAGCAGAAATTTATTTAATTTTTGAACTATTTTGAAAGTCATTGTTACGCATCACTAAAAAATTTGATTTATATAAAATGATTTTTATTCTAATTCTTTAAAATATTTCAATTTAGGTTGGCCCAAGTAACTTTAATGTTTAAAAGGAGTTCATTCGGATGTTATTGATTTCATGCAATATATATGCGTATAATGCTGTGCATAAGCAACATTTATTTGGTTTGCGTATTTTGGGGTCATTTTTCATTTCATCATATTTGGGGAAATTTTTTATTTCTTTAAATAGGTGTTATTTTACATAATGAATAAATGTCTCAATCTAATAATTCTTCATTATATTTATAGTGTTAATTTTGATTATGAAATTTTGCCCCAAAATATGGGTCTCAATTACATTTTAAAATTGGGTCATATTTCTTTGGGCCATTTTGCACAACGCCACCGTGAACTACATAAAATTTTTAAAAATATATAAAACCACAGATATCATGGGAACGTGGAATAGCCACGTGCAAATCTTTACTCAAATTCAAAGACCATTTCAAAACGATTAGATTGTTTCCAAAACTTTTGGAATGACTCCAAATATAATTTATAAAGCATCAATTAAAATTTAAAAACACCAAATTAACTAAAATAAATATTTCTTAAATTTCAATAATTTTGTTAATTATGTTTGATATTTTTGAATTTTAATTGATCTTTTTAAGTATCTATTGCGATTTTTTGAAATTTATTTGTAATTTTTTGAATTTGAATTGTGTTCTTTCATTCCGGATTTTTTTTTTATTTCAATTGTCGTTTTTGGGCAATTTTGCCTATTTTTTATAAAAAGCTTTATCTCTATATCTATAATTACTTGTTTTCATATATGGACTTCAACGGAACACGAAATATAGCAATTCTATTGTCTGCCCTGCTCTACATTTACTTACAAACACGAAATGTATTTGTTAGCTTTTGTTGTTTTTAATATTTTATCTAATTACAAGTAGAAAAATTTCAAATATTTTTATGACAAATATATTTGTTTACATTTAAAATAGAAAAGACAGTAATTGCCAAGACTTGGCAGCATTTTTAAAGTCAATAATAGTGTTCTTGATTAAATATTTCAATTTTAAATACATATGTTTTTATATAAAAATAAACTCATAACTCGAAAATTTTGAGGATTTCAGTTAAGACTTATTGTGGTATTTGAATCTCAGATTTTTAATTAAAAAATGTAATAGAAACACGAATTTTTTGCTTTATAAGAAAATATATATACAAAATAAGTAATTCCATTTAGGACCTACGAGGTAGCTAAAAAAATTCTAAGCTAAATACAAATTGACAAAAGATTTTAAAATTTCTTTGACAAAATATTTGAACAATTTTTAAAATTTCACAGAAATTTAGATACCTGAATTTAGTTTTGATCTTATTTAGCCAGCTCACACTCACACAAAATATAACATTTAAAAACAATAAACTACATATATTTTTTTCTAACGTTTTTATTATTTTGTGGTTTTGCTGATTTTTAAACCCAATACTGAGTAATAGCAGATAAGGATAGTATACGTGTGAATCAACCTTTAATTACTCCTTTTTTAGAAATCGTTCGAAAAAAGATAAAAGGCGTTAAATTAAATAAAAAAAGGCAATTCATCGGCTTTTAAAAACTTAAGTGTGGTTTTGGTTGTTTTACCCAAATAATACTACGAGTGTGCCAATAACTAATAATAGAGAATAATTAAAAATAGAGGATAATTAATAATAAAGATTTCATTAAAAAAAACGGACAAATAAAATTTTGTACATATTACAAGGTTCGGTAACTGAAAGAAAATTGAGAAAATTCCCTGATTTCAAAGCAAATTTTTCTTATTTCTGCACAAATTTCAACTAAATTTCAAATCAATTTGTCTTGCAAAGAAAATCAATTGGAAACGAAATAATACAAGCTATTGTGTATATATGTATACTAAACATAGTAAAAAAATTGTATTTTGGAAATAATTTCGGGGGGGCCTGCACGTCACTGCCTGTAATATTGGTTAATAATAACTGGTAAGGCCTGAATATAACTGGATAACAATAAGGCTCAAAATAAGTACATACTTGTAATGAGTAAAGTAAGTCATGTAAAATACAAGTAAAGTAAGAGAATAAATAATACTTCAATTAAAAGATTATAAAAATCGGGTAACAATAATAAAAGAAATGTATATTTTTTTCCTTGATTTATGTACAATTATCCTATTTTTTAAATATAAATCAATGGTATTTAAATTATAAAATCTGTTTTAGACTATAAACTTGTATAAAATCGTACTTCCTCAGTACAAGTAGTTATATATTACAAAGTAGAGCAAATGGTAAAAGGTCCAACAATTTACCAAGATTTTGCTGAAAAGTAAAAAAAAAATTTGCCGCTCAAGGCCGACCATTAAGTACCCTCAACCACACTACGATTTGGGTCATGAACCGGGAAGCGAACCAAATTCCGGTTTGGGGTCTGATCCTTATTATATGGGCAGATAATTTAAGGTTTCTATAAATAGTGAAGTTTTTATTTTATAGTTGATCTTTTTAATACTTGTAACATATGTATGAAAATGTATGAAATTTCTATGATCTCGAACCAGACTAAAAATAAATTTTTATACATATAAGTTTCTATAAATGCTAAAAATTTCAATGAAATTACTGAAATGTTCATTGGAGCAAACGCCGGGAAGGTGGGTTTATATGGGGACAAGGTCCAAATGTGGTTAGATTTCCTTATGATTTGGAGGCATAATTTAAGGTTCTATATAACATTCACAACCGAAATGGCGACAGATACCGATACAGTTTTGTGTGTCTTAAACCATTTTAGCCCAATTCATATAGGACCTATATGGACATATTTTTACCATTTTGAATACGTGTCGTAGTTGAGCCTCAGAAAGTGATTCTGATTCGATTGTTATATTTTTTTAGTAACAAACATCAGCACAAACTTATAGTACCCTTTCCACGTAGTGGTGTAGCCTACATAAAAATACAAACTTAGTTTGATTTCAAGGTTGTTTCTATATAATTTATTGTTTTTTCTAATTGATTTTAAATTTTTTTCTATGTGTATTCGTTCTTATGCTTCGAAATACATAAAATAAAGGAAAAAACTGTTAATAAGATAAATAAGTTGGCTTAATAGCTAACAGCTAGCAACAAGACGATAAACAAACAAATATACAGAAAAAAAAAAATTCTGGGATAATTATTCCTTATAAAAAGACTGATGGAAAATTAATACATGCACTGCAGAACTTTAAAATAATGTACACATTGAAAAACCAAAAACTAAGGCATCATAATTCTTTTTTTTTCGTGGAATTTGGGTGAGATTTTTTTAATAAAAAAAGCAACTCTTAAGCTCTATTCACAACGCTGGGGCACTCCACTCTGCGAAGTTAATCTTGTTTTTTTCTTTGCACATATCTTTTGTATCATTATATCTCCTTTTTTCTTCAATAGAGCAGTCCACCAATGTGACACACCTTTAGATCAAATTCAGCGACTTTGATAATATTTAGATATGTAGAGAAACTTTCCACGTGACCAGTTAATTTTGATAGGAATTGTTCACGGTTCCGGTCACTTTCACATGGGCTTGTCCTAGGAGGGGGTCAATTGCCCTATGTGACATGTCACAGGACTGGTTTAAAAGAAAATGTCATGACTTTTAAGCCGGTCAGGTGGTAGGTACTTTACAAACCGGTCCTCTTTTCACCTTTCTCGTCATATATATTTTCGGAACCCGTCCAGTTTTCACCTATCACGAGACAAGTCCCAATTCCCAACAAATTCCTTTTTTCCCGCAGGGTAAAAAGTAATCACTTGACCTAGACATTATGGAAAAAAGTAAATAAAAAGTTTATTCCTAATTTTTTGTTTGATGATGCTGACACTTGAACGATAATAAACTAAAAACAAGTAAGAGGGGCTAAGTTCGGCTATGCCGAATCCTGTATACCCTTCACCATGGTTGGGAAAAAACTGAAGTTTATATATGGACATATATGGAATGGACAGATTTATATACGGACGTCTTTAAGAGGAAATAAACCATTTAGTTTGGTGATTAAACTTGGACTCGGGAAGATTTATGGTTCCAGAAAATAGGTATTTAAAAATTATTTATGTTTTGGACATAACTTTTTTGTATCTGAACCGATATTTCCGAACCACTAAAGATTTTCGATCTTTTGCTATATAAGACGTATCCATAGGTTATATTAGAGCTCTAAAATTTTAGTTTTTATAAAAATTTTGATGTTTTTAGCCCATTTATGGATTATTTAATTACGGTCTTACCGTTCTTAAGTTATAAAGTAATCTATTTTGTGCCACGCCCAATTCACGGATCTCGCCCACATTTGGTAAGATGTTGTGTATTGATAACCAAGATGCTCCTACCTTATTTTGGAACTTTTTCTCTTTCCGTTCTCCAAATATACAGAAAAACTGACCGAAATCGTTAAGTCAACTGTGCTGTACGTATTTGTTATGTTCAAAAAAAAATAAAAAAAAAAACAAATAAGTCTTAATAAAATGTAAAAAAAATTGTATAAAAAAAGGTGAATTGACGGGGATCGATCGCGCGACTAAAAGAAAAAACACTATTTATGACAAAGCGCTTAGAACACTGACCCATTGAATGACATACGCAATAATCGTTAATAGAAGTAAATAAACAGTTTTCATTCAAATAAAATTTGTTTGGTTTTTAGGTAAATCTTTGTATGTGTTTGTTGTTTGTGTATAAAAAGTGAAGAGGTGAAAGAAAAGAAGTTCAACAAATAAAATAAAAAAAAGAACAACAACCACAAACATAATGCCAATCAGTGTTGTCATATTTTTTCTTTAAAAATCTTTTTAGTTCTAAAAAAGCTTTTTTACGAAATACTCACGATAAAAGAATTTAAAACATTTCGAAAAATTAAACATAAAAAATTTATTTAATCGCTTGAACCACTTGAATGAAGTGTTACCATATTTAATAATACACCCACAAAACAGTATAAGTTGGCGGTTACGACAACTGTTGTGAAAGCCAATATTTGGTTTATTTAATTTTATATTTATATTCCACATAAATATTATCGCGTTCCACAAAATTTTGTTTTATGAAAAATTTTATTTTTAGATTTTTCCGGTATAGAACATGGGCATTCAGTTTCATAGTTCGCACTCTTGCTTACTGGACTACAACTAATTATAACATTTGAGCAAATTTCCCTGTTTTTTCAACTTTTTTTTAAATCCAATTGGGAAATCTGCTAAAACCAATTGGATTTGCAAACACAATCAATTGGAATCGAAAAGATATTGCAAAAAAAAAAACAAGTAAAAAGGGCTAAATTCGGCTGTGCCGAATCTTTGAATACCCTCCACCAAAGGGGATGAAGATGATATACGTATATACTAAATTTTGCATGAACTGTAATATGGATATGTTTTGTCAATTTATGTAATGAACTTTTGTTATTTAGTTTTAGCAATGATATTTACAGAGGTCTGCTCTGTTAGCGACTTTAACATTGTTCATTTTTACGTTAACTTAGTTATCATAGTATGTAAGACAATAAATGTAATCGAACAATAAGAAGATTTAATAACATTTTTACTTACTTAACAGAAAAAAAAATAGATACAGAAAAATTGTACAAATTTGTATGTAAAATTTAGAGGTACCTTCACATTTTCACTCATAACTTTTGAACCGCTTGACCGATTTTGCTCATTTTAAATACCAAACTGCTCGGGAGGATGTTCAATAATCTGGGTAAAAATAGGCACCCCCGTTTGCGTCTTCGCGTCGTGATCGTGATTTCGACAGACAGACAGACGGACAGACAGACGGACATCGCTAAATCGACTTAAAATTGCATAAGGATCACGAATATATATACTTTATGGGGTCTTAAACCTATATTTCGACATATTACAAACGGAATGACAAACTGATATATACCCTCACCATATATGGTGGAGGGTATAACAATAAGAAATAATGGCGAACCTTTGTAATCTGCACATATCAAAATCAAGAGTACGTTTCTTACAACTTGAGCGGCATCGGCATGGTGTGGCAAAACGTATATAACGTGAAATTCGTTTACCAATACAAAGCATTAGTTGCTTCTAAACCCTAATTTAATGGAATGTATATTTGATCAGGATAACCGTTTTTGTAGTTAACACTTTTAAATATCAACATTTTTGTAATAAATTTGATAGATTGTACTATTTTTTTTAGTAAATTCACCTAATAAATGGTTGATGTTGCCGTACACAATTACTAAACGAATTTCATTTTTAAAGTTATTGGAAATACCAATAATTTGATACTTATACCCAATACAATATTTTTACTTTAGTAATGAATTATATATTACTCAAGAAAATAACATCTATTCAAATAAATGTTCATGGTTTTGATCGAATTCCAACCAATCTTTTCTCTGTGTGTAGAGTTTGCATTTAACCGCAATTTTCATTAACCGCGGTTACGGTAAAAATAGATACAGCTAATCGCACTCACTATAAACTATTTTTTAACCTAATTGTCTTTATAAAATTAATAAGAAATTTTAACGTTAAAAAGGGCAAATTAAGTATACCCCGAAAAATTTTTGGAACCCCTTCCTAAATTATTAGTTCTAGAACTACTTCTCAGGGAATAACTACATTTTCTTAAAAGCATTCCTGTAACTACTGCTGGTGTAACTATTTCTATAACCCATGGTGTGTTATAGCAACAAGTGATTTAGAACATGATACTATGATTCAAAACAGCTCCATCGAGTTATTTAAAAAAACATCTCAAATTTTAAATATTTCTTCCACCTTATATTAACAAAAAAGATGTATAAAAAATTTTCCTATAAAAATAGAAAACAGCATTTATGAAAATAAACGTTACCGAAAAGCAGGAAGGAAGAACAACTTAATATATATATCTAACTTCTCAAAATATGTTTCGATACAATTTTTTTAATGAAGATTGTTTCGACTTTTTTGGAATATTTTTTCTCGAAATAACTAACAAATCAATGCATACCAATTTTTAAAAAAATTATTTTAAAGAAAAATTATTTTAGACGAATCATTTTTTGGTATAAAAAATGTTTTGCAAAAAATTTGAACTTATAGTTCTTGAAACAGTTCCACTATAACTTAAATTATAAGTTTTTAATTCGATCCTCCTTAGTGAAACAGGAATAGGTTCTAGAACCGTTCCGTTGACAAGCACCTGTTGCTCAAACTATTTCAGAGAACTAGTGCCAAGGGTGACAATTTCAAATAAAAGGTATGGATGACAACGCCAAATTGGAACTAGTGTGGTTTGGAACTAGTGGATCCAGTTGTGGAACTAATGCAAGTTTTGCTGCATATTTATATGAATCATAATTATATTGTTACGATTTTACCCTTTATAAAATCGTTGATTTATTTACCTTTTAAATAAATCGAGTTCTTTCTATATTGCAAATAATAAACACTGTTTGAAATTATTTATAGCTCTATTTATTTATAACCGTCACTAAAAAAATACAGAAATACACTTTAATAGCACACTTTAATTACACGATTTAGATAGACTAAACGTTAGCCACACTTTAGTTCTTCACACTTTGCGTTTTACTTTTAAACTGAACTGCTGCGTCACTGAGTACCAGTATTTATATGAGTAGTCAGGATTCTAGTTATTTCCAGTTTATTACGACACTAGAATCTTCCAGCTGTCAAAATTTGTGTAAAGAAATTTCTAGTGATAGAAATTTTTTGTAACACTGCCGCCCACTTAAGCCTGTTCGTCCCGAACAGACGTAGATATTCCTTTTCCATAGTTGGCTAGTCGTTCTAGATGAACAACCTTCATTTTGGATCTTTGTCTCTGATCTTTCTGTATTCTGTATACCACATCATTCAATGTTTTAATAACTCTATAGGGTCCGTCCCAATGCGTTTGTAGTTTGGGAGATAATCCTTTCTTTCGTTGCGGGTTAAACAGCAGAACCAATTCGCCCTCATTAAATCCTTCAGAATTCGCTGCTCGATCGTACCTCGCCTTCATCTTATCGCTGACTATTTTAATTCGATTGCGCACAAATTCATGAAGCTCGTTAAGGTCTTCTTGTTCCCGGGAAGCGTTGTCGTTGTCTTTATCCATAGCGGCGGGCTTAACACCAAATTCCAAATCGCCAGGCAATTTAAGTTCCGTCCCGAAAATAATTTTTGCAGGTGTCCTAGAGGTGGAATCGTGAACAGCCGATCTATATGCCAGCAGAAATTTGGGGATGTGTTCGTCCCAGTCCTTCTGATGAGTACTGACCACTTTTCTTAAGTATTCCTCTAAAGTGCGATTGAATCTTTCGACCATACCATCAGATTGTGGATGCAGCCGGGTGGTTCTTGTCTTTCTTATTCCATACAACTCACACATTTCCTTGAAGATAGCAGATTCAAAATTCCTTCCCTGGTCAGAGTGTAATTCTAATGGAACACAATAGCGGCACACCCAGTTGTTCACAAATGCGCTTATTACCGTTCTGGCTTCCTGGTTCGGTATAGCGTATACCTCAGGCCATTTACTGAAATAGTCGATCGCCACAAGAACGTAACGGTTTCCAGAATCACTGACAGGGAAAGGGCCTGCCACATCCATTGCTATCCTCTCAAATGGGGCACCGAGTTGTATTGTTGAAGTTGCCCACGACTTCTCCTTACTGGTCCTTTAGCTGCGATGCATTGCGCGCAATTTGCTATCCAGTCGCTTACAGCTTGCTGGCAGCCGACCCAGTAGAATCGTTGTTTTAACTTCTCTAGGGTTTTCGTGACACCGAGATGACCACCACTGGGACCGTCATGGAACTCTTTTAATACTTCGTCTATTTTGCTTGACGGCACCACAATTAGCTTTGTCTCAGTTTTGCCGTCCGTACTTTCCCATATACGGTATAAGCAGTGATCAATTACCCGTAGACTGTAGGGTAGGCCTCCTGTTTTCTTCTTTGGCTGATATAATCTTCGCTAACATGGGGTCACTCCGTTGTGCCGCTGACCAGCCTTCACTCGGCCCGATATGCGTTTGTCGAATATCCACGATACGGTCTTTTACTTCAGCCTTTGAACTGTGCTTGCCATGTTTCCTACCCTTGCTGTGCTCAATGGTAACCGGTTTTCTTACTTGAGCCTTGTGCTCATATCCAACATCAAGGGGTATTTCAACATTCCGCCAAATCATAGCTTTTTGCCCCATATGCAGCTTAATGCCGTGACTAATCATGAAATTTGCACCAATGATTACTTCGTCCACAATATCGGCAACAATAAATACATGATTGACGCTTATATTGGAAATCGTTAGTTTTACATTCACTTTGCCATAGACAGTACCAGTTTCCCCAGTAGCTGTGCGCAGTCTCACGCCATACAATGGTTCAATTGCCTCCTTAACTAAATCGGGTCTGATGACAGAATATGATGCTCCTGTGTCTATAGTGCAAATGTGCTTTCTGCCGTTAATATATCTGCAAGCAGTTAGACTGCTTTTTCCCTGCTGTATTCCAGATATAGAGATTGTGGGGCCCTCACTTGCACAAGTTGGATCGTGCGCCGCAGTGCTAGCTCTTTTAAATTTTAACGGTGAGCCCTGGGTTAATCGGTGATCGGCCCGAAGGCTCTTCCTTGGTGCTTTGCAGTTTCGCTAAAAGTGTCCCATTTTACCGCAGTTGTAGCACTTGTCCTTCGGTTTGCCTCGCTTTTCACCTAATGCCTTCAGAACTGCCTCTTTTAGCTTTCTTAACATGGTACTTATATCTTTCTCTTTTTCAGCGGTTACTTTCGCACATCAAATATTTGCGGCTTAGCAATTATTTTCGCAGTCTCCTGTGACAGCGCAAATGAAACAGTTTCCGCAAAAGATGATTTTCGTGTAGCACACACCGCGTACCTTACATCAGGATCATGAATTCCCTTCACGAATGCTTCAATTTTGAATTCATCTAATAATGGATGATTTTCGCCCGGATACGACAGCTGCACCAACCGCTCAATTTCTGTTGCAAAATCTTGCAACGACTCATTTGCTTTCTGAAGTCTACCTCTAAGTTCCATTCGGTATATTTCTTTTTTGTGTTCGCCACCATACTTTCGCTGCAGTGCCACCATTATGTCGTCATATTTATTTCTGCAGGTGATTGGCTCACTTTCTAGAATTTCTGCAGCGTTTCCTTTTAAGGCCAGAATCAACTCTATAGCCTTTTCTTCGTTGTTCCACATATTTCTGGCGGCAACTGTCTCGAACTGGAACTTAAAAACATTAAACGGTATGCTGCCATCAATAGTAGAGGCCTTTGCTCTACTAGAAGTTTCCGAAATAATTCGTACTGGGCCCTCTTGACATTGAGAATTATTTATTTTACTTTCCAGATCTTGCAGTTTTTTCTCGACGTCATTCTCTAAGTCGGTCACTCTTTTTGAAACTTCGGAAATTTCTCTAGAAGTTTCTTGAAACTTTTCTTCCATCTTCATAAGCAATTTCTCATTCGTCTCCATCTTGGTTAAAAGTTTCTCGTTGTCGGCTCTAGAAGTTTCCTGAAGTTTTGCTAACAATTTTTCGTTGTCTGCTCTGGAAGTTTCTAACATTTTCATGTTGTCTGCTCTAGACGTTTCGAACAGTTTCTCATTTTCTGCTCTAGAAGCTTCTAACATTTTTATCTTTTCTGCTCTAGACGTTTGAACAGTTTCTCATTTTCGGCTCTAGAAACTTCTAACATTTTCATGTTGTCTGCTCTAGAAGCTTCTAGCTTTTTCATCATAGCAGCCAACGTTGCGCTTAACTCCATATTACCTTCAGTTTTACGAGTACTAACCTCCATTGCTTCTTTGTCATCAAATTCGTAAGTTGCAATGTCAATGTTACGCCACTCGAATTCCTCTATGAGCCTCTTTTGCAATTCGACTTTACTTCCTGCTGTCGGTAGCGCCAATTTGCTTAATTCCTTCTTCAGCTGTTCCACCTTAAGCTCCTCCAATTTCATGACTGCTTATTATTTTGCAATCCCACTTCTGACACCAATTGTTACCCTTTATAAAATCGTTGATTTATTTACCTTTTAAATAAATCGAGTTCTTTCTATATTGCAAATAATAAACACTGTTTGAAATTATTTATAGCTCTATTTATTTATAACCGTCACTAAAAAATTACAGAAATACACTTTAATAGCACACTTTAATTACACGATTTAGATAGACTAAACGTTAGCCACACTTTAGTTCTTCACACCTTGCGTTTTACTTATAAACTGAACTGCTGCGTCACTGAGTACCAGTATTTATATGAGTAGTCAGGATTCTAGTTATTTCCAGTTTATTACGACACTAGAATCTTCCAGCTGTCAAAATTTGTGTAAAGAAATTTCTAGTGATAGAAATTTCTTGTAACAATATGAATAAAAACTGCTTAAATTTAAGACAAATACCAGTCTGATCGAATCAGTAAATTTTGGCCAATAAATGCACAGTGTCCGTTTAAACGGACGGTAATGTGTTTGCCTCTAATATTCCAAATTTGAACAAACTAACTTTCAATTACAACTATGTAAATATTACAATTTCAAATTTATAAAATTTTCAGCATTTGTAATACAAATATTGATTAATTCATACTAAAAGTTTGAAACTTGAGAAAACTATATATATAAAGAAAATGCCAAAAAGTTGCATACAAACCGACAGCTTTTTATGAATTTGCAAATATTTTTTTTTTATATTGAATTCTTTACAAAACCTGTGGTTAAAAGAATTTAAGAAATTAATTTTAAGCGTAATAGCACGATTATTTTATGCGTTTACGGTTGCATTTAAGCGGTGCGGTTAACCGCGGTTACGGTTAAAACCGAAATGCAAATTCTACTTAATACATAAAGAAAAAAACAGTTTTGCTACATGACATGTAAAAAAAATCGAAAACAAAAAAAATCAAAAAGGAGTAAAAAGAAATAATCATGAAAATTCACAACAAAAAATCGACACACGCACGATCAGGCACGAAATTTTTTATGTTTATTCATGGAGATATTGACAAATTGGGTATAAAATAGAGGCTATGGTCAGAACCGGTCTTTAAAACCGGTCCACCAGGTTTTACGGTCTGCCCGGTCTTTGCGGTCTAGACCGGGTAGAACGGTCTACCCGGTTATCCGAGCTATAGAATTTAAATAAATTGATAATAACGTATATTTAGTTTATAAATGCCTACATATTTCGTATACTACACATTTATGTATTGTATATTAAAGAGCAACAGTCTTTTTCGGTCCCAAATACGGCCTTTTTATACCGATGCTCCCAATGGGTTATAATTTTGTAGAAACAATATAGACATAATTTGTACGTGGTTTTATGACTTGGCTTACAATGTACTAAAACTTTGCAGAAATATTCTAGGCGTCATTCTGACTTGAAACTGTACTTCTTTTAACTTGGAACAAAAATATTCCTGTACTGGCCATTAAATTCAGAAAGTCCTTCACTTTTCATACATTCATAGGGAAATAGCACGGTTTTTTTCGGTCACATTTCCACCGTTTTTATAGATTGGTTCACAATGGACGAAAACTTTGCAGAAATAATCAAGATATAATTCTAATCTGGAAATAAAAAATTTTTTTAAAGCTTTGGAACAAAAATATTTGGACACTGTCCCTTGAATTGAAAAAGTCCTTTTTTTTATACATTTATATGGAAACCACACGGTCTATTTCGGTCCCATGTCCGCAGTTTTTGTGGCTTGGTTCACAATAGACTAAAACTTTGCAGAAATAATCTAGCCTTGAGACTACCTTGGAGCTGAGAACTTTTTTTAAGTTGTGGACAAAAATATTCCGATACTGGCTTTTAAATTTAAAAAATCTTCTACCTGTCATACATTAATATGAAAATGCCAATGAGACAACAGTATCAAAAACGTACATTTGGAAAAAGTACTACAACCTGGTTAACCGGGTAGACCGGTCGACCACATTTTCCACAAAGAGATGCTCATTGTGAGCAACGCATCCAAGGGACTAATTCTATATGTGTGAAGTGATAAAAATGTTCTCTACTCCGCAAAGAATCCGATTCTTGATTTAACTTTTGCGAAAACTATCTGTCAAAAATTTATCATATGATTTTTTTTCTTCAACAAAAATGTGAACTATTTTATAAGCATTATTAGCGACTTTTTTAATTACGAAGTTTTTAATTTTCAAAAGAATTGGAAAATTTAAAAACAGAATAATTACATTTTTATTATATAAACAAGAAACGCTCAAAAAGCATTCGAAAATTCCATGTTTACAACACTACAAAAAAAAAAAAAAAATAAAACATAAAAACGAAAAACCAAAACAAAAAGAACTTGCCTCCTGTTTCTCTTTTAGAAGCATAAACCCATATCACAGACTACCCAGACAGGGAACAGCTGATTAAATCAAAATGGCAGCTAGAAAATGAGTAAAAGAAAATTTCAAAATTGTAGTGATGCACAGAAAGGGATAGATATACAATTAAATATGTGCTATACAATTTATGTGGAGTTTATGTTTTCTATCTCATTTTGCAATGTCAAAATAACCATACGGTTCGAGAATTTTTGTTTGACATATGTCATTGGTAACCTGTCTGTGTAGTCTGTGACCCATAAAAAGACATATATTTATATTAAATGTTTATTTTTTAATGAAAATAAAGAATTAATTGAAGTTTTTTAATAAAATTTTGCTATAAAACTCAAGGAACGAGTGGAATGAAATAAAATTGACAGATAGTTATCATAACAACATTTTTTTTCATAACAAGAATGGGAATCGCTTAAAATGAAAACATGAAGTGAAAAATAACTGTGAACTAGAAATTATTAATTATTTATTACTTCTCAAAGCAACTTTATTTGGAATTGACCCCAATAGGCAAAGTAACCGTTAAAATTTTATTTATCCGTAATACCAAAACTCCTTGTGTTAGAAATCATAAAATTAATTCTTTAAAGCTGTGGTATTCCTCAAAAGCAAGAACGAATCTTTAATACCCTCCATTATTATTGCACTTATTTACATTTAATTAAAAATGAATATACATCCTGTCTAACAGAGTATAAAGTTGGAAAAATGAAGGTTTTCATTTAAAAAAAAACTACTTGAAATTCAGTTTAAACAACTTTAAGTTGAAGACACTAAAGTCGACATTTCGTTGATCGGAAAATTATCTTGTTAAATAAGGAAAATTAAAAAGTTATAAAAAATTTAATATCGTTCTCGAATACATTTGTGATAATAACAAAGTAAGCTTAAAGACTTGAAAATAATCGATAAGTTTTGCTTTAATACCTTTTCGACAGGATTCTGTAAGATGTAATGTAACTATTGAATATTGTCGTTAAAAAGTTTCGGAGTCGCACTACAGGCTTCGAATAGTAAATGAAATAAAATGTCTATATTCTTCAATATTATTAATCCCGATTCCCGAGATTTCGGTTTGTAATCTGTAATACGCACTTTATAAAGTTTCCAAAATTTATTTTTATATGTTACAAACAGAATTTAAAATAAACACATTCTCCATAAAATAATGTTAATATCAAACTTTAATTTTCTGTATAAAGCAATGTATAGGAAAACATACATATATAAACAGCTGCATAAGTTTAATGTTGATTTGGCTAATATAAGCTTTTTGACTGGTAATGCTGAGAATTGTAAATAAACCCTGTGTTTTTTGCTTTTTCCTTTAACATCCAATTCTTTCAACAAAATTATTAGAGACTTGGTTGCCCATATAGGGATTTATATGTTATTTTTTATTTAACTGCTTTTATTTTATGTTCTGTTATTGGCCTCAATGTACATTTTTGTCATTCTTCTTCATCATCTGCGGTGGAGGTGTTAAGTTGTCAATGATGCTTAGCTTATTTTGTTTGCGTTAAAAAATATTTATTTGTTTCTTTCCCAATTGTTGAGTGGGATGGTTATTTTATCAATTGTTTATAAAAGGTGGTTAAATTTTAAGGGCCGATATTGAATGTGAACCACACCTAAACGTCAAGTTTTTTTCTGCTTTTTATTTGACATTTCTCAATTTCAGATTAACTCAATTTGAACCATGGAAAGATACACAATCGAGCAACGCGTTAAAGTTATTCAGGCTTTTTTTGAAAATGGGCGTTCAAATCAAAATGCATTTCGTGCACTTCGTGATTTTTTTGGTCAGCATAATCGACCAAATGTGTCCACAATCGGGAGAAATGTGGGCAAATTTCAGCAAACCGGGTCTGTGAAAACACCTGTGCATGTTCGCCCAGTTCGTTCTGAGGAAAACATTGCTGTTGTTCGCGATAGTGTGCCATGAAGTCGGCCAAACATTTACCGTGAATGGTGTTCGCTATCGCGAGATGATAACGAACTTATTGTGGCCAGGAATTGAGGATATGACCCTGGACGATATGTGGTTTCAACAGGACGGTGCCACTTGCCACACAGTTTACGAAACAATTGCTCTATTGCGCGACAAATTCAATGGCCATGTTATCTCACGTGGTGGCGATGTCAAGATCATCTGATTTGACACCGTTGGACTTTTCTTTGGGGTTATTTGAAAAGGTGTACGTCGATAAGCCAGCAACAATTCAAGAGCTAAAGGATGAGATAATTCGGCACATTAACGGCATAGAACCTCAATTATGCCTCTGAGTCATCGAAAATTTTGACCATCGGATGGAGGTGTGCCGCCGAGGTCGTGGCGCCCATTTGGCCGATATTTTGTTCCATACATAATTGAACCATACCATATTATCATAAAAAAAGAAATGACAATAATTTTCTTAATAATATGTGTTTTATTCAAAATCAGCATCGGCGCTTAAAATTTAATCACACTTTAGATAGTAGAAAATTAACGGATTTTTCCGTAAATAATTATTTTAAGAATTTTATGAATTGTTGATCTGTTATTTTGTAAGTGAATAGTATAGTAGGATTCTAGAACATGTAATCATATTCTTTTTATAAATTATTTTATTGTAAAGAAACATGAAAATTTTTTTATAAGTAGGTTATAGAGAATAAAATTATAAGTAAGTTATAGAGAATAAAAATTGAGAAATTCCACAGAGCCAACAGGATAGAATACTTAGCATTTTGGTCATTGCTTGTTGATGATTGTCTATTTTATAAATTTTATTTTTTTTATAAGTAAGTTATAGAGAATAAAAATTAAGAAATTCCACAGAGCCAGCAGGATAAAATAGACAATCATCAACAAGCAATGACCAAAAAGGGAGAAGAAGAGCATGGATATTGACAAGGTTGGGTAGCGCCAACCGAAAATGCTAAGTATTCTATCCTGCTGGCTCTGTGGAATTTCTCAATTTTTATTCTCTATAACTTACTTATAAAAAAATTTTCATGTTTCTTTACAATAAAATAATTTATAAAAAGAATATTATTACATGATCTAGAATCCTACTATACTATTCACTTACAAAATAACAGATCAATAATTCATTAAACTCCATTACTTTAAACACAAGGATACAGTGCAAAATATAATTAAAAATATTGTCTATTCATTAGCTATCAACATAGATTAAGTTGTAGATTTAATATGGATTAGAACAAACATTTGAAATTAAATGCTTCATATAAGCTATGTTCTTTGATACTTTAAGAATTAAAGTTCATAACAAAAAAAAAAAAAAAACTATAAAATAGAGGATAAATATAAATTGTTAAATTTCGTTGATGTTAGTCTAATTGTGTTGTTGTTTACAAGTTTGTTAATTTGTTTCCTTATACTCAATATAAAATAGACAATCTTCAACAAGCAATGACCAAAAAGGGAGAAGAAGAGCATGGATATTGAAAAGGTTGGGTAGCGCCAACCGAAAATTCTAGGTATTCTATCCTGCTGGCTCTGTGGAATTTCTCAATTTTTATTCTCTATAACTTACTTATAAAAAAAATTTTAATGTTTCTTTACAATAAAATAATTTATAAAAAGAATATGATTACATGATCTAGAATCCTACATACTATTAGATAGAGATAAAAAATAACAATTGAAAAAAAAAACAAAATAAATTTAAATTCAAGAAATTTAAATAAAAATATGGAATAATGCAAATTTCAACTTATTCATTCAATGCAAATATGGCTGTCGTGTTATTTGGGGCAAACTTAAGTTTGGTAACTTTTGAAACAAAGCTTAATTACTCCAGCCAATTGCTGTTGGGCCTTCAGCAGAGGTTTAAATTACTAGTAATTTATTTTTTCTTTAGACTTTTTATAGGAAAAAGTTCTCAACATCTGAACGGTTTTTAATAGGAAAGAATCCTTTGAATTGGGGGTTTTTCTGCATGAACAAATTATAAATTTGAGGGGAAATAGTCCCTGGAATATTATGTTTTTTTTAAGAAAAAAATTAAAATTGCATATAATATAGGAGAGATAAAAATATTTGCAGTTTTTTTTGCGACCCAAAAAAAAAGAAGTCAAAGGAAAGTGCGTTTTCTTTGCTAGTTATTAAAAATCTGAAAATAAAATATTTTTAATGCAAATAGGGGTTATGTTGATAGAATCAAAAGCCATAAGAAACAACTCATGATATATTTGTGTGTTCATAAGAATTAAACTACCCCTTGTTATACCCTACAGCACTATGTGGTCAGAGTATAATGAGTTTGTGTTGATACCAAAAATATCGGATTAACCTTCATCTCACCCTTGTGTGGAAAACCACACAAAATTAAACTTTGTTATACATTGAAGAAAAAAAAATTGAGCGATGTTCATGAAATTCCTTGACATTTCCTGCAGCATCAATTTAGCACAGAAAACACATTAATTGATTCAAAAAATCTTTTTTATAACGAGATATTTAAAAAGTGACGTTGCTTACCCTGGTGTGTGGTTTTCCACACATATGTAATATCAATGAATTTTAAACTAAGCACATAATTTTTTGTCGTCAAATGTGCATTTGTTTTGATATTCGTACAATTAATACGTATTATAAAATGTAAACATGTTCTTCCCCGTCTACGCACATTTTTGTCATCAAGTATGCATTTCTTTTGATATTCTAACAAAACTACGTACATTCGAAAGTCAGTGTGCTGTTTGTTTGAGTGTAAAAGGTTCAATTGAAGAGAGTGCAGAAATTCGTCTACATTTTGTGAAGTGATTGATTTGTCGTTGATTCGGACAACATGGCTAGACCAAAATATCTTACCAACGAAGAGCTTGAACTTATTTTAAATGCTTCTGATGATGAAGATTTTTCCGATAGTGATGAAAATTACTTTCCGGAAGAAAATAGTGAATCGATAGAAAGTGAAGAAGATTCCGAATTTAATTAAATGGAAGAAACTGAAGATGTCGACGTAATAGGAGTCTCATCCGAAGATAGAACGGTGAATACATTATTTGTCTCAAAAGACGGTACAGTGTGGAATCCCCAACCAGTTCACGATCGCGCTGGAAGATTTCGGAACGAAAATGTCATCAATTTGCGACCAGGCACAACAAGATATGCAAGAGCACGTATCGATGACATCAAAGATGCTTTTATGTTATTTTTTCTACCGACAATTGAGAATATTATTTTGAAATGGTCAAACGCATATGCAAAGGCGCAATGCGGCGACAGCTATATTGAAATCGACTCAAACTTGTTACGTGCATACATCGGAGTTCTTATTTTGGCTGGAGTTTACAGGTATAGTATTTGTGTATGTTTCCAATAAATGTAATATTTTAGTTATAATTGTAATAATTTAGATCAAAGAATGAAACAATGCTAGATTTATTTGATGGTGATTATGGACGTCCCATATTTGAGCGATAATGTCGAAGAAAACATTTCAATACATGAGTAGTGTTATTCGGTTTGATGACGTTATAAGCAGATGTCAAATAAGCTCTACAGACAAATTTGCTCCAATTCGTGAAATATTCGACAAATGGTCGGAGCTATTAGCTGATTTTTTCAACCCGTCTGAATGTGTTACTATTGACGAGCAATTGCTTGGTTTTCGTGGGAGATGCAAGTTTCGACAGTATATGCCTTCTAAGCCTAAACGATATGGAATAAAATTTTGGCTATTAGTGTGCTCTTAAACTTGTTACGTTTGGAAAATGCAACCGTATTTAGGTAAGCCAGTTGGTGGTTTAGCTGAAAAAAATCAAGGTGAGCGTGTAGTTTTGGATTTGGTTCGTGGACTGAAGGGTCATAATATAACAATGGACAACTTTTTCTCATCGTACGAACTTGGTCAAAAGTTGTTATCCCTAGGGCTAACAATACTCGGTACAATGCGCAAAAATAAAAGAAGCATTCCACCAAAACTTTTAGAATGCAAAAAAGCTCCGTTGTTCCAATCAACATTTGCATTCACAGAAAATACAACACTAGTATCATACATTGGCAGAAAAGACAATTGCGTAGTACTGAAAAGTACAATGCATGCTTCGAATGATGTAGAATCCGACGGAAAAAAGGTGCCAAAAATAATTCAATATTATAATAAAACCAAAGGTTCGTTTAAAGACTTATTTTGTTTTCATTGATCACGAGCTTTAAATTTTATATCTTATAGGTGGCGTGGATACTGTTGACAAAATGTTGTCTTGTTACAGCTCTAAAAGAAAGACGAATCGATGGCCGTTAGCAGTTTTCGCAAATATGATCGACATCTCTGCACTAAACGCGCTGAACATATTCAAAGATGTAAAACCAAATTGGCAAACCAACAAATCAACAATGCGTCGTATTTTCTTGCGTGAGCTTGGAATATCACTTGCGAAATCATACATGTCAATGAGAAAAGGCGTGCCACGAACCGAATCCGCGGCATCTGTGCTTTTTGCAAATAGCAACAATTCATAAAATGAATCAATGGGCGACCCGAGTAGCTCAATAGCATCTCAAGAGAGCTCATCACTATTATTCGACATTCGTCCAAAAAGATCCAAAAGTGTTCCTCCGAACATCGAAGGAAAAGCTAGATATCACATTTGTTATAGCACGAACTCGAAAACTAAGAACTATGTATACCAAACAATGTGCTGTTTCTGTCAAAAGGGTGTATGTAAACATACCCATAACCGAAATGTTTGTGTGAAATGTATTGAAGAAAAACTTATTTGATGTAATACTTAACAAAATATAAAAATAAATATGTTATTGATTTTAAACCATGATTTTGACTACACAAAAATTATGTTGCAAGTGCAAAATACGTAGACATACCGTATGTGTGGAAAGCCACACATGAGGGTAAACAACGTAAGTTTTTTTGAGGGTAAGATGAGGGTTAAATACACCTTAACACTATCGCGAAAGCTGTAATCGTGTGCAGACGTATTCTGTGCCTATTTCTTTTTATAAAAACAAAATCTTATATAACAAAAAATAATAAAAATAAACAAAAACTTAAAAAATCAAAAAAAAAAAAAAATTAGTGCTTTACCCAAGCAGAATAGTAAGCCAAAACTAGGGATTAATACAGCGATTGGCACTCATTGCACTCAGGGGCCGAACAGAATCGGCAATTTACACGTACATTACACGAATGTCAACAAATCTCACACCAAAGAGCACAAAAAATACAATTATTTCATTCAGTACAAAAAGTATATAATCTCAAGAGTATGTTTCTCTCTCACGAACTTTTTAGTACTCTCTTAGAACACGAACATAGTTTGGCGGCAACAAAGGTGAGTTTTGGTCAGCAACTTTTAGTAGTGTTTAGCGGTGCTGCCATATAACCAATTTTACCTATTTTTTTTACCGTTTTTTGGGATGCTAGAGATTTTTCAGATTATTTCATAAAAATATATGTTTTTCTATTTTATTCATGTATTTTTTCAGATTTTTCATATAAAAATATAATATTCGTTCAATATACTATTTATTTTTACTAAAATTAGACATGTCTAATAAAGTAAAAAAATACAACAAAAAATTTGCAATTGTGTTAAAAAATAGTTACGAATTCAAACATAACATTGTGACATGAAAAGTATTAAAGTGTGTACACACATTGACCAACTCTGTCTATTCATATCCATTATTTCCCATTTCTATGGTAAAAATATATAATAAAGAGAATAAATATGCTATTAATTGTTGCAACATATAATTAAAAAAAACCTATAAAAAATGCAGTAATTTGAAAAAAAATTGTTTTCATGAAAAAACTGGTAAACAGTTAAGAATCCCAAAAACTGGGTTGAAAAATTACACTGTTTATGTGGCAGCACTGCATACACCAAATTTAATGTTTTTCAACACTTAGCAACTTTGAAAATGTTGCCGCTGCCCTCTGTACCATGTTGAATTTCTGGTAGAGCAGGAAAAATACTCTATAGTAAATTATATACTTTTTGATAAGTCGACAAGTGCACATGTTTAGCGGATGCTCTATTACTTTTTTTCAGGTTCACACTTAAAAAATGTTGCATGGTCATTAAAACGAGAATTGCATGCGGCTAAAAAGTAAAATAAATAAATTAAGGCCCATTATTATAACTTTCCGATAGCTAAAGTTAGGATGTTAACGGACAGATTTTTAGTTTTTCGTTATTATAAGTATACTTTAACCTAAAAGTGACCGATAAGCTAAAGGTAAGTTCATCTTACCTTTTACTTTTAACGTAAGGTTTAAGCATTTAAAGTTGCCACATTTTCTGCTCTGCAGTGTAGTTTTTTGACCTTATCTTTGCTGTTTGGTTTATTTCTTTGTTCGGCGTCGACAATGTAAATTTTTTACAACAAACATTTTTATTTTTTACACATTTCGAAGAAATTTTGTTTTTCGTTTGTATTTTTTGTTTGTTGTAAGTAAATAAATAAAAGTACGTCGATGCCACTACGTATTTTAAAGAACCATTTTAATTTGTCAAAAGTAATCGGTTTTTGCTCTGGTAATGCCATATTTTCAAAAAACTTAATTTTATTATATAAGGAAGTTGTAATAACCAAAAAAGTTAAAGGTCACTTTATTCCTCACTTTGGCTAAAGTAACCTTTAACTTACACGCACCTTAAAGGCAAGTTATAATATTGGGCCTAAGTGTTAATAACTAGCTGTAAACCACACACAAACTAGTTTGTATAACGTATAAAAAACAACATACACACGAACCTATATAAAATATAAAGGCTATGCCCATGTTGTATTTACAATGAATAAAACTTTAGTGCGTCAACACCGCATGGAATTTAAATTTACATTAATTGTAAAACAAACTCTATGATTATGTAAGTAATTTGCGACTTTACAAACTTTTAAAATATATATTATTTTTATTTTCCTCCCAGTTCAATGTATAGATTATAAAAATTTTTTCATAAAATCGGCAATCGCTTTTTAGTAGCTGGCGATTTTAATGCCAAACATCCATGGTGGGGGTCAAATCTCATAAATCCTAAAGGCCGACAATTATATAATTGTATCACTAAACATAATTACTTGACGTTAGCAGATAGTAGACCTACTTATTGGCCTACTGACCCAAGGAAAATACACGATCAATTATATTTCGCTGTATATAATGGAATACCTAGAAACATGTTGGACTTAATACATAATGATGATCTAAGTTTAGATCATAAACCTATAATAATCAATTTAAACTCGACTATAGAAATTATGCCAAAAAATTATAAATTAATAACATCAAAAACAGATCTAAATTCGTTTGGTTATTTGATAGATAAAAATGGAGAAGAAATAGATGATACGGTTGAAATGTTCGGCAGAAATAAGAGATCTCGTCAGGAATAAGAGCAGACATCCAAAGGATAAAATAAATTTAAATTTAGCTACCAAGCATATCAAAAAACGCATTTCACAGTATAAGAATAAAGAAATTGGAGAATATCTTCGTAATTTCAACGTAAACTTAGCGAATAATGAACACATCCTTTGGAAAGCTACTAAATACTTGAAAATACCAGCAAAGCGAAATATTCCAATAAAAGATTCTAATAGTTTTTGGTGTATAACAGATAATGAACAAGTAAGAGCGGCTAAATTCGGCTATGCCGAATCTTATATACCCTTCACCATGGTTGGGAAAAAACTGAAGTTTATATATGGACATATATGGAATAGATAGATTTATATACGGACGCCTTTAAGAGGAAATTAACAATTTAGTTTGGTGATAAAACTTGGACTCGGGAAGATTTATGGTTCCAGAAAATAGGAATTAAAAAAAAATATATTTTAGGCATAACTTTTTTGTATCCGAACCGATATTTCCGAGTTTTTTCAGCAAATATGTTATACTAAAGATTTTCGATCTTTTGCTATATAAGACGTATCCATAGATCATATTACAGCTCTAGAATAGTGTTTGTTGTTTGTGTATAAAAGGTGAAGAGGTGAAAGAAAAGTATTTTAATAAATCGTTAAAAGAAATCACTAGAACTGCATGTGTTTTATTTCTACAAAAACGTTTGATTTTGCTGGCAAATTTGCATTTGGGATTTTATTTCGCTTTTTTATTAAAAATATTTTTAATTTCTTTAGCTTAATTTTAAAAATTTGAAGGAAAACAGTTTATAATTTTTTTTTTATAATTTATTATAAGTTATGACCTAAAATAGTTGCACTCAAAGGGAAATTATGTATAAAATTTTCTTAATATGTGAGAAATAAAATGGTTTAAAAATCTTTTTATAAATTCTTTTATATCGGAGCAAAAAATAGAAATAAAACCGTTTGTATTTTGTTTGTATCAGAGGGTTTTTATAAAAATTTTGATGTTTTTATAAAATTTTATTTAAATTAATTATTAAATGGTAAAAAAAAAAAAAATAAACAAAACAAAAAAGTCTTAAGAAAATAATAAAAAAAATGTACAAAAAAAAGTGAATTTACCGGGATTCGAACCCGGGCCTTAGAGAAAAAAAAGTATTTGTGACAGCGTCTAGACAACTGAGCTATTGAAGCTCACACAAAATCATCGTCAATAGAGGTACATATATAAAAGTCTTCGTTCATTAGAGATTTGTTTAGTTTTTATTTAAATGACAAATCTTTGTATGTGTGTTGGTTTGTGTATAAAAGGTGGAGATGAAAGAAAAGAACATTAACACATGGATGTGTTTGTTATGCCTAAAATTCTACATACATATTAAACAAAGGGATTTTACCGAAAAAATTAGAGGTAGTCCTAATTTTTTGCTAATATCTCAGCCATTTATTAACCGATCTGTCTGATTTTTAATAGCAAACAGAAATGGATCATATGTAACAGAAATAAAAAACAATCAAGTCCTCATCATGTCTGGGTTCTTCGGAAAACCCGTTTCAACACACAGACGGACATCGTTAAATCATCTTCGCTCTTCATAAGGACCCAGAATATATATACTTTATAGGGTCTAAGATCAATATTGTAGAAATTACAAACGGAATGACAAACTTATATATACCCTTCCACCTATGGTGAAGGGTATAAAAATCCACCATATTTGCCGACCACTTGGAAGAAACATTCAAACCTTTTTTATTTAATTTACATAATACACATATATTAAATTTTCTCGAATCTGCAGGTCAAATGGATCTTCCAATAGCTCACATACTCTAAATGAAGTTCGTAATGAATAAAGAAACATTCAAACCTTTTTTACTTAATTTACATAATACACATATATTAAATTTCCTCGAATCTGCATGTCAAATGGATCTTCCAATAGCTCACATTACTCTAAATGAAGTTCGTTATGAAATAAATATTTTTAATAAAACCAAAACAGCTTGCCATGACAAAATAGATGCTGTAGCTGCTAAGTCTTTACCAAAAAAGTAGTAGTTTTCCTACTCAATAGAAATGTGCAGAGATTATAATGATCGCAAAACCAATAAGTTAATTGGTTACATTTTCAAACATTTTTGAGAGGATTTTCCTTCGAAGATTGCTTCCAATTCAAGAAAAGAAAAACATAATCCCTGAACACCAATTAGGCTTCCGGCACAATCACGGAACCCCGGAGCAATGAATAGTCAATATTATTACTGACGCTTTGGAAACAAAAAAAATATTGCTCGTGTTTTGCACTCAGGATTTGCTGTACAAACTGAAAAATATTCTTCCAGCTCCATTTTACATTGTTCTTAATTCATATCTAATTGAACGTTAGTTTTATGTTACGTAACGTTTTCTCTAAGACGAGGCGATTGCCCAAAAATTCCACAAAATAAAGTACTTTGGTGTGACTTTAGACAGAAGGTTTACCTGGAAAGATCATGTAAAAGCCGAAAGAATGCAAGTTGACATCAAATTGAAAAAGATTTACTGGTTGCTCAGTCGAAAATCAGAATTAAGTTTAATTATGCTTTATAAAACAATTTTGAAACCTGTATGGACTTACGGAATTTAACTTTGGGAAACAACGAGTAATTCAAATATTGAAATTATTCCAAGATTTCAATCAAAAACTTTAAGAATGATTGCGAGTGCTCCTTGGTTTGTTACTAATAATACTATACACAAAAGGGTGGGACGAAAAAAAAACTTGCACCGGTCACTCCCTAGAATTAAAGATAATGTGAAGACAATCTCAAGATTTTTTTTTTGCCACGCCCCTTGACCCCGCTCTTTCAATTTTTTTCCTGTGCCTCTCTTTATACCCCGATCGTAATGTGTGATATATCATTGATCTTAGAATGACAACAGCTACATTTTCCACTTTGATCAATTTTGACTCCGACGACAAGTTATAGAAGTGACTTCTGGAATCTCGGTCTCGACCTCCCCTAATTTCCATTTTTTTCTAAACCATAAAAAATTTTTTAAATCCCATGAAATTTTGTCTCTTACAGAATATGTTTTTATTCATCAACAAAAAAGTTGCAGAGGTTTTAGAAAATACAGTTATGTATAAATTTGACATTTGCTCTTGCTTTCGTTGACATTTGTCTTTTTTCAATTTCTATGAATGATTGATCAATTTTATTTTCTCCTTGCACGCGATTTTGCGTTATCAATAAGTATTTTTCTGTTTATTGTTATACAAAGATTAGATTTCCATGTCTTTCGCAAAATACCGAACGCTCTGTGTGAGTTGTTAGTGAATCCGCAAATAAGGTAACAGTCGAAAACCGCATGGGGTATATATTTGATAAAATAAGAAGTGGAGAGCAGTATAGCCAGCTGGGGTCTCGCCATAATTTAAGTTACTTTATTAGATTGGTTTAATTTAAATTACATCAAAGTAGAAAATGTAGCTATTGTCATTCTAAGACTGATTTATCACACGTTATGATCGGACTATAAATAGAGACACAGGAAACAAAAAACTAAAGCGCGGGGTCAAGTGGCGTGGAAAAAAAATTTGAGATGGTATTCACATTATCTTTGATTCTAGAGGGTGAACGGCACAACTTTCTTTTATATGGAGTGTGACCCACTCTAGTGTACAACGTGCATTTCCCGTTTTAATAAATAAAAAACCCCATGCCATTTGGTGTTCCAATCATTTGGAGAAATCTCATACTCCATGTTTATGGTGAGTGTTATGCGTGCAAAAATCATAAAGCCGGTATGAACAGAAGAAAAAGTGATTATATACCCAGCAAAATAAGAGCTGAGAAAGAAGTAGTTAAACACTACATCTACTGAGCACGGAGTTGTGAAAATTTCGGTGAATCATTAATGATTTTAACATTGGTGTGTCATTGGGAGGAAGTAGTTTGTTTCGGTGCTATGAAAAATCGATGAGCAGATGAACTTTTTCATTAGTTGACGGAAGTTGTTAAATATAGGGACTACAAAATAAATATAGGGAGTGGCTTTTTTTTAAACACGCCAAGAATTATTATTCCGACCAGGACAAAGTGAATATCACTGGTATGCAAAATATGTTTTCAATAAGGCATTTAAAGACTGCAGGAATAAACCATTTATGGACCAGCTAAATAATTATTTTTTTTACTAGTAGGGGTTAATATCAACATTTTCGAAGTTATTTAAAATGACTTCTTACAAATCGAAAAATTTGCACTATTAACTTCTTTGGATGTTCTGAAAAAGAGATTCGTAAAGAATAACATCCTTTTTATTTTGCTGGGTATCTTACACTGCAATAACATATGCTCAATTTCCGCTGCCACATTCAAATTAAATTCCTGTTCCGGATAGCCAAATTCCAAAAGAAAATATTTTCTTTAATATTTCAATCTGTTCAAACCTGTGGAGCGACTTTATCAATGTATAAACACCTCGATTCCATGCACTCACAATGAAATTACACAAAATCGTCTAAAATTGTCGGAAATACAGAGTTATGCCGTTGCAAAAGATTTAAAACAAGCTAATATTTTTTTTTTTAAGAAATAATTATTTATTATTTATTTATTTTATTTATTAATCATATAATTACAAACTATATGTTAATTTACGACTTTTTTAGATCTATTGAGAATAATTCTCTCGCGTATTGTACTAACAACCGATGCTTAGTTTTAACAATGCAAAATGAATATATCCCTGAGATTGGCGATTAATCATTGATTCGTTTAAAAGTAGGTGTTTTGCTATATGTCACTATTTTAAAAAGTTCTATTCCGATAGCACTAATCACAAATACTAAAGAGACAAACGCATCAATGGAAAAAATAATGGAGTTAATTAAGTATGAATACCCCATGTGCTTATGGAATACGCGTTTTGATGGCAACCAGTACAATATACGGTATTGAGATTTACATGAGGAAATCAGATTGCAAAGAAAAAATATTGAATTTCCATTTGTTCCAAGAGAAAAGGTTTTGCTTCCTCCACTCCACATGAAACTGGGAGTTGTAAAAAATTTTATAAAAGCATTGAATCCAAATGGGAATGATTTTACCAAATTGCGCCTAATTTTCCTAAGTAAGGTATGAACTCTAAACTTCTTCATTAAATTAAATTTATATATCATATATCGATTGATTTTATATCAACTTTCTTTTTGTCAACACTGTTTATGGCAGCTCAGATGTATTCGCTTAACTTGTTACTGTCAAACATGTTCAGTTTGGTCTATAATTTAACCATGAATCCACTTACAAACGGACAACCCTTGCATATTACGAGTATTGAATTTTATTATAAAAATTCATGCTCGGTTAAAAAAGTACATCGTGCACTTCTTCCATTTTATGGTCAGTTTGGGCAACCTTTTGAGGCGGCTATTCGGTATCTTCTGACTAAATTTCGCACCAAATTTAAATTATTGGACATTAAACCACCAACGTAGAGTGCGGACAGAGGAACATATCGCAGCTGTATCCGCCAGTGTTGTTGAATGAATTATCGATTCGGCGCTACCGTGCGATGACTATAAACTTTTTTTGCCCAAAATAGAAGACCTGGACTTGGCTAACATGTGGTAACAGCACGCTAAACAATGTCCCAATTGAGAGGCTAGTTCGGTGAACAGTTTATTTCACGTTTGGGCCGGTCAATTGGCCGCCAAGATCACAGGATTTAACGCCTTTAGATTATTTTTATATGGGGCTATGTTAAGGCTCATGTCTATAGGGACAAGCCCGCAACGGTTGACGCCCTGGAAGCCAATATTAAAGAATTTATTTGTAAGATACCGGCCGAAATGTTGGAGAGAGTATGGACCCAGCGTATGAACCTTTTGAGGTGCAGCCGCGGTCAACATTCACATGAAATCATCTTTGAACATTGAATGAAGGAACAACAATTTAAAGTTGCATTGAATGATATGGAGTTATTGGACGGAATTGTGTAAAATCAGTAATTGAAAATGTTTTAGGAAATCATCGGTCTGAAAATTGGCAAATTTTAATTAAAAATATGCCAACTGCATTTCAAAAATTAAACGAAAGAATGTCTTTGAAAGTACATTTTTTCCATTGCCATGCAGAAAAATTTAATGAACTATCACCAACCGAGTCTGATTGAAGTCATATGAATGATATTGTGTTCCATTCTTAAATGTCAAAAAAACAGAAATTTAAACAAATAATCAGTACTTTTTTATAGCCGATTTAAATTAAAAATTTAAATGGCCCACCCTGTATATTTTTGGAAAGATTATAAAGCAACTAAAAGATATGAAAAAAAGTTTTTGGTCAGACTGTTTTTGGCTCCATGAGAGGGCGCTAAACTTGGACAGTTTTAAGCAGTAATGGTTTAACAAAAATATGGTTTTTAGTTGTTTCACAAAAAAAAAATTAATTTAGAGTTTTGTTTTTATTTTGTCTTAGTATATTTATAATCGACTAAAAATATACCGTTCAGTATAAATATTTAGTACAATTATTTTATTTGGCTCTGAAAATTCCTTTTTTTTTGTGTTAAAAAATCGAAATTTACAAAACTATTATCTCAAAGAATATATGAAGAATAGAACCAAGTTTTTGCTACAAATTACAAAAAAACATGTTTTTAAATATATCTATTTTCATAATTTATACTAAAATTTGTTCCACGTTTTAAGTGCCAAAATGACGTAAAAAAATAAATATTTACCATAAATATAGATCAAAAATATGTCTGTAAAGATTATATAAACTCACCAAAAAGTATATAATGGCAACTGAAAATTTTGCTCAGCGGTATTTTTTGTTAATCTTAGCAACACACGTCTGCTGACGTGTAGTATAATGAAATCAGTAGACAAAATTAGTAGGTGCTACAAAATTTTAGTAAACTGTTTGTAAAGTAAAATTTAAAATCCGTTAGCTAAAATCAGTAAACAAAATTACTAAATATCATTAATATTAGTATAAAAAATATCATTAATATTAGTATAAAAAATTGGTAATCGCTACTAAATTTTAATAAATTGCAGTAAATTCAATGAGTTGTAAAATTAATTTTAATTTATAAAAACAAATTATAATTTATAATTATTAATAATTTTTAATTATAATTAATTATTTTTTGATACACTTGTTTTACTTTAAAGCTGCTAATTTCTTTTGAAACTGCCTTACGAATTCGAGTATACAAATTTATATTTTTTTCGAGCAACATTTTTTTATTTTATTTATTTTTTTCAAAGAATATTTTAGACAAAATTAAAAAAAAAAAAATCAAAGGCTTAAAAAAATAAAAACACGTATTTATTATTTTGTTTTGAAAAATAATTTTAGTAAATTTTTTGGATTTTAAGATCAAATTTTAATTGTTTTAAAGACAGATTTTTAGAACTTTTTATTGCTATTTTAAGTGGACGTCCTATTTTTGGTCATGAGTCGGTTGTAAAAAGTATCTTCATTTCCGATCCCTTTTTTTAAATGATGTACAATTTTGAGGTTATTTAACTTTATTCGAAATAAAGTTTCCTTCAATATCCACTTTTTTAATATTAGTAAATTTTTTTGCTAATTTTAGCAAATCGGTTTGCAAAAATTTGTAAAATGAGTACTGAAATTAGCAACAAAAATTTGTAAATATTCTGTAAAAATTCTGTAATTTGTGGAATGTAAATAGCAAAAAAATTTACTAGTATAATTTTTTACTAATAATCAGTACAAAAATAGTAAAGTGGGATTGAAAACCGTTTACAAATTTATCTACAAACTTTTTATTCTGAATGTTTTATACTTTACAGCTTAAAATCCTGTAAGATAATATTTTTGTTTTGCCTTTTTCTGAAGCCACGAGAGGGCACTAAACTTAGAGAATTTGAAGCAAAACTAATTAAACTCAAAAAAAGTTGTCGATATTTTAAGGAAAAAATTTTAAAAAATTAGTTTTTATGAAAGTGATTTCAAGTTTTTTTTTTAATTCTTCTAGTATATTTTCAATATTCGTGAAATCTCTAGTTTTAGTTGTTTCACAAAAAACATAAAAAATTAATTTTTAAATAAAAGTATTTCATGTTTGGTTTTTTTATTCTGTAGTTAATTTTTATCAAACTTAAAATATAACTTTAAATATAAACCTTAAAAAAATGTTTCTGGCTGTGCATTTTAATGTTTGAAACAAAGTAATTTGGACGTGAAAATAAACAAAAAAAGACTAAAAATGATAAATTTTGCAAGACAGAATGCATTAGTTATTTTTATCTGCTTTTATTGAAGTCTTAAAGAATTAAAAAATTGTTTATATTTAGCATTTTATTTACAATCATGAAAGTTGTCTAAGTCATAGACAACTTTCATGATATATACAACAGTATAAAAATTATTTCAACAATTACAAAATTGAAGAAATGTTTCTTTTATATTTTAAAAATATAAACAAGCAACTTATTATTATTCTCAATATATAAAGTAAAAACGTTACTGACTGCCTGATTTAACATCGTCCGACCCAAGCCGCTGGAGCTAGGAAGCTGAAACTTGGTATGTAGGTTCCTCTTCCGGCGTAGACATCCGCTAAGACGGGGTTTTTTGGAAATTCTTTCGGGGAGGGGGAAACCTCCTCTTTCACAGCCTGCCTATACCCCTTCAGCTATAAACCTGAAATTTGAAATACGACTTCATGGGAGTATGTGCTAACTCCTTGATAAGGTACATTTTAGAATTTTGACAAGGGATTTGGTAATAAAGGGCGAAAAGTCTCTCCATTTACGGCTTTCCCAAACCGTTTGACCTGGGAATTTGAAATTTGGTAGGCAGGCTCCTTCTCCAGTGTAGATAACAGCTAAGACGTGATTTTTGGAAAATCCAACGGGGAGGGTAGAAAGGGGTGAAATTCTACCCCTCAACGGCCTGCCAAAACCGTTAGAGCTGAGAAGTCCCCTTTAACGGCTTGGCGAAACCGCTGGACCTAGTAAGTTGAAATTTGGTATGCAGGCTCCTTAATATAAATATAAACCTTAAAAAAATGTTTCTGGCTGTGCATTTTAATGTTTGAAACAAAGTAATTTGGACGTGAAAATAAACAAAAAAAGACTAAAAATGATAAATTTTGCAAGACAGAATGCATTAGTTATTTTTATCTGCTTTTATTGAAGTCTTAAAGAATTAAAAAATTGTTTATATTTAGCATTTTATTTACAATCATGAAAGTTGTCTAAGTCATAGACAACTTTCATGATATATACAACAGTATAAAAATTATTTCAACAATTACAAAATTGAAGAAATGTTTCTTTTATATTTTAAAAATATAAACAAGCAACTTATTATTATTCTCAATATATAAAGTAAAAACGTTACTGACTGCCTGATTTAACATCGTCCGACCCAAGCCGCTGGAGCTAGGAAGCTGAAACTTGGTATGTAGGTTCCTCTTCCGGCGTAGACATCCGCTAAGACGGGGTTTTTTGGAAATTCTTTCGGGGAGGGGGAAACCTCCTCTTTCACAGCCTGCCTATACCCCTTCAGCTATAAACCTGAAATTTGAAATACGACTTCATGGGAGTATGTGCTAACTCCTTGATAAGGTACATTTTAGAATTTTGACAAGGGATTTGGTAATAAAGGGCGAAAAGTCTCTCCATTTACGGCTTTCCCAAACCGTTTGACCTGGGAATTTGAAATTTGGTAGGCAGGCTCCTTCTCCAGTGTAGATAACAGCTAAGACGTGATTTTTGGAAAATCCAACGGGGAGGGTAGAAAGGGGTGAAATTCTACCCCTCAACGGCCTGCCAAAACCGTTAGAGCTGAGAAGTCCCCTTTAACGGCTTGGCGAAACCGCTGGACCTAGTAAGTTGAAATTTGGTATGCAGGCTCCTTGTCCAGTGTATATAACAGCTAAGATGTCAATCCAACGGGGAGGGCAAAAAAGGGGAAAATTCTCCCATTTTTCTGGCAAGTTGACAAGCTTGAGCTGGGAAGTTAAATTTGGTACATAGGTTCTCACCCCAGCGTAAACATCCACCTAAGTTGGATTTTTGGAAATTCATACTGGGAGGTGCAATAAGGGGAAAAAACGGCATACCCTGAAACATGAAAGTTGAAATTTGGTATGCAGGTTTCTTCTCCAGTGTAGATAACAGATAAGACGTGACATTTGGAAATTCTAACGCGGAGGGTCAAAAGAGCGAAAATTCTCCCCCCTGACGGCCTGCAAAAACCGCTTGAGCTGCGAAGTTAAAATGTGGTACATAGATTCCTCCTGCAATGTAAACGTGAATATGGGCAAATGTGCAAATTAGCAAAAGTGTAAATGTGCATCTGGCAACGCTGTAATGACTAAAATAAAATTTGCAATTACTAACAAAATTAAGTTTATTAACTTGTAAATTGTGAAATTCCTAAAGAAGAAATATTATTGAACCTGTGCGATATAAAGTTTCATAAATTAAAACAAATTTAATAAGAATTTAATTACTGCAGTAAAATACTTTTTCATAACCTCAAATTATGTTTTCTTGGTAAAGTGTGTACTCAGCATTTTTTTTGCAAAATTTTCTTTGGCTGACTGTTTACCAATCGCTTTTGTCGTTTGTTGATTTGCCGTTGCTGTTGTTGGTTCCTGCTGATGCTTATTAACTACTCGAAACAAAATGTCGCCTGCTACGTCATGTCCCACTTGTACTAAAAACATTACAAAGACACATGTCAACTATGTTCCAAATATTTCCATGCAATTTGCGTGGGTGTATAAATTGAGGTGCTGAATAATATAGCGAAAAGTAAAAGTTCCTTAAAATTTACATGTACCACGAGAATCTTCACCTGCAACCAATGAGTCTGTTTCTGTACCTTTACGTGATTTATTGCGTTGTGGCCCTGCTGATATACAAAATAAGTTTAATTCTATTTTGGCTGAAGTTTAACAAGAGCTGGGTACTAAGATAACTACATTAAAAAAAATATTGATAATTGTCATAAAATGATCAACTTTGAGAACGTTTCAACAGTTAAAAAAATTAAAATCCTGGAAGATCAAAATAAAATTTTGTATAAGCGATTGAATAGAGCTGATTTAATAACAAATGGATTTGAACAAATTCAGGAAAATATGAGTGATATTGTACTCGAAATTTTCAAAGAATTAAAACTTGATGTTACAGATTCTGATATCAGCTTATGTTGCTTTATTAATAATGGATACTCAGTGCTTGTAAAGCTTAATTTTATTTCCAAAAGAGACCTCATAATGAGCAGTTATCTTAAGTTCAAGTATTTAAAAGTCAATTATTTCGTTCCTGCTGATCACGGGTCTGTCACAGCTGGAAAACTGTGCTTTTTTTGTCGGAATCTAAAAAAAAATAAGAAGATTAGAAAATGTCGGTTACTCAACTCGGATGTTCCTAAGGTCACCTTTAATAATGAAAGTTCTAGTGTATTTGACTTAGATGAATTGAACTCATTTTTTAATCCTAATTCCTCACCTATTGATGCGACTTTGGACGTACCAGGAAATCATAGTTGTGTTGATGAATCTACTTAATGATTTTTTTTTATTTTTTCTTCTTTACATCTTAAAGTTTATTTGCATAAAGTATGAATCAGATTTGATCCCTCCCACGTTTTACAACAGAATTATTTAATTTATCTAATTTTATTTGCCTCACAGTTATATAGCTAACTTGACTTGCAGCATTTTATAGCACTGTGATTTCAGCAAAAATTTTGATTTTTGTTGAAGTCGCAGGTTGTTACAGTGATATTTGTTAGAATAGCTAATTGTATACTTAACTCTGTTGGAAACCAGTTCATTTTAACTGTGAGTCTTCATAGTTTAAAATGTTCGTTGGAATCGTTTTAAATATAAATTAAAATGTTTACTATTTTATATTTTATTATTTAATTTGAATTTATTTGAATCCAAATATTTGTGAAATTTTAAATTGTATAATTGTCATAACTATTCAACATGAATATCTCTAACTCTTTGATGGAATGACAATAGTTTTTTTGGAAGAAGTTTTTCTGGTTATAGTAACTGTTTAAAGCTTGGTCATGTTAACATCCAAAGTCTAAAGCCCTATTTAAGATCTTCAAAGTTTAATCAATTTAAATTTATACCTAATGATTCTTTAATTGATATATTAGCTGTATCAGAGACATGGCTAAAGTCTAAAATAACAGATAGTTCCATTGCTGTTCCCCATTATTATATTATTAGAAACGATCGTGAAGATAGTGTTAAGGGTGGTGGTGTAGCTTTTTATATTCATGAAGGAATTTCGGCAAAATTAATCACAAAATTGTCCAACCCTGAAACATTTGAATATCTATTTATTGAAGTTGATAATGGTAACTTAAAAATATTAGTGGGTGTTGTTTATTCACCTTATACTTCGATTAGATAAAGTGCTTTAAAAATTGTCTTGTCGTTATGATAACATTGTTATTATTGGCGACTTTAATAACAACCTTTTTAATAGTCAGAAAGCTAATCTAGTTAGAAACATGTGTCAAAGTGCTAATTTATCATATTGCCACAACTTTCTACCCACTCATTTTGATCTACAATATGGCTCTACATCTTTAATTGATTATGTATTCGTGACATCCATTTAGTTAAGCTGAGGAAAATTTTCATATCCATCTCTATCACACCATTATTTCATTTATGTTTGCGTAGACATTCAAGTAACTGTTCAAAAAACAGTTATCGAGTACATGTTAATTGGAATGACATATATGAGACTAGTAATATAAATCTTCAGATGAAGAAATTCTATCAATTTCTTTATGCTTTACATGATACTGTGCCCATTAGGAGGAAACGAATGTGCAATGGTACCAACTTTTGTAATATTTCGGAAGTTAAAGTTGCGAGGAATATGAGGGATCTAGCGTTTAAAACTTACAACGCCATCTCCATTTGATCGGTATAGTACGGAAGTTTTAAATAACCACTTTATTTCATCACAAATTCATTCTTATGACAATTCTCTGGACTTCCAATATTTTACTGATTCTGGCTTTAACTTTAGATGTATGAATACGGAAGAACTTCTTCACTTGATTTTACGTGTTAAATCTAACGATGTCGGTCCGTATGAGCTTCCCATAAAATTTGTAAAGAAAATTTATTCGTACATTGAAAACTATTTTCTATTAATTTTAATACTATTCTTACAACCTCTATTTACCCAGACCTCTGGAAAACCTCTAGGACTGTTCCGATAAAAAAGGTCGTAGATCTGGCAGCTTAGATAATTTTAGACTTATTAGTATTCTTTGTTGTTTGTCGAAGGCTTTTGAACTAGTTCTAGAAGACCAAATGTTAAAGCATTTGATTTCTATGAAATTTCTTAGTGATTGTCATTTTGGGTTCCGAACTGGTACTAGCAAGGACCCTTAAAACCAGGATGAACAAACTACATTTTTTTTAGCCACTCATGATGCCATGGTGCCATGATGCCATGGTGCCAAATGACGAAACTACAAAAAATTCTTAGGCGACACCATGAAATTCTTAGGCGATTTACAGAAACATTTAGCCACTTGCAATGGTACAACCCCAAGTACAGTGATTGTGTTGTGAATGTATACATGTTTGAATTTTTTTTTCCTAACATTCAACAAAAACACAATATTAATTATTATTATAACAAACAAATGGATATTTGATTTTTTTTTGCTTAAGACAACAAACAAAACAATGGTAAACGTAAGTATGAAAGAGACAACAAACACAAAACATCGGTAAGCATGAGTAAACATTAAAAAAAAAAACCATTTTAATAAACATTTACATTTTATTATAATATTTCCATTTTTTATGTGATAAAAAAAAAAATATCCATTTGATTGTTATAATTAGACCTCGGATTTTGCATATATGCATATTTTTGAAGGATAAAGATAGGTAAATTCTTATGACAGCAAAGTTCGTTTCGTTGAAAATGGAGTTGAAAACGATATGCATATTTTATTTTTTTTGCATATTTGCATGAAATGCATATGCATAATATATGCCAAAATATGCAAACTATGCAAAAAATATGCAAAGTATGCAAAAAATATGCAAAATATGCAAAAAATTTCCTATGTTAAACAAATCAAAAAATAATATAAAAGCGATTCAGAGGGTGGTTTACATATTGAAATTTTATTAATTATTGTCAGATATTAAACAAGAGCAAATTATACTTAATACACTGATATAATTATCTGCATGATATAATTGAATTCCTTCATAAAATCAATGAAGTTGCATTGGTATCAGCCAATGAAACTTTTCATCAAACTAATGAAATTTGTCATAATATTTTGTGAAAATTTTCATCACATATATGAATAATTACATTCAGGTAATGAAACAGTTTCATTAAAAATCAAGTTTCATTGAAATTATGAAGGTTTTCATTAATTGTATGAAGTATTTCATCAATTTTCCGAAGAAAGCTGTCATTGGTTTTATGAAAAATCATTGGCTAAAAATTTACGAAAAATGCTCTGTGTACATACGATATTTTATTGTTTTAAAAATTATTCAAGATAATTGGTATTACAATATACAACCATAATTTTCTCTAAATTATTAATTGAGAGGCTTTGACGTTTCTCTCCAAAAACCATTTTGTAAGCGGAAAAGCTTCTTTCAACGTCACAGGAAGTAACTGGAGCAAATTTATATTTAATGATATTTTCATTTTTGACGGGTTCAAGTCCATACAAATCTTCAGCATTGAGATTTAAAATATTATTTATTTTTCAAATAATATTAAAATCTGGATTTCTTTTCAAAATCGCGTCAAATTTTTCTTTTAAATCAATTCCAAAATCACCAGTTATGTTATGAACAATATTTTCAGCTTCTTTTAATAAATTCATTGATTTTGCTAATTGTAGACCCTTCCCTTCCAACGAAGTTATGATTTCAGCAACTCTCTCGAAATTCGATTTTATATATATAAAATCCCGATGTAGTTGGGGATTTTTTATCAGCTCTTTTGCCACCTTTATAGGTTCAGCATCTTCTGGGTTCAGTGTTTCGAGAACCTAAAATGCAAATTTATAATTTTATTCTTTACCAAACTAAAGTTAATGCATATTGTCGTTGTCCAAAAATAATGGGTTATCGGATGTTCCATTATTTTGCAGGAGAGCCAAAAGTGAGTCCAACACCACATTATATGACAGAAAAAGCTATTTCAAATGTATGGTTTGGAAAATTAAGTCAAAGGTAGATAATCGAAACCCCGTTTTCAGAGGAATAGTTCTGGCATAAAAAGGATTCTTATAATGGAATAAAAAAATTTAAATTGATCGATGACCCACTTTTTTGACAACCCCATCTGGTTATGATCGGTTCTGGTGGTAACTCTTTATTCAGTATTTGCTTGTAGCGCTGTACTCTGAGCGGAGCTTTTATGAAAATTTTTTTTACACACGATATGAACGAGTTAGCGACAGGAAACGATGCTCTTACTTTTTCAGCTATTAAATTTAAACCGTGTGCCAAACAAGTTATGTGTATTAAATTCGGATAAAAAAACTTTTAAATTTTTACCAGCTTTGATCATATATGCCGCAGCATCCGTTAAAAGCAACAAAACTTTTGACTCATTCCCGTGTGGCCACAATATACGAATGCTGTCGTTCACAAATCGAGAAACAGTTGCATTATTTACTTCTTCCAACTGTTTACATGACAATAAAAATGAGCATGAAGATTCATTTTCGCTCAATGTTCCTACAATCAAATTCGCGACATATCGCCCTTGTTTTTCCGTTGTTTCGTCTACTGATATCCAAACGCTTTCGCCTTTGATACTGTCGCGAATTTTTTGTATTGATTGTTGGTAGCATTTATCCAAGTAGCTCTTTCTGAGAGTACTTTCATCAGGAATTAGTTGCCCTGTGTATTTTTTGAAAAAATTATTAAATGTAGCATTGTTAAGCACATTCCATGGTATATTTCCCGCAACCAACGCTGCACATAAATCCATTTTAAATTCTTTGTTGGAATTGTCGGAAAAGTTGCTGGAGATGTTGCTTGAAGTATTCGCATTTCCGTTGTTGTTGTTATTGGATACTTTTGACCTTCTGTGAAGTGAAGTAGCAACATGCTGCTTCAATTGAAATTTTTTTCCACAAGGAATCTAAAATATTAAAAATATTAGAAGGTCTTGTAATTTAACAATCAGGCTTACTGCAAACATATATTTCGATGAACAAATAAAAAATTTGAAAATTGGTTTGCATAAGCCAGAATATTTAAATTTTACCTTTTTGTCACAAGTTGTACAAATTATATTGTTTTCATCAATTTTAAAGTACTTTTCGGGAAGGCTGTTAAACCATTTTCCTATCAAATTTTGCTTATATTTGTTGATTTTTGGCATTTCACTACACTAACTTTATTCAACTTAAATTTATTTATGTGATAATTTTGCGGCTTATCGATTGAGGGTTGATATGACAATGGTAATATTCTTGAGCAATTAGAAACATAATAGCTTGTTCTACAAAATAACTGCAAGTATCAAATAGATAAGAAATTGCACTAACAAATATGTTACAGAGAGCCTTCAAATAAAGAATCTGCACCTGTTATTTGATACACTTTGTCTGTGCTTAGTACAGCTTTGTTGTTGTCATAAATTATCAGTGTTAAGCCATGCAAGCAAACCGGTTTTTGGGTGCACTTTCCTTTGCATAACAACAACAAAAGCTTTGCTCTAGCTTTAAGTCGGATTTGCCATAAGAACAAGAAAAATATTCTTCTGTATTGCTTGCACTTTAATATTGGAATTCAATTTTTCGATGAAATTGGTTTGCATATATTTTGCATATGTTGCATATATTTTGAATATTTTTTGCATATTTTTTTTGCATATTTTTTGCATATATTTTGCATATTTTCGATATGCATTAAAATTTGATATATTTGAACGATAAAACGTCTAAATACAAAGTTTGGTACCAATCTGATGAAAAACAAAAAATATGCTAAATACCGAGGTCTAGTTATAATAATAATTAATATTGTGTTTTTGTTGAATGTTAGGAAAAAAAAATTCAAACATGTATACATTCACAACACAATCACTGTACTTGGGGTTGTACCATTGCAAGTGGCTAAATGTTTCTGTAAATCGCCTAAGAATTTCATGGTGTCGCCTAAGAATTTTTTGTAGTTTCGTCATTTGGCATCATGGCACCATGGCATCATGCGTGGCTAAAAAAAATGTAGTTTGTTCATCCTGGTTTCAAGGGTCCTTGGTACTAGTACATCTTCCTTGTTACTCAGTTTGACTGAGAAAGTGTGTCATAACATCAACAACAAAAATATATCTACTTTAGTTTCACTCGATTTAACTAAAGCCTTTGATGCGGTAAACTATAATTTATTGGCCGAAAACTCTATTCTAAGTTTCGCTTCTCTGCTTTCGCGTGTAAACTTATGTATTTTTAAATAACTAATAAAAATCAGTTTGTTGGTCTGAATGAAAATAACTCTTCACTTAGGCAATGTTTCAGAGGAGTCCCTAAGGTACTCTTCGTACACTTTATAATCTCAACTCTTCGTACACTTTATAATCTCAACTGTTTTTTACCTATACCAATCAAATTCAAAAAAAAAAAACACTCCATTCTTATGACCCACATCCTCTTTTGCTAGACGTTTATAGTGGAACTACTAAAGCCACATTTAAACGCTTGCGCCAGATATATAACCGTATACTACGTCACATTTTTGGTCTTAAGATTTTCAATCCTCTCTCTAATTATTCTTTCAATTTTCTTCACTGTACTTTCCATGACTTTACCAATATAAGGGTTTTATTAACTTTACATCGTATCATTAGAACTCAGACACCAACATAACAGGTCATATTAATGTTTTTCGGTCTACACGTAATCCAGAAATAATACTCCCGAAAATTAATTATTCCGTTTTTGAGCAATCTTTTTAATAAGAGCATCTAGACTTTTTTAATAAGAGCAATAGACTCCCTAGGTACTTGAAAATTTTTAGTTACTCAAATTCAGCTATAAAACAACAGTATTTGAACTATTTCGCAAACAATTACTAAAATATCCAATCAAAAATAATAAAATTAAAAATACACCTACATTTTTCATCAAAGAATTTCTTTAGTATTACGTTTATTTTAAGTTAAGAATTTAAATAACTCACTGTTTGTTACATATGTATTAATCGTATATGGCCTTATAGGCACGGTTAAATAAAAGTGAAGTGAAATGTGCAAATTTGCAAATGTGCAAATTTGCAAAAATGCAAATGGGAAAAAGTGAGAATTTGATTGTTTGATGGATTGATGGTTTGATAGATTAATGGTTTGATGGATCGATGGTTTTGATGGTAATGTAAATGTGCAAATATGCAAATGCGTCAATATGCACATGTGCAAATGGAAAAATGTGCAAATGTGTAGATATTTATTTATTTCATTCAACATCGACCAGACCAAACCGCGGGAGGTAGGATGCTGAAAATTTGTATGTAGGTTCCCCCTGCGGCGTAGACATTCGCTAAGACGAGGTTCTTGGAAATTCCTTCGGGGAAGTGCAAGACCCCCTTTCACGGCCTGCCCAAACCCCTACAGCTATAAACCTGAATTTTGAAATATGCTTTTCTTGGAGGATGTGCTAATTCATCGATGAAGTCTCCCCCTTAACAGCCTTCACAAAGCGTTGGACCTAGGAAGTTGAAATTTCGTATGCAGGTCCATCGTCCATCGGTGAGGACCAGAAAACTTAAAAAGTCTCAACCTTGCCAAAACCATTGGAGCTGAGAAGTTGAAATTTGGTGCAAAGGTTCCTTCTCCGGTGTAGACATTCACCTAGGTCGGATTTTTGCAAATGTGAACGGGGAGGGGCAAAAAGGTGAACAGTCTCCTCCTTAATAGGCTGTCACACCGATTTAGCCAGAAACCTGAAATTTAAAATATGTGTTAACTGGAGTATGTGCTAACTCATTGATCAGCTACATTTTAGAATTTTGGCCAGGTACATGATAAAAATTGGGGTTCAAGGCCAAAAAATGTGAAATATGATTTATGTGGAATATGGGCTAACTCATTATTAAGGTACATCTTAGAATATTAGTCTGGCACATGGTAAAAATTTAGTCCACCGGATAATTATCTGGGAACTCCGTATACTACCGAGCTTTAGCCCGGGTAACCATTTTCTACGCTAAAAACGTAGCGGGCTTTTCCACTAGTATCTTATAAATGTAAAGTTTTAGCAACAACACAGCAGTATTAAAAATAACTTTTGATAATAAAGTCAATCGTCAACTGATTTTATACATCAGTAAGTGTCGTCCCAGAATAACAACGTGATGTTATTTTCATAACAAATAGACAATTAAAACGCGATAAGCGTTTTTTCTAATTCTCTTAACAGAGTTCCCGCATTTGAAAAGTTTTTTTGTAAACAAAAAACATATAATGAGTAAAATTAGCATACGATATTCAATGGCTCTTATGTTCTCATTGTATTCTTGCGAGTGAACAACGTAATATAAACTATCTTAGTATGTTCGTTTCTAAATTTTTATTAATATAATTATTTCTTGTAGACAGACGTTTGATCCTTACCCGCGCTACACATTGATATATAGTCCCTGTGCTAAAACCAAGTTGTAGATAGTTGTTTTTTTCTTTCTTACATTGTTTTACTTTGTTTATATATCTTTCTTACAAAATATAAAAATAATAATAATAAAATACTGTGCATACAGATCATATTTCGTGCTTTAAAGTAATTTTAAGTGGAAATTAATAAACCGCCAGACCAATTTACTTTCATGAAAACACCAATGATGGTAGACAAAACAAAAAAATATTGATATAATATCACCCGGAGAAAAATTTTTATTGATGTCTCGTATAAAAAGTGAAGATTCTCTTAAAAATGTCTCTCCCTTTCTTATTAAGAAAGTAGTTGATAATATAGGTGGTGAGGTTACTCTCTGCAAAAAACTTCAAAACGGTACTATATTGATACAAACCAATCCTCAAAATTAATCAAGCAAATTAATACAACTAACTTCGTTATCAACTAATATCGAAGTCGAACTAAAAGAACACCCTACACTCAATTTTGCAAAAGGAGTTATTTACTGCAATGATTTGCGCGACATCCCCGAACATGAAATATTGTCTGAGCTTAAGAAACAAAACGTATGTGCTGTTAAAAAAAGTCTTAAAAGAAACCGGCCTTATTATAATAACTTTCGCATCTACTTCCATCAGATTTATTTGTTGGTTATGAAAAGCTTAGAGTTAGACCTTACGTTCCACTCCCACTCAAATGTAACAAATGCTTTCAATATGGACATGTTTCTAAAATTTGTAAAAATTATCATATCTGCTACAATTGCGCACAATCCTACCACCTTAATGTATAACTAAAAGAGAAATGCATCCAACCTTCACAATGCATGAACTGCAAAATTCTAAACAACGAGAATTGTAACCACGCATCTGTAAATAAAAGTTGTCCAGTCTTTCTCAAAGAGAAAGAAATACAGGTTATAATTACCTTAGAAAAAGTCAGCAAAAAACAAGCTACAACAATTTACCAACAACGTTACAACACCACTAATACATCTTACTCTGCTGTAATAAAAAACAACAACAATAGTCAAACAGCAATAACATCAACTAAAAAATCTACAAACAAAACCACGTACTATAAGGGAATATGTGGACTTAGCAAGTGAAGACACCACTGATCATTCTGATATTGATAAGCAAAGCACATCAGCAAAAACCTCACCTAGCAAAAAAACAATCTTACTACCCAAATCCACATCAAAGAGAACCAGATCACAAATAAAAAACAATTATAAGAGCTGAATGAAACAAAGCGGACTAAGAAATAAACACAACATCAACAAACTTGCTAATTCAAAAAGGATTAACATTATGCACACATTATTAAGCAACCTAAATTTTTTATATTCTCTTGTTCTCTATATTATTTCCACCTATAACTATTATACACCTATATTATTATACACGTTGTTATACACTATTTCTAGGCTCATGCAAATTCATTATTGTTACTCATTTGTTTTTGCTTTATTCATTTATAACATGTCATTATTTATTTACATTACTCATTTAGTTAAAGACATATTTTCACTAATCTTCTACATAGATGTACAACTTTTATGGCTAGTCATCAGAATATCAGTTCATTCCAAATTTAATATTTATATTTACACCAATATGTTTTATATATTCAAACTTCAATACGTTACCAAATGACCATGAATGTTCTACAATGGAATATGTATGGCTTTAAAAACAATTACAATGAACTCCAAATTCTCCTCCAAAAACAGTATGTATCCAAGAGACACATATACACGACTTGATTAATTTATTTATACCAATCAACTACACAATGTACTCGAGAAACACATCAAATACAAGATACGGCGGCGTAGCCATACTGGTGCATAACTCCCTACAGCACAGACAAATAAACCTAGAACATGACCTAAAAATAGACACAATATCTGTTGAGATAATTTCTAGAATTAAATTTATCATCTTCTCTACATATATCAGACCAGATCAACATTTTACTAGGAATAATCTTGTTACCATTTTTAAAGAATCAACTTTACCTAATATTATCACGGGGTATTTTATTTGGCAGATCAGTTGGGGATCCCCTTCAAATAACAGTAGAGGAACAACGCTAGTTAATTTAATTAATGATTCAGATAATGATAATTCCCCAACACACTTTAGTACACATGGAACATTTTCGCATATTGACCTGTCGTTCTGCAGTCCTGCCATTGCAATTTATTCAGAATGACAAATTTTGGATAACTTACATGGCAGTGATCACTACCCGATCATCACCTTCCTTTTTCATAACACAAATTCTAACACCTCTACCTCGAATTATATTCCCAAATTTGGGTCCACTATCAGTCCATCTACACAAGTATTACAAACTTTACTGGTTTTAAATCAACAAACTCGATACATTGCCTTTCGAAGTTAGATAACCCAAATGGTAAGTTGACAGATAGGTTAGATATGGCCCATGAGTTGCAGCCGCTTGGCCTGATAACTCTTCAGGTATGAAATTTTCCCTAAATTTTAGAACACATAAGAATAGATACGTCAGCAATAATCTCTCCGTTACACCCACTCGTAAAGCATTAATAATTGAAATCCCTATTAATATTGTTACGATTTTACCTTTATAAAATCGTTGATTCATTTATCTTTTAAATAAATCGAGTTCTTTCTATATTGCAAATAATAAACACTGTTTGAAATTATTTATAGCTCTATTAATTTACAACAGTCACTAAAAATACAGAAAAACACTTTAATAGCACACTTTATTTACACGATGTAGATAGAAATTTATAGTTGTGGAAATTTCTTGTAACACTGCTGCCCACTTAAGCCTGTTCGTCCCGAACAGACATAGCTATTCCTTTTGCGTAGTTGGCTAGTCGTTCTAGATCAACAACCTTCATTTTGAAACTTGGGCTCTGATCTTTCTGTATTCTGTATAAAACATCATTCTACCTAAGTATTCCTCTAAAGTGCGATTGAATCTTTCGACCATACCATCAGATTGTGGATGCAGCGGGGTGGTTCTTGTCTTTCTTATTCCATACAACTCACACATTTCCTTGAAGATAGCAGATTCAAAATTCCTTCCCTGGTCAGAGTGTAATTCTAATGGAACACCGTAGCGGCACACCCAGTTGTTCACAAATGCGTTTATTATCGTTCTGGATTCCTGGTTTGGTGTAGCGTATACCTCAGGCCATTTACTGAAATAGTCGATCACCACAAGGTCGTAACGGTTTCCGTAACGGGCCCAATACGCCTTCATTAGCGGACTTTCAGCTGATATTTATTCACGGGTAGGCCTCCTGTCCTCTGCTTTGGCTGACATAATTTTTGACATTATGGGGTCATTCTGTTGCGCCGCCGACCAGGCTTCACTTGACTTAATATGCGTTAGTCTTATATCAACAATACACTCTTTTGCTTCAGTCCTCGAACAATGTTTGCACTCTAAATTGCAGGGGCGTCTTGAAAGAGCGTCTGCATTGCAATGCTTTATGCCTTTCCTGTGCTCGATGCTGAAATCATAGCTTTGAAGTCGTTCAATCCAACGAGCTATCTGCCCTTCTGGTTGTTGAAATTGCAGCAGCCACCTGAGTGCAGAATGGTCGGTTCTTAGTTGAAAGTGCTGACCGTACAGATACTTGTGGTAGTGTTTTACACATTCTACCGCCGCCAAGAGTTTCCGCCGTGTTACGCAGTAATTCCCTTCGGGTTTCGAAAGTACTCGACTGTAATAGCCTATGACTTTTTCGGTTCCATTGATCACCTGCGAAAGCACACCTCCTATTCCGTATCCGCTTGCACCGCTATCCAGCACAAATCGGCGCCGTACATAATAACTCCTTGAGTCTTATGAATGCTTGTTCTTGAGCTTCACCCCAATGAAAAGGTCGCGCCTTCTTAGTCAGCTCATGTAGACTTGCAGCCACACTGGCAAAATTTGGTACAAATCGTCGGTAGTATGTGCAGAGACCTAGAAAGCTGCGCAACTCGTGCAGATTTTTCGGGCGAGGCCAATCTTTTACAGCCCGAATCTTATCTTTATCGGTTGATATGCCCTCTGCAGTTACGCGGTGCCCCAAATACTTGACTTCCCTCTGAAACAGTGTACATTTCTTTGCGCTAAGCTTGAGTCCAGCCGCAGATATTCGCCTTAAGACTACTGCTAAGTTCTTCAAGTGTTCATAGAAAGTTTTTCTCATGACAATTATGTCATCAAGGTACACCAGGCAAGTTTTCCAGTCGAGTCCTTTCAGCACATTTTCCATTAACCGCTCGAATGTTGCTGGAGCATTGCAGAGTCCAAAGGTCATCACATTAAACTGCCATAATCCGCCACCTGTGTTAAAGGCAGTTTTCTCCTTGTCTTGGTCACAAATTTCTACTTGCCAATAACCACTTTGCAAGTCCAATGTGGAAAACCATTTGGTTCCTGCTAGCGTGTCGTCATTTCTAGGTAGTCAATAGCTGTGCTTCTTGGTGATATCGTTTAGTTTTCTGTAATCAACACAGAATCGGGTGCTGCCATCTTTTTTCTTAACTAAAACTATAGGCGAGCTCCATGGGCTAGAAGATGGTTCGATTACTCCACTACGCTCCATTTTCTTGACTAACTCCTTTACTTCATTTCGTTTTGCTAGAGGAATACTTCTGGGCGCTTGCTTTATTAGCCTTGCTTCAAGAGTATTTATTCGGTGTTTTACTATCGCCGTTCTTCCTTGACTTTGGGTTTTCATGGCGAAGGCAGAGCTGTATTTCCTGATTAGCTGTTTGGCTTTGTTTCTAACAGGCGGCGCCTGTTCTTTTACGCATTTTTCCACATATTCTACCAGCATCTCTCGGTCTTCAACGGACGCACTGGAAGGTTCTAAGTTCTTTTTGCAACTGATTATTGCTTCTGGCGCAGTACATTTGGCTATTTCAGAGTTCGCTCGGACAACTTTTTCAGAATTTAAAAGGTTCAGTAATCTTACAGGAACTCTTTTGTCTTTGCTGGTTTTTACGAGGGCTTTCGTTGTTATAAGGTCACTTTTTATTTCAGATGGTTCTACCACCCACAAACTGCTGTCCTCACAATCCCCCCCATACGCACCCATACTAAAGTTTCTGCCCGTGCTGGTAGTTTTTGGTCGCTGATGGTAACTAGCTTTCTCACCTGATCCTCGCGTTCATATCCAACACAAAGGGGTATTTCAACACTCTGCCAAATCATAACTTTTCGCCCTAATGCAGGTTAATCCAGTGACAAATCCTAAAATCTGCACCAATAATTACTTCGTCCACAATATCGGCAACAATAACTACATGACTGACGCTTATGTTGGCAATAGTTAGTTTCACATTAACCTTACCATAGACAGAAGCCTGCTCTCCAGTAGCTGTTCGCAAACTTACCCCGTGCAATGGTTCAACTGGGTTTATAATTATATCGGGCCTGATGATGGACTGTGATGCTCCTGTATCTATGGTTAAAATGTGCTTTTGTCCGTTGATGCACCCATAAGCAGTAAGATTGCTTTTCCCTTGCTGTGCTATTGATATGGAGATTGTGGGGCCATCGGTTGTGGGAGCTAGCTCTTTTTAGTTTAACGGTGACTCTTGAGGTGATTGCTGATCGGCTCTGAGGCTTTTTCTGGGTGCTTTGCAGTTTCGCTGAAAGTGTCCCACTTTACCGCAGTTGTAGTATTTGTCCTTCGGTTTGCTTCGCTTTTCAACTAATGCCTTCATAACTGCTTCTGTTAACTTTGTGCTTATATCCTTTTCAGCAGTTACTTCGAGGTAACGCACCTTGAATATTTGTGGCTTCGAAATCACCTTCGCAGTCTCTTGGGCCAGCGCGAATGAGACAGTTTCAGCAAAAGTCGATTTCTGCGTTGCACACACAGCATGTCTTACATCAGAATCCCGAATTCCATTCACAAATGCTTCAATTTTGAACTGATCTAAGAATGGATGATTCTCACCTCCACGGACTCATTTGCTTTCTGCAGTCTACCTCTTAGTTCCATTCGGTTTATTTCTTTTTTGTGTTCGCCACTATACTTTCGCTGCAGTGCCACCATTATGTCGTCATAATTATTTCTGCAGGTGATTGGCACACTTTCTAGAATTTCTGCAGCGTTTCCTTTTAAGGCCAGAATCAGCTCTATAGCTTTTTCTTCGATGTTCCACATATTTCTGGCGGCAATTGTCTCGAACTGGAACTTGAAAACAATAAATGGTACGCTGCCGTCAAAAGTGGGGGCCTTTGCTCTACCAGAAGTTTCCGAAGTAATTCGTACTGGGCCCTCTTGACATTGAGAATTATTTATTTTACTTTCCAGATCTTGCAGTTTTTTCTCGACGTCATTCTCTAAGTCAGAAACTCGTTTTTCAACCACAGATTTTTTTTCATTAGTAGGTTAAGAAGTTTCCTGAAGCTTTTATTCCACCTTAGCTAACAATTTCTCGTTGTCTGCTCTCGAAGCTTCTAACATTTTCATGTTGTCTGCTCTAGAAGTTTCTAGCAGTTTTGTTTCCATTTTAGTTAGTAGTTTCTCGCTGTCTGCTCGATAAGTTTCTATTTTTTCCATCATAGCAGTAAACATTGCGCTTAACTCCAAATTACCTTCTGATTTACGTGTACTAACCTACATTACTTCTTTTTCATCAAATTCGTAAGTCGCAATGTCAATTTTACGCCGCCCGAATTCCTCTATCAGCCTCTTATGTAATTCAGTCTTATTACCTGCTGTCGGTAGCTCCAACTTACTCAACTCCTTCTTGAGTTGTTCCACTTTAAGCTCCTCCAATTTCATGATTGCTTATTATTTTGCAATCCCACTTCTGACACCAATTGTTACGATTTTACCCTTAATAAAATCGTTGATTTATTTACCTTTTAAATAAATCGAGTTCTTTCTATATTGCAAATAATAAACACTGTTTGAAATTATTTATAGCTCTATTTATTTATAACAGTCACTAAAAATTACAGAAAAATACTTTAATAGCACACTTTATTTACACGATGTAGGTAGACTAAACGTTAGCCACACTTTAGTTCTTCACACTCTGTGTTTTACTTATCAATTGAACTACTGCGTCACCAAAATACCCGTATATATATGAGTAGTCAGGTATTCTAGTTATTTCCAGTTTATTATGACACTAGATTTTTCCATCTGTCAAAATTCGCGTGAAGAAATTTCTAGTTGTGGAAATTTCTTGTAACAATATGTTAGAACTCTCGTCAGTTTTGAGAAGACTGAAAGGAAAAACACCTGGTATGGACAGAGTTTCATATCCAATGCTTAAAAACCTACCTTTAAATACGAAATAAAGATTATTAAATTTATACAACAACATTTTTACTTCCCATATTCCTCAGCAATACAAAAACAGTATTGTGATACCAATACTTAAACCAGGAGCAGACAAGACTCTTGTTAAATCATATCGACCGATATCTCTTAACTCCTGCCTATCAAAAGTTATGGATAGAATAGTAGCCAATAGGCTATGGTGGTTTATGGAAACACGCAAACTTCTTGATATCCGACAATTTGGCTTTAGAAGGGGAAAATTCTTAGTTAACCCACTTTTATATATAGGTTACCAAATCTCAACCTCTCTCTCTTTGCGCGAACACATTACAGTCATACACTCCTTGCCACATGAATAGGACCCCCTTTACTTTTCATTTAACTTAAAGTTTCTGAAATGCTTGTAGACAGTTATCGGTGTTTTTCTTTTGTGTTTATTAGATCATCATATTCACTTGCTCTGAGAATAAAACTGTGTGCTGGAATTATACCGTTATAGATTTTTTTCTATTTTGTTTTATGATTGACAAAAATTAGTGTACATTTTTTGCGTCACTTAAATAGGACCCCTACAATAAGTTTAGTTTTCTTGTGAAAGTGGTCAAAAGAAATAGCAGAAAAATACCATTTATTTAGTGTTAATTGAAATTTGCTAAAATGGGCCGAGGAAAAGCACTAACTGAAGCAGGTCAATCTATCCATAAAATCGCTACTAAAATCGGAAGAAGTCGTAATGTGGTGTCTACTTTTTTACGTAATGAGTTAACTTATGGAAAAAATATGAAAGGACGCACCAAAAGTGTGCTTTCGGCTGCTGATAAACGTGCTATACTTAGATCAGCATCAAATTCTCACGACTCATCAGCACAAATCAAAGCAAAAACTGGTGTTGCAGCAAGCGTTAGAACAGTGCAACGTGTAATTTCAAAAGCGGAACATTTGAAGCGGCTAAAATTAAAAAAGAAACCACCTTCAACGACGCCCGTAAGAAGATGCGATTGGAGTTTTTCCGGTCCCATATGACTTGGAGTAATGAGTGGCATCGCGTCGTTTTCTCTGATGAAAAAAAATTTAATTTAGAGGGCCCCGATGGTTTTAATTACTATTTCCATGATCTCCGCAAAGAGGAGCATTAATTGGACCGTTTTCATAGCCGAGAGGGAGGTGTAATGGTGTGGGGCGCAGTCACCTATTATGGCACATGCGAACTGCAATTTTTATCCACCACCATGAACGCAAATTGCTATATTGGAGTACTGGAACAAGTTTTTCCTCACTTCAGCAACCTTTTCGGAGACTTGCAGTGGATTTTTCAGCATGACAATGCACCAATACACACTGCCCGGTCAGTAAAGTCATGGTTTCGGGATCATAATGTTAATGTGCTGGATTGGCCTCCCTATTCGCCGGACCTTAACATAATTGAAAATGCTTGGGGATGGCTATGTTGTAAAGTTTACGCTTCTGGCAAACAGTTCAGCAACAAAGAGGAACTTATTGAAGCAATCAAAGAAGCTTGGTCTTTAGTTTCACTTGATTACATTAAATCATTGTATGATTCGATACCCAGCAGAATATACGAAGCCATAGTTAACAAAGGAGGATCTACACATTATTAAAAATGCTTTAAAATGACTAAAATTTCATTTAATGTAAATAAAATTTAGAATTTAATTACAAAGTGTACATCAAATGCTTTTTTAATGGGGGTGTCCTATTCATGTGGCGCAAATTCAGTAGCCACATTTTTATACTATTTTACTAAAAATATTACATAAAATAAACCAGTGTACATAATAACGTCCTTTATTTTGCATTTTATTCAGAACAAAATTTTCTTTGAAAAACACACCGGAATCAACTTTATAATGTTTTTGAAATTTAAGATATTGAGTTTTCAAAAAGCACTGTAGGGGGGTCCTATTCATGTGACGAGGACTGTATCTCTAGATTTTAAGAGAGCTTTTGATAGAATTGGCATACATGCTCTTATAAACCAACTTACTTCCTGGAAGACCAACAGGAAAATTATGATACGGCTTGGTAACAGATACTCGTCTCCACATCCATTATATAATGGTATCCCACAGGGGTCTCCTTTGTCAGTAATACTCTTCTTAATTGCTTACAACAGATTATGTACTATTATTTCACTTTATAAAGAACTCGATTTTATTGCATATGCAGATGACTATAATATAATTATCAAGTCCGATAAAACAAAAAACCGATAAAACAAAAAAATTTATTTAAATAGTTTGTTTCGCGATATAGAGAGGTGGTCTTCTTTTTCAGGATCAGTTCTCTTATTACCCAAATGTAAATATCTTCATTTATGTCGCAAGAAAAATTGCAATTGCATCATAGTTTCATCTCCCACAAATTTAACCCAAGTAGATACTCTTAGAATACTTGGATTATATATCAATTCCCGTTACCGGTGGGACTGCCACATAAATTACATAGTTTCTTCTTTATCAAAACGTCTCAAGATTATAAAATGCCTTTCTTATCCTAAATTGAATTGCAGTACGCACACTATTACTTCTGTGATAAAAGCGATTCTATTGTCCAAAATTAATTACGCATTATCGATCGATGGCTCTCCCCGAAATCCGTGTTGCGCAAAATTAAGACAGTGGTTAATTCTGCTATAAGATTCTGCCTCGGAGCATTTCGCTCAACACCAATTAGAAATATGCTTTTTGAATCGAACACCTTATCATTAGAAACACAAACTAAACTATTAACTACAAAGCTTTTAAAATCTATAAATTTTAGTTCACAATCGCCCCTCTTGCAGCTAGTTAAAAATGCAAAGTTTCAAAGAAAATCCCAAAAATTCCATCAACTATATACCGTTCAATACAATACTGTAAAACTTAAGATCTGCCACTTAACACAGTAAATATCAGTTCTAAACAACATCCACCATGACATCTCAAAAATGAAATTATTAATACCTCCCTACACAAATATACCAAATCAATTTGTAGTCCTGAATAATACCAAATATTATTTAATGAACTGAAGAACACACTTCATGACCATAGAAAATGCAGTATTTGATTATACTTCAGTATAACTACAGAAAATATGGTAATCCGCCATTCTCCCTGAATTTAGCACTATATATTCTGCAGAAATGATAGCCTTATACGAAGCAATAAAACATGTACCGAAAAACAGGGGTAAATTTGCCATATGTTTCGATTCGCTGCCTTCCCTGCAATCTATAACTAATATAAATAACACTAACTATTATATCTCTGAAATAAGAAATATATTAATTGATATGCAACCTAAAATAAAATTAATTTGGGTACCTGGGCATTGTGGTATAAAAGGCAACGAGTTTGCTGATTAGACTGCAAGAGAAGCCAACAATTCGCCACTAATTACAACACCTAATCATAATCCCAAAGACTGGGATAACTATATCGTAAGGAAACTTATCCAACACTATAAGGGGAACCTAATAAACTCCACCTCAATATGGTATAAAAATATAAATCATGAAATTACTGACATATGCAACTTTTTAAAGAATATTACTGATTGCCACAGAATTGACATAATTCAATTGGAACGACTAAGACTCGGGCATTCTAAATTAACCCACGGCCACTTCATGAACATTGACATTCCTCAAATTTGTAATTGTACAACGCCAATTCCAAATTCCAAACACATCCTTGTACATTGCCCTAAATTTACTAATATAAGACGAACTATCTTCAATGGAACAGACCCAGTTAGAGCTTTATCTAACCCAACCCCAGAAAACATAAAAAAATATAACTAATTTTCTAAAACAAACAAATACCTATAAGTTTATATAAGATCTGAATCATTATTATTCTATCTATTAGGTATATGAAATAAATTTAATTACAAATTTTGAGCTTAAGGCCAAAGTAGCTATTACCTTATAATTTGAAATTATAAGTTAATACAATAATATATTGTTTTTATAAAATTAAAATGTAAAAACCAAGAAAATAAATTGGGTCGTTAATAAGGAAAGGAGACCCTGGAGAGTAAAGAATCTCTACAGTACTCTTAACACTAAAATAAGTATTAGAGTATTAAAAAACCGAAACCGAAAACCGGCCAACCGGTTTCTTTTTTTTTAACCGATCGGTTTCGAATATTTTGTAAATTCGAAGAAAACCGAAAACGGGTCTTTTTGTTTGGTTAACCGGCTTTTTTAATTACATCACCAACTGGATTACTTGGTCTCTTTTATTTTTTCCGAACACTTTTATAATTGATAGATTCCGATGAAGACTTAACTTTGGATATTCCAAATTCAAATAGTTTAATTTCTGATCTAAATAACACAATAAACAGTGATTAAAATCCTAAAAAAGAGACTGTACAAAATCATTCATCATTATATGATGATTTCATATATCTTGATAAATGCGACAAAAGAACTGACTATTTTGACTATTTGTCCAACATCTACTATTAGTGAAAGAGTATTTTCCACTTTTAGCTTTATCAAAAGCAACCAAAAAAAACCGTCTTAAAAAGAAACATTTATATTGCATATTATTTCTAAAATATTATTTTAGAACAGAAAAATAGATTTTCTTTTTACTTATTTAAAATTTAGTATTAAAAAAACTTTTTAATGCCAAACGTTTTAAACGTTCAAATTACTAACGTACCTAATTTTACCAATTTATTATATAAATATAGATTACATATGAATATAGTTTTATAATATTAATTTTTAAGATATTATATTAAAAAATATTGGTTTTGAGTTAATTTTTTGGTGAAATAAAATATAATAAAAAAATTAAATTTAAATGAATATAATTATTTTAGTGTTCTTCGATCTTCTCTATTCATGTAATATTCCTTATCGAGCTAAAGATTCCTTATTTATAAAAAATTTAATTATAAATATTTATTTATCCCAATATTTCGTCACCACATTGGGTGACTTCTTCAGGGGACATTGTCTTTTTTTATAATTAAGAAATTAAAATTATAAACTGAAAACTTATATATAACAATTTTTTTAAAAAAGGCGGTAAATCAAAAATTATTTTTTTGTCAATATTAAAAAATAAAAATACCACAGAAAACAAAAATAACAATATTTGAAAAATTAAAATATTACATGAACAAAAATATTTTATATACATGTCATTTAACATGATAATATTTATCCTAGTTTTTATTAACTAAATGTCTGTAATTTTGTGCAATATCTGCTATGTCTGTTTTATAATTAGTTCGTTGTGTAGATGGTACCTTCATAATTTGTAACATTTCTAACATATATCTATGTCTGTAATTACTTTCCGTGTTTAAAATTGACGTCCTATCAAAATCAGGATAATGATTAAAATTCGTGCAATGTAATGATAATGCTGTTTTCTGTGTAGAAGTAGTGTTCCTGTATTTTTGATCAGATCTGTGTCCTGCAATTCTTGTTTTTAATTTATTCTTTGTTGTGCCTTTGTTGAAGTAACTACAATTCTCATTATCATTTCCACTACAAGGTATTTTATAAACTAAATTGGACATTTCAGATTTATCTATTTTATCTTTCGTTTTGCTAAATAATCTACCTAATGTGTAATATGTTCTATGTGCTACTATATATTTCTTATTATCATAAGTTTTCGATTTATGTAATCTTTCAGATATAAGAGGAACATAAGTTAGAGATTTATAAAGTTTAGGTTCAGTAACCGTTCTCGTAACTAAATTATTCTGATTTTTACATTGTCTTATCAATCTACAGATTAATTGAATTGGGTAATTATTATTTAACAAAATATTTTTAATCTTTTCTATATTAGTTTTATGAAATTTTGTATCGCTAATCTTTAATATTCTTTCAATCAAATTCTTAGCCGTATTAAGTATGATTCTTTTCGGGTGTTTAGAAAAATAGTTAATAACTCTTCCAGAAGCTGTTGGTTTCTGAAACTCTCACCCTTTCTTATTATCAATGTATCTAAATAAGGAATTTTAGAATTACATTCTTTCTCAATCGTAAATTTTATATTGTCATGAAATGAGTTAAAAGTTGATAAAATATCACTAATTGAATCATTCGAAATAATGCAAAATAAATCATCAACATATTTTGTGATGATTTTTGGTTTCACATTTAATTTTTCTATACAATAATCTAATAATTTTTCCATTACAATATCAGCTATAATTGGTGAAGCTGGAGATCCCATTGGAAGTCCTTGTTGTTGTAAATATATTTTATTATCATATTTAAAATATCTGTTGTCTATTATACAAAATTTTAGAATACGTATAAAAAGGTTCCTTTCAATTCCTGTATAATCCTTTATAATATCCCACTTTTCTTCGAGAATATCCAAAGCTATATCAATTGGTATACTCGGAAATAAAGATACAACATCAAGTGAAATTAATTTTTCATCATTTTGTATCTTTAAATTTTGTATCTTTTCCCTAAAATGTAAGGAATCTTTTACAATATATTTAGAGTTTTCAGTTATCTTTTTAAGAATGTTTGTAATATATTTACAAAGTTCATATGATGGGGAATTGGTCTTAAAGGAAAATGTTCCTTATGGATTTTAGGTAACCCATATAATCTAGGTGCAAAAGATATATTTGTCTTAAGTTTGTTCTTTTCCAAAGATGTTATAATCTTTAATTTGAAAAGATCTTCAACTAAATTATTATTTATTGTCTGTAATTTGTTTGTTGGATCCCTATTTGATAATCTGTATGTTGTGCACAGCGCATGTTGCGGGGACGGTTTTTCGTTCCACAAGCTACTATGAAGACATTTTGTTTCTTTGGCGACTGTCTTCAAACTTTTCTTCATTCTACTGTATACAGTGTATACTATACACTAAAGACATTTTACTGGATACAGAGCATTTTATAGGGACTTTTTTGGCTGTATATACAGATGTCTTCAAAGTATGCGCAATGCATACATATTATTAGGGCGGGTTAATTTTTTTTTTTTGGAGAAGCATATAGCAAAAACGTAATCTCTATGTGATTCTGAGAAATTTTTCTCAAGAGACCATAGCTCTAAGTTGGATTTGGAGCCCCCCAAAATTTCAAAATATATATTTTTCCATATATACATAGAATAATTTAATTAAATTCGTCATAAAATCGGATAGAATTATTGTAGATTTCTCAATCTGGGCTTGTTTAAAATGTATTTTTATCACCTTTCAGAATCTGTATTGATACCAATATTTTTTTGTCGAAAAATAGCCTAAAATGAAATTCTGAATTTTCTTCGATTTTTTTCGAGATTTTTTTCTCGCAGATTATGAAAGTTCAGATAATTTCCAACGACTTTTATTACGATAAATTTTTTTGTTTTCGAACTCCTTGTTGTCTTCATAGTAACTTGTGGAACAAAAACCCGTCCCCGCAACATGCGCTATGCATATATATATATATATATATATATATATGCATTTCACATACTTTGAAGACATCTGTATATACAGCCAAAAAAGACCCTGTAATATGAGCTGTATCCAGTAAAATGTCTTCAGTGTAAACAGTAGAATAATGAAAACTTTGTGGACAGTCCCCAAAGTAACAAAATGTCTTCAAAGTAAATTGTGGAACGAAAATATATATATATATATATATATATATATATATATATATATATATATATATATATATATATATGCATTGCCCATACTTTGAAGACATCTGTATATACAGCCAAAAAAGTCCCTATTAAATGCGCTGTGTGCAGTAAAATGTCTTCAGTGTACACAGTAGAATAATGAAAAGTTTAAGGACAGCCCCCAAAGTAACAAAATGTCTTTATAGTAACTTGTGGAACGAAAACCCGTCCTCGGAACATGTGCTGTGCACATATATATATATATATATATATATATACAGCTGCTGTCAAAATAATAGGACCACCAAAATAAATAAACTTCATTTGGAAATTCTGTTTTTTTGCATTTTGGTTTTTGTCTGTAGCTTCGCAGTTCCGTTACAAATAGTATGTGTTGACTCTGAGTAAATAATTTTCAGCTAAACTAAAGATTGTATTTTCAGAAATATGTAGAACAGCCTAATGAGTCGTAAAAAGACCTGTCAAAATAATAGCACCAATTTTCTAAGTTCTGTTAAAAACCCACGTGAAGCAGAAGTTTTTATTTTCAGCAATATATAACGGTCATTAATAATTTGTGTTAATAATATTCACATTAAAATTTAAAAAATTTTTCATTATATTGTAAACAATGGGTCGTGCTAAGCACTGTACTTTTGAGAAACGTGATCTCATTAAAAAACTAATTTCAGAAGGAAAAACGTACTCCCAAGTAAGAGATATTATTGGCTGTTCAAATAAAATGATAAGAAACGCAATAACCTACAAATTCAAAGCCGAAAAACGAGGAAGGAAAACGGTCACTCCACCTTTAATGGTCAATCGCATAGTACGGCAAATCAAAAAAGCACCGTTTATGTCGCCTGTAGAAGTAAAAAATTAATTAAATCTGCCGGTAAGCACTGAAACCATATTCCGGAGACTAAGAGAACATAACCTCAAAGCTCATAGTCCAAGAAAAGTTCCACTCTTGACAAAGAAGCATCTGGCAAAAAGATTATTATTTGCTAAGAACCACCTTGACTGGTCAATTGAAAAGTGGCGCAATATTCTTTGGACTGATGGGTCCATAATAGTCTTATTCGGTGGTAAAGACAGTCAAGTACGGAGGTGCCAGTATCATGGTGTGGGGATGTTTTTCGTACTATGGAGTGGGACCTATTCACCGTATAAATACCATCATGGATGCATCCGAGGAAATGCCACTGATTTGGGTCATGCAACAAGATAATGACCCAAGACACACCAGTAAAAAAGCTAAAAAATGGTGTCAGGACAACCAAATTACAGTCATGGAGTGGCCTGCTCAGTCGCCAGATTTAAACCCTATTGAAAATTTATGGGCTGATGTAACAAAGAAAGTATCCAAAATCAAAGCGACCAATAAAAATGATCTGTGGAGTACAATTGAACAGGCCTGGTATTCCATTCCTATAGAAAGGTGTCAGCATTTGTTTAACTCCATGGGGAGACGATGATCAGCCGTTATTTCGAACAAGGGAAACGCAACTAAATACTAATGTGTGCAAATATGTAAGGATAATTCAACAGAAAACTACTCGTATTACAAAAATTAAATCAATTTTTTTATATATACTTTCAGCTAAATATGAGCAGTGCTATTATTTTGACAGACGATTTTTCTACTTTTTAAGAAAAAGTCGATTTTTTTTATAATAACATGAACTTAAGTGATCTCTTTTTCTTTTGTAAAATTTTTTACATTTATCAGCCATTTAATTAAAAAAATATTTTAATAGTTTTTTTGAATAAATTTGTTTTTATATCTTTTATAAAATGAGCAATGTAGGTGGTGCTATTATTTTGACAGCAGCTGTATATATAATTAAATAAATAAATATATATATATAAATATATAAATAAATAAATATATATATAAATATATATATAAATAAATATATATTTATAAATATATAAATAAATAATTAAAAAAATAAATAAATAAATGTTGAGATATTGAATAAGCCAACCCTGTTTTGCAACACACATATTGTATGAAGACACCCATATGTTTTCATATTCCTTTTTTATCCTTATTCGTTTTTGAATTAGACAATTATCTTTTCTTAACTATTGTAATGTTAGTCGTAATAAATCTTCTAACGGAAAACATCGTGTTTTATTTCCCGGGAATAAACCCAATATTATCGACAATAAATAAATAAATTAATAAATAAATACGTCTTTTCGTTTCAATTTCCATACAAATTTTAATATAATAAAAAAATAAGAATAAAATTTAAAAAAGCTATTTTATAGTTTTTATTTTTTGGTGAATATTATTTTTAAAATTGGCGATAGAAATTTATTTTACATTCCTTATACAATAAGAGCCACCTTAATATAACATGCATACATAACTAACATATTAAGCACATTACAATTCTTCATCATCAACAACACAAACATACCGATCATCCATGAAAATTTCCACAGCATACACACACACACTCATACCTATATACTCAATAGTCAACAATAATAGCAACAAAATTTTATGTAAATTTTGATATTCGTTTATATCCTTTACTATTATATATTTTTTTGTTGTTAAATGCGACCGAAAAAGATGGTGGCTTTTTCATGTCCTAACAAAACCACACATTTCCAAATAATGTGTAAAGTATTGTGCCATAAGGGACAATGCACTACTTTACACCTTACTTCATTGAAGAATTTTACAGGCGATGAGCCTCAAAGTTATGTATGTACCCATTAAGTTAGAGGTGATTAAATAAGTGGTTACTTATATGGTTACTAGGGTGGGAAAAGTAATGTATCTACAAATAGATTTTAATAAAAAACAAGTAAAAAAGGCTAAATTCGGCATCCTAAAAAGATGTTATCTACAGTTTTTGATACAAATAATATAAAAAAAACACTTCAAGTAAAATAATGTAGGTGAAAAAATTGTTTGAACTGTAGAACTTTTTTAGATTTCAAAAGAACTTTTTTGGTGTAAAAAAAATTTAGAGGTAAAAAAAATTTTTTAAGTTGAAAAAATTTTTTGTGGTAAAAAAAAATTTTTTGAGGTAAATACAAAATATTCACTTCTAAGCGACTGGTGAAAAAAATATGAGAAAATATATTATGTACCAGTTGCTACTATGCAATTGCACAAAAAACACATTTTAAAGCATAGTTTTTGGCAAATATATTTTTTTTACTGGCTAATGGGGATTAGCTCTGCAGCAGAATATGCCTAATGGAGAGAATGCACTTTCTGATGACTCATGTATTGACAAATAGTTGCACCGAATGTTATTTCTTTAAAAAAATGTAGGACAATATGCATAATGGAGAGAATACAGTTTCTCATGCGTCACCTCTTGACAAATAGTTACAACTAATATCTTTTTTTTTTTTAAAAATAATGTCATTGATTGGCACGACTTCAATTGGTAAAAAACAAAAAAGTATAAATTGGGAGTTTTACAAAAACCAAAATACATTTTATGGAATGAAACGAAAAACCAACAAAGCTTATCAATGGAAAATAACCATGGTTGGCAATACCTTTTTATTATAACAGTAGTTGTCTATCACGCTCTTCAAAATTGAACCGGTAAAATAGCGCAATAAGCCCGGTTATACAAAAAGACACTTGCCTTTAATGGAATGGCCATTTTAAAATTTTCATATCAGTCTTAAAGCAGCTGTGGTAGTCAACTACCGTTATTATGAAAGGGTATTGAATGCCAAAAATGAAAAAACAGAAAAAAATAAAAATATAGAAGCATTTAGAAGTTAAATACTGTATTCTATCTATTGTAACATACAGATTTTCTAATAAATGTGGATTGATGAGCAATTGTTTATTTGTTTTCAATATTAATGAAATGATTTAAATTATTTTATTTATTTATATATTAAAAAATACATTCCACTTTAAATTAAATGACCAAAAAACTTGAACGAATGTTCTCAATTGTAATTTTTGACAGGCAGTAGTGTCAATTAACAGCTATATTATAAATATACACGATTAAACTTTAAAACAGCAGGTCCATCTAGGTGTCACTTACGCAATTATTGTAATTAGATTTATATAAATAGGAAAAACAACTCTGAGCCAATTTGTACGGTGACTTTTTGTATGTAATTCTTGTTTGAATGGGGAACGGTGTAGAGAAGCAAGCGGGGCAACAAAACATGCACGGTTTTCATTTTTCGCATGTTTTTGTTCTTTTTCTTTCGCACTCATACGTATTCTTCTTTTGTTGCTTTTTAGTACATATTCGAACAAAACTTAGCAAGCAACTTTAAAAAGGGAATTGAGAAAAAAGTATGCAATCACATAATATCATAGTACTAAAAATCAAATAAAAAACAATAAACAAAAAACAAAAAATAAAATAAATAAATATTAATTAAGTACTTCTAAGGCTCTAATACAGCGGTTCCCACTAATTTTTACTTCACGGACCCCTTGAGACATTTTTACTGGCTGACGGACCCCAAATTTTTAAATTTTATATTTAAATAAAAACATTTACATCCAAAGATTTTCAGAAAATAGAAGTAGTAAATTATACGAAAGATTGAAAAACGTTTTTATTATTGTCAAGTTTACAGAATTTAAGAAATTTATCTTTCAATTAAATTACCCTAAAAAAACTTAAAAACAAGGATCTTGAGGCGTTTTCTATAAAAAAGCTTCTAAGTATCTATGATTCTTATAATAGGAAATTGATTCTTAAACAAACTCTGATGATTTTTTTTCAAATCGGAGATCGTTTTCTATATCAGGAATAAAAAATAATGTGTATTCAATTAAACAAAAAAATTTCTGGAGTCTGAAAAGTCCTAAGAATTAGAATACTTCAACTTTTTATCAGAGTTTCTTATTTCCTTCCAAAGTTTTGAAAATCGCGCTATATTCATTATGTTTTGTTTGGATTTTTTTTAAATACAATTGGGGACATTGACATTGGTAGATTATTTATTATTACCTTCTTATTTTTAAGCAATTTTTTATGAAATTCTCTCGGATGCAGCTACGGACCACCAGAGGGTCGCAACCCCCACTTGGGAACCGTTGCTCTAATAGTACCGCAAAAAGTACTAAAAAATAATTTTATTTATCATTTATTTATTTGTTTTCTTGTGTTACACACAATTAGAAATAAAATTATGGATTTGAAAAAATTTATTTGGAAGCGGAAACAACTTTTCCGGTGGAAAAAATTTTTGGGGTGAAAATTATTTTTGTGGTAAAAACAAATTTTGTGGTGAAAACAACTTTGAGGTGAAAAATATTTGATGTGAAAAATATTTGATGTGAAAATAAAAGCGACTGGTGGGAAAATATTATGACATTTCAACAGGCAGACGGACATCACTAAATCGATTTAGATCTATATTTCGACATGTCACCATATATGGTTTTACAAAAACAATTTTTCATATGGGAAGATAGTATGTTTTCATTAAATTATATAATTTTCGAGTATTGAGGCATTGGCAAATATATATTTATGTTCATTTTTTCTTTCACAAAAAAAAAAAAATAACAAATCCACTTGAAGAAATTGCAATATTGTGCTCTTTAACATCTAAATGAGTATTGAATTGAAAAATTAAAGTAAATATGCCCATAAAACACATTTTTTGCATAGTTTTTGGCAAATATTCATTTATATTACGAATATTGGTAACACAATATGTTTAATGGAGACTACCTGTACAGCAGAATATGTCTAATGAAGGGAATGATTTTCAGATGCGCCATCTATTGACTAATGGCGAGAATTTATATTTCTTGCGCCACTTATTGACAAATGGTTCGAACTAAAATTTTTTTGGCACAACATTAATGTTAAGTAAAAGTTTACAAAACCAAAAAATACATTTTATGGAATGAAACGAAAAACCAACAAACCCAGCAAAACCACATATTTCCAAATAATGGGTAAAGTAATGTATAGCCATAAGGGCCGATGGATTACTTCACATCTTACTTTATTGATGAATTTTACAGGCGATGAGCCTCAAAGTAAGGGGTTACTTATATGGATACGAGAATGGAAAAAGTAATGTGTCTAAAAATAGATTTAAAAAAAAGGTGAATTTTAAATAAAAAAAATTATTACAAATATTTTATTTATAATATTTTTAATTAACAATAATATGGTCATAAGGGAATCGAGCCAAGGAACTCTGGTTGCCAGCCAAGAACTCTACCCACTGAGCTATCGACGCATATAGTATTTGATTGCTTTAAACCTAATTGAATTGTTGCGCTTCTTTTTTTCGCTAGTGTTATCAAAACAAACATACATTACCCTTTTGCTTACAAAAAAACACAAAGTAATGTATCTAAAAATAGGTTTTTAAAAATATTTCAATTATTACTTTACATTTATAAATCATATATTACGTAATCAATAATGAGTAACTTATTACTTTATGCTTGCAAATAATGAAAAAGGTAACGAGCTATCATTACATGGTAACGCATGAGAATATCGCACCCATTACCAAAGTTTTGCTGGGAAGCTTAACAGAAAAAAATTAGATTCAGAAAAATTTTACAAATTTGTATGAAAAAATTAGAGGTATCTTCACATTTTCACTCATAACTTTTTAACCGCTTGACCGATTTTGCACATTTTCAATACCAAACTGCTCGGGAGGATGTTCAATAACACTAGGCAACAGCCATTTTGTTATTTGGTTCTAGCATACTTTTTCTCATGGATTTGGACCTACTGAACACGAAAATGAATTTTAAAAATTTTTTCTGTCGATTGGTTTGCGAGATACAAATTTTTTAATTTTTTTTTTTTAATTTTTGGAGGTACACTTACTATTTTGAGCATATCTTTAGTCTTCTTTGACCTATTTTATCCTACTACTACTCAAATTAAAGACAATTGAGCCGTCTACAACTTATTCTCAGAAAATTTTCAAATCGGGTTAGTAGTTTTGATGTTGGCGGCTTAAAAAGGTTAAAAAACTGCGTTTTTTTAGTAAAAATGTGGCTGAAAAATTCATATAAAAATTCATATAAAATGTAAAACGCGATGTTAACAGCGATTTTAATTTTTTTACGTATAGCTGACACTTTTCCAAAGAAAATAAGCCCTTACTTAACAAAATCTGATGACAAATGGCCGACTTATTATTTTTTTGGTAAACGACCGAAATTCCGCTATTTCACGATTTTTTGATTTTCATTATTTGCACAGCTTACCTACCCAACGCAAACGAATAAATACATTTGAACTTAATTTAAAATAAACAAATTAGTCTTCGTATATTATTTTTTAATTTATTTACAGCACTACATGCTCAATGTATCGCACAATTAGCTAAACTAACGAAATTAAACTAACTAATTAAATTAAGCAAATCAACGCACAAAAAAATGAGTAAAAACAAAGATATAAGTGTACATTTTATGCCATGTGGAAAAACTGCTGACTTCTTCTTTGTTTTTTGTATTCGCTGCAATCGGTCTCACGTATTAGGGTCCAAATATAGTCACCCATCATAGCCGTGTCATAGTTGCCCTGATAGCGTCGTTCCATAGCCTTCAATTCCTGATGAAAGCGCTCGCCGTGTTCGTCGCTCACGTCTCCTAAATTCTCAGGGAAAAAATCCAAATGAGAATCCAGAAAGTGTATTTTAAGTGACATGTGCACTCCCATGGCTTCATAGTTCTTTACCAGATCCTCAACTATGTCCTTATAATTCGGGCTTTTGTTGTTTCCTAAAAAGTTTTCCACAACAAGCCTGAAGGAATTCCATGCTGCGGCTTCGATGGGTGATAACAGCTTTGGGAATTTTTCATCTTTCAACATTTTTTTTATCTCGGGTCCTGCGAAGACTCCTTCTTTAATTTTTGCCAGCGAAAGGTAAGGGAAAATTGACCGTAAATAGGCAAAAGCTTCACCTTCTTTGTCTAATTTTTTGGCAAAATTTTTAATCAAACCCAATTTTATGTGCAGCGGCGGAAGTATTATATTTTCACGGTTCTCTATTAGTGGTTTGCGCTGAACATTCGCTTCTCCAACTACAGGTTTCGTTCGTACCGGCCATTTTTTTTTTATATAATGCTGATCATCAGCGCGGCTATTCCAAAGGCACAGAAAACAGCAATGTCGCGTATAGCCTCCTTGGAGTCCACACAGAATGGCCACAACTTTAAGGTCGGCGCATATTTTCCAATTGTATTTCCTATACTCTATGCATTTCAGCAAAATGCCCATAGTTTCATAGTTCTCCTTTGAATGAACCGCATGAGCAATAGGGAACAGATGGCTTTTCATTCCCATTATGTAAGAGAACTGCCTTCAAGCTCTCTTTGTTGCTGTCAATAAACAACCTCCATTCGTTGGGGTTGTGAATTTGGTGAAGCTCTTGGAACAAGCCTGAAATGTCGCTGCAAAAACATATTTGGTCTTTCTTTGTATAAAATTTTGCATACTCCTTGTGACGGTTTCTGTACGCTGATACTTTCACTTCTGAAGCCGCAAATCCACACTGTATCATCCGAGACGCAAAAAGTTCGGATTTCTCCTTAGTGAGACCAAAATCGCGCACCCAATCGTTTAGTTCGGCCTGTGACAGTAATTTTCGCTTTGCACCCGGCTCAAATTCGCTTGCATTTGACTCAGACTCTTCTTCTGACGATTCTGCTTTTTGAAGAGATGCACCAGGGCACACTGGATATGGCACATCATGCGAATGTGGTACTGGAAGCGCAAACGATCCCACTTGAGCGTAGTTCCATTTAAAAAATCTTCCCACCCCACTGTTTGTGGTGAGGCAAAAATAACAGTCTGTGGAATGGCATAGCGGCTTTTTCCACATCATTGGTGTATCGAATTTCATATGGCGGCTAAAATTAAAATAAATTACTATATTCGCTATGTATAATGTGTTTAAATAAAAATTCTTACCTTCCGCCAGCTGCCCAGTTGGTTAAGATTATATAGCAAAGATCACACAGCGACTTAGGTGTCCATGGTTCTGTGATATTTGGTGAAATACCAAAATAATTCAAATAGTGCAATTGTACTGCTGGAGTAAACTTGTGTGCGTGATTTTTTTTTATAAACTGGCCACAAACATTGCAGAAATTGTCTGGATCGTTCAAACACTCGAACACACGTAGTCTTTTACTCATTGTCTTCCTTGCGTTTTCTAAATATTAACTTCTTTACACTTTCACAGACAGTTTTGAAATGCAATTGATAACCGTGTCTCCTTATGTTTAAATATGTATGAGCATGTAGTGCTGTAAATAAATTAAAAAAAAATATACGAAGACTACTTTGTTTATTTTAAATTAAGTTCAAATGTATTTATTCGTTTGCGTTGGGTAGGTAAGCTGTGCAAATAATGAAAATCAAAAAATCGTGAAATAGCGGAATTTCGGTCGTTTACCAAAAAAATAATAAGTCGGCCATTTGTCATCAGATTTTGTTAAGTAAGGGCTTATTTTCTTTGGAAAAGTGTCAGCTATACGTAAAAAAATTAAAATCGCTGTTAACATCGCGTTTTACATTTTATATGCATTTTTATATGAATTTTTCAGCCACATTTTTACTAAAAAAACGCAGTTTTTTAACCTTTTTAAGCCGCCAACATCAAAACTACTAACCCGATTTGAAAATTTTCTGAGAATAAGTTGTAGACGGCTCAATTGTCTTTAATTTGAGTAGTAGTAGGATAAAATAGGTCAAAGAAGACTAAAGATATGCTCAAAATAGTAAGTGTACCTCCAAAAATTAAAAAAAAAAAATTAAAAAATTTGTATCTCGCAAACCAATCGACAGAAAAATTTTTAAAATTCATTTTCGTGTTCAGTAGGTCCAAATCCATGAGAAAAAGTATGCTAGAAACAAATAACAGACAAAAGTTTGTTATTTGTGACCTAGTGTAATAGGCAAAAATAGGCACCCCCGCTTGCGTCTTCGCGTCGTGATCGCCATTTCAACAGACGGACATCGCTTAGTCGACTTAAAATTGCATAAGGATCACGAATATACATATATACTTTATGGGGTCTTAAACCTATATTTCGACATATTAGAAACGGAATGACAAACTGATATATACCCTCACCATATATGGTGGAGGGTATAAAAAAATTTTGTAGAAAAAGAAATTATTACAAATATTTCAAACGTTATTAAATATAATGTGGTGATGATGGGAATCGAACCTGGGAACTCTGGATGCAAGCCGAGAACTGTTCCCACAGAGAGAAACAGGTACTAATCAACAGAACGCTTGGAATTAGTTTCAAGAAGCTATCAAGGAGCATTAATCCCTAAAGTAGATCGAACTAAAGAGTAATATATTTAGTTATAGGGAAACAGTTTCAAGAACTATTATTTAAAATTTTTTCAAAATATATTTATACTAAAAAAAGATTTGTCTAAAATATTTTTTTTTTGTTAAATAAATTTTTAGAAAAATTCTCGGATCATAGGGTAACGACTTTAGAATTCGGAGTTACGCCCCCGATTGTGTTTCGGAGTAGAGACGAGTGGACTAGGTCTGGCCGAAGTTTACATAGTGGAGGGTGACATTAAAGTGTCTTACAGGATGCCAGCTGAGAATTCTACCCACAGAGCTATCAACAACCTTCATGTTTTCGTTCGTGATGTCGAAACGTACATACATTAAAATTTTGTTTACAAAAAACTAAAAGTAATGAGTCTAAAATTAGATTTTCAAAAATATTTAGATTAGTATTTTACGTTTATAAATCATGCAATACGTTATCGCTCATTACTTTATGCTTGCAAATAATACAAAAGCTAACGAGCTACCATTACAAAGTAATGCATGAGTATATCGCACTTATTACCAAAGTTTTGATGAGATTCATAAATGTGTTGTATACGAAATAGTAGAATATTAATTCTTTATTTTGTAGTCCCTATATTTAACAACTTCCACAAACTAATGAAAAAGTCCATCTAATCATCGATTTTTCATAGCATTGAAACAAACTTCTTCCTCCCAAAACGCCAATGTTAAAATCATTAATGATTTACCGAAATTTTCACAACTTCGGGTTCAGTAGATGTAGTGTTTAACTACTTCTTCCTCAGCTCTTATTTTGCTGGGTAAAAATATGTTTTCGTATAAAAAAAATTTATCGATTTTTATAAAATTTATGGATTTTATAAAATTTATAGATGTTCATAAAATTTATTGATTTTTATAAATTTTTCAAAAAAATGTTCGAATTTTTTAAAAAATTCTCGAATTTCTAAAATAATTCTCGAATTTATAAACAAAATTCTAGAATTTTTAAAAAAATTTTCGAATTTTTTACTAATTTTTGGATTTTTTTAATATTTATAAATTTTTTATATTCATTGATTTTTAAAAATTTTTCGAGTTTTAAAAATTTTTCGATTTTTACATTTTTTCGATTTTTTAAATTTTTTCGATTTTTTTTAAATTTTTTCGGTATATAAAAAATTTTCGATTTTTACAAAATTTTTCGATTTTTGCAAAATTTTTCGAATTTTAAAAATTTTTCAAATTATATTATTCTTTTAAATCGAATCTAAGATCTTTTTACAAAAAATAATGATTATTTATTATTTTCTTCCAATATTTCGTCTCCACATTGGGTGACTTCTTCAGGGAAATAAAACAATTTTTTTCAACAATTAAAAAATAAAAATAAAATTTTTTAAAAAGCGAGAAATCATAAAAATACTTTTTGACAATATGAAAATTATAAATATCTTTTTTTTTTTTTTTTTAAGTGTTTATTAAATTGCAATATATAACAAACTTAAACTATAATAAACATTAGTTAACAATAATAATTTATATATATACAAAGTCCCTTAATCGGGCTCTCTAGTATTATTACTATAATAATTAGTTTTGGTTTTCAAATATTTTATAAATAAATAACGTACTTCAAATGAAGAATATATAACTAATTAATTTTTGTAATGAAAAATTTTTTTTTTAAAAACATTACATCGATATAAGCAAAGGTTAAAACAATGTCTGAGTGATAAAAGAAAAGTGTTATAAAGGATTTATTGAGCAAGCCACCAAAACTTGTTGGTTTTTGAGCGTTGTAAGCTGTATAGTTCTCTATTGGCTACGCTTGTTTCATATCGAAAGTCATTATTTGTTATTGAGTTGCAGTTAACTGCTTTAATGTTTGCACGTCTATACCTATGATAAAAGACTGGAATGCAATGTTCATTTTGGATCATTTTCATCCTATCGAGATATAAAAAGGCCTCAGGTGGTACGAAGCCTTTTTGCAATGCTTCAGCTATATACTCTTCATTTGAATAGTACGGGGCCATTATTAAATTATTTTCTTTACATGATGTGCATCTTAAGATATAATTTCTTATTAATTATAATATTATAAAATTGTCTATTCTTATAATATTTGAGCAATTATACAACTTTTTATTCGAGATGTATTTTCTATAATTACTTTCTGGTGATCTATATGTTGACATGCAAGCTCTTAAACATTTTCTTTCAAAAACACGAATTTTTTCCATGTAGGATGGTGAAACATTAAACCATATCGGGCATCCGTAAGTGATAATTGGTCGTATTAATGACTGATACATAATAATTTTGACTTTAGATTTTAAAAATTTTGAGTAAAATAATGATTTGTACATGAAAAATGCATTTCTGCCTTTCAGTAAAATTTCATTAACATGGTTGTTAAAATATAAGAATTTGTCTAAGTAAATACCTAAATATTTTACTATCTCTTTATTCGGTATGTAAGTGTTATTCAAATTAGATTTAATCCTAAATGATTTCCAATTTTTCCTTATATTATTGTTACATTTACCTACCGGCGGTCTAAATAGAATTGTTTCACACTTTTGTGGGTTAATCTTCATATGCCAATCCATAGTAAAACTTTCCACCATATCAAAAGTTGTTTGTAGATTATGATTGATTTTTTCAATAGTGTTGTCAGCATGATATATTATAATATCATCTGCAAAAGAGATTATGTTATCTATTTTATCTAGTAGATCAAGTATAAATATATTAAAAAGAAGAGGTGAATTGACAGTGCCTTGCTGTAATCCGTTTATAATTCTGAATATTTTTCGACTCTCATGATTCTGGTGGACAATTTTAAACGTTCTATCGATAATCATATTATATATAAGTATAATTAGGCACAATGGAAATTGATATTCTTTTAATTTAGTTATTAAACCTGGTATCCAAACATTATCAAAAGCTTTTTCCATGTCGATCAGACAGGCCCCTGTACATAATTTCCTGTTCCAACTCCAATTTATATTAGATGTAAGAGATCAGAATTGTTTACTGGATTTATACTAAAATATATTTCAAAACAATCGGTAACTTTATTTATTGTAAAGTAAAAATTGTGTTTCCTTTATTTATTTTTCTAAAAAGTCGAAAAAAACCATAAAACAACTGTTAAAAAAATAAAAATACTTAAATGAGTGAGCAAAATGCTCCATACTCAGAAAAATATAAAAATGTAATTCAAAACAACAATAACATTAATATTGAAAATAACCGAAAAAGAAAAAACAACAACATGGATTCGTCTATTTCAAAACATTATAAAAACAATTATTATGCAGTTTTAGACACTGATAATGACACACAATGTGATCAAGAACTCTTAAAGAAGTTCGAGAAGCATGTAAAAGAGAATAATGAGAAAACTCAAAAGTTAAATTCAGCTATTGCAGCATGGGATGAGGTGCAAAGAGCTAAAAACAATTCATCATCTAATGAAATAAATACAGTGATTAACACTACTAAAAATGACAATAAAAAAGTGCCCCCAATAAACATTTTTGATATTGAAACAAAACAATTAATTGACTTCATAAAAAATGCCTTAAAAATAAAGGAATTTAAAATTAAAGAATTTACAAACAAAAAATCTTTATTTATGAACAATTTAGATGATTTTTTAAGAGTGAGAGCTTATTTAGAAAAAACGAAAACTAAATTTTTTACATTTACACCAAAAAGTATGAAAACTAAATCGTACCTAATGAAAGGACTTGAGTCTAGCATATCTTCTGAAGATATTTTAAATGAATTAGCTAAATATCAAAATGATGACTTACAATTCATTAAAGTAAACCAATTTTCTACCAAAAAACCAGTGAAAAAGGATATAGTTTACCAATATTTCTCGTGCAAATATCATCAAATAGCAGTATAAATCAATTAAAAAATATCAAAGCTATTCTACATCGTTGTGTGAAATGGGAACAATTAGGGCGTCCAGATATACCGCAGTGTCGTAACTGCCAAGGATTCTTCCACAGTGCAGCAAACTGCTATCTTCAATCCAAATGTGTGAAATGCAACACGGATCATGAAAAAGGAAAATGTCCAATAAATGATGTTTCAGCTAATGAAAAAGAAAAGTTATACTGCGTTGTATGCAACAAGTATGGTCACCCTGCTTCGTACAAGGGTTGCGAAAAATACAAAGATCTTCAACAAAAACTTAGAGCTAGAAAAAAAACCTTTATAGAAAATAAAACAAATAACAATAAATTTTTCACTAACCCCGAAACAAGTTTTGCGAACGTAGTTAGAGGAAATACTAATATAAGTACTAATGAGTTAAACGAAACATCTAATACCTCATTTTTGTTAGAATTAAAAAACATTATGATGAATCTTACTAATCAAATGGCTCGTGTAGATAAAATCTTTTCCATGCTAGGTGTTTAAATATGGCTAATAATCCGATAAACACATTATCAAAAAATCTTAAAATTATACATATTAATGTAAATTCTTTAATATCCATGAGTAGAAGGTATGACCTTCAACAATTTTTTTACAAATACAATCCGGATATCGTTCTATTAAATGAAACGAAACTAAACCCGAAACATAAACTTGAATTTATTGGATATAATATCATTAGAAAAAGTAGGAATGGCTCAAAACAAGGTGGTGGGACGGCCATATTGATCCAAAATAACTTAAAATATAACAATTATTTTAACAACACAATTAATTTATTTACATATCTTGAAACTTGTGTAATCAAAATACCAATGCTTGCTAATAAGACAATGTTCATAATTTCTGCATATTATCCTTCGGGTAACAACGATTCCAATTTTAAAACCGAATTACATAAGCTTTTTGAGTCTTTAGATTTGCAAAATAATGATAACTATTATATATTGGCCGGTGATTTAAACTGTAGACACCCCGATTGGGGGAATCCTACAGGTAATACAAAGGGAAATAAGCTTAAGGAATGGTTATTAAATAATGAATTAAATTTCAGATGTAGACTCCTTGCCTCAAGCTCCCCTTCTTTTCCTAGAATGGGGTCATATTTAGATGTTTGTATCTCAGATTGTAGATTACATATTCTTACGGAAAATAATACTTTGAATTGTCTGCAAACTATTGATTATTATAGTGATCATAATGCTATACAGATTTATGCTTTTATGAACAATGAACAACAATTATTTACATTTTTAAAGGAAACACAAATATCTAAATATAACTTTAAAAGAACGAATTGGGTAAAATTTAAAAATAGGGTGGCTCAAAAAGTTGATTATGAACCACAAACTCCAAATAATCGAAATCTTACAAATTCTGAAATTGATTTTCATATAGACAGACTTAATAATGTCATTGTAAGTACAATAGAGGAAGTAACACCTAAACATAAAAACTTTGACTTATTTTCCAAAGCGACCACCCCTATTATAAGGAAGTTATATCAGGAGAAAAGTAAAATCCTTACGGTGATAAAGAGACACAACAGATTGGAACACACTCTTACTGATTCCGCACTTAATATGTTAAAGGTTAAGTTGAAGATGATAAAGAAACTCATTAGTGAAAATTTTAAAGTTGTTTATAATCAATATGTTCAAGAAAAGTTAACTGGGATAGACCCTAAAGATTCAAGGCATATGTTTGACGGAATAAAGAAGAATTTTAAAAAATTTAAACCCCTTAATCTACACAATATAAAAATTCCAGAAAGTGATGAATTTTTGTTGAATAATGCAGGTATAGACGTAGGGAACTTGGAAAGGGATAGCCATAGTAATTACATAGTACAAGATAAGGAGCAAATTTTAGATACTATTGGCTCCTTTTTGGAGTCAGTTCACTCCTATAAGAATATCGATTCTAATAACATTGTACATGTCCGAGTTAATAACTTCTTTAATAGATTCCTGGAATCTAAAACTTCTTTCGAGAGTAATAAAACCACTATTACTAATTTTAGTAATGATAAGAAATCAAATGAGCTTAATAAAAATCAGACTGAAAACTATTTCATAATTATAAATATCATATGAAACAAAAATATTTTAAATTTAAAAAAGATAAGGAAACAAAAAGGTTTTTATAAATATTTAAAATGAAAACATTACATAGAACAAAAACCTGTTTTGAAATATATATATTATTTAACATTAAATTAATTAGCCTAGTTCTTATTAACTAAATGTCTATAATTTTGGGCTATATTCGCTACATCTGTTTTATAGTTAATGCGTTGTGTAGATGGTATTCTCATTATCTGTAACATTTCTAACATATATCTACGTCTGTAATTATTTTCCATGTTCAAAATTATCGTATTATCAAAATCAGGATAATGATTCGAGTTATTGCAGTGTAATGATAATGCTGTTTTTTGTGTAGGAATGGTGTTCCTGTATTTTTGATCTGATTTATGTCCTGTAATTCTGGTTTTAAGTTTTTTTTTTGTTGTACCTACGTATACCTTATTACAATTTTCACTATTATTACCATTACACGGTATTTTATAAACTAATTTTGACATTTCCGATTTATATATTCTGTTTTTTGTGTTGCTAAATAGTCTACTTAATGTGTTATATGTTTTATGTGCTACTTTACATTTCTTATTATCATAAATTTTCGATCTTTCTAACCTTTGAGATATAAGAGGAACATAAGTTAGAGATTTATAAATTTTAGGTTCAATAACGTGTCCTGTGTTAAAATTATTTCTGTTCTTATATTGTCTTATTAAACTACATGCAAGTTGAATTGGGTAATTATTATTGTTTAAAATATTTTTAATATTTCTTATATTGTTTCCGTGAAACTCTAAGTGGCTAATATTCAATACTCTCTCAATTAGATTCTTCGCAGTATTAATTATGATTCTTCTTGGGTGTTTCGAAGCTGTGGTTTTCTGATACCAATCTATTAATAATCTATCACCTCTTCTCTTTACCAATGCGTCTAAATAAGGAATTTCACAATCATATTCCTTTTCAATTGTAAATTTTATATTATCATAAAACGAATTAAATGTTGATAAAATATTATCATCCGAACTCTCTGAAATAATACAAAATAAGTCATCAACATATTTTGTTATGAGTTTTGGTTTTATATCCAATTTCTCAATGCAAGAATCTAATAATTTCTCCATTACCAAATCAGCTATAATTGGAGAAGCTGGAGATCCCATTGGAAGTCCTTTTTGTTGTATATATATTCTATTATTGTATTTGAAATATCTATTGTCCATTATACAGAATTTCAAAATACGTAGAAAAAGATTCTTCTCTATTTTAGTATGTTCTTCTATAACATTCTATTTTTCCGCAATAATATCTAAAGCTATATCTATTGGTATACTTGGGAATAAAGATACAACATCAAGTGAAATTAATCTCTCATCACTTTGTATCTTTAAATTTTTTATCCTTTCTCTAAAATGTAAAGAATCTCTTACATTATATTTAGAGTTTTTTGCTACTTTCCTAAGAATATTAGTAACATATTTACAGAGTTCATACGATGGGAGTTAACAAATGAGCATATTGGTCTCAAAGGAAATTGTTCCTTATGAATTTTAGGTTTAGGTACTCCATATAATCTAGGAGTTGTAGCTACATTTGTTTTAAGTTTGTTTTTTTCCAAAGATGTAATAATATTTAATTTAAAAAGATCTTCAATTAAATTATTACTTGTTCTCTGTAATCCGGAAGTTGGATTTCTATTCGTCAATTTATATGTAGTAATATCACCCACAATATTATCCATTCTTAATATATAATCACATTTATTCATAGCCACTGTGGTATTTCCCTTGTCAGAATTTAAAATAAGTAGATCCTTATTAGTTCTCAAAAATTTGTTTGTCCTTTTCACTTTATCTAACAAAAATTTGTCTATATTTGTTAATTGTATTCTATTTAAATGACTATCTATTATATTAGTAAATCTATTCTTAGCTGTTTCTTGTTCTTCTTTTCCTGTTAAAGTCTGTATAAATTCTTCACCATCCGCTATAATTTTCAAAACGGAAAAATTTTCCCTTTTGACCGGAAGTGCGTGTTTATGTCCTAATGAAAGAACCCACTCTACTTCAGAGGGGATTTCAAAATCTGATTTGTTAACAAACCATTTCGTATTCTGTTTAATATTCAATTGATTCTGTTTCAAATTAATAAGGCAATTAAATTTCTTCTTATGTACCTGTAAACTTAATTTAATAGCTAATTTTTCTTGGTGTTGAATGAATGTGTTGAATAAATTTTTATCTAAACTTTGAGCCAAATTCTCCGATATATATTCCAATTCTCTCTTAGCATTTCTCATTGTTTCATGTTTCCGTTTTATTGCCAAATTTAAAATCTTGTTTTGTAAAGATTGAATGAATCCTGATATAGACTGTCGAATTCTATTGACGCCATTTATCTCGAAAAGATTAGAAATATTTTTAGTAGAATTCTCTATAAATTTAGGAATTATACCTGATTTTCTGCAACGTATCAAAAATATTATAGGTGCTTTTTATTTTACAATTTGGTCCTTAACAGTCTTATACCTATTGATTTTCTTTTTTATCTCCTGGTTGGTCTTGAAATTGTAATGATAATTCATTTTTAGTCTGATGTGCTCTCAGATTTTCTTTATATTTATTTTCCTTTATTCGATCTTCAATATTATGTCTATAATTATGGGCTATATTCGCTACATCTGTTTATAGTTAATGCGTTGTGTAGATGGTATTCTCATTATCTGTAACATTTCTAACATATATTTACGTCTGTAATTATTTTCCATGTTCAAAATTATCGTATTATCAAAATCAGGATATTGATTAGAGTTATTGCAGTGTAATGATAATGCTGTTTTTTGTGTAGGAATGGTGTTCCTGTATTTTTGATCTCATTTATGTCCTGCAATTCTGGTTTTAAGTTTATTTTTTGTTGTACCTACGTATACCTTATTACAATTTTCACTATTATTACCATTACACGGTATTTTATAAACTAATTTTGACATTTCCGATTTATCTATTCTGTCTTTTGTTTTGCTAAATAGTCTACTTATACAATTTTTGGAACTGAATCTAACCCTGATGATACAACCAATGCCAATGGGCTGTCTGGTACATCGCCCGTCTTAAATTTAACTCTGCCGACAGATCTGCCGCCATCGTCAACAACACCTCTGCCGCCGCATCAATTTGCACCACCAGAGGTATTTTCAACATTATTGTCTACAATGACCTCGTTAAAGTCTGCCATAGAAGAATTGAAACAGGAGTCATGTCGTAATAATAATGACATTAAAAGTCTTCGCTCGTCACAGATGCTATGTGAAGATAATTCCATGTATACCACAGGCACAATGTATACGATGTCACAAATACATGAAAACATGCCGCCATCTTCATATTATTTGCAACAGGTGCCACCTGCAGTCAGATCCTATGCGCCTCCACCAACAAATTATTTGCAGCAATCGCAGTCATCAACAAATTATTTGCAACAATCGCCGCCGTCAACAAATAATTTACAACAATTTCCGCCGTCAACTAGATTGTATATACCGTCGTTGCAGAATTGTATGTCTTCGAATTCATCACATTTTGTAACATCAAATGCTCAGTTTCAGCCGTCAACAGGTTTATACGTGCCACCAGCAACATATATGTCATCAAACGTACAACATTTGACGCCGCCAAATACAACAAATGTTTTTTCTTCAACAATGCCAAATGTTCAGCACAGTGAATTTTCGACAAAATTATACCATTTGCCACATTTTAAAGGGAAGCCAGAGGATTGGCCAATATTCTTGGCAACCTATGAGGATACTACTGTGGAGTTTGGGTACTCAAACCGACAGAATTTGATAAGGTTGCAAAAGGCTTTGCATGGTCCGGCCAAAGACTCTGTCATGTCAATGTTGATTTACCCGGAGAACGTACCACAGATAATTGACGAACTTAAATTTAATTTCGGTCGTCCGGAGCTGTTAATAAAATCACAATTGGAGAAAATTAAAATGTATCCTGCCATAACTGAGGAACGTCTTGACAATATTTTTGGTTTAGCCACTTGTGCTAAAAATATTGTAGCTTTTTTTAAGTCTGCCAAATGTGATCATTAATTGGCGAATCCAACTTTGTTAGAACAGCTAGTTTCGAAATTGCCTTTGTCCAAACAGTATGAATGGGCAAAATATTCGGTATCAGTTTTGCCATTTCCAATTGCGGAACATTTTGCCAATCGGATTGGTGATTTAGCTCGCTTTTGTGGTTTGATGCCACAACGTAGTACAACGCTCATAAATGAACGTCAGCAGCCGACAACACGTAGGGTGCTTCATAGTAGTGAAGTTCAACCCGCTCATAAAGAATGCCTTCACTGTAAGGGAAACTACGAGCTTACAGAATGTCAATTAAGGATCTTTCAGCAAATAGTAAGTGGGAGCACGCTAAACGTTTTCGTGTATGTTTTGCATGTTTTCATAAGGGTCATAATTTGACACAATGCCGAAAGAAGAAGATATGCGCCAATAGCGGTTGTAATCGTTATCATCACTCATTACTACATCAAGATACGAAAACTAAACTCCCTGAAGAACCTGCTTATGTTTTACAATGCCACCAAAATAAAAGTACACGTAAATTATTTAAAATTTTTCCAGTTATGCTACATGGTCCTAAAGGCACTATAGAGGGGTATGCCTTGATTGATGATGCATCTGCTGTGTCCTTTCTTGATGAAAATTTTGCCAAGTCTTTGGGTTTGAAGGGCCAGAAATCGTCATTAACCGTTCGATGGTATAGAAATATGAGTAAGACAGAAATTGGAATGAGGGTCAATGTTGAAATTTCATCAATAAAAGGTAACAGCACAAAATTTATTATTAGAAATTTGCAGACCGTAAAAGAATTGGATCTACCAGTACAAAGTTTCAACAAAAATGATTTCGAAAACTTAAAACACCTGCCAATAGAAACCTACCAGAATAAAAGACCGTCAATATTAATTGGTTTGGACGACTGTTATTTGAGTTTACCTGAACAGATCGTTGAAGTTGGTCCAAATTTACCAGTGGCTACGGCAACAAAACTGGGTTGGATTGCCTATGGTCCCACATCGGAGGTTAGTGATATTCATAACATTGCGACAGTGTGTCATATAAATGATGGGAATACCTTGACTGAAATTGGCAGAATGATAGAAAACTACTTTTCTATCGAAAATTTTGGGGTTAAGGCTACCGACTTGGTATTGGAGTCTGATGATGATAAACGGGCCAGGGAAATTTTGGAAAATTCGACAAAGCATATAGAGGCTCGGTATGAAACGGGCTTACTTTGGAAGAAGGATGATACCATCCGGCAAGGTCGAAAATAAAATGGCAAGGGATCCAGTTTACGCTGCTAACTACAAAAGAGAAATTGATAAGTATATTGACAAGGGTTATGCTAAACCACTGTCTTCAATGGAGCCAAAAATCAACAATCGTCATAAAATATGGTATTTATCACATTTTGGTGTGATAAATCCCCACAAGCCGGGAAAGTTACGTATAGTATTTGATGCTGCTGCCACGTCGTCAAACGTTTCAATAAACTCGGCTTTACTAAAGGGTCCTGAACATGCTAAACCACTTCAGAAAATTTTATTTCAATTTCGTCAAGGGAAAATAGCTGTAGCAGGCGTTATACAGGAAATGTTTTCCCAGTTGTCCATTATTTCTGATGATCAAAATTTCCAACGTTTTTTGTGGCGCTCTGGTGATAAGGATCGTGAAATACAAATATATGTAATGCAGTCAATGATGTTTGGAGCAATATGCTCACCATGTTGTGCCGAACACGCAAAAAACTTTAATGCTAATAAATTTAGAACAACTATGGCTAGGGGTGTGAAGGCCGTAATTAATCATACTTATGTTGACTACCTGGTGATAAGTTTTAATAGTCTCGACGAAGCCTTGGAAGTCAGTACTGAGGCTATAAAGATAAATGCAGTCGCTGGCTTTAAATTAAGAAAATTTTCATCAAATTGTTTGGAATTGGAAGCCAAGCTTAACGACGGTGATAATGGTAAGTCAAATACATTCAATATGGAGAGACAGTCTCGGACCGACAAAATCCTTGAGATGTGTTGGGACAAAGGTACTGATTGTTTTGAGTTCCATGTTAAATTCCATAAAATATGCAATGACGTTTTGGAGGGAAAACGATCGCCTACTAAGAGGGAGGTATGGAGTATGGTTATGGCGATTTTTGAGCCGTTTGGATTTTTGGCAAATTTTACTATATATTCGAAATTACTTTTACAAAAAACTTGGAAGTTGTGTCTACAATGGGATGAACAATTGCCTCAACAAATTTTGATTCAATGGAATGCTTGGTGGAGAGAATTCGATAAAGTGAAGCAATTCTCTATTCCTCGTTGTTATTCAGGTTTATTGCCATGTGTTGAGGAGATCCAACTACACATATTTGTTGATGCCAGTTCAAGTGCATATGCTGCTGTCGCATATTTACGTATAAAATATAAAGATGAAGTCCATATTTCATTTGTCGTTGCTAAGTCTCGTTGTGCTCCATCAAAGGGAATGACAATCCCACGTCTTGAGCTGCAAGCTGCCGTTCTTGGATGTCGTTTGAAAACTTCTATAGAAGAAAGTCATGAATTTAAAATTAATCGGACAATATTTTGGTCTGATTCGAAAACGGTCATATTATGGATTCACTCCACTATAAGAAATATAAACTATTCGTTGCTTGCCGGATAGCGGAAATTTTGTCTACTACAGCATCTGAACAATGGAGGTGGATACCTACAGATTTGAACATCGCTGATGAGGCAACTAGGGCCAATTTGTCTGTGGCTTTTGATGAGAATTCGAAATGACTAACTGGTCCTGAATTTATGAAACTTGATGAAGAATGTTGGCCAACTGAAACGCGTTTTGCTAAAACCAAACAAGGTCCTGATGAAGAAGTGGTCGAAGCTATATTAGTTTTGGGCATGGAAAACAATTCGGTTTTAGATTTAAATCGATTCTTAAATTTTTTGAAAACGAAGCGTTATGCTGCATGGGTGCTACGATTCGTTAACATATACGTAAAGAAGTCTAAGAAAGCGTCAACTGAACTTACAGCCGCAGAAATTGGTGCTGGTGAAAAATTAATTTGTCGTCTAGTTCAAATGGAGGTTTATGGTCCAGAAAGGTTGTGTCTTATAAAAGGAAATGGTTTATCAAAATCTAGTAGTATTTATCCGCTGACGCCCCACATTGATGACGATATGCTGCTTAGAGTAAAAGGAAGAATCGACAATGCCTATTGCTTGCCTGAAACAGCTCGGCGACCAATTATTATGCCAACAAATCACTCAATAACCGTAATGATTGTTACTTATTACCACCAAAGAAGACATCATCAGAATGACCACTTAATAATAAATGAGGTAAGACAGAAGTTCTGGGTGCCCAATATACGCTTGGTATTGAAAAAGGTCAAGAAAACTGCCAAACCCGTACCCCCTTTGATGGGACAATTACCTGTTGATCGTTTGATGCCTTATATTCGTCCTTTAGTTATGTTGGGTTGGATTACTGTGGACCATTTTATGTGGCAATTGGTCGAAGAAGAGAAAAAAGATGGATTGCTCTGTTCACATGCCTAAGTACTAGAGCCCTACACCTTGAAATAGCAGAGGACTTGTCAACAGATGCATTTTTGGTTTGTTTACGAAATTTTGTATCAGAAGTGATAATGGGACAAATTTTATTGGAGCCCAAAAGGAAATGACAGTCGAAAATAGATTTTTTGATTTTAATGAAATCCAACGAAATCTTGCTGAAGATAATATAGAATGGATATTTAATTGTCCGGCCAACCCTCATGCAGGTGGATGTTGGGAAAGATTGGTTCGTTGTGTGAAACGTTTATTATATAGAGTTTTTAAGGAGGAAGCCCCGCGCCTCGAAACCTTTCGAAGCGCTGTGATTGAGGCCGAATGTATTATTAATAATAGGCCTTTAACTCAATTGCCAATTGACCCAGACTCGGAGGAGCCGTTAACGCCAAACCATTTTTTACTTGGTGGTCTCAGTTCAACACAAACTCCTGGTCGCGATGATGAAAAGTTATGCTTAAGAAAACAATGGCGAATAGCTCAAAACTTAAAAGATAGACTATGGAAAAGATGGGTGGTCGAATATCTACCTCAATTATTAACATGCCCAAAATGGAGAGAAGAAGTTTGTCCCCTCAAGCCTGGAGATGTTGTTATTGTCTTGGATCCCAACATACCGAGAAGCCAATGGAGGATGGGAAAGGTCAATCAAGTATTCTTCGGAAGATATGGTCAGGTACGTTCAGCCGAAGTATAGACGTCAAGTGGCACCATTCGCCGACCTGCGGTAAAGTTGGCTGTACTTAATTTTAACGAATCCGCAGCATAGAAAGGATTCACGGTGGGGGAATGTAGAGGCTCCACTGTAAATAATTGCAACCCTGTTCTATTTTAAAATATTTGCAACCCTGATAAACGATGATACGAAACAACATATACATAAAAAAGCACTCCACAATTTGAATTCAGTCGTTAGGCTTTACAATTCGCTGGTAAATTATTAGATCTGGTTCTTGTCAATGAACCAGCCGATTGTTCATTACAGCGTGCCGATCCAATTATAGTACCCGAGGACCGTTATCATCCTACTTTAGATATCAGCTTTAACGTTCCATTCAATGGTAAATCCGATACAATAAATCAACATGATAAGGTTTTCTGTTTCAAAAGATGTAACTACGATGATTTAAAACATCTTTTCTATAATACTAATTGGCATGATCTTTTATCTATTCCCTGTTATACTCCAACAGCTATTGATTCCATGGTTGCAATATTTTACGAAACATTATCAAACTTTTTCAACAAATGTGTTCCTAAATTAGTAAAGCACACAAAAGAATTATCCAGGCTTAAAAATAGTAAAAATAAACGCTTTAAAAAATATAAAACAAGTGGCTTGCTGTCTGATTATAGCAGATTTGCGTTTTCCCGTACTGAATATAACTTATTAAACACAAAACTGTATAAAAACTATATATCTAATATGAAACTAAATTTCAAATCATTTTATAAATTTGTTTATACCAAAAAGAAATCTAGTGGTTTCCCTAAAACGATGAAGTACTGTGCTAAAGAATCTAGTGACAATCTGATAATAACCAACTTATTTGCTGATTTCTTCTCCACCACTTATTCTGATTCCCAATATGATTTAAAATCATACCCACATCCAATTGTGGGTCATCAAATGATACACTTTTCTCCAATCCACACAAATCAGATCTTACAGTCTTTAAAATCAGTTAAGTCCTCATACCAGGTCCTGATGGTGTTCCCAGCTGTGTTCTGAAGAATTGCGCACAAGCAATAGTTACTCCATTAAGCATAATATTTAACATATCCTTAAAATATGGTTATTTTCCTCAGTTGTGGAAAGACTCCTTCATTATTCCACTATTTAAATCTGGTAGTAAGTCAAGCATCACAAACTATAGAGGCATAGCAAAGTTAAGTGCAATCCCCAAGCTTTCTGAAAAATGTGTTACCGAAAATTTTCTTCACCAAATTTCATCCTTACTATCCCCCTATCAACATGGTTTTAGAAAAGGTCGTTCATCAGTAACTAATCTCATGCAGTTAACTACTATAGTAAATCGTGGATTTATTGAAAGGCAATTTACGGACTGTATTTACACCGATTTTAGTAAGGCATTTGATAAAGTCAATCATAAATTACTTTTGATAAAGCTTCACGCTATGGGTTTTACACATGCGAGCTTAAATTGGATTAAGTCATATTTAACAAATCGAAAACAAAATATTATTTTTAATAATACTACATCCAAAAATATTATTGTAAGTTCTGGTGTGCCCCAAGGTAGCCACATTGGTCCAATTTTATTTTCCTTATTCATAAATGACTTGCCTTGCGTAATTAAATATTGTAACGTCTTAATGTATGCCGATGATGTGAAGATATTTCATTGCTATGATAATAACACTAAAAATAATTTTCTGCAAGATGATTTGGATGAATTATTCAAGTGGTGCGTGCTTAATTTAATGGAACTAAATTTAAAGAAATGTAAACATATGCGTTTTTCACGAAATAATAATGCTTTATATAATTTTTCACTGGGCGGACATCAACTTGAATTGGTTACTGAATTTTTAGATCTTGGAATTCTTCTGGATCCTAAATTAAATTTCAAGAAACACATATTTATAATGGTAAACAAAGCTCGCGGCGTGCTGGCTTTTATAAAACGATGGGCCAAGTAGTTTACCGAACCAATCATCACTAAACGGTTATACCCATCTTTAGTCAGACCAATCTTGGAATATGGATCTGTTATTTGGGATCCGGATGCGGATTATAGAATCAGTCTAAAAACGATTTCTTCTTTTCTGTTTGGGTAATTCAACATGGAATCCTAACGTTATTCTTCCTCCTTATACTACAAGGCTTGCATTAATAAAATTACCAACCTTGGATAGTAGAAGAACTATGCTTAGTGTTTCATTTTTATTCAACCTAATAAATGGTGCAGTTTTCTCAGACTTCCTACTTAGCAACATAAACTTTAATGTTCCTCATCGATCAACACGCTTCTACATTCCAATCTATTTACAAGTTTCTGAAACTAATTATGCTAATTCTGATCCTCTTAGTAAATTGTGTAAACATTATAATGATTTTTATTTTTTTATTGATTTTTCTGTTAACGTCAATGTCATAAAACGTAATATTATTTTGTACCTTAATCAGTTTAATTAAATTTCTATTTAAATCATTGTTATTTTGTATATTATGTAAATTTTCAATAATTGGTCTGTAAGGATTTTTGTCCGTAGACCTAAATAAATAAATATACTATACTCGCAGAAAAAACACCAAAGAAAACGCGATAAGCTACACAACACATAAAACGCTATAAATAAACATTATAAAATTACTGTGTATTTATTTTTAAAGGGACGGCAAACTATATTTGTCTTTGGACGCCATTGAACGTTTTTCTGGCCAGTTTACATGCATCTTGTATCTGCACCTGAATTTAGGGAGCAGAATTTGGCGAGTGATTTCAGGCAGTCATTACAGAATGAAAATCAAAAATCATATATTTTACCAATAACGAACGAAACAATAACAATTAGAATGGATTTTTACGGTTATATGTCATAAACTGCCCAAAAATTCATGGAACACATTTTTAGAACCATGTCTTTTTTCAAAATTTTAGCTCTAGCAAAAAATGGGGCAAGGAAATTTTTGCATTAGGTAAAGGAATAATCAAAGAACTTATTTTGAAAATATGGCAAATATAGATTTATTTTATTTTCCATCAAAGTTGAGAAATATTGAAAAAAATGAATAGTTGGTAAATATCGATTTACCTGGATAAACACAAAACAAACAGTACATTTTGTTTATTCTTTTCTTAATAAATAGATCTATCAATAGAATCAAAAAGAATGATGAGCCGTTACCTAGTTTTCGAGATATTGTATCTGAAAGCGGACCAAATTACTTAAAAATGGTCTGTTTTTTTGAACACTGAAAATCAGCCAACTTTGAAAGGCTATATCTTCTGAACCAAAAATCTGATTGTAATAAGAGTAGCATATTTAAAATCGTTGTATAAGTTCCTATAAAACAGGTTTATTCAATATTTTTTTAGAGACACGTGAAATTTTTGATTGTTTGTTCTACAGGCGCCACTGTGTTAATATACAAAAGCTTGCTGGTAGCATCTACTACGGCTAGGAGTACTATACGACAATAGCCTTTGTAATTGTATAAATCCGAGTGGGAATTATAAGGTTTTTTAAGTCTGATATGCTTTCCATCGATGGCCACTATTGTGTGTGGGAACTGCCACAAAGTTTCGAAGCCGGTAAAATAGTTTAAATTTTTATAAAAAAAAAGAACTTTTATTATCTTATTGTTTTTTATTACCTCTTGTTTTTAGCACAAAAAGGTTTTAATATTCCAAGATAGGCACGCTCTTTATAAGTACTTATGGAAGAACCTTCATCCTTGAGATTTGTTTAAATATGAGTTAACATAAATACTACGTGTTCTCCACCTTTAAACATAAGCTCGGCAATTAGCAATTTTGTGCAGTTATTCTGCCGACGCATTTTACTCATTGCTAAAATTTTTTACTGCTAATATAGATGGGGTGATAGGTAACTAAAAATAATCATTTCGGGGTTGCCAAATATTAATACTAATATATAAAAAAAATTATATATAAATAATCCAAAAATGACGTACTAAAAATTTTTGAGTTACTGTACAGGAATTTTTCTGGTCCATATCGTAATTTTTGTCTTAATTTAGTGAATATGTATATATGTTTTAAACTTGTGGCCCATTCGGCTATGCCGAATCTTATATACCCTTCACCATGGTTGGGAAAAAACTGAAGTTTATATATGGACATATATGGAATGGACAGATTTATTACGGACGCCTTTAAGAGAAAATTAACCATTTAGTTTGGTGATAAAACTTGGACTCGGGAAGATTTATGTTTCCAGAAAATATGTATTTAAAAAACATTTATGTTTTGGGCATAACTTTTTTGTATCTGAACCGATATTTCCGAGTTTTTCAGCAAATATGTTATAATAAAGATTTTCGATCTTTTGCTATATAAGACGTATCCATAGGTCTTATTACAGCTCTAGAATAGTGTTTGTTGTTTGTGTATAAAAGGTGAAGAGGTGAAAGAAAAGAATTTTAACAAATCGTTAAAAGAAATCACTAGAACTGCATGTGTTTTATTTCTACAAAAACGTTTGATTTAGCTGGCAAATTTGCATTTGGGATTTTATTTCGCTTTTTTATTAAAAATATTTTTAATTTCTTTAGCTTATTTTTAAAAATTTTAAGGAAAATAGTTTATAATTTTTTTTTTTTATAAATTATTATAAGTTATGACCTAAAATAGTTGCACTCAAAGGGAAATTATGTATAAAATTTTCTTAATATATGAGAAATAAAATGGTTTAAAAATCTTTTTATAAATTCTTTTAAATCGGAGGAAAAAATAGAAATAAAACCGTTTGTATTTTGTTTGTATCAGAGGGTTTTTATAAAAATTTAGATGTTTTAAGCCTATTTATGGATTATTTAATTATTAATATAAAATTTTATTTAAATTAATTATTAAATGTTAAAAAAAAACAAAAAAAAAAAATCTTAAGAAAATAAAAAAAATGTACAAAAAAAGTGAATTGACCGAGATTTGAACCCGCGACCCTTCCACCTGTGGTGAAGGGTATAAAAACGTTTGTATTTTGTTTGTATCAGAGGGTTTTAATAAAATTTTGATGTTTTTAGCCTATTTATGGATTATTTAATTATTAATATAAAATTTTATATAAATTAATTATTAAATGTTAAAAAAAACCAAAAATAAACAAAAAAAAATTCTTAAGAAAATAATAAAAAAAAAATGTACAAAAAAAAAGTGAATTGACCGGGATTCGAACCCACGGCCTTAGAGAAAAAAAGTATTTGTGACATAGCGTCTAGACAACTGAGCTATTGAAGCTCACACAAAATCATCGTCAATAGAGGTACATATATAAAAGTCTTCGTTCATTAGAGATTTGTTTGGTTTTTATTTAAATGACAAATCTTTGTATGTGTATTGTTTGTGTATAAAAGGTGGAGATGAAAGAAAAGAATTTTAACACATGGATGTGTTTGTTATGCGTAAAATTCTACATGCATATTAAACAAAGGGATTTTACGGAAAAAATTAGAGGTAGTCCTGGTTTTTTGCAAATATCTCAGTCATTTATTAACCGATCTGTCTGATTTTTAATAGCAAACAGAAATGGATCACATGTAACAGAAATAAAATACAATCAAGTCCTCATCATGTCTGGGTTCTTCGGAAAACCCATTTCAACACACAGACGGACATCGTTAAATCAACTTCGCTCTTCATAAGGACCCAGAATATATATACTTTATAGGGTCTAAGATCAATATTGTAGAAATTACAAACGGAATGACAAACTTATATATACCCTTCCACCTGTGGTGAAGGGTATAAAAATTAAGATAAATATTAAAAAAAAAAAAATCTTGAATTTTTGACAATCGTTCATACCCAGCAAAAAATTTTTGAAAAGGTAATGGGGTTTGTAATCAAGCATTTTGTGCAGAACGCATTCCCTACTAGATTACCTACTCGATTCTTTTAACAAGAGAGACTAAAATCATTGATTCTTTATCAGGCTCGAGATCACAATTTAATGTTACTAATGAATAGAAAACACAAATTTTTTATTAAATGGAAAAAAATGAAAGGATCAGTGCTAGAGGGAGTGCACACTTTCTACCCGAGCGACCAGGTCATCTTCAGCCTCCTTATGAACCACCCAACCCACAAATAACTCATGGTTTTGAACAGGCTTTAATATCAAACACTTCAAGGAAAATTGCTTTGCGAAATTACATTCTTCATTTTAGTGGATGATTACCCACACAAATGAGCTTTTTCTATCTATTTATAGAAATGCCCTTTGGCAACCATCTTCGATTTTCGAAGCACAAATTGACAGGGTTGCCATTCCAAATGTTGATGTTTCCATTTCTGGAAACGAATTGGGAATCTGGTATACTAATATTTTTCCTTTCACAACATATTTGAGTGTTGTTTATAATATTAGATTATAAATTACATCGTGCCCTATATTTTTGTATGTAAATTTTTGTATATTATTCGATCTATGTGTTTTAATTGTATATTTTTAATTTTATCAGGCTCGAGATCATAATTTAATGTTACTGATATATAGTAAACACAGCGCTAGAGGGAGTGCACCCTTTCGACCTGAGCGACCAGGTCATCTTCAGCCTCCTTATGAACCACCCAACCCACAAATAACTCATGGTTTTGAACAGGCTTTTATATCACACACTCTAAGGGAAACGACTATGCGAAATAACATTTATTCACGCGTAATTCCACTAGATCAAGCAAAAATAATGAACAAAACTTATTAAAAAAAATAAAATTAAAAAAGAAAGATAGTGAAAGTAAAACATCGAATTGCTATGATAACATGGGTTTATCATAATTTTGGGGTTATAAACCACGAAAATATAAATTTTTCCCAAAAAGTACAATTAAAAACCGAAATTTAAAACCAAAAATATGATTCACATATACAACACTTACTCACGCTATTGTTAATTATTCAAACTCTGGTTTAAGTATAATTTTCTTGAAAATAATATTTTTTTTTTTGAAAATATATAAGATAAACTGAATAAAATTATATTACTTCTTTTTTCAAAATGAAGAACTACTTCCTTTAATTTCGAAAAATTATATGATTTCTTCTTGAGTACAAAAAGTTATACATAAAACTCAATAACATTGTTATTCCTTTTAAGTAAAAAATTACTTTGTTATTGAGTTCAGCCTTTCTAGTTTCAATTAAGAGATTTGCTTACAATACGACTTGCTTTTTTACTGTATCGTTGGAATATGTTTGGTATTGCAGTTACGAAATTTGACAATGAGATATGTAAGCGAGTATGGTCCTCACCTTCTTTTTGGAATGTGTATATACTCTTTATATAGCTGTATATAAACAAACAACTCAATTCTATAAGAATCTTAATTCATTGAGAAATTACAGTTAGTCTAAGTTTTCACTCTGAATGCGAAAATCTCTATTAGAGGTCGTGGTGGAATGAAAAATTTGCAAAAACCTTTTTATTGTAAACAACTATTTTCGCATTAATTTTTTTGAAAAATTAATTTCAAAAAATTATGTATTTTATTTACTTTTATGTATTTTATTTACAGCTTGCTTCGGGAGAAAAAAGTTTTTGTAGTTTTGTTTGAAAGTTTTTTTGTATGTGTAATTGCAGAACACAACACAAACATAGGTTTATATTTAAATTTTCTTTGTTTGTATAGGGTCCGCCAAATAACTTTTTTTTTGAAAGTGCTATAAAAAAAAACTACTGAGTATTTTCTCAAATTTCTTTTTTTATTTGAAAGTACAATTCTTCCGGTTAATAATGGAAAATAATTTCAAACAAATGGCTGCCTCGGCTGGCCATGCAGTAGCCTACACGATCGGTCCAATTTTTTAGCACATAATCGATTGTGTGCAGCTGCATTTCACCAATGGCTTCACGAATATTGTCCTTTAAAGCGTCAATTGTCTCTGGCTTGTCGGCGTAACACTTATCTTTGACGGCACCCCACAAATAATAGTCCAACGGTGTCAAATCGCAGCTCCGAAGTGGCCAAAGAGACATCAGCTCTAAGGCTGATAATGCGATATTCAAAAACAGGGCGCAAAATATCAAGTGTAGCTTCGGCTGTGTGGCACGTAGCGCCGTCCTGTTGAAACCAAATGTTGCCAATATCCTCCTCTTCAATTTTTGTGAACAAAAATTCGTTCAACATGGCCCGATAACAATCGCCATTGACTGTAACGACCACTCTTTGCTCATTTTCGAAGAAGAATGGCCCAATTATGCCTCTGGACCAAAATCCGCACCAAACAGTGACTCGTTTTGGGTGCATCGGCTTTTCAATGTATGCGTGCGAGTTTTCTGTGCCCCAAATGCGGCAATTTTGCTTGTTTACATACCCGCCAAGATCAAAATGAGCTTCATCTGAAAAGATGACATTCTGCAACATTACCATGATTTTCAAAGTAATGTCGCAATATTTCCCAGCGTTGTTCAAGCGTATACACAACCATATTCGTTCAGCGGAAGGATAAAACTAATTATCTGTCAAATCAGACATGAGCTAAGTGTTACCATTCACAAAATAAGCACTATTTGAAAAAAAAAACGTTAGATGGCGGACCCTATATGTAAAGGGTAATTTTTTTGCTATGTGGTTTTTCAGTGTAAATTTTCTCAGTGTAAAAAAAGATTCGTGACATTTGGCAATGCCAAAAATGCTTAATAAGGTTTGCCATTTCACCATGAATAGACGTACAACGCTTGTAAATCATTTTATTTTACTATCAAAATTCGTGCTTTGTGAAAATGTGTTTCTAACGAAAAATTGTTGTCAGCGACGAAGCTCATTTCGCCGAATTTGGTGTGATGAACAGCCAGAGGTAGTCAAACAGCTGTCAATGCACCCTAAAAGATGCACTGTTTGGTGCGGAAGAATTGGACTTGGACTTGAAAGAATTGGACTTGGTTGACATGTTGTTTCAACAAGACGGTGGCACATGTCACACGGCATGCGATACCATGAACCTATTGAGAGGTGAGCAATTAATCTCACGTTTTGGAGCAGTCTGCCAAGATCATGTGATTTGACCCCGATAGAATATTTTTATTTTTTTTTTTGCTATACATGAAGTCTCTCGTGTACAGGGACAAGCCAGGCATTGTTCCAGCCCTGGAAGACTACATTTGAGCTACCATTGGTGAGATACCGGCCGAAATGCTGGTAAAAGTATGCTAAAATTTGAGCTCACGGATGGACCACCTACATGAAAAAATCTTTAAAAACTAAATGGCAGGCATTCATTTATTGCCCCAAATAAATATTTCATTCACTTTTGCAAATTTTCTGCGTTGTTTTTTCAATTTTTAAAACCCAAACGGTTTAAAAATCACCTGTGAATAGTTTCTTGTAATTTGTATAGAAATAATTTTGAATTTAAAAAAACTATTTTGATAAAAAAACTATCAAAACTTTGGTAATTGGTGCGATATTCTCATGGACTACCTTGTACTGATAGCTCGTTACCTTTTGTATTATTTGCAAGCATAAAGTAATTTCTTACCGATCATCGATAACGTAATGCATGATTTATAAACGTAAATTAATAATTAAAATATTTTTGAAAATCTATTTTCATACTCATTATGTACGTTTCAACATCACGAAGCGCAACGATAGCTCAGTTGGTAAAGTTCTGGTGTGACAACCCCAGAATACTTTTCCCATCCTCGTAACCATATAAGCAACCACTTATTTTATCACCTCTAAAGTTCTCTAAAATTCATTAATGAATTAATGTTTCATTAATGGATTAATGTATAATGGATTAATGTGTAAAACAATGTATTGGCCCTTGTGGATATACATTACTTTACATATTATTTGGTAATGTAAAACCACACATTGGGAACGAAAAGAATTTTTTTGAATTTTTATTTTTAGAAACGGAAAAAAAAATTTACATTTAACTAAAAATATCAACTTCTACCGAAAGTTCCGAAATTTGCTAAAAAGTTTGGACTGATTAAAACTATGTTCATGTTTAAAGGACAGTAAAAATATCCATTCCAGCGAAAACATGGTAATGACAGGTCATTACTGCGTAGATTGCATTACTTTAAAATATAAAATAATAACCTACATGCAATAAAATGATTTACTGATAGTTACTGAAATAAGTACCGAATTCGTATTTCTGTTTTTTTAATATTATTGATTAATTTGTTTTGAAAAATCATACAACAAAATAGAAAATCATGTGCTGTAAAAAGTGCCTAGTAATCTAAACTCCAAAGTTTTACGTATAACCCTTTACATTGTAATTCCAAGAGGTAAGGCGTTATGCTTCCGTGCAAGCTTACGCAAAAATTTACTAGCAGATTATTTTTTAACTCCTGGTAACCAATTATAATTTGACTTTCAGTAAGCGACAAGGTAATGCGATACAGTTTTGTGAATCCCAATTTCTAATCCGCTTTTCTTCCAAATTGAAATATATACATTAACCCTTTGACGGCCAATAGTTGATAAATGTCCCAATTTTAATTTTTTGTCATATTTGGCCTAGTTTTTAACCAATTTTCTAAAACGCGGCTTGAATCGACAGAGGATAGTTGTTGCTTGCTTTACATAATGTTAACCATTTGGATCAACATGGTTTCAGAGCCAATAGGATCACCACAAATTCACAAATAAATATATAATTTTGCATAATTTTTGGAACACATTTTCTCGTATCCTATTGGACAATACAGAAGATAAAATTTTGGTAGGACATATTGCATTCCTTTAATTTTTAAAAACATCGATATATTTGGAATTGGTTTATTCCATTGTAACCCATGGGACGTCAGAGGTGAAAAAGAAGAAGTTTTTGCTCAGTTTTAAACATTTTTTGTGTGCATTGAAATTCAAGTAGTTTTTATTTGATTTTTATAGATTTTCCCCTGATTCCAATTTTGTCTCCAAAATTTTCTATCTCTTTACAATTTTGAAAAATTGTATATAAGTTATATTTCGGTATTACAGGTAAAATTCGTTTTTTTCTGAATACCAATATTAATTATATTAGATGTGACGTAACACAAACAAGTTAAAATTAACTAATTCGACACTACTCTAAACTAATTTGTAGGTCTCTCCTGTTCACATACATATTAATTTGTTTTATTAAACTCTTTTAATTCATAAATTAATAAATACACATTAATAAATAAAGTTATAAATAATAGAAAAGGTGAGTCATTAATTCAAAATAATAAACAAGTGACATATTATAGGCAATACATAACTTATATTTTGAAAATAATGCTGAATGAAAGGAGTACTCATTACAAAGTGATGTATAAAGTAATGCTATGTCATTACCATGTTTTTGCTGGGTGATTTTGCATAAATTTTAAGATTTTAAGGGGTTTCTAATGAGAAATAGCATTGCAAATTGTCGAATGAAGAAGTAGATATTTTAAATGTTTTGTTTTTATAAATTAAAATACAAATTATTCCTATCAATTTCTTTAAGTATGAAAATTTTACTTGAAGAAAGTCCACGGATATTTTTCTAATAGTAACTACTTACTTTACTATTGAAGTAAACACTTATTTCTTCACTATGTGTAACCATGAATTTTGGGACATTGCGAACAAAAGTAATTAAGGGAGTAAATAGCTAGGCAACTAGTGAAGCCCTTTGTGTGCTACTTACTCCAATAGTTACTTGGTAATGTGTGTTTTTGCTGGGATTATTCATTTTTACTACCAGTTTTTTAAGCCGATTTAGTTTCTTTTATTAAAAAATCAATATACATAAGTTCAGAATCCCCAAATACAATCATTTTGTTTATTTGAGGAACTGGCTTCTTTTTATTGAACGTGCTAAGGAATACACTTCCACGTTATGGACCTTAAGAAATGAAAAGACCTTACAACCTTTTTGTTCAATAGTTTTTCACCAAGTGAGTTTATTCTATAAAATTACTTAACACAACGGGTTTAATGTCGTAACTTAAAACTACATTTTGATAGCTACAATGGGCATAGTAACGCCACCTATAATTGAAGTTTTATACAATATAATTCAAGGAGTAATAATTTTCAGATGTGACGTTAACATTCCGGGCCCCTTTGATGGGTACCATCAACAGGATTATATAATAAATTTAGGAATTCAAAGAGAACTTAATAAGTAATGGTTATAGGAATTCAATAAATATTTAATAAAAAAATAAGTTTTGTTGTTGTTTACATGGAAAGAAGTGATTCTTAAGTTTGAGTTTAAAGTTTTTTATAAGACAGAGCAGGTTGCGGATAAAATCCATCCAAATTTGGAGTTTTGTGCAATAGGAAGGTCTTCATGATTCGGTAATATACCATTGAGCACCACCTTGGGATAGAAATCCGATCCTAATACCATTGATATTGGGCCACATTCGTAAAAAGTAGGATCCGACAGAACTAGATTTTGAAATTTTTCACGAAATGTTGTAGGTAAAGATTTACTTGGAGTTTTCAGCGAAATTGTATTGTCAACACGCACAACAACTTCAAGATGAATCGACTTATCTGACAGTGATCTAATGACTACGTTTCTTATTGTGGAATCATCAACAAGTTTGGTTTTAATTCCAAGTTTGGAAACTATCGTCCTTGAAATACGGCTTACACTAGATACACTATCAAATAGTATTCGGTTCTTGTGTATACGTCCATTAATCGAAACATTTGCAACTGCAGTAGGTAAAAGAGTAATAGCGTGTTGGGAAAGGATTGCACTACTTTTATTAAGTGATGTGGTTATAAAACTTCGGCGATTCAACTGATCACTATTATCCATGTGGAGCGAGGTATGGTGGCTACGTTTGCAAATGTGACATCCTGATTTAAAGAAACAAGAACGATTGGAATGTTGATGAGCCAAGCAATTTAGACAATATCTAAGTTGTTTAGCAGTCGTCCTTCATTTGGTTGCGTCCATCATTAAAAAGCGTTTACACAAACGAAGTGGGTGAATTTGTTTACAAATACGACACGGTATTGGCCTTTTCCCATCCAGAGTTGTTCCTTCGCGATTAGTGATGATTCGAGGCATTCTGAAAATATGAGGTGGAAAACAAACAAAGAAACTGAGTAGGAAGAAGAACGAGCTTCACTATTGGTCGTTTAATAGTGCCTTTTTGGCAAAAGTGTTGATGAAGAACGGATTCTGAATGAGAGTCAATTGAGGGCTCAGGGGGAGCTAAAATCAAGCCGCCGGTAAGGAAATGACCAGGAGTAAGAGGATTTAAGTCTGAAGGAGTTTCCGACATAGTCGAGATCGCCCGTGAATTTAGACACGCTTCAATTCTAGATAATAAGGTACAAAACTCCTCAAAGGTATATTTAAATAAAGTTGATACTTTTTTGAGATTGATCTTTTACTTTTGACCCCTGCCTCCCATAATCCACCCATGTGGGGTGCTCCCGGAGGGATAAAGTGCCAGGATAAATTTTGGTGAAAGCAGCTAAAAAGTCTTTAGCTATTTCTTTATAGGCACCTACAAAGTTTTTGCCATTATCGGAGTAAATGTGTAATGGACAGCCTCGCCGAGAAATAAACCGGTGGAAAACGGCTAAAAATGTTAATGTTGATAAAACTCAGGTGACTTTCAAATGAATTGCCTTAGTCGAAAAGCACACAAAAACACTGACATATCCCTCGGTTACTCTACAACCCCTGCCGGTAAGATTTTTAATTTCAAACGGTCCAGCAAAGCCTATTCCAGTACAATAAAATGGACTACTTAGACTGGTTCTTTCTGGAGGAAGGGCGCTCATGATTTGAGTTTCAACATTTTTCTTTTGAAGCACGCAAGGTTTTTCAACTTTGGGATCCAAAATTGCATTCGAATAAGACGTAAAACTAATTGATTTCCTCCATGAAGACTAAGACGGTGAGTAAAGTGAACTAAAAGCAAGTCTACCGTGGGCACAAAATTTGGCCTTTTACGTCCAAAAAGGGATTCAAATAGAGAATTTTGGACAATTTTGAAATTGACTCTTTTTGGAGTAAAGCTTTATACGTTTCAGGGAATGCATATTTCTGCGCCAGAATAACAACTCTGTTTTTCACATCGAGGGCTTCTGTTGATGTTAAATCAATCAAAGTTTGAGAAAACGAGGTGCGGTATTTGAACCGAGTGTGATGAATGAATCGAAATATATAACATAATACACGAATTGCCCTGTTAAATGACGAAAATCTATCAAGAATATCTTCATATTGTGAAAAGAATGTAAAGTTCACCCGAAGTGGTTTTTGTTCTAAATTAGTATCAGGAAATTCCTTTTCATAGGCAAAAGTTTGGAAGGCTTTTTAAACAATTCTAGGCAGGTGCCACCACAATGAATTGTCACGTAATTCAGGCGGATATAATCCACGGCTTGCTAAGTCAGCTGGATTGAATTTTGAATCGACGTGACACCAGTTTTCCGATGTAGTCTTTTGAACTATTTTCGAAATTCGGTTTGCAACAAAGACTTTCCAATAACAGGGGTCCTTTCGCAGCCAAGCTAATACATTGTCGAGTCGGTCCATTTGAAAACCTCATAATTTGAAATGTTCAAGGAAGGAATGACAGAATGTATCATGTGAGCTAACAATACAGCTCCACATAGTTCCAATTTCGGAATGGATTTTTCACAGGGGAAACCCTAGATTAAGAAGTTAACAAATTGACGAAAACTGACTGATTTTCCAGTTGTATAAATGGCGGCTGCATAAGCGTTTTCAGAAGCATCACAAAATGCATGAAATTGTATGTTACAAGTAGGAGAATAGGAAACCCACCTTGGTAGTTGTATAGAGTCGATCGTTGGATAATATTTTAAGAATTTATTCCAATCTTAAATACAACTTGGAGATAATTTTTCATCCCAATCGATTTTGGATACCCAAATTTGTCTCAAAGGTATTTTGGCTTACACCACAACTGGTGCTAGCCAACCACCTGTGTCGAAAAGTTTCGAAATCTCAGAAAGAACTTCCATTTGTAAAATCGGATTTGGCCGATAACGATTTGGATTCGAAGAGGAATTAATCTGACTTTGCATTCCATTTTACGCCTAAAGTTTTGGTGTGGCTGGTGGCTTCAAAACTTAGAAAATCTTCTTTTAAAAGATGCATTTTATGAAGATCTTTTAGAATGTCAGTGGAATTGGAAGTCCATTTTCGAAGAGGAAAGCATGCTGAATTCACAACGGAAATGAGTTGATCTCTTGATTGTATAACTAAACTTAATTCATTCCAGCTATGACGTCATCAACATACATTGAATTTTGTAGTACCTGGCTAGCTAAAGGAAAGCAGTCCTTTACATCTTGTGCTAATTGGAGAAGTGTCCTAATCGCAAGATAACGAGCACAGTTAATTCCAAATGTAACTGTTTTTAATTCAAAATCCTGAACATTACCGGATGGAGATGATCTAAACAGAATCCTTTGGTATGAGGTATCATTTGGATTAACCCTTATCTGGCGATACATTTTCTCGATATCGGCATTAAAGACATAACGATAGAAGCATTTAAAACCACACGATAGAAATGATTAGGAAATTTTTCGGGGTGTGGGAAAGAGACTGATTCCATATGGGTCATATATTCGATATATTCCTGAATAACTGAATCATATTGCTTTTTTTGGTTGATATTTTTTAATAGACGCGTCTCGTTTCTCAAAAATTGAGAGTATGCTCTTGGTCTTAATTGACCTAATTGAATACATCTATCATAAAAGGATTTTCTGAATGGTAGAGACACTATGTATCTAACGTCACTATCTCTTGTATTATTCTTGGCATAAAAAGTTGTGGGATGTTGTGGGATGTCCTCTACCTCCCAAAAACGCTTTAGCTGATTTTCCAATGTATATAGTATCTTGGGCAACTAAGGAACTACAGACATTTCGTTTCACTCCATCAAGGAGAATTCTATTATATATATCAGCGCCAATTAAAATGTCAATACGAGAACTCTCGTAGAATTTAGGATCGGCCAGTTGGAAGTCCTGTAAAGGCTTCAGAATCAATTGAACATGAAGGAAGATTGCCAGAAAGATGAGGCACAACTAAAGCATTAATATGTAATTCCAAATTGGAATCTAAACGTGAACTAACAGAGAAAGTAGACAGTTTTCTTGATTTAGCTGATGTGGTACCATTAAGGCCTGAAATATTCATATCAATACGTTTAAATGGCAACTTCAAAATATTAAAAATTCTCTCCGAAATAAATGTTCCCTGTGACCCGGAATGAATCAAGGCACGAGCTGAATATTTAAGACCCAAATGATTGATTTCGACGGTGGCAGTCCTTTAAAGGACGCTATGATAGGTGTGTAAGTAACTGCTTGAGGTCGAAGGCTCGCAGGATAACTCAGTAGAAGCCTTAGTCTTTGGAAGTGCATTTGTGTATTGGAGGAGAAATTCTTTGTGAAACGTTCGATTTGTTCTTTGAATTTAAATTAGAAATTGAAGAAACAATTGAATTATCGCGATGTAAAAGCGTATTATGTCTCTTATTACAAATAAAACAGTTGAAATTGCTTTTGCAATCCTTAACAACATGAGTATCTGAGAAGCAGTTGAGACACAGTTTTAAATTATTTATACAAGAAAACCTGTCTTCCAAATTCATTTGAATGAATTTCGGACATTTTCTGATGATATGATTATTATTAGGGCACAAATAGCAAGGCTTTCTATTGAATGTAGAAATCTTGGTGTGATTACTACTTACTGTTTTTGGAAAGTTGTTTTTTTTTAAGTTGAAGAAGGATTCTGATTAGAACTTAAATAATTCCTTGACTCCATTAAAGTTTCCAGAGTTTGGATTCTACAGGAAAAAAAATTAATTTAAATCAGACCATTTCGAGACATCTTTCTTGTTGTGAACTGATTGCTCCCACAAGGCCAAGGTGGTTCGTGGAAGTTTCGTGTAACAAATGTAATAAAATATACCATCCCAACACACGCATTTATCTCACGTTGAAGGCGTTTAATTTCCTCGCTGGATTCTAATGTTATTACTGGCAGAATAAATAGTATACTTAATTGGCTACGAATTAACCTACGTTTGTTCTCGAATTGATTTTTCAATATCAACGATATCAAATGCATCTCCCTGTGTCTTCTCCCTTAAATAGAAGAATTTTTGAATACCAGATAGACTTGAATCATTTATATAAATAGCGGACAACATGTCTCGGAAAGAAGGCCAAGATATATAACTTCCTTCAAATATTTTAGTCTCATATGCCGGTAAGTAAAAGTTTGACCGAGAACGAACAGCATTGGAGCTGGATGGCCGATTTTGTGAGCGTTCTGCGATAGAAGCACTTGGCTTGGACACGACTTTAACAAAAGTTTCGTAAGAGGACTGATACCTTGAGTTGACAGATTCTTGATCAAAACCGTCATCATTGTGCTTTTCGATAATTCTTTAACACATTTTTCATAAAGAGCCTTAATGTTGGCCCATATTGATTTAACTTCATCTCTGTGAACTTCTGAGGCAAAAATTGTTGATTGAGAGATAGTGTTGTCATCAAGCTCTTGATCAAAATGAACAAGTTTTACATTCGCTTTAACAAACTTTTCCAATGCAGTCATATTTTAATTGGTGATTTGAAAATATTTTAAAAATAGAAGTGGTATATATTTCAAGTTAGTCAGAATTTGTTTCTAGTTTTCCGTGGATAAAGCAAGTGGAATCTGGGACAAGAAGTAAATAAATTTTCTAAGTAATTGTAGAATTTGAAAATATATTCAATTCAAGTTGACCGGTTGTAGGGTGATCCAATTAAATATTGAGGAAAAGTACATAAATAATATTCGTTTTGTATTGTAATTTTAGAATTTGAAAATATTGTCAATTCAAGTTGACCGGTTGTAGGGTGATTCAATTAAATATTAAGGAAAATTACATAAACAATATTCGTTTTGTCTTTAGTCGAAGAGAATTAGACAATTTTATAAATGATTTAAAGAGACTGAAATGAAGTAATATAATAATTTTATTTTTAGAATAAAGAATTTTTTATATTAAGCAATATTCTTTCTCGAATTTATTTAAAAAGTTCTCCTTGCACAAATATTTTATATTGCAAACAACTTTCGGGAAACTTTTTCTGTTTTTTTTTGTTTGTTTTGCTTTTGTTAGGTTAAAAGAAGCGAAAAAAAGAGTTAACGCAGTATTAATCTTTAAAGCAACTGGGATTGATACATAATAATTTTTCGATTTTAACTCAAAGAGCGAGTGATAATGGAGAGCGTGATAACAAAAACGAGTAACGGTTTGATCTCACTGGAAGGCGCAAAGTTTCTTTTCATCTGTTTTTATATATGAGTATATATATATATATATATATATATATGCAGAAAATGTTACTCTATAAAATGGAGGAGTAGTAAATACCGAAAGAAGAAAATAAAAGACATATACAGAACTTTTTTACCGCAAAAAAAATTGTGATGATGTATAACTAAAAGACCTCTTATTTGGAGGTTATGTAGAGGTAAATTATACAAGTTTCATCTTCAAGTTGGGGTTATGAATTTTTACGTTACATTTCTGTTTTGAATGTATATAGAAAAAATTAATGGAATGAATATAAAATTTTTCATTATATAACAACTTATGGATTTTAGAAATTATTTGTTCTCTTTCTTTCACTTTTTGTTACTTATAGTTTTATAGGAACACTTTGTTGTGTGGCGATATAATATTTTTTTGTTTTGGTACAAATTGATATATAATTTTTTGTCGTTTTTTATGGCAATACATATTTAGGATTAAAATATGCCACTCACATTTTTTTTCTTTTTAGTGGACTTTTGCTTGAGAATGATATTTTTCAGTTATTAAGTAAAATTATTTTATTAACTGAGAACTTAGTATTACCGTCTACGCGCACTCTTTTCTCTTTGGATGATGTTATGAAATTAGTTTGTTAAGTACATACGGTAAAGAATAGAAATTAATTACATGAATGCAAACCTGGAATTATTCGGCAGTATTTAGCGAGATGTTCCAAATGTTTTAGTGTTGGAGTAGTAGCTTGTGCACTTTTTGTTGCCAATATGAAATCCAGTTCGAAGGACCAAATGTTTATTTGAGGAACTGGATTCTTTTTATTGGGCGTGCTAAGGAATACACTTTCACGTTATGGACCTTAAGAAATGAAAAGACCTTACAACCTTTTTGTTCAATAGTTTTTCACCAAGTGAGTTTATTCTATAAAATTACTTAACACAACGGGTTTAATATCGTAAATTAAAACTACATTTTGATAGCATATTAACGCCACCTATAATTGAAGTTTTATAGAATATAATTCAAGGAGTAATAATTTTCAGATGTGAGATTAACACATGTGAAAGTCCAGATGCTCCTCTACAATTCTTCCATAGATTGTAAACTTATCGATCCCTTAATTCAAACGATATTACTATGTATTAGCCATGTTTTTTTGCAGGTATTGAAAATATTTTTACTAAAAGACTGTACTGTTCATTAGTAATAGAAAGGGGGGGCTGTGTTGACAAGATATTGCACCGTGCGGCAGTACTTATTGGACTTGAACAAGACCACAAGAAAGAAGAGAATGTATATTGTAAAAATGCGTTCTCAGTTTTTCATTTTCTGATCTCTCCTTTTTAAAGGACTTCTAAGTTTTAACGGTAATAAATTTTTAAAAATCTATTTAAATAATTCTACTATAGCCCCCATTACCCGGTTTTACGGCCGACGTAATGTATGTTTTTGGTACTTTTTACATTTAATTAAATCGAAGAAGAATTGCTAGAATTTCTATAAATCTGAATTAAGAGTTATGTCTTCATATAAATGTATGGCAAGTACAGAGTACCAGTATCGGAATATTTTTGTTCCACAACTTAAAAAAAATTTACAGTTCCAAGTCAGAATTACGACTAGATTATTTCTGAAAAGTTATAGTCCATTGTGAGCCAAATCATAAAAACGCCGGATATGGGAATGAAAAAGACCATGACATTTCCATATAAATGTATTAAAAGTGAAGGACTTTTCGAATTCAAGTTTCAGTATAGGAATATTTTTGTTCCACAGCTTACAATTCCAAGTGAGAATTACGTCTAGATTATTTCTGCAGAGTTTTAGTCCATTGTGGACATGACATGGCATTTTCATATAAATGTATGAGAATTGTAGGACTTTCTAAATTTTAGAGCCAGTTTCACTACATTATTTCCACAAGTTAAAAAAAATTCACAGTTTTAAGTCTGAACTACGTCTAAATTTTTTCTGCGAAATTGGACAGTTTTGGAATATTTTTGCTCCACAACTAAAATAAATTTATTCAATCTTAGTGAAAATAATTTCTATATTGTTTTAAAAAATTTTAATCCATACACATAAAAAATGTTCAAAATTCTGCTTGTAATATTAAACATTGGCAGCGGTATTCATACAAATTTTAAACAACTTTTCAAATAAATTTTAAGCAAAATTTGCTAAAATTGTATTCATAAACGAATTTTAGCTTAAAATACCTTTAATATTAAATTTTTTTTTTAATATTCAATTTTTTTTTTTTAATTTAAAAAAAATAAATTAACATTTAAACAAATAGAAGTGGTAATTTTATAAACAACATTTTCCTGCTAAAGCTCGTAAAATATATTTTTATATTGGTTTAATACTTTAGTTTATGAAATTGACAATAAGTGATGTAGAATTTCATAGAGGAAACATTATAAAGATCAGAGATATATTACGAGATAATGGTTTTCCAACTGAGTTATCTTATAGATTAATAGGTCAATATAGAAATAGGATGACACAAAATGGAACATACATAACTGAATCACGAATTTTTAAATCTTTGACATATGTCCCTGGATTATCAGAGAGATTGGCGAGATCTAACATCTTTGATAAAGGGAAATATGGAATAGCTTATCGTAATTTAAATACACTAGGGAAATTATTTAGTAAAACTAAAGATAGAATAAATTAAATACCAGGATTTCAGGACATAAATCAGACCAAAAGCATAGAAATATTAATACGAAAAAAACCGCATTGTCATTTCATTGTTCTATATTAAATCACCATCCTAACTTTGAAAATGTTTCAATATTAAGAACAGAAAATAATTGTAAAAAACGTTATATGTTAGAAATGTTAGAAATCATTAATACACCTTTGACACAGAGAATGAACTTTAAAGCTGACACAGAAAATTTAGCTCAGAATTATAGATATTTAATTAGTAAAAAATTAGGAAACTTAAATGTATAGATATGTTTTTAATAACTATAATAATTTAATTTCATAATGTTATTTTATTTTATAAACAACATAATAAATGTTCAATTTCATAAACTAAAGTATTAAACCAATATAAAAATATATTTTACGAGCTTTAGCAGGAAAATGTTGTTTATAAAATTATTACTTCTATTTGTTTAAATGTTAATTTAATTTTTTAAAAAATTTAATTTATATTTAAATGTTAAATATTTTTATATTTAAATGTTAAATATTTTTTTGTTTGTCAACATTTTTATAATTATTAAAATTTTGTTTTCCTGAAGATGCTAACAAATTGTTAGCGAAATATCGAAAATAAAATAAGAAATTTTATAAAAAAAAGAAAAAGATCTTTAGCTTAAAAAAAAAATTGAATATTAATATTAAAATAAGATCGAATAAAGTTATATAATTTTTAAAATACCTTTTTTAAACCTTGTTTAAATAAACGAATTTTAAAATTGGGTCGACCCTATTTTAAACCTATTTTAAAATGACATTTATGCTTTGTGTTTATTTTAATTTTAAATATTTAAAAATTGTCATTTAATCAAAAGAAGTTATTTGTTTTTGTTTAATAAATAATGGACACTATATCTGATCAAAAGAATTGGTAAGAACCATTTTTATTTAAAAAATTTGATATATTTAATTGTATCTTGTTTATAATAGGAACTATTGCCCAAATTTCAAATAATCGTCAGACGAAAATTTACAAAAAGAGGAGCGACCCGTTTTCAATTCCGGATAAAGAATTTAAGCAGAAATACCGTTTTAACAAGCAAACGGTAAGAAAAATTGTAAATATGGTCAAAACGAATATTTCTGTTGAACGTAGAGGATGCGCAATTTCAGGTTTTAGTAGCTTTACGTTGTTGGGGACGAAGATAAGTATGTTGTGCATTCTGTGATAGAAATGTTATAGACCCAAAATCGTTCTTCTAGTTTCAGAATTATGCTGGAGACCTTCATGGACTTGCATAACCAACGGTGAGCAGGATTTGTGCAAAAGTTGCACGTGCTATCATGGAAAAGATTGCATAAAAATGCTAACATCTGTTGAAGAAGAGGTGAAAATAGCTAAACAATTTAAGGCAATCAGGAACTTCCCTGGAATAATTGGCGGTATGATGGCACCCACATTAAAATTAAAAAAAAACTGGAGGTGACCTAGCACAATATTATATAATTAGGAAGGTATTTTATTCGTTGAATGTAAAAGTTAAATTTGAAGTTAAATCTCTAATATCTTATATCTGAATTGTTTATTTATTAAGTAGGTGGTTTGCAACGTCCTACTTAGAATTTTAGACATAGTGACGAGATGGAGGGGCAGTACCCATGACTGCCGCATTTTCAATGAGTCTTAAATAAAAGAGCGGTTTAAAAATAACGAATTTAGAGGCCGGCTGCTTGGTGACTCAGGCTACAAACTAGCGCCATACTCATTTACTCCATTACAAAGACTTCAAAATGAAAACGAAATTAAGTATAACATTGCTCACATTGGAACACGAAATAATGTGGAGCGATGTTTTGGAGTGTGGAAGCAACGATTCCGATGTTTGCTAGATGGAATGACTGTTACTTTTTCTAACGTTAAGGTAGTAATTGTAGCTTTAGCTGTTCTACACAACATCGCCATTGAAGAGAACGATACTACTCCAGGTAAATCTAACATACTTCATTATTATTTTAGATATATATATTTAATTAAAAAATATCTGTTTTAGACGACTATGAATACAACTCAGATGAAGAGATGCTTTGTGAAATGACAGAAAATGATCTACGCGGACAAGAGACAAGAAGGAGAGAAAGTATTATCCCGAGAAATTTTATACAAAAATATTTTAAATCGTATTTCAATTATGTATTGCCAGAATAATATTATAAATACACGCGTTTTTTTATTTATTTTTATTATATAAACACTTTTTTGTCATCTTTAATTATAAAACGTTTTATAATTTTGTCCAACTAAGCACATTTTTACCAAACTTGCGTATTGATGTACTAACCCCTTGTACTAAATATCATAATCCAGTTAATTTTTTTATATTGTTTAATTTAATCAAACACCTAAAAATTCTCAATAAAATTGAATTTAATTCCTTCATTTATTTTTATAATTACTTAATTTATAAGTTCCTTATTTTGAAATATTTTAATAAATATATTTAACATATTTTATTTTTTTTTTTAATTTTTGATAAATATATTTAATATCCCATGTAAAAATTGAAATATATATGAGCATACATTATCATACATGGGCTTGTATATTATCATTCTTGGTCATATATTTCTATGTATGTTTCAATATATGACTATGTATCTTCGAATTCGAAATTTGAGAGTATATGGCCGTAATAGATCATATATGCTCATATATTATACAAATATGCTCTTATATGACCATATACGATCATATACCCTTAAATTTTGGATCCGAAGACATATTGTCATATATGAGATCATGTATGGTCATATATTGAACCATATATGGACATATATGACCATGTATGATCATATACCAGCCAAGGTATGAGCATCTGCGTCATGTATATAATTACATTTTTATATGGGATATTTTAATTTTTCAATAAAATAACTTAAATATTTTAATTTTTCATTAAAATAACTTAAAAATAATATTTCATTTTAATTTTTCAATAAAATAACTTAAAAATAATATTTAATTTTATTTTTTCAATAAAATAACTTAAAAATAATATTTAAGTTTTTCAATATTTTTAATTTTAATTTTTCGTAAACACAATCGAACATACCAAATGCTTTCTTTTTGTAAAATATTTTTTTGGCCTCCAACATATCATATTCAATGTCTAGATTTTTCAACCTTTTTTCCGCCTCTATTTTTAGATTTTTAAACTCTTTCTGGACTGTGAGAAAATTGTACTCCTTGTCGAGACTTCTTACCCTTTTCTTTTCCACTTCCATTTGGAGCTCATGTAGCTCCTCTCTGCATCCTAGGTCAAATTCCGTTAATTTCTTGATGCTCTCGTATTAGTTTTTGCTGGAATTTTCTAAATACAATATAACATGTAAAAATATATGTGTGCAGTTATTACCCTGCGGGAAAAGGACTTATCCCAGGACACGTCATGTGACCGGTTCATTGTGGTAGGGACCGGTCGCGGGACTGGCCACTTTAACATGGGCTTGTCCTAGGAGGGCGTCAATTGCCCACTGTGACATGTCACAAGATAGGTCTAAAAGAACATGTCATGACTTTTAAGCCGGTCACGTGATAGGTACTTTAGGAACCAGTCCTCCTTTCACCTATCTCGTGATATGTATTTTCGGAACCGGTGCAGTTTTCACCTATTACGGGACAGGTCCCAATTCCCAACTGACCCCCTTTTTCCCGCAGGGTATTTAGAACACAATATTAAATTGTTTTTCTAACAAACCTTCTTTAATTTAGGGGTTGATTTCGGCAATTCCACTTTATCGTATACCTGTGTGCCATCTATTTCTATTATGTCTAATGGCATAGATTTTTCATCTTCATCATCAACCTGACAAAATAGTAAATTTCGACATTTAAACAATTGTGTCTAAAAATTTAAAGGTACGGACATATTGTAAAAATAATTATTGTCTTGTATTGAACCAACTAAAACAATTAACATCTTATTTTTTAATGAACATTTTTCAAATAAAGTATATATCACATTAAAATTTTTCGTATTTAGATTGTGTCAAGATTTTAGATTTTGTTTTTGCATTTTAAAAATAAGTAGAAGCATATTTAAATTAATAAGAGAACAAACTTAGTTTGATTTCAAAGCTGTTTCTTTTTAATTTAATCTTGTTTCCACTTGATTTTAAATTTTTATGTTATGTTCTATAAAATACGAATATTATAAACATACGTACGAATATTATAAACATACGTATCGGAATCTGAATTCGTTGGAATCAACAACGAATTCGTTCGGTAGCCATACAGATATATCACTGATGTTTACCGGCATTTCGGGAGGTTGTGATCCTCCACCGGTCCTGGAGATCTCCTTGCGGTGCTCAGCAACTTGTTTCCTTGCCGAAATTTTCGTTGCGGCCCTTGAGCTTTTAATTGGGACATACTCCTTTTACCAACGGTACATAACTCGTTGAAACTAAAACGAAATTAGAAACTATTACAAGCAAAATGTATAAAACATATATACAATAAAAAATACCTTCCTGCGACATCAACCCAAGCTTTTTTCTTTGCTTGGTTGGTGTTTGTTTCTGTGTTTTTGTTTTCTATAAGCTTAACTTTTTTTGATAAGCTCCTTTAGCAGGATATACAAACAAAATTTTATGCCTACTTTTACAATCTTTCATTATTCTTTGCAATACAGGTACTTACCTTATAATCTTCACTCCAATTTTCTGAACGTTTGCGTTTAGATTCTTTTTTCTCGATGTTCACATCCATATTTTTAATTTTTTATTTAAACTTTTCTTTTTTATTGCAAGTAAACTAATGGTGTGTTGTTTAATCAAAGCAACGAAAATAAAACCGGTTACTCGAATACTTTTTTATCTACAATAAAATCATTATCTATGTAACACTTTTACTGGACATTTTGTTTGGCTCTTTTTCCGTTTTTTAATTAATATACAAGTTTTCATAAATTTTTTATTTTATAAAAACAATATTTTACTGAAAAACTACAAAAACATGTATATAGAAACGAGACCCGTATGGTTTAGTAATCATTGATTTGAATCATTACAATTAATGTGAAAAATAAAAAAATACCGTGTTGCCATCCTCAAGTTAAAAAAAACATTAAATCGTTTATTACTTAAAATACTGATTATGAATACGAATTTTTAGTAAACCTTTTTTATGCTTAAAATTTTTTTTAACTAATATGTATTTAAAACTTCAATTAAGATTTTTTTATGAATAAGCTATAACTTTTCACAATTTTTGCAAGTAGGAAAAATGGCATAGCATAGTCGAATAGAGCATAAAAAAGTTTGAAGACCTATTATATTTTTTTCCGAAATTGCAAGAAAGTATAATTTTATTTCATACTGGTATAAAAATTGAAAAAAAAAAAAAAATTAAATAAAAAAATATTAAAAACAATCTGACTTTTTTTGAAATCGCGTTTGGTGCGGAGCACTTTTGAACTGAAATGACCTAGAAAAGTTATAAAAATGGCATTTTTAAATACAAAAAACTTTTCGTTATTTTTATGTAACTTCAATTTCTATATTAAAAGAATTTTTATATGAAAAACTAGCTTAAAAGCCGATACTTCGTTATCGGTGGTTTTAAATATCGAAATATGTTAAGAAAAAAATATTATTCTATTTTCTAAAGATTTTACTATTTAAATAAATTTGTTTCATGTTTTTTAGTTTATGTTTAAATTTGAAGTTTTGAATTTATTATTTAGAGGTCATACAGGGACTTGCCCAGTGTTAACTGTTTAATATCACTAATTCCCCTTTCCATCCCATTTTGTTCTCCTTGTATAATGATTCATTTACACTCGTTTCCATTACATTTATTTCCCCTCGTCTAATGTTTCAGTTGACTCGTTCCCCATTCCATTATATTTTTTACCCTATCAAGATTTCACTCGATCCTCATTTCATTTCATATCAATTCCCTTGTCAAGTGTTTTAATTCCACTCGTACTCCGTTTCATTCCATTTCGTATCTCTTGTCTAGTGTTTCTGTTTTACTCGTAACCTTTCCATTTCATTACTGTCCCCGCTACGTTGTTAGCGTAGAAAATGGTTTCCCGGGCTAACGCACGAGGGTACACGGGGTTTCCAGATAATCACCCGGAGTCCTTAATTTTTACCATGTCCCAGACCAAAATTCTAAGATGTACCTTAATAATGAGCTAGCCCATTCTCCAGGTAACACATATGTAAAATATTAGATTTTTCCCTTTGAACCCCCATTTTTACCATGTACCTGGCTAAAATTCTCAAATGTAGAGCTGATCAATGAGATAGCACATACTCCAGTTAACACATATTTAAAATTTCAGCTTTCTGGCTAAGCCGGTTGGGGCAGCCCGTAAGGAGGAGACAGTTGACCTTTTTGTTTCTCTCCGTACACATTTCCAAAAATCCGACCTGGGTGAATGTCTACACCTGAGGAGGAACCTTTGCACCAAATTTCAACTTCTCAGCTAAAGCGGTTTTGGCAATGGTAAGAATTTTTCCCTTTTCTGCCCCTCCTCATTCGATTTGCCAAAAATTACATCTTAACTGTTATCTACACTGGAGATGGAGCCTGCAAACTAAATTTCAACTTTCTAGGTACAACGGTTTGTGCAGGCTGTTAAGGGGGAGACTTCATCGATGAGTTAGCACATACTCCAAGAAAATCATATTTCAAAACTCAGGTTTCAAGCTATAGACTTTTGGGCAAACCATGAGGGGTTTTCCCCGTTTTGCTCTTCCCCGAAGGAATTTCCAAGAGGGGGAACCTACATACCAAATTTCAGCGTCCTTCCTCCTTCGGTTTAGGCTGGGAGATGTTGAATGGAATAAATAAATATTTACATATAGTATACACATTTTTACATTTACAAATTTGCACATTAGCACATGTACATTTTTGCACATTTACATTACCATCAAACCATCGATCCATCAATCTATTTAACCATCAAACAATCAAATTTTCACTTTTGCACATTTGCACTTTTGAAAATTTGCACATTTGCACCTTTGCAAATTTGCACTCTTGCAAATTTGGACATTTGCACTTTTGCAAATTTGCACATTTTCACTTTTGCAAATTTGCGCATTTGCACTTTTGCACATTTTGGACATTTTCACTTTTGCAAATTTGAACATTTTCACTTTTGCAAATTTGCACATTTTCAAATTTGCACTTTTGCACATATGCACACTTTCACATTTGCTCATATGCACATTGGCATATTTACATGTACCATTTCAGCCCAATCTGTTTTGGCAAGCCTTCAAAGGGGTCAGTTTTCACTTTTTTGCCTTTTGCATTAAATTTTCCAAAAGTCTCGTCTTATCTGTTATCACTTTTTTTCACTTTTGCACATTTGCACTTTTGAAAATTTGCACATTTGCACCTTTGCAAATTCGCAAATTTGCACTCTTGCAAATTCGGACATTTGCACTTTTGCAAATTTGCACATTTTCACTTTTGCAAATTTGCGCATTTGCACATTTGCACTTTTGCAAATTTTGGACATTTTCACTTTTGCAAATTTGAACATTTTCACTTTTCAGCCCAATCTGTTTTGGCAAGCCTTCAAAGGGGTCAGTTTTCACTTTTTTGCCTTTTGCATTAAATTTTCCAAAAGTCTCGTCTTATCTACTGAAGAAGGAACCTGCATACCAAATTTTAACATTTTAGTTTCAGCGGTTTAGGCTGGCCGTTCGGGGAGAGACTTTTCCCTTGTTGCACCTCTTCGTAATAATTTCCAAAAATCTTACCTGGGTGGATGTCTACACCTCAGGTGGAACCAATATACACACTTTCAACCTTCCAGCTCGAGGGGAAGAAATTCATCCTATTCTGGCCCTCCCCGTTTGATTTTTCAAAAATTACGTCTTATCTGTTATCTACACTGGAAAAGGAGCCTGCATACCAAATATCAACTTCCCATGTTCATGGGTTCGAAAGGCCGTCGAGGGGGAAGGCCGTAAAGGGTAAGAATTTTCGCACTTTAAACCCCCATTTTTACCGCATCCCTGGCCAAATTTCTAAAATGTACCTTATCAAGGAGTTATCACATACTCCCAGGAAGGCGTTTTTCAAATTACAGGTTTCTAGCTAAAGGGGTTTAGGCAGGCTGTGAAAGGGGAGTTTTTCCTCTTTTTGCCCCTTGCCGAAGGAATTTCCAAAAACGCCGTCTTAGCGGATGTCTACGCCGGAAGTGGAACCTACATACCGAATTTCAGCTTCCTAGCTCCAGCGGTTTGGGCTAGGCGATGTTGAATGAGTGAGTCAGTCAGTGAGTAACGTTATTCCTTTATATATAGAGATAACAATTTTCAAACTTTTTTAACAAAAAATTGTTTTCATTTCTAGAGATTGTCCTCTTTTATTTGAAATTCATGTTAAAATAAACTGATGGCTAGAAATATTTAAATAAATATTTAGAAATTTTTATATCCTTAAGATTTTGAATTTAATTAAAAGGAAAAAAGATCAGCATATGAAAAACTGAGAACGCAGTTTTACTCTAATCTCATATCTAGTTTCCAGGGTTATGATCTTGTTCAAGTCCAGTTAAAATATGTAAAATTGTCTCACGGTGTTATATGTTGGGGTTAGCTTGACGAGTTAGGGATTATCACAAATATTTATTTTAATCAGCAAAAAGAGGAAGACATAGTTTCTGCCAACCTCATAAATTTATTCCTCTATTTAAATAAGTGTATCCATTAAGGTGTTCAAAATTTTTTGGTTCAAATTTTTCTAAAAAAAAATTTGAATTCTCAACCTCCACAACCCTACAAATATGTATGTTATAGAAAAAAATATGGTTTACCTAAAAAAATCTCAAAAAGGCTTTATTTAGAGGTAGCACATTGTCATTGAAGTTTTAAAGTACTTGTTCTATAACACTATGGAACATTTTTGGGATTGTTGTCTGGGGGGTGAGAAATTCCAAGTAAGGGTGATGGTACTAGGTCAGTATAGTAAAACCCTCGAAGGGTTTGGCGTTCGTATGTGTCAGTTTTTTTTATGACCTTTTAAATTTTTTCCTTATCTTGATGTTTTTTCGCTTAGTTGTAACATTTTGGCAAAAACGTAGTTTAACATAACTCGAGAACCACTTGTCCGATTTTGCTAAAACAAACTCAAAAAAATTTAGAATTACAATTTAATCCGTTCATATAACGTTTTTCTTTATAATCAACAGTTTTGCCGGTAAAAATAAATTTGTGGAGAAAAAAAAATATTTTTTTGCCTAAAAATAAAAATTTTTTTTTTTTAAATTCATAAAAAATCTAAAACGGAAAAAAGGATCAAGTGTTATTAATTTCATGTAAAGTCACATAACCTATAAACAAAATGCGACATAGATCATAGAAATCGATTAACGCGTTCTGCTTTTATTTACAATTAAGTGAAGGTATCCCATTTTGACAAGAATATTGATATTTGTTTTTATTCAAAAAAGTGTCATTTAGCGCCTTTTTTATAAATTTTCCCCAATAACTCCAGACTTCTGGCCATAAACTACTAAAAAAATTAAGTAAACATTTTTATAATTTTTTATTTTTATTTTATTTATATATTTATTTATTTATTTTTATTTATTTTAATAAATATTGCCTAGACTTTTTCGATGGTGGTTGTTCGGGACTAGTGGCATTGCGTTCATCGCTATCATCAGTTTCTGAACCACACATAATGTCAATGTGTGACTCAACTGTTGGCCCTTCTGCATCTCCTGAAAATTCTTTATCATCAAGATCATTCTTGTCTTGCCACACAAGCTTACTCCACCAGCAAATTTCCGCAATTATTGCACTCGGCGACTTTTTGCCTCTATATCTGTAAGTTTTTGTTTTATTAAAATGAGTTTGAAAAAATAAAAAATCAGTATTACCTCATTTCAAATGGCATAGCAACTTGATGATAGCGTTCACCTTGTTCATCAGATTCGGTAGCCAATTGTTTGCTGAAGTAGTCCAGATGATGATGTAAATAATGGATTTTCAAGGACATGTGGACACCAATTTCTGAGAATGCTCTTAACATCCTTGCGACAGAAACATCGTAGTTGTTAGAACGATGCTTTCCCAACAAGCCTTCTATTACTTCTTTGATTGCCTGCCATGCATTCAATTCAGCGTCAATCAAAATATTGTTGAATGCGTCACTTTTAATCAGCTTTCGTATATCTGGAGCATTTACTACGCCTGATTGGAAAAAATTAATTTGTTAAGATGGAAAATCATGGGAAATGAATGTGATATTATAACTTACCTTTTTTAATTTTACTTTCGCTGAGTCTCGGGTAAATTAGTTTCAAACACAAGAAACTTCATCTCTTTTGGCGACAGTTTTGATAAAATTCTTAACAATTCCAAGTTTAATATGCAGTGGAGGCAGCAATATCTTCTCCTTCGGCACTAGAGGCTCACGAATAATATTGGCCGTTTGTAACCTGCTGTGCTCTCTGAGTTTCCATCCGTGGCATGCATATTGGTCACCAGAAAATCGTGTGTCCCAATCGCACAAAAAGCACATATATTTTATATAGCCGCTTTGAAGACCGCAAAGCATTGCTACAACTTTTAAATCGCAGCATATGCGCCACATATGTTTGGCGTAGTTAACCATTTTTAAAATATTTTCCAGTGCATCATATGTTTCTTTCGTTTCTGTACTATAGGGGATTGGAGCTGAAGGTTTTTTATTGGTCTTATGCAGTAAAACTGTCTTCAAGCTGAGTTTTGAACTGTCAATAAATAATCTCCAGTCATCTGCTTCATATTTTATTTCCATTGCGTCCATCAATTTTCCTACATCCGGGCAATATGCAGAAGTTTTTTCATCATTCACAAGGAATAAACTTTGGAGTGTAGCCTGACGACTTCGATAAGCTGTGACTTTCACACCGGGTGCCAACAAATTGTTTGATTTCAAAATGGAAGCCAGTCCTTCCGATTTATGCTGTGTTAATTCCAACTTGGCAACAATTGAATCAAGCTTATTTTGATTTATTAAAATTGGCTCATTGGATACTGATGGCTCATATGGGGGATCATCACGTGCATGATATGTCGGAGCAGTCGTAGAAGAGAAAATATCTGGGCTAGAAGCTTTTGGCACAGGAATGTGGTCCGAATGAGGAAATGGTGTTGCGGCACTTGCAACACCAACGTAATTATACGATTTTCTTATCCTTTTTGCGGCTCCTTTATTCGCACATGCATAGCAAGTCAATGGATTGTGACCTTCGCCAGGATTAGTCCAACTCATTGGGATACCGAATGGCATACTTTCACGTCTTCTATTTTTCCAATCCATTAGACGGTTGTATCAGCTTTTACACACTATATTTGGTACCCAATTTTCGTTCACTATAACATTTTGGTTGAAGTACATCTCGTATGTTTGAACAAAATCAGTACTGAAATTTCCCCTTTTTTTATGTGTTGAGACATATTGACCACAGCAGTAGCAAAAGCTATTTATATCTGGCTTGCACAGTTCCATATTCTATTTAGTTTTGTTCACTTTTAAAAAACTGGAGAAAAATCACTTTTACTGTTCGCGTTCGTCGGCACTTGTTGAATGACAAAAATCACAGAACCAGTGTGAGAAAGAGAAGAAGCATAATGACAATGCATGTTTTATGTGAACATTACAGAACCAGTGTTGCCACATCAATATTTCTCTTTTAGTACAGTAGAAAAATATGAGAGAGTTCGGCTTGTGAGTGTCAATGTTTTCTCCAAATAATGTTGTGCATATCTGGAGCAAATTTTTGAAATTCATACATTTACCTAATTGTGAATAAATGAGAAACGCGTCCATCGATTTTCATGATCTATGCCTTTTTTTGCTCATGAGTTATGTGACTTTACGGGAAAGTAATTAGTTTTGGCACTTTTTTTCATTTTGGATTTTTTATGAATTTTAAAAAAAAAAATATTTAAATTTTTAGGCAAAAAATACTTTTTTCCCTTCATACATTCATTTTTAACTTCGAAAGTGTTGCACATATAGGAAAACGGTATAGGAACAGATTAGAGAAATTGTAATTTTTAATTTTTCTAAATTTGTTTCATCAAAATTGGACAAGTGGTTCTCGAGTTATGTTAAACTACGTTTTTGCCAAAATGTTACAACTAAGCGAAAAAACATCAAGATAAGGAAAGAATTTAAAAGGTCATAAAAAAAACCTGACACATACGAACGCCAAACTCTTTGAGAGTTTTTCTATACTGACCTAGTACCATCACCCTGATTTGGAATTTCTCACCCCCCAGATTGGCTGTTGTACTGTGTAATTTGAAATTAATTAAAAGTTGAGAAAAATTACCCGAGTAAAAAAGTTTATATTTAATCATATGTGACCTTATCTAATTATAAATTATCATATATATTTATATATATAACTACATATTATATTATCTTTTAAATTACCTTATATTGTGACACATATAACCACATCTAGTTAAATATTGATCTTTATAAAATTGGATATGATTTGTATGAAAAGATATAGTATATATTATATCATATAAAATTATATATAACACTACATATAAATAATTTCATATGGCTCACACGAGACCACATTTTCTTATATATGGCTTATACAGAACCATACATAATTATATATCTTATCTAATATATGCGATATAATAATATATGGTCCGTTATCAAAAATATTTTTTAATATGGCATAAATTATAATTATATATGATTCAATATATGGTCCAATATGAGAAATATTTTTTGATAAGATAAAACATATTTGCAGACAAATTTCAGATCAATCACATAATTTCGCGTTAATGAGTGCAAATTTGTTGATTGCATTCAAAATCGTTCATTAATTCTATGATTTCAGTTTAAAATCATGAAATCAGTACGATAAAAATAATTAAATAAAATTTTTTAAATCAATTTATATATTAATTTATTGCAATCAAATTTGATTGTAATTACTTTAATTGCAATCAAATCTAGTAATTGCAATCGAAATTAAATCAGAATTAAAATCTGCGTTCTCTTAAATGAAACTCCTTATTCTAGAAATAAAGTTGACTCTGATAATTTTTGATTGCCAACAATGTCAATTTTTTTTACAAAGTTTTGTAAAATTGGTAAACATATTATTTAATTGCAATCAGCTTTTACATCAAAAAAAAATGCAAGAAATGGTGAACAAATCTAAGTTTTTCATATAATTTTGGATCCGATAAGTTTAAGTTGTTATATTCTAATATCATATACTTTGCAAAATTGCAAAGAATTCTCTTTTCAACAGATCCAAATAATTTTTTGCTTTTGTTATTTTTTGTTGTTTTTTCTATTTACCTAGACGTAAATTTTCGCTGGAATAAAATAATTTGTTGTTTTTGTTTTTAAACAGTTGTGTTTTTGTTATTTACTTAGCCCATAAATGGGAATAATGCAATGATGAAATAAATTTCATTACGATTGTATGAATTAATGATAATGATTTGAGGATCTAATTTCATTGATTAATGACAATATTTTTAAAATTCATTATCATTACTAGTGCACCAACTAAAAGAAATTTGAAAAACAGTTCACAAAAAAAAAATTTTTTAAACTAATCCAACTTTATTTTTTTTTAATGGAACATAAGACTAGATATATAATATTATCAATAAAAATAAATAATAAAAGTAAAAAAATAATATAAATTGCTTTGTTAAAATAAATAGAATTGTATTCAATGATTTCTAAAAAAATGATTTCAAAATGAATGCAATCGCAAAATATTGCAAATCTGAAATCAAAGATATCTAGAGAATTTTTTATACGATATAATTTATAATTATATGTGGTTCCATGTCGATAATTTCGAATTCCTTCCTGGAGATACATTTTTTATTTTTATTATTATTTTTTACCAAACCTTTCAAATTTTAACCCATTTCAGGACAACAAGACCTAGAAATTTCTGACAGGATATAATTTATAATTAGTTTGTAATAATCTAGGTACATATAAAATTATATATGATCTTTGTTTCCAAAATCCCATAAGTGGTGAAATTTCATAAACATATTTTTATTTTTTTTGTTTAAATATAATTATTTATCCACCATTTTTCTTAGTTCATAAGATATGATTTTATATAATATCATATATAATTATATATAATTATATAAAATAAGAAAAGTACAGATTCCGAATGATTTTCTAAGTAAAGAAACCTTAATTAAGTCTTCTTAACTATGCAAGAGCTCTAAAGGAAGTTGGGTATAGATACATTTATGCCAGAGGTGGTAGAGTATTTTATAGGAGTGAAATTTCAAAACCCCAGGTAATAAGAAGTGAAGAAGATGTAGATGTATTGCTATTTAATGCCACAACGGATAATTCTTATAAGTGTCGATCGATGGTCAACAATAATCCTACTAATATTCAAGATACATATATTAGCGATGATGATGGTAACGTATGTTTTTTCTTAAATTATATGAATGTTTTCTTTTTAAAAGGTATTATTCTCTTTTTTATTAAATTTAATGATAAAAAATCAATACTTAAATATATTTCTAAATTTAATGATTACATTCGTAATATAGGGAGTTCCTTTTTTAGCACAATTTCTGTAAACATTTGAAGCGTATCGTCTTTTACAAAATTTAATAAATAAAATTTTTAATTGCAAATCTGTCTAAGCTACCAGATATTATTGCTATTCAAGAGACTTGGTTTGCATCGAACTTAACACAGTTATATTTTATTCCTGCAGGAATAAAAGTTTGTAAGTTAAAATAACTGAAAATATCATTTAAAAGACATGATATTTCATTTAAAAACGGTCTACTTAATTTTCATTTATATTAAATGTCATTTGTTAAATGTTGATCAATCAACTGACACATCCGTAAGAAACAAATGATATAATCAGTTAAAATAAATGTCAAAATTTTACCTACCAATCCTTAAAAAATAAATGTTTTTTTTTTCATTTATTTGAAATTATTTCCGTTTTTGTATTTTTTTTTAATATACTCGTACAATACAATGAATGTGTTTGTATATGTATGTATGTGTGTTTATAAAGTTATTGTAATTTGTATTGCAAAATTTTGTATATGTACAACCAATTTAAATAAAAAAACAAATTGAAATATTTTGAATATTTTCTTTTGAAACAGACAGCAAACAAAATTTAAATTTGTAATAACTGTTACGGACACAAATAAACTACAAGTTCCCGTTTTGTGGGAAAATTTTTATTAAATTTCAAACAAATGAAAAACATAAATGAAACTGAAAAAAAAATGGTAAACGATAGTAAATTATTTCGAATAAATGTATAAAAAAGTTTATATAGATATTTCTTATTCAGTTCAATTTCTTCGACCTTTTTAATACAAATTCCAGCTAATAAGTATTCAAGCTCAAGGTCTATTTAATACAAAATTATTTATTTTTCATCCAATATTTCGCTATCTCAATGGATTTTTGTTTTTGTTTTTTAATTAAAAAACTTAAAAATCCCTGAAGAAGCTATCCATTGAGATAGCGAAATATTGGATGAAAAATAAATAATTATGTATAAAATAGACCTTGAACTTGAATACTTATTACCTGGAATAGATATATCTTTGAAAAATAAATGTATGTTCCTTTATTTTTAAATGGAACGGAAAACTTTTTTTATTAAACTACAAACAGTTAACTACATAATATTCTGTTGGTTATTGGCAACTCTACAACCCAATTGCATTCTCATTTCATTCCTTTAATTTTGACATTTCCTTTTAAACTTATATTGTTACATTTTGAAGTTGTAGTCCAATAAATGAATTTGTAATAAACGGACGTGCCTTTTAATTGATTACTTACAATAGGACTAACAAAGGTTATGGGCCCAGTCCACGTGGTTAAAATAAAGAAAATTGTGATTAATCGGTGTGATTAAAATATAAAAAAATAAGGATGAATGCGTTATCCAACATTGATAAATTGAATAGTGAAAACTATGCGACTTGGTCAATTCAAATTAAAAGTTTGTTGATCACGTTGGATTTATGGACGGTTATAATAGAACAAATCTCAACTGCTGCTGACAAAAAGGCAATATGGGACGTTATTGATCAAAAGGCTCTCGCAACCATAAATTTGAGTGTTAGGCCCAGTGAATTAATTTACATTAAAAATTGTTACACTGCAAAAAGCGCCTGGAACACTTTAGAGAGTTTATACAGAGCCAATACAGCTTGTAGAAAAGTAAATTTGTTTAAAAGTTTAGTTCGGTTTAAAATAAAACCTACAGAAAAAATTACAACACAAGTAGGTGAATTTTGTGCTATTATAGATGATTTAAAAAGTATTGGTATTGAATTAAGCGAGGACTTTGTTTCTGTGCTATTGCTATGTTCGTTGCCTGAAGAAATGGAAAATTTTGTTGTTGCTGTCGAGAGTCAAGACAACTTGCCTAATATAAAGCAATTGATATCGAAAGTCCTAGAAGAGGAACGACGTCAAGGTGACAAAAGCAATGTGGAAGAACGTGTGTTTGCCATAAATACAAATAACGAAAAATTCATAAAGTATTCCAACAAAAATCACCATGGGAAAAACAACCGTTACGAAAATAAAGATAATCATAAAAACAACAGCAATGTAAAGTGTTTTAAATGTGGATATAAAGGGCATATTCGTTCTCAATGTAAGGCGAATATTGGTGAGTCAGTTGCTGCAGCGCCCTACGGGAAATGAAGGGTCGATTGATTCGAGGTGATAAATCTGTGATAGGTGAATGAGGGACATGTCACAAAGCTGGTTTAAAATATAACTCAGTGTCTGAAAAAGTGGTAATTGCTGTAAAATTACCAGTGTCCCAAATATTGAAATGGTGGCAGAACATTGACTGGTTCTTTCTGGATATGCCATGTAACTAAAGAGAAATGAATACAACACAAATGTGGACTAAGGAATTTAGGACTGTTAGTAGTTGAAATAATGACAGAACACGGAACTGGTTCAACAAATTTTGCAGTGTATAAAAGAATGTCAATCGGTTGCGAAAACCCATATCCCGCGACTGTTGCAAAGCTGACATAATACTGAACTGATTTAAATAGAACCGACTTTGTGACTTCAGAAATGATGACATAACACTTATCTAGTTCAAAAAGAAGTGATAACGCAACTGTTTAGATAGTGGCATGTAACTGCATTAATTTAAAATGAATCCAATGTGCATGATGAAGTACCAATGACAGGCAAATCAAGTTGCACGCGACACTTAGGGGGATGTTATCCCTAAAAATCCAAAATTTGTTATTGAAATTTTCGATCGACGACTCTTTTCCCTTAACATTGTTAAAATTTTATTGCAAAATTCATCAAATTAAAATATATAAAAATTATTTTTCACTTAACTCCATTTATGGACACTGTTTCATTTACACGGTTATATAATTGGCTGTTTATTGAATAAAGTGGGATATGATTTAATTTATATTAAACTACTTTTGTTTCGATAGAATAATATGTTTTATAAACTAATTGGTGAAATATGTATATATCAATTACACCAATTTTTGTTGGAATGATTTGTTAAAAATGATTCATTGATTAATATTAATTCAAAACTTCTAACGATCACAAAAATTGCATAAGAGTCAAAAATTCGCGAAATTTTAAACTCAAAGTCGCTCAAACACTCCACCCTAGCTCAGCTTATTTTAAAATAAATTATAATTCAGCTTGTCTATGCAATAGTTGCGTGTGTGTAAAATTTTATAGAAGCCCGATGAAGCACCAAATAATTTTCAATATGTCCCACTGTGTAGTTAGCGCGGTTTTGATACTATTCTAACCAATATGTTAATGTTTGTTATTATAAAGATTAACATATCTATATAGGCCCGTAAAATTATAGTGATTTTTTTAAATATTAGATTTTTTAAATCTTCAAATAGCAATTTTTGAAAGGGCATCTAAATTTTTGGTTTTTTTCACAATGCGCTTGCGGAAGGTTAAACTAACATTTTCTGACGAGAATCCTCAATACACCTCGAATGCGTTTATGGAATGATATTCGAGTCAAATTGAATTCATTTTAAAAAAGTGAAAAACAAAACTAATTCTTTATCATCCTTATAAATAATAAAAAGTTAGAGCCACTTATGTTTTTAGCCGTAGTAAACCTGATCTTGAATTTAAAAGCTTTTAAGTCTAAAAATTTTTCTCAAACAAATGAATTTTCTGCAGGATAAGAACAACTAAAATTTCGAGAACTTCTATTGGACAATATGCTTAAAACCAAAAATAAATATTTTTGAACATAAACCAAAAACGATCTTTTTGAATTCGATCTAACGTTTTTGATTTGCGAAATATTAATTCTTAAACATTGATAATTTAATTTGCATCTGCAATTTTTATTAAGTCAATGAATTAAATATAAGTTAATTTATTACATATGAAATACATTAACTCATGAACAATCTATTATAATTCGTGAATCAAAACCTATTCCATTTAATAATTTTTTAAAATTGAATTATTTGATTTGCCAAAAATTCTATTTTTGAAAAAATATTTTTTTTTTGGCGATCGGATGCGATTTTGAGAGTAAAATAAAAGGAAAAGTTGGAAAAATATTGGCAGACAAAGAGCTAAACTTCGTCCTAGAGCATTAGCGTGAATAGGACTGTCTGGAGCTTACTTGCCTCCACAGACCTGCTTTTAACCCCAGCCATAATTTGAAAATTTTGAATTAATTTTTTGTTTAATTAAATAGCAAAAATATTCACATTTTGTGACTGTTTTTTTGTTGAAGAAATAATTTAAAATCGCCAAATACAAAATAAAATTGTGAAAACTTTTGTAATAAACATTGCAGGTAAATTCAGTGACTGGACCTTATGGAATCTTTCAGAAACACGTTCTTAATATGAAACACGCGGATGAAATTTTGACAGATTACATGCTAACTAATTTTCGTTTGCTCTCACGAAACTATTCATTCCCTACAAGTTCTGCAACATAACACATTGTAATTGATATGTAACCAGTTTTTTATTAATTACTTGTCCTCCGTCCTGTGGTATGTACATTTGAGCCAGTCATGAGACTAGTTATGTGTAAGATAATTTAACCTATTCTGTTGCGCATTCACTTACACCAATGCAGTGATATGGTACCCTACACAAGGTCAGCGATATGTCGCAAGTAGCTTAAAAGGTAGAAATTGCCACTTTTGTTACTTTTATATAACTCGAGGACCGGCTTCTGCCACAAAGTTCCGGTCACGTGACTAACTGTGTGACTGGTCCATTTCCCGTAGGGCGTTTAGTGCAGTCGAAAAACAAATAAGCAACGACGCATGGATTTTGGACAGCGGCGCAACGTCTCATATGTACCGTAATAAAGCGATGTTTGTCTCAATGCAAAAGCATAAACAACAAATAGTAATGGCATCGGGAGAGTGTGTTAATGCAAAAGGCAAAGGAGTATTTAAAGTAAAATCAAAGTTTATGAATATAACTCTCTTAAATGTTTTGTATGTACCTAACTTACACTCTAATTTTTTGTCGATTTCTAAATCGGCATATAAAAATAAAGGTATATTTTGGACAAAACTGAAAAACAAAAAACCAATAGAATATATAAATAGTGTTTCCAACCAAAATGAATTTAAAAGATGGCACTCGCGGTTTGGACATTTAAATAAAAAAGATATATACAAATTGTCCAATAACAATATGGTGCACGGTTTAAATATAATGACACCAGATTATTTTGATTGTGTGACTTGTGCGGTAGGCAAAATAAGTGCAAAGCCATTTCCTAGTTACTCGCAAATAAACAGTAAAGAAACTCTTGAACTCGTACACACAGATTTATGCGGTCCATTTAAAGTTAAATCGCAAGGGGGTGCATTGTATTTTATCACTTTTATAGACGATTATTCGCGTTATATAACAACATATTTTTTAAAGAAAAAATCTGAAGCTTTTGTAGCATTCAAAACTTTTACTGCGATGGCGGATAAGCAGACTGGCCGCAAAATAAAATCTATACGGAGTGACAATGGTAAAGAATATGTTAACTCACAGTTTAAAAGTTTCTTTCAACTAAATGGTATTCTTCACCAAAAGACTGTGAGTCACACTCCTCAACAGAATGGAGTCGCCGAGAGAGTTAATCGGACTCTTGCGGAAATGGTGAGATGTATGCTCTACGAATCTGGACTTACTCAAAATTTGTGGGCAGAAGTCATTAATATGGCAACATATATTCGAAATCGAAGTCCCACAAAATTAATTGGCGACGTAACTCCATATGAAAGATGGTGCAACAAAAAGCCATCGGTTTCTCATTTCCGTACATTTGGCTGTGACGCGGTAGTTTTGCAGAAAAACAGAAGTGGTGGTAAACTTGCACCTAAAGGTAAACCATTTAAGCTGGTTGGATATGAAAACTTAACTAAAGGCTACCGACTCTATGATACTCATAAACGTGAAGTTGTTAAAGCTAGAGATGTAATTTTTTTGAAAATTCGTTCGAGCAGTCTGGTAAGGAAGACAAGTCTCAAGATAAGTTTTATATTGATTTTCCAAATCCGATAAATAATGATAAAGATGAAAATAAAGAAATCGAAGAAGTAGCAGGAGAAAAGAAGATAAACATGAAAATGAAGAAAAAGAACAACAACAAAAGGCATCACAATCACCTGATAAATATGAAACAGCAAGCAGTGCGTCCGAAGAAGAGCAAATTGAAAATGATCGTGATGATGATAAGGAAGTAGCTACAGAAAAAAGAACCCGAGGAAGACCAAAAATTTTGAGAACCGGTGATAAAGGCAGGCCCAAGAAAATTTTTACAACAACAACAGAAATGCTTAATTCAGTAATTGAAAATCCTCAGACAGTCGCCGAAGCTTTGAATTCTCATGATGCTGTACACTGGAAAAAAGCAATGGAAGTTGAATATAACTCGCTTATAAAAAATAAAGCCTGGGTGCTAGTTAATAGACCAGATGGAAGTAACGAAATTGGATCAAAATGGGTATTCGCAATTAAACAAAAACCTGATGGTTCGGTGGAAAGATATAATGCCAGGATGGTAGCGCAAGGCTGTTCACAAAAATATAATATTGATTATCAAGAGACTTTTGCCCCTGTGGTTCGTCATTCAACCATATGTATATTGTTTGCACTGGCTGTAAAATACAAATTACTTATAAATCACATTGACATTGTAGCTGCATATCTCAACGGCGATCTGAAAGATGATGTTTTTATGGAGCAACCACCAATGTTCGAAGATGCTAAAAATGCAAGTCAAGTGTGTAAGTTAACAAAAGCTCTATACGGTCTGAAGTAAGCTGGCCGGGAACGGAATAAAAAGGTTACCGAAATTCTTTTGAAAATTGGGTTTAAACGCTGCAAATCAGAAAGCTGTGTATATTTTAGACGTCAGAACAACAACTTAAGTTTTATAGCGCTATATGTGGATGATATGATGCTGGCATCTTCATCAAAATATGAGATGGATATAATTATTGCAGACCTTAATAAATATGTTGAGGCAGAAGATCGTGGGCCAATATCGTTTTACTTAGGCATGGAGATTAAGAGAGATGGAACTCGTGGTGCGGTACATATTCATCAAGAAAATTACACCAAAAATTTCCTGAAACGATGGAATATGGACAATTTAAAGTCAGCATCAACTCCACGGGCTAATGGTACCGTTTTGCAGAAGTGTGAAAAGCAGTGCAGCAATTTGAATGACAAAATGTATAAAAGTTTGATTGGAAGTCTAATGTACCTAACGGTGATTTCCAGGCCTGATATTTCTCATGTGGTATCAAAGCTGTCGCAATTTAATTCACATCCTCATGAAGAACACTTCAATGCTGCCAAGCATCTACTAAGATACATGAACAAATATCCCAAGGGTATGATTTCATATTGTAATTTAAATGAAAAATTTCTATGTTTTACAGATGCCGATTGGGGCTGTGACTCATGCGACCGTTAATCGTACACCGACTTCGTAATGTTTATGGCTGGTGGTGCAGTAGCGTGGGAGTCTAAAAAACAATTGGTAGTGGCCTTAAGTACCATGGAGGCCGAGTATGTAGCGTTATGTCAAGGTGCGAAAGAAGTCGTATTCGTACGAAATCTGTTAAAGGAGATGGGTTTTAACGAATTCCAGTGTGTATCCAGTGTGACAACCAAGGTGCCCAATTTATGATTAAGAACCCAACCATTCATAAACGGAGCAAACACATAGACATCAGATTCCACTACATACGAGAACAATATAATGAAGGTTTTTCGAATTCGAATATGTTTCATCAGAGAACAATGCCGCTGATGTGCTTACAAAAACATTGTCGAAAGAGAAACATGTGAAGGAATGTGGTTTATTAAATATTAAAATGTAAAATTGAATTAAAAATAAGAATTTTTAAAATGATAAATGCACTTGGGTTGAGCAGTGGTATGTTGGTTATTGGCAACTCTAAAACCCAATTGCATTCTCATTTAATTCCTTTAATTTTGACATTTTCTTTTAAACTTATATTGTTACTTTTTGAAGTTGTAGTCCAATAAATGAATTTGTAATAAACGGACGTGTCTTTTAATTGATTACTTACAATAGGACTAACATATTCTGAGAGTGGATATTCTGCTGTTCATTGTTGTAGGAGTGATGGATATGGTGGTACTTCACTGTACGTTAGCAATAATATCAAATTTGTTGTAGAGAATTCTAAGAGTGAACATTTTGTGAATTATATTTCAATTTTGTTGGAAAATGTGTGTATTGATGACAAACCTTAAAGACTTATTTAATTTTATCGTTCCCAAAAATACATTATAAATGACTTTTTAAAATGTATGTATCGGAATACGTGTGCACACAATCCAGTTATTGTTGTTGGGGACTCGAATATTGACTTATTGCATAGTTCAAGTTTTTCAGATTTATCTAACCTATTTCAAAATTTTGATTGCTACAATTGTCATAACTTAATAACAAGACCTTGCAGTGGAACGTTTATTGATAACGTATTTAGCAATATTTTAGAGAAAGTTTTTGTTGATTCAGTGGAATATAAGTTGACGAATCACAACATAATATGTTGTAAATTGCAAAATAATCATTTATTTTATTTATTATTTATTTATTATATTAAACATATAATTACAAATTATATTTTAATACCCTAACCGAGCACTAGCAACGAAGGCCTTCAGCTCGTTGTAGCGAAAACAGACCAGAGCCTCTGGTGGGAATCAAACCCACGACCCCCGCACTGATAAGCTAGCACGCTACCGACTAGCCTACCGGGGCGCTCATCAAAATAATCATGTTTCTAACCAATATATAGAAATTAGTCAAAACCACTGTGATTACACTAAAGTTAAAGAATATTGTTACAAGAAATTTCTAGAATTCGAAATTTCTTTACACGGATTTTGACAACTGGAAAAATCTAGTGTCGTAATAAACTGGAAATAACTAGAATATCTGACTACTCATAAAAATACTGGTACTCGGTGTCGCAGTAGTTCAGTTGATAAGTAAAACGCAGAGTGTGAAGAACTAAAGTGTGGCTAACGTTTAGTCTATCTACATCGTGTAAATTAAGTGTGCTAGTAAAGTGTTTTTCTGTACTTTTTAGTGACTGTTATAAATAAATAAAGCTATAAATAATTTCAAACAGTGTTTATTATTTACAATATAGAAAGAACTTGATTTATTTAAAAGGTAAATAAATCAACGATTTTATAAAGGGTAAAATCGTAACAATTGGTGTCAAAAGTGGGATTGCAAAATAATAAGCAGTCATGAAATTGGAGGAGCTTATAGTGGAGCAACTCAAGAAGGAATTGAGTAAGTTGGAGCTACCGACAATAGGTAATAAGACAGAATTACAAAAGCGGCTGATAGAGGAATTCGAGCGGCGTAACATTGACATTGCGACTTACGAATTTCATGAAAAAGAAGCAATGGAGGTTAGTACCCGTAAAACAGAAAGTAATATGGAGCTAAGCGCAATGTTGGCCGCTATGATGGAAAACAACAAGAAATTGCTAAAAACTTCAAGAGCAGACAACGAAAAATTGTTAGCTAAGCTTCAGGAAACTTCTAAGGCAGACAACGAGAAACTGCTAACTAAAAAGGAAATGAAACTGCTAGAAACTTCTAGAGCAGACAACATGAATATGTTAGAAGCTTCTAGAGCAGACAACGAGAAACTGTAAGATAAGATGGAAACGAAACTGCTAGAAAAATCGAGAGCAGACAACGAGAAATTGCTAATGAATATGGAAGAAAAGTTTCAAGATACTTCTAGAGAAATTTTCGAGGTTTCCAAAAGTGTTTCCGACTTAGAGAACGGCGTAGACAAATTCGACGTACAAGCCAAAGATGTTAAGAGAAAACCACAAGATTTAGAAAATAAAGTAAATAACCTCCAATGTCAAGAGGGTCCAGTATGAATTATTCAGGAAACTTCTGGTAGAGCAAAGGAAGAAAAAGCTATAGAGTTGATTCTGGCCTTAAAAGGAAACGCTGCAGAAATTCTAGAAAGTGTGCCAATCACCTGCAGAAATAATTATGACGACATAATGGTGGCACTGCAGCGAAAGTATGGTGGCGAACACAAAAAAGAAGTATACCGAATGGAACTAAGAGGTAGACTGTAGAAGCAAATGAGTCATTGCAAGATTTCCCGACAGAGATTGAGCGGTTGGTGCAGCTATCCTATCCAGAAGAAAATCATCCATTCTTAGATCTGTTCAAAATTGAAGCATTTGTGAATGGAATTTGGGATACTGATGTGAGACATGCGATATGTGCTACCCAGAAATCGACTTTTGCTGAAACTGTCTCATTCGCGCTGGCCCAAGAGACTGCGAAGGTGATTTTCAAGACACAAATATTTAAGGTGCGTAAACTCGAAGTGACTGCTGAAAGAGAGATATAAGCACAAAGCTAACAGAAGGATTCAGAGAAGTGCTCACAGAGTTAAAAAATGCATTTAAGCAGGCAATAGGGGAGAAGCAAGTCAAGGCCAAGGATAAATGCTACAATTGCGGTAGAGTGGGACATTTCCAGCGAAATTGCAAAGCACCAAGGAAGAGCCTCCGGGCCGATCAGCAATCACCTAAAGAGTCACCGTTAAACCGTTAAAAAGAGCTAGCACTACGGGGCATGAGCTAGCTCCCACAACCGATGGCCCCACAATCTCCATATCAGTAGTACACCAGGAGAAAAGCAATCTTGCTGCTTATGGGTACATCAACGGGCGAAAGCACATTTTTACGATAGACACAGGAGCATCACAGTCAATCATCAGGCCCGATTTAGTGAAAAAGGCAGTTGAACCACTATACGGGGTAATTCTGCGCACAGCTACTGGGGAGCCTGCCTCTGTCTATAATAAAATAAATGTAAAACTAACGATTGCCAACATAGGCGTCAATCACGTATTTATTGTGGACGAAGTAATCATTGGTGCAGATGTCATGATTGGTCACGGCATTAATCTGCATATGGGGCAAAAAGTTATGATTTGGCGCAATGTTGAAATACCCCTTGATGTTGGATATGAGCAAGCGGATCGGGTAAGAAAGCTAGTTACCATCAGCCACCAAAAACTACCAGCACGGGCAAAAACTTTCGTATGGTTGCGTATGGAGGGAGATTATGAGGACAGCAGCTTGTGGGTGGCAGAACCATCAGAAATAAAGGTGAACCATCATCTAGCCCATGGAGCTCGCCTATAGTTTTAGTTAAGAAAAAAGATGGCAGCACCCGATTCTGTGTTAATTACAGAAAGCTAAACGATATCACCAAGAAGGACAGCTATCCACTACCGAGAATTAACGACACTCTAGACACGCTAGCAGGAACCAAATCGTTCTCCACATTGGTGGTTATTGGCAAGTAGAAATTTGTGGCCAAGACAAGGAGAAAACTGCCTTTAGCAAAGGTGACGGATTATTGCAGTTTAATGTGATGCCCTTTGGACTCTGCAATGCTCAAGCAACGTTCGAGCGGTTAATGGAAAATGTGCTGAAAGGAATCCACTGGAAAACTTGCCCAGTGTCTGATGGCAAAATCAAAGCAAATGTGCTTAATCATTATTTTATAGATTCCGTTCGAGAATTGAATCAACAAATACTTCCTAATGAACATTATGTCAAATTTTACTCGTTTTTCTCTTCAGCTTGTTACAACTGATGATGTAGATTTGATAATTACCAATTTGAATATGAAATAAAAATTAGAAAAAAAAGAATTAAAATATAAAAAATGAATTTTGACAAAATTAAAAATATAATTTTGGAATTTATTGTTGTACAGTAGAATACTGTCGCCACAACTATCCTTCCTCTAATGAATTTCTTCAAAATCAACCGTTGTCTATATATGCTGGTTTAATGCGATCTATTGAAATATTATCTTCTATGTTTCCAATTTTAACCGTAAAGTATTTGGTTGTTTTTTAACAACTTCATAAGGGCCGCTATATTTATACGATAAAGGTTTTCGAACGCTGTCGTTTCTTATCCATATATGTGTGCAAGTTCTTAAGTCTTTGAATTGAAATGATTTATATGCTGAATGATTTGAAGTAGGAATTGGACGAAAGTTCTCCATATTATATTTGATTTTAGAAAGAAATTCAGATTGAATATTTTGATTCAAGGAAACATTAAAAAAATCTCCTGAGTTTAAGGTTTTCACCATACAGGAATTTAGCTGGTGTTTCACGTAAGTCCTCTTTAAAAGCTGCTCGCATCGACACAAGACAATGTTGTCTTGGGATTTTTTTTTTTTTTGAAATTGGTATTCCCGTTGTCGTTATCGAAAATAATCGATAACTGTCGACAAGTATTTGGTATTCTGTAAGAAAATGTGACGCCGATATTGTCTTGAAACGACTCTGATTTTGTCGACACAATTTTTAGTAACAACTTGAGGAAAAGTAATGACTGAAAAAAACGGAAAAATGGGAAAAAATATCAAATTTATTAAATGCACTTGGCCCACCGAGAATAATGTGAGATGGATGGCAGAAGGTAAAGAAAGCATGATCATAAAAAGTGCATTTTATACTCACTTGTTATCCGGCAGATTAAAGATATTGGATTTCTGTATGAGTAGTCTTCTTTCCAATACTAGATTTTCTTCATTACTGGTATCAGAATTTAAATTACAAATAAAAAACATTTTTTCGCAAAAATAATAAACAAAATAAATCTGCCGACTCAATTTTTAGAGATGTGTTTTTGTTTAAATCGATAAACTGTCAACGTCGTTACAACACTGTTTTAGAATACCAATTTGGTGTCGAAGTGATGTCGACGTCGAAGCAAAGTGATGTTGACTCAAAAACGACGACGACATTGATAACGAAAACTAGAGTAAGGGTGAATAGCACAGAAGATGGCGTTTTCGACCATGATGGATTGTCTTTGCAAGCTAATCCAGTTTTTAAAGTTCTGTGCATTTGTTCGACCATTCCATTTGATTGCGGATGGTACGCAGTTGTGGTAACGTGTCATATTCCAAAATACAATGCCATTTCCTTAAATATCGATGAAGTGAATTGTCGTCCACGATCGGTAATTATTTTTGATATCTTGAAATCCAACTTTCATAAAATTTTTCCATAATGGTCTCTGTAAGCATATTTTCCATGGGAAATGCTTCTGGCCAACGGGAAAACCTGTTGACACAAGTTAATATGTATCGATTTTCCTGACTAGGTGGTAAAGGACCAATAATATCGACACGAATTTCTTCGAAATTCTGATAGATTAGTTTTTACATGTTTACTAACTTTGTTTCTTTGGCAGCCTTTACAATTTTTAGCCCCCATGGAAATGTCTTTGCTGATTGAGGGTCAAACATATAGTTCTGTTGCTTTTCGTTTCGTAGCTCTAATTCCAGGATGATGTAAGCTGTGAACGTGTTCAAAAATTTGTTGCCTCATAGGTTTTGGAACAAAGGGTCTTGGCTGTTTTAATGACGTGTCACAATATATTTCAGTTGTTAAATCAGGAATTTAAACTTTTCTTATTTTTAGTGATGACGATTTGTTATTTGTTAGTATATCATTAAGTTCTTGATCTATTGTTTGCAATTGTGCCAAAGTCTCTAAATTTACTTCTTCTATGTGATATTCTCGAGAAAGGCAATCAGCTACAACGTAGGAGGAACCGGATATGTGGTGTATATTTGTTGTGAACCCGGATATATAATCAAGTTGACGAGTTTGGCGAGGTGTGGCTTTCTCTGGCTTTTGTTTCAATGCAAATATTAGGGGTTTATGATCTGTGAAAAGTGTGAATTGTCTTCCTTCCAACATAAAACAAAAATGTTTGATTCCAGCGAATGCAGCTAGCAGTTCACGATCAAAAGCGCTATAGTTTTGTTCAGTTTTGCGAGAAAAGAAAGCTAATGGTTTCCATGAAACACCTTGTTTTTGTTCTAGAACTGCGCCAATGCCAATGTCAGACGCATCAAATTTTAATGCAATTTCAGCATTAACTTTAGGATATACCAGTAACGTGGCATTTGCGCAATCTTGTTTGATTTGCTTGAATGCATTTTCTGAAATGCAGTCCATTTTATTTTAGTTTTATCTTTCTTCTTGGCGCCTTTCAGATATTCATTTAATACGATTGCATGTGGCATGAAACGTCTATAGAAATTTGTCATGGCCAGAAATCTCCGTAGTTGTTCTACCGTTTTGGGTTTTTCAAATTCTAAAATTAATTGCACTTTATTTGTCATGGGCTTGATACCTTTAGATGTCAGACGAAAGCCCAGAAAATCGATTTCGGAAACTCCAAATATGCATTTGGCAGGATTAATAACGATACCATGATCTTTTAGCCCCCTAAAGAATAGTTTAAGATGTTGTATGTGTTCCGTTTTATTTCTGGATGAAATTAAAATATCGTCTATTTTCACATAAACAAAGTCCAAACCACGACATATGTCATCATAAATTGCTGAAAACTTTGTGCAGAGTTTCGCAGACTTAAGGGCATCTTAACATATTCGTACAATCCGAACGGAGTTATGATTGCTGTCTTTTTAATATCATTAGGAAACACAGGAATCTGATGATAAGCTTTGACTAAGTCTAATTAAGAAAAAAATTAACATTCGGACAAATTTGCGCTACAATCAATTATAAACGAAATTGGATATCTATCTGGTACTGTGATGTTATTTAAAGCACGATAATCACCACAAGGCCTCCATTCACCATTTGTTTTTGGTACCATGTGCAAGGCACTCGACAAACAACTTTTCGACTGTCGTATGATACCACTTTCGAGTAAATATTGAACTTCTTTTATTGCTATTTCCAAACGCTTAGGATCAAGTCTTCTAACTTTTGAATTAATTGGAGGACCTTTTGTCTCAATATGGTGGAATACTTTTGGATCGGATATTACGTCATGAATTCAATTTACGGAGTATAATTGTGGGAATTCCTCTAATAGCTTGTGGTATTTGTTGTCTTTTTGTATAATGTGTATTCGAATTGATGGTTTAGAGGAACAAATGGCTGCTATTAGTCGGCAATTTTATAAATCAGGTAAAAGATTGTAATGTAACAGGAAATTTGAACCTAGAATGGGTTTACTGACCTCACCTACTATAATATTCCAAATTAACTTTCTTCTAAAACCAAAATCTAATTCAATAATTTTGGTTCCACATGTTCTAATAAGGCTATCGTTTGCGGCATATAAAGTAAAAAAAGTGTTGTAGGTTTTATTGGTTTCTTTGTTATTAATGTCATAAGGAATTACAGAGATAGCTGCGCCTGTGTCGACAAGGTATTTCATATAATTTGATTTGTCTTTTAAAAACATGCGACCATCTATTACAGGAATTTCTGCGGCCGCTTCAGAAATTTTACTTTGCTTTTTTGGAAATGAACATGGAGAAGTACAACGCGATGTGTTATTTCCAAAACGACGATGATACCAACAGTATTTAAAATATGTATTCTCAAATGAAGATGACTTTTGACTTGAATCGATTTGTCGTTTGGTTAAATTTTCAACCTGCTGCAATAATTGCTTAATTTGAGCTGCTAATTTTCGTACAGAAATTTCGTCTTCGAATTTAAGTCTGATCAGATTTGCCAAAAGGTTTTAATAATATTTCTTTTACCGCAGCATATTGAGATTTGTCACGAGGAGGATTAAATATTATATGGGATATATACTCGCAAACAGTTGGATCCATATTTGCTATAACATGCTGAAATTTTGTTTCATCACGTGTTAAACCGGTTAATGAAAACACAGACTCGATTTGAGCAAACCATAGTTGAGGATTTTCAGACCAAAAAGGAGGTAGTTTGTGGAGTGCTGATGCAATTATTTCACAAGCATGTGCAGCAAAATTTTGTCCTTCCTGTTGTAGAATTATAGGTGGAAATTCCTGTGGAGTTTGTTGCTCGTTATTTACGTTAGGACCATTACCTCGGTTATTGCGAGACGTATATTGTTGTTGTAATAAAGATGCCAGTTGTTGTTGAGCCAAGACATCATTACCTACGATTTCTCCGTCACCTTGATTATTGCGATTTGAAGTATGAAACATGTTCAATGTTTTCCGGGGTCACCAATTTGTTACACTTTTTATTGTATTTTTATTAAAATTTATTGGAATAATAATTGTTGTTTATTGCATTGAAGACAAATTAGAATGAAAAGGGTTGAAATATAAAAAATGAATTCTGACAAAATTAAAAATTTATTGTTGTACAGTAGAATACTATCGCCACAATCTCAACGTTCCCTTGCAAATTCAATATCCCTATCAAATTACTTCCAGTTTTAATTCTTATTGTGTTAATAGGTATATGAACGCCATTTATATCTAAAAGCTTGGTAAACAAATTTACTCGTAAATTAGTGTCAATAGTATTATATATAGGACTGAAATCTTCCCTCGATATGCTTTCCAAGCAGTTGTTCACATTAAAACTATCATAATCCCGTATTTCTCTGTAATAATGTCGCTTTGGTAACCTTTGGTAAGGAAATATAGATTGCTGCCTAATATGAATTTAGCGCCGGTATTGGAAATTGGCCACTCTCGCCACTAGAAAATAATCAATTAACAAATAACTTTGATGGCGTGTACTGTACTATGTGTACCAAAGACAAATTTGAAGAAGAGCAGAAAGTCCGTATTTTGTTATTATTATGAAATAGATTTATATGTGTACCAAAGACAAATTTGAAGAAGAGCAGAAAGTCCGTATTAAGTTATTATTATGAAATAGATTTATATTAAAATGTCCCATAAATATGGCATGATCGTACTCGAAGACGAGTCCGCTTGAGTTTCCTCCCAATAGAATACGAACGGTCAAACTTATTGAAATTTCAAGAAATACACCTTCACGATTTCCCTCATTACTTAATGTCAGTATCACCCTTGATTCTATGCCACTGCTAATATAAATGCATACTCCCCCGCCAGTGTTTATAACTCTAATATCTACTCATGTAATACCCATTAATCGAAACTGCACTATCCAAGACGAATGGCTTTAACCAAGATTCGACACAGCAATAATAGCATGGTGACCACATTTAAAAATAGATATTAACTCATTCAATTAACTCGAGTTTGTTCTCAGTACAAGACGTTAAAGTGAATAATGTTAAGATTATCAGGGTTAAGATTCAAATTTGGCAAAGTTTTATTATTTACTATATTACCAAGAGTGAGTGTATAAAGTGAGAAACGTACTTTAAATTTATCTTAAAAAAAAAATAATCATTCCTCATATAACTCAGTTAATTCATTAAAAAAAAACACTTCGCCGCGGAAAACCGCAGTTATGAATTTTGTTTAATTTTTTCAAATTTGGGGTTTTTAAGCGAAGTATGCAGAAAAATAGTATTAAGAAGAGAAAAAAATATATGTATGGAAACTACATTAAAAAACTGCGCTATACGAGGGATCGGTGTATGAATAAACAAATTAAATTACTAACTATCCAGAGATAGGCCATGTGAACAGTAATTATTTCAAAGGAAGAGAGAGCAAAAAAAATTAGAGAGTGATTATTTAATAATATGTAACTACTAGGTTACAGACGAGAACATATTTTTGATTTAATCACCTCCCGCAGTTTCTCCAGGGTAACTATTTCCGAGCTAGCATCCAGCAAAAATACTTTAGCTTCTGGTATAACTTCGTTAGTTAATCTGAATTTGGTAATATGATTGTTAAAATTAAATTAAACTTAATTCAATATCCAAACGCTTTCTGATATTAAAAACGGCATTGTGCAACTCCTCAACAGATAAACTATTAAGAAGACCACTTATTAAAACATCTGCTTTATAGAGGAGATGATTTATTTGATTACGAAGATTAATATTTTCTTCTTATAAATATTTAAACTTCGATGTGACGAACTCCTCCGTTTCTTTTATCTTCGATGAACAATTAGCGGCATCGGCGAATTTTATCCAGGAACGTGGTAATAAAAGGGCTTAAAAGGGTGAAATGTTTCCCTTTAACGGCCTGCCCAACCCGCTGGACATAAGAAGTTGAAATTTGGTATGTAGGTTCCTTCTCACGAGTAGCCAACAGGTAAGACGGGATTTTTGGAAAATCCAACGGGGAGGGTAAAAAGTTGGAAAAAACTTGCCAAAACCGCTGCAGCTAGAAAGTTGAAATTTGGTACATACACTCAGAATATTATAGAGTTAACTGTTTGTAGTTTAATAAAAAAGTTTTCCGTTTTATTTGAAAACAAAGGAACATACATTTATTTTTCAAATCTATATTAACTTTTTATACATTTATTCGAAATAATTTACTATCATTTACCATTTTCTTAAGTTTCATTTATTTTTTTTCATATGTTTGAAATTTAATAAAAATTTACCCACAAAACGGAAACGTGTGGCTTATTTGTCTCCGTAACAGTTATTACAAATTTAAATTTAGTTTGCTGTCTGTTTCAAAAAAAATTTCAATTTGTTTTTTTGTTTAAATTGGTTGTACCTATATATATACAAAATTTTTCAATGCAAATTACAAGAACTTCATAAACACACATACATATACAAACCCATTCATACAAAAAGTGTTTATAGCATCATATGCATACATACATTTTGTATTGTACGAGTATATTAAAAAAACAAAAATTACAAAAATGGAAATAATTTCAAATAAAAGAAAAAAACATTTATTTTTTAAGGATTGGTAGGTAAAATTTTGACATTTATTTTAACTGATTATATCATTTGTTTCTTACGGATGTGTCAGTTGATTAATCAACATTTAAAAATAAATAACAAATTGCATTTAATTTAAATGAAAATTAAGTAGACCGGTTTTTAAATAAAATATCATTTCTTTTAAATGATATTTTAAATTATTTTAACTTACAAACTTTTTTAAGTGTAGATTCCCCCTCCGGCGTAGACATCCACCCAAGTGGCATTTCTGTAAATTCCTACGGGGAAGGGGAAAAGTCTCCGCCTGAACGGCCTGCCCAAACCGCTGAAACTAGTAAGTTGAAATTTGGTATGCAGGTTCTTCTCCAGTGTAGATAAGAGCTTCGGGGTGACTTTTGGAAAATCCAAAGCGGAGGGACAAAAACGCGGAAAATTCTCCCGCTTGACGGCCTGCCAAAACCGCTGGAGCTGGGAATTTAAAAAAAAGTAATTCCCAAAAACTGGGATAAACAATTAAACTGTTTATATGGCAATACTGCAAACACCAAATTTAATGTTTTTCAACACATTAGCAACTTTGAAAATGTTGCCCATAAACATGTTGCCTATAAACATGTTGCCGTGTTGAATTTCTCGAAGATTAGTTCTGACACTATTCCTTTTTATGCTCTTTGACGTGGTTAGTCAAAAAGTACATAATTTTCTATAGAGTATTTTTCCCGCTCTACCAGAAATTCAACATGGTACAGAGTTCAGCGGCAACATTTTTAAATGAGAGGGCAACATTTTCAAAGTTGCTAAAGTGTTGAAAAACATAAATTTGGTGTATGCAGTGCTGCCACATAAACAGTGTAATTTTTTATCCCAGTTGTTGGGACTCTTAACTGTTTACCAGTTTTTTCATGAAAACAATTTTTTTTTTCAAATTATTGCATTTTTATAGGTTTTTAGTTATATGTTGCAACAATTAATAGCATATTTATTCTCTTTATTATATATTTTTACCATAGAAATGGGAAATAATGGATATAAATAGACATAGTTGGTCAATGTGTGTGAACACACTTTAATACTTTTCATGTCACAATGTTATGTTTGAATTCGTAACTATTTTTTAACACAATTGCAAATTTTTGTTGAATTTTTTTACTTTATTAGACATGTCTAATTTTAGTAAAAATAAATAGTATATTGAACAAATATTATATTTTTATATAAAAAATGTAAAAAAAATACATGAATAAAATTAAAAACATTTTTTTATGAAATAATCTGAAAAATCTCTAGCATCCCAAAAAACAGAAAAAAATAGTTAAAATTGGTTATATGGCAGCACCTCCAAACACTACTAAAAGTTGCCGACCAAAACTCACCTTTGTTGCCGCCAAACTATGTTCGTGTTCTAAGAGAGTACTAAAAAGTTCGTGAGAGAGAAACATACTCTATAGAAAATTATATACTTTTTGGGTTAGTGTGGACTAATTACCTCGTGGCTTGTGTGCGGATAGAAGGGGTGGTTAGTGTGGACTTCACCCATTTAAAGCACAGGTTGTATTCTGTAATCATGCCTTCCTAAAATTAAATAAAGTCGTACGTTTTATAACGTTTTGGAAGAATATAAACCGTGTTATTTTCTTTGATTGAACGGGTAAATGGGTTTTCTGGAACGGACCCTGTGCACGACTAAGTATACCCCGGCTAAGCGTGTAAACACGTCGCTACAGCACATAATATTTGATTGTTTTGAACATAAATGAATAGTTGTGCTCTGTGTTTTCATGCTTACAAAAGAACACAAAGTATGGTAATATTTGATTGTTTTGAACATAAATGAATAGTTGTGCTCTGTGTTTTCATGCTTACAAAAGAACACAAAGTATGGTGTCTAGTGTAAAAGATTTATAAGGCGATGTTTTTCAGATTTTTGTAAATTCAATCTGAACTTTATTTAAATTTTTCTAAACTCACTCCATATATTCAAATTTACATGTTACTTAAAAATGCTACTACTCTAATAACCACACTCAAATAAACACAATTTAAAAAAGTAACGATCTATCATTACAAGGTAATCCATAAAAATATCGTACCAAAGTTTTGATGTGTGGTTTTAGCAAGGATTTTTTATTTTTAATCGAGTAAGTGTTAGCACAAATTTCGCTGTATTTACTATTTTCTTTTTTTTTCAAAAAATCAACTTACTGATTTTCAGCACCAGGATTTTGATGACTTTAGCAATTTTTCTGAGTATGGGTGATTTTTTAAGAGCTTTCGGATTAGATTTAAAAAAACACATTCATTATAGAAAAAAGTATGAAATCTTTATTTGAGTCGATAGAACGGTCTATAGAAGTCAATGCTTAAATACGATTTCATGTGAATATTGACCGCAGCTGGGATTCAAATGGTTCATACGCTGGGCCAATTTTGGCATACTCTCTCCAACATATCGGCCGGTATCTCACGAATAAATTCTTCAATACTGGCCTTCAGTACGTCAACCGTTGCGGGCTTGTTCCTATAGACATGAGCCTTAACATAGCCCCACAAAAAATAATCTAAAGCTTGTAATTATCGCACGGTAGCGCCCGACACTCACAGTAACGTTCCTGCTTTCGTCGTCTTTGAAAAAGTACGGTCCAATGATGCCACCAGCCCATAATCCACACCAAACATTGCATTTTTCAGAATGAATTGGCAGTTCTTGCAATGCTTCGTCAATGAAGACAATTTTTCGATAGAAACACATTTCTTACACAGCACGAATTTTGTTAATAAAATTCAATGAATTGCAAGCGTTGTTCGTTTGTGAGTCGATTTATGGTTAAATTATAGACCAAACTGAACAACTGAAAACAGCTGAGCTTCCAAAAACACTGTTGCCAAAATGAAAGTTGCTAAAAAAATCACCCGATAGCATATAAGAACAAAACACTGATTTGATGTCTAGTGTTTTTTGTCATATTTTTCAAAAGAATCTTCAATTTGTATTAGCTAAAGAGGGTCCGATATTGGGAGATCATTAACCCTAAAATTTTGATTCCCAGAAAAATTAACTGTTAACGACTTAGTATCTTTTACTAAATATAAATTAACAAGCCCTTATAGACATAAACAAATCATTTGCGTATTTATTCCTCTTTATTAAATAAAACACAATAATTTATCTAGGTATATAAATACAGCAAATAAAACCAGAAATCATACACTCAAAAAAAAAGACATGAACTAAAATGTAATCAAAAATTTCCTTTAAGATAGTTTATAAATTGTCCTCAATTTAAGTAAAATTTTATTAAAACTTAGAAAAATTTTCTTAAGAAGAAGAAAAATTCCTTAGTTTGAGGAAAAACGAAATAGTTTATATACTCAGAAATAGTTCATATTTGTCTTAATAATTATTTCTTGATTTTAGGAAAAAAAAGTCAATTAAATAAAAATTTATTAATTTTAAGAAAAAACATATTAGTTTTAAGAAAATTGCATACTAAAATGTAATAAAATTAAGTTTAGTTCAAAAAAAAATATTAAGGACATAATTTACTCCCATTTAGTTAAAAAAATGTGTCTAACTTAAATCGAGAAAGTACTTGAAATTAATGTGTGTTCAGTTTTTGTTCTCGATTAGTAAAATTAACTAAATTTTGGAAAGCCATTTTGAAAAATTTTGAAGAATTGTTTTCTAAAAATTAGTTCAGACAATTAAAAACAAAAATAATACATTTTTTAATATGTAATAATAAAAATTTACTTGATTTTAGAAACTAATGAACTATTTCTAAGGAAAATTTTAATAAAATATTCTTTTTTTCAAATGAAAGTTTTCTAATTTTTAAAAAATAATAAAGTTTGGTATAGGATTTTTTTTGTTGGAAAACGTTTGAATTATTTTTAATATTCTATTCCAAAAAACAATCAATAAAAAACAAACCAGTTAGTTTTCCTAATTTTCAAGAAAAAATGTTATTAAACTTTATTAAAGTAACCATTTAAAATAACTATCGTGCATGATTGTAATTTTTGGTTTGTGATCGTGCGTGAGTCAAATCTCTCACGTACCCATCTCTAATCTTAACAGTCTTAAATATTGAACTTAAAGTGGCTTAAAATATATTTTAAAATTTTGTTAGCAAAAGGTAAAAAATTTCACATTTGCGCTTTTATGTAATAAATTTGTTTGCTGACTACAATACAAAATATCGCAGGCACATTTTATACATTACGGCATAATGGCTTTCCTATAATTGACGTAGTGCTTTCACTTTACAATAAAAAAGTTTAATTTGTGTATGACAAATAAAGTTTAAGCTAAAAATCCTATAAAATAAACTTATGATATTTCCATTTTCCAATAATAACAAGAAATGTAACTGTGATATTTTGTATTTTTGCAACAATTTCCTTAAATTAGTTGATTTAAGAAGACATATGACCCCCAGTGTTCCTTAGCCATAAATGCAGTGTGTCACGTAGGGCGTCCCTTTTTGTAGTTCTCTCAAGCAGAACCGTTAATAAACTACGAAAAGGATCTGACTTTGTCATAATTTATACGTTTCAGGATGTCCTGAAGTACATTTTTTTAATTTGTTTACCTTTTTGCTAATGAAATTTAATTTATATTTTAAATACATGAATTTAGTTTTAAGACAAAATTGTATAGCAAAAAGCTTGTAAAGAGCAGTGTCCTCACAAAGCGGAAGTCCTCCGAAAGTGGGAAAATACTTACTCAATGAATGTAAAGTACTTTAAATTACATGGTAAAATATATTACCTTTACCATAGAACCAGGATAAGGATGATTTTCACTTAAAAGAAGTGTTATTTAACTTGATGTTAGAAAATATTTTCTTATTTTTAGGGAGTTAAGTCCTAGTTTTTAGTAAAAAAAAATATCTAATGAACTTAAATAAAATAAAAATTTTCTTAAAACCAAGGAAACATTTACTAACTAACAGTACAATTTTAGATGATGTATGAACTAATTTGGAGGAAATTTACTGTTTTCTAATAAAAATTTACTTCTCAGTAGTAAAATTTTTCTATAATTTAGAAATTTTTACCAAATATTAAGTAAAATTTGTTTCTTAATTTAAAGGATAATTTTATTAAATATTGGTAAAAAGTGTCGTTGGCGCCGTTTTTATTTCAATTTTTCCTCTAAATAAGTTAATTTTTCTAAATTCTAGTTCATTTTTTTTTTTTGAGTGTATAAATCATTTGACAAAGACAACACTCCAATTAATATTTTTTGAGATTTACCCGACTTGTATTTAATAGGAAACTGTACTCATAGTATAAGTTGGATAAATATACACACATTAAGTTGGTGAACACAGAATGAAAGTAGCTAAAAATTAAATGAAATTAAAAAGTAAATTTACCATATTTGTGCGTAAAGAAAAACGTTTATATGTAAATATACACATCAAATGCGTATATTTACCACCACGTACAGCTCAATAATGTTTGTAATAAAAACACTAAATTTATTTTTAGAAAGAATTTCGTTAATAATGTGTTTTATTAATATGAGTTTGTTAACATGTTGGTTAAAAAAAAACTTTAAAATAAATTAAAAGTATGTTTAAAATATGTAGAATTTTGCACCTCGTAAAGGAATTTTTTCGCTAATAAATAATAATTTAAAAACATGTTTCGTACAGCGTTCTTATAAAGCTTGATTCACTAAACACTTTAAAGTTGGTTTGTTTTAATTTTAATTTTACCGTAAAAGATACTTAAGTATAAAAGCAATGATGGGTGTGGTGGTTTGGATTTCATCCTATATGTCGTCCACTGTTTTTCAAAACTGTTAAAAAGACACAAATAATATTTATAAATAATAATATGTTTATATAAATAGGTATTGTCCTACTTGAAGTGCGCAGCAGTCGCCTCTGCATTATTACTTTATGTTAATGTTTGATTCCTAAGACTTGTAGGTATACTTTTCGAAATTATCCGTAGTTTATGTACAATAACGTTCACAAACGCATTCAATCGGTTTCTTAAACTTTAATTTTTTATCAATTTTTCATTTTAGTAATTGCAAGCAATTGAAAAATTACACATTTTTATTACCATTATAACATAAGTTAGTATATTTTTAAATGTTGAATTGTAAATACAAAGTGTCTAAAATTCTACGTGTGTGTGTATTATTGTATATGAAAGTGTGCGCAAAAAAGTTTTACGTATTTGGTGTTTATATTTACCGAATTCTCGTAATATTTCATTAAATTTTACCAATTTTATAGCAGTAAATTTACAAACATTTTTTAAAGTGTACACGCATACATCGGATGATAATCTTCTATATCTCTAACTGGTTGGTGGCTGTTAAGTTAACCGTACACACCGATATGTTGCAGAGTGGTTAAAAAGTATTTCGTAGGAAAAATGCAGCCAAGTGTAAACCGAAAACAACTAAAACTTTACGCAACCCAAGGCTTTATATGCAAAGTGAAACAGCAAATTCAAACTTTATTCATGTGGACATCATGTATTTAAACAAAAAATAATAGTATATTTCGATGGTTGTAAATTGACCGCTCTAAATTTACATAGTTTTAAGCACGTCAAACTGTTTTACTTTTTCAACATAAATAAGTCATACTTATCTGTTGTTGTGTAAATAAATGACGGTTGGTGGGACTCAATTTATTACCATCTATATATGATTTTTGAATAAATTTAATGAATACCACTTTAAAGAATCAATGAATTTCAAATATATTTTGAATTTAAGCATATAAAAATCAAGAAAACCATAAATATTAAACATAAATATTGCTGATTTTACATTGTTTTTTTTATTAAATAATATTAACAACAAAAAACTTATTCAACAACAAAAAAGTTTTTAAATCTGTTATATTTTTTCCAATTTGTTTTTTATCTTATATTTCTAAATAAAACTGCTGACATTTTGCAACTAAATAACATAAATTCAATTTTAGTTTTTAGGTACGAAAAATAACAACTTTAACAACCAAGCGAAAAATTAGTTTTTTAACTTTTTTAAATTGGTCAATTACGTGGAATTTCATATTAGCAAGGATTTCATTTCACACATACCGAAATACTAACACAATCTTGTATACAACGTTATGTTATTGTATAGATTAGGGCGGCGTTAATATTTAAACTTCTGATTTTGTTTATATGTGGATGGAATATTTTATAACACTTAAAATAATATAAATATGCCTTTTAACAACTTTTTTGACATCTTTTTGGCTTAGAATCAGATATCGTAATGTATGTATGTTAATTTTTTTGATGAAATTTAACAACTAATCTAAATTAAACAGTTTTATTTGTAATTGTGCTGAGTTGTTAAGCTTATGCAAATTACTGAATTTTGCGATTATATAATTTGCACAAACGAACAGTCTTCTCTATAGGGCAGATACTTTGTCCGTTTGTATAAATTGTAAGTCATCTTATAAAACATTTAACCTTAATATTCTAAAAATTATGAATAATTTGCCACCGTTTTTTTCAACTTTACGCCTAATAGGCTTTTTACACTGAACAACATCTTTGTAAAACGCGTGGAAGATGTTGAACAAGTGAAACATGTATTTACATTGAAAACATCTTTCATCTGTCATTTATTCAGATGTCAAAAAAAATAATAGAAAAAGACGCATTTTTTTTTTGTTAAAAATAAAAAATGGATTTGGGGAAAGCATGCATCACTGGAGTAGTTGTTGCTTTGCAAGAACGAACCCGAATTTTAATGCAGTACATTGAAATATTAAAGGTCATTCTGGAAGAAGATGATGAGAAAGAATTTTTGGTAGACATAAGAATGAAATTCTTACATTTGCCGCTCATTTTTCTTTGTTGAATAATTTTTTTTTGTTTATTTTCTACAATGTCAGCTTGCTAGTGATGGCACAAAGAAAATCGATATTTTTTGTCATTTTTTTAGTGATAACACTTAAAATGACGAAAGATGTAAGATGGAGAAAGATGTATAATTCTTATGGGAAGATGTTAACATCTTTGCAAATTGATGAAAGATGTAGCTCAGTGGAAAAAGGCTATAACATACATTCGCTCTCTAATATCCTGTTAGTTAAGGATAAGATAAATGTTACGACAGAAAAGTTTTTTAATAGATGTGCAAGTTCCTCATACGACCACATCAGTTCCTTATGTTCTTAACCAGTGTCACTATCAACTATTAAAATTTTCCAGTTTTAATAAACCTTTTTTGTTTTTTTTTTCCACTTAAAGGTTTTGAAAAATTTTACCTTAATTTATAAAATTTTTTTAAAACAAACTTATCTCGTTGTACAGCTAACTATATCAAAGTAGAAAAGTCATAATAGACTAAACTATTTCTAAAATAATTGTAAATAAATTAAAGTTTAACTTAAAAAACTATTTTACATAACTATTGAAAAGAGTTATACGAACATTTTAAAATTCAAATTTGTCAAATCGATTTGAAACACGTCCTACAAATTTTTACCGACTTATTATATTTAGTGCTCTTATTGCATAAGTACGTGGGTTTTTTACATTTTTGTAGCTTTTTATGGAAAATATTTTACTCTTAACTATATTTATTTTTTCTCTCAAAATAAAAAAGGCATTATACATTAGACATTTTATAGTGTTGTTGACATTTTACTGTTGATTATACGCCAGTTTTATCAAAAGACTTTATGCTACAACAAACGTCATAAAAAAACAGTAGATATTTTGGCATAAACTTGAATAATATCATCAGACAGAATACAAGATGACTACAAGGATTCTTTTGATGTTAAATTTAATGCTTAAATTGTGCAGTCAGGTAATAACTAGTGAGGTAATAACTTCACAGTTAACAGCCAAAATTTATGGCAGTGCACTTGAAGCCCTTTTTTTAAACTATAAAAATGCCAATTGTAACATTTTATTTTTAAAATTTATTTTTATAAAGATCAATATAGATTTAATAACTTCATTACCATAAATGAAGTCAGCGAAAATACTTTTATACTGTAAAATTTTTCAGTTAGAAAGAAATTTTTCATTATATCACCAAACTAAATTAAGGTTATCAACATTAGCTAGAACAGGGCAGAGGGATGTACCCGAGGACCCGCAGATCTTAATAAATTTTCTCATATTAAAGTGTTTAAAAATGGTGTGAAAGAGGCCCAAATTTTCCTTTTCTTTTGTTCTATTTCAATGAAACTTCAAACAAATTGCGTATCCACACCTAGAAAACAGTACCGAATTTTGGTGATTACAAAGTTGGAAAAGACAATATTCAGTTGTCTAATTTAATATTTCTATTCCACATAAATATTTTTCGATTCCACAAAATTTTATTTAAAAAAAAAATTTATTTTAAGATTTTTCCGATATCGAACCTAGACACTCAAATTTATTGTTCACACTCTTCCTTACTTTCCGATATCGAACATAGACATTCAAATTAATTGTTCACACTCTTCCTTACTGCACCACAAATTATTTTAATTTTTTTTTTTATATATTTAAACATCACGAGTAAAAAATTGATCTCGCGTAATATTTAATGATATCCAATTTTATACTCTTTAATATCTGCTGTAATATCTAGATGATCTTATGTGATCTGGAAAACGGCAGATCATATTTTATCCAGCAATATATTCGGGGATTAAGTAAGATCTTAATTGATCCGAAAAATGTCAGATCAAATTAGACCCAGGAATATATTTGGGGATTTAGAAAGATCTAAATCTATCTAAAAAATTACAGATAACAATTATGTGTGAAACAAAATATGGGCCAAATGCTCGCCACGGCTTCGATGCCATACATCTATCCGATGGTCCATATTTTCAATGACTGAGACATAATTGAGGTTCAATATCGGCCTGCGGGGAAAAATGGGTCAGTTGAGAATTGGGACCTGTCTCGGAATATGTGAAAATACATATCACGGGAAAAATACATATCACGACATATGTGAAAAGAGGACCACCGGTTCCTAAAGTACCTATCACGTGACCGGTTTAAAATCAACAACATAATCTATATTGATAATTAATGATTAGACAATATTTTGAATTATATTTTGCACTGTATCCTTGTGTTTAAAGTAATCGAGCTTTATGAATTGTTGATCTGTTATTTTGTACATAAATAGTATTAGTAGGATTTTAAATCATATAATCATATTCTTTTTATAAATTATTTTATTGTAAAGAACCATGAAAATTTGTATTAATAAATTATAGAGAAAAAAAATTGAGAAATTCCACAGAGCCAGCAGGATGGAATACTTACTATTTTCGGTTGACGCTACCCAACCTTATATTGCGTGTTTGGAAACAAATTAACAAATCCGAAAACAACACACAATTACACTAACATCAACTATTCATTTACCATGGATAGTAACCGAAACAAACGCGGTTATCGGTAAGGGTAACGCTATTTTCTACTATTTCGGTAAAGTTATTTTAAGGGTAACGCTATTTTCTATTATTTCGGTAACGTTATTTTAAGGATAAAGATTTTTTCAGTTATTTCGGTAAGGGTATTTTAGGGATAACGGTTTTTTCAGTTATTTCGGTAACGGTATTTTAGGGAAAACAATTTTTTCAGTTAATTTATTTCAAACCACAGATGGTTTGAAATTAATTGGCAAAAAGTAAGTATGCCCGAGTAAAAAACAAAAATCTGGCACAATATTTAATCATATCCAATTTTATATTCCTTAATATCTTATTTGATCCGAAAAATGGCAGATCAAATTAGATAAAGAAATATATTTGAGGATTTAGATGGATCTAAATTAATCCGAAAAATGGCAGATTAAATTAGACCCAACAATACATTTATAAAGTAATATCCAAATTTATCCGAAAAAAGTCAGATCGAATTGTATCAGATTAGATCCAACAATATAATTTACATAGAAACTACCCCTTTTCCAATTGTATTTCAGAATAGTCAATTATATTTCAGAAATAATCAATTGTATTTCAGAATAGTCAATTGTATTTCAGAAATAGTCAATTGTTTTTTAAAATAGTCAATTGTATTTTAGAAATAGTTAATTGTATTTTAGAAATTGTCATTGTATTTCAAATAGGCAATAGCATTACAGAAATAGTGAATTGTATATCAGAAATAGTTAATTGCATTTCAGAAATAGTCTATTGTATTTCAGAATTAGTCAATTGCATTTCAGAAATAGTTAATTGCATTTCAGAAATAGTCAATTGTATCTCAGAAATTGTCAATTGTATTTCAGAAATAGTCAATTGTATTTCAGAAACAGTCAATTGTATATCAGAAATTGTCAATTGTATTTCAGAAATAGTCAATTGTATTTCAGAAATTATCAATTGTATTTTAGAAATAGTCGATTGTATTTTAGAAATAGTCAATTGTATATCTGAAATAGTCAATTGTATTTCAGAAATTGTCAATTGCGTTTCAGCAGTAGTCGATTATATTTCAGAAATAGTCAATTATATTTCAGAAATTGTCAATTGTATTTCAGAAAGAGTCAATTGTATTTCAGAAATTATCAATTGTATTTCAGAAATATTCGATTGTATTTAAGAAATAGTCAATTGTATTTCTGAAATAGTCAATTGTATTTCAGAAATTGTCAATTGCGTTTAAGAAGTAGTCAATTGTATTTCGGAGATAGTCAATTGTATTTTAGAAATAGTCGATTGCATTTCAGAAATAGTCAATTGTAATTCAGAAATGATCAATTGCATTTCAGAAATAGTCAATTGTATTTCAGAAATAGTCAATTGTATTTCTGAGATAGTCAATTGTATTTCAGAAATTATCAATTGTATTTTAGAAATAGTCGATTGTATATCAGAAAAAGTCAAATGTATTTCTGAAATAGTCAATTGTATTTCAGAAATTGTCAATTGCGTTTCAGCTATAGTCAATTGTATTTGCAGAAGTACAAATGTGCATATATGCTAATGTGAAATTGTGCAAATTTGCAAAAGTGCAAATTTACAAAAGTGCAAATGTGAAAATTTGGAAAGTACAATTGTGCAAAAGTGAAAATTTGATTGATGGTTTGATAGATTGATGGTTTGAAGTATCGATGATTTGATGGTAATGTAAATGTGCAATTATGCAAATTTGGAAATGTGCACATGTGCAAATGGGCAAATGGGCAAATGTGAATATGTGTAACTGTGTAAATATGAAAATATTTATTTCTTTATTTCATTCAACACGCTCAGCCAAACCGCAAGAGGTAGGACGCTGACATTTCCTTCGTGAAAGAGCAAAATGGGGAAAAACTCCCTTTTCACGGCCTGCCCAAATCCTATAGCTAGAAACCAGAAATTTGAAATATGCCTTAACAGCATGCACAAACTGTTGGACCTATAAAGTTAAAATCCAAAGGGGAGGGGCAGAAAAAGGAAAAATTCTCACCCTTGACGTCCTGCCAAAAACGCTTTAGCTGGGAAGTTGAAATTTGGTTCATATGTTCCTACTCCGGTGTAGACATTCACCTAGGTCGGATTTTTGTAAATGTCTACGAAGAGGGGCAAAAAGATGAACAATATCCTTTAAGGGGCTGCCCACACCGATTTAGCTAGACATCTGAAATTTGAAATATGTGTTACCTGGAGTATGGGCTAACTCATTATTGGTAAAATATTTATATTTAAAGCAAAAAAAGTATATACATATAAATTTTCCCTACATATATCCTATCTAGTTCTAGTTCTTGTTATCCCGAAATGATTTAAATTTGAAAGTTTTGAAAAAATATTTATAAGGAAATAAAAACAAACTCAAAGCACAAAAAATTGATCTCACTGGCTGGGATTCGAAACCATTGACATGGGGCGACATATAATTATATCAAATTATATCTTTTACCATATCAAAATTTTGTTTGCACATATTGTATCATATATAATTATATCTTATACCATATCAAAAAATATTTCTTATATTAGAATATATATTAAACCACACATAATTATATCTCATACCATAATAAAAAATAAAATTCGAAAATTACACACAAAAGAACAACGAAAATTATTTTATTGCTGTTTTTTGTGTAATTTTCATATATAATGTCAAATTTTATTGCATTTGAAGATACCTGGTAAACAAGATTATAACTTGTGTAGACATATCTTGTGTAGACATTACCTAATAAGAAAATGTATCGGTATTTTAAGGGTAATGCTATTTTCTATTATTTAGGTAACGTTATTTTAGGGATAATGATTTTTTTTAGTTATTTCGGTAACGTTATCTTAGGGATAACGATTTTTTCAATTATTTCGGTAACGGTATTTTAAGGATAACGATTTTTTCAGTTATTTCAGTAACGGTATTTTAGTGATAACGATTTTTCAGTTATTTCGGTATCGGTATTTTAGCGATAACGGTATTTTCCAGGGACCGTAATCATTATGAGTTTTATAACAAAAATTACAAAATAATGATTATATTATGAGTTTTAAGGATTTTCTTCAATAGTAATGGTTATTTTTGAGTAATATTATTAAAAATCAGCAATAATCATTATTTTTCAGCAAAAAAAAATTCGTGGATCCAAGTAGATGCTGCAAATGACCACGTTAGTAACAAAATTATTAAGTACAAATTATATTATGTGTATTCATGTAGGTGTAAATATATGTATATACATATGCATAAAAATATGTAAGTGCATCATATATAAAGTCGTTAATTGAAAGTGAGTTTTATTTATTTATTTATTTTATATCAATCATATAATTACAAATTATATCCTAATACCCTAACCGAGCACTAGCAACAAAGGCCATCGGCTCGTTGTAGCGAAAACAGACCAGAACCTCTGGTAGGAATCGAACCCACGACCCCCGCACTGATAAGCTAGCACGCTACCAACTTGCCTACCGGTACGCTCTAAGTGAGTTTTATTTTGAGCGAAAAAAATAAAAATCATAAATAATGATTATTTTTGAGTTTTATTTCTTTTGCTCAAAAATAATGATTATGGCTGATTTTTTTTTATTATTATTTAAAAATAGTCATTACCATTGAAGAAAACTTTAAAAATCATGACGGATATGCAAAGATTGTCAAAAAATAATAATAATGGTGCAATAAATTTTTTTATGTCTGTTCTAAGTGATTGATTTTTTGATTTAAAAAAACGAACAATAATCATTATTTACGGTCCCTGGTATTTTCTATTATTTCGGTAACGGTATTTTAAGAATAACGATTTTTTAAGTTATTTCGGTAACGGTATCTTAGGGGTAACGATAGTGAGTTGAAAGGGTATTGAATCGATAATGTTATTTTAGGGGTGTTGCCTGTCATTTACAAAATAACTTATCAACAATTCATAAAACTCCATTACTTTAAGCACAAGGATACAGTAAGGTTGTTCACGGTAGGTTGGTTATCAGTTTATTTAGTTATAAAATTAAAAATAACCTCTGGGCAACGTGATCACCATTTAATGTTTTTTATCTACGTATTTTTTTCAATCAGCTGTGCTTACACCAGATGTCGGAAGAAAGAAAGAATATGAATGTATTGGTGTTTTACACCGTAAGAAATTATTTTATCTTTCTAGGTAAATGAATGAATAAATTAATAGTTAAGAGAATATCCGTATTCATTGAATTAAAATAGTTCATGCTTTTGTTTTCTCTATTATAAAAAATAAAAATAATTCATAATAATTATAATTTTTTGATTGCATAAAAGACACTGTGGAACTCAACGTTCCACATTTTTAATTTAAAGTGTAAACGAAAAACAAAATAAATACCTTCAATAAAAAAATACCTATAATAAAAAAAATTATTTTAGAGTGTACTTTATTTCTTCAACAAAGCGGCATATACTCGCTCTGTTGATAGTTGGCATGCTACTGAATGAAATAATTGAATTTTTTGTGCTCTTAGCTGTGAGATTTGTTGACATTCGTGTTGTTTTCGGCCTCTGTGTGCTATGAGTGCCGATCACTTGCTTACACTCATAATAATCCATGCTTAAAAATACAAATATATTTTTCGTACAATATACAAATATTTTGTGTATAAATATTACAAAACTTTCGTATATTACAAAATTCATAAAATTATAAATTTTGTAAATAATACAATGATTTCGTAAATTATTTTTAGTAACATCACAAAATTTCCGTACTCACATGATGGTAATAATTTTCTTAAGTTAAGAAATTTCGTAAATAATACAAACGAAGTTTTGTTTTTGCACAAAATTATTTTGCGTTTTAACAAAATATTTATATTTTTATAAATATGTTTAGTATTTTTATGAAGTTTCGGAAAATATAGAAATAAAAATTTGCTACTATTTGCGATGTCAATTGTATATAATACAAAATTTTTCGTAATGTCAAAATAATAAAATCTTTGGAAAAATGAACCACAGTTTTTGTGTATTTTAGCTATGGAGAATTATGAGTGTAATTACTTCTTCTCATTTTTATTAATTTTTATAAATAAAAACCAGATGTAAATGCTAATGCTACCAACATTTCATATAAAATTTGAGATGCCATTTGCTGAAACTTAGCTTTTTTTGTGTTGCCAGTTAGTTAAATTTATACTATTTTCCAACACTACAAATAAGCACATAACTACATTATCTGTAAACAAGGGTATAGGTTGCGCAAAGTTGGTTATTTTCTATTAATGTATTTTGTTGTTGTTGATATAAGCATTTAACCACATAACCTGATAACCAGCCTACCGTGAACAACCTTATTGACTGTTTGGAAACCAATAAACAAACTCGAAAACAACACACAGTTAGACTAACATCAACGAAATTTAACAATTTCTTACGGTGTAAAACACCAATACATTCTATTCTCTCTTTCTACCGACCCCTACTGTAAGCACAGCTGATTGAAAAAAATAAGTAGGTAACCAACATTAAAGGGTGTTCACGGTGCCCAGAGGTTATTTTTAATTTTATAACCAAATAGCCTGATAACCAACCTACCGTGAACAACCTTAATATAAAATAGACAATCATCATCAAGCAATGACCAAAGGGAAGAAAGGAGAGCGTGGATATTGATAAGGTTGGGTAGCGTCAACCGAAAATACAAAGTATTCTATCCTGCTGGCTCTGTGGAATTTCTCAATTTTTATTCTCTATAATATACTAATAAAAATTTTTATGTTTCTTTACAATAAAATAATTTATAAAAAGGATATGATTATATGATCTAACATCCCACTAATACTATTCATTTACAAAATAACATATCAACAATTCATAAAACTCCAATCTTTAAAAATTTTAAATATTTCTTCCTCCTTAAATTAACAAAAAACACGTTCTAAAAATTTCTCCTATAAAAACAGAAAACAGCATTTAAAAAAAAATCTTTTTTAAGTACAAAATGTATTTTGCAAAAAAATTTGAACTAATATCTCTTGAAACTCTTCCACTATAACTAAAAATATTAGCTTTTAATTCGAATTACCTTAGAGATAAGTGCTCCTTGGCTTCCAAACGTGAGAATTTTATAAAAAAAAATCACGGAAATAAGAATAGGTTCTAGAACAATTTTTATTTAAAACTTAATTGTTACATTGGCTGAGATCTAATGCATCCGTTTAAATTATAAATTCTTTACCACATTATCGTCAGGCAAAAATTTTTAATAAAAATCGCGCGATTTTTGTTAAAAAATTTTTGTTTTTTGTATATTAATAGTTGTAGAAGATGGCGCCGCAGGTGAAAATTTTGTTTTACATACATTTAGAACAATTATAATTCTTAACAAGTTTCAAAATTGCCAAGCTCTAAGACGTAATGTCATAGAAAACCATTCGCTCTAAAATTTTATAAGACTGCAAAAACCGCATATCGGAAATTGATATCAAATTTCATAAGAACTGGCACACCCATGGACGGAAAGCAGAAACTTTCTTAATTTTGATTTATATAAAATGATTTTTATTCTAATTCTTTAAAATATTTCAATTTAGGTTGACCCAAGTAACTTTAATGTTTAGAAAAAGTACATTCGGATGTTATTGAATCCATGTAATATAAATGCGTATAATGCTGTGCTTAAGCAATATTTCCTTGCTTTGCATATTTTGGGGTCATTTTTAATTTCTTCAAATTAATGTTGTTTTACATAATGAATAAATGCCTAATTTAATAAATGAAAATATGGCCTAAACTAAATTTTGGGGCTAATATTCATTTGGTTGGGGTCATTTTTCATTATATTTTTAGTGCTAATTTTCATTATGAAAAATTATGAAAATATGGGGCTTAATTATATCATATTTATTAGGGCCATTTTGCACAACGCCACCGTGAACTACATCAAACTTTTAAAAATAAAAAAAGCACAGATATCATGGGAACGTGGAATAGCCAAATAGTAAAATTTTCACTCAAATTTAAAGACAATTTCAAAAACGATTAGATTGTTTCAAAAACTTTTGGAATGACTCGAAATGTAATTTATGAAGCATCAATTGAAATTCAAAAACACCAAATTAAATAAAATAAATATTTGTTGAATTTCAACAATTAGAATTTGCTATTTTTTTATTTTAATTGATTTTTAAGTATCGATTGCGAATTTTTAAATTTTAATTGATATTTTTTGAATCTTAATTGTGTTCTTTCATTTAGGATTTTTTTTTTAATTTCAATTGTCATTTTTGGGTAATTTTGTCTACTTTTTTATAAAAAAGCTTTATTTTTATATCTCTTTATTCTTCAACGGAATACATTGGGTAGTATTTGGTGAAAGAGGGCGTTGCATACTGTGCAAGACAGGAACTCCAATGTCCAAATGTCTCAAGTGTGAGGTCCATCTTTGTTGCAACAACAATGAAAACTGTTTTTTGTCTTATCACATTTAATTTTTCTAAATAATTTAATAAAATTTTATACAGATCTCATTAAAAAACAAAAAATATTTTATATACCACTATTGCCCAACGTTGCTCACAAGCAACTTTCTCTACCGGCCAAACGAATAGGCGTAGGGACTAGAAATTTTGTCCAGATACTATTTGAATGACTACAACATGATTAAAAGTAAAAAAAAAAATTTAGAGTTACAGGAAAAAAGTTGGGGTCGAAAGGGTTAACGATGATTCCACATGACCCTAATAGCTCAGTTGTCTAAACGGTATGTCACAAATACTTTTTTTTTCTCTAAGGCACGGGCTGGAATCCTACACAAGTCAATTCAACTTTTTTTTTGGTACAATTTTTATTTTTTTAAGACTTTTTTTTTTTGTTTATTTTTTTTTGAACATTTAATAATTAATTTAAATAAAATTTAATATTAATAATTAAATAATCCATAAATAGGCTAAAAGCATCAAAATTTTTCTAAAAACGCTCTGATATAAACAAGATACGGTTTCATTTCTTTTTTTTTGCTCCGATTTAAAAGAATTTATAAAAATATTTTTAAACCATTTTATTTCTCATATATTAAGAAACTTTTGTACATAATTTCCTTTGAAAGCAACTAATTTAGGTCATAACTTATAATAATTTATAAAATAAAAATTTATAAACTACTAGCTGACCCGGCAAACGTTGCTTTGCCTTCAAATTTTATTAAATGCATTGAATGAATGAATAGACAAAAATTCATTCAAGTCGATCCAGTCGTGTAGTTGCAGTGTAGTTGAACAACCTAGATATCGACTGCAGCGCCATCTGCCGGGCTGGCTTGTGAATGTAAACGATCCAAGGTGGCACCCAAACGCATGCAAAAAAAATTTTATTCAGTGACATACACACGTACAGTAGAATTATATACATAAAGAAGATTTGTAGGGGAGGTACCACGCGTCTTTATCAAATTTGCAGTAGCACTTAAAAAATGCACACCAAACCGACGTACCAAATTTTGTTCAAATACCGTTATCAGGAGCAGAAATAATAGATTTTTAATTTGTGGTTTGTATGGGAGGTACCACGCCCCTTTGTACAATCCTGCCCATATTTGCAGTAGCACTTAAAAAATGCACACCAAACAGACGTACCAAATTTTGTTCAAAAAAAAATTATGCAAATCGATCCAGCCGTTTAGGAGGAGTTCAGCCACAATACACGTACAGTAGAATTATATACATATATAAAGATTTTCCTTCAAACTTTTAAAATTAAGCTAAAGAAATTAAAAATATTTTTTAATAAAAAAGCGAAATAAATCCCAATTGCAAATTGCCAGCTAAATCAAACGTTTTTGTAGAAATAAAACACATGCAGTTCTAGTGATTTCTTTTATCGATTTGCTGAACATCTTTTCTTTCACCTCTTCACCTTTTATACACAAGCAACAAACATATACAAATATTTGTCATTTAAATAAAAACCAAACAAATCTCTAATGAACGAAAACTGTTTATTTAATTCTATTAACGATGATTGCACATGACCTTAATAGCTCAGTTGTCTAAACGCTATGTCACAAATACTTTTTTTCTATTAGGCGCGGGTTCGATTCGCTGTCTATTCAACTTTTTTTTGTACAATTTTTTTATATTTTCTTAAGACTTTTTTTTTTTGTTTTTTTAACATTAAATAATTAATTTAAATAAAACTTTAAATTAATAATTAAATAATACATAAATAGGCTAAAAACATCAAAATTTTTTATAAAAACCCTCTGACAAATACAAACGGTTTTATTTTTATTTTTGGCTCCGATTTAAAAGAATTTATAAAAGGATTTTTAAACCATTTTATTTCTCATATATTATCTTATTTCTCATATGTTATTTTATTTCTCATATATTATCTTAGAGTTGTATTATGACCTATGGATACGTCTTATATAGCAAAAGATCGAAAATCTTTAGTATAACATATTTGTTAAAAACTCGGAAATATCGGTTCAGACACAAAAAAGTTATACTCAAAACATAATTTTTTTTAAATACCTATTTTCTGGAACCATAAATCTTCCCGAGATCAAGTTTTATCACCAAACTAAATGGTTAATTTCCTCTTAAAGGCGTCCGTATATAAATCTGTCAATTCCATATATGTCCATTTATAAACTTCAGTTTTTCCCCCACCATGGTGAAGGGTATATAAGATTCGGCATAGCCGAATTTAGCCGCTCTTACTTGTTTTTACTATGTTTAGTATATACATATATACAAAATACGAGTAGCTTGTACTTTTTTGTTTCCAATTGATTTTCTTTGTAAGACCAATTGCTTTTTTTGCAAGTCCAAATGGGTTTTACCATATTTTGCTGAAATTTGTGCAGAAATGAGAAAAATTTGCTTTAAAATCGGGGAAATTTTTTCAATTTTCTCTCAGCTACCTAACCTTGTAATATGTAAAAAATTTTATTTGGCCACTTCTTTCAATAAATTTCCTTCCTCTATTACTAATCATTAATTTAATTTATTGTTTTTAAATGTTGTATTTGGTGTGGGTGTGAGCTGGCTTAATAAAATCTAAACTAAATTGAGGTATCCAAATTTCTGTGAAATTTTAAAAATTGTTCAAATATTATGTCAAAGAAATTTTAAAACCTCTTGTCAATTTGTACTTAGTTTAGAATTTCTTTAGCTACCTCGCACAAGTCCTAAGTGGAATTATTTAATTTGTATATCTTCTTTTCAAACAATAAAATTCGTGATTCCTATTGTATTTCTTTTTTTTTAATTAAAAATCTGAGATTCAAATACCACATAAAGTCTTAACTGGAATCACCAAAATTCCAGAAATATAAGTTTATTTTTATATCAAAACATTTGTATTTAATATTGAAAATATTTAATTAACAATACTTATATAGACTTTCAAAGGGGTTATAGTAGTTAAAAAGTAAGATTTTATATAACTGCTGCCAAGTTTTGGCAATTCTTGGCTTTTTTCTTTTAAATGTAAACAAAAATATTTGTCATAAAAATATTTGAAATTTTTCTATTTGTAATTTGATAAAATAAATGTGTTGTTAGTAAATGAAGAGCAGGCCATACAATATGATTGCTATACACTCAGAAAAAAAAGTTAGTAGAAAAATTTGTAAACGGTTTTCAATCCCACTTTACTATTTTCGTACTGATTTTTAGTAAAAAAAATATTATTTAGCAAATCTTTTTGCTATTTATATTTTACAAATTACAGAATATTTACAAATTTTCGTTGCTAATTTCAGAAATCATTTTACAAATTTTTGAAAACCGATTTGCTAATATTAGCAAAAAAAATACTAATTTTAAACAAGTAAGAGCGGCTAAATTCGGCTATGCCGAATCTTATATACCCTTCACCATGGTTGGGAAAAAACTGAAGTTTATATATAGACATATATGAAATGGACAGATTTATATACGTACGCCTTTAAGAGGAAATTAACAATTTAGTTTGGAGATAAAACTTGGACTCTGGAAGATTTATGGTTCCAGAAAATAGGTATTTTAAAAAAATTTATGTTTTGGGCATAACTTTTTTGTATCTGAACCGATATTGCCGAGTTTTTCAGCAAATATGTTATACTAAAGATTTTCGATCTTTTGCTATATAAGACGTATCCATAGATCATAATACAGCTCTAGAATAGTGTTTGTTGTTTGTGTATAAAAGGTGAAAGAAAAAAATTTCAACAAATCGTTAAAAGAAATCACTACAAAAGCATGTGTTTTAGTTCTACAAAATAGTTTGATTTAGCTGGCAAATTTGCATTTGGGATTTTATTTCGCTTTTTTATTAGAAATATTTGTAATTTCTTTAGCTTAATTTTAAAAATTTGAAGGAAAATAGTTTATAATTTTTTTTATAAATTATTATAAGTTATGACCTAAAATAGTTGCACTCAAAGGTAAATTATGTATAAAATTTTCTTATTATGTGAGAAATAAAATGGTTTAAAAATCTTTTTATAAATTCTTTTAAATCGGAGCAAAAAATAGAAATAAAACCGTTTGTATTTTGTTTGTATCAGAGGGTTTTTATACAAATTTTGATGTTTTTATCCTATTTATGGATTATTTAATTATTAATATAAAATTTTATTTAAATTAATTATTAAATGTAAAAAAAAAAAAATAAACAAAAAAAAATCTTAAGCAAATAAAAAAAATGTACAAAAAAAAGTGAATTGACCGGGATCCGAACCCGCGACCCTTCCACCTGTGGTGAAAGGTATAAAAACGTTTGTATTTTGTTTGTATCAGAGGGTTTTTATAAAAATGTTGATGTTTTTAGCCTATTTATGGATTATTTAATTATTAATATAAAATTTTATATAAATTAATTATTAAAAAAACCAAAAATAAGCAAAACAAAAAAGTCTTAAGAAAATAATAAAAAAAAATGTACAAAAAAAAAGTGAATTGACCTGACCGAGATTCGAACCCGCGGCCTTAGAGAAAAAAAGTATTTGTGATATAGCGTCTAGACAACTGAGCTATTAAAGCTCACTCAAAATCATCGTCAATAGAGGTGCATATATAAAAGTCTTCGTTTATTAGAGATTTGTTTAGTTTTTATTTAAATGACAAATCTTTATATGTGTGTTGTTTGTGTATAAAAGGTGGAGATGAAAGAAACGAATTTTAATTATTAATATAAAATTATATATAAATTAATTATATAAAATTATACAAAAAAAACCAAAAATAAGCAAAATAAAAAGTCTTAAGAAAATAATAAAAAAAAAAAATGTACAAAAAAAAGTGAATTGACCTGACCGAGAAAAAAAGTATTTGTAACATAGCGGCTAGACAACTGAGCTATTGAAGCTCACACAAAATCATCGTCAATAGAGGTACATATATAAAAGTCTTCGTTCATTAGGGATTTGTTTAGTTTTTATTTAAATGACAAATCTTTGTATGTGTGTTGTTTGTGTATAAAAGGTGGAGATGAAAGAAAAGAATTTTAATTATTTATATAAAATCTTATATAAATTTATTATTAAATGTTAAAAAAAACAAAAATAAGCAAAAAAAAAGTCTTAAGAAAATAATAAAAAAATGTACAAAAAAAATGTGAATTGACCTGACCGAGATTCGAACCTCGAACCCCGCGGGCTTAGAGAAAAAAAGTAATTGTGACATAGCGTCTAGACAACTGAGCTATTGAAGCTCACACAAAATCATCGTCAATAGAGGTACATATCTAAAAGTCTTCGTTCATTAGGGATTTGTTTAGTTTTTATTTAAATGACAAATCTTTGTATGTGTGTTGTTTGTGTATAAAAGGTGGAGATGAAAGAAAAGAATTTTAACACATGGATGTGTTGTTATGCTCAAAATTCTACATACATATTAAACAAAGGGATTTTACTGGAAAAATTAGAGGTAGTCCTGCTTTTTTGCTAATATCTCAGCCATTTATTAACCGATCTGTCTGATTTTTAATAGCAAACAGAAATGGATCACATGTAACAGAAATAAAAAACAATCAAGTCCTGGGTTATCTGGGTTCTTCGGAAAACCCATTTCAACACACAGACGGACAGACGGACATCGTTAAATCAACTTCGCTCTTCATAAGGACCCAGAATATATAAAGTATATATATTCTTCTTAGACCCTATATATATATAAAGTATATATATAGGGTCTAAGATCAATATTGTAGAAATTACAAACGGAATGACAAACTTATATATACCCTTCCACCTGTGGTGAAGGGTATAAAAAGTCGATATTGAAGGAAATTTTATTTCTAATAATTAAAACTTTATATACAAACTTAAATTGCCCTAAAATGTTACATAGGATTAAAAAAGGATCGAAAGTGAAGATACCGACTCATGTCTGAAAATAGGTCATCGACTTAAAATAGCACTAAAAATCAGCCCTAAAAACAATTAAATTTAACCTTAAAAGTAAAAAAAAATTGACTAAAATATTTTTCAAAAATGGAAATTACCAAATTAAAACAAAATAATAAATTCGTTTATGTTTTAAAAATTTTTAAGATTTATAAGCCTTTGATTTTTTTTCATTTTGTATAAAATATTTTTTAAAAAATATAATCAAAATTTTTGATGCTCGATAAAAAAATTAATCTAAAAATTTGTACTAATATTATTAGTATTTAGTAATTTTTTTGCTGATTTTAGCAAACAGATTTTTAATTCCGCTTTACAAAAAATCTACTAAAATTTAGTAGCGGCTACTAATTTCATTGTACTACACGTCAGCAGACATGTGCTGCTAAGATTAGCAAAAAATACCGCTGGGCTCAAATTAGCAGAATTTCCCGTAGTAACAACAAAATTTTCAGTTGCCATTACAGACTTTTTTTGGTGAGTGTATTTTGTATTCCGTTGAAGAATAAAGAGATATAAAAATAAAGCTTTTTTATAAAAAAGTAGACAAAATTACCCAAAAATGACAATTGAAATTAAAAAAAAATCCTAAATGAAAGAACACAATTAAGATTCAAAAAATATCAATTAAAATTTAAAAATTCGCAATCGATACTTAAAAATCAATTAAAATAAAAAAATAGCAAATTCTAATTGTTGAAATTCAACAAATATTTATTTTATTTAATTTGGTGTTTTTGAATTTCAATTGATGCTTCATAAATTACATTTCGAGTCATTCCAAAAGTTTTTGAAACAATCTAATCGTTTTTGAAATTGTCTTTAAATTTGAGTGAAAATTTTACTATTTGGCTATTCCACGTTCCCATGATATCTGTGCTTTTTTTATTTTTAAAAGTTCGATGTAGTTCACGGTGGCGTTGTGCAAAATGGCCCTAATAAATATGATATAATTAAGCCCCATATTTTCATAATTTTTCATAATGAAAATTAGCACTAAAAATATAATGAAAAATGACCCCAACCAAATGAATATTAGCCCCAAAATTTAGTTTAGGCCATATTTTCATTTATTAAATTGAGGCATTTATTCATTATGTAAAACAACATTAATTTGAAGAAATTAAAAATGACCCCAAAATATGCAAAGCAAGGAAATATTGCTTAAGCACAGCATTATACGCATTTATATTACATGGATTCAATAACATCCGAATGTACTTTTTCTAAACATTAAAGTTACTTGGGTCAACCTAAATTGAAATATTTTAAAGAATTAGAATAAAAATCATTTTATATAAATCAAAATTAAGAAAGTTTCTGCTTTCCGTCCATGGGTGTGCCAGTTCTTATGAAATTTGATATCAATTTCCGATATGCGGTTTTTGCAGTCTTATAAAATTTTAGAGCGAATGGTTTTCTATGACATTACGTCTTAGAGCTTGGCAATTTTGAAACTTGTTAAGAATTATAATTGTTCTAAATGTATGTAAAACAAAATTTTCACCTGCGGCGCCATCTTCTACAACTATTAATATACAAAAAACAAAAATTTTTAATAAAAATCGCGCGATTTTTTGTTTTACATACATTTAGAACAATTATAATTCTTAACAAGTTTCAAAATTGCCAAGCTCTAAGACGTAATGTCATAGAAAACCATTCGCTCTAAAATTTTATAAGACTGCAAAAACCGCATATCGGAAATTGATATCAAATTTCATAAGAACTGGCACACCCATGGACGGAAAGCAGAAACTTTCTTAATTTTGATTTATATAAAATGATTTTTATTCTAATTCTTTAAAATATTTCAATTTAGGTTGACCCAAGTAACTTTAATGTTTAGAAAAAGTACATTCGGATGTTATTGAATCCATGTAATATAAATGCGTATAATGCTGTGCTTAAGCAATATTTCCTTGCTATGCATATTTTGGGGTCATTTTTAATTTCTTCAAATTAATGTTGTTTTACATAATGAATAAATGCCTCAATTTAATAAATGAAAATATGGCCTAAACTAAATTTTGGGGCTAATATTCATTTGGTTGGGGTCATTTTTCATTATATTTTTAGTGCTAATTTTCATTATGAAAAATTATGAAAATATGGGGCTTAATTATATCATATTTATTAGGGCCATTTTGCACAACGCCACCGTGAACTACATCGAACTTTTAAAAATAAAAAAAGCACAGATATCATGGGAACGTGGAATAGCCAAATAGTAAAATTTTCACTCAAATTTAAAGACAATTTCAAAAACGATTAGATTGTTTCAAAAACTTTTGGAATGACTCGAAATGTAATTTATGAAGCATCAATTGAAATTCAAAAACACCAAATTAAATAAAATAAATATTTGTTGAATTTCAACAATTAGAATTTGCTATTTTTTTATTTTAATTGATTTTTAAGTATCGATTGCGAATTTTTAAATTTTAATTGATATTTTTTGAATCTTAATTGTGTTCTTTCATTTAGGATTTTTTTTTAATTTCAATTGTCATTTTTGGGTAATTTTGTCTACTTTTTTATAAAAAAGCTTTATTTTTATATCTCTTTATTCTTCAACGGAATACAAAATACACTCACCAACAAAAGTCTGTAATGGCAACTGAAAATTTTGTTGTTACTACGGGAAATTCTGCTAATTTGAGCCCAGCGGTATTTTTTGCTAATCTTAGCAGCACATGTCTGCTGACGTGTAGTACAATGAAATTAGTAGCCGCTACTAAATTTTAGTAGATTTTTTGTAAAGCGGAATTAAAAATCTGTTTGCTAAAATCAGCAAAAAAATTACTAAATACTAATAATATTAGTACAAATTTTTAGATTAATTTTTTTATCGAGCATCAAAAATTTTGATTATATTTTTTAAAAAATATTTTATACAAAATGAAAAAAAATCAAAGGCTTATAAATCTTAAAAATTTTTAAAACATAAACGAATTTATTATTTTGTTTTAATTTGGTAATTTCCATTTTTGAAAAATATTTTAGTCAATTTTTTTTTACTTTTAAGGTTAAATTTATTGTTTTTAGGGCTGATTTTTAGTGCTATTTTAAGTCGATGACCTATTTTCAGACATGAGTCGGTATCTTCACTTTCGATCCTTTTTTAATCCTATGTAACATTTTAGGGCAATTTAAGTTTGTATATAAAGTTTTAATTATTAGAAATAAAATTTCCTTCAATATCGACTTTTTATACCCTTCACCACAGGTGGAAGGGTATATATAAGTTTGTCATTCCGTTTGTAATTTCTACAATATTGATCTTAGACCCTATATATATACTTTATATATATATATAGGGTCTAAGAAGAATATATATACTTTATATATTCTGGGTCCTTATGAAGAGCGAAGTTGATTTAACGATGTCCGTCTGTCCGTCTGTGTGTTGAAATGGGTTTTCCGAAGAACCCAGATAACCCAGGACTTGATTGTTTTTTATTTCTGTTACATGTGATCCATTTCTGTTTGCTATTAAAAATCAGACAGATCGGTTAATAAATGGCTGAGATATTAGCAAAAAAGCAGGACTACCTCTAATTTTTCCAGTAAAATCCCTTTGTTTAATATGTATGTAGAATTTTGAGCATAACAACACATCCATGTGTTAAAATTCTTTTCTTTCATCTCCACCTTTTATACACAAACAACACACATACAAAGATTTGTCATTTAAATAAAAACTAAACAAATCCCTAATGAACGAAGACTTTTAGATATGTACCTCTATTGACGATGATTTTGTGTGAGCTTCAATAGCTCAGTTGTCTAGCCGCTATGTTACAAATACTTTTTTTCTCTAAACCCGCGAGGTTCGAGGTTCGAATCTCGGTCAGGTCAATTCACTTTTTTTTGTACATTTTTTTTTTTATTATTTTCTTAAGACTTTTTATTTTGCTTATTTTTGGTTTTTTTTGTATAATTTTATATAATTAATTTATATATAATTTTATATTAATAATTAAAATTCGTTTCTTTCATCTCCACCTTTTATACACAAACAACACACATATAAAGATTTGTCATTTAAATAAAAACTAAACAAATCTCTAATGAACGAAGACTTTTATATATGCACCTCTATTGACGATGATTTTGAGTGAGCTTTAATAGCTCAGTTGTCTAGACGCTATATCACAAATACTTTTTTTCTCTAAGGCCGCGGGTTCGAATCTCGGTCAGGTCAATTCACTTTTTTTTTTGTACATTTTTTTTTATTATTTTCTTAAGACTTTTTTGTTTTGCTTATTTTTGGTTTTTTTTTAACATTTAATAATTAATTTATATAAAATTTTATATTAATAATTAAATAATCCATAAATAGGCTAAAAACATCAACATTTTTATAAAAACCCTCTGATACAAACAAAATACAAACGTTTTTATACCTTTCACCACAGGTGGAAGGGTCGCGGGTTCGGATCCCGGTCAATTCACTTTTTTTTTGTACATTTTTTTTATTTGCTTAAGATTTTTTTTTGTTTATTTTTTTTTTTTTTACATTTAATAATTAATTTAAATAAAATTTTATATTAATAATTAAATAATCCATAAATAGGATAAAAACATCAAAATTTGTATAAAAACCCTCTGATAAAAACAAAATACAAACGGTTTTATTTCTATTTTTTGCTCCGATTTAAAAGAATTTATAAAAAGATTTTTAAACCATTTTATTTCTCACATATTAAGAAAATTTTATACATAATTTACCTTTGAGTGCAACTATTTTAGGTCATAACTTATAATAATTTATAAAAAAAATTATAAACTATTTTCCTTCAAATTTTTAAAATTAAGCTAAAGAAATTACAAATATTTCTAATAAAAAAGCGAAATAAAATCCCAAATGCAAATTTGCCAGCTAAATCAAACTATTTTGTAGAACTAAAACACATGCTTTTGTAGTGATTTCTTTTAACGATTTGTTGAAATTTTTTTCTTTCACCTTTTATACACAAACAACAAACACTATTCTAGAGCTGTATTATGATCTATGGATACGTCTTATATAGCAAAAGATCGAAAATCTTTAGTATAACATATTTGCTGAAAAACTCGGCAATATCGGTTCAGATACAAAAAAGTTATGCCCAAAACATAAATTTTTTTAAAATACCTATTTTCTGGAACCATAAATCTTCCAGAGTCCAAGTTTTATCTCCAAACTAAATGGTTAATTTCCTCTTAAAGGCGTACGTATATAAATCTGTCCATTTCATATATGTCTATATATAAACTTCAGTTTTTTCCCAACCATGGTGAAGGGTATATAAGATTCGGCATAGCCGAATTTAGCCGCTCTTACTTGTTTAAAATTAGTATTTTTTTTGCTAATATTAGCAAATCGGTTTTCAAAAATTTGTAAAATGATTTCTGAAATTAGCAACGAAAATTTGTAAATATTCTGTAATTTGTAAAATATAAATAGCAAAAAGATTTGCTAAATAATATTTTTTTTACTAAAAATCAGTACGAAAATTTACTATTTTCGGGATTGAAAACCGTTTACAAATTTTTCTACTAACTTTTTTTTCTGAGTGTATAGCAATCATATTGTATGGCCTGCTCTTCATTTACTAACAACACATTTATTTTATCAAATTACAAATAGAAAAATTTCAAATATTTTTATGACAAATATTTTTGTTTACATTTAAAAGAAAAAAGCCAAGAATTGCCAAGACTTGGCAGCAGTTATATAAAATCTTACTTTTTAACTACTATAACCCCTTTGAAAGTCTATATAAGTATTGTTAATTAAATATTTTCAATATTAAATACAAATGTTTTGATATAAAAATAAACTTATATTTCTGGAATTTTGGTGATTCCAGTTAAGACTTTATGTGGTATTTGAATCTCAGATTTTTAATTAAAAAAAAAGAAATACAATAGGAATCACGAATTTTATTGTTTGAAAAGAAGATATACAAATTAAATAATTCCACTTAGGACTTGTGCGAGGTAGCTAAAGAAATTCTAAACTAAGTACAAATTGACAAGAGGTTTTAAAATTTCTTTGACATAATATTTGAACAATTTTTAAAATTTCACAGAAATTTGGATACCTCAATTTAGTTTAGATTTTATTAAGCCAGCTCACACCCACACCAAATACAACATTTAAAAACAATAAATTAAATTAATGATTAGTAATAGAGGAAGGAAATTTATTGAAAGAAGTGGCCAAATAAAATTTTTTACATATTACAAGGTTAGGTAGCTGAGAGAAAATTGAAAAAATTTCCCCGATTTTAAAGCAAATTTTTCTCATTTCTGCACAAATTTCAGCAAAATATTGTAAAACCCATTTGGACTTGCAAAAAAAGCAATTGGTCTTACAAAGAAAATCAATTGGAAAGAAAAAAGTACAAGCTACTCGTATTTTGTATATATGTATATACTAAACATAGTAAAAACAAGTAAGAGCGGCTAAATTCGGCTATGCCGAATCTTATATACCCTTCACCATGGTGGGGGAAAAACTGAAGTTTATAAATGGACATATATGGAATTGACAGATTTATATACGGACGCCTTTAAGAGGAAATTAACCATTTAGTTTGGTGATAAAACTTGATCTCGGGAAGATTTATGGTTCCAGAAAATAGGTATTTAAAAAAAATTATGTTTTGAGTATAACTTTTTTGTATCTGAACCGATATTTCCGAGTTTTTAACAAATATGTTATACTAAAGATTTTCGATCTTTTGCTATATAAGACGTATCCATAGGTCATAATACAACTCTAAGATAATATATGAGAAATAAAATAACATATGAGAAATAAGATAATATATGAGAAATAAAATGGTTTAAAAATCCTTTTATAAATTCTTTTAAATCGGAGCCAAAAATAAAAATAAAACCGTTTGTATTTGTCAGAGGGTTTTTATAAAAAAGTTTGATGTTTTTAGCCTATTTATGTATTATTTAATTATTAATTTAAAGTTTTATTTAAATTAATTATTTAATGTTAAAAAAACAAAAAAAAAAAAAGTCTTAAGAAAATATAAAAAAATTGTACAAAAAAAAGTTGAATAGACAGCGAATCGAACCCGCGCCTAATAGAAAAAAAGTATTTGTGACATAGCGTTTAGACAACTGAGCTATTAAGGTCATGTGCAATCATCGTTAATAGAATTAAATAAACAGTTTTCGTTCATTAGAGATTTGTTTGGTTTTTATTTAAATGACAAATATTTGTATATGTTTGTTGCTTGTGTATAAAAGGTGAAGAGGTGAAAGAAAAGATGTTCAGCAAATCGATAAAAGAAATCACTAGAACTGCATGTGTTTTATTTCTACAAAAACGTTTGATTTAGCTGGCAATTTGCAATTTGGATTTATTTCGCTTTTTTATTAAAAAATATTTTTAATTTCTTTAGCTTAATTTTAAAAGTTTGAAGGAAAATCTTTATATATGTATATAATTCTACTGTACGTGTATTGTGGCTGAACTCCTCCTAAACGGCTGGATCGATTTGCATAATTTTTTTTTGAACAAAATTTGGTACGTCGGTTTGGTGTGCATTTTTTAAGTGCTACTGCAAAATGGGCAGGATTGTACAAAGGGGCGTGGTACCTCCCATACAAACCACAAATTAAAAATCTATTATTTCTGCTCCTGATAACGGTATTTGAACAAAATTTGGTACGTCGGTTTGGTGTGCATTTTTTAAGTGCTACTGCAAATTTGATAAAGACGCGTGGTACCTCCCCTACAAATCTTCTTTATGTATATAATTCTACTGTACGTGTGTATGTCACTGAATAAAATTTTTTTTGCATGCGTTTGGGTGCCACCTTGGATCGTTTACATTCACAAACCAGCCCGGCAGATGGCGCTGCAGTCGGTATCTAGGTTATTCAACTACACTGCAACTACACGACTGGATCGACTTGAATGAATTTTTGTCTATTCATTCATTCAATGCATTTAATAAAATTTGAAGGAAAAGCAACGTTTGCCGGGTCAGCTAGTAGTTTATAAATTTTTATTTTATAAATTATTATAAGTTATGACCTAAATTAGTTGCTTTCAAAGGAAATTATGTATAAAAGTTTCTTAATATATGAGAAATAAAATGGTTTAAAAATATTTTTATAAATTCTTTTAAATCGGAGCAAAAAAAAGAAATAAAACCGTATTTTGTTTATATCAGAGCGTTTTTAGAAAAATTTTGATGCTTTTAGCCTATTTATGGATTATTTAATTATTAATATTAAATTTTATTTAAATTAATTATTAAATGTAAAAAAAAATAAACAAAAAAAAAGTCTTAAGAAAATAAAAAAAAAAAATTGTACCAAAAAAAAAGTTGAATTGACTTGTGTAGGATTCCAGCCCGTGCCTTAGAGAAAAAAAAAGTATTTGTGACATACCGTTTAGACAACTGAGCTATTAAGGTCATGTGGAATCATCGTTAACCCTTTCGACCCCAACTTTTTTCCTGTAACTCTAAATTTTTTTTTTACTTTTAATCATGTTGTAGTCATTCAAATAGTATCTGGACAAAATTTCTAGTCCCTACGCCTATTCGTTTGGCCGGTAGAGAAAGTTGCTTGTGAGCAACGTTGGGCAATAGTGGTATATAAAATATTTTTTGTTTTTTAATGAGATCTGTATAAAATTTTATTAAATTATTTAGAAAAATTAAATGTGATAAGACAAAAAACAGTTTTTATTGTTGTTGCAACAAAGATGGACCTTACACTTGAGACATTTGGACATTGGAGTTCCTGTCTTGCACAGTATGCAACGCCCTCTTTCACCAAATACTACCCAATGATCCACTATCATATCGCTTTACATCTGAAGGGTTCGGCTGAAACTTATATTTTTTGCTGCTTTGTGAAGACTCGGGAGATGAGGGTTTATTGATTTCTACATTCAATGGTCGACCTCTTTTTCTTTGTATAGAATCCGCAGAAGAGGAAGTATATTGCAAAAGATCATTAGCAATTGCCAGTTGAAATTGTATTAGCGGAATATGTTTCTTGTTGGTTTGGAGCAGAGAAAGATGTTTTCTATAAAGCAGCCACGTATTTGTAACAGATGTTCCTAAACACCAATAAAACATTCTTATGTACCACTTTCTTGAGCGGTGGTTTATCTTGTACAGCTCCATAAGCATGTCTGCCAGGTCAACCCTCCCATGCCTTTATTATAACTTGCTACAATCGCAGGCCTTGGAACATCAATATAAGATTTTTCTTTTGGATTCCATCGCTTGCAAAAGTCAACAGGTTGATGATCTATATATGAAGATGCTAGTAGAACTGGTTTATTGTCAAACCACTTTAGACATACAAGGTTGTAATTGGTTTCACATCTCATGTCATAAGATCCTCTTCCTTTCTTTTTGAGTTCAGCATCAGAAAGCAATTGGCAATTACTTATCCGGTTTTTACGTATAGTCCCTGTTGCAAAAATGCCCATTTCCTTCAAAGCAATAAGAAGACTTACAGACGAAAACCAGTTGTCAAAATACAGTTTATAGTTCTTGTGTTTGGGAAGATTCTGTGCCAGATAAAGGACTACATCCGAAGATAGTCCCAATCGATATGACGGACAGGTGCCTTCGCCAACATACAATGTTAAATCATATACCATTCCAGAAATTCTAGCACGAGTAAACATTTTCAAACCCCATTTGTGTGGTTTGGCTGGGTTATATTGTTTGTAAGTTGACCGACCTACATATAACTAAAAGTAAAAGCATGAATTTATAAAAATACAAATTTATATTGATATAGAGCAATTCCATATGAAAGCGATCACCTTTTGGACGAGCCCTCTCCGATTTTAAAATAAATAGTCTCAATCGATTGCCCAGCAAAAAATAATGTGCCTACATATTTTTTTTTTTTTTATAATGACTGGATTAGTGGTGGTGTACACCACTGTCATGTGACAAAATTGAAGAATTCTTCATAAGGGACCTCATTGAAAGTTGTTTAAAAAAAAAACTACTAAAACTATCGCAACGAGTGATAGCTCGTTGGAAAGGTATTGAATCAGGCTTTAATTGAAAAATAAAATTTTCCTAATTTTTCTCAGAAATTTACCTTTTTTTCCATGAAAATTAAATTTTCCCATGAAAATTAAATTTTCCGATTTTCCACAGAAGCTCCTAAATTTTCCGGCTAATTTTATTTTTTTTGGATTCCTCATAATTTTTCCTTTAAGAATCAGCAATAAAAAAATGGGCCCCGACTCCTTGTTTGGACAGGAGAAGAGCATTTAAGAGACCACCTGGTTCTCATTGTTTTTATATTTTTTATAATTGAATTATTTTTAATTATTTAACATTATTTTATTTTATTATTAAAAATACATTTTAAAAATTATTTTACAGTTAAAAATACATTTATGAAGAAAAAATCAATTTTTTTTTAAGAGCCCCAAGTTGAGTGTGTAGTGAATATGGTCTGCCTGCCTTCACAAGATCGGCCATAAATCCATGGATAATAGCAGCAGTGGCATGTAATGGCACACCAAACCCGACTGAGGCTACAGGTCATAAAATGTTTTGTAAATTTTTTAAGTTACCAGGTAATAAATATTTCGCCTAAAATGACACGTGCAGAAACAAGTCATAAAACACGGATTATCCATAAATATGGCGAAATATTTATTACCTTGTAATTTAAAAAATTTACAAAACATTTTATGACCTGTGGTCGGCTTATTGGCAGTAACCAATTAAGTCCCTCTTTAAAAAACATTTTATGACCAGTAGTTCACGCAAATTTTCCTATTAAAGAAAAGCAAATATCGCTTATTTTTTTTACCTATTTTTTACCAAAAAATAAATATAAATACTTCACACACTCTGAGTCAAATTTCAGTTGAATACTAAACGTGAAAGTGTTAAAGTGTTTTTTTTTTGTAAAGTAAAGAGTGAAGCTGTAAAGACAATTTAAAGTAAAATGAATAAATTTTGCTGCAATCCGTTTAACAAGAGTGGACATCGTTCGAAAAAGATAAAAGTATTAAAATTAACTGGTGTTTCGAAGCGATACATGAATGAATTAAATATACAATACGGTGAAGAAGCACAATTCATTTGCCCCAAGTGTAAAATCGATTTGTCTCAACAAGCAAATGCATTGAAACAAATGCTACCACAATCCGAGAGTGAAATGACAATTGAACAAAATGTTTCATCTGATAGTGAGGCAGACATTCCGATGGTCAATATGTCTTTGAGTCCTTTGAATGAGGCTATTACCACTTTAGGTGAAACGCCTATTAGAAAAAGAAAGTTGCGAAGTGAAAATTACAGGAAAGATAAAAAAGGCAAGGTTATGAGTGCAATCGCGACAATATTTGATGAAGGCTCTGATAACGAATGCAGTCAAGCAGATGACGTTGATGACGGCAAACAAATGATTGAGCTGTTGAAAAGAAAATTCAATTTAGCGACCACTTTTCCGGAGAAATATCTCATTTTATCTGTGCTGCCTCAATCATGGTCTATACGCAAGATTTCTGAACAGTTTCAAACATCTTTTTACATCGCGAGAAGAAGCAAAGAATTAGTTCGACAGAAGGGCATATTGGCGACTCCCACCAAGAAATTTGGCTCAAGGACCCTCAGCGAAGCAACGGTGAAATTGATTCAAGATTTTTACTGCAATGATGACAACAGCCGCGCCTGCCCAGGTACACGTGACTATGTTATCACACGTGAAGATGGAGAAAAAGTACACAAGCAGCGCAGATTATTATTATGTAATCTATCCGAAGCATACCATCAGTTCAAAGAGAAATACCCAGCAGAAAAAGTGGGATTTTCTAAGTTTGCCATCCTACGACTAAAAGAATGCGTGCTGGCATTAGACAGGCACGGAACGCATTCAGTCTGCGTTTGCATGTTTCATCAAAACATTAAATTAATGTTCTTTCCATGCAAGAAATTGAAAGTATTTCACGGTGAAATTGAAACATATAGGGACCTCCTGTCGAAGTCGTTGTGCGCATACCCCACGGAAAATTGTCATCTGTCCAAATGCGACAATTGTCCGAAGATTGACGAGCTAGAGCAATATTTGGCGGAAAAGTTTGAACAGCTGTTAATTCAGGAGGTGCATTTCAAACAGTGGATAATTAGCAGCGGCAGATGTTCCCTTGAGACCGTGGTAAAGCAGATTCCGGAATTCATCGAGGAATTCGGATTCAAGTTGAATGAACTGAAGGCGCACCATTTCATATCCGAGATGCAATCGAAATTTCTAAAGGAAAGTAAGGAGAAATTAGCCCAAAATAAATTCATTGTGATAAGCGACTTTGCCGAGAATTACACTTTTCTCGTTCAGGATGAAATTCAGGCTTATCACTGGGCAAACGACCAGTGCACGGTGCATCCTTTTTGCATTTATTTCAAAAACGAAGATAACGAACTACAGACCGTAAGCCTTGTTGTTGTCGCGGAGAGTTTAGCTCATAATTATGTGTCCGTTTATTTATTTCAAATGAAACTGTTTGAATTCTTAAGATCAAAATTCGATGCAATCGACAAAGTAACGCTTTTCTCAGACGGCGCGGCTTCTCAGTACAAGAATAAAAAAAAATTTTACAATCTTTGCATAATTGAAGAAGAACAAAACTGCAAGGTCGAGTGGCACTTTTTTGCGACGTCCCACGGTAAGGGCCCATGCGATGCGTTTGGGGAAACCCTAAAACGCATGGCGACTAAGGCAAGTTTGCAAAGGCCATATATGTTGTATGTTCAAGCTCTCTTTTATTATATATTGTCTTATTTGCTAACATTCTCATTTAAATTTTCGTTTACATTTTCATTTAGATTTTCATTAATATTTTCATTTAAATTTTTATTTAGATTTTCATTTAGATTTTCAAAATACTTAAAGTTTTTTCCGATAGTAGATTGGCTTGCGCCCCGGTGTCCACTTGAAACATCACCATCTTGTTGTTGATTTCTGCTTCCACATTCCAATCACGAGCTGTATTACCAATACTATTTTTAACAGTACCAACAAAAAGATTATCTTCATCCTCATCCTCATTTTCAACAGCCTTTACGTATTTGTTGTTGTTGTAGTTATTATTGTACTTCTTGTTGTTGTAGTTATTATTGTTGTTTTTGTTGTTGTGGTTTTTCGCAAAACACATTTTGGCAAAGTGATTTAACCTACCACAAAGGTGACATTTTACCCCTTCTGCTGGGCATTTATCATGACGATGTTGACCACATTTTCCACATTTTTGTTGTTGTTGATTATTGTTCGACTTGTTGAATTTTTTCAAACCGCATATATGTGAATGGTTGTTGTTGTTGGTATGAGACACTTCTATTGCCGTAGCATTTTCTCTCGCAGCTTCCATGCTCTGTGCTATTTGGAGAGCCTTTTCCCAAGTAATTTCCCCATCAGCAAGCAATTTTTCTTTTATTTTTAAATAATTTTGTGATAAACCACAAATAAAAATGTCTTTCACAAGACCTTCACGTAACATCTCGAACTCACAAGTTTTGCTCATGTTTTGCAACTGTGTCGCATATTGCAAAATGGTTTCTCCCGCCATTTGCTTTCTTGTAAAAAACGCGTGACGCTCCATGGCCGTATTTTTCTTCGGAACAAAATAGTTTTCCAACTTTTTCCACAAATCATCATATTTCACTACATCTATGTCCACATTAAAGGAACTTACGATTTGTATGGTCGATGATCCTAGATGATGTAAAAGTAATGCTACTTTTCGTGACTCCGACTGTGTCTCCAACGCTGATGCTCTCATAAAAATTTTAAAATTTTGGCTCCAATTTTTCCATTCCACGGATAGGTTTGGCGCATAAGTATTAAGTGGCGGTATTGAGGTGGAGATCGACATCGTTTCTTCTACTTCAGTTTTTGGTTGTATTACGGCTTTTGTTTTTGTGTCAGAATCAGTCATTACCACAAAAAACTAGATTTTCACTAACACTAGTTTTATTGTTTTTAAGTTTGTTAATTTCCACAACTTATTTTGATGATTGTTTCTTTTCTCTTTTTTTTTTTCAAGAGTTAATTTTATTAATTTCTTTTATATTTTTTTTTTATACTAAGGGAACAGGTTTCTAACCTCCAAAATTTTATATATATAATAAAAAATTTATTCCACACCTTACACCATGTTGTATGTTCAAGCTCTCTTTTATTATATATTGTCTTATTTGCTAATTACAAGTATGAGTGGTTAGTATGTATACTAGTACTAAAATGTAGTTATGTTCTAGTGTTGTAAAGAGTTGTAACAATAAAGCTATGTTTACTTTGTATTAGATACAGAGTCATAAATGACTGTAAACATTAATTCATTATCACAACAATATACTGACCAGATCTTAAATGTACAACATTTGTTTTCGTGGATTCAAAGCAAGGAAATTGCCATTAACACAGTTTTATGCACTTAAAAAGAACACGATGCCATGGAGCGACGACTTCAAAACAGATATAATAATCTCAAAACTATAACTGGAACGAAAAAGTTTCATTGCTTCATACCAAATATTTCTGATATGTCAATTAATGTAAAGCGGTACTCTTCGTCTGCCGACGTGCTAAATTTAAACTTACTTTAATTTTATAATGATGCCAAGACAATTGAAATTTTTAATAAATATTGTAATTAAGTATAAGCAGCAAAATAAGAAAGATTTTTTCTTCATAAATGTATTTTTAACTGTAAAATAATTTTTAAAATGTATTTTTAATAATAAAATAAAATAATGTTAAATAATTAAAAATAATTCAATTATAAAAAATATAAAAACAATGAGAACAAGGTGGTCTCTTAAATGCTCTTCTCCTGTCCAAACAAGGAGTCGGGGCCCATTTTTTTATTGCTGATTCTTAAAGCAAAAATTATGAGGAATCCAAAAAAAATAAAATTAGCCGGAAAATTTAGGAGCTTCTGTGGAAAATCGGAAAATTTAATTTTCATGGGAAAAAAGGAAAATTTCTGAGAAAAATTAGGAAAATTTTATTTTTCAATTAAAGCCTGATTCAATACCTTTCCAACGAGCTATCATTCGTTGCGATCGCTTTAGTAGTTTTTTTTTTAAACAACTTTCAATGAGGTCCCTTATGAAGAATTCTTCAATTTTGTCACATGACAGTGGTGTACACCACCACTAAACCAGTCACTATAAAAAAAAAATAAAAATATATAGGTACATTATTTTTTGCTGGGCAATCGATTGAGACTATTTATTTTAAAATCGGAGAGGGGTCGTCCAAAAATTTGCCAATTTTGATCGTTTTCATATGGAATTGCTCTATATACCTTTGAATGCTATTATCTGCTCATCAACACTTTGATGCTCTTCCTGAGGTAGTTTATTGAAGTTTTTTTTTAGGATATTTAGTAAAGGGCGTATCTTGTACAGCTTGTCATGCTTTAAATCACCCTTTTCAGGTTGTGTAATGTTGTCATTAAAATGTAAGCATTGCTTAATTTTTTCAAAGCGGTGGCGCGGAATTGAGTCTGCTATCTGCGTCACCTTTATATTTTGGGCCCATGCCATTTTAAACTGGGGCAGTTTGAAAACACCTAAGTATAACAATATGCCAATATAACGTCTTATTTCCTCACTAGAGCATTTGATCTCAATGCCGAGTTCCTGAAGTCCATATAAATCAGTTTGCAGTGTGATCAAATCAAAAGCTTGAGTATCAAAAAATTTGTAGAAATATTCAACTGGTATCAGAACTTCATCAACACTCAAGACGTTATCTTCTTTCAAAACAGTATCTGGAACTTCAAATGGTCTTGATCTCCATTTGAGTGTCTTTGGATCAATTTTTTCAAAGCAAGTATCAGCCGCACAACTAGATTCTTCCACGCATTCTTCCGCAATGATATTGTCAAGAAGACCGATCTCTATGCTTTCTCCTCTTTCCACGATCCCTTCCAAATTCCTATCCAGCAATGCAGAAATGTCATCCATCTCCTCACCTCCACTTTCCTCGTCACTAGAAGCATCCCAATCGAAGTTCAATATTCTCTCAATGTCTTCGTTTGTCAAGCCTTTCTCTTGGGGTCTCATATCTAAAAGTAGGTAAATTTATTACCACAATTGCCCAAGGTTGCTCACAAGCAACTTGATAACTTTGAAAATTACTCACCTGATTTCTGCTTACAAAAGAGTAATTTAACTTTGATAAATATTTTACTTGTAGTTTACTAAAAAATACTTCATAAACACTTTTTTAATTTATTTTATTATTTCAAAAAAAGATCACATGTACAAAAACCTCTTTCGAAATTCGCAAAAATTTTTTACTCGACACACGCACTTTCTAATGACAATAACTTTGCTAATTGATTGACAAATGATTTGTTTTTTGATCTAACATAAAGTATACAAATATAGCTTCCGTTATAAATACGGTTCAGCAAAAAAACAAAAACAGCGCTTACCGTTAGTCTCCAAACATATGAAATTGCTCACAAGCAACGTTGGGGTCGAAAGGGTTAATAGAATTAAATAAACAGTTTTTGTTCAATAGGGATTTGTGTGGTTTTTATTTTTTTTTTTTTTTTTTTTTTATATTTAAATTTATTTATCAAAAAAATTCATTACAATTAAGTGCTTCAGCGCCTAATAGGCATTGTTGAAGCAAGTTGGCAAAATTTCTTCTTACAATTAGTTTATATAATTAAATAAAATTAAAAAAAAAAAAAAAATAAATAATAGTAAAATAAATATCCAATGAAACGAAAAATTATAACTCAATTTTTACATCAGAAGTTGTTCTAATTGTTGCAATAAATAATTTTTTAAGTTTGTTTTAAAAGTTGAAATTCTGTTTAAGGTTTTTAAATGTTCAGGCAAATTATTAAATTCACGACTACCCATGTACTCTATCCTTTGTTTGGTCGTTTCAAGTCTACACCTAGCAACTGCTAAGCTGCCATTATTCCTTGTATTAAAAGAATGCTGATTTCTCGAAATAAATAAAGTGTGATGTCCAATATTGTGCAAGCACTTAAAAACATATATTAATAGTTTCATTTTGAAAATGCCATAAATTGGTAACACTGTTTTAAATATATCCTTATAAATTGATATTGTTGAATGTGTTATGGGAACGCAGGATACAACTTTTAATGCTCTGTTTTGTAAACGTTGTAAAGACTTTAATTCAGAACTATTTTTATATCCATACAAAAGAGCCAAGTAATTAAAATGGCTTTGGATTAACGAAGTATAAATTAAAAATTTTGTATTTCTATCAAATTTGTTTTTAAATTTGTATAAGAAACCAACTGCTTGGGCTGCTTTCGTCTTTAGACATTGAATGTGTATGTTCCAAGAAAGATTGTTCTGCAAATGTAAACCTAAATACTTAATAGATGTTTCTTCCTGAATTTCTTTACCATCTACAATTATACTGAAGTTGTCATATCTATGACAATAAGGTTTAAATCTCAATAAACAAGTTTTACGTGCATTTAAAAACAGTTTGTTTATTCTCAAAAATTCAGATATTAATGCTGCATCACGTTCCATGTAAGCTTTGACAACAGTTTCATGCTTATATGGGTATAATAAACAAATATCATCTGCATATAAAAAAAGTTTTCCAGAGAGCTCAAGATTTTTTATGTCATTTATATATATGGTAAACAACAATGGCCCCAGTACACTGCCTTGTGGAACACCATGTTCAACCACACCATAATTACTCTTTTGTGTGTTAACTTGAACAAACTGCTTACGGTTTGAAAGGTAACTTTTCAAAAGAATTAATTCTTTTCCACAAATTCCATAATATCTTAACTTTCGTATCAAGATTTTATGATCAACAAGATCAAAAGCTTTAGTTAAATCAAAAAATATACCTGCTACTCCACTATGTCCTTCATCCAATCCTTTGCATATAAAATTAACAACATTAACAACTGCTTCCTCTGTGCCACATCCTTTCCTAAAACCGTACTGAAAATCATTAAATAAGTTATTGTTACTCATATAAGAGGCAATCTGATTATGTAAGATTCTTTCAAACACATTGTCAATGATGGGCAAAACAGCAATCGGTCTAAACATCTCGGTTGTACAGGCATTTTTTCCCTTTGGAATTGGTACAATTTTATGAATTTTCAAAATTTCAGGATATATGCATCTATCAATCATATTATTAAAGATATTTACCAAATAAGGGGTAAAATCACTTTTGTTATTTAAGATAACTTTTGGCAAAATATTGTCATGACCACCACTTTTATTAGGTGCTAAATTTGAAATAATAACCTGAACCTCATCATATGTTGTACAGCTTAAATGAAATGTATCATTATATTGTATTAACGTTCTTAAGGAATTACAAGAATCGTTTGGAAATTCATTAATTTGAAACCTTAAGTCTTTTATTGATTGAAGAAAGTATCTGTTTAATATCTCAGCTTTTTGAAAATCATTTTCAATCATTTCACCATTATCATCTTTTAAATTAATAGTTCTGGAACAGGTTCTTCCCAATGTTTCGTTCAAAAACTTCCAGCATTTCTTCGGATCGTGTTGAATTCCATACAATTTGTCTTTATAGAAATTATTCATAGACTCCCTGTTGGCTTTTTTAATTACATTGCTAATTCTCTTCAACTGTGCTTCTATATCTATATTACCACGGTTATTTCTTCGCTTTTTTAAAAGATATTGTTTGAATGATATCAATTTCTGCAAGTTTAAATTTATCCATGGAGTTATATCTTTTTTATTAATTATCTTTTGTCTTTTTATTAATGTAGCATTTTTGACAGCATTACTTACACATGATATTAACATGTTTGTATCAGCAGAGGGATCACCAGTTTGACACACCATTGGTAAATTGTTTCTAATATTATCTTTTACTCGATTGTAATCACATATCAATCGAATATTCTCAGTTAAATCATGTTTTTTAATTCCAATTCTAATTCGGCACGAAATAATGTTATGGTCTGATAACCCACATTCTACGGATTCAATACACAATAAATTTTTAACATTGCTGTAAATATGGTCAATGGATGTTCCACTGCCTGGGCGAGTAATCATTGTATGACAGTTATCAAGGCTGTAATTTGCCAGTAAATTCAACAGATCTTCTGACGCATGCATATCTAACCCATCAATGTTAGAGTCACCAGCAAAAATACAAGGGTTTCGGCCATACAAACTAAGAAGATTTTCCAAAAACAATAAATATCTTCCTGTGTCGCATTTTTGAGATCTATAAAATGATATGAATTTAACAGATTTTCCATTAAATTTCTGATTATTTAGACTCACAACAATTAAATCAAAGAAATTCTTGCTCTCACACACTTCTACTTTATAATGAAAATTTTTTTGAATAAAAATTGAAGTACCACCATAGCCATCAATTCTACAGCAATGTATGCTATTGTAACCAGGAATATTATATAGTTGCACTTGATCTTTACTAAACCATGTTTCTTGAACAGATACTATATTGGGTAGCCGTGGTAACCTTGCAATCAATGCTTTAAATTTATTAAATTTATCTATTGAAGAAATACTCCTAATATTAATAGAAATTAGAGTAAAAAATGAATCATTTTCGTTTCTGATATAATTTTCAAATGATTTTAAGTTAAAAAAGTATTGATTATTATAATTATTAATCATAAAATGAAATAAAAGATATACAAACAAATTTTATTTATTTTTTTATTGTAATTTACGGAGATAAGTAAACATCATCATCAGGGGCTTCACGTTCATCACCATCAACAACTTTATGTTGAGATCTACGGCCTCGAAAACTGTTTGTTGTTGCATCCAGCAAAAGCTTATCAACTTCTTCTTCATTTGCAATAAACCTTGGTTTGGACAATTCACTTCTTTTAACAAAAATTTTTCCACCAACTGCGTATACTGAACGATAGCCCACGGTTTTCAACGTTCTTGCATAATTTAGCAAACTAAGAGTCTCTCTGCTTAGAAAATCGTTTACAAAAATGTTCTTAAAAATTTCTTTTTCTTTTAAAATTGGTTTAACAGACATCATCTTTTCTTTCGATTTTTTGGAATTCAATTTAACAACCACGGTTTGCTTATCATCTTCCTTTTTGTTTTTATTTTTATTTTCAGTTTTATTATTTATTTTTTTAATGATATAGGCATCATCAATACACCCCGGCTGTAACTCTACACCAGCATCCTTCGTGAACTTCAAAATTGCATCTACTGCTGATGATCCACTGGGTATTTCTAAACCACTTATTAAACAGTCATATTTAACTCTCTGATCATTCAAAAATTTAATTGAATTTTTCAAAGTTTTAACTTCAGTCTTCAATTGTTTGTTTTCCTTTTGTACAATTTCTAACTTTTTTTTATTTTCTGCGACACCCTTTAATATGTCATCATATTGCTTAGACATAAATGTCATTGTTTCTTGTAAAATGCTGAGTTGATCAAGTTTTTTTAATTCTGTTTTGATCTCATTTAACTCTGTTTTAAGGGTACCACTACTATCGCAGAGATGACATACATATTCTTCACTATCATGCTTCAAAAGATGTTCGTATTTTCGCTTATCTAAGGTTGTGCAAACTACATGGTAAATATTTGAACACTTGTCACATTCAATAAAGTCTTCCTCATCTTCTTTTACCACTAATTTACATTGACTGCAATTTTTTTGATTATTTTTAATGCTGCGACGGCCTTTATTCATTGTCTTTCACAAATCTCGAACTTCTTATAACTTGTTCTATTAAAGCACTTTGTTTTTTACTTTAAAAACTTGTATTTAATATTATTTTTTTTAATTTAAAAAATTTATGTAGAAAAAAAATCAAAATGATTGACTTATCAACGATAGGGTTGCCAACTTTCCTTAAATGACAAATCTTTGTATTGGTTTGTTGTTTGTGTATAAAAGAATTTCAATAAATTGATGTGTTTGTTATGCGTAATATTCAACATACATATAAAAACAAAGGGATTTTACGGAAAAAATTAGAGGTAGTCCTGGTTTTTTGCTAATATCTCATCCATTTATCAACCGATCTGGCTGATTTTTAATAGCAAACAGAAATGGATCACATGTAACAGAAATATATAACAATCATGACAAACTTATACGTACCCTTCCACCTGTGGTGAAGGGTATAAAAATATGTATTTTGGAAACAATTTCGGGGGGGCCCCTGCCCCCCCCCCCTTGGGCACGCCACTGCTTGTTCTTAAAACTAGTTCATAGAACTGGTGCCCGAAAATCTCTACTTAAAGAAAAAAGTATTGCTGCATTACATGAAAAATTTGGGGAAAAAATTAAAAAAAACGAAAACATAAAACAACGAATTAAGGGAATAATCACGACAAAAATCGACTTACGCTAGCTAACATCAACCTAATACCCTAACTGAGCTCGTTGGTGCGTAAACAGTCCAAATTCTCTGGTGGAAATCGAACCCACGACCCCCGCACTGATAACCTAGCACTCTACCAACTAGCCTACCGGGGTGCTCTTATTTTACATAACTTTATATAATATTACTTAAAATTATTTATACCCGAGTAAAAATGTTTAGATATAAGCAAATGTGGCCTTATCTAATAATATATAATCATATATAAATAAATATGTCAGTATGCATTACCATATATAATTATATACAATATTCCATTATTTTCTTTTAAAATTATAAAATTAGATATAATTTATATGATAAAAATGGTATAATTTATATCATATAAAATTATATATGTCACTTTATATAACTATATATGGCTTACACGGTACTGAATATATACTTATATATGGCCTATAGAGAGTCATACATAATTATATATCCTACATAATATTTGAGATATTGTTATATATAGATTCACATCTATAGTATTTTTAATATTATCTAAAATATAATTTTATATAATTATATGTGTCAGTGGTTTCAATCGCAGCCAGGGATATACAATTTTTTGTGTTTTAAATTTATTTGTATTTCCTTAGTAATATTTTTTACAACAACATATATATATATATATATATATATATATATATGTGCACGGCGCATGTTGCGGGGACGGTTTTTCGTTCCACAAGTTACTATGAAGACATTTTGTTACTTTGAAGACTGTCCTTAAACTTTTCGTTATTCTACTGTTTACACTGAAGACATTTTACTGGATACAGCGCATATTATAGGGACTTTTTTGGCTGTATATACAGATGTCTTCAAAGTATGGGCAGTGAATATATATATATATATATATATATATATATATATATATATATATATATATATATATATATATATATATATATATATATGTGCACAGCACATGTTGCGGGGACCGGTTTTCGTTCCACAAGTTACTATGAAGACATTTTGGTACTTTGGGGACTGTCCTTAAACTTTTCATTATTCTACTGTTTACACTGAAGACATTTTACTGTATACAGGGCATATTATAGGGACTTTTTTGGCTGTATATACAGATGTCTTCAAAGTATGGGCAATGAATATATATATATATATATATATATATATATATATATATATATATATATATATATATATACTTTGGGGACCGTCCTCAAACTTTTAATTATTCTACTGTTTACACTGAAGACATTTTACTAGATACGGCGCATATTATAGGGACTTTTTTGGCTGTATATACAGATGTCTTCAAAGTATGCGAAATGAATATATATATATATATATATATATATATATATATATATATATATATATATATGCATTGCCCAAAAAAGTCCCTATAAAATGCGCTGTGTCCAGTAAAATGTCTTCAGAGTAAACACTAGAATAACGAAAAGTTTAAGGACAGTCCCCAAAGTAACAAAATGTCTTCATAGTAATGTCTTCATAGTATATATATATATATATATATGCACAGCACATGTTGCGGGGACAGGTTTTCGTTCCACAAGTTACTATGAAGACATTTTGTTACTTTGGGGACTGTCCTTAAACTTTTCGTTATTCTAGTGTTTACTCTGAAGACATTTTACTGGACACAGCGCATTTTATAGGAACTTTTTTGGCTGTATATACAGATGTCTTCAAAGTATGGGGAATGCATATATATATCTATATATATATATATATATATATATATATATATATATATATATATATATATATATATGTGCACGGCGCATGTTGCGGGGACGGTTTTTCGTTCCACAAGTTTCTATGAAGACATTTTGTTACTTTGGAGACTGTCGTTAAACTTTTCGTTATTTAAATGTTTACACTGAAGACATTTTACTGGATACAGCTCATATTACGGGGTCTTTTTTGGCTGTATATACAGATGTCTTCAAAGTATGTGAAATGCATATATATATATATATATATATATATATATGTGCACAGAGCATGTTGTGGGGACGGGTTTTCGTTCCACAAGTTCTATGAAGACATTTTAGTACTTTGGGGACCGCCCTCAAACTTTTAATTATTCTACTGTTTACACTGAAGACATTTTACTGGATACGGCGCATATTATAGGGACTTTTTTGGCTGTATATACAGATGTCTTCAAAGTATGGGCAACGAATATATATATATATATATATATATATATATATATATATATATATATATGTGCACAGCTCATGTTGCGGGGACGGTTTTTCGTTCCACAAGTTACTATGAAGACATTTTGTTACTTTGAGGACCGTCCTTAAACTTTTCGTTATTCTAGTGTTTACTCTGAAGACATTTTACTGGACACTGCGCATTTTATAGGACTTTTTTGGCTGTATATACAGATGTCTTCAAAGTATGGGCAATGCATATATATATATATATATATATATATATATATATATGTGCACAGCACATATTGCGGGGACGGGTTTTCGTTCCACAAGTTACTATGAAGACATTTTGTTACTTTGGGGACTGTCCTTAAACTTTTCATTATTCTAGTGTTTACTCTGAAGACATTTTACTGGACACAGCGCATTTTATAGGGACTTTTTTGGCTGTATATACAGATGTCTTCAAAGTATGGGCAATGCATATATATATATATATATATATATATATATATATATATGCATTTCTCATACTTTGAAGACATCTGTATATACAGCCAAAAAAGACCCCGTAATATGAGCTGTATCCCCGCAACATGCGCTATGCACATATATATATATGCGCTATGCACATATATATATATATATATATGTGCATAGCGCATGTTGCGCTATGCATTGCCCATACTTTGAAGACATCTGTATATACAGCCAAAAAAGTCCCTATAAAATGCGCTGTGTCCAGTAAAATGTCTTCAGTGTAAACAGTAGAATAATGAAAAGTTTAAGGACAGTCCCCAAAGTAACAAAATGTCTTCATAGTAACTTGTGGAACGAAAACCCGTCGCCGCAATATGTGCTGTGCACATATATATATATATATATATATATATATATATATATATATATATATATATATATATATATATATATATATATATATATATATATATATATATATATATGCATTGCCCATACTTTGAAGACATCTGTATATACAGCCAAAAAAGTCCATATAAAATGCGCTGTGTCCAGTAAAATGTCTTCAGAGTAAACACTAGAATAACGAAAAGTTTAAGGACAGTCCCCAAAGTAACAAAATGTCTTCATAGTAACTTGTGGAACGAAAATCCGTCCCCGAAACATGTGCTGTGCACATATATATATATATATATATATATATTCGTTGTGCATACTTTGAAGACATCTGTATATACAGCCAAAAAAGTCCCTATAATATGCCCTGTATCCAGTAAAATGTCTTCATTGTATATAGTAGATTAATGTAAAGTTTGAGGTCAGTCTCCAAAGAATCAAAATGTCTTCATAGTAACCTGTGAAAAGAAAAACCGTCCCCGCAACATACGCTGTGCACAAATATATATATATATATATATATATATATATATATATATATATGCACAGCACATGTTGCGGGGACAGTTTTTCGTTCCACAAGTTACTATGAAGACATTTTGTTACTTTGGGGACTGTCCTTAAACTTTTCGTTATTCTACTGTTTACACTGAAGACATTTTACTGGATACAGCGCATATAATAGGGACTTTTTTGGCTGTATATACAGATGTCTTCAAAGTATGTGCAATGAATATATATATATATATATATATATATATATATATATATATATATATATATGCACAGCACATGTTGCGGGGACAGGTTTTCGTTCCACAAGTTACTATGAAGACATTTTGTTACTTTGGGGACTGTCCTTAAACTTTTCGTTATTCTACTGTTTACTCTGAAGACATTTTACTGGACACAGCGCATTTTATAGGGACTTTTTTGGCTGTATATACAGATGTCTTCAAAGTATGGGCAATGTATATATATATATATATATATATATATATATATATATATATACATAAATATATATGTTAAATTAAATATTTTTAAATTTAAATTTATATATATTTATATTTAATTTTTTTATTGTATTTCATTTCAAAATTTTAATAATATCTTAAAAATTAATATTATAAAACTATATTGATATCAAATAAATAGAGATCATTATGTTTGTAAATTGGTAAAATTAGGTTCATACGTTAGTAATTTGAACGTTTAAAACGTTTGGCATTAAATAAGTTTTTTAATATTACATTTTAAATATGTAAAAAGAAAATCTATTTTTCACTTCTAAAATAATATTTTAGAAATAATATGCAATTTAAATGATTCCTTCTAAGACAATTGTTTTGTTTGCTTTTGATAAAGCTAGAAGTGGAAAATACTCTTTCACTAATAGTAGATGTTGGACAAATAGTCTAAAGACAATTATATAAATTGTCCAACTTTTCAGTTCTTTTGCCGCATTTATCAAGATATATGAAATCGTCATATAATGATGAATGATTTTGTACCGTCTCTTTTTTAGGATTTTGAATACTGTTTATTGTGTTATTTAGATCAGAAATTAAACTATTTGAATTTGGAATATCCAAAGTTAAGTCTTCATCGGAATCTATCGGACTGACATCTAAATCTTCATAACCAAACAAACGATTATAAAAGTGTTCGGAAAAAATAAGAGACCAAGTAACCCAATTGGTGATGTAATTAAAAAACCGGTTAACCGAACAAAAAAGACCGGTTTTCGGTTTTCTTCGAATTTACAAAATATTCGAAACCGATCGGTTCTTAAAAAAAGAAACCGGTTGACCGGTTTTCGGTTTTGAATACTCTAATCGTACGTGATTGTAATTTTTGTTTCGTGATCTCTAGTTTAAACATAACAATATGCATTTATAAACACATTAATTTTTGCTTTATACATATAACATATGTATTGATCTTGTTTTATATGAAATTTATTAAGGTTTAGTTCCTTTTTTAACTATTGTACGATGAACGTACCTGATTTATTTTTTGTTTGTTTTTAATAAATTTATTGAATTATTTGAACTGTAATAATTTAAAATAACGCATTTTATTTTTTATCTATACACATATGTATATGTATACATAATCATTACATTTTGTTAAAAGTTGCTTTGTTTAATTAATTATGCTGCTCAATAAAATGGGTTTCTTCTAATTGCGCCAGTGAATCAATTAACAGAGTATCGGGTAATTGTGTTTTTCGCTTAATTGCTAGAAAAACCTTGCATTTTAGGCAAATCAATTAAGCGGAAATTACTGTAATATAATAAAGACAACTCTTAATCAGGGACAGAAAATAACTGTTATTTTTAAAAATTTACATCAAAAAAGCACACATAAAAAATGATCGTAGACAATTTTGGTTCTTATCATTACACAGTGCAACACATAAATTGGTTCCTCTTTCGTACCCGGTTTTTTTGAAGTGTATATCGAAACTGAAAAAAATCCGCAACGGACTTGGCCAGATTACATCGAAATTTTTTTTTATGGACACCCTAAGTTTTTGCACCCAAACATGATTTTTTTAAAAAAGGAAAATTTTTATGGAATCCATATATCATAAACCGTTCGGAATTTTGTTTTGATGTCTTTGGCAAAGTTGTAGATCCAAACCAAAGCAAAAAAATTCTCATATGGACCGACCCAAAAAAATTGCATCCACTGCATCAAAATTGCAAAAAATTGGGAAAAAATGCTATTTTTTTATGATTTTTTCATGATTTTGTCCTGAAATGGCAACACATAAATTGGTTCCTCTTTCGTACCCGGTTTTTTTTTGAAGTGTATATCGAAACTAAAAAAAATCCGCAACGGACTTGGCCAGATTACATCGAAATTTTTTTTATGGACACCCTAAGTTTTTGCACCCAAACATGATTTTTTTAAAAAAGGAAAATTTTTATGGAATCCATATATCATAAACCGTTCGGAATTTTGTTTTTATGTCTTTGGCAAAGTTGTAGATCCAAACCAAAGCAAAAAAGTTCTCACATGGACCGACCCAAAAAAATTGCATCCACTGCATCAAAATTGCAAAAAATTGGGAAAAAATGCTATTTTTTTATGATTTTTTCATGATTCATGTTTTGCATTTGTATAAATAAACAAAAAAACTTAAACAAAAAATAAAAAAAAATATATATGAAATTGTTAATTGCGTTATAAAATAATTACTTTTTATTAATAAAATAAATATATTCATTTTTTCAAAAACATATCAGCATTACAACAATAAAATATTTAAATAGTAAATTTGAAAACAAGTAACAACAAAAACGGCATTAACCTATATGGTCTTTCTTTGTCGAAACGACAAACATTGGCTATGCAAAATAAGTGTGAGCAAAAAGATGTGCTTTCTAGGGTTAAGGAATGTTCGTATTAAGATGGCATGTACTAGAGAGTTGTTTATATTGTTGTTAGATATAATTTAGCTGAAGAAAGATTTCTTAAATTCCCAGTATTTAAGCCATTTCAGGACAAAATCATGAAAAAATCATAAAAAAATAGCATTTTTTCCCAATTTTTTGCAATTTTGATGCAGTGGATGCAATTTTTTTGGGTCGGTCCATGTGAGAATTTTTTTGCTTTGGTTTGGATCTACAACTTTGCCAAAGACATAAAAACAAAATTCCGAACGGTTTATGATATATGGATTCCATAAAAATTTTCCTTTTTTAAAAAAATCATGTTTGGGTGCAAAAACTTAGGGTGTCCATAAAAAAAAATTTCGATGTAATCTGGCCAAGTCCGTTGCGGATTTTTTTTAGTTTCGATATACACTTCAAAAAAAACCGGGTACGAAAGAGGAACCAATTTATGTGTTGCCATTTCAGGACAAAATCATGAAAAAATCATAAAAAAATAGCATTTTTTTCCCAATTTTTTGCAATTTTGATACAGTGGATGCAATTTTTTTGGGTCGGTCCATATGAGAATTTTTTTGCTTTTGTTTGGATCTACAACTTTGTCAAAGACATAAAAACAAAATTCCGAACGGTTTATGATATATGGATTCCATAAAAATTTTCCTTTTTTAAAAAAATCGTGTTTGGGTACAAAAACTTAGGGTGTCCATAAAAAAAAAAATTCGATGTAATCTGGCCAAGTCCTTTGCAGGTTTTTTTAGTTTCGATATATACTTAAAAAAAAACGGGTATGAAGGAGGAACCACACGATGACCTTAAAAATGCTGCACTGTGATACATACATAGGTGATGTACATGCAAATTTTTGTATGACTTTTAAATTTGTGCCTTTTTGATAAAAGTCAAAAAATAACTTTTAATTTTGACTTTTATTTTTTAAGGCAAAAATTAAAAGTTATTTTCGACTTTTATTATTTTACTCAAAAAATAAAAGTTATTTTTTAACTTTTAATATTTTAAGGCAAAAATAAAAGTCATGAATTAAATATTGCATAGTAATACGCTAGTTTCATTGCTTTCAACACTATAAATCAAGAATGATAAAATACAGATTGCGTCATGCGCATGTTTTCCCGTTAGATGACGTAGAAGTTCCATTCTAGAATATTGGGATAGTAAAAAATTTACTCTACCATGGCTGCACAAACTAGCACTTATTGTAAATTCTGTACCTGCAACTCAAGTCAGTGTAGAAAGGTAATTTTCAGCACTCAAATTGATTTTGGGGATTTGAGATACAATTTATCTGAAGACAACTTAGAATTAATTTTGATGGTAAAACTAAACAGCTGAACAAATATAATAATAATAAGAATAATTTTTATAGACTTCTGTAATATACATTATTATTACATATAAATTGGAGGCAATGAAACTAGCGTATTACTATGCAATATTTAATTCAAGACTTTTATTTTTGCCTTAAAAAATTAAAAGTTAACAAATAACTTTTATTTTTTGAGTAAAATAATAAAAGTCAAAAAAAACTTTTAATTTTCGCCTTAAAAAATAAAAGTTAAGAAATAACTTTTATTTCTGCCTTAAAAAATAAAAGTTATAAAATAACTTTTTTATTGACTTTTTCGATAAAAGTCATAACAGTTAGGGTCTCTGCTCTTAATAAGACTACGATTTGGTTTGGTAATGCGTTAATCTCTTACCATCATCTCGTAGTGAAATTCTAAAGCAGCAAAGATAATAAGTAAACATGTCAAAGCTTTTAGTTTGAGAACTTGCTATTCCGAAGAAAATGTTTTCTTATTTGATATATTTTAAATACAAATCGTCGGTGTTCTAACCGTTTTTTAGCTAATGTTCGGATAGCCAAAATGCTGTTTTATTTTATCAATTCGACATTTTTTTTTAAAGATTTTTGTATTTTTCCTTAACCATTTCATAATATCACGCCTTGAAAAAATCCAAAATCTTTTATCGCCTTGGAGTGGTTAACAAAAAGCTACACATAGGTTATTTGTTTCGGACTTTTTAAAATGAATAAAAAAATATAATACACATAGGTGTTTCTGTTCTTGAAATAATTTCTAAGAAATAGTTATGTGCTTTTCAAAAGTAACAATTTAAAATAATTTAGGGTTTTTCTATATGAAAGCATCAAATCGGCAAAGCAAGAATATCTCAGATTTTTCTCAAATTAACAGGAAATGATCTTTAAGGTTTCAAAGACCAAAATCCAAGAGGATTTAAGTTTTGCACGCGCCACTTCGGGTTGAACCAAAATAAAGCAATTTAAAATTCCAGCTTTTATTTGTGCCTAGCAATTTAAGCTGTTAAAATTTTTCTGTTAGAGATATCTACCCGACCAAGGCATTGTTTTGAAGCACTTCAGGCTACAATTTAGGCATGTTTCTTACGAAACACAAATTCAAAATTTACATTATACTTACCACTTACCTTTAACTTTACAGGATTTACAGGCGTTTAAAGAGAAGCAAAAATACAGCAATTTGGTTCTTATATCAAAATTGTAAGTGTATTAGTTATATTTGTATATATTAGAGTTCGTCAGAAATAATAAGATATCTTTGATTTTGCTATATCACCACTTTTTTGCATAAAAGGTTAGGTTAGGTAGAAGTGGTAGCCTGCCAATCAGACTCACTTAGACTATAAAGTCCCTTGTGATACCACGGAAGCTAGTAAAAATTATATCACTAGCTTCCCCGTCGAACCATCCCGATTGCCTCAAAAAGCCCCTAAGTCGGCCGATATCAGCCAAATCACCCAGGTCCCCAAAGAAACATGAGCCCAAATGCAGTCCCCTCCTGCGAGCCAGGGCAGAACAAGTGCAGAGAAGGTGCTCCACAGACTCCTCCTCCTTTTTGTCACCACAGCTTCTGCAAAAGTCACTAACCGCAACCCTGCGTGCCTTCCAATCAGACAGTATCCCGTCATGACGGACACAAGTAGGGATATATCGGGCCTTGACAGTGACAGCAACCTGTGCGTTCGCTTCCTATCCAGACGGGGCCACATCTGTCTGGAACGAATACAACCATGGACAGAGGCCCACCTAACTCTTGCCAACCAATAAGCACTCTCCCGCAGCCGAAACTTGCAAGTGGCCAGAGGCATGCCCACAGATTCCATTTCGTGTGGAATGTGTAAGGTAGTCCCAGTCTTGCCAGATAGCCATTAGGGTGGTCGAAAAACTTATTTTTTTTTAACTTCTAAAAATTTACTTTTTATTGCACACAATGAAGACCTATTCCCGGTTGAGAACATTGGTTCAAACGTATTGGATATACCGCGAACCGTTAAAAACTTATTAACTTATCAAATTTGGAATTATGAAATACTCCCTTAACAAAAGTTTGATCATTTTTGCGAGCTCTAATTTGCTGATATTAGGGTTGTACATTTAGGTTGTAGGAACTGAGATCCTTAATTGTCTTCAAATGCTACATAGGTTAAAAAAGGGATCGGAAGTGACACATGTCCAAAAATGTTTTTAGTTCTAAAATCAGCCCAATTAAAATTTGACCTTAAAATCCAAAAAATTTACTTAAAATATTTTTCAAAACAAAATTACCAAATTAAAACAAAATGATAAAATGGTTTGTGCACTCACAATATATTTCCCGTTACCGACTGTAGTTTATTTAAAAAGTAATACGTAAAGTTTGTTTTTAAACGAAGAATCAACTGAAATTCATAGAAATATATTTTTTAACTATTTGAATCAGTCATTCAAAAAACAAACTATAAAAATTTACAGACATTCAGTAGGAGTTGATATTTTCTGTTAAATGTAAAATTTTATGTTTTCTGTTTTTAAAAATATAAATTCATATAATTCCTTATTGTTTTTTTTACCAAAAAAAAATTGTTTTTATACAAAATTATTTCAATAAAAATTACAACAAATTATTCAAATATAGATACACACAGAAAATAAAAATATATATGTTACATCTGTGTGTGTTGTGTTTTGTAAAATTACATACAAATAAAAAAATTTCAATTTGAAAAACAAACCACAAAAATCGTTTTTTTCTACTTTTTGTCAGTTAAAAATTAATGGTTATTTTGAACTACTTTCGATTGCTTTTACTACTTATGTCGAATATTAAACACTGATTGAAAATAAACAACAAAATGGGCTGAATAAGAGCATTCAAAAAACCGGATTTTTGAAAATACCGGTTTCGGTTTTCTTCAAAAAATCGAATTTTATAAAAACCGGTTTCGGTTTTTTCGGTTTTTTTTTAATTTGAATAAAAAGCTTATATAATTTGTTAATTGTTTTTATTACAAAGAAAAAAAAAAGAAATTTAATATATAAAGTAATAAAAAATACATTCTTTGAAAAATGTAAAAAGAAAATATATTTTCCAGTTCTAAAATAATGTTTTAGAAATAATAAAATAATGTTTTAGAAATAATATGCAATTTAAATGTTTCGTTTTAAGACGATTTTTTTGTTTGCTTTTAATAAAGCTAGAAGTGGAAAATACTCTTTAACTAATAGTAGATGTTGGACAAATAGTCATAATAAACTGTCCAACTTTTCAGTTCTTTTGTCGCATTTATCAAGATATATGAAATCATCATATGTGACCTTCTCCGAGAAAAGGGACCTAGTGTGTCAAAAAACGGGTTTGGACTTAAGAGTGGATTCTGGTACCTAAAAGATGAAATGAGCTAGATTTTTGATAAAAACTTATTTACCCCATAAAAACGTACAAAACGAACTTGGGAAAATCGATAAAAATGAGAAAAACATTAAAAATTTACTTTTTTGATTTTTTGGTTTTAAACTGTTTTTTAATTGTCACTCTAAAAGCGAAAAAAAATACGTCACCACATAGGCATGACGTCACCAAAGTTGGCACCCAATCATAACTAACCATACAAAATCGCATCTCCCAACTGAAGGTGTGTTCACAGTGATAATGCGTTATGAAACTTTAAATGCGTTTTTCTCAAAACTTCATTTTACCACACTAGGTCCCTTTTTTGGAGAAGGTCACATATAATGATGAATGATTTTCTACAGTCTCTTTTTTAGGATTTTGAATACTGTTTATTGTGTTATTTAGATCAGAAATTAAACTATTTGAATTTGGAATATCCAAAGTAAAGTCTTCATCGGAATCTATCTGACTTACATCTAAATCTTCATAACCAATCAAACGATTATAAAAGTGTTCGGAAAAAATAAAAGAGACCAAGTAACCCAGTTGGTGATGTAATTAAAAAACCGGTTAACCGAACAAAATAGACCGGTTTTCGGTTTTCTTCGAATTTACAAAATATTCGAAACCGATCGGTTTAAAAAAAAAAAGAAACCGGTTGACCGGTTTTCGGTTTCGGTTTTTGAATACTCTAGGCTGAATATAATCAAAAATCAGTAGTCCTCTTTTTGATTGTATTATCGATTAATTTAATATGTATTATTTTAGATTATTTTTAACGAAATAATATTATCAGTGTGTTTTACCCATTTTTTAAACCTTTGAATTTTTATACCCTCCACCATATATGGTGAGGGTATATATCAGTTCGTCATTCCGTTTGTAACACGTCGAAATATAGGTCTAAGACCCCATAAAGTATATACACTCCGTGCCATAACTATAGCCGCATTACATTTTTGATGATATTTTAAATTTTAGATATTTTTATTTGAAACTTTTTGCGGTTTATTAAAGTGCTGTAACGGCACTTTTAATTCTCCAAGTTTTCGCCATCAACTTTAAAAATTGACGAAGTAAGTCCCATCAACTTATTTTTTAGAGTGCCATAACTATAGCCGCATTTCAATTCAAATCAATTAAATTGAGTGCAAATCAATGTTTTGCTCTCAAATTCAAAACTCATTTTGTTAATTTAATTTGTTTACTCATTTTAAAACAAAATGCCACGTGGTAAATATCTTACTGATATCGAAAAAGGCAAAATTTTAGCCTTTTTAGAAAATAAACTAAATTATCGGGAAATTGGAAGAAAAATTGGTCGATCGGATAAAGTAATCCGAAATTTTTTGAAAAATCAAAGTGGATACGGGAAGCAGAAGACCGGAGGACCAAAATTTAAGCTTTTGGAAAGAGACAAACGCCATATTATTAATACTGCCAGCAACTCAATGAAAAGCCTTTCTCAGCTTGCTAATGAGTGCAGCGTTAAAGTTTCCAAAAATACAATTCGTAGAGTCCTCCAAGGGTCTAAAACCATTGTTAGACAAAAGCTGATGACTGTTCCAAAATTATTACCTCGTCACAAGGTCGGCCGTTTGGAATTTGCAAAGAAAAATATGCAGACAAACTGGAAAAAGGTAATTTGCAAAATTGATGATTTTCATGATTTTAAATTTTTTCTATTTTTTTTTCGTTATCTTTATTTTATCTTTATTTTAACTTTTGTTTCTTTTTCAGATGATTTTTTCTGATGAGAAAAAGTTTAACCTTGACGGTCCAGACGGTTTCAATAGCTACTGGCGAGACCTAAGAAAGGAACCCCGATATTTCTCAAAACGAAATTTCGGAGGCGGTTCCTTAATGGTCTGGGGCGCATTCTGCAGCGACGGTATGCTTGATTTGGCGTTTCCGAGTTGTCGAATGAACTCCTCGGAGTATGTTGGAGTTTTAGAAGACAAATTGGTACCATTTTTAGAGAGTAGTAACGACAGTGAGTTGATTTTTCAGCAGGACAACGCTGCAATTCACAAAAGTCGCTATACTCAAGAGTGGCTTCAGTCGAAAAATATCAAAACTATGGAGTGGCCAGCGTGCTCTCCGGATCAGAACCCAATAGAAAATATTTGGGGCATATTAGCTCGTCGGGTTTTTGCGTATTTGATCTCAAAGAAGTGGTTATCGAAGAATGGAGAGCAATCAGTCAAGAAATGCGAACGAAGTTGGTAGACAGTATGCCAGACCGGATTTTTGAACTTATTCAGAATCAAGGTGGTCCTACCCATTATTAATATATTTTGTTTTATTTTATTTAAGTTTCTTATAGTGAATTTTGTTAATTTATTTTAAGTGCGGCTATAGTTATGGCACACCAGTATTTCAAAAAATTAAAAAAAAAAGAAAAAATATTGTGAATAAATGAAATATTTTTTATTGATTAAATCGTGTTTTTGAATATTTTCATGAATATTAATAAATAATAGGCAAAACTTTTCTTTAAACGTACGTACACGCATTTTCACAGGTGCGGCTATAGTAATGGCACGGAGTGTATATTCGTGATCCTTATGCAATTTTAAGTCGATTTATACTCACCAAAAAAAGTCTGTATTGGCAACTGAAAATTTTACTGTTATTACGGGAAATTTTGCTAATTTAAGCCGAGCGGTATTTTTTGCTAATCTTAGCAACACATGTCAGCTGACGTGTAGTACAATGAAAAATTAGCTGCCGCTACTAAATTTTAGTAAACTTTTTGTAAAGTGGAATTTAAAATCTGTTTGATAAAATCAGAAAAAAAAAATACTAAATATTATTAATATTAGTACAATATTTAAAATTTTTATTTTTTTTTATCGAGCATTAATATTTTTTTCAGCATTAACTTTTCAAAAAAATATTTTAGACAAAATTAAAAAAAAATCAAAGGCTTAAAAATTATCATTTTATTTTTATTTCTTTTTGAACATATTTTAGGAATTTTTTATTCTTAAGGTTATATTTTAATTGTTTTTAGGGCTTATTAGAACCAAAAAAGCTTTTTAGTGTTATTTTAAGTGGATATCCTATTTTTCGACATAAGTTGGTATATTCACTTCCGATCCCTTTTTTTAATCTCTGTAACATTTTAAGGCAATTTAAGTGGGTAGGTGTAAGTTTTAATAAAAAATTACATTTCCTTCAATATCCACTTTTGCTAGTTTTAGCAAATCGGGTTTCAAAAATTTGTAAAATAATTTCTGAAATTAGCATCAAAAATTTGCAAATAATTTGTACAAATTCTGTAATTAGTAAAATGTAAATAGCAAAAAGATTTGCTAAATAATATATTGTTTACTAAAAATTAGTATAAAAATAGTAAAGTGCGATTGAAAACCGTTTACAAATTTTTCTACTAACTTTTTTTCTGAGTGTAGCGATGTCCATCTGTCTGTCTGTCCGTCTGTATGTTGAAATGGCTATCACTGCGCGAAGACGCAAGCGAGGGGGCCTAATTTTACCCAGTTATTGGATGTTCAATAACCGAGCAGTTTGGTATTGAAAATGAGCAAAATTGGTCCAGCGGTTGAAAAGTTATGAGTGCAAATGTGAAGGTAATTCACATTCTGTGACTATAACTTCTTTCATTACTTCCTAAACTTCAGTTGACATTATTTTATGATTTTTAGGTGTTATTCTAAGGCACTTCCAAAAGAATTCATGTGTTCATATTTCAAATGCAGTGATCTGGATATAAACCCAATGCATATCTTAAAGAATCACTCTACATTACTTCTAAAGCATAAGTTATAGTATATCTTATATATTTTTTTAATCTAAAGCATTTATTAAAATTGAGAAAATAGTTCTGATGAACTTTTTTAATTCTTTTACTAAATCATTTTTTATATTTTAGTTTTTGTATAATAATAAATAAAATAAAGTATTATGAGGGTTTGAATTTATGCAAGAAATACAGATTTTTTTAGACCTTTAATTGAAACTAGCTGGCCTGTCATTTGCACTTTTTTAGCCTTAAATATTTATGACGACGTAATCTCTGCATTTTTGCATTATGTATATTATTTAATACTACACCATTTCCAGTTTTAATTCAAAATTTACCAACATAATTTTAAAATTGTAATAAAATTATTTCAAATTGCCCAAAAATGTTTAAAAATTGTGCAAAAATTATTTAAAATTATTCAAAAATATTTTAAAATTGTTTCAAAATTGTACAACCAGTTTTTAAATTATCCAAAAATGTTTTAAAATTTGTCTAAACATTCATTAAAATTTGAATTCTTATGAATTAAATTTTCATGAAAGCTTAAATACCACAAAGTATATGAACATTTTCCACTCATGCATCAGAATACCTAATCATTGTATTATCATTGCTTCCTTAGAGTAAAGTATGAGTAATGTTTGTAGCTACATTTGAATACGTTTATCCTATGACACGCTAATGTTAAATTCATCGATGAAACCATTAGAAAAGAAGTGATGCCTTTGCCATAGTAGTGATGCTTTTATTGCTTCTTTGGCAGCTTCATTTTTGCTGGGTAGTAGCGACCGGCAAGTAAAATATTTTCTCATATTTTTTCATCAGTAGCTTAGAAGTGAATAATATTTTGTATTAACCTCATATATTTTTCACCATTTAAATTTTTTTCCACCACAAAAAATATTTTTTGACCTCAAAAAATTTTTTTCACCTAAAATTATTTTTTTTTTACCAAAACATTTTGTTTCCACGTCCAAAAAATTTGTTCACCTTCATAATTTTACTTCAATAGTTTTTTCCGTTATTTGTATCAAAAGCAATAAGGAACATTTTTTCGGATATTGGTGGAGTGTATTCAAAGATTCGGCACAATCGAATTTAGTCTTTTTTTACTTGTTTTTTTTATTTTTGTCTTAAATATTTTTTGAAAAATAAAAAAATATAAATTCATATTTTCAAATACGTAGGGCAATTTCAAAAGAAATTGACAGCTTTAAAGTGTTACAAATGTATCTAAAAATGATTGAGTTAATTTGTGCATTTTAATAATTTTTTTTTATAAATTAAAATTTTGCTATATTTTACAATTCACTGAGCTTTAAGAAATTTACTAAAATTTTGTAGCGCTTACAAATTTTTTATACTAATTTGATTTTACTAATATTAATAATATTTAGAAAAGCATAATTTTAAGTTACCATTACAAACTTTTTTTGGTAGTTTGTTCATCCTGGTTTATAGGATTCTTGGTTTTACTTCAAATGTGCACAGCTTACACTCAGAAAAATTTGTAAACGGTTTTCAATTCCACTTTACTATTTTTGTACTGATTTTTAGTAAAAAATTCTTATTTAGCAAATCTTTTTGCTATTTACATTTTACAAATTACAGAATTTTTACAGAATATCTACAAATTTTCGTTGCTAATTTCAGAAATCATTTTACAAATTTTCGAAAACCGGTTTGCTAAAATTAGCAAAAAAAATACTAATTTTAAAAAAGTCCATATTGAAGGAAATGTTATTTCTAATAATTTAAACTTATACATACAAACACTTAAATTGCCCGAAAATGTTACATAGGATTAAAAAAAGGATCGGAACTGAAGATACCGACTAATGTCTAAAAAGAGGACATCCACTTAAAATAGCACTAAAAGGGTTTTTTTTTAAAAATCAGCCCTAAAACAATTAAATTTAACCTTAAAAGTAAAAAAAATTGACTAAAATATTTTTCAAAACAGAAATTACCAAATTAAAACAAAATGATAAATTCGTTTAAGTTTGAACAATTTTTAAGATTTTTAAGCCTTAGATTTTTTTTTTCATTTTGTATAAAACATCTTTTAAAAAATATAATCAAAATTTTTGATGCTCGGTAAAAAAAATAAATCTAAAACTTTATTTAGTAATTTTTTTTGCTGATCTTAGCAAACAGATTTTAAATTCCACTTTACAAAAAGTCTACTAAAATTTAGTAGCGGCTACTAATTTCATTGTACTACACGTCAGCAGACATGTGTTGCTAAGATTAGCAAAAATACCGCTGGGCTCAAATTAGCAGAATTTCCCGTAATAACAGCAAAATTTTCAGTTGCCATTACAGACTTTTTTTGGTGAGTGTAGAGATATCCGATTTGACCGAAATTTTCACCGTGTGAGTTTTTGACTAAGATAGGTTGATAATGGGGCTAAGTAGGGTAATTATCCGCTTATAGGGTTCTTGGTTTTACTTCAAATGTGCACAGCTTAGAGATATCCGATTTGACCGAAATTTTCACCGTGTGAGTTTTTGACTAAGATAGGTTGATAATGGGGCTAAGTAGGGTAATTATCCGCTCCGGTGTCATTAAAATTTAGAAAAAAAATTTTCCCATATATTTTTTTTCGCCGTCACCCTAGTGTGTTGATAGTCGTACAATATGGATGGTAGACACTTTAGTTAGTAGAATATCTCTACTATTTGGTTGCCGCTACTTTTTTTTATCTACATATATATTTGTTGGGTTTAAGTCTAACTAACAAAACCAAGGAAGTACATTATTCTTACGAAAATGTCGAAAAATGTAATTAAGTTTTCAACCAATACCATTACACGCTCCAATGCCAACAAAAATGCACATTTTTTCCATGCAGCATTTCAATATAAAGGATGTTAATAAATTTATTTTGAAGAATGTAAAGTTTATATATGTAGCAAAGAAGTACTCAGCCGATAATGGACCAGCTAATAAGTTGTCTAAACGGAATCTAAAAAGATTCTTGGTTTTACAGGAAACGTTTTTGTACAACGATGGATGGTAACCGAAACAAATGCTGTTATCGGTAAGGGTAACGCTATTTTCAATTATTTCGGTAACGTTATTTTAAGGGTAACGCTATTTTCTATTATTTCGGTAACGTTATTTTAAGGATAATGATTTTTTCAGTTATTTCGGTAACGGTAATTTAGGGATAACGATTTTTTCAGCGATAACGTTATTTTAGTTATTTTGGTAACGATATTTTAGGGTAACGTTATTTTATGTATTTGGGGATTTAGGAGGATGTGAATTGATCCAAAAAATGGCAGAACAAATTAGACTCAACAAAATATTCAGGCATAAAGTAATATCCAAATTTATCCGAAAAAAGTCTGATCAAATTGTAACAGATTAAATCCAACAACTAGTTTATTATAAAACGTATAGAAAATAAAAAAAATATTAAAATTTTAAAAAACAATGCATTTGCCAGGATTTGAACTCGGTCTGCTGGAGTTGTAGAGATGTATGCACCCAGTTACACACAAAAGTATACAAATAATAGAGGGAAGTTCGCTCTCAATAATTTTTTAGTACTCTCTTAGAATACGAACATAGTGGCAACACAGGTAAGTTTTGGTCGGCAACTTTTAGTAGTGTTTAGCGGTGCTGCTATATAACAAATTTTAACTAATTTTTTTGCCGTTTTTTTGGATGCTTGAGATTTTTAAAATTTTTTAATAAAAAAAAATGTTTTTTTATTTTATTCATGTATTTTTCAGATTTTTCATATAAAAATATAATATTTGTTCAATACAGTGATGCCAGACGAAACATTTGAAAATCCCTACGCTTCTCAAAAAATTCCCTTTTTTTCCCTACGCCCAAAATTTTTTCCCTATATTTTTCCCTACGCTTTAAATTCATGATTTTAATAAAAGAATAAAATTTTTAAACAAAAGTAAATTTTATTTGCTGGACGATATGTGGTTTCAACAGGACGGTGCCACTTTCCACACAGCTAACGAAACAATGGCTCTTTTGCGCGACAAATTCAATAGCCGTGTTATCTCACGTGGTGGCGATGTCAATTGGCCGCCAGTTATTTGAAAGAAAAGGTGTACGTCGATAAGCCAGCAACAATTCAAGAGCTAAAGGATGAGATAATTCGGCACATTAACGGCATCAGCCTCAGCGCCATCAAAAATTTGGACCAACGGTTAAAGGTGTGCCGCCGAGGTCGCAGCCGCCATTTGGCCGATATTTTGTTCCATACACAATTCAACCATACCATATTATCATAATAAAAAGAAATGACAATTATTATTAACTTGTGTTTTATTCAAAATCAACTTCGGCCCTTAAAATTTAACCACCCTGTATTAGACTTTAAGTGAGATCTAATTATACAAATTGAGTTTAAAACTTCGTGGCTTAACTTGTTTCTTTTTTTTTGTTCGGACATCTGTTACTAAAGAAAATATTCTTTCAGCATCCGCATTAGCATTTACCACATGGTAATGCCAATTTTGCAATGTTTGGAAATAATAAGGAATTATTAATTTTTTTGGATTTCAATATGTTAAACCAAGGACCCAATAAATCAGGATGAACCAACTACAAAATTTTTAGCCACCCATGATGCCAAATGGTGCGACTACAAAAAGTGTCTTACATGATGGAAGGAAATGTATTAATTTAAAAATTTTGTATTTGCTATATCATAAAAACGGTAAATCATCGAAAAAAAGTTTTTGTTTGTTCAACTTACACTAAAAACTTCGACAAAACGTTAAAATTTAGAAAATACGATTGAAAATTATTAGCAAGTTAAAAGAATGTCGTACGTTTATGTAAAGAAAAATACAATTTGAAACAAAATAAACAAAAAAATTAGAGTAGAGCCATCTGTTTACAGATTTTTTAATGTGGTAATACCACACTTTCATATTTTCTTGATGATTGCCAGATTGGTAAAGAATTTATTGTGGGGTTTCTCTTTTAAAATATTTGAAGATGGCATTTTGAAATTTAAATTTAGTTTTTTTCAAAGAATTTATGATATTTAAAGTAAAAAGCCAAACAAATTTTCAAATTCCCTACATTTCGCCTAAAATTAAAAATCTGTCCTTATTTCACTACGCTTAAAAATTTTTAAGAAATTCCCTACGAAAATGGAAAATTCCCTACATCTGACATCAATGGTTCAATATTAGTCATGTTTAATATAAGTAAAAAATACAATCAAACTTTGCAATTGTGTTAAAAATAGTTAAGAATTCAAAGATAACATTGTGACATGAAAAGTATTAAAGTGTGTACACATATTGACAAACTCTGTCAATTCATATCCATTATTTCCCATTTCTATGGTGAAAATATATAATAAAGAGAACAAATATGCTATTAATTGTTGCAACATATATTTAAAAAAACTATAAAAAAAATCATGAATTTAAAATTAGTTGTTTTCATAAAAAAAACTGGAAAACAGTTAAGAATCCCAAAAACTGGGATAAACAATTAAACTGAACACTGTAGCATGTTGAATTTCTTGTAGAGTACTTCTGACACTCTATAGTAAATTATATACTTTTTGGCAGTATAGCAGTGTGTTATACATAATGGCTGACTTTCCTAGACTTTTTTTTGTATAATTGTGTTATAGATATGTAATTGTACATTTTGGACTTATGTATAATATAATTATATATTCGGAAATTTGGGTAAAATATGTCATCATGGCTGAATTAATGGTACAAAATTGGTCCTGATTTAATACAACTATATATATTATTGACTAAGAAAAAATGTGGAGAAATAATTATATTTAAAGTGAAAAAATATAAATGTATGTAAATTTTCATCACTTATATCCTATCAAAATTTCAAGTTCTTGTTGTCTCGAAATGATTTAAAGTTTTGAAAAAAAAATATTAATAAGGAAATAAAAACAAGCTTAAACCAAAAAAATGTATCTCCATGGCTGGGATTCGAAACCATTTGAATGGGTCCACATATAATTATATAAAATTATATCTTATACCATATCAAAAATATTTCTTATTTTAGAACTTATATTAAACCACATATAATTATATTTCTTACCATATTAAAAAATATTTTTGATAATGGCCCATATATTATTATATCTCAAAAACTAAATAGCATATATAATTACTAATGGTTCTGTATAATCCATATATAAGTATATATTGTTCTGTACAAGTCCTATGTATATAAATATACTATCGGGCAAAGCTACGTTGTTTACGTAGAAAATTCTCGGTGAAGCTCGTTAAGGAGGAGACTGTTCATCTTTTTTCCCCTCCCCGTACACATTTAAAAAAATCCGGCCTAGGTGAGAATGTCTACACCGGAGAAGGAACCTTTGCACCAAGTTTTAACTGACCAACTCCAGCGGTTTTGGCAAGGGTGAGAATTTTTCCTTTTTCTGTCACTCCCCGTTGGATTTTCCTTAACTTAACTGTTATCTACACTGGAGATTGAGCCTGTATACTTAATTTCAACTTCCTAGGTCCAACGGTTTGTGCAGGCTGTTAAGAGGGAGACTTCATCGATGTGTTAGCATATTTCAAATTTCAGGTTTCTAGCTATAGGGGTTTAGGGCAGACCGTGAAAGGGGATTTTCTCGTTTTTCTCTTCCCCGTCTTAGCGAATGTCTACGCCGCAGGGGGAAGTTACATACAAAATTTCAGCGTCCTACCTCCTCCGTTTTGGGCTTGGCGATTTTGAATGAAATAAATATATATTTACACATTTTCACATTTGCACATGTGCATATTTACACATTTGCTTATTTTCACATTTACATTACCATCAAACTATCGCTCCGTCAAACCATCAATCTATCAAAAAATCAAATTTTCAGTTTTGCACATTTGCACTTTTTCAAATTTGCATATTTTCACATTTGCTGAAGGCGTATTTAAAATTTCAGGTTTCTAGCTAAAGCGGCTAAGGCAGGCCGTGAAAGAGGGTTTTCCCCCTTTTGCCCAAAAACCCCGTCTACACAACAAATTTTAGCTTCCTAATATTAAAAAAATGTATGTAATATATAATTATATATGCTAATGCATAATGAGATATGTATTTATATATGATAATATATTATTAGATAAGGCCACATATGATTATATCTAAACTTTTTTTCTCGGGTGTATAGAATTTTAAGGCACCTTGTTTTCATTTAAAAAAATAGGTTAAGAATTTAGAAGACATAGAATTTAATTATTTTTAATGCGCGTAACTTTAAACTGTCATCTTTAAAATTCTTCAACGATTTTTTTTAAATAGTTAGGAAATGTGGGTGTTTAGAGGTTAAAAATAAGGGATAAAAGTGGGAATAAGGTAGAGTTGTACAAGTATAGAGTATTTAGAACTATAGTCCAAGGTGCTTTAAAACTCCGTACTTTTGTTTAGTATTTTCTTGTCAATTCTTGATTTCATACAAACTTGTTAATATTTTTCTAAAATTTTAATTTGGTTTTTTCGTTTCAAAACTATACATACGATTATTATTTCTTTATTTATCGCTCACATTAAAAAAAAATTTTTTTGGATCTTTTTCTATTTGAAATAATTTTTTTTTAATATTTTTATAAATATCCCAATAGGGATACTCTTTGGTGATAGGAATTAAGGAAGTTTATTAGACATTTCCGGGACAATTTTTAAAAAAGGCTTGAGATGCTGTAATTCTTATTAAGTAATTTTTTCAGCAGTAGTATTTTACATAAAACATACTAAAATGTTTCTTAAGAGCAAAAAATATCCACATTTCTGTATGTTTTTGAACTGATCGGTGAGATTTTATATAACATATAATTTTGGAATTTCTAAATAATACAATTTCAAAAACTAAAAACTTTTATTTTCAAATGATTAAAATAGATTATTTAAACTTAGTTCAAGCACATGCTTATATGTTTTTTTTTTATTTTAACCAAGTCCTTGTCCTCACATTCAATATAATATGCCATGAAATTTGAAAATTACACACAAAAGAACAATCAATCATCATGGTAAATTTTATTGCATTTGACGATACCTGATAAACAAGATCATAACTTGTGTAAACATTACTTAACAATTCGACTTAAACTAATAAAAAATGTATCTGTATTTTAAGAGTAAAATTATTTTCTATTATTTCGGTAAAATTTTTTAAGGGTAACGCTTTTTTCTATTATTTAAGGGTAACGTTATTTTCTATTACTTCATTGATTAATTTTAAGGATAACGATTTGTTTCAGTTATTTCGGTATGGGTATTTTAGCGATAACGGTATTTTCTATTATTTCGGTAACGGTATTTTAAGGATAATGTTTTTTTTCAGTTATTTCGGTAACGGTATTTTAGGGGTAACGATAGTCAGTTGAAAGGGTATTGAATCGATAACGGTATTTTAGCGGTATTGCCTGCGAACCCTGTGTACAACTTGATAAACACAATTTCATGGATAATCTTTTTTTACAGATATTTTCCAGTACAATCTCTAAACTATATTTATATTTAAATTCTTGTGCCAATGCTACTATTCGCCACTATCATATATTTTACCATTTCCATGGCAACTTACCCACTTTTTGTATTAACTACTTGTATGTTATGAAAAATTTCATTTGGTATGTTATGTATGTCGAGTATGTATGTAATGAATGTAAATATATAAATACTCTCACATTTACTAAAACGACAAACTTTATACAATTGTATGAACACAAAAGAAAGAAAATATTCATCTCATTTCAGTTGTTGGCATTGTAAACTATAAAACCGTATATACACAGTTTCATACTGCTTTTTTAATTTTTCTCTTTATTTAGGGTGGAATATTGAAACTTTCAAAGGTTACTGAAACTTAACAAACCAGTTTGGCCATTAACTAAACAAAATTTCACCGATGATCATATTCGGGATATACGTAAAATCATTATAGATCTTAATACATAGAACTTTCTTTACTAAGTATTACAAAAAAAAAAAAAATAAATAACAAAATTAAAGAATTAAGGACGGAAAAATTTTTTGCATATGACGAAAAATTATTGAAGTATTAAATAAGTATTTAAAGAACGATCCTTAAAATAAATCATATATTGTAAAAAAGGACGCAATAATTTTACAGGCTTAAAGTAAAGGTTCAGAAACAAACAAATCTTAAATTATTTTCTTCCTTATATTTTTTATTTTTAATTTTTTTCTATACTTTGTTACCAATTATTCGTTATATCGAGTATAAATTTACAGAAATATTCGATATATAAGGCACGTTATATCGCGTTTTCGTTATACCGGGCTTTGGCTGTAATATAGTAATGTACAGCCATAGGGTACCATGCATTACTTTATACCTTCATTGATTAATTTTACACCCGATGAGCCCCAATATAATGTATGGAAGCAACACTTTAGAGAGGTGATAAGGTGTAATGTACCTAAAAAAAAAATGTAATGTACCTAAAAACAGATTTCCTAATAAAAATGTTATTAAAAAAAATTATTACATAACATATATATTAATTAAAATTATTACAAATATTTTAAACCTAATTAAATATAACGCGGC